>OY728127.1:253963506-255458779 GCA_963277665.1 Viscum album
AGGGTGAGGAGGAGGTTGAGGCAGAGGAGGAGGGTGAGGAGGAGGCCGAGGCAGAGGTGGAGGGCGATGAGGAGGCCGAGGCTGAGTACGAGGGAGAGGAGGAGGGTGAGGATGATGATGTGGATGAGGACGAGGATGAGGGTGATGGTGATGATAGTGATGGTGATGAGGGACAGAATGATCCATTACATTTTTGACTGATATTACTGACATTTAATGTTTATTGATTTGTTGTTCCTGGATATATGTGTGATTAGATAGGTCACATTATCTTTATTTTTTTATCTATAAATAATAAAATTTGACTTGATGATTTGCTGTGACTGATTCACCCCTCCCCTAGACAGCCCCCACCCCCTGGACACCCTGTACCCCCTGGACAACCCCACCACCCCCATGGACAAACCGCCCACCCCCCTGGACAGCCCTCCCCCTGTGGACAGCCCCCACCCCTAGACACCTCATCCCCCTGGATAGCCCCGCCCACTCCCATGGACAGCCAGCCCACCGCCCTGGATACCCCCTCCCCTTATAGATAGCCCCCACCCCCTGGACACCCCATACCCCCTAGACAACCCTTCCCACCCCCGTAGACAGCCCTCCCACCCCCTGGACAACCCTTCCCCCTGTGGATAGCCCCCCACCCCTTGGACACCCCATACCCCTTTAGACAGCCTCGTCCACCCCCTAGACAGCCCAACCACCCCCATGGACAGCCCGCCCACCCCCATGGACAGCCCACCCACCCCCCTGGACAGCCCTCCCACCCCCTGGACACCCCTACCCCCTGGACAGTCCGACCGCCCTCGTAGATAGCCCACCCACCCCTGTGGACAGCCCGCCCACCCCCTGGACACCCCGTACCCCCTGGACACCCCGTACCCCCTGGACAGCACCACCCACCCCCGTGGATTGCCCGCCCACCCCCTGGACACCCCCTACCCCCTGGACAGCTCAATCACCACCATGGACAGCCCGCCCACCCCCTGGACACCCCCACCCCCTAGACACCCCACCCCCTGGACACCCCCACCCCTAGAAATCCCCCCAACCCTCTGGACACCACCCCACCCCCCTGGACAACCCCTGAACACCACCCCACCCCCTGGACACCCCCATGGATAGACCCCCACCCCCCGGACACCACTCCACCCCCTAGACACCCCCATGGACAACCCCCCCCACCCTAGACAACCCCCACCCACTGGACACCCCCATGGATATCCCACCCACCCCACCACCATGGACACCCCCCACATACCCCCTAAACACCCCGTACCCCCTAGAAAGTCCCGCCACCCCCGTGGATAGCCCTCCCACCCCCCAAGATAGCCCCTCCCCCTGTGGACAACCCCCCACCCCCTGGACACCCCATACCCCCTGGACAGCCCCACCCAACCCCTGGACACCCCATACCCCCTAGACAGCCCCGCCCACCCCCATGGATAGCCCCACCCACCCCCTGGAAAGCCCCCCCCCCCCCCCCCCCCCCCCCGTGGACAGCCCCCCCCTGTGGATAGCTCGCCCACCCGCCTGGACACCCCTACCCCCCATGGACAACTCGCCCACCCCCTGGACACCCCGTACCCCCTGGACAGCCTCACCCACCCTCGTGGAAACCTCCTACCCCCCTGGACAACCCCCACCCCCGTGGATATCCCCACCCACCCCCTAGACACATCGAACCCCTAGACTGCCCCACCACCCCCATGGATCGCCCAACCACCCCCGTGGACCGCCCCCCTGGACAACCCCCACCCCCTAGACATACCCCACCCCTGTGGACACCACCCCACCCCCCTTGGACACCCCAAACCCCTGGACCGCCCCCACCCCCTGGACACCACCCCACCCCCTGAACACCCCCACCCCCTGGACACCCCCACCCCTGGAAATCCCCCCAACCCCCTGGACACCACCCCACCCCCTGGACACCCCCATGGACAGGCCCCCAGACACCACCCCACCCCATGGACACCCCCATGGATACCCCCCCCCATGACCCTTTACAACCCCCACCCCCCTAAACACCCCCACCACCCTGGACAGCCCCCCTAGACACCCCTACCCCCCTTGGGTAGCCACCCCAAACCCCTGAATAGCCCCCCAACCCCCTAAATTCTGAATTGAATTCTATATGTATTAAATTAACTTATGAATTATGTGTTAATGGTGTATGGGTATACTTGATATAATTACCTTATGAATTATGTGTTAATTCGGTATGTGTGTAGAGGGTAATTAAATACAGAATTGGAGGTATTTAGATTTATGTTTGAATTATGTGTTGGATGAATTCTGTAAGAATTCATACAAAATTATGTATGTATTTTGCAGGTATACTTGTTAATGGTGTATTGTGTTACTTGTTATATGTGTATGTATTATGTAGATATTTTTTTATGTATGAATTTTGCAGGCTTGCTGGTGGAATTGATGCAACTGCATAGGGGGAGGCCAGCAAGCTGGCTTGCTACTACAGGTATAAAAAAGATATGACAACGGTTCAGAACCGTTGGCATATGTGTAAAACCAGAACTTATACCAACGATTTTATGTAAACCATTGGTATAAGTATATTCCAATGGTTTGTAAACCTTTGGCATAAATAATTTTACTTGAGATTTACCAATGGTTTGTGTCCAACTATTGGTAAAAGTCTATACCAATGGTTTACATAATCGTTGGTATAGAGATACTTCATGCAATTACTCATGGTTTAAAACCATTGGCAAACATTTATACCAAAGGTTTACTGAAACCATTGGTATATATTGATTTTTTAGAAATATCCCAATGGTTCTCATAGAACCGTTGGGATATGTCTATCCCTATGGCTCAAGACCCAATGGTTTGGACAACCGTTGGTAAAGCTAAAATTTACAGTAGTGTCCAATGAGTTGAAAATGAAATATAAGGACATAGATGGCTATACCATGTTTTCTAGTCTCATAGAAGGATGAGAGGAGAAATTTAAGTAATAAATAAATGAGATAATGATTAAAATGATCTTGTATATATTGATATATGGAACATAAGATGGTCCTCATGTGATCAGGATGATAAAGTATGTTGAATGTCTAGAAGAATTGGGATTCAAGTAAAATTAATAACATTATATTCATCTCATTATTAGATCATTTCACCCATTTCATCTAGTTTAATTGAACATTATCAAAAAAATATTTTGGATAAACCACTTTGATATCTTTTGGGAAATGTTTTCCAAGAACATGATAATTTAATGAAAGTTAAACCTTTAAATCTTAAGGTGAACAATAAGAAAGAAAGGTGAAAATGTCAATTGCAATTACACCCCCAAACTCACCTTCCCAATTTTTTTCCTATTACCATATCCCCAAAACATAATCCCTTTATCACTTATAGTTATCATAATCCCTTCAATTTTAAGGTATCTTCCAAAGAAATATCAAGTCTCCAATGTAAGTATTATTTCCTTCTTAATTTTTTTCTTAATCTTAATCTTCCAAATATCTTATAACCATAATAATATAATGAATTAAGTATCATTATTATACTTATTTTTTTTCTATATTTGTGTTAAAAACCTAATTTATTCATTAAAATCCAATTATAAAAACAAAAAACATCATTAGTGCGTTGCGCGGACTACCGCCCCCACGAAATGACATAATTTGAATTTTTTTTCATTACCACCCTTCATGGATAGTCTTAATTGTGAAAATGATGAATAAATACGATATATATCATGTAATTATTATTATTAAATATCAAATTAATATCCACCTTCACCCTCTCTCAAGTGTTGAGAAACGAGAATGCTAAACAAGCATACGTGAGGAAAACCGCCTACACGATGAAATGTTTTTTTCATATAGATTTTATTAGATCATATAAACATATTAAAATATGGTTCAACATGATAAATACATAAAAATAATATCATTATACTTATTTTATAATGATATTATGTAAAAAATAACCTCCTTAACCATGCTTATCAATTGAGTTAAAGCGTATTCATGTTTGGGTTGATTTAACAACCTACGTGAAGAATGTTTCAAAATATGATTATGTATGATTCTGGGAAAATGATAAATAATTTTATTATAATATATTAATAAAATAATGATTAATATATGGTTTTAGAAATATTATATTAAGTATTTAACTTATTATTAAAGTAACATTTTCATTCATTAAGATTACCAAAATAAGCTGACACAAATTCAATTTCACGCAAACAGAAGGAGGAACTATATAATAAATAAAAAACATATGATAAAATATGGTCCATATTAAATTAAATATATAATTATAATGTTCCTAATAAGTTTTATAATAAACTTAATTTTTTTATTCTTTATTTTTAGGGCGTGTTTAGACCAAATTTGGAATAAGGTAAGAGATTGCATCTCAATTTCCCTTCATTGAGAAATAATTCATATTTAGGAACCAATTGTTATTTAAGTGGAGTGTATACTACATAATTGATATAAAATTTCCTAAATTAACTTTTATTCATGGTATTTTAAGTTTAATTACATTATCTCCCTTTCATGGGTCTTTTGATTAAATTTCTACCCAGTCTATAAGGGTTTCATCAAATTTTTTTTCTTTGAGACGCAATTTATTTTATGCACCTAATTCAATTTATGTGGTTTATATACTAACTATTTGAGAAATTATATCATGAATTAAATTTTATTAGTGATAAATAAAGTTAAATTTTAATATCTCTCTTTCATGTGGATTTTATTAAAATGCTCCTCAAGTTGTTATAGGTTTTCTTGACTCAAATCTCTTCCTTGGGTCATAATCACTCTTCTTGGGATATTATATTTAAATATTGATATATTATAAACTATGATGATGTTATGTTGTATTTTTAACTTATTTTCTAGGAAAATAATGTTTTACACCAAAGTATTCTTCCATAATGATTTTATGGTTTTGTGAAAATGTATTTTTATTAGAATAATTCCCATTATTTTCAATGGATTTTTCATCCATATCCCTATTTTTACATCCCAACAATGTTCCCCTTTCCCTAGTGGAAACTATTTTTTTTATCTCCAATAATCCCTTTTAATCCATTTAATCATTTTAAAACAAAGGTTTCAAAATCATTTAAATGAATTGAGTATTAAATAATGTTATTTCAAAATGTTCAAGAGGGTTTTCCATAATTTCCAAATAAAAAATTTTGTCCTACACTCCATATTTTATTTTAATAAATTTTATTTATTTTTATAGTTTAAATTATCAAATATTATTTTTTTAAAATAAAAGTTTTAAAATTATTTTAACTTATTTTATTGAAAAATTTATGATTTTTTTCAAGTTTCCATTATTAAAAATTTGTTTTAAATGTAAAAGTTATAAAAGTTTTTTCACTTCCTTTTCTTCAAAAATTTATGTCCTTTTCAAGATTACATTATTAAATAATATTTTAAAAGTAAAATATTTTCAAATTATTATCACTTATATTTTTTTGAAACCATTATTTATTTTCAATTATATTTTATTTGGAACTCTTTATATTTATATTTTTAAAATTATTTTCTTTCCCTTCACAAACATGATTTTTGAAATTAATTTTTACTTAAATGTTTTAAATGGTTTTTTTAAAAACTTTTGTATTTTAATTTCTATTTAAATTATAAGGTTTATCTTTTATTAAGTGATATTTTAATAACCCTATATATGTTATTATGATATGATTTATTTTAAAAAATGAGGGTTTTTATATCCCATGATTTCTTTAGTTAATGTTATGTGATTATTTTGGGTGATAGAGTTTTTGATTTAAAATAATTTAATTCATGATGTTATTTTATACCATTTTAATATTTTATGAAACCCATTTTATTTTCATGGTTTATTTATGAAAATTGAGTGATTTACATTTGGATGTTTAAGAAACCTATTATTTTTCCACAGGTTCATTAAGATATGTTTATGATTAATTATTTATGGAACACATATGTATGGATGATGATGGGTGGGATCCTAAATAACCGTTCAATGCATTGGTTTAAGTTTATGTCTCATGAGATCAAAATGGTACATGGGATGATTTATCCTAATCCAAAAGGTATACATGAGGTTTATCCCAAGCCAATGAGGTACACAAGAGGATTTCTTCCAACCCAATGTGGTACACAGGAGGATTTATCCCAATATAAAGGGTAAACAAGAGTATTTATCACAATCTAAAAGGTACATGAGAGGATTTATCCACAATACAAAGGGGTAAAAGGGAGGATTTATCACAAGCTAAAGGATACAAGGTAGGATTATCCCAAGCCCAAGAAGGTACAAGAATTTTGTTTTTTATAATTTTCATATGCTTATGGTTGTTCCAAAGTTCCATGTTGTTCATTAAATTATGTTAAATTTTCAAGATAAATTGAATTTCATTAAAATGATATGTTTTCATGATTATGATTTGTTTTTAAAGTATTCCACACTTTTATGTCAGGCTGACATGGTATATAATTATTGTGATGTATTTGAGCCATGTAATATCTTTTATACTTCCTTAATGATGTTTTTATGATCTTATGTTGCTATAACTTGTTTTATGATTATCATATAAGGTCTTTTGATCTTTTATTATGACATTTATGTCTTCCTCATGTTATCCTCCATGTTTATGATCTATTACTATTTGATAATTTTTTTCCCTTACTGAACATTTGAGTTCAACTCTTTCTTATATTTATAATACCTAGGTTATGAAGGTGATTATTTTATATGATATATCTAGAAAAGGGTCTATAGGATCACGATTATGGAGAAATTTTAAAAATTGTAGTAAAATAATATGAATATGTAGATAATTTCCAAGACACTAAACTTATTTATCCATGAGTTATGTGGATATTTGTGAGATGTAATAATTAAATCATAGAGATTAATGTATCATTTATGTGTGCTTAGTTTGGGTCTATAGAGTTGGTATCAACTGAGAGTTTAGTTATTTTTGGATATAAGTTATGTTACTTTTGGAGATAAGTTTATAGAACCTTAGTGATAACCCTATAGATGAGTCTAATCATAGGATGATATACTAAAATATTAGCAATGTCTTGATTATATGGTTTTCTTTTGGAATACATCCATGTCTGGATATAAAAAGTGGATGTAGGCTATGGTACATATGTACCTAGTGGTAATAAACCTAAATATGGAATGTTGGTTGTTAACTCAATCGTCACTGGGTGCATGAAAAAGAGGCCTAGCTTCCCACTTGGTTTGAAACTCTCACCGAATATGATTTTTTTAATCACATTATCTTTACAATCCATTAAGAATGATTTATTATGTTAAGGAATTAGGCTATGAAGTATGGGAAATACCAACCTAAAGAAACCTAGATTGAACCAATAGTGAATTATATTGGATTAAAATATAATGTGATGGATTAAAATAATAACACATTTTGAGGTTTAATTTTTCATCATTACCTTATGATGTAATTATTGATCACTCAGGATTAAATTTTTGGTTTTAAAAATGATTGACGAAAGGAGAAACCAAGTTAATAATGGATGTGGTAGACAATATAGTAATGATCAACCAAGTGGGATAAAATATGGAATTGAAAACATTATTATTATAATCACCCAAATATCTCAAGTTTTGAATGATAAATTGGGTATTTACAAACATCCAAACTCACCAAATAAGATAATGATAGAGTTTTATAGAAGATTATGTGTCAAAGATAATGTAGGAAAAAATATTAAACATATTACATGTCAAAAATGTGTGAAGAATCACCCAAGGGAATGTATCATAGGACTAAGAAAATGTTTCAAGTGTGAAAGTATTTTCTATTGAGCTCATGATTATTGAGATGGGATAAAGAAGCTGATCAATGAAACAAAGGTGAATAATGTCCAATGATTCAAATGTTTGGAGTTTGGGAATTATGAAAAAAATGACCTAACCCAATAGCTACTGAGGATAAAAAAATTAGCAACCTCAAAAACCAAGGAAATAAGGGAAATCCTATAATATCCCTACTGGTGAAAGTAGGTCATGAAAAATTAGGGTAAAAGGTACACTCAACCTTCTTTCGAGATTTGTGGATATTTAGTTGGAATCTAGTTCTAAACACCCTAGTAGTCCAAGTATGTTTTCTAAAATCATCAAATCAACACCCAAATGATTTGATATTATCTTATATTATTATTGTATCTTGTTATGATTTTTATGGGAGTATTATTTATGTGAATCTTATTAATTATTTCTTTAGTAGAATTTAATGTGATTTTGGGCATTTAATAACTCTCCTTAAGTGGAATCCACATCAATTTTGAGAATAAGAAACTCACAATTCGTATTTAAAATCAACTTATGATCATATATCATTACAAAGATGACTATGAACCCTCTTGGAAAACTGATTCCATAATAGGAGTCCTGATACCTAATTATAAAGGATTTTTAGCTCAAATGGTTAGAAAGAAACTCAATATATAGTTATTTATCTAAAGAAGGAATATATGAGCTTTATAGATACCCATATCCTTCTTCTTTAGTAAGTTATAATTAAAATTGTGAGGATATAATTTATTTAGGAGGGGTTTGAAATGACCTAAGATTTTGGATCCTTTAAAATACATACTATATTCAATAAATTATATCACATGCTACAACCAACATAAAAAAACCACTACATAATAAGGCTAAATTATTAAAAAATCTATAATAAAGACTAATATGGTATACCATTAAATATTTAGAAGGTAAATAATTAAAAGGAGTTAATATTGAAAAAGGTTATTTTCAATAAAATGAATTTTATTTTCATTATGTATTTTATTTTAAAAGATAAATTAAAAAAAATTAGAATTTAAATTTTATGAAATATAATTAATTTTTTAATTCCTCACATCAAAATTTACTTAGTGTTATTTTTTTTGTTTTTTTAGAAGTTTATTTTTAGTCAAAAAATACGGTTTTTATGAAAATTATACTTTTTATGATTTTATCATCATGTAAGATTATCTTAGAAAATTAAAAAATCTTATAAGTAAAAAAATATGTATTTAAGGAATAAAATTATGTATGTTAAAATATTATTTTAACATATAATTATATATCTAATATTTTTTTTAAAACTAAATTAAAATGATACTTTAAAAAAAATTCCTTTTTTAGTATTTTCGTATAATTAAGTGTTAAGATGGTGAAATTATATTTTTTATTGAATTGAAATCCTTCTAACTTTTATTTTTTGTTATAATAAATCAATTTATTTCATTAAATTTAGTATCCAAGATAATTATATCTTGTATATTAATTTAAATCTTAGAAATGATATTTTTTTTAAAAACTGTTTTTACGCAATTAAGTTTCTTTATTTTAAATTTATATTTTCACACCTTTAGAAACATTATGTGTTAAAATTATTTTTTAATTTTAAACTATAAGGTCAAAATTAGTAAAAAAGGATGCAATCTTAATTTTTTCATTAATACTAATTTCTGATGTTAAAAATTAATTACCAAGGTAAAAGTTAATTTAGGTAAAAGGTTAAAAGTAAAAAAAAAGAATTAAATCACTCTTATATTGTATAAATATAAATGTATGAGAGAATTTTAAAAATTATATTATCTAAAACTACCTATTTTTTCACTTTTGGTTTATTTAACCTTGAATAGTAAATAAGTATTATCGAAAAATGACAAGTATTTCCAAAAGTGCCTGTTTTCTCCTCTTATAATAGCATACCAATTCCACCCTTCAAAGATGCATTTCACCTCTAATTAAATTTTACTCACCCTATAACCCTTTCACAAAAAATAATCCCTTTCTTATTCATAGTTATCCAAACATTTTCAATTTCAAGGAAACTTCTAAGGAAAGATCAAGTCTCCAATGTAATTATTATTTCCTTCTTAGTTTTTTCTTCTTAATATTACTCTTAAAAGTATCATATAAACATAATAATAAGATTAATATAGTATAATTATTATATAATTATTTTCATATTAATGGTAAAACCCTTATTTATTCATTTCCATTCACTTATAAAAATAAAATAATATCGTTAGTGCATTGTGTAGACTACCTCCTCCACGAAGCAATTCCATTTGTTTTTCTCATTAGTTCCCTTCATGGATGGTATTAATGGTGTTGATAATGAATAAAATATGATAAATATAATCTAATTTTTATTCTGAAATTTCAATTTAATACCCACCTTCACCAATTTTAAACATTGAGAAACAAGAACACTAAACATGCATACGTGAGGACTCCCACCTCCATAATGAAATGTTTCTCATTTTTTATATAGATTTTCTTACATTATATAAAAATATTAAAATATGTTTCACCATGATAAATAAATAAAAATAAAAAATATAATTTTTCTATAATGATGTTATTTCAAAATAAACACCTCCTTAATCATACTCTCCAATCGAGTTAAAGCACGTACAAGTTTGGGTTGATTTGACCACCTATATGAATGATGCTTTAAAATCTGATTATAGATGAATATGAGAACATGAAAAATAATTTTATTATAATATTTCAAGAAAATATTGATTTTCATATGGTTCTGGAAATATTATATTGATTATTTAAATTATTATTAAAGTTACATTTTTGTTCACTAAGATTACCAAAATAAGCCAACACCGATTCAATTTTCATTTTTATACAAATATAAGGAGGAAATATATAATAAATAAATAGAATATGATAATAATTATCCATATTAAATTAAATATAGAAGTATAATTTTCCTAATAATTCATCTAATTAACTTAATTTGGTTATTTAAGAAGTTAATCACATGCATTAAATGAATCTATAACATGGTGGGGGGTTTTCTTCTCAATATAACACCATTGAGACATAGTTAATATTTATGCCTAAATTATTATTTAATTGGTATTTATACTTATTAATTGATATAAAATTTCATAAATTATCTTTTATTCAAGTTATTTTAAGTTTAATTCTATTCTCTCTCTTTTATGGGGGTTTTGATTGAATTTTTACTCAGGTCGTAAGGGTTTCATTTCAAATTTTCCTTATTTTAGACACATTTTATTTTATTAATCTGATGAATTTTATGTGGTGTATATACTACATATTTGAGATATTATATCATGAATTAACTTTTAATCGTGATAAAATAGGTTAAATTTTAATCTCTCTCTTTCATTAGGATTTGATTTAAGTTTTCCTAAATTTTATGATGTTTTCATGTCTCAAATATATTCCATGGATTATAATAACTCTTATTTGACTATTATATTTTAATATTGATCTATTATAACATATGATGATGTTTTTTTATTTCAAGCTTATTTTATGGGGAAATAATGTTTCCCACCAAATTATTCTTCCATGATGATTATATGGTTTCATGAAAATGATTTTTATTAAGAATAAATCCCATTACTTTTAATGTTTTTTCATCCATGTTTATGTTTTTAGTCCCCACCAATGTTTTACTTTCCCTAGTGGAAACTATTTTTTTATCTCTAATGATCCATTTTAATCCCTTTAATCATTTTAAAAAAGGTTAAATCATCATTTTAATGATGTGAATTTTCAATAAGGTTATTTCAAAATATTTAAAAAGTTTTTCCATCCTTTTGAAATAAAAAGTTTTTTCATCCGATCCAAATTTTCTTTTAATAAATTTTATAAATTTTTATAGGTTCCATTATTAAATATTCATTTTAAAAATAAATGTTTTCAAATTATTTTCACTTTTTATTAATTTTTTTTCTTCAGGTTTCTGTTATTAAAGATTCTTTTTAAAATTAAAATATTTTAAAGTATTTTCAATTCCTTTTCTTGAAATATTTATTTCCTTTTAAATTATCCATAATTAATGATTCTTTTAAAACTAAATATTTTTACAATTATTATCACTTCATTTTTTAAAACCTTTAAGTATTTTTGGGAATATTTTATTTTAAACTCTTTATATTAATATTTTCCAAAGTCTTGTCTCTCCATTTACAATTTTTTTCAAAGTTAATTTTTACTACAATGTTTTAAAAGGGTTTTTTAAAAATCTTTTTTGTTTTTTCTATTTACATTATCATGTTTATCTTTTATGAAGTGATGTTTTAATCAACCTCTATATGTTTTTATGATATGTTTTTTTTGGAAAATGATATTTTTTATATCCTATGATTTCTTTAGTTTATGTAATGTGATTATTTTTGGGTGATCAAGTTTTTAGTTTCAAATGATTTAATTCATGATGTTATTTTATACCATTAATATTTTTTTGAAACCCATTTTATTTCCGTGCATTCTTTATGAAAATTGAATGATTTTCATTTGGATGTTTAAGAAACCCATAATTTTCCCATGGGTTCATTAATATATGTTTATGATTAATTATTTTTATAGAACAAGTATGTATTTATGATGATGAGAATGGCACTATACCACCCACCAATGAATTGGATTATGTTTACATCTCATGAGATCAAAAGGGAACACAAGAGGATTTATCCCAAGACCCTGAGGTACAAGGTATGATTTATCCCAAGATGATGAGGTAAATTAAAGGATTTATCCCAAGCCAAAGGGTACATGAGATGATTTATCCCAAGCTGAAGGGTACATTGGAGGATTTATCCTCAAGACAAAGAGGTACAAAAGAGGTTTTATCCCATGCCTAAGGGTACACAAGAGGTTTATCCCACACCCAATATGGTACATGGATTTTGTTTTTTTTATAATTTTACTATTCTTAAAGTTGTTCCACATTTCCATGTTTTTTATCAAACTATATTAAAATTTTAATATGTATTTAATTTCCAAGAAATTACCTATTTTAATGATTATGCATTATTTTTAAAGTATTCTATAAGTTTATGTCATGATCACATGTATATGATTATTGAAATGTGTTTGAGCCATGCAATATATTTTATGATTATTTAATGATATTTTTTATGATATGATGTTACTATAACATATTTTATGATTATCATATAAGGTATTTTGATCTTTTATTATGACATTTATGTATTCCTCATGTACTCCTCTATTTTTAAAATCTATTACTCTGTGATAAGTTTTTCCCTTATTGAGTATTTGAGGTCATTGATTTATTATGCTTCCAATACTTAGGTTATGAAGATTATTATTTCATTTTATATCTCTATAGAATGGTTTATAGGAGTATAATTATGGATAATTTTTCACAAATGTAGTAAAGTAAGATGTTTATATGGCTAATCTCCAAGAAAGAAAACCCATTGATCCTCAAGTTGTGTGACTATTCATGATATGTACTAAATAAATCATGGAGAATAATGTATTATTTTTTTATATTTATCTTGAGTATCTATATTTAGCATGTCACTGAAGTAGGTACGTTTGGACACTATGGCATCGTGGTCAGCACACGGTGGCGTGATGGGTGAGTGTGTCTTATCGAGTGTCATGGAATCATGGTAAGCACAAAATGACTAAGTACACTTGTTTACTTATGTGTTTAATTCCTCACACATAAATATACATATGATGGTGTAGATTAGGGGTGCTCAGGGATACACAATTGATCTATATGCTGACACCCTATATGAGAATCTTAGTGTGCATGTAGAATTTATATTTTATTTTAGGCCTGAGAACTGTCCATGCAATGGATTGAGATGGGGTAACTCAAAAGGTATGGGATATGGATTTGGGATTTCAGTAGGTATGGTGTACATATTTGTTATTTTGTTTATTTTTAATGTGATATCAACACATCGAGTGATCAATTTATGTTTTGTTTGATTACATCGTGTATGTTTTTGGATGTGTTATTTATTCTGTGTACTCTGATATAGATGTTGTTTGATTATTTATCAATATTTATCACTATGATATTAAGGGAATAGTCTCCACAATGCATTTTTAGTCCCTCTTTTCTAGTTATAATCCTATTATGTACATAGAGGTGTGTTAAGGCTATATGGAACTTTCAATTAGATGATCATTCAGGGTTGGGGTGTTATATAGGTGGTGTTTGTTTCTGAGTGAGACCCTTAGATAGGCCATAGGAATGTTGGATACTTATCTTCCTTGATGGATGATATGTTTTCGGGTTCAATAGAGGACCATACAGTGGTTTTACATAAGGTTATAGAAGAATTCCCTGAGGTCTTTCCTAATTAGGTTTAGAATCAGCCTCTTTGATGTTAGATCAAGTTTGGGATAGATTTTCAACTGGGTGTCGCTCCTATATGAATTTATCCATATAAGATTACCAATTCTAAGTTGTGGGAGATTGAAATTAATATTTATGATCTTATTTAGTGAGGATTATTTTGACCTAGTGTTTTTCCTTGGGGTGCTCTTGTTCTGTATGTGAAGAATCCAGTTGACAGTCTATGTTTGTGTATCGATTATCACTATTTGAATTGGGTGATATTAAAGAACCACTACCCCTTGCATGAATTAATTATTTATTCAATTAGTTAAAAGAGAAATAACTAGTTCTTGAAGATCTATTTTTTTTCTAGAATATCATCATATGTAAGTGAAGGATGGGGATATCTCAAAGTATTCTTTTAGATGTTTTATGAGCATTAACAGTTTTGTGATGTCGTTTGGTGTGATAAATTCTCAAGATGTGATCATAGGTTTGATAAATTCTGTGTTCAGTGAGTTTCTAAACTATTCATAGTGGTGTTTATCGATATCATCCTTGTGTTTTTGGTTAATAAAGATGGACACAAAGAGCATATATAGAATGATTTGGGAGTTCTGCATCACTATAAACTATTTGGGAAGCTATCAAAGTGTGATTTCTAGGTCTGTGGGGTCTATTTCTTGGGACATGTTGCTTCTTAAGGAGGATTAGTTTTTGATCCTTTGAAGATTGAGGTGGTTTTTTCTTGGGTATTTCCTAATAATGTTTTATAAGTTGCATGGTAGAGTTTTTCATGAGTCTAAAGACTCTTGTATAGTGATAAAAGAGTTTCTTTTGATGCCCCTTGATATAAGAGTAGTTGATGGTAAAGGATTTCTTTATCAGATGGTGGTGGAATAGTTTTGGTGTTGTAGGTGGAGGAGTCCCAACTGGGGGATTCTAAGGTAGAAGATTATCTTGATCGAGTTGTTTATGGTGATGTCTCTAAGGTGGTCTAAGGATACTTGACATCGAGTGTTGTTTTAGGGAGGGATTATAATTCCTTTAATTATGTGTTATATGGTTCTTCATGAGTACCATATTTTTACCTTAATAGTTAATCCTAGTGTGATGATGATGTATCACTCTTTTAGACACCATTTTTTGTGGTTTGGAATAAAGATGTCATCTTTAGAGTTTATCTCTCAATGTTTGGTTTTCCAGAGGGCGAAGGCTAAGCACCATGTTTCAAGTGGGTTTCTTAATCCACTTGATGTTCCCAAAAAGAAGTGGGAGGATATATCAAAGGAATACTTCACTAATTTTCCTCAATATTAGGGAAGTTGTGATTATTTTTAGGTTACTTTGGTTTGGTCTATTTGATGAAGTTGGCTCACTTCCTAGAGATTAAGGAGTTGATCTTAATAGAGGTTTTTTTGAGGTAGTATCTAGAAGAGGTAGTGAGGTTTCATGAGGTTCCAAAGATGATCCTCTATGATCATTATCCTTATTTTACATCTAGGTTTTAGAAAGTTATCCAAAATTATTTTTCTTATAGTTATTCCTTAACACTTATTTTTATCCATATACGGAAAAATAGACATAGTGAACTATCCAGACTCTAGAGAAAAAATTAATCATGTGAACTCTAGATTTTGGAGGTTCATGGGTGAGACACATACCATTGTTGGAATTTTATTATTATAATATTTATCACTCTACCATTATTATAGTTCTATATGAAGCACTATACAACCGGCCTTTCTGATCTCTACCATATTGTATCGAGGTTGGAGAGTCATCTATTCCTAGGCCAAAATTGGTGAAAATAATGATAAAGAAGGTACATGTGATTCGTGAGATAATGACGGAAACTAAGGATCATCAAAAAATATATTCTTATCTTATAAGGAGTCATCTATAGTTAGATTTTTGTGATCACATGTTCTTAAAGGTGTATCCTCATCACGGATAGCGAAGATTCAGTTGTGGGAGTAAGATTTCTCCCTGTTTTATTGGACCTTTTGAGGTGTTTACATATTATGGAGCTCTAGAATATTAGTTATAAATTACTCTAAAAATGACCCTAATAAATGACATATTTAATGCTTCATAACCTCATTGATATCTTTATTCTTATTCTTACATCATTGATCGGAGAGAGTTGAATATTGGAAATAATGAAACCTTTGAGGAATAACCTATTGAGATTTAGGACTATCCATAGAAGGTTTTGTGTGAGAATTATATTCACTTTGTTCGTTTCATGTTGTAACATAGTGGTGTGGAGGAGATACCTTTGGAGTAGGTGTTGCAGATTCATGCTCAATATCTCAAGTTAGTTTAATATTTGTTGAGATTCCTTGTTTGATCTTTGATGATATGCTTGGTTTAATATTTGTTTAATGATTTTTTGATGTATTTTCGGATTGATGTTGATTTATTATATTGTTTATCTTTATTAATGTGGTGATTATATATTTATTTATAACTATTTGAGTTGTATATACCCTCGGGAGTGTGTTTTTATATGATTGATGTTGTTGCATGTCTGTGTGATCTTGGCTCAGAATGTGTTGGATGTGTTCTAGATATGGTGGATTCCTTGAATGGTATCTCATGGGGGGGGGGGGGGGGGTTGATCAAACCACTTTTTTTCCTTATCATTTTTTAATTCTCAAGTTTAATAATTTTCTGAGAGGAATCTAATTCAAAGGCTTGGATTTTCTTTGAGTCATTCCTTTATAATTCTGGGGTGTTTGGTGGCCCATGAGAGTTTTTGTATTTTAAAAGTTGTTTCAAAATGGTTTTAAAATTTATTATGGTAATTTTAAAGTGGATAAAATATTTAATAATTAAATTTTGAATTTTTGAAATAATAATAAATTCTTATTTCTTTATCATTTAAAATTTTATTTAATTGTAATTTTTTTTAATATTTTCATTACCCTTACACAAGACCCACTCCTTGTGTGAAGGTAAGGTGTATTTTTAATAGATTTCGTGAGGGTAAGGCTATGATTTATTTAGCTACATAAAGTTATAGAGTGAATCAAATATGGGTAAGAAATGATTTCATTTCTCATGTGTGGGTAGTTGTGTCATGTAAAGGTACCTCTAATCTTTATAAGGGTATATCTCTCATCAGGGTGGATCTGTCTCTCATATAGGTATCATGCAGATCAACTCAAGATAGTTGTTTTATGATATGGTGAGGTTAATTTCTACATTATATAACTTTCATGGGGGTAACCGGCTACATAAGGGTAAACCATATTAACCTTACACAATGCATATCTATCACATGTAGGTAATAGTTTTTTGCATATAAAATTCAGTTTTCTTCTAGAATTCATTATGCAACTTATTATTATGAAATAAATGGAAATTATAACTAAAACTAAGGATTTAATATATTTTATGAGTTTCTTGGTTTTTCTTTGAGTTTGGGGATCCAAACTTCAGTGTTCAATATTTGAGATCCTTCTACAAATTGTTTGAGATCCTTCATGAATTTATAGGCCTGTTCTTGATCCCTCCTACATTCTATATTGTGCATTATTTTTCTCCCTATTTGTTTTGGTGAAATGAAACATGAATATTCTTGCTGATGTAGGGGATTCATAAATATCTCTTATATTTTGTGAAAGTATGAATTCATCATACTTTATAATCCTTTAGATGAATAGATGGAATCAACTATAATAATATAATGAATCTAGAAATTAAAGGAAGGTGTTATCCATGCATGATAATAATTATTTGATAATATGGAAACATGTATAAGAACAAAAAAGATTATTTATTTAATTTTATTTATTATTATTATTTTAGGAATTGAAATAAAATAATTGAGATGGTAAAATTATCACATTCTGGATTCTTTTTCTTGATATTCTATAGTTAGGGATGTATTATTTATATTCTAGTCTCTATCTAATCATATGTCTATGGGTAAATAATGAAAATCCAAAATAATGATATATTGAGTTATTAATCATCATAAAATCACATAAATCAATAAGTATAGGTTTTTAAAAATTATTATTTAAGGAAAATAAATGGTAATACATGATCACATGTGGTTTGTGATTTTGTTTTGTTTTTTGTTTTTGTTATGTTGATGATGCCTATTAATTTTTCAGATAGCAAGCTATCTATTGACCATTTTATTATTATTATTATGTATCATGATTAATATTATTTTAATTTGATAAAAATAAATTCAAAATATAGAAAATGATCAGTGGAAGAGTCATGTAATTTAATCACCATCCCTTATGGAAGTTGATTGAACATGGAAGCTGTTCTTAAAGTAGGTTTTTGATTAAATTCTATCAAGAGATATACTGAAAATAGGTTTATTGTTGTTGAAACCTATAAATAATGAATCAGTTAATTAAATATGATAATGAAAATAGATTTTTGATGAATATAATTTATTTGGGTCCAACGAGCCCATTCTTGTTTGTGGGAGCCTTGAATTCCTCAATTCCATGACCTTAGTTTCCCTTGAAATAATGTGTTAGAAATATATTTGGTTTCATTGTGTGTATGATCTAGGATGTTAATTTTTTTTTGTGATTTAATGTAAACTGGGTGTTATTGTATTATTGATGAGTAATGGTTGGTAATTTCTTGGGGCTATATTACTGATTTATGTTGATGATGGTGGGATAAAAAGTATTATGTGAAATAGTGTTAGAGATGATGCTGAGGCAGCCTAGATGATTTGAGAAATGAGATTTATTGTCTATATATGCACTTTTTTTCTTTTTATGGATGTATTTATGGATTATTAGTTTTTATTATTCTCAAATTCTTATTATAATTGGTTTTATGAATGAAACGTTTTTCTGTGTATGTAGTATCATAGGATGAGTTTTAGAGTACCAAAAAATTATGGAATGACACTTGAATTAATGATAAACCCATGTGATAAGGTATTATTTATGATAATAATGATAAATTATTTATGTATTAATGTGAAACTATATAATTGATAGAATATATTCTCAAAGAGCATGAAAAATGAATAAGGTAATTGAATTATGATTATGGATGCATATTGGCTTGTAATGAAATGAAATAGTTAAATCCATATTTATGATTTTTTAATGGAATATTGGTAACTTCTACATTACTAAATTTAATTGTTTAATGATGATTAAAAAGTAATTCTTGTTTGCTTACATGAGATTTAGTCTCCTAGGCCTTAATGGTGAAAATCAGGTGTCTTGAGTGACTATAACTATAGTTGCATCTAAGGATAGGTAATCACCCTTAGTGCAGTTGTGTGTGACATATATTTATATTTTCTAATTTCATACGATTCACTTGAGTCATTAGGGTAATCAACACCCAAATGTTTTGGGGAGTATTTTATCAAACATCCAGGTTAGTGAGGGAATATATGGATTACCACTCCCTCTCCCCCACTCCCCCTTTTCCTATAGTATTCTTATTTGGTCATATATGAGATGTGATGACTTAATGTACAGGGTATGGTCACACTCAGTCTGTGATGACTCTATGACTTATTATACATTTATGTGCAGGCTGTAACAACTTGAGGTAATGAAACACACTTGTTTTTGGTCATGGTGGTTATAACTTCCCACAGGTATAAATGCTTGAATTGTGATGGATTGAGGTATAATGATTGATACACAATATATAGTGTCTTCCAAACATCTACTTGGTTATGGATGAGATGATGATGATGAGGTTTGTTTCAGGATGCATGAGATGCAAAATGACTATGATAGGATTTCCTGGGATTTATGCAATATGATTTATGTGAGGGATTAGTACAAGGCATGGGCCATTGGGGTGTGAGAGTGACAAACCAATGGGGAAGTGGAGACATAGTACAATTATTATATATATATCTTTGTGTGTGTTTTGAAATGTGTATACTTTATTTTATATGTTACTTAGTGAGTGATCCATAGTGAGGATGAGAAATAGATTTACCTTTTTAGGTGATTAGTTGATTTCATTTGTTTATTCACTAGGATTTAGTATGCTTCTTTCATATTTTTCCTATTAGGTTTCAGGGAGGATCCTACTGATTAAACATGTTATACTCACCCTATGTATATATAAACTATTTTTCATGTCATCAGGAGTTGTTTGTTCATCAAGCTAAGAATTACTAGCTCGTGGAGTTGTTTAAGAGTATTGGGAGTTTATGGTAGATTCTTAGGTACTAGTTGTAGTATTTTCTTTTTTGTTATACCAATATATCTAGAAAATTACATTAATGTATAATTATTCTTCTTTATTTATGATATATATTTTATTGGTATATTTCTTCTCATCTAATATATTTAAATATATATATTTAGGGTAATGCCTCCCATTTTGTGTGATTAAACCCTTACTGCTAGTTTCCATTTTATGGTCTGTTGGAGGTGGGATTTGGGGTTCATATACCTTTATTCATTTCTAGGACAAGAGGGGTACCCATGGAGGGGGTTTTTGACATGAGGATTTTTATATCTCTCAAATACCCCTTTAATATTACATTTTTATTAGTTGATAACATGAAAATCATCATATGTGATCTACTCCAAAATTTAGAAAACTTTCCCAAGATTTGGAAAAGCTCTCATCACCTATTCCCCTTTATGATCACCTAAAAAATAAATGAAATTATCCCATTTTTAATAATAGATCCATTTTATATTCCCTAACCTTTTCAACAAATTAAAAGTAATGATATTGGGAAAACTTTAAAGAAAAACATACATAGTTTTTGGTGAAGGATGTGTTGGAATTGGTTTCCTAGAACTAGATGAATTTGTACTTTAATTTACCAAAACATTAATAAATATATTATCATATAATTATTGTTCTTCTTAATAAAATTAATGCGATAATGTCTTTAAAATATTTGTCACATTGAAATGTTATAGTAGTTCCCTGTTATAATGAAAACCCAGAGAGCCTATGACAATATTCTTAAATATTTATCCTATGTTCAAGATAAAATCATTATAATAAGTCACATATGATGTTTGACCATCAAGTGTTCTATAATTATAATTCATTGAGACTTATCTTATTAAAATTATCACTGGGTTATTTATAAGAATATAGATCATAAGGATAGACTTGACGGGTTATGGAATTTTTTAGATTCATCAGATTGTTTTTCAGATTATGGTCAACATATTGAGATGATTGAAAATATATCATCATACACAGATCATCATATGGAAGTTTACTAACATATATTTTTAGAAATTTCTAGTAGAATGGTTTCACAAGAAATACTTTCATCAGATAGAGATGACCAAAAATATCTTTTCCTTTGGTGAGGTTTCAGTTTCATTGGATAGAGTCATCGAATGTTGTTCTTTTAGATGATGTTCACTAAGGTAGAAGATCTATGTACGGGCTGTGTGCACGGTGAATAAGTATTGGTGGTTTAATCAAATGGTTCAAAAGTGTGTTAGAGGTTTCCCTAGTGAATGAGAGGTTGACCATGAACATCAAAGGTAGGTGTGATTGTTTGATAGTATAAATACCTCTATATATATTGTTGTGGCCCAAATCTCATGTATGTATTAATAGTATATGATTCTTATACTGAACAATTATAGTTTTTGGCTTGTTTTTATGAGAATTTATAAATATAGTATAA
The DNA here is from genome assembly GCA_963277665.1 of Viscum album. Lineage (NCBI taxonomy): Eukaryota > Viridiplantae > Streptophyta > Magnoliopsida > Santalales > Viscaceae > Viscum > Viscum album. Next base: position 253,985,262 of record OY728127.1, read on the forward strand.
GTGAGTGATGAGATTTGTATTCAATTGTATCTCTAGTAATGAAAATATTTGTAGTGTTCTCTTGTAAATGTAGGACAACTTTAAAAACCATGCAAATATTTTTTTACATTTTATTTTTTATTTTTTGTGTGTGAAGTGTGTTTGTGAAGTTTTTATTGTGATTAGTTTGGATATCATCCTTGTTTCAGTGTACAAATTTTGTAGGGAATTATTAGAAAAACCTATCTCCAATAACATTGTGAAGTTTTCCATTGTTATAGCTAGGAATGATTGGACGAACATCTGTCTGTTGTACGCCATTCATTTTTGGTCTATTTGGATAAATGGATAGAGTGCTCCCATATCTCCATGGTTCCTCTCAATAAGGGTAATCAAATAAATTGGTTCTAAATCACACACATCATTTAGGTTACTTCTCCCCTTGGATTGTAAGTTTTTTTATTTAAATTTATTTACTATTATCGAAAGAATGAATTTAGTGGAAGGAAAGGTTTTTATCAATAAGTTTTATGGAATTGAAATTTCCTTTAGAAAATTAAATAGGATGATCTTTAAATAAAAAAAATATTTGGATGCTCATTTTATGATAAACTTCCTGAAACTAAGGACAAAGAAGAATGAGAGCAGTTGGACAGGAAGGATTTAGCTTTAAGCAGGACAAATCTTGCTCAAAATTTCATGTTCAACATTAGTGATAATAAAACTAATAAAGAGGTTTTGAAAATTTTTGTAGAAATTTATGAGAATAAAATGAATTTAAAAAAGTTTTTATGATGTGAATATTGTTGAGGTTGAGATTATCAGGTGTAATACCTACATCTTATCGTGTGAATGAATTCGACATGATCTGAGGGAATCTATAATCAATGAAGGAAACATTCATAGATGATGTTTAGGATTTTCTTATTAATTATTAACTTTTATAAAGATGGGATTATATAGTGATATTTGTGAGAAACTCTAGTGGGAATCCATATCTTGTGTTTGATGATATTAAAAAATTTATCTCGAATGAGGAGTTGAGGAAAAAGGAAGTTCAAAGTCCATTTAGAAGTGCTCTCAATACTATTGGATGGGGACAATCACCTCAACATAAGGACCATAAGAAGAAGAAATCTAATGTGGATAATCCCCAAAGAATAAATTGATTGAAATCTACTTCTCTAGGTCTTACATGTTGGCTATGTGGTAATAGGGGACATATCAAGGAATATTTCATGAATTATATTGAGGATTCAACTTCCAGAAAGTCAAACTTAACAAATATAATAGATGGAGGTTCTAGTTTAATACTGATTATGATCATTCCAAAGGTGTCATGGGTTATTCACTCAGGTGAATTTTTCATTTAACTAGTTACTATGAGTTCATGGCTGATTATGTACTAGGAATAGTGGGAAGAATACATTAAGGAGGTTATGAAAATCTAGATATAGTAGGGAAAGTTAATGTTAACATTCAAATGAAAAATGGAAGTGTATTGAGACTAAAATATGTTTGAAATATTATGTGTCTCTAGAAGAACCTTATATTAGTGGGACATCTTGATAATGCAAGTTTTAGAATGAGTTTTTCATATGGAGTTTGGAAGATCAATAGAGGGACCATGGTGATTGCTCACATAGTAAATAATGGAAAACTATACTTGACCAGACAAAGAGATGAAGTTGCAGTGATTAGAATTATTTCATCAGATGGTATAAAATAGTGGAACTGTAGGTTTGGTCACCTCAATGAAATGAGTTTTAATTTTATATAAGAAAATGGAATACTTAAAATTGATTACATAGACCTTAGAAGATGTGAGAGCTGTATGATGGGAAAATATAAAATAGTTTCCTTCAACTTGGATGGTAGAAATCCAAGGAATCAAAAGTTATAACTTGTTCATTCCAATATTTGGGGTCCAACCACTATTATTTCATTTGAAGTATTACTATAATTTTTTACCTTCATTGATGATTCTACTTAAAAGGTTTGGGTTTAATTCATGAATAAAAAATATGAAGTGTTTTAGGTGTTTATTCAGTGAAAATTTTTAGCCAAGAAAGTGTCTGAATGAAAGTTTAAATGACTCTGGATAGACAATGGTGGGGAATACACAAGACATAAATTTCATAACATTGTATTAAGAAAGGGAGTCAGGTATGAAAATACTATGATATGAAATCCACAACAAAATGGAGTAATTTAAAGGAAGAATCAAACTATGACAGAGAAATCTTGGAGTATGAAGCTTTATTATGGAATTCCTAATAGAATTTGTGCAGAGGAAATAAATAAAAAACCATATTTGGTAAACAAATTTCTGTATTAAACTACGGAACAATATCTAATAGAAGAACATTGGTCCGATAAAAGACCATAGGTGAAACATCTCAAAGTTTTTAGAAGTATCACATACATTCATATTGATTCTAAATATAGAGATAAGTTAGAGGTGAAATCCATTTTTTGTTTTATTATTGGATATAACGATGATAAATTTATATATCACCTATGGGATGATTAAAGTAAACAATTCATCTGAAGAAAAGATGTTTTTTTAATGAATAACTTCTATGGAAATATTAGAACATTGATGGAAAATAAGTTGAGGTTAAATCAACTATTAAAGTTAAAGATGATCAAAAAGAGGTTACCTGATGGAATTTTGTTCTAGAATGTTTAGGGGAAACATTTGATGTTGGTGCTTCCAGGGTTAGGCTACATGATATAGTAATATTAGATATACCACTAATAGATGGTGAAAGTTTAGATAAACAAGTATCAAATAGGGAATAGTTAGATAGAACTCTACCAGAAAGATGGATATTAGTTAAATAAAATTGAATGAATGAACCCAAGGTTATGCTGAGGAGATCCACTCATATCAAATAACCAGTTCAAAGGTTGGGATATGATATGGATTTATTTATTCAAACTGAAATAGGGGAACCAAATAGTCTGAAAGAGGTAGCTGATCACAGAGACTTGAGATAGTGGGAGTCAACCATATAAGTGAAACTAAATTCCTTAAATCCAACAATACATGGTAGTTGGTTTAACTATCATAAGGTAAGAGAGATCTAGAAAAAAACTGCGTTTTTCATTTGAAATAAGAATTCAATGGAAGTAATAGGTAAAAAACAAGATTGGTTGTGAAGGGTTTTCAAAAAAAGGAAAGGATTTACTTTTTTGAATTTTTTTCACCAATGATGATGCACACAACCATTCAGACAATAATCAAAATTGTTGTGTTTGATGATTTAAACTTAGAGTATATGGATGTAAAGTTAACTTTTCTTCATAGGTATTTTAAGGTAGAAATTTACATTGTTATGACCAAGGGTTATGCAGTTCATAGGAAGGAGGATTTGGTTTATAAGTTGAAATGAAGTATTTGTGGCTTTAATTAAGATCTAAAATAGTGGAATAGGAAGTTTGACACTTTCATGTTTGAGGAAAGTTTCAATAGATGTGATTTCAATCACTATTGTTATAGAAAGAAATTGGATTATAGAACATATATCATACTATTATTGTATATGGATGATATGACGATTTATAGTATAGAGTTACACCATATTGAGTAATTAAAGAGGAATCTATCAAGAAGGTTTGTGATGAAGAACCTTAGACAAGATAAGAAGATCATCAAGATGAGAATTTAAAGGGATGAGAAATATGGTTCTTTGTTTTTATCCTAGAAGGAATATATACGGAAGGTCATTAAAAGATTTAAAATGACTAGTTATAAAATTGTTTCAACCCTATCACTAGACAATTCAATCCTTCTAAATAATAAGCACCATCAGTGGAAAAAGAAGTTTAGGATATAGAGAAAGAACCTTATGCTTCTACTATTGAAATTTTGATGTATGCAATGTTTAGTATTCAACATACATTAATTTTAGATTGGTTTTTGTTAGAAATTTCATGTCAAATTCAAGAAGGAAACATAAAGAATATTTGAAATGGATTTTATGATACTTTAATGGATCATGGGATGATACTTTATGTTTTGGTGAGGATGATTAGTTGAAAATTTTTGTTGATAAATATTTTTCTAGATACATGGATTTTTAGAAAAGTAATACATGTTTTCTATTTACTTTTAGTAAAACAACAGTTAGCTAGTTTTCTAATTTTCATCTAGTTGTTACTTTATCTACAATGATAGCAGAGTATGTTGTTACTACTAAAATAGGGAAATAGTTAATATAGTTTATGAATATTATAAAGTAACTTGAAAAGGGATAAAATAAAGGAATTTTATTCTGTGATAGTTAGATTACTGTTCATCTTTCTCACAACCCATTGTTTTAGGAAAGAATGAAACACATTGACCTAAAATATCACTTTATTTAAATTAAGCTAGAGGAAAAAGTGTTGGTGTGGCAGAAGTTTACTGGGATGTAGAATCCTATAGATATTTTTACAACTTTGATAGTACAAGAATGTATGAGGAAAAATTATGCCTAAATTAGACTCAGATTATTAGATGTAGTATAGAACACTATATGAATTAGATAGAGGATGGGATCTGGTGAATGTTTGTGGAAGGTTGTAATCCTATGGAAATCTCCACGTAGGAGATTGTTGGGTTGTGTAAAATATTCCGATTCACCAAAAAAAGTTTTTTTCTAGATGAAGGTCAGTGGACTGAGATGATCAGAAATAGATCATCTGACATAGACCATTAGAATAATGTTTACTACAATATAGTTTCATAATAATTAGGAAGAAAGTTTTGAACAAATATACATTCATTATACCGAGTGGATTGGACATAGGTTTTCCACTGGTTAAGTTATGTTGTCATTAGATAGAGTCATCAGACAGAGTTATCTCACACTGTGTTCACCAAGGTGGTAACTCTATTCCTGGGTTGTGTGCATGGTGACCAAGTATTGGAGATTTCATCAGATGGTTCAATAGTGTATATGAGGTTTCCCAAGTCAATGGGTGGCTATCCATGAATATCAAAGATCATTGTGTTTGGTTGACCAGACAGAGATCTCTATATATAGAATCAGTGGCCCAACTTTGATGTATGTATAAACAATATGTGATTATTATGATGAACAGTGAGAGTTTTTGAATTAACTATTTGAGACTTTGTAAATAGAGAATATGTGAGTGATTAAATTTTTATCCACTTGTATCACTAGTAATAAAAATGTTTTCCATGTTCTCCCCTGGATGTAGGACGCTTTCTGAACTACATAAATATTTTTATATCCATTTTATTTTATATTTTTTGTGTGTAAAGTGTGTTTGTAAAGTTTTTGTGGGTGATTAGGTGGGATATCATCCTAGTTATAGTGTATAAATTTTAGAGGAGGAAATTATTTGTCAAACCTCTATCTGATAACATTGTGAAGCTTTCTTCTCCATGGTTTGGAATAATCAGACAAACATTAGTCTGATGTATGTTGTTCTTTCTTGGTCTATCTGGATCAACAAAAAAAAGTACTCCAACGTCTGCTTAGTTCTTCCCAAGAAAACCCACCAATAGGGATTCCAAATTTATACATGTTATTAGATATCACTATTTATGAATATGTGTATTTGTCCTTATACATGTGATTATTATTAATTCATATATTTAATCGGGCACTTTGATGTGTGGAAAAAACCCTGACACCATTTTTTCATAGTGAGGTAGTGTACATTGAGTGCATTATAAGTGATTTTACATTAATTGAATAAGTCATGAAAGGATTTTTCATTACATATTAATATAAGAATATATCATTTACCCTTTGATTGAAATGTAACTATTTAATGAAATGCATGACCATGATAGTTTATAGACGAGTTCATTTCAGAAAGTAAAATAAAGATAAATTGAGAATATAGGGAGATGAAACAAGTATGCATCTTTCTTTATGAGAAATTAGTAAAAAAATAGATTATATTACCTAGTATCATACATAGAGAGGTTTTAGTTCCTACATCAGCTTTATTTATGGGGTTCTTGATGCATTGCTAGACATTGATATCATACTTTAGGTAAGTTCACTTAATGCTATAGAGAAAGAGTCTTAGAGGGACACACACTAATTGTATCCATAATCTCATTAAATTATATTTAAATTTAATATTAATATTAACTATTATTCCTAGTTTTTGAATTAATAATTTTTCAAGCATTGTTGATCACAAAAACTTAATCACAAGGTATTCAAGTTTAGAATATATGAGTTGAATTTTATCTCTTTATTTATCCACAAGGTAATAAATAAATAAATATTTATTCTTTGGTTTAGTGATTAGATAACTATTTGTTTAATTATGTGAATATTAAAATACAAATTTATTCATTAATTTAGTAAATATAATATTTATTTATTTATAGAAAAAATTACACTTATTTGTTAAAATATTTTATTATTGGATGTTTAATAATTTTCAAGGAGGATTAATGAATCGTGTTAATGGTTTGATGTAAATGATATATTTTATGTAATATCATTTACATAAATAAATAAATATTTAATTAATTAATGTTATTTAAATAAACACATTTCTTAGAAATAATAATAATAATAATAATAATAATAATAATAATAATAATTGACATGAGGATTACATAAAATAAATAATTTCATAAAGGGAAATTGTGAAATTTTCATTTATTTTAACTATATGCTTAAATTCAGAGTTATTTAATTTTAGAGAACGAATGACTTGTTCTGCACAATAAAAGACTTTCTAGAATTTCCTCAACCCTTGGGGAGATTATTCCTCCCTATATCACTCTCAGAAACATGGGAGAATAATTGATATTGTTGAGGTCAATGATGATTAATATAAATAACAATATATTAACATTCTAATAACCAGAGTTTCAAGAACACCATAAAGATATTGGTATAGACATCTATAGAAATCCTCACTTTGATTGTACACTGCAATGATCAATGCAAAAACAATGATAACAAAAATTGATCAAGAGGATTACAATAGATGAGGTCATTTATATTTAAATTAATTAAAAATTTAATGTGAATGATCCTCTCAAAAATATTATAAGGTGTGTTCATCAAGTTCTTTGAATTTTATCAATTGATATTAATGAAAAATAAAAAATGATCATATTTCCCAATGCTTTGGCTTTCCCCTAGAACCTTCAAGTGGTATCCGAGTGGTAATATTTTGATTTTAAATTATTTATAATTTATTTGATCTTTTTTATATGTTGTTCAGTTTTTATAATCATATTTTAATTATTAATCTCTTTATCGAGATAACACATTCATCTGAGTTCATATTTCAAAGAACAAGAAAAAAATTCCATAAGAATGCTCAAAGATTTCATCAACCGGTATCTGGGTCATTGATTGCATAACATGGTTACATGGAATGTAACAGTAAATTTCACATCATATACCCATTATTAGCTCAAACAAGGAGAAAGTTGCATAAATGTTGTCTCATCACGCGACTTAGTCCATGACATCATTAGGTTCCACCTTGTGAATTTTAGTGGGGCACATGATTTTATAGGGACTATATGATGTGTATCTAGTGTAAACATGTGACTCTATATGATTAAACAAGCCATGTAAATCATGGAAAACTATGTGATTATTACACATCATCATTATATGCCTCATATTGATTTCCATATAAGAAATGTGGCAAGATGCAGACTACATAGAATATAGCTATCTTATAAATATCATATAACACATGTCAACCCACACAAGTTACACACCAAGGGATTTTCAGTGTGCTGTTTTAGTTAACAAAAAATGTTTCAAATGCTTCATAAATTCTATATATGCACAATGTGCAATGACCATTGTAAATTACAGTTAATTCATGTGGATTGGAAGTGGTACAAACCATATATATTTATGGTGTGGCATGTGATCACACACATTGAAAAGACTACACAATTTGACCAACATAACTACATGACATGTATATGAAAACATTTTTTGTGGGATTTCATTTCTTGTAAGTACAAAATACCTGATAAGGACCGTACACGACCTGTGTGACATGATATTTCAAGTGATAGTACATGAACCGTAAGTATTAAAGTTATAGAAATGATATTTTAATATCACATAGAAGATACATCCCTTGTGGCTTCCAAGTACATGTTGTCTACTCAAATAATTTTAAAAATGAAATTAAATTTATTAAATTTATTTAAAATTATTTAAAATGAATTTTTTATGTCTCAAGGAATATTTTTAAAGAATATTAAGATAAATAAATAAATAAATAATTTTTTTATTAATTTATTAATTCATGTAAATTAATCTTAATTACTTAGAAATGAAATTCATTTTAACAACAATAAATGTGTTTTTAATTTCATGCTTTGATTGATCATGAGCTTGAATGACATATGTATGAGTTGAATTTATTTATTTAATTCAATTATTTATTGCATGGTTTTTTGTGTTATTTATTATAAAATTAAATATGATTATATTTAAATCACTCCGCCCTTATTTATGATGCACGATTCTGCATGTCCATGTATTATTTTATGTAACCCTAAACCCCCAATGCCCCTCATCTGTCTGTGTAGAATTTTTTTAAAGATGTAGTTATCAGCTAGAAGAGATGGTTTGAGATCCAATATGAGGTGAATCTAACCAATGAGATACACAAAAGAATGGATACATATTTAACTCAAGTAAAATAGAAGCTCAATGAGTTATTTACCCTAGGTTTTAGGTTATTCTCTCTGCCCTCAAAAAAACAAATTGATAAAAGATCAAGATCATATCACATATTTATTTTATTTTTTTAGGCATGATTTTTTTTGTGATGCATGGTTTATTTATTTATTTATTCAAATACAATCACATAAATTCCATAAATAATCATTATAATATAAAATTAAATAAAATAAATGAGATTTATTTTATCATGTATAGTTAAATAATTATGTAAGATCTGACATATTGTAATTAACTATCGTACAAAGATAAAATAAGATATGTTATACAAGTTCGTACATAAAATTAATTTATCAGACATAACTAATTAATTATGTAAGATCCATATGATATTAATAAGCATGTGAGAAATAAAATAAATAATATTTATACATAAGTTAAATAAAAAACCTCAACAGAAATATTAATTATGAAATGACTTCCATCACATGAGTTTGGATGGAACTATAATTTAAAGTATTGATTTGAATCTTCTCATGATACTTTAAATTATTAGGGAGTTTTGATAGAAGACTTGGGTTGACTTATCCATTTTTTCATAAATTGTAGACCCCCCACAAGATTTGGTGTAACTTTGAGTTAAGGGTTGAGGAAATCCATGTTTTTGATTTCAAGATTGGGAAGTCCACTCAATAGATCACAGAGCTAAGAGTTAATGAATTTGAAAATTAAATCCTACCTAAATATCTTGAGATAATTAAATCATGAATTTTTTGGATTATTTGAATGGAAATATAGATCCTTTACATTATAAAATTTGAGTTATTAGATATTCCATATTCAGCAGTGAGGGCTATTGGGAATTGATAAAATTGTATGAGATTAATTAAATTAACTAATTCCATTAAAAATTGATAATCAAGATAAAGTAATAAAATATGATTTTATTTTTTTAGAAAATGGAATGAAATGTGGCCTCATTAGTTTCCATAAAATCCATATTTCAAAAATATAATCTTCTAAATAACTCAAACTTCTAACAATTTTATAAGAACTACTGCATTACCCTACACAAATAGTGTATGTTTTCTTTTTACAGAGTTCCTTATTCCTATTGAGCATTAGGAGGTGGTAGGTGAGGGGGAGGAAAATTAATTTTTTGAACACATGGATAATGAATTACATTTTTAAGGATTTATCTTATCATCCATGACTAGTGAGCTCAAGAAGCTTAAAAAATACATGGATATATACTCCATGTTTTCTCATCTTAACGATCTCTATCAAGAGAAAGAAAAATATCAGAGGTATGAAATCTCCAAACAAGTCTTTACATGAAATCTAAGTGGAATAATTCCAACTTGACCTCATGAATTCATGATGATTTACTATATTGAGTGGTTTTAAATTCATGGATTTAATATTCCTAATTAATTAATAACAAACCCCATCCTCTCCTTAAATATTATAAGATTCTTAAGTTTTATTGTGAATTTCAACATAAAAAATATAGATAAGTTTATACTAGAGATTATAAAATTGATTCATATTTTATATAAATACATAAAGCATGAAAAACCTTTTTTCCTTTATGGTAAGTAAATGGAAAGGTAGGGTGAAAAGTTAAAAGTCTTGTTTAATACCCACATAACCTTCATAATTTTCTTTAAAGATGAGGGGGTTCTAAAGAGAGGATCAAGAGAAGGAAACTATATTCTTTTCTTTTGGAAAGAAGGTCCACTGGAAGAATAACTATGCCTTAGTGAATAATAAAAGGGAAACTTTAGGTATGTTTTTTATCGATTGATTTTTTTCTTTGAATTAGGTATTAGATATATCTTTTGGTCTCATATTTGTTTCCAAATATATGAACCAATTAGATTCTAGAAGACTTATAAAGGTGATGTGGATATTTGAGTTACCAATGTAGTGATACTAGTTGCATTGGCTATATAATACTACCATCTCACATGTATAATTGGATTAATTTTAGTTTTAATGAATTTTTATTATGTTCCTAGTGTATCCAAAAACATAATTTTTATATCGAGTCTAAACATGAACATATTTTTTTTGAATTATTAAATAAAAGTTTCTACTTTTATAATGATAGAATATGTCATGATATGACACATTTGAATAATGGTCATTTTTAACTAGAATATAAAAATAAAATATTGGATAAATAAAAAAACAAGTTCACATGTCTCAAATTACACCCAGTTATGGTATCATCAAATTGATTATGTGAAATGGAATTATTTGATAAAAATATATACTAAAGGGTATTTAAATTATTTTGAACTTAAATCCTTTGATATATTCCACTCTTCTTTGAAAGTAAAAAAATTTCCGGAATATATTTAGTGAAAAGTGAAAGAGAGCCAAAAATATTTTAGAATTAGTTCACATTGATGTATATGCACCTTTTCCACTAGAAGAAAGAGGTGGATACTCTTACTTCATTATATTTACTTACTGTTAAATTATACTAGAACCTTCTTATTTTAATGACCCAAAATCATGTTTATATTATTGTTAATTATTTTCATGTTTTCTGTTAGAAAACAGTTTACTAGAAAATTTCAAAAATGTATAAGTCTAGAGCTTACCATACCACCTTACCGTGTCAAGGTCAAGTGACCATATCACCTTACCACATGAAAAAAAACTTCTTACCATGATTTAGATAAAAAAATTGTCTAATTAATGAACAAAACACGCATTTAAGACTCAACTTAATCATTTGATGACAATCACCTTACTACATGTATAATCAACCCATCATGAAAATCAGTGTGCTTGACCTCATTAAGGAAACTACCTTCCTAATGAAGAAATCAATTTACCTTGATATGGTGTGTATAATTTTTCATAAATTAATATACTAATTATACCTTATAATATAGTGACCATACAAAGAAAACATTTACCACTTTAAATCACCAATTTACAACATATAAAAATGAGATGACCTCATAAATAGATGGACATACCACATCACCTTACCGCATCTGCTAACCGTGACAAGTTGTCATGAGATCAACTAATCAAACTTAAAGTGAAGAAACCTTACCCTATAAAACTTAACAATGGAGAATTTAAAATATATAATGGGTAGTTTTAAAGAATTATATTAAGAAACAATTCATTTAATGAAGAATGATTATTATCTAATGGATAACTTTGATGAACATCTCTTTAAAGATAATTATTTTTTCAGGTAGAGTAATGATGGACTACTAAAAATATTTTTCTTAAACAGAGAGAATAAAAGAGGATTTTTGCATGAACATCTGTTCTATAAAGAATAATTTACGATGCTATATTTTCTATATTTTTTTAAGAAATTATTCTGAGCTACTTCCAAATATTATTTCAAGGACTCCAAACAATCGAAGTAACTCATATTGAGCTGCATTACATTTCTTATCATTTTATCCATTTCTATTTCCATCCTAGATATTATTTTGAGATTTTTTTTATATTTATATATTTATATATAAAATAATGTCTCTTATTATAAATTATAAAATACATTATATTCTATAAAATATTTTATTTTTATTCCCATGAATAACTATAGAAGAGGTCTTGTATGGCCTGGTATCATTTTCTTCAAGTGTACAACTATGAAAGAGGATCTGTTCCAGGAATATATTATACACTATTATTTATAAAACCCAATCCAGGTTTTGGATTTATTTATTCATTAATAATCTTCTTGGAAGCAGTTGATTTTCAAGTGGAGGGGATTAAGTCTTTTCTTGAGACCAAACCCCTTGATTAAATTTTTCTGTGTGTTTTTCTAGTTTTATTGTTTTATACTAGAAATCAATTTCTATTTTCTAAATAGTGAAAAAATTTACTTTTATATTTAGCCTTAATTTATTTTTATTTAAATTATTTTATTAAGTAACTTAATTTCAAAAGATAAAGTATTTAAAAGATATTTTAATTGATCCTTAATCCCACTTCTGAGAAATAATTTGAAAAATTAAATTTATATATTTCTAATATTTTGATTAACTGAGTATTTTTATTAAATTAGGGATTTAGTTTTTTAAATTTTTTTTATTTTTTTTATTGAGAACTCAATTCACCACCCTCTCAAGTTTCTAACTCTGACCAACATTTGGTATCAAAGGTTTTTCAAACATCTTTTTAACTATGATTTAGTTGTATTTTAAGATCATAGATTAAATTCATTTATAACTTTAATTATTTATGGATAATAATAGGAAAGGAGAAACTTCCACTAATTAGCCTCCTTATTTTATTGGAAATAATTATGCACAATGGAATATTAAAATAAAAATTCACTTAGAGAGTATGGTTTTTTATATTTGGACTGTAATTAAAGATAAATATGAAAAACCTCAAAATTCTAGAGTTGAATGGAGTGATGCTACTAAAGATGCATATTATTGTAATTTTAAAGCTATGAATTATTTATATAATGCTTTAGGTGAAGATAAATTTAATATAATATATTTTTGTGCTACTTCTTTTGAAATTTGGGATTCCCTGGATATTTATCATGAAGGAACTTCTAATGTTAAATAAATGAATTTAAATAATTAAACTATAAATTATGATACTTTTAAGATGAATCTGTATGAATATCTATCTGAAATGTATCTCTGGTTTAATGATATGGTAAACACAATTCACACACAAGGAAACCAAATTACTGACAAGGATAGAGTCATGCGACTTCTCAGGTGCTTTACAGAAAGATATATAGAATCACCTATATCTATAAGAGAATCATGTGACACTAGTACACTTCCATTAAATGAAATGATTGGAAATATAATTTTGTATGAATATGAATTTCAAGTAAACAAAGAGGGAGTGTATGAACCAAAAATAAAATCTATTTCTTTAAAATCTTCTGATTCAAAACAGAAAGAGAAGATAAAATCTGGAAGATTGAGTGATAAAGAATCACCTACTAAAAATGATGAGTAAATATATCATATGGCTCGAGGTTTCAAAAATTTATACAAAAATAAGAAGTTATTTAAGAAAACCAATTATCGAGGTATGTATGGAAAAGGGAATTATAGAAAAAATTGAAAGAAGGATGAATCTAAAAATGAAATAGCCTTCTATGAATGAAAAAGAAAAATACAGATTAAAGAATATTGTCCCAAGGTAAAGTATAATAAAAATTACGAGGACAAGGATAAAAGATTTAATAATGATACTAAATAAACTTGGAGTGCTTTAGAAGATAGTTAAAGTGATCCAGAATCAAGAAGAGAGGATAAACATGATAAAGCCAATATGTGTTTTTATGAAAAACACATATGAGGTATTCAATATTTTCCCCACATATTCTATTCATAATTCCAACCCATCTGAAAGAAAAAATTCTGAATAACACATGTATAGTGATTTTTTTTTGAATTTTTTAATATGTTTTAGGACAAAATCAATGAACTTAAAGATAAATAAAAAAGTTTAATGAAGTGTAATTCTCAATCTGATCACTTTAAAATTGATCTTACAACAAAAAAGGAAAAAAATGATCAAATGATAAAATAAAATAATGAGATAAAATTATCCAATGAATAATTAAATAAATAACTAGAGAGATTTCTCAATTAAATAAAAAACATTCTTATATTTTTGGAAAGAAAATTTCTCCAAAATATACTATTGTAATAAGATATCATCCTAGACAGAGAAGAGTTATTAAAAATAAATATATATCCCTAGCTCTAGTTATAATAATTTTTTAAATGCTTTTTATTATGTTGGACCAAATAAGATATTTATTTTTTAAAGTTTAGGGTATGATTACAGTTCAAAATCTATTATTACTAACATATCTAGACCCAAGAAAATACGGGCACCCAAATTATTTTTAGATTAAATATACTTTTTAAGAAACATTCTTAAAGAGTTTCAGTAAAAACTATGGTATCTGAACTATGGATGATCCAAAAACATGACTGGAGACTAATCAAGCATCCAAAATTTGATTAAAGTGGATGGATTACATTTTACTTTTAGTAAAAATTCCAAATAGAATATAATTGGTCTTGAAAAAATCGGTAATTCTAGAATAGATTAATTTCTAAATTATTATTTAGATATGGATTTAAATATAATTTGTATAGAATTTTTCAATTATGTGATGATGTTTTTCATATTAAGTTTTAAAAAAATACTTGAAATTTTATTGATTCCAAACGTGCTTTAGTTTTTACTTCTTTTAGAAAGGAAAATATTTATTCTCTAAACATAGATTCCTTTTTTTCTAAAAATGTTTCTTATTTAAGTGAATTTTATAAATAATCTTTTCTTTGGAATAAGATACTAGTCCATTTCAATGTTATCTCACTTATAAATGAAACTAGGAAATGTTTAGTTAGGGATATACCTAAACTATAATTCCCAAATAAAAAATTATATAACCCATGTCAAAAAGGTAAACAACACAAAATTTCTTTCAAATAAGGGCATAAGTTTTAACTTATAAACCCCTAGAGTTGGTTCACATGGATTTTTTGGGCCCTTTATAGTTTTGAGTTTACTAGGAAAACATTATCCTTATTTTATAGTGGATGATTATTCAAAATATACATATGTTCTTTTCCTTACTCTTAAAAATGAATCTCTTTCATGTTTTTGAAAATATGCTAGATATATAGAAAATATTATTGGAATTAGAATTAAAACCTTATTAAGTGATCATGTTTGTGGGTTTGAAAATAAATAATTTGAATCATTATTCTCACAACATGGATATACAATTTTATTCTCATAGGACCCCACAATAGAATGATGTCGTATAGAAAAGAAATATAACCCTTCCAAAAATTGACCAGACCATGATTAATGAGTATTATTGACATGTTTTTTTGGAAGAAATCTATGAATATATATTTTTATATAATTAATATATATTTAATTAGAACTTTCTTAAAAAGGACCCCTTATGAATTATGAAATAGTAGGAAACAAAAGGATAATTACGTTAGAGTTTTTGGTGGTAAAGTCTTTATATTAAATACAAAATAGAAGCAAGACAAAGTTTATTCCAAGATTGATAAATGAATTTTCCTTGGATATTCTACATCAATTATGTCATACACGATGTTTAATAAAAGGACTATGATTGTGGAAGAATCTTTACATGCCAATTTTATGATATAGATCCACATGATCCTAAAACCTCTTTAGAAAATCTTAAGGATTAACTTTCTAGTCTATACATAAATTATAGACCTGGTGAAAATTTTGTTTTACCTTTTGTAAAGAACTCATCTAGTTCTGATGAACACCTTGAACCCAAATCTATCAACAAGAATGAAGTTTCAAATACTTATATTCCTAGAGCTATTAAGACTCATAGATATAACCCCTTAGATGATATAGTAGATGACCTAGATAAAGGAACACCAACTAGAGATTCCCTAATAAATTAGGTTGAAAATCAATAATTCTTCTCACATCTTTAACCTAATAACTTCAATGATCCAATTACTGATAAATTCTAGGTAATGGAAATGAAAGAAGAACTTAAATAGTTTGAAAGAAATAGAGTTTGGGAACTATTTAAAATACACAAATACTATCTAACTATTTTCACTAAATGGGTGTTTAGAAATAAGGTTGAAAAGTCAGGAATAATGATTAGAAATAAATCTAGATTGGTTTTATAAGGATATAATCAAGAAGATGTTATTTATTTTGGGGAAATCTTTTCACCAATAACTAGAATTGAGTATATATGATTATTTATTTCCTATAAAACACATTTTTATTTCAAATTATATCAAATGGATTTCCCAAGTGCATTCTTAAATTGTTATATTATTGATGATGTTTTTTGTAAACCCCCCAATATTTTAGGACCCTCACATTCCAAATCATGTTTTTAAATTAACAAAAGATTTATATTGTTTAAAGTAAGATCATAAAGATTGGTATGATAAGATCATATCTTTTGTAATTTTGAACAGTTTTACTAAAGGTATAACTGATATTAAGTTATTTATTAAAATTATTTCAGGAGATTTTTTAGATGTAAAAATTTATTTTATGATATTGTTTTTGGATCTTCTTGAAATTCTTTGTGTATTAAATTTTCAAAAATGATGAAAAATTAATTTGAAATGAGTTTAATGGGTTAAATTAAATTCTTTCTTGGATTTAAAAATTTTCAAAATAAATAAGGAATTATTTTAAATAAAATCAAGTACACCAAATATATTATAAAACATTTTTGGCATGGATAATAATAAATGTAGTGATACTACCATGAGTACTAGCTGAAAATTATATCTTGATGAAAAAGAAAAATTCAGTTGATCAAACCACTTAAAAAGGTATGATTGGAAGCTTACTATACTTAGCTACTAGTTGGAATGATATAATTTTTATCATGTCTATGCATGATCATTTTCAATAAAATCCAAAAGAGTCACATCTACTAGCTATGAAAATAATTTTCAAATACCAAAAGAAGACAACTAACTTAGGATTGTTTTACTCCAAAGGAAAAGTATTTGTTTTAGTTAGTTATTCAAATTAATATTTTAATGGTTATAAGTTAAAGACAAAAATAACATCTGGAACATTTAACTTTTTGGGAAATTGTACAGTTCCGTGTTGTAGTAAGAAATAAAACTCTATGGAATTATCCACCACTGAAGCTGAGTACATAGCTGGAGGAAGTTTCCACACACAAATTCAGTGGATTAAACATACATTACAAGACTATGGATATCAATTCTCACATGCCCCTATAAATTATGATAATAAAAGTGCGAATAATATTTCTAATAATTCTATATGTCATTCTAAAACAAAGAATATTGATATAAGACATCACTTTATGATTGATCATTGCCATAAATTTGATATACCTCTTGAATTCAGTGGTATTGAACATAATTTTGTTGATATATTTACAAATCATTTGAATATTGAGAAAATAAAATATATCAGAAATGAATTGGAAATGATTAATTATGTATAATTATTTCAATTTATTTTCAGTTGTTAATTATTGTGTTAAAATATTTTAAATTCTGTTCTTTAACCTTTTCATGAAGTAATTGTGAAGTATGCTTCACATGGTTAGTAGGATGATTGTGGGTTTTTGTTCATATGGTCATCAAGCCTACCATTAACACTTACTCATGTAGTCACCATACTCACCATGAGTATTTACCCACATGGTCACTACAATTACTTTGAAAACATGTTCATATGGTTAGTATGTTCTTATCAAGAACTTCTTAGTCGTATAGTTAGTACACCAACCATAAATTTATAGATAGCATGCCTACCATGCTTATGTTATTTATAGATCCATGGTTAGTATACTTACCATGTCTATTTACATTTAAATTTTCATGAAAATATTTTTATGGGATTTATTTTAAGTGTATTATTATTTTAAACCCTAAATGATTTAAATTAAAATTCAAATCAAAATATGAACTATTACTTGTCTTTTCCATTAGACCTCCTCTACCTTTTTAATATCTTTTGATAGGAACATTTTATATCATATTGAACCTCCTTGTCTCTTCATATCATTCATTTTAATTTTTACCTCCCACTTTAGAACCTTTATAGATATTGAATTGAATCAAAATGTTGAGGTCGAAGAGAATGTTGGAAACTGCTTTTTTGTGTTTAGTCACCTCCTTCAAAGAATTCAAAGAATTCAAAATCTAGATCGAGTGATTATGTAAAGCTAAAGAAACTGCATCTCATTGATCATCCAGTTTCAGTAGAAAAAAATTATTATCAATGGTTGAAGTTGATATAATCATTAGTTTAGAACGCTATTTAGGAACAAGGATAGACTGTTTGGTTTAAATAAAATGGCAGACCTTTCTATTGAAATATAATCAAAGAGTTTTTTGAAAACCTTTAGTTCTTCTATGGAGAAAAGAGGGATCGAGTAAAATTAAGGATAAATGGTGAAGTTTTCA
This sequence comes from Viscum album, assembly GCA_963277665.1. Lineage (NCBI taxonomy): Eukaryota > Viridiplantae > Streptophyta > Magnoliopsida > Santalales > Viscaceae > Viscum > Viscum album. Next base: position 254,003,857 of record OY728127.1, read on the forward strand.
ATTTCTCTTTAAATAAATGGGAAAAATGTTTGGGCATGCCTCACAATGGAGAGTATAAATATTATCAAAGTTCATATCGTATTAATCATCCACACATTGAATTTTAGAATTCCTTGAATGAGATCACTCGGTATAGGACTCTTAAAAGACACACTACTATTGAGTTGAGGGGTGAGTTCAGGCTCCTAGTTAAGTTTATTAAGAATGTAATTTTCCCAAGAAAATCATAATTTAGTGTTATGAGGCATCATGAATTGTATTTCCAATTTTTGATGAAGAATGGTGTTCAAGTCAATCTTTGAAGATTTTTTTATGAGACACATGGTTGAGCTGTGTAATCCAGCTTCAAGGTTTAGTTATTTACCATATCCTAAGATAATTTCTATCATTATAGAATAAAAAGGTTTAGTTCCTTAGGGATACAATAAGATAATTTATTTTTATAGATTTTAACTTACAACAAAATGATTTTTAATCAAATGAAAGTTACCTAGAATCCATGGATAGAAGAATGTATGGCTTATACAGAGAAGTTATATAAACAATTGAACCTAGTAAAGTATCCTATTAGACCTAGGGATCTATAATATCTATATTTTGAACCTTATGAGGTTGTGGAGTATTTAAATGATAATGTTTCTGAAGAAAAAGAAGAAGAAACTACAGAAGAAGAAGAAATAGAGGCTGTAGAACTTATTGAAAAAGCTTGGTTAACTTATGAGGATGATCCAAAATGATATAAATCATTTAGATCTATTGATGAAAGATATATATTAGAAGGATTTCCTATTATTGGGAGTAAACCAAGACAAAAATTACCAGATGAAAATTCTGAGGGGGTGAATCCCCCTTGATATATTGTATTGGTCTTAGAATATCCTGATTCTAATGATGAAGATCATGGAGGCAGTCCACCTAGACATGGTATAATTTCCATTCTCTCTATTCAAAGTAATTTTTAAGGATCATTAATTTATGAGGTTTAAATTCAAGAGATAATTGAATATTCCCAATTTATTTATAAGGACATTGATAAAGATTCTGATAATGATGAAGTTGAAGTTTTTACGAGAGTTGAGGATTAGTCTATAAGAAATAGTATGATGATAGATTCACCTAAGGTAGATATTAGGTATCTGAATAGTGATCCATCTCCTTCTTCTACTTCACCATACATTTCATTTTATTCTTATGTCATTAAATATAACTTAGTTTTTTTTAAATTATATATTTTATAGATACTCAAACATGGTTTGCTAACTTTTACAACTCTTTGAAGAAAGTGAGATAAGAGGATATTTCTAAAGCGGTTACTTTGGTCATCAATCATCTTCAACCTAGATTAAATTTTAAAATAGTGATGATATAGAATGAGATTGAATATATAAGAGCTGAAATTAGTTCTCTTCAAGCTAATCTATCTAACATGATGATTTAGTTTGACTAAAATTTCATGAATGATGTGTTTCAACCTGCTACTTTGTCTTATACTCCTCCTATTCAATCATTTATTGATAAAGATAAGAAAAAATAGTTAATTAGGGATAAGTTTATTTTTTTTAAGAGTTAAAAAATACTTGTGAATCTGTATATGATGGGTTTCAAACCTGTGCTACTAATACTGTTGCCTTAGTTAATGAGGATTTCAAACAAGCTAGTTACGACTGAGAAACAATCAATCGAGTGATTGATTATTATCTAAGTAGGATCTTCAAAAATTCCTATCTGAAAGGGATGTTTAGAAATATTTCTTTAGATTTGAAGATTACTCCCCCATATCAAGAATTTAAGTCACAAGTTGAGAATCTTAAAGCTATGAATACTTTTTTTATAAGCTTCCATGGAGAATCAAGATGATTTCCTTAAAGATTTAGAGCATGGTGCATAGGTTGTAAGTGAGTTTAACTTATTTATGGAACCCTATCTTTATACCTCTCAGATAGTTGTGATATCCCCTTCATCCATTCCATTATCTCAACCTATTACCTCCTATACAATTATTCCTTTTGGATTAACTCATACTGATGACTTTCTGTATCTTAAAACAGTTTCTAGGCTTGTAGTTATTAGATCCCCTGCCTCCTCATATTCTCCTAAGAGTACTTATATTACTGTATCTGCATCCAAAGAAAATGATATTATCCTTCCTACATAAATCATATATTACCCTCATTCATTTTAGATTAGTATTTCTGATAAGGATTATTTATTGTCATATATTTTTATCTATTTTGTACTATATTTTTATATCTTAATGTCATTCTCTATTTTATTCTATTTTTTTTCATCTTACTTATTTTTTTTCATTTTAATAATCTAAAAAGGGGGAGGAATGTGATAAATTAAAATTAATTTAATTATACATAAAACATTTCATGATTTCAAGAACTTATTACAAAATTCATTCAATTCTTTGTAAATATAATTTCGATGCATTGAATTCATTTCAATTTAGCCTTCATGATTTATGATCATAAAAAGGGTGACATTTTTGTCTTAAACTAGAACATCCTTATTTAAATTATCCCAAATCATGTTTATCTTTTTATTAATTATTTTCATGTTTTTTGTTAGAAATTGGGTTCTAAGAAAATATTGAAAAAATGGATATGTTTATAGCTTATAGTACCACCTTATTGTGTGAAGGTAAAGTGACAATATCACCTTATCACATGAAAAAAAACTAATTATTGTAAGTTAGATGAACAAATTTGTCTAAGTCATGAACTGACCACACATTAAAGAATTGGATTAATTGTGCGATGAGAATCACCTTACCATGTGTATAATCAAGCTATCATGAAAATCAATGAACCTAACCACATGATGGAAACTAGTTACTGCATGAATAAATATAGTTACTATTCCAAGGTATATATAATTTTTCTTAAATTAATATACTTATCATGTCCACTAATATAGTGACCGCATAAAGAAAAATCTCACCAGATGAAGTCATCAACTTACCACATGTAAAAATGTGCTAGCCACATGAAGAGATGAACCACACACATCACCTTTCCACGTTAGCCGACCATGTAAAGTTTCCATGATCTAAAATTACCTTACTTCAAGTGAAGACAACATGCCATGTATAACTTTGTAGTAGATCATTTAAAATCTCTAATGGTTATTTTTGAATAATTAAATGAAGCATCGACACATTTAATTAAGAATGATTATTATCCAATTAATTCATCTAATGAATATTTATTTAAATAGAATTATTCAATCATTTTGAGTAATGATGGACTATTTTAATTTTTTTCTTCTAAAGCATAGAAAATAATAGAGGATTTTAATGTGAGCTCATGTGCTATAGAGAATACTTTATGATTCTCTGTTTTACTTTTTTTGAAAACTCATCTAATATCCTTACAAATAAAATACTAGGAACTCCAAACAATCAATTCTTCTCTAATTGAGCTATGTTACATTCCTATATTTTTATCTCTTTCTCATTCTATATTATCTATTATTTTGAGATGTATTTTATATTTATATTTTTATCTGTAAAAAAACATTATCTTATTCTAAATTGTATAATACTTGATATTATATAAAATCCTTTATTTTTATTCCCATGAATAACTATAGAAGAGGAGTTGTATGACCTAGTATCATTTTAATCTCATATAAAACTATGGAAGAGGATATGTTCCTTGATAGTCTTGTGAACTTTTGTTTGTAAAACTTGATCCAGTTTTTGGAATAGTTTATTCATTAATAAACTTCTTGGAAATAGTTGATTTTATAGTGTAGGGGATTAAGTATTGACTTGAGACCAAACCCCTTGATTAAATTCAGCAGTGTGTTTTTTCCAGTTTGTTTGTTTTAAAATACAAATGGATTTCTATTTTATAAAATGTAATAAAACATTTATTTGATGGTTAGTCTTACTTTTTATATATAAAGTGTTTGATTAAGTAACTTAATTTAAAAATTTAAATTATTTTAAATATATTTTAACTGATCCTTAATCCCACTTCTGAGAAATTATTTAAAAGATCAAATTTATATATTTCTATAGTTTTGATTAACTGGGTACTTTTTTAAATTGGGGATTTAGATTTTTAAATAATTTTTAAATAGAAATTTTATTGAGAAATTAATTCACCCCCTCTTGAGTTACTCACTCTGACCAATTCTTATGATTTTACAATATATGAATATATATATACTTGATAAGATATTTGTATGATTCCTTTGATAAATTTAAGGAATACAAGAATGAAGTACAAAATTATCTTGGTAGGAAGATAAAGAATCTTGGTTTAGACAAATCCAGGCAGTATCTTAACCAATAATTCATCTATTATCCAAAATATTTTGGGATATCATCCCAAATCAGTCAATTTTTTACACCACAGTGTAATGGTGTTAGTGAAAGGAGGAATCACACCTTGTTTGATATAGTGAGATTGATGATGAATCATGCAGATCTTACATTATCCTTTTAGGGATACACATTACTGATTGTAGTATACATAATAAAATGAGTTTCAACTAAATTGAAGAGTTATGGTATGGAAAGAAATATTCATTTACACATATTCATGTATAGGGATATAAAGTATTTGTTAAGGATAATTTTAGTTACAAACAAGTATCATGAGTCATAAAGTGTATATTTACAGTGATTCCTAAAAAAACTAAAGGATATTATTTACACAATTCCTTAGATAAAATAGTCAAAGTGAAAGGAAATGATAATTTTCTTGAAAGGGAAAATTTCTCTAAAAGAGATAGTGGGACCAAGGTATACTTTTATGAAGTTGAAGCTTAGGATGTAAAATAGTTTTCATTGGAAAAAAATTCCATAATACCTTATGGAAGTGATTGTTCAAGGGACATAATAATTGTGTAGGAATAATAGGGTTTTAATAGAACCAAAGAGATATATTTTTCTTATATTTAAGGAATGTGAAACATTATTATTTGAAAATAATTTACCTATATCCTACAAATTATCACAAATCCACTCAAAATTTCAAAGTGTCAATGTACCATGAATTCTGAATTGGATTCCATATACTAAAACTAATTTTGGGTTTTGGTATATATTTTAGTAGATGTAAATATATTTGAGTTTAAATGGGTATTCAAGAAGAAACTATACAAAAATAACAAATTCAGTACCTATAGTACAAGACCGGTTTCTAAAGGGTTCAAGAAAAATAAAAGCATATACTATGATGAAACCTTTTCACCAATCACCATGCGGAAATCCATTATAATTTTAATTTCTATTATAGTATTCCATGATTATTAGATTTGAAAAATGAATGTCAAGACCTCTTTATTTAATATATATATTTGTGGAAATTTTCTATATGACATAACAATAAGGGTTCATGACACTAAATAATCCCAATAAGGCGTTCGAGCTGCAAGGATCTATTTACGGGTTAAACCAAACATCAAGATCATGGAATATTTATTTTGATGAAAAAATATGCGAACTTAATTTTATTAGTATTAAATACGATCCATGTTGCAACAATAGGTTGAGTGGGTGTGAATTAGTTTTACTAGTAATATATTTTGATGATATATTAATAATAGGAAAATAGATACCATTATTATAATTTGTTAAGACATGGATGAATAAATGCATCTCTATGAAATAAATGGTTAAAACAACCTACATTCCAAGGATCAAGATCTTTTGAGACAACTCTAATAGGTTTCTTAGGAAATTTCAAAGTATATACATTGAAAAGTTATTGAAATAATGCAATGTGTAATAATCCAAGAGGAAGTGTTGCTTATGTCACATGTTATATACTTCTTTAATAAAATGTGTTCTCAAACACAGGAGGGGGGGGGGGGGAGAAAAGATGTCTAATTTTTTTACACATATGTGATTGGATTCCTCATTTATTCTATGATTTTGATTAGTTTTTATGTTCTCTATGCCTTTAGTATAGTATACATATATATCAAGAAGACACTAAATATATGTATTGGTTGTCTAGAAACATTTCCCTAAATTATATAAGGCATATAAATGATATATTCTTCATTTATAAAGGGAATGATGAACTATTCTTGTGGGGATACTCTGATTCTAGTTTCCAAATAGTTCAAAATTATCCAAAATCACAACTGGTATATGTGTTTTTCCTTAATATAGGATTTGTAATATGAAAGAGTTCTAATTTTCTAGTGTATAATGATTCTACAATAGATTTTGGAAAAATCACACCTTTTGATACATCAAAAGAAGCAATGTGAATATGTAAATTCATCTTGGAGTTTGGTGTTATTCCTACCAGTAATGATCCTATCACTTTTTATCATTATAATACTATATTGGTAGTTCTAAACATGGAGCCCATGTCACATCAATAGACGAATCATAAAATTTCTAAGAATCACTTCTTAAGAGATTTTACTCAAAGGGGTATGGTTTTAGTAAGAAAAGTATCCATAGAGGAGAATGTGGTATACCCATTGAACAAAGATATATCTAATAATAACTATGATTATAATGTTAGATATTACATATTAAAAGTTCTTAGGAGTTGGCTCTAGTGAAAGTGAGAGTCTATTATAGGGGGAATCCTAGAACCAAATGATTTTTTACATTTGATTCTATCTTATCATACAATGATTATTATTATATAAAAAACCTATTCGATAATTCCCTCAGAGTATTTTTCCCATTAAAATGTTATAACAACTCCCCACTATAAATAGTACATAGAGATACTATGAAAATATTCGTAAATATATATCCTATGTTCTAGATATTGTTTGTCTGATGAGATACAACAAAAGTTTTACTATCAGGTTATAGAGGCTCATATAACATTATAAATTATTCTCATGAAATCCGCACTTGGTTATTTTCCAGAAGGGAGACCATGAGGATAGAATTTATATAATACAATTTTCCTGTATAGATTTTGGAATTCAGAAGAAATTTGAAATTTTGGCTCCTGAGAGGGGGTCTCTTTAAGAACTGGAATTTAAAATTCAAATATGAGTGTTTGAACATCTATAAAAGATTCTTTCAACATCAAATAAGGCTCGGAGGCAAGCCTATGTGTCATGAACCCTCCCCACAAAGTGTACCCCTCCTGGGTTGGCAATGTGAGAAGGGAGATAATGACCCATGAGTCCCACCTCCAGTAGGCCCCAGGTTGGTGACTAGCACCGAGGGTATAGTAAACACATAGATGGGTGGCATTACCCTCTAAGAGAACACATGTGAAAGAGAGAGATAAGATAGACACCAACCAACTCCAACTTAGACTGCAAAATAAAAGAAATCCCAAGTACACATATTTAATGTCATGCAAAACTACTATAACTGAAAGGGGAAAACTACAAATACCCAAAATAAAGTAAGAAAAATGACAACCCCAAGCCTAAACACCTCCTGCAACCCCAAGCTAGAAGAAACCAACTTGATCTCCAAACTTCTCCAAGTGACCTGAAGAACAGTTTATATAGACATAGGGTGAGTATAACAATATACTCTGTAGGATCCTCCCCAAAGCCTCTCGTGCAAAAGTAAAGAAAGCATGATAAAGCACAACGAACAAAAAGTGGAACTAACACATCACCTAAACAGGTATACTAAGTTCCCAGCCTCACCATGGCTACTCTCACCAAGTAATACATACAAGAGTATATAATATAATAAAGAATATCAAGGGTACCCTGCTACTACTTCCCCACTGGTTTACTACTTTGACACAACGTCACACATCCTAAGCATCTCTCTCCAAAAAGGCTTGCCTAAAGACACATGGGTGATGCACCACAACATGCACCTCATGCAACAAAACCCCCAAATCCATGTAATAAAGGTAACCGGATAGTTTCTAGGAGCCACCACAGCTCGTATAACGTGTATCATACGTCGGGTATTAAACCTCAAGCCATTATAGCCCATACACCGAGTAAGGATCCTCAAGCCATCATAGGCTATACACGTTACACCTATAGTAGTCCATAGGAAACTATATCCATAATATATGTGAGTGAATAACCCCAAGCCATTACAGCCCTATACACACATATATGGGGAAAACTAACCACCGTGCCTACTAGTACAAGTAACTACCATGTGAAGAGAGCAGGGACAAAGGGGGTAGTCATCCATCCATCCTCCCAATGGAATTTTGGGGAAAACACCCCCTAGGGCTCAGAATCCCCAAGGTGTCAGTTTCCCTTACTGATGGGGTGGAGTAGCATATAGAAACACAAAAAGTACAGAATATACTATAGCTCACAACCACACTATAGACATAACATAGTCTTAGAATCAACTGCAACTAACACCTTTCAGACTCCTGGCTGCCACTTCTAAGACTAGGTATCATATAATAACACAACCATTTAAAGAGATTTATTACATTACTTCATTCCCTTTTTATTATTTTCACTTTACATTAATTAATTCTTTAAACATTAATTAACTATTAAAATTTCCACAGTATATTTCATTAGCATCACAGCCGAAGTCCATTGTTCCTTCAAATTACAACCTTAGCATTGCGCCCCAGAAATCTCCAAACCCATAGGTTAACATCATTTATTCAATTATTTATTTATAGCATTACCTTCCCATATTCCCAAGCATTCTAGAAAAACACTCTAAGCTACTAAACACAAGGGGGCTCAACACGGTGAGTAGATAAACTACCCATCAAGTATTTTCCACCTATAGTAAGAGCATAGACCCATCCTCCCTTGAGAAGCTAAACACGGAAAGAATGTGGCATACTCCATGTGTCTTCTCTCCTTTCATAAGAATGGTAAGAAAGACCAGCTTCCTTGAGCAGTGGGGAAAGTAAAGCAGATAAACAACCAACAAGAATCAACAAGAATCCAAACATTCACATCTAACCCATTTCATCATCCCTGGTGTCCTCCCCGACACCCATATGCATAAAATGATGCATCTCACCACTCTAGGCATCAACTACTACCATAACTAGTAGGCCTCCCTACCCCCACATATCACAACAGGCATTCAGGCTCACATCATAACACAGGCATTAGGAAAACAACCATTATATCAATTGGGGTCTTGTCCCTTAAAAAAGCAAGAGGGTAACTTAGAACCCTATAAGGAATTATATTTTATCAAAAAACCATTTCTTTAATCCTTCTTGGATTAACTGATTTATATTTTGTAGGTTCCAAATTTGGGAAACCTAACCAGTAAGCTATCACAAATAATTAAACATGCATACTACACCAATTTGATTAACATAAAATTACAACAAGAATAACTAGATTTATTTACATGCCTCTTTATCTTTATCCAAACAATTATAGATTAATTATGCCTTTATGTTCTTCACCAATTTCCATTAATAACAAAAATCTAAACAAAGAAAGCATAGATATCACACTATCTAGAAAAACAAGAGGCAATGACGTATGATCGATATAAATTTATTCATCCAGTTCAAATATTTATTATGTGAATTCCATTTTGATCAAGTGGGATAAAACATTCCAACTATATAGTTTCACATAAAAGAAAAGAGAAGTAACGAATTCCCTACCTCAAACGGTTCTTGACATTCTTTATAAGAGAACGAGCCACACAACAGGTTATGATATCCTCCCCCCGTGACAACTTTATCCAACAGTGGATGTAGAGACACCACCACACTGTTCAACACCCAAGAAAAGCCCATTAAGAACATGGAGATATAATTCCATAAAAAGGGCAAGGAGAAATAGAAGGAGGTTAACCTAAAAGAATGAATATAGATCATACCTTATATCAAAGATTGATCGATACTGCTCGGTTGCATCAAAACAGAGTGGAACCAATACAAGGAGGAAAGTTTGATAGAGTAACTACTATGGGATGTAATGAAAGGTTCAAGCATCTCATAGCTAATAATAAGGAGGAATAACTATGTATGAAGATATATCATCCCATTAGAAGATATACAGAGCATTGGTTTAAGATACACTGGATTTTCCATTAAAAGAGGATCGTATTGACCCACACATTTTGACCAAGTAAAAGAATCCTGAGCCTTAGGGAAATTAATATAGGAGTTATGACCTTTGAATCGGTCTTAGAGTCCTTAAAAATGGCTTTAAATGCATTTTACATCAAACGAAAAATTAAAGGGGTGAAACTGTAGGAAGATGGAAACATTGTTCACAAAATCAAAATTTGGAAAAGAAAAAACACTGTTCATGAACCTCACCATTGGAACCTCACCATTCTGGAAACACTGTTTATGAACTCAAAATTTGGAAAAGGAAAGAGGTCACCATTGAAACCTCACCGTTTTGGAAATAATATTCATGAACTCAAAATTTGGAAGGAAAGAGGTCGCCGTTGGGACCTCACCATTCTTGAAACACTGTTCATGAACTCAAAATTTGGTAAAGGAAATAGGCCACCGTTGGAACCTCACCATTCTTGAAATACTGTTCATGAAATCAAAATTTAGCAAAGGAAAGAGGTCACCATTGGAACCTCACTGTTATGGAAACACTATTCATGAACTCAAAATTTGGCAAAGGAAAGAGGTCATCGTTGGAACCTCACTATTCTGGAAACACTGTTCATGAACTCAAAATTTGTCAAAGGAAAGAGGTCACTGTTAGAACCTCACCATTCTGGAAACACTGTTCATGAACTCAAAATTTGGAAAAGGAAAGAGATCACTATTGGAACCACAACATTCTGGAAACACTGTTCATGAAATCAAAATTTGGCAAAGGAAAGAGGTCACCGTTGGAACCTCACCATTCTGGAAACACTGTTCATGAACTCAAAATTTGGAAAAGGAAAGAGGTCACCATTAGAACCTCACCATTCTGGAAACACTGTTCATGAACTCAAAATTTGGCAAAGGAAAGAGGTCACCGTTGGAACCTCACCATTTTACTGTTCACATAAGGTCATCGCTGCACTGTTCACCTAAGGCTGCTGATGAAACTATTCACATAAGGTCACCATTGCACTGTTCACATAAGGTTATGTTCACATAAGGTCACCGTTGCACTGTTCACATAAGGTCACTATTTCACTATTCATATAAGGTTACTGATGACACTATTCACATAAGGTTACCATAACACTGTTCACATAAGGTTACCATTGGAACTGTTCACAGCGGTATACCGTTAGAACTATTCACAAGGCTACCGTTGAAACTGTTCACTGAATTGGAAAGTTGGAAAAGTGTTGGGGATAAGTCACCTTGACCTCCTGGAACACCTCAGACACCAGATTTTTGCAAAGGAATAGACCAGAGAAGTCCGGGCCATTACATCAGATACCTCTCAAAACATTCTCATCCTCGATAATTCAAAACCAACCTAAAAGGAAATAGAAAAGAAGTCTGGAAAACCACCCATTGAGATACCTCTCTAAAGAGAGAAAACCACAAGAATTAACCAAAGAAAGCCATATCATAAACACGAAAGGTCTATAACCAAAAAGGGGACATCGTTACATGAAAAGAGTTAAACATCAAAAAAATATGGGTACTGACCACGTATCTGTGACTCACGTTCCTAGGTACTCTCCTCCATGCCACCGTGTCACCACAAGACACGAACCAAGGGGATAGAATGCCCGTGAAACACCTTTTATTTGCGGTCTTGGATCTCCATAGGTCACTCCTCAAAGGCCGCATTGTCATCAACATTGATATCTCCCCAATCGATGACATGAGAGTCATTATGAAGATAACGACGGAGCTGTGATACATGGAAAACATCATGTATCCGGCTCATCTGCAGGGGAAGTGCTACTCAATACGCCACAACTCCAACATGATCTAACACCTCGAAAGTCCCAACAAACTAGGGAGAAAGCTTACTCCCACAACTAAACCTTCGCTTCCCATGATGGGGAGTCACCTTCAGAAACACGTGATCCCCAACATCAAACTCTAAGGGTCTCCTCCTTTGATCAACATATGATTTCTGACGATCCTGCGCTATCTTCATCCTCTCACAAATCACCTAAAACATCTTTGTTGTATTTTTCACTAGTTCTGGTCCGAAAATTGCTGACTCTTCAGCCCCAGTCCAGTACAATGGAGAATAGAAAGGCTGACCATACAAGGCTTAAAATGGTGCCATACCAATGGTGGAGTGGAAACTATTGTGGTAAGCTAAATCCACCAAGGGTAAGTGCCTCATCCAAAAACCTCCAAAATATAGGACACAAGAGTGTAACATGTCTTCAAGATTCTAGATGGTTCGATCTGTCTGAATATCCGTCTGAGGATGAAAAGCAGTGCTAAGGCATAGCTGAGAACCAAAAGAATGCTGGAGACCTTTCCACACCCTAGAGGTAAAATGAGGATCTCGATAAAAAATGATCGACCTTGGTACTCCATGAAGTCTCACCACCTCCTACAAATACTGCCTCGAAAAAACTTCCACTGAGCTTGAATCCTTGATTGCTATGAAGTGGGATGATTTTGTGAAACGATTCACTACCACCCAAATAGCACCATGTACTATCTTATATCGAGGTAAACCAGTAACAAAGTCCATTGATATGTCCTCCCACTTCCACTTAGGAACATCTAACAGCTGGAGAAGACCACCAGGAACACGGTGTTTGGCCTTCACCGTCTGGAAGACCAAACATCGAGACAAAAACTCCGCAACTGCACTATTTAGCCCAGGCCACCAAAATTGAATCCTCAAGGCTCAGTAAATATTTGTCATGCCAGGATGCACCACTAAAGGTGAACTATGAAACCCTATGAGAACCGTCTTGTGCATCACCAAAGAAACTAAAAGCCTTCCATGATACAACAATCGATGTTGTTCATCATCAGACCAACCATCACGAGCCTCTCCACAAACAACTCGGTCTCTCCAGACCTCCATCTCTAGATCCCTCAACTAGGACTCTTGCACCTTCTACACCAGAGATGACTACAACATTATCTGAAAAAGAAAACCTCTTCCCCCAACTTCTCCTATATCAAGATGTAATGCTGATAGTTCTTCCATTACTCTCCAGAAGTCACCAGATTCACACATTGCATCACTACGTAACTTCCGACTCAGTGAATCAACTACAACATTCCCCTTTTCAGGTGTATATGATATTTTGAAGTTGTATTCCTATAAGAACTCCATCCACCGACGCTGTTGTAAGTTCAATTAACACTTAGAGAAAACATACCTCATGCTATTATGATCAATGAAAACCACAAAGCTCTCACCAATGAGGTAATGTCTCCAAAACTTCAGGGAAAACACCACGAATGACAACTCAAGATCATGGGTGGAATAATTACATTCATGGGGATGTAACTACTGATACCCATAAGAAACAACCGATCTATGATGCATCAGAACACAACCTAACCCCATATGCGAAGAATCACAAAAAACATCAAACTGAACTCCCTCAACTGGAAGACAAAGAACTAGAACACTTACTAACTTCTCCTTTAGATACTCAAAAGCTGCTTGAAACTGATCAGTCCATATGAATGCCTGATCCTTCCTGGTCAATGCTGTCAGAGGAGTCATAACTTGAGAGAAATCAACTATGAACCTCCTGTAGTAGCCTGAGAGACCAAGGAAACTTTGCATCTCTGACACTGTCTTGGGGGCTGCCCAAGACACAACTGCTTTTATCCTAGATGGATCCACAAATACCCCCTACTATAACACAATGTGCCCTAAGAAACAGACTTCTCAAGCCCAAAACTCACACTTAGACAACTTCCCAAATATCTAATGTTGATGAATAACTCCCAAAACGGCGTGTAGATGCTCTGTATGCTCCTCCTAAGATGTGGAGTACACAAGGATGTCGTCGATGAAAACCACCACAAATTTTTCTAGGAAGTCACAGAACACAGTGTTTATCAATCCCATGAACATAGTTAGAGCATTTTTAATGCCGAATGACATTACAATGAACTCATAATGCCCATGACAACAATGAAAATAAGTATTCAGGATATCCTCATCCTTCAAACGCATCTGATGATATCCTGACCACAAGTCGATCTTTGGTAACCAACTTGCACCCTTCAGTTGATCGAATAAATCATCAATCCATAGAATAGGATAGTGATTATTCACTGTCACTTTGTTTAAGCGATGATAATCGACACAAAACCACAAACTTCCATCAGCCTTATTCACGAACAAAACTGGTGCACCCCAGAGTGACATACTTGGCCAAACAAAACCACACTATAATAGAACATAAAGCTATATATGTAGCTCTTGTAACTCATAAGGGGATATCCTATATGGATACATAGAGATAATAGATGCTCCTGGTTGTAGCTAGATCCCAAACTTGATCTCTCGTTGAGGGGGTAATTCTACAACCTCTTGTGGAAAGACATCCAGGTACTCTTCTATGACCCTAGAAAATGACAACTGCTGAACCTTTGAAGAAGTCTGCATTAGCTCATCCATCATGGATGATAAGGACAAAACACGCCTCTAACCCATCCAATGGTCTCTCTCACCAATGAACACCACTGGATCTTCATCCGCATCGAAGAACACAACCTGACTCCCGAATCAATCCACAATATCCTTCATTGAATATAACTAATCCATGATAAAGATGACATCATATGGTTGTATTCGTAAACATAAGAAATCTCCCTAAGAGCGGTGCTGCCCTAACACTAGATCACAGTCTCTACATACTTCAAACAAGCCAGCTCGGCCTCCAACTAGCGTAGTCAATGCCAAGGGCACTGAAAGCCTCTCTACCTCAAGTCCTGAAGCATGGACAAGGGTAGGTGATATGAAGGAGTGTTTTGTTCTTGAATCAAACAAGGCATACACCAAGGTAGAAAAAAAGAAAAGGGTACCTCAAACGATGTCTGGATCACCTGGATCTGACAATGCTAAAGCATGAAGCTGACCATGACCTCATCCACGACCTCTCTGACCAATGATGACGACCACCATCATGGCCATAATATGCTCTCTGAGGATGGGGAGTGTCACAGGGCTGTCCTCTGCCTGCCCTATCTACCCTCTAATGATCCAAAGATAGTGCAACCTACTGCTGCTACCTCGGCTGGAACTACCTCAATGGGGGAACCTGGAGTAGAGAACCTAGTGAACGATGAATTCTCTGAAAGTCCAGGCACTCTCACTGCAGATGATCTCATACACTATAAGAAAAACAAGTGCCTGATCCCTTGGCACAGGCCTGAGAGCTGCTGCCCCTGGAGAAATGAGATACGGAGGGCTAGGACCTACCCCCGGCTGAACGGAAACTCTTCTCCCTTAAAAAATAGGAACCTGAACCACATCTCTACTTTGCGATGAATCATGATGACTCCCCTCTCACAATTATCCAGTTCTGGCCAAAGTCCTCTTGACAACCTCTGCCCTTTCTAGCACCTCAAAATACGTCTTCAACATAAATGGGGTGACCTAGCACTGGGTCTTTGGATGAAAAGACTCCTCAAAATGCCTCTCCCTAGCCTCCTCATCTGGAAATAGGTCTGAATCATATCGTAAAAGGTTCCTAAAATGGATTCTAAACTCTCACACACTAGAGCTCCCCTATCAAAGGGTAAGAAGCTCCTCGCGACTGGACGCCTTCGCGGTCGAAGAAAGAAACTCAACTCTAAACTTATCTTAGAACTCCTCCCATGTGATCGATGACTCCTCGCAATCCCCAAGGAACAAGAACCACCACTGTCTCACTGCTCCATGCATCATCATCACAAATAAGGAAACCCAGTGCTCCTTTCGAGCACAGATCGAACTGAAGCCTATCTCGACCTCCTCCAATCAGTCTTCTGTGAATGAATTTGAAACGGATCCCTAATACTTCTGTAGACTCTGGCGCTGAAACTCTCAAAGTGTCATCCTCCAAGTGCCATCGTCATCAACCTCTACCAGGCAGCGATCTGCTGGAATAGCCTGCTGGACATCTTCTATGTGATCCTGATGAGGACGTCGACCTGGAGCCATACCAGAAAAATATCAAATAGTTAGAGCTTCTAAACCTGGAATATAGAAGACTAAGCAATAATTATTTAATTGTATTATTTTATTCATTTTAGGTTAACCTATCCCAAGTTCTACCCATTAAAACACAGGAACAAAGAAGAATGATGCATGATCCTTTCCAAGGTCTCTACCCAACAACAAGTGCCACATCATTTAGTAGCCATTGTAAACTTAAAGCTCTGTACATCAGATCATTGGGGGCCCTAAACGCCTATGGATCAACCAGTTTCTAGTGTTTACATCACTTTCTTAACATGAATGACACCATTGACCTACAAACCCATGTAACCTCACCTGTTTCTAACACCAAACTTCATCCTATCTCTTAACATTACCTTTGATACCACTCTGTCATGACTCCCTTTGTCATGAACACCTCCCCACAAAGTGTACCCGTCCTGGTTCGGAAATATGAGAAGGGAGATAATGACCCCTCGAGTCCCGCCTCCAGTAGGCCCTGGGTTGGTGACTTGCACTGAGGGTATAGTAAACACACATATGGGAGGCATTACCCTCTAAGAGAACACATGCAAAAGAGAGAGATAAGATAGACACCAACCTACTCTAACTCAGACTGAAAAATAAAAGAAATCCCAAGTACACATATGTATTGTTATAAAAAAATACTACAAATGAAAGGGGAAAAATGCAAATACCTAAAAGAAAGTAAGAACAACGACAACCACAATCCCGAACAGCTCCTGCAACCCCAAGCTAGTAGAAACCATCTTGATCTCCAACCTGATCCAAGTGACCTGAAAAACAATTTATATAGACATAGGGTGAGTATAAAAGTATACTCAGTAGGATCCTCCCTGAAACCTCTCGTGAAAAGGTAAATAAATCATGCTAAATCACAATAAAAATCAAGTGAAACTAACTCGTCACCTAAACAGGTATACTAAGTTCCCAACCTCACCATGGCTACTCTCACCAAGTAATGTATACAAGAGTATATAATATAATAAAGATTATCAAGGGTACCCCACTACTACTTCCCCACTGGTTTGCTGCTTTACCCCAATGTTGCACGTCCTAAGAAACTCTCTCCAAAAAGGCTTGCCCGTAGACACCTGGGTGAAGCCCCAAAACTTGCACCTTGTGCAACAAAACCACCATGTCCACATAAGCAAAGTAACCAAGTAGTTTCTAGGAGCCACCATATCTTTCATAACGTGTGTCATACTTCAGGTATTAAAACTCAATCCATTATAGCCCATACACTGAGTAAGGATCCTCAAGCCATCATAGCCTATACACATTACACCTATAATAGTCCATAAGAAACTTTATTGAGAATATATGTGTGTGAATAACCATAATCCATTACAACCCTCTACACACATATATGGGGAAAACTAACCACTGTGCCTACCAACACAAGTAACTACCAAGAGAAGAGAGCGGGGCCAAAGGGGGTAGTCAGCCATCTATCCTCCCACTGGAATGTTGGGGAAAACACCCCCCAGGGCTTAGAATCCCCGAGGTGTTAGTTTCCCTTACTGATGGGGTGGATTAGTGTATAGAAACACAAAAAGTCAGAATATAATGTAGCTCATAACCACACTATGGGCATAACCTAGTCTTAAACTCAACTACAACTAACCCCTTTCAGACTCCTGGCTTCCACTTCTAAGACTAGGTATCCTATAAGAACAAAACCATTTAAATATATTTATTACATTACTTCATTCACTTTTTATTAGTTTCACTTTACATTAATTAATTCTTTAAACATTAATTAACCATTAAAATTTCCACAGTATATTCCATTAGCATCACAACCAAAGTCCAATTTTCCTTCAAATTACAACCTTAGCATTACGCCCCAGCAAGCTCCAACCCCATGGGTTAACATCATTTATTAAATTATTTATTTACAACATTACCTTCCCATATTCCCATGCATTATAGAAAAACATTATAAGCTACTAAAAACAAGGGTCTCAGCACAATGAGTAGATGAACTACCCGTTGAGTCTTCTCCACCTATAGTAAGAGCATAGACCCATCCTCCCTTGAGAAGCTAAACATGGAAAGCATGTGGAATACCCCATGTGTCTTCACCCCATTCAGAAGAAGGGTAAGAAAGACCAACTACCTTGAGTAGTGGGGAAATTAAAGCAGATAAACAACCAACAAGAATCAGCAATTCACATCCAACCCATTTCATCATCCCTAGTGTCCTCCCCGACTCCCATATGTATAAACTGATGCATCTCACCACTTTAGGCATCAATTGCTGCCACAACCAGTAGGCCTCCCTACCCCCACATATCAAAAAAGCCATCCAAGCTCACATCAGAACACAAGCAGCAGGAAAAAAACCATCATATCAATTGGGATCTTAGCCCTTAAACAAGTAAGATGGTAACTCAGAACCCTACAAGGAATTATCTTTTATCAAAAAAATAGTTCTTTAATCCATCTTGGATTAACCAATTTACATTTCGTAAGTTCCAAATTTGGGAAACCTAACCAGTAAGCTATCAAAAATAATTAAACATGCTTATTACACCAATTTGATTAACATTAAATTACAACAAGAAGAACCTGATTCATTTACATGCCTCTTTATCTTTATACAAACAATTATCAATTAATTTCAGCTTAATGTTCTTTACCAATTTCCATCAAGAATGAAAATATAAACAATGAAAGCATAGATATAACACTATCTAGAAAAAAAGGAGGCAATAACGTACGATAGATATCAATTTATTTATCTGGTTCAAATATTTATTATGTCAATTCCATTATGATCCAGTGGGATAAAATAAGCTAATTATATAGTTTCACATAAAAGAAAAGAGAATCAATGAATCCCCTACCTCAAACGGTTCTTGACATTATTTATACAAGAACGAGCCACACAATAGGTTACGATCTCCTCCCTCGTGACAACTGTATCCACCCGACGATGCAAAGAAACCACCACACCAATCAACAACCAAGAAAAGACCATCATGAACATGGAGATAACATTCCATAAAAAGGTCAAGGAGAAACAGAAGGAGATAAACCCTAAATAATGATGATATATCATACCTTATATCGAAGATTGATCGATACTGCTTGGTTGCATCAAAAAAGAGTGGAACCAATACAAGGAGGAAAGTTTGATTAAGAAACTCCAACCGGATAGAATGAAAAGTTTGAGAATCTCAAAGCTGAGAACAAGGAGGAATAACTAGGGAGGAAGATATATCATCTCGTTAAAATATTTAACGGAATAGTGGTTTAAGATACACTGGATTTTCCATTAAAAGTATATCACATTGACCCACATGGTTTTACAAAGTAAAAGCATCCTAATACTTAGGTAAATTAATATAGGAGTTATGAACTTTGAATCTGCCTTAGAGTCCTTAAAACAAGGCTTTAAATGCATTATATGTCAAAGGAAACATTAAAGTGGAGAAACTGTAGGAAACTGGAAACACTGTTCACGAACTCGAAATTTGGAAAAAGAAGAACAATGCTCACGAACCTCACCATTGAAACCTCACTATTGGAACCTCCCCGTTCTGGAAACACTATTTTTGAACTCAAAATTTGGAAAAGGAAAGAGGTCACCGTTGGAACCTCAACATTCTGGAAACACTATTCATGAACTCAAAATTTGGCAAAGGAAAGAGGTCACCATTGGAACCTGACCGTTCTGGAAACACTTTTCATGAACTCAAAATTTAGCAAAGAAAAGAGTTAACCATTGGAACCTCACCGTTTTGGAAACACTGTTCATGAACTCAAAATTTGGAAATGGAAAGTGGTCACCTTTGGAACCTGACCATTCTAGAAACACTGTTCATGAACTCAAAATTTGGCAAAGGAAATAGGTCACCATTGGAACCTCACTATTATGGAAACACTGTTCATGAACTCAAAAATTGGCAAAGGAAAGAGGTCACTGTTGGAACCTCATCATTCTAGAAACACTTTTCATGAACTCAAAATTTGGTGAAGGAAAGAGGTCACCGTTGGAACCTCACCGTTCTGGAAACACTGTTCATGAACTCAAAATTTGGCAAAGGAAATAGGTCACCATTGGAACCTCACTATTCTAGAAACACTGTTCATGAAATCAAAATTTGGAAAAGGAAAGAGGTCACCATTGGAACCTCACCTTTAGAACCTCATCGTTGGACTGTTCATATAAGGTCACTGTTGCACTATTCACATAAGGTTACCGATGACACTATTCACATAAGGTCACTGTTTCACTATTCACATAATGTGACTGATGACACTATTCACATAAGTTTACTATTGCATTGTTCACATAAGGTTACTGTTGGAACTGTTCACAACATTCTACCATTGGAACTGATCACAGGGATACCGTTGGAACTGTTCACCGAATTGGAAATTTGGCAAAGTGTTGAGGATAAGTCACCTTGACCTCCTCGAACACCTCAAACACCAGATTTTTGAAAAGTAATGGACCAGAGAAGTCTGGGACGTTACCCTATGTGCTTAAGGGAGTTTTGGATCTGGATTGGGATGTTAGGGTTTCTGAATTTTAGTAATATCCTACCACTGATTAACCGGTGAGTTGGCTAGTGGCTAAGATCACTGACTGGGACCCCTGACTAGACGGTGGTCTAGCACTAGCCAACTAGTGAGCCATCAAATTGATTATGGGACTTTTTTTTAATTGGCTAATGTTGGTAATTTATAAATACTCCCCTTAGGTTTTAAGTTGAACTTGGGGGGGGGCATTTTGGATGGGGACGTCCCTCTCCTTCTCCTTTATCCCCCCATTTAAGGGGGTTATTTGTAGTGATTTTAGTTAGTGATCTTGGGTAAGTTTATACATTATTTATATGTTCTTGATTCCAATTTAGTTATCCTATAATTTTTGTTGATTAGTTTTTGGGTTTTGATGGCGATTTCACTGGATCATGGTTAAATTGCCCAGTTTTGTTGGAGCTTTCACTCAGATTGAGTAGAGGATGCCCCATAATGATAAACACATGCCGTCACTCATTGTTTTTGTGGAGGTACATCACTATATCATATTTATATGAGTTTTGGTTAAAATTAAATTAAATTAATTATTTAATTAATTACATGTGTTAGGTGTTTGGACCAAGATGATACTGAGAGTGTGTCATCAACTTCCCATGTGATTTTGGCTGCAATTTGGTTGCGATGAAGACACCTGGTGAGTTATTGACGAGTATTACTTTTAAATTAAATCATAAATCAATTATAATTTGTTATAATTGAATTATATAATTAATTATAGTGGATTATAATTAATTATTAGACCTTGTTATGTGAGATAAGTTCTGAGGTGTGACATGATGCATTAATGAGCCCTGTAATAGCTGTCAATATTTGTATTTAAAGAGGAATTAGATTCAATGAAAGGTATACAGTCCCTTGAACAAGACCTTTTTTATGAATTATGTGCGTGGAATGAGGTATGATGTATTTCCACTAATGGTGAGATACCTTTTATTTTTAAATAAATATTATACTTAAATTTCATGGGTAGAATGAGGTGTTAAGGGCTATGATGGCACCTTGAGCAATGCCTCAACTGCTGATGGTCGAAGGATTATTGAAAAATAAGACCTGTGAAATAAATGTGCCTTGGTGGGGAAATGGATTAAATATAATGGAATGTTATGAGTGAGAGGACCTTGTTATATGCATCCAAGTCTTTTCCATGGACGGGAAGTGACGATTTACAAGAGACAACCGACCTTAGGTGGCACCTTAGACCCAAGGTTGAACCAAGATAGACTTGGGAGTCTTTTACAACTATGATGTGGTTAGGGATATATAAAATCACATTATATTTCATGTGATGAGATTATTAGAGGTTATGGGAGATGGAATAGGGGAACTATTTATGGTTTTAATGTGAGATACAACATAGGTAACCCTGTTGGTTTTCCTAGTTGGTTGTTGACCCTTTATCAAGGTAGTGCAGGGGAGCCAAGATATTAGTTTAGGTGTAACCTTAGAACCCAAGAGCTATGAGTGATATAATTGACCCTTATTTTGATAAAGATAGAAAATTATGAAATTAAATGATAAATGGAATGGTAAACACTTGTGAAGATTTTGTAATTTAATTAAGATGGTAAAATGGAAAAATGGTTAATAATGGAAATGGTAATGTGATGCATGACTATGAGGCCCTGAGGATAGTAGATTCCATAGTCTAATGAACCAAGATTGAATTATATGGAAATTACATTACTTTTGAGAAATACTTAATACATGACACAACCAGATGCCCAAAGACCGTATTAGTTTAGTGTCTTTGGAAACTTGGAACATAATATTCTAACTTGGTGAAAGATCTTTAAAATCTCCCATTAAGATCTTAACATTTTGTTTTCCTACCTAAAATTTTTATTTTTATCCCGGGGAAAAGAAAACATAAAAAGGGTGAGCTCAAATTCTCAGTAAGGGTAAACATTGAGAACATAAAACAAACCATAAACATAAGAATGTAAAAACATGAACATAAAGTTTAAATATCAAAATCACGATTCATGAAATAAATCTTGGTAGTATGTAAGGAATAAATAAAAAAGGAACATTAACCATGTTATAACATCATTGGTATAAAACATGGAATTGTGGTAAACAAATAAGCACATAATATGATTTCCATAGTATCCAAGACATTGCTGCCAAGACCATCATAGTGGACAAAGTCCTTTATTGAATCGGGTTTAGTTTCTATTCTAGCCATATATTACTGAACTAGATTTACTTGTCGTTCAAACCCTGTATTACTGAACTTGATTTAATTTTTGTTCTAGTAATGTTTATATCACGAGATATAAATATTTACCCAATTAATTTGAGGGAGAAATAGGTCCCACTTATTTCATAATGAAATCATTCTTACATGTGCCAAAAAACATAAATCATTCATCATAGCATAACCCAATAAATAAAATGGGTTTCTTAAACATCATTCTATCATAACATAATCCATTTAAAACAAATGGATTTCATAAATAACATTCCATTATAAAAACAATCAAATCATAGTATTAATAGAATAGATTCATAACCCAATTTAAATAATTTCAACTTAGATGGAAAGTAATTTTGATATGACACATGAAATTAATTTTTGAGAAAAATATCCTTTTTTCTTCAAAAGTGTTGTCTTTTCTCAAAATGCCATGAAATTTTAAAAGAAAAGTATTTGATAATATACTTAAAATCCTGTAGAGGAAGATTCATAGAAATAAGAAATTATTATGACAAAAAAATCTATTCATTCCATATAAGTAAAAAAACATTCTTCTCGTACTCTTTCCATAAAATTCAAAAAGTACCTTATATGGAAAACGAAAGAAAGATTCTTTCCATACCATTTAATAAAAATTCACCAAAGGGTAAAATTAACTTTAAAAAATTGTATAAGAATATAAATAATATTAAATACTTTGGAAACATGGATGTGGATGATAAATATACCCCAGTAAATACTTACATATAAATAAACTTAGATAAAAATAGCCTCTACAACACATGACTTTTCATTTAATAATAGTGCAAAAGACACAAGAGAAGGAAAGGACAGTAGGAAGGCGAACAATAGAAGGAAATTAGGGGGGGTCTAAAATAATGCAGACCAAGTGGGTTTAAACATATTATTAACTTGTAAAAGAAACATAAAAATATTTAGGATATCATATATGATTCATTTATGACTTTATATTATCTATTCATTTATCAATTCCATGTTAAAGCAAAATTTTGGGTAATAATCGTTTTATTGATCATATGTGTTTTGACTTGTTATTCTTGATATTATTACTTAGTTTGTGATTTACTTACTTCCAAAATGTAAAAAATGATTTATATATCATAAATATTCACTATATAAATATATATAATAGATAGATAAATGAAATGAAATACACCGTTCATGGAGATGGTAGGTCGTACGTACGCATGAACGTGGTTTCCGTTTCCTTATTGAATTGAATGGAAGTAAGTAAATGAAATATATATACATAGATACAATATCATTATTATGTCATATATTTAATTATTATTTATTATATATAATTTATAATCATTCTTGAGTGGTTAACATGGAGAATTAATCTCATCACATTGTGGAGATGGTAGGCCGTACGTACGCACAAGCAACAATATCATTCACTTAATGGTTAAATGGTACAAAATTGGATGGTATATTAATTTTAAAGAATAATTATAAAGTTATATTCATCATTTAAATCCATTATACTCATCATTATATCCATCCAAATTAAGTGTTGTTGAATAAATAAATACACCATGATGTGGAGACGGTAAGCCATTCGCACACACACATGGTGATATTAATTTTAGTAGGATGGATAAAAAAGAGGTATAAGGTTATACCATAATTATAATAACATCTTGGAATGTATAATATACTAGATTTAGGATGGCTTTATATCCGAAGTGTGGCCTTTATGAGGAAGTTAGGGATGTTGGTAGACTATTTGATCAGAGGTTGGATGATCCAAAGGGATTGAAAGGTGTGAGTAAGTGGGTAGAGGTGGTGGATTTTTATAAGAGGGAGGAGGGGAACTCTAGGAAAGTCTTCAAATATAAATTTATTATAAATTTATTTTCTGTTTATAATGGTCCCAAACTCATTTATTTCTAAGATAATATTATTATGGGTTGAAATAATCTAAAAAAATAAAATTTAATCTTGTTTTTATTTTATTTTAAACCTTATCATTTTGATTTATCCTTCTTTAATCAGTATAATTTTATTTATGGTAATAAAATTATAAATATTAAATGGTTATAAATATTTACTTATGTGTTTTAAATTGTCTATAATTGGATAATTTATGAAATTTTAGACCAAATGGTTTTCACTTTGTAATTTTTAAATATTTTTGTGATTTTATAAATAATTTAATAATATGTTATTTTTTTTAAAATATCAATAGTGTCAATTATGATAGTATTCATTTATTTGACATTAAATAAACTCCACACAGAAGATAAATTAGAAAAAAATATTTAATACACTCTTAAAATGACATATTCATCTATAAAAATAATGTAGAACATTAGTTAGTTCATATGATATTTATTTTAATGTTTTTAAAACTATTTATTTGATATTTCTATCAATAAAATAATTTCGACATCACTATTGTGTCATCATTATTTGTAATTATTTAATATTTAAAAATTCTAAATAAATTTACATGGTGTATAAAATTTCATTATATTTCTGTAAACTATTTATTTTTGAAGATATATCATGTTTATCACTATATTAAAATTATTATACTTATAAGATATATGAGAGTGACATGTTGTCACCTTGTTTTGTTTTAATTATAATTACATCAATTTCATGGAAAAAATCCATTAAATGAATAAATTACGACCCATAGGTGATATTGGTCAACTTTAATTCATCCAATATTATTTTTTAAGGTGTTATGGTAATTTTATTATCTTTATCATATTGTTAGTTACCCTAATTTACATGATTCACCTTTAATTGCGGTAAATAAAAATTATTATAGTTAATATTCATAATATCCAAAAAAATAAAAATAACCTATTAAAATAATTTGAACCCAACTATTCTAAATATTTAATCCATTTTTCATAATTCAAAACAGATTATTAGAAGAAATTAATTTAAAATTAATCATGTTGTCAAAAACCAAAAATCAAATTTTTAAGAAATAAAAACTTATCAAAAGATTTTCATGTGTTTATGTCCAATTTAAATGTGAAATTACTTCAAATGAACAAAATTTTATTAAATGATAAAAATAATCCAATTATACTTTAAAACCAATTAAAAATATAATCTAACTATATAAATAAATTAGATGAAAATGCAGTTTTGAATTAAAATGCAGTATTTTCACTGTTCATTAAAATATGAATTTTATCAGAAAAATACCAAAAATTTAAAAAAATTAAATTTTGATATCCCTATTAAAATGAAGAAGTTTATTTTTTCAAGTATAATATTTAAAAGTGTTAAAAATATATTTAAAATGGGTGCACCATCAAAAGGCGACGAAACTGAATTTTTTTGAAAAATACTTCTTTTATCTGAAAAATTGAATTTATTCTTATATCATGCCTAGAAAATACATAATATAAATGTTAATTTTATATAAAATTAAAAATGTGGTTAATATTATTAATAATGGCTATTTTATATCCTCTTCAATAATAATATTTTGATAATATACCATTGTTTAGTGAAACTCGATATTGTGTAAAACATAATCTATTGAGGAAGGTCGCTCTTGCATGTAATGAAAGCCGAATCAGTGTTGAATTTATTTCAAGATTTCTTTTGTGTTCCATATGACATAATCAAAACATAGTTCTTTTATACATTAAAAAAAATCTATACTCAGTGTTGTGTGAAATTAATTCTATCAAAATAACTTGAAATTGTGTGTAACACAAGCCTAGTATAGTGTTGTATAAATTGGAAGATGATATGGTGTTGCGTATAGCACAACATAATATTGTTGTAGTGTAAAACACAAGAAAACCAAGAAACTAAAAGTAATCTATCTCATAAAATCTTAGGGTGTTACATTATAACCCCCTTAAAATGAACTTCGCCCTCAAAATTCATCGGGGTTATAAAAGGTTTCCTACTTGAAAGTTTCTTTCATAGAAACCCACATCATAAAAAGGAATACTAAAAGTTAATTTTAAAAAAGAAAGTTAGAAACATAACAGTTATCCAAAGTAACTCATCACTAGGTTTCCACATAGGATAACATAGGTGGGAAGTGAAAACATATATATGGAAGAGAAATCTAACCGTTATGTTCTGATGGATAGTGATAGAGAATAAGGTTGGAGAAAGTTAACAACCAGAAATCCATAAATATGTGATGATTTAAGGGACCATATGATTCATTGGATAAGAAGGTACTGGGATAAATTTTTTGGTTTCAAGATCCTTTTCCTAAATTTGATGATTTTTTTCATGAGGAGAAATAATTACTTGATTTTAGTACAATCTCACTATTGGTCATTCCCTGAACAATTTCCACTTCATATCTTATTTAAAGAAATGAAGTTGAATTTCTCATTCTTGAAGTGTTAGTAGATCATGCGATAGAAAGATAGGCCATTCCATCTGTCTTACCAAAAAGGTTAGAACAGGTTATCAAATATGCATAAGTCCACCTATAGTGAGATAATACATTAATCTTACAATCTTCAACCATAATATAACTTATAGTATCCAAAAATAGATAACATTATAATCCTTACAAAAACTGAAAATATAAAAATTTAGGAAGAGGTGAACTAAATCGACTTAACATTTGTCTCCCATATCTCATTTAGTAGTTTTGGGTTGTCACATTCCAAACATGTAAATACCATAATCATTTATTAAATTGAAACACGATAATAACATGAATTAGAATAGAAGCTTAGTGAAAACATGCATTTTATCAAAATTAACACTTTCCCAACACCAAAAATACCAAAAAATTATATATACTCAAACCATGATATCACTTTGTCCTTATATCAGTCATGAGGTCATTAATACTATCAAATATATCATTATCTCATTATCCCTTCATTGTGCACATATCATGTGCTTTCAAAAAAAAAAATTCAATCACTTTTCACGATTATCAGTACCATATACATATAGAAAACTACAATGGAACAATACATATATTTTCTAATATTCCATAATACTATAAAATAGATTCAAAAACAATATTTGGGAACCCTATTACATAAACACTTAATCATTCCACCATTTCGTTGTCATACTCAACATCGCTAATAGTGACTGCATGTGATTTTCCTTTGTCTTTTTTCCTTTAGAGGTTGCTGACATTGATCATCATCATTAACCGTTGGATTTGGGAATTTGTTAGCATAATGCCCCATTTCCTTGCACTTGTAGCATTTAAGTGTGGGTGGTGAATTCTCTATAGTCTTTTCTATATTCACATCATTATAAAAATTTTTACCATTACTTCGACAATCAACTGCTCAATGACCTTATTTTACACACTTAAAACATTTTCTAGTCCCTTTAAGAAAATCTCTCCCAAGCATCTTTCCACATTTTGAGCATTAAGAAACATTCATTTTTTTTTCACCATTGTTTTGAGATTTTCCCTTTAACTCTATCTTTCATTTATTGTACAAACTGTGAGATTGATATATAAAACCAAATTCCATTTCTACCTTGGTAGAACAACACACAATATATTTATAGATACTAAAGTCTCTTATAGCTAATTCCCTTCGAAGACTTGTTTTTAAGACACTGAAGAGTCGATCAACTTTACTTTCAGGTTAGATGATAAAACTAGAAGCATACCATGAAAGTATTGTAAAATTTTCCTCGTGCATACCAAAAAATTCATCATCCTTTTTATTAAGATCGAGTAACACCTTTTATATATTTGTTCAAAGAATACGAGGGAAGTAATTATTGAAAAATAAGTTCTTGAACTCATCCCATTCCATGATATAATTTCTTCTTACTGCCTTGTATTCTTGATTAGAGTCCACTGTTGGTCTGCTTCACCTTTTAAATGAAAAACAACCAAAATGACTTTTTCATGTTCTGAACAACATAGGATGGAAAATATCATTTCAATGGTATTGATACCTTGTTCAGTAACAAGTGGATTAGAAGACCCACTGAAAGAAGGTGGACATTGCCTCATGAAGGACTCAACAAAATGTTATTCCCTTCTCTGCTCACTTGGAAGTCCAGAATCATTCCTAGCTTGTGTAAGTATATAAATACTATTTTTCATTCCACATCCCAAAAAAATTGGTTGTTCAGG
The DNA here is from genome assembly GCA_963277665.1 of Viscum album. Classification (NCBI taxonomy): domain Eukaryota; kingdom Viridiplantae; phylum Streptophyta; class Magnoliopsida; order Santalales; family Viscaceae; genus Viscum; species Viscum album. The sequence continues at coordinate 254,032,653 of OY728127.1, forward strand.
ATGAAAATTATTACATTTCCCAGTGCATTGATCATTAACATGATTCCTTCGGGTCCCAACCATTGTCTAAAACTCAAAAAGAATAGTTTGAGAGGCAAACATCATACTAGGAAAACAAAATAATCAAGGGGGACTGATTTCAATATCTAGCATCTTAGGTTTAATCCTAGGTTATTCAAGATCTTTACCATAATTCTAGGACTGTAACCTATAGTTATACTTACCCTTATAGACATCCCTAGAAAAACATTATAAATATTTCTAGGGATCTTACTAAAGTTTTCACATCCTTTTTTCCAAAGGTTGATTAAAAATTTTCTCTAATACCAACTCTAATGACCCAAACATGATGTAAATGGACATTACATTAATTTTTTGAAATAATTAATAAATTAAAAATATAGATTCCCAAAGACCGTATTAGTTTAGTGTATTTGGAAACTTAGAACATAATCTTATAACTTGGTGAAATATCTTCAACATCTCCCATAAAGATCCCCCCTTTTGTTTTCCTACCTAAAAACTTTATTTATATCTTGGGGAAAAGAAAAATTAAAAAGGTTGAGCTCAAATTCTCAGTAAGGGTAAACATTGAGAAAATAAAACAAACCATAATCATAATAATGTAAAAACATTAACATAAAGTTTTAATATCAAAATCATGAGTCAAGAAATAAATATTGGCAGAACTTAAGGCATAAACCACAAAGGAACATTAACCATGATAAAATAGAATTGGTATAAAACATGGAATTGTGGAAAAATAATAACCACATAATATAATTTCCATAGTAGCTAAGGAGTTGCTGCCAAGACCATCATAGTGGAAAATTTCCTTTATTGAATCAGGTTTACTTTCCATTCCATCCATGTATTACTGAACCAGATTTACATGCCGTTCCAACCCTGTATTACTAAACCAGATTTACTTTCCATTCCAGTCATGTTTATCTCATGATATATAAATCTTTACCCAATTTATTGGAGGGATATATAGGTCCCACCAATATCATAATGAAATTATTCTTACATGTGCTACAAAAACATAAATCATTCATCATAGAATAAACCAAGAAATAAAATGGGTTTCTTAAACATCATTCCATCATAACATAATCCAAGTAAAACAAATGGATTTCATAAATAGAATTCCCTCATAAAAAAAATAAAATCATAGTATTAATAGTAATATAAACACAACCCAATTTAAATAATTTCATCTTATATGGAAAGTAATATTGATATAACACTTGAAATTAATTCTTGGGGAAAATATCCATTCTTCTTCAAAACCATTTTATTTTCTCAAAATACTATGAAATTTTGAAAGAAAAATATTTAATAATAAAATTAAATTCGTGTAGAGGAGAATTCATGGAAATAAGGCATTATAATGACGTAAAAATCTATTCATGATATGTAAATTAAAAAAACATTATTCTTATACTCTTGTTGGAAAATTCAAAAAGTACCTCGTATGGAAAATGAAAGAAAGATTCCTTCTATACCATTTAATAAAAATTCACCAATGGATAAAATTAACTTTAAAAAATTGTATAATAATATAAATTATATTAAATAATTAGGAATCATGGATGTGGATGATAAATATATCCCAGTAATTACTTATGTATAAACAACCTCGGATAAAAATGAGATTGGAAAATTAACCCTTACCTTAGGACTGATATGCTTCGTATATATCAGAAACTCCTATATAATGGCTTTAAACGTATTATTAACTTGTAATAGAACCATAATAATATTTATGATATCATATATGATTCATTTATGGCATTATATTATCCATTCATTTATCAATTCCATGTTAAAGCAACATTTTGGATAATAATAGTTTTATTTATCGTACGTGTTTTGACATGTTATTATTTATATTATTACTTAGATCATGATTTAATTACTTACATAATATAAAAAATTATTTATAAATCATAAATATTCAGTATATAAATATATATAATAGATAGATAAATGAAATGGAATACACCATTCGTGGAGACGGTAGGCCGTACGTACGCATGAACGCTGTTTCCATTTCCTTATTAAATTGAATGGAAGAAAGTAAAAGAAATATATATATATACATAAATCCAGTAGAATTATTTTTTCATATATTTAATTATTATTTATTATATATACTTTCTAATCATTCCTTAATTGTTAATGTTAAGAATGAATCTCATCACGTCATGGAGACGGTAGGCCGTACGTACGCACGAGTGACAATATCATTCACTTAATGGTTAAATGGTATGGAATTTGATGGTATATTAATTATTAAGAATAATTATCATCTTATATTAATTATTTAAATCAATTATACTCATTATTATACCAATCCAAATTAAGTATTGTTGAATAAACAATTACACCACAGTGTGGAGACGGTAAACTGTACGTACGCATGCATGATGATATTATTATTCATAGGATGGATAAAAGAAGATATAAGGTTGTAAAATAATTATAATAACATCTCATAATATAGAAGATATTATATTTATTACTGTGGTATGGGAAAAAAATAATAAGAGGAAGTAGAATAAGAAAAGAATTTTGAAAGAGGTGATAAAATAATTACCTCTTTTTCAAGTATCAACTTTTTATTTGCACAAAATGACTCCCTAAGATGTATTTCTATGAAAAGTGTGTCCTCTAGGCTGAAGTTAGGGATGTTGGGAGATTATTTGAGCTGATTTTGGAAGAGACAAAGTGCTTTAAAGGTGTGAGTAAGTGGGTAGAGGTGGTGGCCTTTTATAAGAGGGAGGAGGGGCACTTTAGGAAAGTCTTCAAATATTAATTTATTATAAATTTATTTTAGGTTTATAATGGTCCCAAACTCATTTATTTATAAGATAAGATTAGTATGGGTCAAAATACTCTCAAAAAATAAAATTTAGACATGTTTTTATTTTCTTTTAAACCTTATCATTTTTATTTATCCTTATTTAATCTATTTAATTTTATTTGTTGCAATAATATTCTAAATATTAAATGGTTATAAATATTTAATTATGTTTTTTAAATTATCCATAATTGGATACTTTATTAAATTTTAGACAATAAACTTTTCACTTTGTAATTTTTAAATATTTTTGTGATATTTAAATAATTTAATAATATGTTATTTCTATAAAATATCAATAATGTCAATTTTGACTCTATTAATTTATTTGAATTTAAAAAAACCCACACAAAATATAAATTCAAAAAAAATATTTAATATACTAATAACATGTCATAGTAACCTATAAATTTTTTGGATAATATTAATTTGTTCATATGATATTTATTTTAAAATTTTTAAAACCATTTATTTGATTTTTCTATCAATAAAAATAATTTCTATATCACTATTGTGTCATCATTAATGGCAATTATTTAATATCTAAAAATTATAAATACATTCAAATGATGTAAATAATTTCATTATATTTCTTTAGAATATTTATTTTTTAAGTTTTATCATGTTTATCACTATATTAAAATTATTAAACTTATAAGATATATGAGAGTGACATGTTGTCACCTTCTTTTGTCTTAATTATAATTACATCACTTTCATGGAAAAAGTCCATTAAATGAATAAATTATGAAAAATAGGTGATATTTTTAGACTTTAATTCATACAATAGGATTTTGGTAGGTGTTAGGGTAATTTTATTATCTTTATCATATTGTTGGTTACCCTAATTTACTTGATTTACCTTAAACTGTGGTAAATAAAAATTACTATAGTTACTATACATAATATCCAAAAAAAATAAAAGTAACCTATTAAAATAATTTGGACCCACTGATTCCAAATATTTAATCCTTTTCTCATAATTCGAAACACATAATTGGCAGAAATTAATTTATAATTAATTCCCATTGTTAGAAACCAAAAAGCAGGTTTTTAAGATATAAAAACTTATCAAAAGATTGTCATGTGTTTATGTCCAATTTAAATGTGAAATTACTTAAAAAGACCAATATTGGATTAAATTATAAAAATATAATCCAATTATACTTTACAACCAATTAAAAATATAATCTAACTATATAAATAAATTATATGAAAAGACAGTTTTGAATTAAAATGCAGTATTTTTCACTATTCATTAAACTATGAATTTTATTAGAAAAATACAAAAAATTCAAGAAAAGTAAATTTTGATTTCCTGCTTCCAAATAAGAAGATTATTTTTTAAAATATAATATATAAAAGTGTTAAAACTATATTTAAAATGGGTTCTCCATCAAAAGGTGGCAAAACTGCATTTTTAAAAAAAATACTTCTTTTATTCAAAAAATTGAATTTATTCTTATATCATTTTTAGAAAATAAATAATATGAATGTTAATATTATATAAATTCAAATTGTGGTTAATAATATTCATAAATAGTAGTTTACATCCCATTAAATTATAATATTTTAATAATATATATTTGTTTAATGAAACTCGATATTGCGTATAATACAAGCTATCGAGGAAGGTCGCTCTTGCATGTAATGCAAGACAAGTACATGTTTCATTTATTGCAAGCTTCCTTTTATGTTTCATATAATATAATACAAACTTATTTCTTTTATACATTGAAAAAAATCTATACTCAGTGTTTCATGAAATGAATTCTATCAAAAGAACTTTAAATTATGTGTAACATAAGCCAAGTATAGTGTTGAGTATACTAAAAGCTAATACAATGTTGAGTATAATGAAAACTAATATTTGTGTAGCATATAACACAAGACTTCAAAGAAACTAAAAAGAATCTATCTCATAAAATCTCTAGGTGTTACACATAGGGTGATTATTTATTTATTTTATAGCTCCAAGGATGATGGATGCCCTAATTTCATGTGTTGGATGTTAATATATGATAGTGACATGATTGTATCCCAGAGGAGTATAGGAAATGACATGTTTTTTATTATGTGATGATGGGTTGAGGCATTGAGGGTGGGATATTACCCTTAGGTAATAGAGGCATGTTACCTAGTTCCAGTTTGGGGATGAGACCCCTTGAGTGGATGGATATATGATCTGAGTATGGAGTATTCCCTCAAGTGTACTTTGGATTCATGGACAGGGGATGAACCCCCCCCCACTTCTTGGGAAGTGTTGGATACACTCCTTGGACCCGTGGGTAGATGATGTTACCCTCACCATAGATTTGGATACTATGGACCACCTTGATTTTGATTTGGTCTTTGAGATTGTATATTAGGGTGATTCTTCCCTGAGGTTTTTATCTCATGTTTACCTGGGTGATTCAAACCCTAGGTCTTTATCTCATGCATACCAGAGTGATTCATCTCCTAGGTATCTATTCCATGTATACTAGGGTGAATTAGTCCTTGGGTTTTTATCTCATGTATACTGAATTGAGTTAGACCCTAGGTTTTTATCTCATGTATGTTGGGTTGAGTTAAAATTTAGGTGATTACATTGCTTGACACGATTAAAATACATGCTCAGAGACACCCTAACACTAGTATAAGTATTTATAACAAGCCTTCTGTGTCATGTAGATCCTAAGGTCCAGTAGTGGATTATTTATTTATGTTTATAAGTTTATTTACTTATCTATCTGAGCATGTCACATGAAGATACACTATATTTACTAGTAATATATAGTATTGTGTTTTTAGTGACCTACTTAGTTGTACTCACACCCTTCTCGAGCATCCATGACACTTTGGTACCCAAGAAGGCCTCTCACTAGTTACACGAATATGTTGGACTAAGGCCCATGATTTGATCATTCAATAAGATATCTTAGAATGAGTTAAAAGGATGTCCTGAGGTGAGGCTTAGGGTATGGTTATAAGGCCTCCTATTTTTTTATTTCATTTATCTTGTACATTTTATTATTATAATGGGAAATCCGTTTTCATATTCTTGTATGCTGCATTCCATTTCATTATAATATGTTCCATTTCTTTGTTTATATGTGAACTTTTATTATTATTTGACATCATTGGTTATTTTTTATTTTCTTTATACTCTAATATAAGGGTATAGTCTCTCCATGGTTACACATTAGACTCATGCTCCTAGTCTGTAGACTCTGGAATATAGGGAGGCACACTTGAGGTCCAGTTACTATTTAGAGTGAACTGGGTCGAGACATGAAAATATAGTATCATAGCCTTATGTAACTAATATCACAAGTGTATCATATATTTTTATTTATTTCTTAATATTTAGGGAAATGGTAGATATGTGATATAGGGATATATCATATCTTTTGATGGATATCAAAATCATGCATTGCAGAAAACATTCCCAATAAGAATACTAAGTTACCAGGGGATTAGGATTACTATTTCTTACATTATCTATTCTGGTTATATGATTTTAACTCATTTTATGTACATGAATTTTGAGGTTTATTAATATATTTTTATTTTTTCTCTTAGCCTATAGTGGCTAGAGGCTTTTTCATGCATCATACTTGGCATATAGGGATTCACATGACATATATGCTACTTGGGTGTGGTTTTACTAATGACAAGGTTCAACTATTTAAAGTATTAACAACAACATATACATTGTATTCCTATATAGCTTGCTAGTTTCATTCTACCTATCTAGGAAACAATTCATATTTCCTTCTCATGATAGGTCATATAGATCTATGGTGAGATTCTTAATGATTCTTACTATGAATTTTCCCTTTTAAGAGATGTATATTTACACTAGTAGGTCAGTACATGCATATGATGACTTAGTGATAAAACTTTTTTTTGTCAAATATGATATTGGTTTTGTAAAAGAAATAGGATCAATTATTTAAAGTGTCAACAATAACCAATATGGTGTTTTCCCCATATATATTATTGGTTACATTCTATTTAACCTAACCAAGTGGCTATGAGATACATGACATAGATCATTATATGGTGATGTTGTTATATATATATATATTGAAAGATGAAAATGTGATCCTTGAGGGGATGGATCCCATATATAGAGGCCCAGTGAGGATTAACTTGAGATCATGATTCTCAAGGGGTTAGTCCCGTATATGGGTGACCCATGAGAATTATTACCCTTGTTGGATGATGGTTTGGCATGTTATGCCTGAGATGGATATGGATAAGTGTTTATGAAATCCTATAGTGGGTATTTTTCTTGTGATTTTCTATGTGATTTTAACTTGCGAGTAGAGGTGATACCCCATGAGCTATGATTTATATGTGAAACGTGACCTATGGGTTAGTAAAGAGAGACTAGTACTTTGAGATATTACTAAGGATATTAATTAGATGAGTGATATCATTGAGGTAATCTATGGTGTGTGAGGGTAACCTCAGAGTGGGGTTAGCCTAATCTTGTGATTGACTTAGAGGTAGGAAGCTTGGGTAGGTGATTCAGATTATAAGATTGATTAACATAAGTTTTCGATAGAGATGGTTTAACTTGATATGGATCATGGATCTAGTTTTTTGTAAATTGATTTGGATTAGGAAAGGGACACCTTATATATGAGAACACCCTTAGAAGGGTTTGAGAAAATTCATATGGGATGATTTGTATTTTTATAATAAAAACACCTTGAGTGATGGTGCTTTAGTAATGAGGCTTGGTTTGAGTTTAGGATTAGTATGATGCCTAGCCCTATTATTTTGTATGTTTTCTGAGTAAAGTAGCTATAGAGAGTGGATAGACACATGTGATTTTGGAAACAATACTGGGATGATGGGTGATTGTGCGGTTTTACTTGACATGTGATGAATATTTGATTTCTTGGAAAAGAGAAAAAGGATGATTTGTTTTGATGATATTGACATACCATGGAGCATGTTCAGTGGTATATGCATGAGAGCCTAGGATTGATGAGATAGTACTTGAGGTGGTCTTAGTTGTAAGACATGGAAGGGTGACACGATGGTGTGCAGTTGCTTAGATATTCATTATCATGTTAATGGTGGCTATTGAACACTGATATATATAGTGACTAGGGTGGTATCATGAGGTGAACATGGACGATTTAATAAATTGGTTAAATATGAAAAATATATCACAGATCTAGTATTTTTAAATGGGTTGGTGATGTGAAACTCATTGATCATGAGCCAGGTTCCGTAAATAGATTTCTTGGGAGCATGATGCAGTTGTATTTTTATGAGATGGATCTAGAAAGCAAGAATTAGAGATGCATGATGTCATTTTTCATATGTATTAGGTGGTACAATAGAATATTCCCATTATGTTTAAACAATAATGAGTTAGTGTGCATTGACTATGCATGGTGATGTTAAATTTCAGATTAGAAAATAAACATCTGTGGGATGAGGACTGATAGTTTTGATGAGGGCTACAAGTATAGTTTACTGAGAGGTTTGATGGAAATGAGAAGTTACCCCCTATGATTAGGACTATCTTGGTAATGGATTAGGTGTGGTGTAATTTTTGATCTAAGAGTTGATTAATGGAAGATACTTCCTTGGATGAAATGGGCATGGCTTGGGATGAGACACATACATGTGATATTGAAATCTGTTGAGTTTATTCTTGGGTACTGGTATAATGAAATCTATATGGTGGGGATTCCACCATCATCCATTTGAGGGTTTGAACCACATTATGAATGATATTATGGAAGTTTCCAAGGATAACATTCTCATCAACTGAGAACAAGTGATGAATCATGTTTTTTGTTTCATGAAAGCGCTCAGGTGTGAGCGGGATGACCACTTTTGGTCCTAATGTTAAATTTTGGATTGAGTTTTAGCCATAGTGATCAGAAATTTGATTTCGCATAGTGATTATAGGAATACTTTCATGGATGGGAGTATCTTGTCATTCCCAGGGTGTATAAAACTCATCCTAGATGGGTCATTGATGAGTGGGACCAATTAGTATACAATCATTTTGGATTTGATATGTCAAATGTTGATGAATTCAATTTATCTGGTTTTATGGTTAGTTTTGAATTTGGAATTTGGACATAAAATTGGATGGTTTTTGTAACAACTTGCCCACACATGCACCCCGATTGCCCTGCAGAAATGTGTTTCCCCTCCTAGGTCCCACCCAAGTGTCCAAATGGGTCATCATACTAATGACTATCCCCATAAGCCAAATGTTTTTATTTATTGTGTTTTTTTCTCACATTCACACACCCTAAGAAAATTACTAGGAGGTCACCCATCCCAATCACTACCCTAGGACAAAACTCTTTAGACATGTAGTTCTATTTAGGAAGGCTCCTGAAAAGAAAGGTGCACCAGATAAATAAAATTCATCAACACTCAGCATATCAATAAAAACTAGGCCCCACATGCATTCCAATTTCTATGAAAACATGTGTTGTCCCCACCCTTGGACCTACCCAAGTGTCTGAATAGGTCACAAAACAAGTGATTTTACCCATAAGACAACACATGTTCTTTCCAGTGTGTTTTTTCCTCACTCTCACACACCCTCATAAACTTCCTAGGAGATCACCCTTCCTAATCAATACTCCAGGACAAACCTCTTTAATTGTGGAGTTATAATTAGGCAGACTCTTGAATAGAAAGGTGCACCTTATTGACATGTGTAGTAACGTTTATCCTTTTAACCCTATTACATTATTGGGTGTAACATTTACCCTCTATAGAACATAATGTCCTCATTTTGGACATTATATCTTAACCCAGGAAGTTCCACCGCACATCTGGCTTGGTTGATCCTTTAATACCAATTTAACAATTTTTCCCCACAGTCACTTCAGTTTCCCCATGGGAACATTTTTCATACTCCATGGGGCCCACCCATGTGCCCAAATGGGTCATTAGACTAATGAATTCCCCTATAGGCCAATAAATGTTATTTCTAGTGTGTTTTTTCTTTACTCGAACACACCCTGAGAAACTTCCCATGAGGTCACCCATCATGAACACTACTATAGAAAACACCTATTTAATTATGGAGTTTTAATTAGGTAAGATCCTGAAAAGAAAGGTACACCTTGTTGAAATGGGTAGTAACATTTATCCTTTTTAACCCTATGTCATTTTGGGGTGTTACATTAACCCCCTATTAGAGCACACTATCCTCATTGTGGTCCCTAGATCTCAACCTAGACAGTGCCACCAAACTTTCGGTTGAGTTCCTCCTATGATATCGATGTAAGAATTGGTCCCATAGGCACACAATTTTCTCTGTTGAGATGTTTTGTCCCATCCCTGGTTCCCACCAACATGGAAAAAAGTTTCTTCAAACTAATGACTATTACCAAAGGCCAACACATGTTTTTTTCAATGTGTTTTTTCATCACTCTCACACACCCTAATAAACTCTCAGTAGATCACCCATCATGATAACTACTCCAGGAAAAAAATCTTTTATTGTAGAGTTCTAATTAGGAAGGATTCTGAAAATAAATATTCACCTTGTCTACATGAGTACTAACATTTATAATTTTAACCCTTTAAAATTATAGGGTGTTACATTCAACCCCCTTTAGAGAAAAAATTCCTCTCTGTGGACCCTACATCTTAGCCCAGGAAGTGCAACTAAACTTTCAAATGGGTTCCTCCTATGATACTAATATAACAAATTGGCCCTATAAGCTCCCTAGTTTCCATGAAAACATATGTTTCCCCCTTTATAGGTCCCACACCATGATCTAATGGGTTATTAGACTAATTAATGTAACAATATGCGAAAAAATGTTCTTTCTTATGTGTTTTTTACTCACTTTCACACACCCTATAAAACTTTCTAGGAGGTCAACCATAATGATCGATTCTATAAAAAAACTTATTTAACTTTGGATTTTTAATTAATGAGGATCCCAAAAATAAAGTTTCACCTTATTGACAAGGGTAGTAACATTTATCCTTTTTAACCCTTTAATATTTTGGGGTGTTATAGAGTTCATGTGTTAGCATTAGACTCACAATGGTAATTTAGTGATCTAAGTGTGATTTGAATTATTAATGTGTTGGTTCTCATGATATAAAATGATGATAGATTTGGATGGTTGATGATTCAACCTTGGAATATCATAGGGAGTCGGGTTCAAATTCTAGAATGCATGTTTGGATTATCATGAGATGCCTTTAAGATCTAAGGCATTATGATATAGTAAATGTATAACATGTTAGTAACTAAAGTCGATCATTTTTGGGGAAAGTTTGATAGAGGATGAATGAATATAATTTTCATGTGTGATTGGGTTGGTGGGCTATAAAATTCATTGGGTACATCATTTTAGACATGAAAAGTGTGTTTCAGGGTTTCATAGGGATCTTTCAAGGAAAAACCATTATTTTATGGTTCGTTGCATGAATGATGGAGACTTAACCGTTTCGTTTTAGAATTAGGGATGAGTATTGGTACCAAAATTTGACCATAATTATCAATTGTGTTTGGGCATGGTGTGTTGAAAACCACATTGAGTTCTTCATCAGACTGCTAAGGATTAATTTTTAGATGGAAGTTTTGACAGTGGGAAGCACCATGGGTTAGAATCGACTGTTATGAGTTGATTTCTATGGTAGGGAGATCCATGATCTAGATTATGAATCATTTGGTGGAATTGTTTTTGGTACTAAGCATTAGATGAAGAATAAAATATTGTGAATTTGAAATTTTTTATGCTACGATTGATGCCAGGATTTTATCACCAATATAATCGCAACCCATTTACAACCTGAGGATCCCATGCAATTTAATTTAAGTAATAAAACTTATATCAAAACCCTAACTCTTATAATTTTGATTGTAATCATGTTTCAATCATCACTAATGAATGTTTCTTGAAGTAACAGATGTCTAATACCTATACATAATCTATATGCACTTAAAAAGCTACATTTATGCTGATTGTGATATTCGGGTGTTTGTAAGGAGAATGAATAATTTTTTTTGATGTTTCGATGATCGGTGTTACATAGTTCTTAATATCCACAAAGGATAAATTGGATCAATTTCATGGAATAACTTCTTCTATCTCTTTAGTATTTGGGAGAGATGATATATGAGCTCTCAAATTTGAGTGGATGAATAAAACCTCAAGTTTGAGCTTGATCCTATTTAAATAATGGGGTAAAAAAACCCAAAAATGGACATATGGCCCCTGAATATATATTACACACTAAATAATAAATAAATGAAATATTATAAATTATTTATTGTGTTATAACAAAATTTATATTCTTATCACTTACTTGTAATATAATAAATATATTACATGATAAAATCATTTCATTAACTCAACTCATTGTTGCCACAAATATTAAATGAACATCGATTATTAAAAGAATATTAATTCTTCAAATATTTTTCCAAGTATTCACTTTAAAACTATTAGTTAAATTTAATAAATAAATTCAACTACAGTTATTCTATAATTAAATAATAATTAATTTATTAATTTCTTGGTGATCATTAAAATTTGGACATCTATTGGACCTCGTTGTGGGGCCCAACACATCCTATACTTCTATTCATATGATTATGTCAGAATTTTGAATATGATAAGTGTGTGACTCTTTATTCCCTTATATTGATAGTAATGAGTACTACTAAAAGACTGGGAGTGGAGTCTAGGAACCCATCAAATCACCTAAAGTTATAAGGTATAGTTATAGCAATGAAAACCTCCTGTGAACTCACACTATGTAATATAATCTCTTGATATCGTGATATCTCATAAATAATGATGCACATTTGATGTAATCATCCTTTATTTCTTTATTATTCATTGAGCTTATTGGATGAACTTTAATTCTTCTACCATGACCATGAATTTAGTGAAGGTACTACCATCCTGGTCAACAGGTCCTGAGACATCTCATCCTTTCAGAAGTGATAAAAATTTCTTGAACATTTAACCAATTTCATACAATCAATGACACACCTCATGAAAGATACCTTTAAAAAATATAAATTTTATGGTTTTCATCTTGAATCCAAGTATGGGATCAAATGGTACACGTTTATAATGATCTCAATTATAGAGACCAATATATATTCTCCTCAATAGGAATAACCAATGACACCTATAACATGCAGTGTTCCTATTGGAGGGTCAGTCCTCATGATCTCATAAACTTGAGATCACCAAGGAATAACTTCATGAGAATAAGTCTTAATGCTTATGAGCCCTCAATACATGATTGTTAGGCATCATCTATTCCCGGTTGGTATGCTGTATCTAGACCATATGACATATTTTTAAGATTAATGTCATAGTATCTTAAGGTTTTCATTATAAATGTTAACTGCTATAATCTATTAATATGAAAAATAATCTAAGTAAATTACCGTGTAAATAAAAAAAATTATTAACACTATTAAATCATTCATAACTCATTGTATACATGATTTGTTAATTGAAATTACTATTCATGTTGGGTCTAGGGTACCCAATTTTACAAAAGTTGTGACAGATCTAGATGGATGAGTGTGGTAAAGAACCCACTTGGTAGTTTTTTTATTATGGTAAGCATCAGCTTGAATTTTTATGAATAAATCACCTTGTGATTGGGATTGTGCTTCGTAAGACTGTTTGGATTTTAGTGAGGGAAAGTGCCTAGTTGGCTGTGAATTGAGAACTTATATAGATTGGGAGTGACATTTAATGGCCACTGAGACTTATTAGAGATGAGGAGTGTTATGGTGTGGATATTGTAAAACCCCACATTTTAAAAAGTTTTTAAATTTATAAATTACTAAAAAATTGTGGATTAGTTTTAAAGGTAAATGTTTTTAAAAGTTTTTACATCAATTTTTCAAAAAATACTTTTGAAAGTGACTCATAACATCTTCCCATTATGAAAATGATAAGAAATATTTTCAAAAGAATATTTTATCTTTCGATTCAATTTTCATATTTAAATAAAAAATATGTACCAAATATGGAGTTTTGTTTTAGGAATCACATTATAAATGATTTTATGAAATTATTATTTTGGTCTAACTGAATTTTTGGTATCAACTGATCTATGTATTCAAGTCATTTTATGTTACCTCATTTTGAAATTTTTTAAAACACAATTTTTCCACGAGTTATTTATGATATAATGAATGATTTATTTCAACACATATGTATGTATGATTGATGGGAAGTCATATTTCCCACTCTGATGCATTGGTTCTATTTTATATCTCATGTGATATTAATGCATGGACATCGTGGGTTTGTTTATGAATTAATGTGTGGGAATGACGGATTTGGTCACAATTTTATGAATCCTTATGATTATGTTTGTGTAATAGTTTCATCGTATTCTATGTTAAAATGAAATTAAATATTTCTTTGATCACTCTCTATAGGTCATGTGTTTTATCTATCATTATTATAACATGGTATATGTTTGTTCATTTGAGATTACATATTCTGATATCATGATTTATGGGAAACTATTATCTTTTTGGTGTAATTTTTTATAATATATTTCTACCATGATCATGTTATCTTATATGATAATGATTTAATAGTTGATGACATGTTTGAATGTTTTCCCTTACTATGCATTCATGCTCACCACTTTCTTATATTTCCATTCCTCTAGTTATGAAGATGAGTGTAACTTATGAGAAGTCTAGATGGGATTCTAATGTGGTTTGATAATGGATAAATATGAAAAAGTATAAAATAATAAGATTCTTATAAAATTTATCCTCAAAGAAACTAAACCTTATATTCTTTGTATTATTTCATTATTTTTGAGATGTAATGTTTAACTTATCTAAATGATGTAAAATTAATATATGTATATCTTGGGTCATTTAACTTGGTATCAAGACACTATATACCGTATGTTTTTAGCACCAAACCTAGGAGTGAGTGTATGGAGATGATAAGTTGGTATTGGAGAAGGATTTAGTTATTTTTTATGATTAGTTTAGAAATTTTTGGGGATTTTCATGTGAATTTTGAGATTAGGATGAGATAGATTTTGTGATAAACATATCTATAATTCTATGTATATGATAACATCATGATTTTTTTGGTGAAATAGAGATTGTGTAGTTTCATTGTAATAACATTCCTCTTAGGATAATAGAAGTGGATATTGTCTCTATTATTAATGTAAATAAGGATATTAACACAAAATGGGTGCATTGGGTATTAACTATGTAATAACATGGATTTCCCCAGGCCCTTACTTGGAGAAAATCTAGTGTTTGAGGTGTTCTAGGAGCTATCAGTGGCTCACTTCATAAGTTTTTGTAATTTTCATTTTTCCATCGGTATTTCAGTGCGTCGACATGTCAGTGCATCAACATGTCAGTGTGTTGGCATGTTAGTGCATAAGAATGTATGGGAAGCATCATCTAGTGCATCGGTGAGTCAGAGCCGTCAACGTTGGTAGGTCAGGGGCTTTAGCATCGGTGAGTCGGGGCGTCGAGGTGTCGGTGAGTTAGGACGTCAGTAGGTTGAGGTGTCGGTGAGTCAGGGAATTGGTAGGTTGAGTCATCGGTAGGTCGTTATGTTGGTAGCTCGGACAGAGGTGGATCGACATCGATAGGTCGTGTTGGCGGATCACCCATTGGTGGCTCCACGTCAGTGACTCACCCATCTGTGACTCATTTGCGGTTTTCCTAATTTTTCCTAGTTTTCCAGTTTTGCCCCTCTTACATTTTATTTGACATAAACCAAGTTCAAAGCCTTACTTAGGAATTTTTAAGGTTTCAAAGTGTATTAATTATATCTTTAAATATCCTAACATTCCAGGTGATTTGAGATACCCAAAATACATGATCTTGACCATGATCCCACGTTAATGTCTTTTAAAACCGTTCTTCCTTTAAAATAGGATGGGACTCTTCAAAGACAAGATCTTCCCTTCCTTGTGTGTTTTCCATTTCCCCTTAGTTCTCCTAGATCTTTCCTCTTTAAACAAGTCATGCGCTTGTGATAGAGCCCCTCCTACTCAGTTTTCCTTGGAGTTCTTCCCTACTACTCATAAGACCCCTATTCTTGGTGAAATGAGGAACATCGATCCTTTGATCATCTGGTAGGGATTCTTTCTATCTATATTTTATTGTGCATCATGAAAGGTAGTTGTACTAATGATTCCTTGTGAGGAATTTCTGATCACTTTTCTTAAAATGAGAAATAAACAAGAAGTAAATATGATCAAGAGATAACAAGGGTAAATAAAATAATGGGCAGGGAGTGGTTTAATGTTGATCGCTTGTTTTATTTGTTATCTTTGATTATTTTATAGATTGTTGTGACAATATTCCTCATTAAAATCATGACCATTGGTGGTATTTTCATGTGTGCTAGTGGTGTTCCATTATGTTGGGATGCTTTGATAAATGGGTGTAATAACTATTAAACCACATATACATGGTTAAATAAATGGATGCCCCAGGATCAAACCTACTATGTGATCGCCTTGGTTATAATTTAGTATAATTAAAGAACCTCTACTGGTTAAATATGAATATTTATACACATCCTATTGATAGGTGTGGTTGAGTGCTGTGTTCTTTTGAGTTCTGTAACCTTGTGTGAGTTATGTGGTGCTACTGTTGGGAGAATAGTTGTGGGTACAAGGTTTGACAGAGGAGTTGGTTCCATGAGAAGGTTATGGTATGTGTGCATAAGGGGGTGTGTCAGTATCCCAGTCCGATAGATTGATTGATTGTGGAATGGATGAACTTGTAAGCAACTGAACTGCCTCTATTGTATTTTGGTCGTCGAGCGATGTTGTGTAGTGGGACTACAACTGGAAATATTAGGATTGTGAAGTATAACATTTAAGGATGATAGTTGGAAGAGGTTGAATGGGAGCATGCACCAGGACTTCAAATTTTGGTTTGTTCTTTTGTGCAGTGGGACTGGAATTTGGTTTTTCTTGTTGTTTTGATATGGTTTTTGTTGGTAGCTTCCCGATGGTGCTAGAATGAACTAAAGTGAACCCCTAAATAACTAAATGGAAAGTGGTTAAATAAAAAGGGGTTGGGTTATGCTTTGTAATTTACTATTGTGTGGTTGTGCATATAGGGGTGGCAGAGAAAGTGGTTCTTAGGGTGCTGGTTGGTTGTTTGGAAACCGATAGTTTAGGCTGAGTGTTTTCTTATCTATATGTCTAAATTGTTGTTCCTTGTGATTTCTATACGCAACCCACCATTTTTGAGCACCATGTTGCAAACACCCCCATTTCTTGGGGGATGGTGTCTTTCCCAACATCCTGGTGGGAGGATGGATGGCTGGTTTTTGAATTTCTTCCTCATGACCCCTTTTGTCTTCTTACTGCTCTAGTGTATCCAGGCATGCTATAATGGATCGAGGCTTACCATAGCCCAATATTCTTCAGGAAAAGTGTTTGTTGTGGATGAAAGGCCTAGGTGTTTGCGGGATAGGTTTGTTTTCTCAAGTATCTTCGCGATGAGTCCTAGGTGTCTTCGGGTGAGAGATGTGGCTGTTGTGGCCCAGGTGTCTACAGGTAGGATTATGTGTGGTTTGAAGCCCAGGTGTGCGCAGACAGGTTGTACTAGTGAGACTGTGTATATGAAGATTGGTAGCATCAAGATTTTAGTCATTAGGGATGAGCAGTTAACCAGTGGGAAAGTGGTGTGTGGTACCCAAATATTGATGTGCTTATACTACTACTTTACTTATCTTGTGTTATTTAGTGAGTGTTCCTTGGTGAGGATGGGATAGTTATTATTCCATGGTATGTTCTTTGAGGTTATAATATTTTCTCAAAAGGACATTAGTATGTTCCCTCACTTCTCCATGGGTGGATTTAGTTTTCCTACTGGGTATACTTGTATACTCACCCTACGTATATAAAACTGTTTAATGTTTTCAAGGGGACTTTGAGGACTGTGTTGGAATTTACTAGCTTAGGCGTCAGGATTGGTTTCTATTTCTACTTACTCTCTTTTCTTTTGGTACTTTACTTTTTAATTTTGTTGTACCTTGTATCAGCTTTAATTTTTAACATTCATGTGGGAAATGGTTTTTGGATTTACATTTACTTTTGGTACTTGGAGTTTCTTAGGATTTACTATATTATCTCCCAATATCGTTCTATAAAAAGGGTAGTTCCTTCTATATTACATGAGATTTTATACCCTTGGTGATAGTTTCCACTTTGGGGCCTATCGAAGGTGGGATTAAGGGGTTATTTTATCTAATTAAACTTGAGGAAGGGAGGGAATGGAACTTTGTTTCCCCTTCCCTCATCTTGAAGAAGGTGGGTCATGACAAAATGGTATCGAAGGGGAGGTTGGGTTTTGGGAGTTTTAGATATAAAATGGAGTTCAGAGTTAGGCACAATGAATATTGCATGGGATAGTTGGGAAATGGTGTTAGGCAATCTTGGTGCATGAGATATGCTAGGGAAGACTGACTATGACACAAGAATCAAGGGCCCCCTATGATCTGATGCAAGGAATCTAGACCTGCTGAATGACCAAGTGATTCTACACCTATTGTAGGGTAGAGAGTCTAGGGAAGGTACATGCATCATAATTACTTCTGTTCTTTTGTGTCCTTACTGTTTTGTGAATTTAAAATAAATTAAGAGTTAAAACTAATTTAAAAGAAATTTTCCACACTACTCGGGCTTATGAGTTCCTTGTTTACTTTTTCATCTATGGAACCTGGATGTCACCCCCATATGTATGAGAAATTGAGGCCCGATAGGTTAACCCAATTGATCAGCGGAGGGCCGATCGAGACAAGGAAGATGACCAGTGGAAGAAGACACTTCTTACCTTCCAGTGGAAGATTCTTAAAAAGTATGAGGGCAATGTCTTAGACATGGAAACATAGAGCTGGATCGAGAAGATGGTGATCCCTTTCAGCTTGATTCGGGCTCCGAAAGAGTACTGGATTCCTCTGGCAGTGATCTAGATATGAGGAGCAGTGCGTCATTGGTGGAATCTTTACCTCGGGGAGAGGAAGGAAACTAAGGTCTCATGGGATGACTTTGAGAAGGAGTTCCGAGAATAATTTATTTATTCCACAATGAATACTTAGAAGAGGTAGGAGATAATATCCCTCCAGTAGGGGAGTATGTCGATGAGGGAAATAGGGATCAAGTTCAAGGATCTCCAACACACCAAACTAGATTTCTTACCAGATGAGGAGTCCTGAGCGATATACTTAGAGGAGGCACTCTGACCTTATCTCCAGTATGCTATTACTCCTTTCACCCTACTGACATACTTAATGGTTCCAAAGAAGTCCAAGGTAGTGGAAAGGATGTGATCTCTAGGAGGTGTTCCACGAGAGGGGATCAAGTTGAGTTCTTCAAAAGGGAATACCGTCTGCAGTAGGTCTCTAGTGTCAGGACCTTCCAGGTTTTGGCTAATGGGAAGTAGGCCTCAGTAGTCCCAGTTCTGATCTCCTAGCCCTCGCCCTTTCCCCATGGGACCATGACCGAGGTTCTTTATCTATGGAGTCCATGAGTATCTTTGGAACCAGTGCCTAGTCTGAGTGCCGTATAATGGGGTTGGGTAGGTTCCTCACCCAACTCAGCAGTAGCAGTTTCTAGTCTAGCCTTTCCAGCAATAGGGGCAATGAGCTCCCACTCCACCAAGGGTTGACAATGCAGGAGGAGGCCGAACTTAGGGTTATTCTTAGGGACCTCGACCAGGGCATGGTATGAGAGGGGGTTGACATCAGAGAGGTAGAGGAGCTGGGCGTGGGAAGTTTCACGCCGTAGAGGTAGTAGTTCTAGTGGGGCCAGAGGTTGTTTGAGGTACGATCAATCTGTTTTGTACTCTTGAATTTTATTTATTTTATTCATGATCCTTGCAGTCCTTTGTTGCACTCATTCTATCCCATGATCTAGGACTAGACGTAGAGAGACTTCCCATGCCCTTGGTGTTGTGTACACTAGTTGAAGGTCAGACCATTTTGTTTGATGTTTTTTGAGGATGTGGAATGATGTTTAGGCCACATTAGTCCAGTGGGGATCTTATTATGCTACTGATGCATCCATACGATGTCATATTAGGCATCAAATGGTTGTTTTCTAAGCATGCTATTATTGAATGCTTCTGGATAAGGGTTATGTTCTCAGATATGGGCGACCATCATGTAGCTTTTATTGGAGAGTGGAGTTGTCCGAAGGGAAGCTGGTGTGTGGAGCCTCTTCTTTCTTTATTAGCCGAGCTATCAGTGGAATCATCAGATATAGAGATGGTGGAAGTTCTGGGGGTTGTCTGTGAGTTCCTATATGTCTTCCCCGAAGAGGTTGTGACTCTAACCCCTCGACGTGACATTGAGTTTGGAATAGACTTGCAACCTGGTGCCCATCCAATTTTGATGGATCCCTATAGAATGTCACCTTCTGAGTTACGGGAGTTTTGGATTCAGGTTGATGACCTGATGAAGAAAGGTTTATCCAACCAGGTTTGTTGCCATGGGGTGCTCCAGTCTTGTTTTCAAAGAAGGTGAATAGTGGCCTAAGGCTGTGAATAGACTATTAGAGACTAAATCAGGTGACGGTCAAGAACTATTACCCCCTTCCAAGGATCAAAGACATTTTTAACCATTTAAAGGGATAAGTTTGGTTCTTTAAGATCGACCTACGGTCTGGATATCAACAATTGATGGTAAAGGTGGGTGACATACTAAAGACTACTTTCAAGTGTAGGTATGGGCACTTCGAGTTCATGTTCATGACCTTCAGTGTCATGAATGCACTAGCTATGTTTATGGGGATCATGAACTCTATTTTCCATGTGTACCTAGACCGGTTCATCATTATGTTCATCGACAACATTCTGATCTACTCAAGGTTAGAGTAGGAGCATGACAAACATCTTATGACTGTTATAGAGGTCCTCTGAAACCACCAGCTCTATGGAAAGCTATCCAAGTGTAAGTTCTATACGTGAGAGTTGCACTTCCTTAGACACATGGTGTCTCAAAAAGGGATACCATTGGACCCATCAAAGGTTTAAGTAGTTGTTTCTTGGGAAACACCAGATAATTTGGTAGAGGTTTATAGTTTCCTAGTTCTCATAGGATATTACCGGAGGTTTGTACCCAAATTCTCTCAAGTTGCAGATACGTTGATATCTTTGACCAAAAAAGACCAGGTATTCATATAGAATGAGTAGTGTTAGGAAAATTTCATGTATCTGGAGGGGAAACTGGTCAGTTCCCCAGTGCTTAGATTTCTAGAAAATGGGGTGATGTTAGAGGTGTCCTGTGATGCCTGTAGCCTAGGATTGGGATGTGTGATGATGTAGAAAAAAGGTGTTAATATGTTATAGTTCTAGGAAATTAAATCCTCAAAAACTTAATTATGACACCCATGATCTAGATATTGTAGCGGCCGTGTTTATGCTGAAGTTGTGGTGACATTACCTCATCGGGGAGCACTTTGTGGTCTTCATGGATCACAAGTGCTTGAGGTATATATTTTCTCAATGAGACCTGAACTTGTGGAAGAAAAGGTGGATATAGCTCCTCCAGGATTAAAACTTTGAGATATCATAAACCCCAGGAAAGGGGAATATGGTGGATGATTCCTTGAGTAGAAATTCATAGTAGGAGGTAGTTCAGGAATCCACGAATGATTGGAAGGAAAGGGAGGAGTTGGACGCTTTGCATCTAGATGCTTGGGAGAATAGTGAAAAAAGCTATATATTTCATATGACAGTGCAGTAATCCTTGGTGCATTGGGTAGAGAAGTCTCAGTGGGGAGACTTAGAGACTGAAGTGATGCGTGATCGCGTTGTCCAGGGTGATTCTCTAGAAGGATGATCAGAGGATAATCATAATTAGATATTTTTCCGTGGGAAGCTATTTGTACCGATGGAAATACATGAGGATGTTCTCTGTGAGTTCCATAGATCACCCATGGAGGTTCATACAAGAGTCTTTAAGATGTACCGAGTCTTGAGGGAATAGTTTTGGTGGCCCGGGATGATGCATGCAGTGGTAGAGTTTGTGGTAATATGCCTAGTGTGTGAGTAGGTGAAGGCTAAGAGCTGTGTTCCCAATGGTCTGTTGTAGCCCTTAGATGTTCCCAAGTAGAAATGGGATTAAATCTCGATTTATTTCTTTATAGGTTTACCCAAATATCTAGGAGGATGTGATTCCCTTTGGGTAGTAGTTGACCAGTTAACGAAGTTAGCTTATTTATTGGCGATCAAGGAGTCGAGCACAATGGATGCCTAAGTATAGAGATATGTAGGTGAAGTAGTGTGGTTACATGGAGTTACAAGATCCATCATCTCTAATTGAGACACACAGTTTACCTCACAAGTCTGAAGGGGATTGAAATTTGATTTTGGCACCCAATTACGCCTTAGTACCACTTTCCACCCTCAGATGGATGGGCATACATAGAGGACCATCCAAACATTGGAGGACATGTTGCAGGTGTGTGTCTTGGACTTCATAGGATCGTGGGTACGACACTTTCCCCTGAGAGGATGAAGGTGACTCAGGATTGGAAGAAGTCATATGCCAATCATAGGATGAGGCCTTTTGAGTTCTAAGTTGCGGACCACATGTTCTTAAAGGTCTCCCCTTGGCATGGACAATGGAGGTTTGGAAGAGGAATCAATATTTCTCCCAATTTCATCAGACCTTTCGAGGTGTTGGGATGAGTTGGTGAGATGGCATATCTTCTGGAATTGACACTGCGATTGGAGTGGACCCATGACATCTTTCATGTCCCTCAGCTCTGTCGATATCTACACAATGACTCCCATATCCAAGACTGGGGAGTGTTGGATATCGAGGACAATGTGACGTTCGTGGAGTGATCAGTAAGGATCGAGGATAATAAGGATAAGGTGTATGTGTATGGATCATTCCTTTGGTTTGTGTGTTATGGAAGAATGGTGGACTTGAGGAGATTACTTGAGAATGGGAGGCACAGATGCATGCCCAGTACCTAGAGCTATTCTGATTTTAGTTTCTATGTTTTACTTTTGTTCTTCATTTCATGATGAAATGTTTGACCTCGCTTGATGTATTGTAATTTGTTTCCTTGTTCTCTGATTTTTTTTTGTGAAAATTCCTTACTGTGGGGAGGGGAGAACCTGATACCTAATCAAGATGCATTAGTGCGGATGAGATTAAACCTGTGCGGGTGAGACAGTGCCGCCCAAATCAGATAGTATCTTGACATGGAGGAAAGAGATCCCTAATCCATATGTCTAGATGCTATGACCTTTGGTGTTTGTGTTGTTACTTGTGAAAGTGGAGTGGTAGTGTTTCTATAGTTTTTAGGAGATAAATGACAAGGAGTTGTTCTGGGATATTGATGTTTTCACTCCATCTTTAGAATAAAACAAGGCAGTTTACTCCTGAGAGGTATCTTAAGGGATGGTTGTTTGGACCCCCTTTATTCTAAGTTAGTTTTAAAATTCTCGGGGATGAGAATAGTTTGATAGGTATCAGATTTAATAACCCAGATTTCCCCAGGGCCTTACTTTATGAAAATATAGTGTTTGAGGTGTTCTAGGAGCTATCAGTGGCTTACTTCAAGAGTTTTCCAAATTTATAGTTTTGCATTGTCATGTCAGTGCGTCGGCATGCCAGTGCGTCAGCATGTCAGTGTGTCAGAATTTCAATGCACCGTCATGTCAGTGCATCGACATGAAATTGCATTAGTGAGTGAAAGGTGTTGATAGTTTAGGGGAATCAACATTGGTGAGTCAGGGCATCGGCAGGTCGAGGCATTAGTGAGTCAGGGCATCGGTAGGTCGAGGTGTCAATGAGTTAGGGCATTGGTAGGTTGAGGTGTCAGTAGGTCGTTACATTAGTATCTTGACCTTCGGTGGATCTTCATCGGTAGGTCGCATCAGTGGCTCACTCATCAGTGGATCCGCATCAGTGTCTCACCCATCGGTGACACATTTTCGGTTTTCCTAGTTTTCCAGTTCTGCCCCTATTACATTTTATTTGACGTAAACCAAGTTTAATGCCTTCATCAAGAATTTTTAAGGTTGTTTCAAAGGTTATTAATTATATATTTAAATATCCTAATGTCCCAGGAAATTTAAGAAACCAAAACTACATGATCTTGATCATGATCCCATGTTAATGTCTTTTAAAACCGTTCTTACTTTAAAATTGGATCTGACTCTACAAACCTGGGATCTTTCCTTCCTTGTGTGTTTTCTATTTCCCCTAGGTGTGCCTAGAGCCTTCCTCTATAGACGAGTCTTGCACCTGTGCTATAGCCCCTCCTAATTAGTTTTCCTTGGATTTCTTCCCTACTGCTCGCGCAACCCTTGTTCTTAGTGCAAGGAGGATATTTGATCCTTTGATCATCCAATAGATATTATTTCGGTCTCTCTTTAATTGTACATCATTTGGGGTGGGTGTACTAATGATTCCTTGTGAGGAATGTCTCAAAATTTTTCTTAAAATGAGAAATAAACAAGAATTAAATATGATCAAGAGATAACAAGTGTAATAAAAATAACGGATAGGGAGTGGTTTGATGTTGATCGACTATTTTATTTGTTATATTTGATTCTTTTATTTATTGTTGTGACTGCATGCATCTTGAAAATCATGACCATTGGTGGTCCTTTGTTGTGCGCTAGTGATGTTATGTTTTGTTGGGATGCTTTGATAAACGACCATGATATGAAAAACTATTAAACCACATATACATGGTTAAATAAATGGATTCTCCAGGATCAAACCTATTGTGTGAGCCCACCAGTTATAAGTAAGTAGAATTAAAGAACCTATGTTGGTTAAATCTGAATATATATACACATCCTGTTGACATATGTGGATGAGTGCAGTGTTAGGTTGAGTTGTGTAACCTTGTGTGAGTCATGTGGTGCTATTGTTGGGATCACAGTTGTGGGTACATGGTTGGACAGAGGAGTTGGTTCCATGATAAGGGTGTGGTATTTTTCCATAGGGGGTGTGTTGGTATCCCAATCTGAGAGATTGATTGATTGTGGAATGGATTAACTCGTAGGTAGCTGAACTTCCTTCGTTGTGTTGTGGTTGCGGAGTGATGTTGTGCAGTGGGACTACAGTGTGAAATATTAGGATTTTGTGGTATAACATTGAAGTATGAAAACTGTAAATGGTTGAATATGAGTGTATAGTGGGACTGAAAATTTGGTTTTGTGCTGTTATGAAGTGGGACTGCAGTTTGGTTTTGCTTGTTTTTTTAATATTGTTGTTGTTGGTAGTTTCCCGATGGTGATGGAATAAACTAAAGTGAACCCCTAAATAAATAAATAGTATGTGGTTAAATAAAAATGGTTTGGGTTATGCTTTGGAAATGGCTGTTGTGTGGTTGTGCATATAGGGGTGGGAGTGAAAGTGGTTCTATGTGGGTAGGTTGGTTGTTCGGAAACCGATAAGTTAGGTTGAGTGTTTTCTTATCTATATGTATAAATTGTAGTTCATTTAGATTTATATACACACCCCACCCTTGTTGATAACCATGTGTTAAACACCCCCATTTATTGGGTGAGGGTGTCTTTCCCAACATCTTAGTGAGAGGATGGATGCTGGTTGCTGACTTTCTTCCACGTTCCCTCTTCTAGTTTCTTACCGCTCGAGCATATCTTGGATGG
This sequence comes from Viscum album, assembly GCA_963277665.1. Lineage (NCBI taxonomy): Eukaryota > Viridiplantae > Streptophyta > Magnoliopsida > Santalales > Viscaceae > Viscum > Viscum album. Next base: position 254,058,155 of record OY728127.1, read on the forward strand.
ACGTAATGGCTTGAGGCTTAATATAGCCCAAGATCCTTTGAGAAAATGGGTTTTTGTGGATGAGAGGACTAGGTGTTTTCGGTCCATGTCTTTTTTCTGAAGTATATTCAAGATGAGGCCCAGGTGTCTTCGGGCGAGATACGTGGCTATTGTGGCCCAGGAGTCTACGAGTGGGGTTGTGTGTGGTTTGAGGCCTAGGTGTGTGTGGGTGGGTTGTGGCAATGGGATTTCATATGGGAAGAGTGGTAGTGTTAGGATGTTTGTGGTTAGGGATGACCAGTTAACCAATGGGAAAGTGGTGTGGAGAACCCAAATATCGATGTGCTTATACTATTATGTTACTTGACTTGCGTTATTTAGTGAGTGTGCCTTGGTGAGGTTGGGCTAGTTAGTATTCCTTGGTAGGTGCTTTGAGGTTCTACTATTTTCTCATAGGGACATTAGTAAGTTCCCTCACTTGTGCACAAGTGGCTTTAGTTTTATTACTAGGTATACATGTATACTCACCCTATGCATACAAAACTATTTTCAGGTTTCTGGGAGGGCTTAGAGGAATTTTCTGGACATTACTAGCTCGGGCGTTGGGATTGGTTTCTATTGCTTCTTACTCTCTTTTCTTTTGGTACTTTACTTTGGAGTTTTGTTGTACCTTGTGTCAGCTTTAATTTTGAACATGCATGTGGGAAAAGGTTTTTGGATTTACTTTTACTTTTGGTACTTGGAGTTTCTTGGGATTTACCATCTTACCTCCTGATATTGTTTTATAAAAAGTGTAATGCCTTCCATATTACATGAGATTTTATACCCTTGGTGCTAGTTGCAACTTAGGGGCCTATAGAAGGCGAGAATCAAGGGTCATTATCTCTCTTTCAACTTGAGGAAGGGAGGGTGTGTCACTTTACTACCCCTTCCCTCATCTTGAAGAAGGCATGTCATGAAAAACTAAATCATCACCCAGTGAATGATAATGAGGCTTATACACCCAGGGGATATTCTTTGGTTGATGAAATTAAATTTGTGAGATATTGAAAAGGATTTATAAATATGGAAAATTAGGTTTATAAGTATTAGATAACCCAAAATAAATAAATATAGATTGAACCAAGAGAGATTTATATTGTACTGAATGATAATTTGAATATTTTGAAGAGTAAGGAAATTTGAGGTTGGGTTGTGATGATATTTATTATTATAATTATATAATGATGTTTATTTTTCATCCCTCATGTTTCCCCTTATGTCTTTAGTAAGATCTAGAGTAAATATAAGCACTGATAAAAATGGTTTTCATGGATGATATGATGATTTTAACAAAGAGAAATAATAGTGGATATAAGATAGAGTGATAAGTCTTGTGGTCATTACTAATTATTTATCATGAATTATGATTAAAAATATTAACAAATTTGATTTTTTAAAAACAAAAAAAATGATAAGTACGTAATCACATTGATGTTCATGTGATGAAGATGATAGAGGAATGAATATTCAACTCCCTTCATGCAAAAAATGTGGGAATAAGCACCATGGGGAATGAATCAAATGAAGTATAAGATATTCTATTATTGTAATGGAGGGACTTGACCAACATGTCGTTGAGGATAAAGGATGAGACCGATTAACATGATTGGGAAAACAATTTATTTCACAAGTATCCACTAGCAATTTGATGTTTTAGATGTGATGAGTTGGTGAACTATGTAATCTATTTCACTAATATAAATTAACGAGATTACAATAGACACCAATAACCTCTTCAACCATGTGAATATGGAAAATCCTACGTAATGAGTACTATTCAAGTATATAGTGAAAATAATTTCATTCTAGGTATACTTACTCTTCACACTATATTTCCAAATGCCTTATGTTATGTTAGAGATTAAAAACATATAAAAGTTGAATTACAAATAAAAAAACCTTATTGTAACATTATTTTATCCATGGAATATGAATATACTTCTAGTTTTGGGGGATTACGATTCATGAGAGACTTATTCTCCTTCCTGTAGATGAATTTGATGTGATTTTGGAAATCTATTGGCTATCGGCACATGTAATCCATGTTAATCAAAGAAATTTAGAAATCATGTATATATTTCAAATTATCCTATAATCATGTGTCAAAAAATAATAACTCTAAACTCCATGGGAAAATTAATTCTATTATTGGAGTTATGATACCTAATCATGAGGGATGTTTAGCTCAAATTATTTTGGAGAAATCCAATATTAAAAATCATCATATTTTGAGGAAAAATATACGCTTCCAAGGATTTTGAGGTATATATCTCAACTTAAAGTAAACATTGATTCATGACTATATTTTAGATACCCATATCTATTTTCACTAGTGAGAAATTATTAAAATTACTAGGATTAAATTTATTTAACGAGGAGAACCTCCCTCATATATTACTATATATCATTCCTTTAAATAAATTGAAATGAACCAAACCATTGAGGCTCTACATTGACCTACTATGAGTGGATTGTGGTACCCCAATCCCAGTCCAAGTGGTTAGAGGATGGTTATTAGCACCGTGTAGTCATATTACTTGTACTAAAAAAACTAGAAATTAGGGAAGTTTTTAGTGACGTTATTCATAAAATGTCACTCATTTAGCCAAGTTTTCAGAAAATGTTTCTAATTTAGCCTTGTTTTCAGAAAACCTTACAAATTTAAACATGTTTTCCAAAATATGTCACAAATTTAGCCACATTTTCCAGGAAACATCACTAAATTTAAAAAATGCCACATTTTTAAACATGGATAAATTATTGACATTTTTATCAATATTTCCAATCACTGTTAAATATATATAAGTATAATTATACTAATATATATATATATTAATATAATTTTATAATTATATTTACATATATATAAAAAACATGGGTATTTTAGGGACATTTTTACTAGTGTTTTAAACCATGGATAATTATGGATTTATATAATTATGATTCAATTAATTAAAATATATTTAAAAATAAAAAAAATCATAATTACAATTATACATATCTGTACATACCCATATATATTTATAGAAACGCACACATATATTAATACACACACACACACACATATATATGTAAACAAATATAAACAAAAAAATATATATAAACACACACACATATATATAAACACACAAATACAAATATATATATATATATATATTTATATTTATATAAATAAACATATAACCAAAGACATAATATATATATATATATATATATAAACACACACAGATAGAAGTATATATATATATATATAAATATATATAAAAACATATAAACACACACACACACACACAGATATATATATATATATATATATATATATATATACATATGAACACACCCCTAAATATATATGAATAGAGACACATATATAAACATATATATACATACAAATATTTATATATTAACTTATATTTATATATAATTTTTTTATATAAATTTTCTTATATGTATAAATATAGAATAATATATTATTATTAACCAAAAGTTGTTAGGTTAGTTGGTAGCTGGTCTGGTTTGTAGGCGGAAGGTCGCTACTTCGATTCCCTAAGATGTCACGTATGAGTGAGCTAAAAATCTTAGGTGGAAAACAAGGGAATATGTGGAGAAAAAAAAGTAAATAAAATATAATGAATTTATAAAAAATTATTTTTTTAAAAAAATCATTTAACCAAATTTTTTAGAAATGTCTTTAAATAAGGAGTCATTTACTAGCATTTCTAAAAAAGGACACTAAATAAGGTGTGGTTAATTATAAGAATTTATAAAACATCTCCAATTTGAGACACCTCATTTAATGATGTTTTATGAAACATCGACCAATAGGAATGGGGAGGAGCATTCATGATTAAAAATAATTAAGGTAGAAAATTTGTTGGCTGGTTAAAATAAAGTCACGAGGTGGTAAAAAAAAGTGATAAGGGTTAGGGTGGGAAAATGATAGAATTGGTGGAGAAAATAAAAAAAATATTTATTAAAAAAAAGGTAAAAAAAATATTTTGAATTTATAAAAAATTATTAATTTTAAAAAAAATAAATTAACCACATTTTTTAGAAATGTCTTTAAATGAGGGGTTATTTACCGAAATTTATGAATTTTTTTATTAAATTAGGTTTTTATAATTAGCAACATCTATAAAACATATCCAATTTGAGACACGTAATTTAATAATGTTTTATGAAACATTGGTAAATGTGAGTTAGAAAAACGCATGTGACGGTCAAAATAAAGTCAGGAGGTGGTAAAAAAAGTGACCAGGCTTAGGGGAAATAATGAAATAATGGGTGGATCAATTAAAAAAATATTTATTAAAAAAATTGGTAAATTAAATATAATAAATTTATAATAAATAATTAATTTTAAAAAAATCTTTCAACCACATTTTTAAAAAATGTATTTAAATAAGGGGTCAGTTACCATCATCTCTAAAAATTTTCATTAAATAAAGTGTGGTTAATTAAAAACAGTTATAACACATATGTAATTTGAGACACCTCATTTAATGATGTTTTACAAAACATTAACCAAAAATAAAGGGGAGGGGCATGCATGGTTAAAAATAAGTGAGGTAGAGAAATGTGTGTGCTGGTTAAAATAAAGTCACGAGGTGGTAAAAAAAGTGAGTAGGACTAATGGGAAAATGTAAAATGGAAGGACCAATTAAAAAATTATTAAAAAAGGTAAATAAAATATATTAAATTAAAATAATTATTAAATAAAAAAATCTTTTAACCCCACTTTTTAGAAATGTCTTTAAATGAGAGATTATTTATTGATGTTTCTGAAAAGGGTTGTTAAATAAGGTTTGGTTAATTGGGTACATTTGTAAACCATATCTAATTTGAGACACCTCATTTAACAGTATTTTATGACACATTAGTAAATGTGAGGTAGAAAAATTTGTGTGTTGGTCAAAATAAAGCGATGATGTGGTAAAAAGGTGATAATTCTTTTGGAAAAAATACATGAACGAGTGGAGAAAATAAAAAAAATATTTATTAAAAAATTATGTTAATAAAATATTTTGAATTTATAAAAAATATTAATTTTTAAAAAATCATTTAACCACATTATTTAGAAATGTCATTAAATGAGGGGTCATTTACAATTGTTTCTAAAAAAGGTCATTAAATAAGGTGTCTTTAATTGGTGAAATTTATAAAACATGTCCAATTAGAGACACCACATTTAATGGTGTTTTACAAAACATCGTTAAATGTGAGGTAGAAAAACTCATGTGATGGTAAAAATAAAGTCTTGAGGTGGTAAAAAAATTGACCAGGCTTAGAGATTTTTTAATAGGTGGATAAAATAAATAAAATATTTATTAGAAAAATAGGTGAATAAAATATACTTAATTTATAAAAAATTACTAATTTAAAAAAATAATTTAACCAATTTTTTTAGAATTTTCCTTAAATGATGAATCATTTACCATAATTTCTAAAAAATGTTAACAAATAAGGTGTGGTTAATTGGTGACATTTATAAAACATCTCCAATTAGAGGCACCACATTTTACAATGTTATGAAACATTGGTAAATATGAGGTAGATAAATGTGTGTGATAGTTAAAATAAAGTCACGAGGTGGTAAAAAAACTGAGTAGGCTTGCGGAAAAAATAGATGAATGGTTGGATCAAATAAAACAATATTAATTAAGAAATAATTAAATAAAATATAGAGAATATACAAAAAATTATTAATTTTAAAAAATCAATTAACCGCATTTTTTAGAAGTGTCATTAAACGAGGGGTCATTTACCAGTGTTTTTGAAAAAGGTCATTAAAAAGGTGTGGTTAAGTGGAAACATTTATAAAACATCTCCCATTAGATACACCTCATTTAATAATGTTTTATGAAATATCGGTAAATAAATTAGAGATGTTTTAAAATATCATTAATGCAATAAAAAATGATGCTAATTTTTTTTGTCGTGACGCATGGGAGGCCTTAGCCTATAATAACCAACAAAAGATAAGTACATCTATAAAAAAAATATTTATAGGATATAAATAAAGGATTAAATGAATATAACAAACACATGACACATATACTAAAATTTACATGACAATCCAAGAAGGTAAATTAATGTAAAAATCATAAAATACATGTCCAACATCCAGAAGGAAAAACTAAAAACTAACCAACAAAAATAGCCCCTCAATGAATGATAGATCTAAAAAAATACAACACATACTACCATCATCTCTTGATACCACTAATTCAATATCGACATTACATCCACCAGGAACACCATGTGTCAAATCTGAAAAAGTTATCTCATCCCCACTCCTGTAAATACATCTCTAACTTTTTCATCATTTGAACTAACATAACACATGTGGGCCTAGGTCTAGTGTTGGGGAGAGTTTAAATTTACTTCATAGAATGCATTAAAACCCATAAATGGTTCATGAATTAATAATTAACTTATCTTCTAACACTGGAGGTTCCCAAGAGGAGGAAAATAAAGAAATCCAAAAAATTTAGCTCAAATATTTGAATACTAGGAATTATCTATATGGAATTCAAGAAGAATTATATATATGTTGTCAAATAATAGGTATCAAATGTACACTAAGATGTCTCATTCATCACAGTTACAATACTTAAAATTCACCACACATGAGTAGCTAGTGGTGCTCGAAATACTAATGAGCCTATGAATTTTGAAGTTGATTCCTAGATATAACATCACATCTCAATGAAAATCCCTATGGTTCCATGGAATCACAAGTCCTGAATAAGTTAACCTTACACAAACTTCCAATATCTACATGACCTTTAGAATACATTAAGGAAAGTTTTCTCATCTCTATATTATTCTGGATCACTGAGGTAGTCCATGATACTATAAGGATATGGATAGGCCCATGTATGGTCATAAAATGTATTTAGGTCCCATAGTACAATCTAAAACATATTATACGAGAAAATGAACTCTTACATGTTAGATCAATGTCCAAAATTCTCAATCAACTCACATAGTTATTCCATCATATGAATTTGGGGGATCCATGGACCATTACAATGAGTGAAATACTGACTCCAAGGGGGATCCCTATCTCATCTGAGATCCATAGACAACAAAAATACCACTTCACATATAAAGGATCCTTAACTTGTATTGTGGGTGACATACCAAATATTTATAATTTTTTTGGTAGAGGATCCTTTCCCCATGACCCCATGGGTGAAATACCTACTCTCCATGAGGATCCCAGACCTAATAGTTGGGATACCAATTATAAATGGGGTTAATGTGGGGGAATACCTATATCAGACCATAAAATCTTATGTAAATGGAAACTACAAGACATGTCATAGGGGTACATGGTGTATTATACCATTCCATCCACATGTCAGTATTTTATTGTCCAACATGGAATGTATCAACTCGACAACATGACATAAATAGGGGTCACATATCATGCTAGGTCTATAGGGTTACTTTTCATGAACCCAGTCTTTCCAAGTCATGTTCATATGATACCACACAATAGGTGGAGCGTACCAAATGTTTTTTGGATAACTTTATGTCCATGGGCATATAACATATTTAAAATTCTGGATAGTAACCTAGGGTTACATGGTGTATGATATCATCCATTAAGGCTGTTGTATCTAACTTTCATTTAAATCCAAGCCCCATATCAGAAGAAAACATGACTTGTGTTTTTTTGAACTATAAGACATGCAGTCAGATTTTTTTATAGAGACATAAACATAGAAAGCATCTTATAATTTCATCGCCCTTTTTATTGATCACTCCCTTGATCACACATGAAATTTGAATTATTCATATTAACCATCATCAAAGAATTTATAGAAGTTGGATTACACCCATACATAGTCAAAAAATCCAATTTTTGTAACCTCCTTGCATCTCCCATGACTCCTTACTCATGAACCATCCATTTATCATCAACAAATTTCCTCACATTATAATCCTAGGATATGTCATCTAAAAAATATTTCTAGCCACCATTCATTGGAGATCTCACCCTCTATTAAAGTAAAATAATCATGTAAGATCTATCTCATGAAACCATAAACTAGTTTCCCCAGAATTCTAATTTTCCTCTACAATCCACCTTCACATATTAATATATAAATTTAAAACTGTAACAATGATGCAAGAAAAAAATGATTAATCTTGTATTGAATTGGTTCTAAATTAATTGTTGAACCATATTATAATGAACAAGAATTATGAATAAACATAGAATGGAGGGATCAATCCCTAAAACAAAAAATGAGGATCCAATGATGGCCTTGTTCATCTTGTGCACCTTTATTTATATAAAATAAAGGAGAAAGTGTTAAAGAAGAATATAAAAATCATATATTGACCAAAGGATTATAAAAACTTAAATTAATGGGCATGGAAATTATCGATTTCTGATTAGTTTTTTGGGAGATAATCAAAATTATAAATCATTTTAAAGAAGAAATAAATTCACATATCAAATACCCACATCAAGAACAAATTGATCATTGGTAGAGAAAGAATTTTCAAGAGTTATATTAGTTAATCCCATTGTATTTGAAATTGGCTCCAAATATCCTCTATCAATAGTTGGATAAAATAATGTCCTATTATTTTCATCGTTGTTGGAGATATTTGACTCCACATTCACCAATGAGAGCTACCTCTATCTTTATCAAAATTATATAGGGTTATGAAGCTAAATCTACATAATATTCCAAGATTAGTTTATATATTCATAAATTAGGGATATATATTTTAGTAATGGCTTACGTAATTAATTTTAGTCTTTTAAATTAATTCTTCTTACACCATCCATGACTATTCCCAAACATGGGAATCAATAAAAATGAAAATTGCTTCATGCCAAAGAAAAAACACACACTTCTAATTCAATTGTAGTCTTAGTCTAACCATATATGAATCTTTTCAAGAGATATCAACGTTTCATTAAAAAATTACTTGTATACCTTAAAATAAAATAATATTTTATTTTTATTTTTTTAGGGTTGTACGACACTTACTATTTAATATCCTTTTTTAATTGGGTGTAAATTGCAAATTTTGGATCCAAAGGAACAATAATAATTTTTTTTTCAGGGCCTCCAGCTAGGATAAATTAACATTTTATCCAAGGGAATGTCTTAAGACTTCAAAAATCAAAATCAAGACAAGTCCTCCTTAGGTAAAAACCTAAGTCACTATATGACATCCACCCTAAAAATGTACATTATCGCAAATAACCACTAGAACATGAAGAACAAAAAAACTTAGGATTGAGATCATGAAAAATTTACACCATCAAACATAATGACTTTACATTCAAGATGTAAGATTTAAGGGAAACCACTAAATCACCTCTTATGAAGGAGAACATAACCCCTCATACTGGCCTCATTCCAAGTGGAAGCGTGAAACCATGCTATTTTATGAAATTTTCCATTCAAATTTATTTTACCACTTTGATAGCATGCATTACACGCAACAATGAGTTTACGAAAACTATGATATAATATATAAAATATTATTATTTAATCTTATCACATAACTATTAAATTAGAGGTTATGAGTTTTATTAATTAAATTATGAATTATATACAAAGTTCATTCACAATATAAATTCTTAGTATTGAATTTTTATTTATTTTTGTGAGAAAATATTATAATTATTTTTTGGAATTTTAGAAACTATATTTGATAAAATTAAATTCATTTTGGAATTAAAAAAATCAATACATATCTTTGGGTTTTTTTTTGTATTTTTCTGAAAATATTTATATTTCAAAGAATAGTTAAAATACAGATTTTTTAAAACTACAATTTTACTATCATATAAAGTATCATTATCATTTAAATCTTATATCAAAGTAAAATAAGTCTTATTTTATTATATATAATACAATTAACATAATTTAAATAATTTTAATACATGATTTTGGAGGCTTTTTCATTATGGCTATAGGGATTTAAGGTTGATTCAGTGGAACAGAAGGCCCGAGGATTGACCTTTTCAGTGGCTTTCTAGGAAATATGGGAAGTTAGGAACAAATCAAGGGTAGGTATTCCTAATTATAACCACTGCATATTTATTTAGGTTAATTTTTTAGTGGCTGAACTAAGTGGGTTTCTTACCAATATAATCTATTTGTTTTCTCTAGGAAAATTTATTCCACGAGCAATTTTGGGTAATGAAGGGATCATAGATTCCAACCGAGGGAGATGGGTTAGATGAATCCCTCCAAGGTAGGGGATCAAACTAAATATTGACGGATCCTTTATTTCAGGTGTTATAAGATGCGATAGACTGGTGATAGATAGTAGAGGCTCAATTATATTTTGTTTCAAATGTTATTGTGATCCAGGTAATTCACTGAGAGTTGAAGGGAGAGCCATGCTAAGTGGTATTATTATGTGAAGGATTTTTAATGATGACATAGAAGAAGTGGCATCAGAATCCAATGTTTTAGTGATGCTAATCTGAGGTAGCAATAAAATTCCATGGGACTTGGGGTACCTTATCCGAGATAACATGAAGCTAATTCATCAAGGTACAAAAGTGGTGCACATATTGCGAGATGGAAACTTTGTAGCTAATATTTTTCAAGTAAAGGGGACCTAAACGAGCCTAGTATTATTTAATTTTTCACTGGTTCCCCCTGAATGATTGTATGTTGACTATTAAGGGGGATGTATTTGGTCTTCACCACTTCCTCCCCCATGTGTTTTCCCCCTTTTCGACATTTTATAATAAAAAGATAATTTTTAGGCAGGATAAAAACAATTTTTATTTACATTTTACAAATTTATAATAAAATTAATTTATGAAAATTTAATAAGTTTAATAATAAAAAATGGATTAAATGCTTTGAATCTAGTGGTATTTTTTAAAAAAATTTCAATTTTATTTTCAGCCAAATTAATAGTAATCAGGCTCAAATTTACCTCATTGGTAAAGGATAAATCAGGTAAAAATTGTTTGAAACTAAGTGATAAGCTCTTAATTATTAATCCTAATTCTTATTTGATGAAGTAAATTATAACCTTATCACATTAGGAAATACTTTTAGTTGTATAATTGAAAAGTTTCCTTGAAAATGACATATATATTATTTCAACCAAAGGTACTGACATAATTTCACTCTCTTATTTTTAAATATCATTTATGTGTTCAAATAAGGGAAAAATAGTTATTAATGAATAATAATGGTAATGTTTTGCCTAATATTATTATATTCATGATGGTAATATATTTATAATTTTTATAAATTAGATAATTACATTAAATACTTACACAACGTCAAAAAAATATTTATTCAAATAATTAACAAATAAAATAAACGATATTCAAAATATTAAAATTAATATAATTTGATAAAATTAATGTGATAAAATAATTTTATAGATAAAAATAAAATTTTAGGGATATATTCATATTTTTTATAATATTTTTTTATTGATGCGTTTAATGTCAAAGTGTTGAATACTGTCAAAATTGACAAAACATATATTTTATGAAAATAAGATATTATTAAATTATTTAAAAATAATAAAAATATGAAAATATGAGATATAGGATAATATGTGGTGAAAAATTTCACAATTTATTCATTTACAAGCCTTTTATAGGTATTTGGGATGATATTGAATTTATTATAAATTAATATTTTTAGAAATCCCAAAAGTTCCCCACATCTCTATTATAAAAGGGAACTTCCTCTATAACTTATTTACATGATTTTCAAACTTATAACTTAACCATAACATCAAAAATTATCTTCTAAATTTTATTATCCACATTCTATAGGTTCTTTTAATCTCAAATGATCAACCCAATATCACTAATAATATATATAATGGAGTCATTTGAAAGAAAAGGTCATCACTTTAACCAAACACTTTACTTCTTATTCTCCATTTAATTTTTATAAATATTATATATTATTAATAAAATAATAACTTCAGTATATGAAATATTTTTAAATTTTAATATTATTATTGATCCATAAGTATCTTACCTCTTACCATAAAATGGGATGTGAATGTATCACTTGTTTTCACGTACGACTTACTGTCTCCACATAGCGGTACATTTCATTTTCCATCAACATTTTTCATAAATGGTTACTATGATGAGTTTAATGTTTATAAAAGATATTTTTGAAATAATTATTCTTAATAAGATATAATATCATATCTAACTTTTTACCAACTAAATCATTGGAAAAGGATAACGTCGCTCATGCATACGTGTAGACTGCCACCTCCATGAAGAGATGTGATTCGTTTTTCATTTCAATTTTACTTGGCTGGTAAAGAGGATTTATATGAAGAATTTATATAATATATATTATATAAAAATTATTATTTATATGTGAATTATTATTTACATTTTTCCTTACATCCTATAAAAATTGAATACATCGTTCATGCGTACATATGACCTACCATCTTCATGAAAAGTGTAATTAATTTTCTATCTCTATCATTATGGATGAAACAATATATATATATAATGAATATATATTTTATAATAATAATGAATATGATTTTGTTATATGTTTATGATAAATTAAAAATATATCATAGAGGAGGTCGATGAACATTCAAAGGAAGTCATAGATAAGGTAATGGATTTTCGTCTCACTTTTATTTCTTTAGGACACATGCCATATTCACCACTTGATCCATATAGGTGGTGTATATAATAAATATGAATTAATTTTATGATACATATTATGAATTTTTTGGGTATTTACATATCCATTTATGTTTATTTGTTTCATGGGGCTTACAATTCAAATTTTAAAAAAGTAGTAAGGGTTTATTTCAAAATCTCATCTTTTTTGGGATTATTTATGTTTACATCTCTACTGTGTAATATTTATCTTCCATTTCCATCATTTCTAAAAGAGTTTTGAAATAATATAAATACTATTCTACAAAAATTATGTAAAATCATTTCTACCCAACTTTTATTTATTTTTTAAATGGTTTTAAATAAATCTTCTTATTTTTTTCCAAATGATGTAATTTTCGACTTTTCAAAAAAAAACATAGAAGGAATTTTTTTAACATATACAACCTGAGTAGATTTTCATTCCATTATGAAACCTTAGTTACCTGAATAATCATTTATAATATTACAAGTTTATCATCAAATAATGTTTTTTCATTTATAGGTGCATAGGTTTTCAAAAAGAGATTTTATTTTAATTGAAAACTTATTTTTATAAAGAATTATTCATTGTCATATTACAAAATCAATTTTCATATAATATGAAATCCTTTTATAATAATTATTCTTTAGTATGGGATATTATCAGTGGATAAAATACTTATTAATTTTATGGATGTTTTGTGTGTATGATGAAAAGGTAAAATTTTTATGAAGCCCATTCATTTTCCATAGGTTATGATATGATGAAATGTTTATGAAACCAGTTTTTTAATGTTTTATAATATGATTAATGTATTATTATCTTCTGGAACACATATTTATTATTTTAATTAAGTGATGGTGGGACCTATATCTTCCTCGAATTCATCAGGTAATTTTTTTATATCTCATGAGGTAGTTATTGGAAACAAGTCGACATGCCTGATTTGTTATGGGAAACAAGTTAATGTGCTTCATCCACTATGAGAAATAGTTGTTGATGATTTATATAAATTTCTTGGTAGTTAAACTTGAACTATGATATTTTTTATTTTCTTATGATGATTCCACACAAATTTAAGACATTAAATTTTGTTTCACCATTGAGTAATAATGAATTCTCATTATTATGATTCTTGTCTTTTGAATTTCTCATGTTATATTCCATAACTCATGTTTATTATCTTTGTCATATTAGATTTAAAATTTTTAAGTTACATTGAATATCTCATGAAATTATTCTTATATTATGCTTTTATATGATAATTGATTGATGTATCTCATTTTTACCCCTACTGGGCATCTAGGCTCACCCTTTATTATATTTACATTCCCCATGTTATAATGAATGGTTTTATATAGGGTATGTATATGAAGAGTAAGAAATGTGGAGATACCTATGGGGGATGTTAAAGATATTTCAGAAAATAATAATATTGTGTAGCTAGTCTCCATATACACTAAAATTTTATGGTCATTAGGTGTTTTTTATGCAATATATTGAATATTCATCTATTAAGATGTAAAATTTATATATGAAAAGAATGGGTCATAATAGTTTGTATCAGAGAAAGGATTAGCGATCCTTTGGATATTAGGGTTAAAGAACTCTGGTGAACACCTAGGGTTTAATTAAATGTATATGATAACATCCTAAAGTTTTTTAGGAATAGATTATGTGATTTTTAAGAAATTATATCTCTGTCTGGATACTAGAAGTGGATATGGGCCAGGAACAATCGTACCTAGGAGCAATTACACTGATAAGGGTGCATTGATCTATACCGAATCACCACCTGGTATAAAAAAGGGGCATTGTAGTATATTTGTTTTGAGACTCTTGAGGGACATACTTTTGGGTAATTCATATTTTCTTTATAAACTGTTATAAAGGATATTAATAGATGATATTCATTTATGACCTACGTTAAACCTAAGGTGTAATATATTGAAAATATGGCATCATGATTTAGTCATCCAATAAATTATTTTATGGTTTCCCTCTATGATTATGGTTTCTCAAACTATGATTTTTATTTTGGATAATGGCTGGAAACATCATCATTTAAGATAATGGTGAATGTGATGTACCATGGAATGATTTTCCTCTTGAGAAACCAAATAAAACAGGAGATATAACAAGTCACATTGTTATCACGACTAATCATAAATCTCATATTATGATCAACAATATCAAATTTGTTTAGTTTCTTAACACACCTAAAATTAGTAAAAGAGAGTTTTAGGATGACCATAAAGGAAAGAAAGTTCAATTTTCATCATGATAAGAATGTGGGAAGAATCACAGAGGAGGAAACCTCAAAAGAATAGGAGGATTTTTGTGTGTGTGGGAAATAGGTACATAGATAATATATTTTTTAAGGAAAAGTGAATGGTTTGGTTAATATAAGGTATGGGAATAATAGTTTCAATAATTTATCATCGATGGTTGAATGTTTTAAATGTGTATTCTATAGGCATGATGAAAATATTTGTCCTAGGGGGAATGAACAAGAAAAGGATTAGAAATGTTGTACAAGTAATGGTTTTATTTTTATGATAAAGAGACTAAAATAGAAAATGAAAGGAAAAAAGATTTATAGAATAAGATGATGAAGTTTGGTTAATTAATTAATAAGTTAGGGGAATAATTTAAATTCTTATGTTTTGGGATTTTAGAATTATGTTGTAAAATTGATTTAGGATTAATATTTTAGATTATAAGAATCATGAAACTTCTATGGTTTTTTCCTTAGAATATTTTCTTTAATGAATTGAAATGATAATATGGATGGTACCGATAACCGATAAAATTGATTTAGTGTCAAGATGAATTCTTTTAAAAACACATTATTTAGTGAAAGATAACCATATATATGTGTCCAATTTGAATATAATAATGTTTAGTTAGGATAGATAGATTATGGTTTTCAATGGGATAGTATTGGAGACATTTAAATTTGTTTGTGATTTGATGAAGATGTGATTTAAGTCATATTTGAAAAGTTTTATTACAATTTGTATTTAAGAAATATATTCAATAGTTTTTTTTTATTATTTGAGGGAAATGATAATGTTAATTTATTGAAGAATGAATGTTTTCATTAATTTTCAATGGTAATTTAGGTTACTTCCATGTTTCAAGAGAATATATGACAAATTTTTTCACATATTAGGTATATGAAATTAAGATATACATTTGGTGATTAATGTTTAGTGGATTTTGGAATTAAAATGAATTTATTCTTAAATGTTTGGGTCTGGAATTTGGCCATAAATATTTTAGAGGGGTTTTATAATTAATTACTTATGGATTGCATTATGAAAAACCTTGGGCATTATTTTTTATGATTTGGGAATTAATGAATTTATCCCTACTTGATAACTTATGCTAACCATTTTGGTTTTGGTTAATATATAAAGGAAATAGGAGTTGGTTCTTTTCCTTTTTCAGATTATGTGATATGTTAGAAGTTTATCATAGTTCTTGAGGATTGAAAAATACATAATAAATATTCATTGTTTAGAGAAAGGGATGAGGTTTTAATGAAAATTGATTAAAGGTTGAAATAACACTTTTAATGTATTTTTATTCACATATGTCCAAATCTATATGTTAAATAAATTCATAAACTATAGGAAAAGGTTCTTAAGACCAAAACCATTTTTTCCAATAACCTTCAATTATAATGAGTTGATGGTAGTTTCCACATAAATGGTTTAAAATTTTGTTATTGTTAACTTTCTCATTATCATTCACTTTATTATATTCAATGATATAGGGAAATTTTTTTTCTTCTGTGTCCATATATTTACATCCCACTAATTTTATTTTATTTTGAAACCCAGTATGTATAATAATATATGGCCTTTGTACTTCCCTTTCCCTCTTTTCAAGAGGAAGTTTTATTAAGCATTATCACAATGTGGGGTTATACAAAGGAATTCTCCAGTGAAAAACATTTTACTATAGAAAACATATTATCATGAATCAATTTATTAAATTAAGGGGGACAAATGTAACACCCCAGTATTTTATAAAAATTTAATTTCAAATATATTTAACTTTTACGATATTTTGTGTTACATGCATAGAAGAGTTTAAGAAAAAAATGATAAACTATTTAAAATAATATTATTTAATCTTATCACCTAAATATTAAATTTTATGGTATGAATATGGTTAAATAATTTTTTAAATATATTAAAATTCCCTACTCAATTTAAATACATAGAAATTAAGCACTCAATTTTTAGTAAAGACATTTTATTCAATGAAAATATTTTTTCTTTGAAAATTATTTTATTTTTTTTTCTAAGAAACTACAATAATAAAGTTTTTTAATTTTTATAAAATATATTTGATAAAATTAAATTTATTTTTTAACCCAACATATCAAAATTTTCATTCGGTGAAATTTTGGATTTTTTCTGAAAATATTGATTTTTCAGTGTGTAGTGAAAATACCAATTTTTATAAAACTATCATTTTACATTCATATAATGTATAATTATGATTTAATTTTAATATAAATGTAAAATATGAATTATTTAATTATATTTAATCTAATTAGCTTCATTTTAATCATCATTATACTTCATTTTGTCACAAGTACATTTTTAAGGCTTAACTTTTTTTCTAGAAATTGTTTTAATTACATTTTACAAATTTATATTAAAATAAATTTTATAAAAATATATAAATAGAATATAAAAAAATTGATTAAATATTTATAATAAATATATTAATATTTAGAAAATATGTCTGTTTTATTTTTTTTTCAAAATGAATTGTTACTATGGTAGAATTTATCACCTCAGTAAAGGGTAAATCGGCTAAATCAAGGTTAAAACTAATTGATAAATCCATAATTATTCATCATAATTCTAAATGGATGTATAATATTCGACCCCTATCACATTATTATTTAATTTTAGTTGTTTAATGGATACTTTTCCATTAAAATTAGTTTTATATTATTTAAACCAAAGGAAGTGGCAAAATGTCACACTTTTAGTTTATAATTCCATTTCTGTGTTCACATGGGGACAAAAATTAGTTATGAATGAATATTAATAGTGATATTGTGTGTAGATAAATATATTCATTTTTTTAATTCATTTATTATTTTTCAGAATTAAATGATTACCTTAAATAATTACACAATGATAAAACAATTTTTATTTACTTAATGGAAGAAGATAACAAATGGTGTTAAAAATATTAAAATTAATATAATTTTAGATAATTAATGCAATCCAAAAATTTATTGGACAATGAAAACATTATTTAAATGTATTATAATAATTATTTAATAATTTTGTCTTGAAGTGTTTAATGTCAATGTGATGAATAGTGTTAAAAAAGAGAAAAATAATATTTTATGAAAATAATATTTTAGTAATTTACTTAAAAATAATAAAAAAATATTAAATGAGGAAAAATTGGACAATATATAGTCTAAATTATGATCCTATATGAATTTATAATTATTTTGGAGGCATTTTGGCAGAGATTTAATTTATTATAAATTACTATTTTGGGAAATTCCAAAAGTTCCCACATCTCAATTATAAAAGGGAACCTCCTCCCTCACACATTTAAACCACTTTGAGCCTTCTATTTCTACCATAACCTATAAAATTATATTCTAAAAATCCTTATACACATTCCATAGGTTCTTGTCTTCTAAAGAAAACCCAAGCGCCCTTTAGAGGAGATCTAAGGGAGTCATCTCAAGGAAGAGTTAATCACCTTAACTGATCACTTTCCTTTTCAATATCCTGTTACATTTTATAAATTTGTTATATTATGCATAAAACAATAAATTTAGTATCGTAGTATTCTTAATTATTATTATTATTATGAAACAACCATTATCCGTCCTCATTTCATTAAATGAGATGTGAATGTATTACTCGTGTGTACATACAGATTACTATCTCCATGTAGTGGTACATTTCATTTTCAATCACCATTATTCATGGATGGTTAATATAATGAGTTTAGGGATTTTATATGATATTCATGACATATTTATTCTTCTGAAATTATATTATCATATCTAACTTTTTTACATTCCAAACCATTGGAAAACAATAATGTCACTCATGCGTACGCACGGACTACCACCTCCATGAAGTGACGTGATTCATTTTTTTACATGGATTATAAGGAGGATGGATATAAACAATATATATAATATATATGATATAATAATTATTCTATAAATGAAAATTATTATTTATCTTTATTTCATTCTATCCTTTAAGATGTGAATACATCGTTCATGGGTATGTACGACCTATCTTCCCCAAAAACGATGTCATTCATTTTCTATTTATATTATTATGGATGAATTTAAATATATATAATTAATATATATGATATAATAACCATTTTAATGATTTTGGTATACATTTATAATAAATATAAATTTATTATATAGGATTTTAAATAAATTTCAATGCAAGTCAGACCAAAGTAAGGGATTTTAATATCACTTTTAATTCTCTGGGAAAAATTTCATATTCACTTGTTATTCCCCTTTTGTGGTTTATCAAATTCAAATTAATTCATTTTAGGATACATATTATGATTTTTATTTGGATTTATATATCCATCTATGTTTATTTCATTCATCAGGCTTACAATTCAAAAGTTTCCAAAGAAGAAAGGGTTTGTTTCACAATGTCATCATTATTCGGGAATGTTTATGTTTTTTTATACCATATGTAATATTTATATCCCATATATATATTTAAAAAAAAGTGTTAATTTTTTTTATTCTCCAACACTTGGTTAATATCATTTTACTCAATTTTACATTTAAATAAAT
Source organism: Viscum album (assembly GCA_963277665.1). Taxonomy (NCBI): domain Eukaryota; kingdom Viridiplantae; phylum Streptophyta; class Magnoliopsida; order Santalales; family Viscaceae; genus Viscum; species Viscum album. The sequence continues at coordinate 254,077,664 of OY728127.1, forward strand.
GGTTGGAATGAAATCTTCTTCTTGTTTTCTAAACGATGTACTTTGTCAATTTTATGACAAAAAAATTGAAGGAATGTTTTTTAACGTATAATGACTAAGTGGATTTTCTCACCATAATTATGAATTAATTATTTTAACCTTACATTACATGTTTAATATTTTATTTTCAAATATTTTTTCCTTTTCATTTATATGTGTGCATTTTTTTAAAAAGAGTCATTATTTTAAAATGGAAAAGTTATGTTTCTCAAGAATTATTCCTCGTGATCTTTCAAAATAATTTTAATTTTAAGATGAATTTTTTATGATACTTAAGCCTTACTAGTTATATTATCCAAGGATACCATCCTTATTATTTTTTTATATGGTTTATGTTTATGATGAAAAAATGAAATTTTTATGAAAACTAATTATTTTCTATGGGTTATGCTATGATGAAATGTCTATGAAACCCATTTCATTCGTGGGTTCTAATATTTTGAATAATTTATGACCTTGTGAAATTTTATGTATGATTTTGAATATTTTATATTTGGGACCAATATCTCTCTTCAATGCACTGGGAATTTTTTTATATATCATAAGATAGTTATGGGAAACTAGTTGATGTGGTCAATCCGTTATAGGAAATAAGTTGATGTGGTTAATTTTTTTGGGGAAACAAGTTGATGTTATTGATACAATATTGAAAATAGGTGTTTATTCATGATCTAGTAATATTGGTAGTTAACCTTGACATATTTAATTGTTTCTATACTTGTGATGATGAAAAATATATTTATGACATGAACTTGTTATTCCTAATTGAGTTATGATAAATTCCCATTCTAATGATTTATTTATTTTAAATGATAATGTTTTATTCCATAACTCATGTTTATGATATTTTTCATATTGGGTAGAAACATTTTATAGTTTGATCAACAGACCATTCCCTTATTATTTTCTTATACTGTCATATGATCATCAATGTATATATCTCATGTTTACCCTTACTGAGTATCTATGATCACAATTTCTTATGTTTCCTTTCACTAGGTTATGATCAATGGTTTTATTTAGGTATGTCTATGAAGAGTAATAAATGGAGAGATTTTTATGGGTGATATGGAAGATATGTCATTACATAAGAATATTATGCATCTTGTCTCCAAATACACTAAAATATATAGTCCTTTGGTATATTTTTTGTACAATGTATTAATTTTTCATCTATTAAGATATGATATTTATTTATGATAACAATGGGTCTTTATAAGAAGAAATAAGAGACAAGATTATTTCCCTATCTAAGGATTGATCTACTCAGCCTAATAATTTCATTAATAGCTATCCAAACCTATGGAATAAGGTAAATTCTAAAAGTCACTAACTTTGTCCCCCAAATGACCATCGAAAACTTCAACCATAGTGAATGTCCCCTACTCCCCACCTTCTAAATTTTGTTCCAAATGGTCTTAATAGAGGTAAACCCATATACATCACAAAACCACACAAGTTAGACTAATTTTCTAAGTCAATTTCAGAAAATTTGCAAGGTTGTAAGCTTCTTAGGATTCTCATCATCACCATAAACTAATAAAAAAGAACAAGCTTGACCATATATAGCTTATTGTCTAGGAAAAAAATAATCATTCCACTCAAACATTAACCCTATTATTCTTTTGTGTTTTCACCTTTCATTTTAGGATCTATAGTAAAATCATTTATTTAGTAAAAGATATCTTTATAGGGTTTTAATTTATCATTTTTGAAAGTTATCGATGAGAACATCCATAAAAAATACCTCAACTAACTAGTCAACACCACTCCACTTCACATAAAGTAAACCAATCTTCAACTATCTAAATTAGATTTCCCTTTCTATTTAGATAACTAGTCAATGTGATGTACAATGCCAATGAAAGAACCACTCAAAGTGAAAAAACATCAATAAATCCCCAATATAACTTCAACCTCAACACAAACCTAGATACCAAGGGATAAGTATATCCGAACCAAACTATTGGGCATGACTTACCTAAGACCATACATTAGGAGTGTATTATCTGATTCGAATACACATCCCATTAACCAACATGTTCCCTAGGTATGAATCATTGTTTACCTAGTGAAGTGGATGATGTGTTTCCCACATTCAAGAATAACCTTTCGGTCTCGTCATCTTAGAATGTATGGTCAAAAAGGATCATTGGTCGACATAATTCTCATTTTCACTATCATAAAAAAATATTTGAGGAAAAAACTATCAACTGAATTTGATAAAATTCTCCCCTTTCAGCTATGAATCAACTATCCAAATACAACTAATCACATGCTACCATCATTCCTCATATAGAGTATGTGATGGGGAATGCCAACAACATCCCCAAAAATTTTCTAATATAATATTTTTAGCATCCATGGTCATAATTCATGAAGTAACATGACACTCCAATAATCTTGGTTTCATAATAGTATAATTTGAGGGTCTTCTAGGCTCTAAAAATAGTCATCTCATAGAGTTATTCAGTTTAATATATCATCAATCCATAGAGGTTCTCTGTATTCCTAATATACAGGTCAATGTATACACCAGTTTCATTCCTGGGGTTTAACATTGGACACCCCTATATAATAATCACCAAATCCATTATATAAAAATGAAGATAACGTATTTTTCATACACATAAAACATTAATCTAGGATCATTATGTTAGTAAAATCTAACTCAACATCCATAGGGTTTTCTTATCTCATTACATTTGAGGGGTCCTTCTCACTATTGTTGATAGATTCTTCCCTATAAAAAAAATACAAAACCTCACAATTATCATAGAGGGTAACCAATTCATACTAACGTGGGTACCATCACACATATTATTTACTAATAAAACACTTCTAAAAATTCATCCCCCTCCATTAGAGGTAAACTCACTCTACTAGAAGGACGAGTAGATAACACTCAACATCACAGGGAGTTTTATAGATGTTCATGATCTAGCATGATGTTTCACTAAAATATCTCACTCCAAGTAATGTGGTACTTGGTGACAATAAGGTGCGTAGATAAAACAACATTGTGGTCCATGAAGAAACAGAAATGAGACACACTCCAGTTCAATTTAGTTACCACCCAAGAATATGAATCCACCACATGATATAACCACAATTCAAATAATGAGAACTTATAGTTTGTCTCCACCATTTACCTCTTAGAAATAATTTACTTATATTATATGTAGATTCCCAAATCCACCATCCATGAAATGTAAAGTCCATACACAACACTAATATGGCTATCTTAATGTGAAAGTTTGACATGTTTATATATCCAGGGTGTACTACTACTTTGATTTTCTATCTACTAAGACTCAATCAGTTACTCTAGAACATGTGGTGTCATAATAAAGTTCAACCATGACCCACAAACTCTTAAGTGGGTGTCCAACCAAATCACATAGATTAAAAAAATAAACTATATAACATTAATAGAAAACACCTCTCAAGTACCACGTGATCTGATGTGTACCTAATATAGTCATACTGCCTTGATAAAGGTTTAATATACACTAATTAAAACTCCATCAATTATAAGAACCTAAAATAATACAATAGTTATAAGGACCCAACCTTAAACATTACTTAATCTTGAGATAAGTCATTAATTTGACTTTAATTCACATAGAAGATCTTTTTAGGTTTATAGCTTTAGATAATTAGGTCATAAATCATACACAACAACTTAAATATTACAAAAAGACACTTCTACTCACTATCCATTTTTTTCATAAAAAAAACTCTTTAAAAAGAAACATGGCATCATTTCATGTTTTAACGGAATAAATTTTCATTGATCCCATACTTGAATCTATTCTTCTTTAAGTCATATGAAAAACATTTCAAAACATGGGATGAGCATAAAAATCTCAGTAAGTGATACCTAAAGAAGGAAAAATATTAGTCTTGGGAAAACATGAAAACCATGAATACTTTATTATAAATTAATAATATTCACATTTAAGAAGTTGTAAATGAACTTTACTGAATATAAGCTCACTAATTACGCTTTTTGAAACCAAAAGATTACCATAATCCCATATAAAGAAACATATGACATATATAGGTAACTTGGGACATAAACATACTTGAATGGAATAACCATAGGGCCTAATTTCACACATATCACTAAATAGAATAGCCATACAACCAACTTCCATACTCAATTAATTGGAGGTTATAATGTGACCACCCATCCATGGTTTATCACGCAACCACCCATCTTCGGTTTATCATGTAACCACCATTTATTATTTTATCACTTAACCACCCTTAAAATGTCTAAGTACCATTATATAATCATAACACATAAAAGATTTCAATTATCAACATTTCACTTATAACATTTAATTTGAAATCACAGGAGATCATTTCAAGATATTGAAGTAGTAAATCCACTTTCAAAACCATTTTCAATACCAAAACACCAAAAAATTTAATAAGGGATTTATTTTTCTTTAAAAAAAATTAGGTCTTCTAGAGGAATCCAAATATCAAATAATGGTTATTGCGGCAGAGGATTTGTTGTCACCACATATGTTAAAAACAATCATTCTTTTCATTTAATAAAATGATTCATAGAAAAAATATTCCCTTTGAATTAAATTAAATGTAAAATGGGTTTATTATACACTTTATAAAATAAGGTATATATTATCAAAATATGCCTCAATGAAAGGAGATTGAGATGAAGTCCCTTACCTTGAGTCTGACTTGTCTCGTTCATTATTTATATTCCTAAATAATAAATTTAGGTTAATTTATACTTTATTCATAACATTTTTCAATTTTATTATTCACTTTATATTAATTATTATCATGTTATAAAAATTGGATAATTATTTATGTTCATATCAGTCATTTTGTCGATATTCGGTACTTGAGTCAAAAATGAAATTGTTTAGATGTAACTTGTCCATGTAGCAAAAATTACATCATCTCTAGAATATTATTTTTCATGATTTAAATATCATATATATCTATTATATATGTATTTATTATTTCCATAATATTTAGATATAAGAAATGAAATGCACCGTTCATGGAGACAGTAGGCCGTACATATGCATGAACGATACTTTCCTTTCTTTTTCATATTAAAAGAATGAAAAATAAATTTTAAATAGGTATATTTTAATTCCTTTATAGTATCTATGTTATATATTTTACATAATTTAATTAATTACATCCTCTATACATTCCATGCATGACATAAACGAGTCATATCACTTTGAGGCGGCGGTAGTCCGCACTTCCTCAAATGAAATTATCATATTTTCACATTATGGAAATCATAAAGTTATGTTGAAAATAAAAATTAAAAAAGAATAGTGAAAAAATAAAGATAATATATATCATATATAAATATAGTTCCATAATAATGGACACTATGAGAGGTGGTAGGAGAAAATTGAACAATTATCGTTTCGTTAGGAAGTAGTTCACCGTACACAGAAATAATATGTTCGTATCCATTAGATAGAGGTGTATGTAAGTGTAGTTAGAATAATTCTCATAGAAACATCATATTATGTTGAATATAATAGTGTTTTTATGTAATCAAAGAATAATAATAGCATAGGGAGTGGAGAGGGAAAATAAAGGAAAAGAACTCGAGAGAAGACGTTACCTCTAATTGTGTAACTTCTTTTAATTTGAGCCAAAAGGATTTCTTGAATTGTATTATTTCCAAGGTAAGGATTATAGAATTAAATTATGGATTTTGTAAGATCATTTGAGTAGACTTTGGATGAAACAATGTGATTTAGAGGTGTGTTTAAGTGGGTAGATGTGATGGCCTTTTATAAGAGGGTGGAGGGGTACTTTAGGAAAGTCTTGAAATATTAGTTTATTATAAAGTTTTTGAATTATAATAGTTAAAAAGTGATATATTTCTTGGATAAGATGATAATGGGTCGAAATAATCTCAACCAATAGGTTTTATAAAAGTTTAGGTCACAAAATTAACCTTATCTTTTAGCTTTAACCCTTAGTTAAAAACATTAACTCTTACCATGTCTTCTTGTATTTTCATAATATATGGTTACTATGTTACTATAAAATAACAATAGAAAAAAAGTGTATAATAAATGACATTTGTAACATTATATAAGTCAGTTGGCCTAATATTAGATTTTTAGGACTATTCTATCATTTAATAAAATAGTATTTGTTTTAAAAACTCATTTATGTCAATTTTGACACTATTTAGTAATTGATTTTTGTTAAAGTCATAAAAAATTGATTCCTTAAAAAAAAATGAATTAACTCAAAGATAATATGTCATAATCATACTTAAAATTCGTGGATGGAATCAAAATGTTCAAATTATATTTATTTTAATATTTATAATATCATTTATTTGAATCTATCAATAAAAAGGTAATCGCTACATCATTATTATGTCATGATTAAATTTATTTATTTAATTTCTAAAATTAAAAATAAAATACTATGACTTATGAATTATTTTTAGCTTTTTAATGATTATTTATAGTCATATAGATCAGTTATATGACCCTATATTAATTTTTTTATTAAAATATTCATGTTTATGTTGTTTTTCCCTTTTCATTAAATTAAAAATTATAAAATGTCATTTTAACACCCAAGTGGCCCCAAAATGCCAAAAGTTATACCCAAGGAAGATCATGGTATGAAATATCTTATCCAATAGGATTAATACTCATTTTAGGGTAGTTTTATATTATTATAATATTATTTTTTACCCTTATTTACTTGATTTACCCTTTAACCATGGTAAATACAAATAATTACCAAAGTTACTATTTATAATCCCCAAAATAAAAGGAACCTATCTACACAATTAGGATATTATAATTAAAAATATGGAATAAATTTTTCAAAATTCAAAACATAGAAATTGTAGTAATCAATTTAAAATTAATTCTCGTTGTCCAAACCAGAACATGTGTTTTTAAGAAGTAAAAACTACTAAAAGATTAACATGTGCTTATGTCGAATTTCAATGTGAAATTTCTTAAAATGACCAAAATTTTATTAAATGATAAAAAAATAATCCAATTACTCTTAAAAACCAATTAAAATGACAACATAAGTATATAAATAAATTAGAAAAAAGGGAGTTTTGAATTAAAATGCAGTATGTTTTCACTATTCATTAAAATATGAATTTAATCAAAAAAATAAAACAAATTCAACCAAAGTAAATATTTATGTCCCACTTATATATAAGAAGTTTATTTTGTCAAATATAACATATAAAAGTGGAAAAAATATATTTCAAAAGCGTTCTCCTTCAAAAGGCAGTAAGATGAGCTTTTAAAAATATTAGAGTATTTTATGCTTAAATTTGGATTCTTTTTCATTATTTTCCTCTAAATTTTTTTGGATAAATGTAAAAATATTTTAAAAATATTTATAATCATATTTTAGTTAGTTATGTTCATTCCCACCAATAAAACAACTGCACATTAACTACCATTTAAAATAATAATAATAATATTTTATTATTTTTCAGTATAACTCAATGTTGTGTGAAACATAAGATTTCAGAGAAATCTATTGTTTCATGTCGAGTACACTATTGCAAAAGGAGTCTTATTTAATATAAAATTAATCCCTTATTCATAAATATTAATAGATATGAAAAAGTATTATTATATAAATACCTGGGATGCTAAATCATTCCCCCATTTTGGAAATTATTTCCCTGTAATTTTATTTACTTATAAAATAAGTGTGGGAATTTCTCCTTCACAACATTTTTAGATTCTCATGTTTCCCCTTCAACCATATGGTTTTTCCACAAAACCTTTACCTAATGAATCACCTTATTCTGTAACACATGCTCTCTGTGGTCAAGAATTTTTATTGGTTGTTCCTCATAAGAAATATTCTCTTCCAAATGAACTACCTATAGACTCAGAACATGAAATGGATATGGTATATACTTTATCAACATTGAAACATGAAAACAATTGTGTACCTGGGATAAACATAGAGGTAAATCCACCCTGTAGGCAACTGATTGAACTTTATCTAGGATTTCGTAGGGTCCAATGAACCTCTGACTCAGTTTTCCCTTGTTACTAAAATGCATCACACTTTTCCATTGGGAAAATTTGAGAAATACATGATCACATAACTTGAAAGAAAGATCCTTACTCTGGTTATCTGTATAAATTTTCTACTTACTCTGAGCTATTCTCATGTGCTTCTGAATCAACTGAAAATTTTCTACCATCTCTTTTACCAATTTTGGTCCCATCAACTTCTTTTCACCTACTTCATCCCAAAAAGCTATAGTTCGACACCACTTTTCATATAATTTTTCAAATGGTGTAATCTTTATACTAGAATGAAAAATTTTATTATAAGAAAACTCAACCAAAGAAAGATGTTGATCCCAAATTCCCTGGTAATCCATTAAACAAAGCATGTAACATATCATCCAACGTCTAAATTTTTCATTGAAACTACCCATATTATTGATTATGAAAAGATGTACTGAAATTTAATTTAGTTACCAATGAATTTTTAAGGCCCTTCCAAAAGTTAGAAGTGAAACTGGGATCAGAAACATATATAATAGAGAGAGGAAATTCATGTAACCTGACTATCTCTTTATGATACAACTAAGAAATTTGATCTAGAGATAGAGTCTATTGAATATGAATAAAATGAGAATATTTAGTCAATCGATCAACAATAACCCATATTGCATTATTACCTCAAGAAGTTTTTGGCAATACCACTACGAAATCCATGGATATATTTTCCCATTTCCACTCTAGCACTGGAAAAGGCTAAAGCATCCATTTTGGTAACTTCCATTCCACTTTAACCGGTTGACAAGTCAAACACTTCACAATAAAGTCGACAATATATATTTTCATTCCATCCCACAAACAATACTCCTAAATATCTCTATACATCTTAGTACTGCCAGGATAAACTAAAAACGGAGAACTACAAGCTTCACATAACAACTCTTTCTTCAACAGTGAATCATAAGGAACACATAATCTCTTTCCAATCCTCAAAACAAAATCTTTATTAATGTTAAATTCAGGTAACTTACCATTCTGAACCAATTATATTTTTTTTCTACAACTCACCATCTTCTTTCTATTGTTTCTTAATTCTATCTGATATAGATGATTTCACTACCACCTGAAACAAAATAAAGGAATTCCCTACACAAAAAATTCCAATCCAAAATTCATCAGATGAAAAACCAAATGATCTTGTTCCAAATGTAGCATGGTTAATATAGCATTACTCTTTCGACTCAAAGATTCAACCACTATATTTTCCTTTCCTGGATGGTAATGAGTCATTCAATCATAATCCTTGATTAATTTCATCCATCTCCTTTGTCTCATTTTAAATTCTTTCTAAATAAATATATACTTAAAATATTTGTGATCAGTATATATTTCACACTTTATGCCATAAAAATGATGTCTCCAAATTTTTAATGAAAAAAACAGTAGCTAATTCCAAATCATATGTATGGTAATTTAACTCATGAGGTTACAACTAACATGAAGCATAAGTAATTACCTGATCATTCTGTATTTGGACACAACCAAGTCATTTCAATTATGCATCACTTTAGATAAAAAATTCTCCATTCCTGGAAGGCATATCCAAAACTATAGAATTTACCAATCTTATTTTTAGTTCCTAAAAAAAATCATCACATTATTTTGTCTAGATGAACTTAACTCCCTTATGTGTTAGCTTAGTTAGTGGGATAGATAATCAAGAAAAGTTTTGAACAAAACTTCGGTAATAACCCTCTCATCCAAGAAAACTACGAATCTCTGTGATATTGGCATGTCTTGACCAATCATCAAAAAATTTTGTTTTATAAGGGTCAATAATTATGCCATATTTAGAAACCATATGACCAAAGAATGAATTTTTTTGCAGCTAAAATTCCCTCTTAATAAAATTTCCATATAGTTTCTTTTCTTTTACAGTTTTAAAAATAGTCCTTAAGTGACTTTCATGTTCCTCCTAGATTTTAGAACATACGATGTATTCTATAAACACAACCACAAAATAATCCAAAAAATAATGAAAGACTCCATTCATGAGATTCTTAAATACATAAGTTGAATTAGATAACCCAAATGTAATAACTAAAAAGTCATAATTACCATATATTGTTCTGAAATATGTCTTTGTAATTTCATCCTCCTTCACCTTCAATTGATGGCACCCATACCTCAAATCAATCTTTGAAAAATATTGAGCTCCCTGGAGCTGATCAAACAAATCATTGATATGAGGAAACTAATACTTGTTCTTAATAGTGATGTTATTCAAGGCTCTATAATCAATACACAGTCTCATAAAAACATATTTATTTTTCTCAAATAAAACTTGAGCACCCCATGGTGAAGTTCTAGGTCCAATGAAACCTTTATCAAGTAATTTGTACAACTATTTTTTTTAATTCCACCTGTTCTACTTGATCCATTCGATAAGTTTGTTTAGAAATAAGTTTAGCATCAGGAACTAAATAAATAGTAAATTAAACCTCCCAATTGGAATAATACCAGACAATTCATCAGGAAAAACATATATGAATTCATTCTTTACTGGAATGTCACTAATCAAAACTGTTTCTTTCCTTTTAAAAATATGAGCCATATAACTTTAAATGCCATCTTTAATCAATCTTTCATCTTCTTGGTATGTTACCAAAGGTATGAAATATTTGTATAAAACTTTCTTGTCTTTTCAATCTATTTTATCATGATAAACTAAAATCCAATCCATACAAAAAATGATATCAAATTCGACTATAGAAAGTTCAAAAATATTTCTAGGAAATACCCCACTAATGATAATAGGAAGATTCCTATAAATCTTGGTTGCTTTAATACTTCCACCTGGAGTTTTTAACAAAAGTTCAATATCAAATTCTTGAGGTTCTATTTCTAATTTACTTTCAAAGCACTCAGAAATGAAATAATGTGATGATTCAAAGTCAAATAGAGTACTGGAATAATTTAAAAAAATATGTAACATACCTACCACCACTTAATTTGACTGTCCCACATCAACCATAGTAGTAGAAAATGATTTTCCATGCCCATATGCTTTTGATCTTGCTAGTTTCCACCCTGAGTAATCAACTTTGGACACATATTGGCACAATGTCCTATCTCAATGAAACTAAAACATCTTACTGTTGGTTTTTCATTTCCCACCTGATCATCTTCCTTACAATTAAAAGAAATATGACCAGTCTTACCACATCAGAAGCACTTCCTCGACTTTGAGATGAATTCTCCAGGATTATTTTTACCACACTTCTCACAAGTTGGAAATTTGGTTTTCTTACCTCCAGGATTCATTGATATATTCTTTACAATTTCCTACCAATTGGATCGCTTCTTTTGTTTTCTTTCATGGAATACATGCTCATAAGAATAATCAATTTCTAACTTCTCAGCACATCATACAATTTTCTCACAGCTTTTGAACTCATGGGAATCTAACACACTTTGATATTTCTTCTTTAATCTTGAGTAAAACAGATTTGTCTTACTATCAATATCTCAGATAAAATTTGGGACGTACCTTGAAAAACTGGTGAAGTTTTATTCACATGAAGCCACAAAATCTTCCTCCTTTTGTCTTAATTCCAAGAATTTATTTTCCATCACAAGTCGAACAGACTTAGGAAAATATTTCTCCAGGAAGATATTCTTAAATTCATCCCATTCCATGGAATCAATCTCTTCACTTACTCTGATATTTTTTATCATTTACAACCACTGATCGGGTTCACCTTCAAAATTATAAATATTAAGACTAACATTTTTATTGTCTGAACACCCCATTACATCAAAAATATTTTCCAATTCTTTAATCCACCCTTAATCTTGCACATGGTCAGATGATCCTCTAGAATGATGGGGGATGTTGCCTCATGAAATTCTCTATAAACGACATCTGCTTATGCGGTTGTTCTGGTTGATCTCGTGAATGGACACAACCACCATTTATCGCACGAGTCAACTGAGCCATCACTACAAAAAACTATTTAGTTCCAATCCCAACCATCTCAAGATATTGATTTGGAAGTTTATTTCCCTATGTATGCCTTCCCAGCATAGCTTCCCTCTTTCCTCTGTGGAAAACCATTCTGAACAAACATATCTTAGAAGAAGAAACATGGAAATCTTAAAATGCTATATCATTTTGACCATAAAGTAAAAATATTTTATGTATATTCATTTAACAATATCCTAACTCCAAAAGTTATCTAAACTGACATATGATACTAACTATATGGCCCTAACCTTAAACATTACTTAATCTTGAGATAATTCATTAATTTGACTTTAATTCATATTGATGATCTTTTCAGGTTTAGAGATTTATAGAATTTGTTCATAACTCATACATAACAACTTAAATATTATAATTAGAAACTTATAATAACTATCAATTTTTTTCATAAAACAAAAAACTATTTGAAATGAAACAAGATATAATTTCATGTTTTAATGGAAAAACTTTTCCTTGATCCCATCCTTGACTATTATTCTTTAAGTCCTCTTAAAAACATTTCAAAACTTTGGATGGCCATAAAAATCTTAGTAAGGGATACAAAAAGAAGGAAAACTGTTAGTCTGGGGAAACCATGAAAACCATGAATACTTTATCATTAAGTAATAATTTTCACCTTTAGGAAGTAGTAAATATACTTCACAGAATATAATCTTAGTGCTTACCCTTTTTGCAACCAAAATATTACCATAATATTATATAAATAAACATATGAAATATATTGGTAACTTGGGACATAAACAAACTTGAATGGAATAACCATACGATCAGCTTCCACACGCATCACTAAATGGAATAACCATATGGCCGACTTCCATACCCAATGCATTAGAGGTTATAACATAACCACCCATCCATGGTTTATCATGGAACCACCGATATTTGGTTTATCACGTAAACACCTGTTATTGTTTTATCACGTAACCACCCGTAAAATGTCTAAGTACCATTATATAATGATAACACATAAATCTTTTCAATTATCAACATTTCACTCATAAAATATCATTTGCAATCACAAGAGATCATTTCAAGATATTTAAATAGTAAATAAATTTTCAAAACACTTTTCAATACCAAAAAACCCAAAAAGATAATAAGGTATTTCTTTTCGTTTATAAAACATTAAGGCTTATATAGGAAGCCAAATATAAAATAATGGTTACGGTGGAAGAGGAGTCGTTGTCACCGCATACGTTAATAACATTCATTTTTTTCATTTAGTAAAATGATTTATAGAAAAAATATTCCATTTGAATGAAATTAAAATTCAAAGGGGTATATTATAAACTATATAAAATAAGGAGGTGTATATTATGAAAATATGCCTCAATGAAAGGAGATTGAGATGATGTCCCTTACCTTGAGTCTGACTTGCCATGTTAATTATTTATAATACTGAATAATAAACTTAGGTTAATTTATACTTTCTCTAAAAACTTTTTCAAGATTATTTTTCATTTTATATTACTTATTATAATGTTATAAAAATTGCATAATTATTTAAGTTCATATCGGTCATTTTTTCAATATTCAGTACTTGAGTCAAAAATGAACTTATTTTGATGTAACATGTCCATGTAGTCAAAATTACATCATCTCTATAATTTTATTATTCACAATTTAAATATCATATATATCCAGTATATATGTATTTATTATGTCCACAATATTTGGAGATAAGAATTGAAACGCACTGATCATGGCGATGGTAGGCCGTACGTATGCATGGACATTAATTTCATTTCCTTATCATATTAAAGGAATGAAAACTAAATGATACATAGTTATATTGTAATTAAAATATAGTATATATGTTATATATATTAAATAATTTCATTAAAACCATACTTTATACATTCCATGTATGTCATGAATGAGTCATATCACTTTGAGGGGGCGGTAGTCCGCACTTCCTCAAATGAAATTATCATTTATTCACATAATGGAAAGAATAAAGTTATGTTTTAAATAAAAATTATAGTTTCATAGAGAAAAAATAAATATAATAAATATAATATATAAATAAAATACCATCATAATGGCCACCATAAGAGGTGGTAGGAGAAAATTTAATAATCATCGTTTCATGAGGTAGTAGTTCGCCATACACACAAATAGTATGTTCATATCCATTAGATAGAGGTGTGTGTAAGTGTAGTTAGAATAAATATCATAAAAAAATCCTAGTATATTTATTATATTGTTTTTTTATGTAATAAAATAATAATAAGATCATAGGGAGTGGAGAAGGAAAATGAAGGAAAGGAACTTGAGAGAAGATGTTACCTCTAAATCGGGTAACTTCTTTTGATTTGAGCCAAAAGAATTTCTTGAATTTCATTATTCCCAAGGTAAGGCTTCTAGGATGAAAGGAGGGATGTTTGGAGAATATTTAACAGAATTTAGGCTTGAGATGTGTGAGTATGTGGGTAGAGGTGGTGGCCTTTTATAACAGAGACGAGGGGTACTTTAGGAAAGTCTTGAAATATTATTTTATTATAAAATGATTTTCAAATTATAAAAGTTCCAAAGTGATATATTTAGAGTATAAGATGATAATATATCGAAATACTCTCAACCAATAGGTTTTAGACAATTTTAGGTCACAAAAGTAACCTTATCTTTTAGCTTTAACCCTTAGTTAAAAAAATTAACTCTTACCAAGTCTTCTTGTATTTTCATAATATATGGTTACTATGGTAACTATAAAATGCCAAGAGAACCAAAAGTGGATCATTAATGAAATATTTAACATTATATAAGTTATTTGGACTAATTTTATATTTTTATGACTATTATATAATTTAATAAAACAATATTTTTTTTAAAAACTCATTTATTTCAATTTTGACACTATTTAGTAATTTATTTTTGTTAAAGTCAAAAAAACTTGATTACTTCAAAAAAGGTATTAATTCAAAGATAATATTTCATAATATTACATAAAATTTGTGGATGGAATCAAAATGATCAAATTATATTTATTTTAATATTTATAATATCATTTATTTGAATATATGATTATTAAGGCAATCACTGCATCATCATTGTGTCATAAATAAATTTATTTTTTAATGTCTAAAAATTATAAATAAAAAACCATGATGCATGAAATATTTTTATATTTATAATTACTACTTATAGTCATATATATCAGTTATATAACCCAATATTAAAATTGTTTTATTAAAAGAAACATGTTTATGTTATATTTCCCTTTTCTTTAAATTAAAATAATAAAATGTCATTTTCACACCGAAGTGGCTCTCAAATGACAAAATTTCAGCCTATAGATGCTCATGATCGGCCATATCTCATCAAATAGTATTAGGATATGTTTTATGGAAGTTTTATATTATTATAATATTATTTTACCCTTATTTACCTGATTTATCCTTTAACCATGGTAAATACAAATAATAACAGAAGTTGCTATTCATAATGTCTAAAAATAAAAGGTACCTATTTACACAATTTGGACCTTATAATTCCAAATATGGAATCCATTTTTCCAAATTCAAAATAGAAAAATTGTAGTAATTAATTTCAAATTAATTCTCATTGTCAAAACTAGAACGCATGTTTTTATGAAGTAAAAAGTACCAAAATATTGACATGTATTTATGTCCAATTTCAATGTCAAATTACTTACAATGACTACCATTGGATTAAATTATAAAAAAATAATCCAATTAAACCTTTAAAACAATTAAAATTATACCATAATTATATAAATAAATTATATGATAAGGCAGATTTGAATTAAAATGTAGTATTTTTCACTATTCATTAAAATTTGAATTTCTTCAGAAAAATACCAAAATTTCAACAAAAGTAATTTTTGATGTTCTGATTCTATATAAGAAGTTTATTTTTTCATATAGAACATATAAAAGTGACAAAAACTAGATTTAAGAAGGGTTCTCCTTCAAAAGGCAGTAAAACGAGCTTTTAAAAATATTAGAGTATTTTATGATTAAATTTGGATTCGTTTTCATTTTAAGCCTCTAAAATTTATTAGATAAATATAAAAACATTTAACAAACATGCATAATAATATTGTAGTTAGTTATTTTCATTCCCACTAATACAATGGCTAGACATTAACTACTATTTAAAATAATAATAATTTGATTGTATTATTTTTCAGTATAACTCAATGTTGTGTGCAACATAAGATTTAGGAGAAACTCACTGTTGCATTTTGAGTATTTTATCAGAAAAAGCATCCTATTTAATATAAAATTAATAACTTATTCATAAATATTAATAGATCTGAAAATTTTTTATTCTATAAATACCTGTGATGCTACCATAATAGAGTATTCCATGCATGATTTCGAGAAGTGTATAAACTATAACGACCTGAACTTTTGAATAATATTTGTTTCCTAAATTTGTGTGGTATTTCATTTTATACTCCAAAAAAATATATCCTTTAATTAATTAAGTGAGTACAATTAAAATGATACCATTGGGTTCGACTGTTATACGACCGTTGGTCAATATAACCATTGGAGACTAAACTATTTACTTTACAATTATTGTTTATAAATACAAGTGATCTTGGTTAATAGAGAAAGAAGAGTCCATGGCCTCATCTAGTAGACTCGGGCCATATGAATTCCATCTGTCAGAGATTGGGAATGAGATAACATCTCTGGGCTTTGCTCTGGACTAAGCCCAAGCCGAGCTCCAACATGTGAAGCTTGAACGGAATCGCCTAAGGTAGAAGTTCAAGTTGATATAAATCACCACTCAGACAATGTTGTCTGAGCCGCCCCAAGATTCTATCACCATAGCACACCTTACACTTAGGCCCTATGCAGGTTTTATAAGGGGTTATGTAATGAGGCCTTAGATACTTTTTGTAATCCCTTGGTATAAATAAAATTATTATTTCTTATTATGGTAAATTTTGTGATTTTCAAATATCTGGATAAATTTAGGATGAAGTTCCATATTATTGATGAATTTTGGAAAAAAAGGTATTTTAAAATATTAAATGATTAATAATGGGAATAGATTTTCAGAAAATGGTCTTTTACAATTGTGACCAATAAGAAATTTAGAGTCTAATAAGATCAACTTATTTTTTGGTGAATAGTAAAGTATGAATAGTAAAATACCCTTATGAATAGTAATGAATAGTAAATCGGCCAAAAATATAGAAACTTCACCCATGAATGTATATATATATGGTTGACATTTTAAAAGTGAAAAAATGATCATAATATAAGTTTTGGTATTTTTGTATGTCATAAATACTTTATTTAAAATTTTATAATAAATTTAATAATTTAAAATGGAAATGTATTTTCATAAAATGTAATAATAAATTGTTAGTTTATTTTATTATGGTTATATGATAATTTTATGGGATGTTGATTACTTTTTTAAGGTGTTACAAAACAAGTTATAGATTTAAAGTTGTTTATTTGGAATAAATATTGATTTTATTTAAAAACTAAATTAAAAATATTTTGAAAATTATTTTCATAAAATGGTGTTAATTTTTAATTCAGAGCATCAATATTAGGATAGGGTAAATTTTTGGGATTTTTTTGAAACAATTGAATTTTCAGTGAATAGTAAAAATATAGTTTTGAGTTTCAGGTGTTTAATGACATCATTGACGATGTAATCATGATTTAATAATTCTGGTCAACTTGTGAGTAGTAAGATATGTTATGAGGTGTCCCAAGTTGCCAATACCATGGGAAAATACCACGGGGAAGCCCATGGTTTTTCAAATACCACTGATGAGGTGTCCCTTGGAAATTAATTAAATATTCCCTCTCTTTCCCTATAAATACCAAGTCATTACCTCTTTCATTTCATTCCAAAATCCTCCTCAACGAATTTCTAGTCTTTTTACCTCCCAATTAGTCCCCCCATGGTGCCCTCAATCCCCCCATGGTCCCAACCTTCGATATTTCAAAGATACTCTTCAAGGTAAGGGAACCTTTCACCTTCCTCTTTTTAGTCATGATTTCTTTTATGTTATGTCTTCTAGTTTCCATATTCTTATGTGAGGGTATGTTCTTATATATTCTTATTACTTTAAATTTCATGTAAAAATTATGAGATACCATTTCCACTCTTATCAATTTATTTTCTGAATTTTTAATTGATGCCATTAGGCTGCCGAATATTTTGTAAAATAAATAACATCTTATCTTTTCTTTCATGTTTATTTTTGATGTGGTATGTAATTAAAATATTTATACAATGATCTTATTATATAACCATACTGTATTATGAATTATTTATGAGTATTTGACCCTTTCCCCTTCTCTTTTTAATGTTTTCTAAAATGATGTTATGTAGCCATTTTGCTGCAGAATTTTCATCTCAAAATCTCTCTCTTTTTTTTTCAAGAAATTATCTTGTATTATTTATGTGGATACCCAAATATATTTTAATTTTCAGGGGTATTCATCAATACATAAAATTTATCTATTTGATTCTATAATTGACATACATATAACCTTCACTACCTTTCAATGGGTTATAAATGACATAATGATATTATTTTTAAGAACTTTTAAAACGTCACAATTTTGAAATGAAACCCATTTCTTTTATTCTATATGGGTTATTTATGAAATATTTGATATTTATCTATGTGGATCAAAAGAAGACATATTAAGGGTTCACCCTGATAGCTCTCCAATTCATTTTGTAAAGAATTAATCTCTAGAGATGACACGTTTTCATGATACCTTGGTGAATAACCTTGGTAATTTTTTTTATGAAACCTTGGGGATGAACCTTTGTGATATGTTCATGAATGTATAAATGAAATTTTTTAGAAAAATATTCATGTTATGATTCATGTTATTTTTATTTTGATATGCCTCTTTTTCCATTGCTCATGTCTTATGGTTTTCATCATGTTCTTATTGTATCCCAAGTAAACTGATTCCCTTGCTTTCCTTACTAGGCCTTCTCCTCAACCTTTCATTTAATGTATGTCTCCAGGTTATGAGATGCAATAATTATACATAGGAAAAACTTATGTTGAAGCTGTACAAGTGGATTAGAAGAATGTTTTATGTTTTCATGTTTTTTGTTCCTGATTTCCAAGACACTAGACTTTATAGATCCTCTAAATGTAAAATGTAATGAAAAGTTATGAAATAAAAAGGCAGGATGCCATAGTTGGTATCAAAGGATAGTTTAGTTATTTATGGAAATTAGGATATGAAAAATTTAGTAAGAACCCTATAGAAAAGTTTAATTATAGGAAAACTTCCTAGTATTTTGGTGAGTATTGAGTAAGTGGTTAATCAAGAAAATACATCCATATCTGGATACGAGTAGGTAGAGGCGGCTCAGGAATAGATGTACCTAGGAGTGAAAACTCCGACAAGGAGTTTTGGGATTGACTCATAGTATCTTTGTACAAGACAATGGACCTTGCTACACTCTTGGTTACGACACTCCTGGGGGATATATTTGGTTAATCATAAGATTTTTATGAATCATTATGGAGGATTTATAGAGAAATGTAATTGTTTAAAGCATGATGTTTTAAGGAATAAAATCCCTTATAGTTAAAAGATTCATAATTGAAATAATCTTCTCACTAAGGTTTTATTATTTTAGAAAATGGAGGGAAATAGGAGGAACCTTTAAAATAGTGACCGCAATAGACCATGCGCTGATGGCCCTCTGATGGAATATGGAATGGAAACTTTCATGCGAATGATGAACCAACTAACTCAAGTTATAGGAAATAAATTGAATCAAGATGAGAGAACAATCTCACTATTAAGGGAACAACATTATTTTGAGTCCTTTATGAATCAATGACCACCAAACTTTAGTAGATCTACCGACCCATTGATTGCTGAACAGTGGATCAGCTCTATCGAGAAGATCTTTTCTATGCTCTGCTGTTCTGAACAAGAGAAGGTTACATTGCATTTGCACTGCCTCAGAATGCATTAAATATTTAAATAAAAAGTCTAGAGGGGGGAATATCGAAGTCAAACTTGATATTAAAAAATCCTTTGAGACCATTGATTGGAACTTTATTTTCAACATTCTTAAGGACTTCAGATTCAATGAAATTTTTATTGGTAGGATAAATTACCTTTTCAATTTGGCCTTTATATCCATCCTCATTAATGGTTCTCCTAAGGGATACTTCAAATTCTTGAAAGGTGTGCAGAAAGGTAATCAGCTCTCTACGATTCTCTTTTCCATTGCGGAAGATTACCTAAGTAGGTATATCTCCTCTCTTTTTCACCAAAACAATCTCAAACCCATTCAAGCTGCTAGTAACCTTACTGTCCCGACCCACCTCCTATATGCCGATGACATCATTCTTTTCCTTAATGAGGGTAGGAAAAATATTCATAACCTTTAAAAGGCACTGTCTCACTATGAAGAGGTTTCTGGAAAATCAGTTAGCTGGAATAAATCCTCTATCTATTTTGGAAAAGCCTTTCCCCTGCTAGAAAAGGTTTTATCATTTAAAGTCTTGGTATCAAAGAGGGATCCATACCTTTTACCTATATTGGAGTTCCCCTCTTCTAGGGTAGGCCTAAACCTATTTAGTTTAATATGGTCATGGAACAAGTGACTAAACAACTTACCTCATGGTAAGGGAAATCCCTTTCCATGGCTGGAATAATCTGCCTCGTGAAATCCACTATTATCTCCAAAATGGTTTACCCCATGTTGATTTATAAATGGCCCAATAGTCTCATTAAAAAAGTTAATGGCTACATGAAAAATTTCATTTGGACTGGTAGTATTCTTGAAATAAATATTTTTACTGTCCCTTGGTTGACATGTTGCAAACCCCTTGAAAAAGGTGGTATTGGTATTAGAAATATCAAATTTTTTAATGAGGCTCTTCAAGATAAGCTCACTTGGTGGCTGATCACCAAAAAATCTAACTCCATAGACTTACTTCGCAACAGGTTCCTGCAAAAACTTAAAAAGGGCCAATCTAGTTACCTCAACTCCTCCCTCTGGCCATCCATTCGTAATGTCTTTGCTGACATCATACATAACTCAAGATAGATGTTCAGTTCAGATTCCACCATAAATTTCTGGCTTGATAACTTGACTAGTTCTCCCCTCATCTCAATGCTTACTCCAGAAAACCCTCCAGATTATGCCAATTTAACCATAAATCAGGTTATGCACTCTAGCAAAACCAATCACCTTGATCACATCAGGAAAATTGTGGACAATTACCCATTTATAAATGGGGACAATCTCCTTTCTTGGGAGCCAGCTCACAACAGTATTTTGGATTCCAAAAATTTCTATCAGCATTGTTTCAATAATTCTGACCCCATTATCTCATGGTTGAAATCTTTTGATAAGCCTTGGATTAAACCCTCAAGGCTTAATCTCATCTGGCGCATTTCCCACAATCGCATTCCTATAGAGGTTTGTCTTCAGTATTTTGGCGTTCAGCTATTCTCTAAATGTAAATTATGACATCAACTCAGTGAGGACACTAATCACCTTTTCTTATCTTGTGCTACAACCTATTCTCTTTGGAATTATGTTATTGAAATTTTTGATTACAAATGGTTAACCGACGACTCTATCCACTCCCAACTTAAACATTGTGTGGAACATGATTCCTCTCGACAAATCAAGAACCTTTTCCTATCTACGATTGAAGAGATCCTACATGTGATTTGGTATGATAGAAACATAATTATTCACAACAATTACTCATTTAATCTTAATTCAGGTAGGATGAGGATCACTATTTCCATCTGGGAAACAACCCTCCTTCAAAAAGGACACCACCACAACTTGGTTGGAGACTTTATGATTATTCAATGCCTTAACATTGATGGCATCTACAATAATCCAAATCTACTTCTTGAGGTGTTTTGGCAAGCCCCATCACCTGGATTGATTAAGATCAATGTTGATGGAGCTTCTAGAAGAAATTCGGGCCCTGTGGGATGTGGGGCCATCTTTAGAGATTATCTTTGTCATTGTCATGGATGCTTCTTTAGAAGCTGTGGCACTACCTCTGCCTTAGAATCTGAGATGATGGCGGTGATTCAGGCCATTGATTTTGTTAAGCTAAAAGGATGGAACAACATCTGGATTGAGAGTGACTCCACCACCATTGTGCAAGCTATTTGGAATGGAGTGCTTCACCTTGCATGGCCTATCACTGATCAACGGATGAACTCACTCAATTTCCTTCTTGAAATTAGACACATTTCCACTCATACTTATCGAGAAGCAAACACAGTTGCGGCTAGTCTTGCCAACAAAGGATTCAACCAAGCCATGACATGGAGTGATTATCTGCCGGTTGACCTCCTTCCCCATTTAATTAGAGATTTTAATAATATTCCATCCTTTTGTTTCATGTAAACTTTCTCTCTCTTTTCTCTCTTAATAAAATTTTTCTTTGCCTTTACAAAAAAAGGAGTTTCTTGAGCTAATGCAGAAGGAGAATGAATTTTTGGGAAGCTATGAGATGAACTTCACAAGGCTTTCATGTTACACCTCCATCTTTTTCATGGATCCCAATGGTAAGGTTAATAGATTCTTTGATGGACTAAGACCTCATCTGTGGAAGAATGTATCCAATAAATACTATGATAGCTATGAGGAGATCGTGAGAAGTGTGATGAAAGTCGAACTGGAGGTTGGCGAGACGCAATGGTCTCATAAATCCAATGATAAGAAGAGATCAATGGATCCAAGCCTAGGGAGGAGATTTGATCAAGGAGGAGGAGGTAAAAAAGTGAAACATCCCACGTGTAATAAATATGGAAAGAAGCATTTGGGGACCTGCCTTCTCGGAAGCGGGAAGTGCTACAAGTGTGGTAGAGATGGCCATATTGCGCAGAATTGTCATAGTGAGGTGAATCCTCAACTACCAATAACTAATGAAAAAGGGAAGATGTTTCATGCCCTACATGATGTCCAATGCTATAATTTTGGACAAATTGGGTACTTTGCAAATCACTGTCCAAATCTGTGGGTAGTGGAGGGGAATCACCATCAGCCTCAGCATCATCCAAGGGGGAAAGGTCGTGATTTTTATATCACTATGGTTGAAGTTGAAGTTCCAAATTATGTGGTGGAAGGTACTCTTGTTGTTCTCTCAAATATATCAAGTACTTTGTTTGATTTTGGTTCTACATATTCCTTTATTTCCTCCAAGTTTGCAAAGAATTTAGAATTAACCCCTGATTTTCTAAAAGTAGAGTTATCAGTCAAGACTCTTGGTGGGATTATCCAAGCATCATCAGTGTTTAGAAACTCTAGTTTTAACTTTAGCGAGCACAATCTTATCACAAATCTAGTAGTCATTCCCATGCTGGATTTTGACATTATACTAGGGACAGAATGGCTCTGAATGTATAATGATAAGATCAAATACAGAAGCAAGAAAATATCAGTAGTCTTGAATGGAAAACCTATAGTTATCTTCCAAGGAGAGATATCTCGACCTGATCTATGTCTAGAAGAACCTCCTATATCCTTCTTTATGGATTTTATCGGTGATTAAGAAGAAGGAGATGAGAGTTTAAGGATAAAAAATGTCCCCATCTTCTGGGAATACGTTGAATTATTTACCGAGGAGTTGACCGGACCTCCCCCAGAAAGAGAGGTTGAGTTATCCATTGAACGTGTTCCTAGATCTCATCTGATATCAAAGACCCCGTATAGGACAGAAAATTTGGAGCTGGAGGAATTAAAGAAGTAACTCCAAGATCTTTTGGAGAAGGGTTTTATCTGAGAAAGTGTGTCTCCTTGGGGAACACCAATTCTCTTTGTGAAGAAGAAGGATGGATAAATGCGGTTATGTATTTATTATAGAGAACTGAACGAGATCACAGTGAAGAAAAAAATACCCTCTTCCAAGAATTGATGACTTATTTGAAAAATTTCATGGGGCTCAATACTTCTCTAAGATTGATCTTTGATCTGGTTATCATCAATTGAGGGTGAAGAGAGAAGATATTCTAAAAACTGCCTTTCGATCAAGATATGGGCATTATGAGTTCGTTGTAATGCCCATAGGACTGACTAATACACCTTCTATTTTTATGCATTTGATGAATAGAGTCTTTAAGGACTACCTTGATAACTTTGTGGTAGTTTTTATTGATGATATTCTAATATATTCCAAAATTCGCAAGGATCATGAGGATCATCTAAGGGTTATTTTGTAAAATCTATGTAAGGAGAGGATTTTTGGGATGATCTACAAATGTGAATTCTGGTTGCAACAAGTTGCTTTCTTAGGGCACATTGTAATCAATGAAGGAATCACCATTGACCCTAAAAAGATAAAAGTTGTAGAGGAGTGGTCTCAACCTAAAAGAATAACTGAGATTCGTAATATTATAGGAGGTTTGTGAAAAACTTTTCATGAATTTATAATCCTTTAACCACATTAACTTGAAAAGGGGTCAATTTCATCTGGACAAAGGAGTGTGAAGAAAGTTTCCAAGAGCTGAAGAAGAGATTGGTTACTGCACTCATGTTAACTTTTCCCTTAAGTGGAGAAGGTTTTGTTATTTTTAGTGATGTATCTCTGAAAGGGATTGGGTGCGTCCTCATGCAAAATGACAAAGTCATTGCTTATGCATCTCAACAGTTAAAGACTCATGAGCATAACTATCCTACGCATGATCTAGAGCTGGATGTGATTGTTTTTTCTCTAAAGACATGGAGGAACTATCTTTATGGGGATAAATGTGATACGTACACAGACCATCAATGTTTAAAGTATATTTTCACAAAAATGGAATTTAACATGATACATAGGAGATGGTTGGAACTTCTCAAAGTTTATTATTGTTCAATTCATTATCATCCCAGAAGAGTAAACAAAGTTGCTGATGCATTAAGTAGGAAAGACCAAGTTTTTGTTTCCATGAATAAGATTCAATGAGATCCTTTGATCAATGACCTAGTAAAGCCAGACAGGGGAATTATAAGGGAAGGTACATCATCAAACCTAACCCAACTGATTTATCAACCATCATTACTATAGATGATCAAGAAATCTCAGAAAGAGGATCCTTTGTTACAGAAGAAATCTGAGGCTGTGAAGGATGGGAGGTTTCCTAAGTTCAATATCGATCAAGAAGGTGTACTGAAATTTCGTACAAGACTATGTGTTCCACCTATTCCAGAAATAAAGAAGGAGTTGATGTATGAAGCTCATTTCTCTACTTTCTCTATAAAAATTCGCTAATTCATTAAGCAGGAAAGACCCAGTTTTTGTTTCCATGAATAGGATTCAAAGAGATCCTTTGATCAATGACCTAGTAAAGCCAAACATGAGAATTATAAGGTAAGGTACATCATTAACCCTAACCCAAATGGTTTCTCAACCATCATTACTAGAGATGATCAAGAAATATTAGAAAGATGATCCTTTGTTATAGAAGAAGTCTGAGGCTACGAAGGATGGGAGGTTTCCTAAGTTCAATATCGATCAAGAAGGTGTACTGAAATTTCGTACAAGACTATGTGTTCCATATATTCCAGAAATAAATGAGTTGATGGATAAAGCTCATTTATCTACTATCTCTATTCATCCTGGAATCACAAAAATGTATAGGGACCTTTGTGATCATTATTAGTGGGATAATATGAAAAGGGATAATGCTGACTATGCTTCAAGGTGCCAAATGTGTTAGTAAGTGAAGGTAGAGCGACAACTTCCTCAAGGGGTATTGCAATCAATACCCATACCAGCATGTAAGTGGGATAATATCAATATAGACTTCGTCACTAGTCTCTCGAGAACTTCCAAAGGAAACAATTCGATATGGGTTATTATGGACTGTCTCATGAATAATGCCCATTTTTCTCCATTTGGGAAGATTTCCCTTTTGATCAACTTGCCAAGATTTATGTGAAGGAAGTGGTAAGGCTGCATGGAGTTCCACTTTCTATTGTATCTGATTGTGATCCAAGGTTCACATCAAAATTATAGATAAGTCTTCAATATGCTCTGAGCACTGAATTGAATTTCTGTATGACCTATCACCCCCAAACTGATGGCCAATCTAAAAGGACAATTCAAACACTCGAGGACATGTTGAGAACATGCTCAATGGAATTTAAAGGTGGATGGGATAAACATCTCCCTTTAGTTTAGTTCTCTTACAACAATATCTTATACTCGAGCATTCAAATGGTGCCCTATGAAGCTCTATATGGTAAGCGATGTAGAATACTACTTCTTGGCATTAATCTGGTGAGGGAAAGCTTCTTGGGGCTGATATTGTCACGAACCAAATATGATCGCCACCGAAACCGGCACCAAACCCAGCCCGTGACAAGGCGTGAAGGGCGTTCCCGATCCCCATGGGCTGGCACACGCGCCTGGGTATCATAAAATGAGAATTGGGAATGATTTACCCAAGTTTATAAACATAAAACAACAAATGAATCCAATAAAACGAATCTGAATTTTTCAAACCAAACAATGTTTTTACAAAAATTCAGAACTTAATTACATAGTCTAAAACAACTCAAAAAGACAATAAAAATGGTACAAAACCAAAAATGAACAGCCCAAGAACCTCAACATGGAAAGAGGCATCACCCTCAATCCATCTTCACAACACCGTACCATGAATGACCGGTGAAAACCTGAACTGTTGGCACAAAAGTTATACCCAAACCTATGACAACAAAAATAACCAAGTCTAATTACACCCCAGGGTGTAAGTAGGGTGTGAGACAATGCCCAGTAGGATACCACCACCAATATATTCCATGTGATAAACATTCAAAGATGAAAAACATGCATGTTTTCAAAAACATGTAATTTCTAGTTACAATTTCTAAAAGATGCAACGTAAAAAAAATCAGTTTTCAAGTGGGATAATTTAAAGAATCAACACTTTTAAAATAAATTCAAAAGCTACTGAATTTTTTCCAGACAAATATACCATATGCCGATGGTAAGTATAAAGGATCTAATGAGCACAAGCAATAGGAAATAACCCCTAGGCACTAGCTAGCTGTGGGTCCCAGGTACCTCGTATCTCGGTGAGAGTAACCACAAAAATATCTTTTATTGTACATGATCCACTAGTAGGGAACATACCCATAACCTAGTGATACCTAATCATCATCATCGTAGTTTATTTAGAGTTGTAAGTGTCAATCATTCGAAGTGAAACTAAGGCCAAACCCCACAGATTCACTAGCATACTAGTACACGTCCACCCACTTAGATACCCGAGTTTTTCCTTTGTGCTCAAACAAGTTCAACTAGCCATGAAATATTGTTTTCACATGAAAATATCACTTCCACATCACACATTAACCAAACAGCCCCATGTACATCACACAAGTCAAAAATTCCACTTTTCATTCAAATGCATTTTGAGATCAAACTCACACTAAAATAGCCCACAACACTTTTTGCATAACTTTCACAATCCAACACATCCTTTAACAATTTTATAAATTCCCTCAAAATATGATAAAAATCACATAACTTCCCACTCACATGTTTCATAAAACCCTTTTTATAAACAAAATCCATTTTCAGATCACACTCACACAAATAGCCCACATCACGTTCCCACCTCTATCACATTTCAGTAAATCCATTAGGCATTTTTATAAAACATTTCCAAGAGGATACACATCACATGATAGACCTATTCACATTTAAAATGGTCCATTTGAATGTACAAAAAATCCAAAACAGGTTTCCAATATGGTTTCACCTCTTATATAAATAATTAAACCATTCAAAACTTTCATAACACAATTCTAAAGAGTGTACCAAATATTTTCACATAAAACCCATTTCAAAACCGTATTTCAAGGAAAAAATCACACCAATACAAGTTCAAAACATAATTGGAATCCCAAAAAACATTTGTTAAACCAATTTAATATTTTATAAAACGCACCCAAACAATACCCAAAGGGTTACACCTGAAAAACACCCAATTTTAAGCTAAAATGAAACTATAAAAATAAATGCTTCACCAAATCCAACATAAATGATTTTGGAACCACACACAGAATATTAGGAATATTCATAATAATTAATTCAAGCAAACTAAATCATCTAGAAATTATTACACATGGAATCACCTACCTTTTATGCCGAAACCCTCAAAACATGGTGCGGAACATCAACCGCACCACCGCCGCACCTAAAGGAAGATAAATACCGCCCTAGACCCCAATATTTGACCCCAAATACCCCAAATACCCCCAAAAAAACCCTAGGTTCGAATCTCAATTTCTGTACATGAAGACCTTCAAGAAAGGGTGAAAGAAACCCTAAGGAAGGGGAAGAAATTAAAGAAAGAAACACTTACTTGAAACATCTTGAATCAAACGAACCAAATAGACCAGAATTTGAATCTCAAAGCAACCAAACCTGATATGGAGGATCTAATGGGGATGATAAGGTCATTTGGGGACTTAAATGGGGGCAAAAGAGTATAAATTTAAGGAGTTATGAAAGAAACAATTTACCTCTTCAAATCTGGACAATTTGAGAAATCCATAGAAGTGTCGCCAAAATTCTAGAAACACATGAGCTCAAAAGTGTCGAAATAGATAATGGGGGTTGTCCTTAGGATTTTTGCTTCTAGTGGGAGGTGGAATAACAGAAAAATAGTAAATATTTAATGAGATATTAAAATATTAAAAATAAAACTTAAAGCAGGAAATGGGCTTTCGGGCGGTCCCAAAACCTTAACAAAAAACCCAAATCCATCACGATTATGGATTTTTATGAGGCCCAAATGGATATGGTAGTTTTTATATATTAGGGTATAAAAATTGAGAAGTTGAATTTTTGTAAAATATTGAAAAATTAATTAGTTATAAAATAAACAAAATTGGTTTTTAAATCTAGAAATGGGCTCACGGTTTTGCCCAAATTTTGAAAACCCACCATTTCCTCCGAAATGCATGTGAAACCCCGCAAAAAAGAAATAATGTAAATTAAATGACAAAATAACTTTAAAATAAGTCATTTATATGACAATTCTCCCCACCATAAAACTTTCTGCCCTTGGAAAGCCACATTTAGGCCAAATACAAAAACCAAACCCAACTGATAAACCAAGAAGTAATTCTTTGACAAGATTCACCCCCAAAGGCCAAAACACCTCCAGTGATCATTTAAAGAAGGATTACTCTCACAAAAAAAACTTACATCACTTTCCTGAAATAATCAATCACATTCAGGCTTCATCCCAAGTGAAAACTCCTCAAACAAAATCTGAACAATAATCAATAAATTTACCTAAACAAACAACAACGTCGAAAAATGTTATACTTACCCTACTATAACTAAACCGTTGGGTACTCTCCAATCTCAATGTTTACCCAAGGAATATGTAGGTAGTTAGATATCTCCTAATGATAATACCTACTTCCAAGACAATACCAAAGAAAAAAATGAAAAAAAATCTGAGTTACTCGTATAAAGAGACACAAATGGGATCCCCACCATAAGAGACAACTTAAATTTTTTTCCCGAGACAGAATCAGGACACTAACAGGGGGAGTCCCGAAAAAACTTCCTATTACAAGGGGTATAAATCCATTAGAAATATCCAAAAGAATATGCATGGTACCCATAGTGGGTCTCCCCACCATAAGAACCAACCATCTTAACCGACCGCCGTGGGCTGACACGAAAGGACCCAAAAAAAATTTATTGACTTGGGAAGGCTTCACAATTAGTCCCCACGGTTTGGGAAACTATGCACTAACTATGCAAATCATTCTTTCCGCATGGCTTCCTGGAACATGGTCACTACTTATCGTGCACAAACCGCGTGCTCAGCCTATCAATCCAGATTTCAATCCATTCTCCAAAGACTCAATGGAAAACAAAGGGGGGGGGGAGATATTGGGTGATGACATGGGTACATGGCCCTCCACATATTTCCACCGAACGAGAACAACAGAAGAAAGATGTTGACACCATAGGTTTAAACTCTTCCTATCTTTCATACTGAGGATATAACTTTGTACAAGGTTTTAAATGACACTGGGGTTTCCCCTAACTATGCACGAGCTTCTCTCTGGGACCTATGGATGGAGCTCAAAATATTGAAGCATCTTCGGCCTCACAGTTAGGCTTTGGAAACCCTTGTGTGGAACTTCTTATTTCAGTGACACAAACAACTACACCACATACCCCAATGGGTTCACCGATATGTAACACACTCCATAACTCACTTTACCGAAACCTGACATTTCACTGAAACAAGGGATTAGAAGATGCACAAACATCGCACCTTTTTTCTTTGGGTGAGAAACAATATAAGGGAAGGACACACATAAACACCTTCCTCTAAGATAGAGGATTTGATGATTTTTCCAAGGGAGACATACTCCCAACATAATGGAGAACCTTAAAGGATTTTGAGACCTTCACCTTTATAGTCAAATGAGCACACAACATCACAATGCATCACGGAACATGACCATTGCGATTGATAGAATCAATACATGGAACAAGACCTTATGAAAAGTCCCTAAACAACAGAAAAGTCCAAAAAGTGGACTCAACAACCTCTATTGACCAAAATACCAAAATTGGTGGTTTAACAAGAACTCTTGCTTCAAAGAAACTATGAAGAACCCAGAGGCCCTCTTAGACACCATTGAGACACTCATCCACACTAACAACCCCAGAACGCTTCCAACTTTGATGAATCAAGTAACTTAAGAAACTAAGGTCTCTTTCAACCTTCCACAAGAACTATCCCACTACAAGAGGATCCACAAATCAACGTAATTAATGGGTGTAAACTCAATCAACAAAGATAGATAAAATATTCCTTTTTATTGATCAAATGGAGGATTTTAGGGAAGGTACATCATCAACCCTAACCAAAATGATTTATCAACCATCATTACTAGAGATGATCAAGAAAGCTCAGAAAGAGAATCCTTTGTTACAAAAGAAGTCTGAGGCTACGAAGGATGGGAGGTTTCCTAAGTTCAATATCAATCAAGAAGGTGTACTGAAATTTCCTACAAGACCATGTGTTCCATTTATTCTAGAAATAAAGAAGGAGTTGATGGATGAAGCTCATTGATCTACTTTCTCTATACATCCTAGAAGCACAAATATGTGTAGGGACCTTTGTGATCATTATTGGTGGGATAATATGAAAAGGGATATTGCTGACTACGCTTCAAGGTGCCTAGTGTGTCAGTAAGTGAGGGAAAAGTGACAACTTTCTCAAGGGGTATTGCAATCACTACCCATACCAGCATGGAAGTGGGATAATATCACTATATACTTCGTCACTAGTCTCTCGAGAACTTCCAAAGGAAATAATGCGGTATGGGTTATTGTGGACTGTCTCACGAAGACTTCCCATTTTTCTTCATTCAGGAAGATTTACATTTTGATCAAATTGCCAAGATTTATGTGAAGTAAGTGGTAAGGCTATATGGAATTCCACTTTCTATCGTATCTGATCATGATCCAAGGTTCACATCAAAATTCTAGAGAAGTCTTTAATATTATTTGAGCACTGAATTGAATTTCAGTATGACCTATCACCCCCAAACTGATAGCCAATCTAAAAGGACAATTCAAACACTCGAGGAAATGTTGAGAACATGATCAATGGAATTTAAAGGGGGATGGGATCAACATCTCCCTTTAGTTCAGTTCCCTTACAATAATATCTTATACTTGAGCATTAAAATGGTGCCCTATGAAGCTCTATATGGTAAGCGATGTAGAACTACTACTTGTTGGCATGAATCTGGTGAGTGAATGATTCTTGGGCTTGATCTTGTCACGAACTGAATCTGATCGCCACCGAAACCGGCACCAAACCCGGCCCATGACAAGGCCTGAAGGGAATTCCTGATCCCCACGGGCTGGCAAAAGTGCCTGGGTACCATAAAATGATAATTGGGAATGATTTACACAAGTTTATAAACATAAAACAACAAATGAATCCAATAAAACGAATCTTGATTTTTCAAACAAAACAACATTTTAAAAAAAATTCCGAACTGAATTACATAGTCTAAAAAAAATCCACAAGACTATAACAATGGTACAAAACCAAAATAGAATATCCCATTAACCTCAACATGGCAAGAGGCATCACCCTCAATCAATCTCCACAACACCGCACCATGAATGACCGGTGAAAACCTGAACTGTTGGCACAAAAGTTATACCCAAACCTGCAACAACAAAAATAACCAAGTCTACTTAAACCCAAGGGTGTAAGTAGTGTGTGAGAAAATGCCCAGAAAGATACCACCACAAATAGATTACATGTGATAAACATTCAAAGACAAAAATCATTCAAGTTTTCAAAAACATGTAATTTCTAGTTACAATTTCTAAAAGATGAAACTTAAAAAAAATCGGTTTTCAAGTGGGCTAATTTAAAGAATAAACACTTTTAAAATAAATTCAAAAGTTACTGAATTTTTTCCGGCCAAATATACCGTATTCTGACTGTAAGTATAAAGGATATAATGAGCACAAGCAATAGGAAATAACCCCTAGGCACTAGAAAGCTGTGGGTCCCAGGTACCTCGCATCTCGGTGAGAGTAACCACAAAAAAATATCCGTTCTCATACACAATCCATAGTAGGGAACATACCCATAAGCTAGTGGTACCCAATCATCTTCATCATAGTTTAGTTAGAGTTGTAAGCGTCAATCTTTCTAAGTGAAACTGAGGTCAAACCCCACGGATTCACTAGCATACTAGTACACGTCCACCCACCTAGATACCCGGGTTTTCCCTTTGTGCTCAAACAAGTTCAACAAGCCAAGAAATATTGTTTTCACATGAAAATATCACTTCCACATCACACATTAACCAAATAGCCCCATGTACAACACACAAGTCACAAATTCCACTTTTCATTCAAATGCATTTTGAAATCAAACTCACACCAAAATAGCCCAAATTTTTTTTTGCATAACGTTAACAATCCAACATATCCTTTAACAATTTTATAAAGTCACTAAAAATATGATAAACATCACATAAGATCCCACTCAAATGTTTCATAAAACCCTTTTTATAAACAAAATCTATTTTTCAGATCGTACTCACACAAATAGACCACATCACGTTTACACCTCTTTCACATTTCAGTAAATCCATTAGACATTTTTTAAAACATTTCCAAGAGGATACACATCACATGACATACCTATTCACATTTAAAATGTTCCATTTGAAATTATAAACAATCCAAAATAGTTTTTCAATATGGTTTCACCTCTTACATAAATAATTAAACCATTCAAAACTTTCATAAAACAATTCTAAAGAGTGTACCAAAGATTTTCACATAAAACCCATTTCAAAACCATATTTCAAGGATAAACACAGACCAATACAAATTCAAAATAGAATTGGCAGCCCCAAAAACATTTATTAAAACAATTTCATATGTTATAAAATGCACCCAAACAATACGCAAAGGGTTACACATGAAAAACACCCAATTTTAAGCTAAAATGAAACTATAAAAATAAATGCTTCACCAAATCAAACATAAACAATTTTTTCACCACGCACAACATATTAGGAACATGAATAATAATTAATTCAAGCAAACTAACTCATCTAGAAATGTTTACACATGGAATCACCTACC
Source organism: Viscum album (assembly GCA_963277665.1). Taxonomy (NCBI): domain Eukaryota; kingdom Viridiplantae; phylum Streptophyta; class Magnoliopsida; order Santalales; family Viscaceae; genus Viscum; species Viscum album. Next base: position 254,111,409 of record OY728127.1, read on the forward strand.
TTTTATGCCGAAACCCTCAAAACATGGTGCGAAACATCAACTGCACCACCGCCGCACCTAAAGGAAGATAAATACAGCCCTAGACCACAATATTTGACCCAAAATACTCCAAATCAAACCCTAGGTTCTAACCTCAACTTTTGGATATGAATAACTTCAAGAAAGTGTGAAAGAAACCCTAAGGAAGGGGAATAAATCAAGGAAAGAAACACTTACTTGAAACATATTGAATAAAACGAAACAAATATACCAGAATTTAAATATACAAGCAAAAAAACCTGATATGGAGGCTCTAATGGGGATGATAAGGTCATTTGGGGACTGAAATGGGGGAAAAAGATCAGAAATTGAAGGAGTTATGAAAGAAACAATTTACCTCTTCAAATCTGGACGATTTGAGAAATTCAGAGAATTTTCGCCGAAATTCGTGAACCACATGAGCTCAAAAGTGTCCAAATAGATAATGGGGGTTCTCCTTAGGTTTTTCTCTTCGAGTGGGAGGTTGAATCACTGAAAAAGAGTAAATATTGAATGAGATATCAAAATATTAAAAATAAAACTTAAAGTAGGAAATGAGATTTCGGGTTGGCCCAAAACCTTAATAAAAAACCCAAATCCATCACGATTATGGATTTTTATGAGGCCCAAATGGATATTTTAGTTTTTATATGTTAGGTTATGACAATTGAGAAGTGTAATTGTTGTAAAATCTTGAAAATCTAATTAGTTATAAAATAAACAAAATTGGTTTTTAAATCTGGAAATGGGCTCACGGTTTGGCCCAAATTTTAAAAGCCCACCATTTCCTCCAAAATTCATGTGAAACCCCACAAAAAAAGAAATAATGTAAATTAAATAACAAAATAACTTTAAAATAAGTAATTTATTTGACAGTTCTCCCCACCATAAAACATTCCGCCCTAAAAAAGCCACAGTTAGGCCAAATACAAAAACCAAACCCAACTGATAAACTAAGAAGTAATTCTTTTCCAAGATTCTCCCCCAGAGGCCAAAACACATCCAGTGATCATTTAAGGAAGGATTACTCTCACAAAGAAAAATTACACCACTTTCCTGAAACAATCAAGCACATTCAGGCTTCATCCCAAATGAAAACTCCTCAAACACAATCTGAACAATACTCAATAAATTTACCTAAAAAAACAACAACATCAAACAAAGTTACACTTACCCTACTATAACTAAACCATTGGGCACTCTCCAATCTCAATTTTTACCCAAGGAAGATGTAGTTAGTTAGATATCTCCGAATTATAATACCTAATTTCAAGACAAGACCAAGAGAAAAAAAGAAAAAAAATCTTAGTTACTCATATAGAGAGACACAAATGGGCTCTCCACCATAAGAGACAACTTAAATTTTTTTCCTGAGACAGAATCAGGACACTAACAGGGAGAGGCCCGAACAGACTCCCTATTACATGGGGTATACATCCATTAGAAATATCTGAAATAATATCCATGGTACCCATGGTGGGTCTCCCCACCACAAGAACCTACCATCTTAACCGACCGGCGTGGGCCGACATGAAAAGACGCAAAAAAAATTTATTGATTTCGGAAGGCTTAAAAATTAGTCCACACGGTTTGGGAAACCGTGCACTAACTATGTAAATCATTATTTCCGCATGTCTTCCTAGCACAATTTCACTACTAATCGTGCACAAACCGCGTGCTCAGCCTGTCTAGCTAGATTTCAATTCATTTTCCAAAGACTCAATGGAAACCAAAATGGTGGGGGGGAGATATTTGGTGATGACATGGGTACATGGACCTCCACCTATTTCCACCAAATGAGAACAAAATAAGAAATATGATGACACCATATGTTTAAAGTCTTCATATATTTCATACTGAGGATAGAGATTTGTACAAGGTTTTAAATGACACTGGGGTTTCCCCTAACTACGCGCCAGCTTCTCTCCGGGACTTATGGACGGAGCTCAAAATATTGAAGAATTTTTGGCCTCACAGTTAGGCTATGGAAACCCCTATGTGGAACTTCTTCTTTCAGTGCCACAAACAACCACACCGCATACCCCGATGGGTTCAACAAGATGTAACACACTCCATAGTTCACTTTACCAAAACCTAACATGTGAATGAAATAAGGGATTAGAAGATGCACAAACATCACACCTTGTTTCTTTGGGTGATAAACTATAGAAGGGCATGACACACATAAAAACCTTCCTCTAAGATAGAGGATTTGATGTTTTTTTCCAAGGGAGACATACTCCCAACATAATGGAGAACCTTAGAGGATTGCACGACCTTCACCTTTATAGTCAAATGAGCACACAACATCACAATGCATCACCGAACAAGGCCATTGAGATTGATAGAAACAATACATGGAATAAGACCTTATGAAAAGTCCCTAAACAACAGACAAGTACAAAAAGTGAACACAATAGCCTCTCTTGACCAAAATCCAAAAATTGGTGGTTTAACAAGAATGATTGCTTCAAAGAAACTATGAAGAACCCATATGACCTCTTAGACACCATTGAGACACTCATCCCCACTAAAAACCCTAGAACGCTTCCACATTTGATGAATCAGGCAACTTAAGAAACTAAGGAATCTTTCAACCTTCCATAAGCACTATCCCACTACAAGAGGATCCAAAAATCAATGTAATTAATGGGTGTAAACTCAATAAACAGAGATAGATAAAATATTCTTTATATAGATCAAATGGAGGATTTTATAATGGCGAAACAATACAGGTTGCATTTCAGTTGTGCATTAACCCCTAATGGGGGTGTACCTTAACCAATGAGAGAACCCAAAGACCCAACCAAGCTGGTCCATTGGTCAAAACATGCCTCAAAACAGATCCAAACACATGAAGGTAACCAACATAAAGGTGTCCCAAAACATATCTCAGAAGAGACTACTAACCGATCCTTCTACCCAACTTGCCATCCAAACACAAACCCCAAACACAGTTCGAACAAGAGGGGTTCTTGAACTCAAAACATCCCACAACATCAACTTTTAAAAAAACACATAATTCACACCATCCAAAATCAGTCATCAAGACATCGTGTTTTTCTTAAAAAACATTTCTTTGAAAAAAGAACGGTTCATCGACTAGCGTATCCACCAATGGTACCCCATGGGCCTTACACATGCATGTTTTTGTACCACATCAGAAACCCTCCTCATATCCAACCATGAACTCATACATTCATTCTATTAACCATACATCATATCCTATAACCCCATGCATGTGGTCGCTCATGGAAATACCAAATATTAAAACAGAAAATCCTTTCCACTTTTCAAAACCAAAACAATCAATCAATACTTCATTTTTCTCAAGACCGCTAACCATGGAATAAAAATCCCAATCATTCAAATTAATACTCACTTTCAATTCATATACATAAATTTCAAAACATATCATTCTATTAAAACACCCTTTGATTGTTTAGAAAACTCTATTGGAAACACTTTTTCAAAACCAATTTCTATATTGTTCCTGTATTCAAAAGAGGTGTAAGAACACCATTTTCCATTTCAAAACAATTCTGAAAATTCAGTTCCACCATTTAATAAATTAATCCATTCCTTCTTTATTTTAAAATCATTTCTCAAAAACTTTATGCTTCTTAAAACCAAGTCACTTTAAAACCAAAGTTCCAAGATTGCAAAACTGAAGCACAAAACAATGCGAGAGGAAACTAGTTTCAGTGGGTGACTTGGACATATAGTTAGCGGCCATATCCTAATCACTTCACTATCATAGATAGTGTTCTAGGGAATATAACCAACTCCACATGGCTTTCCAGGCCCTACAAGCTCACTGAGACAATTAACCTAACTCTCTTTTCATTTCCCCTAATCATCATCAAACCAAGAAAACCAAAGGACTTAGATAAATCCCAACTTCCCTAGGAAAATTGAATCACATCATGAGGTGTGGTGATCAGGAACACTACCCATAACTGGAATATCAAGTCCCGACAATCCTAACTCCAGACTATCCCAACACTTCCCCAAATAACATGACCCAAAGAGTTAACCAGAACCTCTCCTTTGATACCATTTTGTCATGAACCGAATCTGATCACCACCAAAACCGACACCAAACCCGGCCCGTGATAAGGCCTGAAGGGAATTCCTGATCCCCACAGGTTGGAACAAGTGCCTGGGTATCATAAAATGATAATTGGGAACGATTTAGCCAAGTTTATAAACAAAAAACAACAAATGAATCCAATAAAACGAATCTGTATTTTTCAAACCAAATAGTGTTTTGAAAAAATTCAGAACTGAATTAAATAGTCTAAAACAACTCAACAAGACTATAACAACGGTACAAAACCAAAAATGAACAGCCCAAGAACCTCAAAATGGAAAGAGGCATCACCCTGAAGCTATCTCCACAACACCGCACCATGAATGACTGGGGAAAACCTGAACTGTTGGCACAAAAGTTATACCCAAACCTATAACAACAAAAATAACCAAGTCTACTTACACCCAAGGGTGTAAGTAGGGTGTGATAAAATTCCCAGTAGGATACCACCAGTATTATATTCCATGTGATAAACATTCAAAGATGAAAATCATGCATGTTTTCAAAAACATGTAACTTCTAGTTACAATTTCTAAAAGATGCAACTTAAAAAAAATCAGTTTTCAAGTGGGATAATTTAAAGAATCAACACTTTTAAAATAAATTCAAAAGCTACTGAATTTTTTCCAGCCAAATATACCATATGCTGACGGTAAGTATAAAAGATCTAATGAGCACAAGCAATAGGAAATAACCCCTAGGCACTAGATATCTGTGGGTCCTAGGTACCTCGTATCTCGGTGAGAGTAACCACAAAAAAATATCCGTTCGCATACATGAGCCACTAGTAGGGAACATACCCATAACCTATTGGTCCCCAATCATCATCATCATAGTTTAGTTAGAGTTGTAAGCGCCAATCTTGCTAAGTGAAACTAAGGCCAAACCCCACAGATTCACTAGCATACTAGTACACGTCCACCCACCTAGATACCCGGGTTTTCCCTTTGGGCTCAAACATGTTCAAAAAGCCAAGAAATATTGCTTTCACAAGAAAATATCACTTCCACATCACACATTAACCAAACAGCCCCATGTACATCACACAAGTCACAAATTCCACTTTTCATTCAAATGCATTTTGAAATCAAACTCACACCAAAATAGCCCACAACACTTTTTGCATAACATTCACAATCCAACAAATAATTTAAAAAGTTTATAAATTCCCTCAAAATATGATAAAAATCACATAACATCCCACTCACATGTTTCATAAAACCGTTTTTATAAACAAAATCCATTTTTCACATCGCACTCACACAAATAGCCCACATCACGTTCACACCTCTTTCACATTTTAGTAAATCCATTAGACATTTTTATAAAACATTTCCATGAGTATACACATAACATGACAAACCTATTCACATTTAAAATGGTCCATTTGAAAGTATAAACAATCCAAAATAGTTTTCCAATATGGTTTCACCTCTTACATAAATAATTAAACCATTCAAAACTTTCATAAAACAATTCTAAAGAGTGTACCAAATCTTCTCACATAAAACCCATTTCAAAACCGTATTTCAAGGAAAAAATCACACCAATAAAAATTCAAAACATAATTGGAATCCCCAAAAACATTTATTAATCCAATTTCATATGTTATAAAACTCACCCAAACAATACCCAAAGGGTTACACATGAAAAACACCCAATTTTAAGCTAAAATGAAACTATAAAAATAAATGATTCACCAAATCAATCATAAACAATTTTTTCACCACACACAGCATATTAGGAACATACATAATAAGTAATTAAAGAAAACTAACTCATCTAGAAATTATTACATATGTAATCACCTACCTTTTATGCTGAAACCCTCAAAACATGGTGTGAAACATCAACCGCACCACCGCCGCACCTAAAGGAAGATAAATCTAGCCCTAGACCACAATATTTGACCCAAAATACCCCAAATCAAACCCTAGGTTCGGACCTCAACTTCTGGACATGAAGAACTTCAAGAAAGGGTGAAAGAAACCCTAAGGAAGGGGAAGAAATCAAGGAAAGAAACACTTACTTGAAACATCTTGAATCAAACGATCCAAATACACCAGAATTTCAATCTACAAGCAACCAAAACTGATATGGAGGCTCTAATGGGGATGATAAGGTCATGTGGGGACTGAAATGGGGGAAAAAGAGCAGAAATTGAAGGAGTTATGAAAGAAACAACTTACCTCTTCAAATCTGGAAGATTTGAGAAATCCGGAGAAGTTTCTCCCAAATTCGTGAAACACATGAGCTAAAAAGTGGTGAAATAGATAATGGGGGTTCTCCTTAGGTTTTTGGATTCGAGTGGAAGGTGGAATCACTGAAAAAAGTAAATATTGAATGAGATATTAAAATATTCAAAATAAAACTTAAAGTTGGAAATGGGATTTTGGGCTGGCCCAAAACCTTAATAAAAAACCCAAATCCATCACGATTATAGATTTTTATGAGGCCCAAATGGATATGGTAGTTTTTATATATTAGGGTATGACAATTGAGAAGTGGAATTGTTGTAAAATCTTGAAAAATTAGTTAGTTATAAAATAAAAAAAATTGGTTTTTAAATCTGGAAATGGGCTCACGGTTTGGCCCAAGTTTTGAAAACCCACCATTTCTTCCAAAATTCATGTGAAACCCACCCAAAAAAGAAATAATGTAAATTAAATGACAAAATAACTTTAAAATAAGTCATGTATTTGGCAGTTTAGTTCTCTTACAACAATAGCTTATACTCGAGCATTCAAATGGTGCCCTATGAAGCTCTGTATGGTAAGCGATGTAGAACTACTACTTGTTGGCATGAATTTGGAGAGAGAAAGATTCTTGGGCCTGATCTTGTGCAAGAGATGACAGGAAAGTTCCATGCCATCCAATAACACATTAAGGCTACTCAAAGTCTGCAAAAGATCTATGCTAAAAACCATCAAAGGGACTTGGAGTTTGATGTTGGTGACAATGTATTTCTTCGAATTTCACCTTGGAAGAGAGTCATAAGGTTTGGGAAGAAAGGGAATCTCAGCCCTTGGTACATTGGCCCCAATGAAATCCTTGATTGCATAGGAGCAGTGGCCTATCGGCTTTAACTTCCTACAAATATAGCACAATTTCATGATGTCTTCCACGTATCCCTCTTGAGGAAGTACATACTTGATCCTTCACATGTACTAAATCCATAGGTGGTATAACTGGAACATGACTTCTCTTATGAGGAGAAACCGGTGGAGATCTTGGATCATAGAGAAAAGGTTTTACGCAATAAGACTACCCACCTTGTTAAGGCATTGTGGAGGAACCACAAATGCGAAGAAGCCACGTGGGGACCAGAGGAGTCTATAATTCACAAGTACCCACACCTATTCGCTTCTTAGGGTACGAGTTAAAATTTTGGGGAAGAAATTTCTTAAGGGGCGAAGAATGTAACGACCCAAACTTCTGAATAATATTTGTTTTCCTAAATATGTGTGTTATTTCATTTTATACTCCAAAAAACTATATCCTTTTATTAATGAAGTGAGTATAATTAAAATGATACCATTGGGTTTCAACTATTATATGACTATTGGTCAATATGACTTTTGGAAACTAAACCCTTTAAATTACAATTATTGTTTATAAATACAAGTGATATTGGTTAATACAGAAAGAAGAGTCGATGGCCTCATCCAGTAGACTCGGGCCGTACGAATCCCATCTGTCAGAGCTTTGGAGGGAGGAAGCATCTCTGGGCTTTGCTCTAGACCATGCCCAAGTTGAGCTCCAACATGTGAAGCTTGAATAGAATCACTTAAGGGAGAAGTTCAAGCTGATAGAAATCACCACTCGGGAAATGTTGTCTGATCCGACCCAAGATTCTATCACCATAGCACACCTTACACTTAGGTCCTATATTGGTGTTATAAGGGGCTATGTAACGAGGTCTTAGATATTTTTTTTAATCCCTTGGTATAAAGAAAATTGTTATTTCTTATTATGGCAAATTTTGTGATTTTAAAATATCTGGATAAATGTAGGATGAAGTTCCATATTATTGATTAATTTTGGCAAAAAAGGTATTTTAAAATATTAAATAATTAATAATGTGAAATGATTTTTAGAAAATGGTCTTCTACAATTGTGACCAGTAAGAAATTTAGAGTCTAATAAGATCAACTTAATTTTTGGTGAATAGTAAAGTATGAATAGTAATATACCCTTATGAATAGTCATAAATAGTAAATCAGATAAAAAAATAGAAACTTCACTAATGAATGTATAAATATAAGGTAGACATCTTAAAAATGAAAAAACGATCATAGTATAAGTCATGGTATTTTTTCATGCCATAAATATTTTATTTTAAATTTTATAATTAATTTTATAATTTAAAATGGAAATGTATTTTCAGAAAATGTAATCATAAATTGTTCATTTATTGTCTTATGGTTATACGATAATTTTATGGGACCTTGATAACTTTTTTAAGCCATCACAAAACAAGTTTTAGATTTAATGTTGTTTATTTGGAATAAATAATGATTTTATTTAATATTTAAATTAAAAATATTTAGAAAATTATTTTCATAAAATGGATTTCATTTTTGAATTCATAGCATCGATATTAGTTTAGGGTAAATTTTTGGTATTTTTTTGAAACTATTGAATTTTCGGTGAATAGTAAAAATATAGTTTTGAGTTTTGAGCGTTTAATGACAATATTGATGATGTAATACCGATTTAATAAATCTGGTCGACTTGTGAATAGTAAGATATGTTATTATGTGTCCCAAGTGGGCAATACCATGGGAAGATACCATGGGCAAACCCATGGTTTTGCAAATGCCACCGATGAGGTGTCCCTTGGATATTAATTAAATATTCCCTCTCTTTCCCTATAAATACCAAGTCATTCAATAATTAATTTCATTCCAAAATACTCCTCAACTAAGTTATAGCCTTTTTACCTCCCAAGGAGTCCTCCCAAGGTTCCCTCAAGCCCCCCAAGGTCCCAACATTTGAGCTTTCGAAGATACTCTTCAATGTAAGGGAACCTTTCACCCTCCTCTTTTTAGTCATGATTTCCTTTATGTTATGTCTTCTAGTTTCCATATTCTTATTTGGGGGTATGTTCTTATTTATTCTAATTAGTTTAAATTTAATGTCCAAATGATTATATACCCTTTCTTCTCTCATCAATTTATTTTCTGAATTTTAAAGTGACAACGTTAGGCTGCCGAATTTTTCGTAAAAGAAATAACATCTTCTATTTTCTTTCATGTTTCCTTGTATGTCATTCAAATATCCATACCATGATCTTATTATGTACCCATACTATATTATGAATTATTTATAAGTATTTGACACTTTTACCCTCTCTTTTTAATGTTTTTTAAAATGACATTATGTAGCCATTATGCTGTAGAATTTTCGTCTCAAAATCTCTCCTTTTTTTCAAGAAATTCTCTTGTATTATTTATGTGGATACACAAATATATTTTCATTTCCAGGTGTATTTATCAATACATAAAAATTGATATATTTGATTCTGTAATTGACATACATATAACCTTCACTCTGTTTCTATGGGTTATAAATGACATAATGATCTAATTTTTAAGAACTTTTAAAATGTCACGATTTTGAAATAAAACCCATTTCTTTTATTCTCTATGGGTTATTTATGAAATGTTTGATATTTATCTATGTGGATCACATGAAAATAAAGACATATTAAGGGTGTAACCTGATAGTGCTCCAATGCATTGGGTAAAAAATTAATCTCTAGAGATGACAAATTTCACGATACCTTGGTGAATGACCTTGGTAAAATTTTTATGACACATTGGGGATGAAACTTGGTGATATTTTCATGAATGTCTAAATGAAATGTCATATCCACATATTCACGTTATGATTCATGTTATTTTTACTTTGATATGCCTTTTTTTCCATTGCTAATGTCTTATGGTTTTCATCAAGTTCTTATTGATATCACAAGTAAACTGATTCCCTTACTTTCTTTACTAGGCATTCTGCTCACCCTTTCCTTTGATGTATGTCTCCAGGTTATGAGATGAAATAATTGTACTTAGGATGAACTTATGTTGAATCCGTAAAAGTGTATTAGAAGAATGTTTTATGTTTACATGTTTTTTTGTTCCTGATTTCCAAGACACTAGACTTTAAAGATCCTCTGAATGTAAAATGTAATGAAAAGTTTTGAAATAAAAAGGTGGGATTCCATATCAACCACTAATAGATCACACTTAAATCTAGTAATTTCAGTACATGAACTGACATATGAAATTAAAATTTTTAACCAAATGTTATAAAATGACCCAGGCTCTAGCTAATACCCTATCACCCAAGTTTCAGACCAACTATAAAAACTAGAGAGTCCTCTACCATTGTACACATATAAAAAAAATACAGTGCTAGTATTTTTCCAACATAGTGGGAACTATCATACATTCCATGAGAAAGATCTATATTAAGCACAAGGGAAGTTTGGAATCCTAAAATCATTAGGTGAGTTAACCTATAAAACCAGTCTCATAAAATAGTTCCTCCCCAACTAATATGAGGTGGAAAGAGGATTATCTGTATTCATGATCTCATCATAGAAATGTATCTATATACAAGATAGCTATTAGTCAGTGGCACCCAAAAATCAACAGGTTTAACCCAAAAAGAATATAGAAAATTTGGATGAAATGAAAACAGAATAAATTGGTAGATTATAACATACCACTATATAATGCATGTGCTGACATAAATATTCCTCGCAATCAATATCATAGAATTCTATATCAACTATTAAGTTATCATAGTCCTAGTGAAAGGATACATCAACCACTACACCTACATTGGTTTTCCCCACTATTAACTGCACTTGAGACCCCCTAAACACTATCTACCTAAGTTTGAAATTGTATATTCCCATTACCACTAGCTCTAATCATCTTCCCCATGACATACATTCTTGGATACCACTATTTATTAACTTTAATTACGATTTCCCCACCTGGACACATGTTATGATGAGTGTTACACCCCTAGCTATCCACTAATCATCCATGGGATTGTTACTAGCAAAGAGAAGACATTTCACATATATGGTAGGTTATAGTATACTGTATCCTAAAAGATATACATTTCTCCAATGGAAAAAACCATTAATATCATCATGATATACATAAATTACTGAATGAGAGAAATATAACACATGGATGATACATATATGGAAATCCAAAAGATAAATAATGTAGATAAGGTACTTTAAAATTGGGGAAATACATGTCCAACATCCAAAACATAAAACTGAACAACTATATAAGGAAAAAGGACCCTCACTATAAACTATCTCCAAACATGAACTAATCCTAATACCATCATCTCCAAGTACAACTATTGTTATTCTATCACCGCATCCACCATGTTCTCCAATAACCAACTTAGAACAGGTTTTTTTAGCCTAACTCTCAAATGTTCACCTATGAACCATATGTTATCTACCCTGATAGAACTCCTATGGGCCCAATTCCCGTGCAATGGTGAGTATAAACATACTCAATAAGAATCCTCAAAATTCAAAAAAGGATTATGTGAAAATAGGCAACTTAATTCTTTGAATTTAGGGAGTACTAGAGGATGAAAGTAAGGATATCCAAAAAATCAATCTAGACCAAGGTTCCCAATATTAATGAGTATCTAAATATATGTCATGTAGAATTTTCTTAGAAAATAAAAGATACTGAGAAGTCCCATTCATTATTTCTCTAATCCTCAAATTCCACCACACAAGGTAGCTGGTGGTTCTCAGAATAATGAAATGTATAAGAATCCTAAAGTCAATATCCATAAAAAACATGAATTCTAAAAGGAAACCCTCATAGTTATGAGGAATCACATATCTTATAAAATTTTATACTATACAAGCTTCCAATAGCGATGTCACCTCTTGAATCCAATATGGGGAGTTTGCTGATCCCCAAAAATGCTCACTCATAGAGGTATCACATGAAACTAGAGGGAAATGGATATACCTTGGAATGGTTATACAAGTTACTTAGGTCATAAAGTAAAATATCTAAAATTTCAAATAGCCAAATGATATCTACCGTGCTATGTCATGGTCCAAAACTATCAAGTATATCATGTAGTAATTACCTCATATGATTCTAGAGGATCACTTCCCCAAAATAATTGGTGAAATACCGACTATAGTGAAAGATATATGTCTCATTGGAGCTCTATTGATTAGTCAAATAATAATCCAATAATAGATGATCCCTTCCCAATAATATGGGTTAAATACAAACACCAACTGATTCTGTGGGTAGAGGATCTCAACCCCATGCACATATGGGTGAAATACTAACTCTCCCAGAAGATCCTACTCCCAACAGCTGGCATAACAAGTCCACATTGGATTAATAATGAGTATTACTCATGTCTCACTATATTATAGTAGATTACGGGAAATCACCTGGTGCATCTTATGGGTGCATCGAATGTTGTCCCATTTCATCCACATGGTTATGTTTTAATATCCCACTTTGCGTGTCTCACCTAAATAAAATAATTTTTTTTGTTCACATAACCTACCATGTCTATGGGGTTATGCATCACACACCCCGTCTACTTGAGTTGTGATCTTATAAGGCCACATGATGTGCGGGACCCCAAAATAGTGCGTGAGTGCACTCGGATTCCTTAGTCCTGTAACCTCCATACACATCTTGAATATTACATAGGGTAAAAAATGTTTATATACCACTCACATTTAATGTGATATTTAACATCCATTTATACACTAGATCTACATAACTTCAATTCAATCCATGTGTTCTTCCAAAATAAAATCTGTGTAATGGGTTTTTTCTTCTATAATCATCAACTGATCATGTATCTTCCGATTTCATCACCCCTTTGTTGATTTCACCCTCAAACACAAAAAACATTCTCATAATACACTTTGAAAATAATCAATGCTCATACATAAGTACTTTTATGGCCCTCACTCATCAGGAAATAAGATTTATGTTGCCTCCTCACAACTCTTGAGATTATCTGTTCAAGAAACATCAACTGATAATCACCATAAAATATTACATTTTAATCCAAATATACATCATAAAAAAATGTTTTCAAACCATCGATCATCATGGATATCATCTCCCATTGATGGACTTTCAACCCTGATGCTCTATATCAGGAAACCATAAAATCTTCTTTTCCATGAATTATGATTTCATTCTTCAATCCCCATTTATGCCTTAATATGTAAAGATGAATCTATTACCATGATGCCTAAAAAATGATCAATCACACAACGAATTTTTTCTATGGTAATGGTCAAAATACCAACTAGTGAATGTTGATGATGAACACAGGTAGAACAGAGGAAAAAATATATAAAAAAATTGAGGATCCAATGATGACCTTGTTTGGATTGGCTACCTTTCTTTGTCAAAAATTAAATAGGTGGGGTGAATCCAGATGATAGAGATAATATTTTCCACATTTTTTTATGAATTTAAATTATTTTAATCATCCTAAATTATCAATTTTAGCTTATATGAACCAATTTTGGATTTATGATGTGTTTTGAGAAAAATGGTGAAAAGCATCTAATTCTGGATTTTGGACATATTTTTACATCATGGGTATTTTAGTTATTTATTAAAAATATAAATGCAAATTGAGTGAATAATGTTTTGTTAGAATATGTTTTTTATTTCCTCCAACTTTTTATTCTAGACCAGAGAAATATTTGAGCATCTAGAGGCCTTAAAAAATCAATGAAGTTGAAGGATTTTCCGGGAGGACAACATGGACCCCACCAACATAACAGAAGTTATTCACGGCCTACACACCTCAAATTGTAGTGATTCTACATATAATAGAAGAAGGACACATATGCTCAGATCTAAAATTAATTTTAGAGAGTTTGGAAGTCATTAAGGTTTCCATTTAGTGTTATACATTTGAAGGAATATTCTTGGAAACTTCATCCATAAAAAGAAACCTCCAATGAAAAATTAATAACTCCCACATATGATGTAGAAATATGTTGAAATTTTGAGGAGATATGGAAACGATTTTTGTGAACAACATTCATAAAGGGTAAAATGCATTAAAAGATCATTTAATGGTGCTAGGATCAATTTTCAGGGGGAAATTGGCCTATAATAAGAGGGGAGCTCCTCCCTCTCAAAGCATCGCATTCTCTATCCCATTCCTTCAAGGTACCAAGGAGGATATCTCCACTGAGGGAGGCTGGCCTCAAATATTACCCCTTTATTTTAGATTTATTTATTTCCTTTGTTTTTTTTTGTTTTAGTTTTCAATTGTAATTTATATTTCTAATAAATTCATGCATTATTTTTATTTCTATGTCCACCTATCCACTCTCTTTTCTTCTTCTCATCTTACCATAGTGAAATATAATACTCACAATCATGAGTAACTAATCCGAGGAATATCATAAGGGAGTAATCAGGTTCTTGAACCCAAGACCAAGTTTTTAATATTCTTTGAGTTAATTCTATGGATAATTTATATTGGGTGTAATCCTCACTGTGGTTGTCTAATGTTTAATTTCTTAATCTACTAACATTTTCCCTCGATTGAGGAGGTGGATGGAGGTTATGATTAGAGATCACTATGTTGACTATTAATTTATAACCAGGGTAGACTAAGGTGTGCACACATACTATGTAGTGTGTTCACTAAGAATATTGGAATCTGGTCAATGAAGGTGCTCCCTGAAAGTTTTCTCAGGATAACTTACTTTCTTCAGTAATTCAATTTTGTTTGGAATTTCAAATTAATTTGAATTGAATTTTTTTATTTAATTTATTTTCATAAATTCTATTTAATTAATAGAAATAATAAAAACGAAAAAAAATTCTTTTAGGTGAATTTTTTTAAGTAAGTGAACAATTGAGAATGCTCCTCAAATGAGACGACCCGGGTCCGCCTCTACGCTACACTTGGAAAACATAAAAATAAGCTTTTTCCACATCCTATGACAGGCGCACGTCAAAACTGGCACCGTTTTCATGGATCTGATCAATAGTTTACTTATCTTTTTCTATTTGAATGATATTGATAGATATTCATTTTTATTTAAAAAACAAAAAATCCAAAAAAATAAAAGTTTTCACGATGTATTCGAATTATAATTACTATGCATGGAATGACTACTCATAGGTGAAACAACAATAAGAGGAATATATTTTAGAGTACAATAGAGATAAAATGAATGAACTTAAAACGTCTGTATAAGGACTAAGGATTGAAATAGAAAGGCTAACATAATATTCCCATACTACCTAGGAGAAACCAGACCTTGATCCAGAGTAAGAACCCGAGGTAGTGGTGGAAGAAATTTCACCACTCATCTATGAAATTAAAGAACCTTAGGAGGAAAGGGAGGAATAATTTCCTAATAAGAAACATGTGGGAGATCAACATGAATTGGAAGAATTCTGGAGTGAATGTGAGGAACTTCTTGATCTCCCCAAGCCTTGCAAAGAAGAAGAGCCACTAGCACTGAAGGAAGAAACCACCCAAGTGGTGGAATTTGAAGTAAAACTGGAGGAGATTTGCTAGCTACCTCCATCCAGTGAAGATAGGATCCAAGAGGAACTTTCAATTTAAGAGGATATTAATGATGAACCAACTTAGAGAGATGATACATTCTTGAACTCAAATTCTTTAAATTATTTTGAAACTAATTTGAGTATCTCTCCTAATTCAATTTAATTATCAGATCCAACAAACACATACTATGCCTTGGAGGATGATGTGAAAAATGATTCACCTATTGAGGAATGCATGGACCTCCCTAAAGACATTTAATATCTACTGGAGGAGCCCCATCATGAAGAGATCCAAGTTGCTGAGCCTGAGGAAATCAGATAAGAGGTTTAATCCCCCATGAAGCTAGCACTAGAATACAAGATGGTTGCACAAGTAGCAATAAAATAAGAGGAGGTTACCTAATTCATCCTACCCCCACCATGAAAGTTGTACCACATTGCGAAGGGGGAGGATCTGGTATACTCTATCCATGGAGTCCTCCTTAACAAGAACAAAGAACTACAATCTGGTAAGATCCAAATGTGGTGGTTCAAATAAAATAAGCTTCATCCACTGACAGAAAATGGATAAAATCTAGTACTACCCATAAGAGGCAGTAAAAGATTCCAGGGCCCACTTGGGGGATCATACTAAGATTTATCCTTAACTTTATTTATTGTACTTTAATTTTCAATATTTGGAATTTATATTTCAAATTCAGTTTTAGGAATTAGTCTAGAATTAGACCTACTCCCTCTTATCATATTGAGCTTAAATGAAATGATCCTTGTGATTAATTGAGTAATTTTTATTTTATAGGATCATGATGGAAGAAGGAATCCCCAAGAAATAGATGAAGTGGACCAAATCTTAAATTCAAAAGGGAGTTCGATTTTTATGATTATCATTTAAAATCCTTTCATTTTTTGGCCCAAAACATCTTTTTAGTTTTAATGATAAAAATTACATGCCCAGACCTAAATTAATGATTTCTTTACTTATCTAGGAGACATGTGTTTCTTAGGAACCCTATGATTCCATGTTTTATATCTCAATGTTAATGATATTGAATGAGTAAAATGGAAAATTTAATGTTTAAAGTGAAACATAGATATTGAAATGATGACTCATGATTCGAAGTAATTGATTGATTTATGTAAATGAAATTTCCTACTATCTTTCATGCTTTGAATTTATAAAGTTTATGTGAATTGATTTTTTATTATTAGTCATGCCATGAGTGATTGTCCAATTTAATATTTCTCATTCCTGAGAGGATTTCTAGACCAAGTACTTCCAATTTTTCTTGAGCATATTTCTTGAGTGATTTTGGGACATGTCACCTACCATAACTTGTAATACCCTAAGCTTCCATGGTACGCTCCTCTTTGAATAATACAGTAGCGTGTGTTGTACGTAACTTCGAGTTGTAACACACCACAACCAATCAAACTAGTCGTTATCAATAGTAATACCCACCTTTTGAAATTATATAAATTTTATCTTTTAAAATAGACTATATTTTTGGATTAGGAATATCGAAATTAGCCTATGGTGAAATTTTGGTATTTTTCTGAAAACTTTCAATTTTCTATGATTAGTGAAAAACACTGAGTTGTAGTTTAAAACCGAATTTTTATTTAAATAATTATTTATTTTATTTAAATTTATTTTAGGTCAAAATAGATACATAATACCTATATATGTTCAATTAAATTTATTAGAGTCAGTTTATAAAAATTTTCGATATATAAAAATGTTATTGAACTTTTCATCGTCTTTTACGCACCTCCTAAGAGAATTTGTAAATTCACATAAAACTTAATTTTACCGCTTCTGTGAGTTGAATTTTGAAAATCTGAGAGACACGGTTAATATCAAGGATTAAAATTTGGTTCAATAAGATAAAAATAATTTTTGGTGAATAGTAAGTTTTTACTTTTATTTACCACGGTTAAAAGTAAATAGGGTAATTAAGGGTAAAAATGATATTATTATTACCCTAACACATGTCCTAATTCTATTGGATAAGGGTAATTAGACAAAAAACAACCTTAGGAATAAAATATGACCCTTTAGGTCCACTTGGATTAGATTAGTCCATTTATTATTATTTAATTTAAAGAAGAGTTAAAAGTGTTAAATTCAAAGTTTATTAACTAAACCATTTTTAATATAGGGTTATACATAAGATAAATTCGACTATAAATATTAATTATAAAGATAAAAATATTTCCTACATTATGGTTTTTTATTTATTATTTTTAAATTATATTTATTTATGACACAATGATGATGCTGTAATTACATTGTTAATGAAAGAATCAAATAAATGGTATTATAAATATTAAAATAAATATAATTTCGAAGTTTTTATAAAATAAATGAATTTTCTAGGAGAATATTACATGTTAGGGATAATTCAATGTATCTTGTTCGAAGTAATAAAGTTGTGATGACTTTCACAAAAACGAAATACCAAATAGTGTCAAAATTGACATAAATTAATATTTAAAACAAATACTATATTATTGGTTGATATAATATTCCTAAAAATGTAAGGTTCGGAAAAAGGTCTTAAATAATATTATATATGTCATTAATTATCCACTTGAGGTTCTCTTGTAAGTTTATAGTAAGTTTATTAACCATATATAGTAAGAATACAAGAAGACACAGTAAAAGCTAAACTATTTAACTAAGAGTTAAATCTAAATGATAAGGTTTAAATGTTAACCTAAACTTGTATAAAACCTATTGGTTGAGAGGATTTCGACCCATAACCACCTAAGGATCTAAATAAATTCATTTGGAACCATTATATACCAAATATTATTGTATAATAAATTAATACTTTAATCTTTTCCTAAAGTGACCATCACCCCTCTTATAAAAGGGCACCTACCCTTCTCTCAAAATCACACCTCCAAATCCATTTGGATCGGCCAAACCCTACCCAAATATCCTCCCTACTTCCATAAATTCAATATAGAATCCTTATTGTGATTATAAAGCCAACCTATGGAGCCCTTTTGATCAAATCAAAGGGAAGAACCGGAAGAAGAGGTAATGTTTTCACCACCCTCTTTCAAGTTCCTTTCTTCTTCCACTTCTTCATTATTTGTTATTTCCATTATAAAATTATAAATCCAGTATATTATATATACTGTTATGTTAATATAAATATTGTACAACTATATTCATTATTCTATCCATCTTACGAATGATAATGTCACCATGCGTGCGTACGTATGGCTTACCGTCCCCACACCGTGGCGTAATTTGTTATTCAACACTATGTTATTTGGATGGATATAATGATGACTAATATGTATATAAATAATGAAAATAACATGATAATGTATCTGTAAAATTAATATACCATCTAATTCCACACCTTTAAGAAAATGATATTGTCGCTTGTACGTACGTACGGATTACCGTCTCCACGACACGATGAGATTCATTTCCACATTCACCATTCATCGACGATTATAAAAATATATATTACTAATATGTTTGTAATATATGAAATAATAATAATAATGGATATATATATATATATATTTGTATATTTACTTACATATATTTTATTCACTTAGTTCCGTTCAATACGTTATGAAAATAGAAACAACATTTATGCGTACGTACAGACTACCGTCTCCATAAACGGTGTTTTCCATTTCATATATATCTCTATTATAAATATTTATATTATAAATATATATGATATATATATCATGTTTTATATTCATTAAGTATTTAAATCAGTATCTAAGTTATACAATCAAGAGTAACAAGTTAAAACACGTACGATAAAGAAAGTGATTATTACCCGAAATGTTAATTTAACATAGAAATTATTATTAAATGGGTAGTATAAAGTCATAAATAAATAATGTATGATATCATAAATATTAATATGTTTCTAGTATAATTTAATAACATACTATGGTCTTCATACAGGAGGTTAAACGTACCCTCAACTAAAGGAAAGTGCAAGGTAAGGGGTTTTCATCTCACTCCTTATTCCCATGAGATTCATACCATATTGCCACTATTACCTTTTGTGTGGTGTATGTACTGCCCATAATTGTATTCTTTGTGTAATACACTTTAATTTATGTGTATTTACATATTCATTGTATGATACCTCTTTCATGAGGGGTATGTTTCGTAAGTTACCAAATTGGTAAGGGTTAATTTCACAATCTCTTTATTATCTGAGGTTGTTTTTACGTAAGTATCTACTGGGACATATTTATTATCCATGAACATGTTTCATAAAATAGTTTTCAAAGGGATTATTTTAAGGTACTTTTTACTAAAATATCATTTTAAATGTTTTAAAGATTTATTCTTTTAAACCATTCTCATTAATGTCCATGTTTTCAAAATGGTTTTAAGGATTTATTTAAATGGACATGAATGTTTTAAAATGATAATTACTTTCCAAAGTTTCAAAGTCTTGTGAGAAAATTTGATTCAAAAATGTATTTAAATCTCTTCATTTCTAAATTGTGTGACTTTTAAATGTTTTCATGAAAAAGAGATATTTCTCTCATAGAGTTTTACAAATCATTTTCATCTATGTCAAAATACTTTAATGGATTTAAACTTGTTTTAAGTTGATTTATTATGATACAAATCTTCCGTATTGTATTAAAGTTTTTGTGATATGTTTGACTACAGATGTGTTATTTTTATACCATTCATGGTTTGTGGGTAAATTATTGACATTTCGTATGCCAGTTTTAATATGAATGTTTATGTTATGTTTAAACCTTTTCATATGAGGAATGAATTGGACTTAGTAAGTGACGGGTGGAGCCCGCTATAACTCCTCGATGCATCGGTAGGTCTCATGAGACAAACTAGTGTCTTGGCACAAGGCCTTGACAAAATATTATTTTTAGTCTTGGCACAAGGCCTTGACTATGTGGTTATGATTGTCTGGCATTATGCATTATATCATTATGAAAGTGGTTAGTGATATTGCATGTGATTATTAGACTAGTAGAATATCTATGTGAATAAATAAATAGCATTACTGAATTTTATTTTTTTCATATTATGCTGAAGTTCAAGTTTAAAAGGATTTTGTTTTAGTTATACTTTGTCTTAAATGTTTATGCTTATTTATGAAAGTTTCTACTCTATTGTTATCCTTACTGAGCATCTGAGATCACCCCTTTTTATGTTTTATTTTTCCCAGGATTCCAAGAAGTGTATTGTGATTGATATGTAGGGTTATGCCAAGGGAATAATGGCATTCATAAAGGATTATTTATGTTGTTTTGTATGTTATAAAGTGTAGTGTAACATTCATATATTTAATCTATTTTCCAAGACTACTAAACTGATCGGTCCTTCCGGACTTGATTCCTTGTAATCATGCCAATGTATTAAAATAATTCACCAACTCTAGGAAACTGGGGTCGGGGTGTTATAGTTGGTATCAGAGAAATTTTAGGGTTAAAACTTGAAAACACCTCTTTGAGCTCGACTCGAACGGGAACTGGTGCACGACAACAGGCCTTGTTGCACTCTTGATTACGACACTCCCGGGGGATATGCTTAGGATAATTATCATTTTTTTTATAAACCACTATGAAGAGTTTATGAGTATATATCTCCTCAAGGAAAACATTTTTGTTATTATGGATTATATCCATAAACTATTCAATTTACGTTAGGTATTTCACAGGTTTGGAATTATGAATTTCGATTCATAAACTGACATAGATTATGACATTGTATAGAAATGGCACCCAGTAGAAGGAATGTGAACTCCTGCAATACGTATGATCCAAAGAGTAATAAGGATCATATCTTTCATGGTATTAAGCCAGCATTTAGAAGGGAAATAGTCTCCCATGTATTCTCAACATTTTAAGAAATAGTTTCATGTGTTAATAAGATAAGTAAAGAATTCTATGAGTCCTATGGATTTGAAGGGAAGCAAGATAAGAAAAGGATGGAAGAGAGAAAGATGGATAAAAGGAAGAGGGAAAAGAAGAATTTTCCCATATGTGATAACTGTGGGAAGAAACACCCTGGAACTTGCCTAAAGGGAATGAGAGTTTGTTATAAGTGTGGAGAAAAAGGACACCATGTACGTTATTGTAAGGGTAAGAAAAAGGTTTCAAATGTACAATTCTTTATCTTCAAGGATTTGGGACACTATGCGAACCAATTTCCAAATCATCAGAGTTTTCCCCAAATTATGATATTGGATAATAATCAAGTTATGATACTACCACATATGGGGAAGAATGATTAGATTTCTTATGTTGTTATTAAATAATTGTGTAATTTGAGTGTTGTATCAACAATGTACTGGTTATAATAATTATGGAGTATATAAGGATTGCAATGCAGTACTATTTCATTAAGAACTTGAGATTTTGTGGAACCAAGAAAAGTGACTCAATAGAAGGTTAAATTTTTGGAAAATATATGGTTGAGAGAAAGATAAACCATAATATGGTTCTAATACCGATGCATTGATTTTGGAATAATACATCATTGATTTGGATAAATTATAATGGCTATTTTTGACTACCTTGAAACTGATTAATGATTTGTATATTCCATAATTGTTAGAGTTTACAACATTTTTGGATAGAAGGAGTATATCCAGTATTCTATAAGGAATAAGGGATCAAGAATGTAATCAATAAGGTTTTATGGTAATTCAGGATGTTGCAGTGTTTTAAAAGAATTCATGATGAAAGTGTTCACATGTTATTAAACAGAAAAAAAGATCTTCATTGTCTTTACCTTCCTTATAAATTTAGGATTGTGAGTTTGGATAGAAGTATTTTGGATAATTCTAGTTTGAGATTATTTTTGGATTCTCATAAAAGGACAACCTGGAGGTCGGGCGGCAACCCGTCGCGTCCGGCAAGGCTGCAAGACTTGAACCCGCAACCGAAGGGCGACAAGGGTGTATCACCTACCACTGGCCCACATGATGTCCTGGATAGAATAATGTAGTCTTTTAAAAAAAAAAATTCTGGTAGATTAATTATAAATTCATTTTTTTTAACCCTATATGAATAGGATAAATAGAATATTATTTTTAATTTCTATTATCTTTTAGAATGAAAGATGAGTTTGTGGTAGAAATTAGTTAAAGTATGGGACTCTACTTTTTAAGTATATATTTTTCTTATTCTCTTATTCTATGAATAAATAAATTCTTATACTTTATTGAAGGGATATTAAAACCAAAAATGTGTTATCCTAATACCATATGTTTTGATGAACCAATAGTATTTTAAATCATCATAGATTGATGAATTTAAGGCCCTTGATTTTACTTTTTTTTTTGATTGACAGCCTCAATCACTACCTATAAATTTTTACATTTTTCCTCCAATTATATGTCTCTAATTTCCACCAATGTTATCCTAATCGAGATCATAATTTGGTGGTGACCCTTTCATTTCCCTTTTCCTCTTATTAAGACTAAATTTTATTAACCTAATTTCCGATATGGGTTTTCCCAAAGGTATTTTCTATTTTCAACCTTTTATTTTTGAAAAATAATTTCAAATTGTGAGGACCCAATTTATTGAAGGAGGGGAAAATGTAACACCCCAAGCTTCCACGGTACGCTCCTCATTGAATAATACAATAGCGTGTGTTGTATGCAACTTCGAGTTCTAACACACCACAACCAATCAAACTAGCATTTATCAACAGTAATATCAAAACATTGAAATTATATAAATTTTATCTTTTAAAATGGACTTCATTTTTGGATTCGGAATTTCGAAATTATCCTAGGGTGAAATTTTGGTATTTTTCTGAAAACTTTCAAATTTTGACGAATAATGAAAAACACTGAGTTATAGTTTAAAACCAAATTGTTATTTAAATAATTATTTATTTTATTTAAATTTATTTTAGGTCAAAATAGATACATAATACCTATATAAGTTCAATGTAATTAATTAGAGCCAATTTATAATAATTTTTTATATATAAAAATTTTATTGAACTTTTCACCATCTTTTACCCACCTCCTAGGAGAATTTGTAAATTCACATAAAACACAATTTTACCGCTTCTGTGATTTGAATTTCGAAAATCCGAGAGACACGGTTAATATCAATGAGTAAAATGTGGTTCAATAAGATAAAAATAATTTTTGGTGAATAGTAATGTTTTACTTTTATTTACCACGGTTAAAAGTAAATAGGGTAATTAAGGGTAAAAATGATATTATTATTATCCTAAAACATGTCCTAATTCTATTGGATAAGTGTAATTCGACCAAAAATAACCTTAGGAATAAAATATGACCCTTTAGTTCCACTTGGATTAGATTAGGACATTTATTATTATTTAATTTAAAGAAGAGTTAAAAGTGTTAAATTCAAAGTTTATTAACTAAACCATTTTAATATAGGTTTATACATAATATAAATTCGACTATAAATATTCATTAGAAATATAAAAATATTTCCTACATTATTATTTTTTATTTATAATTTTTGGACAACAAATAATTAAATTTATTTATGACACAATGATGATGCAGTAATTACCTTATTAATGAAAGAATCAAATAAATGGTATTATAAATATTAAAATAAATATAATTTCAAAGTTTTTATGACATCCAAGAATTTTCTAGGTGAATAGGGCATGTTGGGGATAATTAAATGTATATTTTTTGAAGTAATCATGTTTTGATGACTTTCACAGAAACAAAATACCAAATAGTGTCAAAATTGACATAAATTAATATTTTAAACAAATACTATATTATTGGTTGATATAATATTCATAAAAATGTAAGGTTCGGCCAAAGGCCTTAAATAATATTATATATTTCATTATTGAGCCACTTGAGGTTCTCTTGGAAGTTTAGAGTGAGTTTATTAACCATATATAGTAATAATACAAGAAGACACGGTAAAAGTTAAACTATTTAACTAAGAGTTAAATCTAAATGATAAGGTTTAAATGGTAACCTAGACTTGTCTAAAACCTATTTGTTGAGATGCTTTCGACCCATAACCACCTAAGGATATAAATAAATTCATTTTGAACCATTATAAACCTAATATGATTGTATAATAAATTAATACTTTAATCTTTTCCTAAAGTGACCCTCACCCCTCTTATAAACGGGCACTTCCCCTTCTCTCAAAAGCACACCTCCAAAGCCATTTGGCTCGGCCAAACCCTTCCCAAATATCCTCCCAACTTCCCTAAATTTATCCTAGAGGCCTTATTTTGATCAGAAAACCAACCAAATGAGCCCTTTTGATGAAATCAAAAGGAAGAACCCGAAGAAGAGGTAATGTTTTCACCACCCTCTTTCAAGTTCCTTTGTTTTTCCACCTCTTCTTTATTTGTTATTTCCATTATAAAATAACAAATCCAGTATATTATATATACTGGTATGTTATTATAAATATTTCACATCTATATTCATCATTCTATCCATCTTATGAATGATAATGTCACCATGCGTGCGTACGTATGACTTACCGTCTCCACGCCGTGGAGAAATTTGTTATTCAACACTATGTTATTTGGATGGATATAATGATGAGTAATATGTATATAAATAATGAAAATAACATGATAATTTATATTTAAAATTAATATACCATCCAATTCCACACCTTTAAGGAAATGATATTGTCGCTCGTGCGTACGTACGGATTACCATTTCCACAATGCGATGAGATTCATTTACACATTCACCATTCATCGACGATTATAAAAATATATATATATAATATGTTTGTAATATATGAAATAATAATTCTACTGGAGATATATATATATATATATATATATATATATATATGTACTTACATATATTTTATTCACTTAGTTCCGTTCAATACCTTATGAAAACGGAAACAACGTTTATGCGTACGTACGGACTACTGTCTCCATAAATGGTGTTTTCCATTTCATATATATGTCTATTATACATATTTATATTATAAATATATATGATATATAAATCATGTTTTATATTATGTAAGTATTTAAATCATGATCTAAGTGATACAATCAGGAGTAACAAGTTAAAACACGTACGATAAAGAAAGCGATTATTACCCGAAATGTTAATTTAACATGAAAATTATTATTAAATGGGTAGTATAAAGTCATAAATTAATAATGTATGATATAATAAATATTAATATGGTTCTAATATAATTTAATAACATACTAATATCTTAATACAGAAGGTTAAACGTACCCTCGACTAAAGGAAAGTGCATGGTAAGGGGTTTTCATCTCACTCCTTATTCCCATGAGATTCGTACCATATTGACACTATTACATTTTGTGTGGTGTATGTACTACCCATAATTGTATTATTTATGTAATACAATTTAATTTATGTATATTTACATATTCATTTTATGATTCTTCTTTCATGGGGTGTATGTTTCGTAACTTACCAAATTGGTAAGGGTTAATTTCACAATTACTTTATTCTCCGAGGTTGTTTTTACAGAAGTATCTACTGGGACATATTTATTATCCATGTCCATGTTTCATAAAATAGTTTTAAAATGGATTATTTTAAGGTACTTTTACTAAAACATCATTTTAAATGTTTAAAATATTTATTCTTCAAAACGATTCTCATTAATTTCCATGTTTTCAAAATGGTTTTAAGGATTTATTTAAATGGACATGAATGTTTTTAAATGTTAATTACTTTCAAAAGTTTCAAAGTGGTATGTGAAAATTTGATTCAAAAATGTATTTAAATTCTTTCCTTTCTAAATTGTGTGACTTTTAAATGTTTTCATGAAAAATGTATATTTCTCTCAAAGAGTTTTACAAATCATTTTCATCTATGTCAAAATCCTTTAAGGGATTTTAAACTTGTTTGAAGTTGTTTTATTATGATTCAAATATTCCATATTGTATTGAAGGTTTTGTGATATGTTGGACAATGGATGTGTTATTTTTATACCATTCATGGTTTATGGGTAAAGTATTGATATTTCGTATGCCAGTTTTAATACGAGACGTTTGCTGAGCAGTGTTGTGATGGTGAAAGCTGGCCTTAATGTGATTGATGCTGTGGAGGATTTTTCTTCGTATTGAATTTGGTTGTTTCTTGCATTGAAATCTTGGGCTGTGAGGGTTTTTTTGAATGTATTAGTCACTGAAGTCATGTTGGGTTCCCCCTTTCCCTCAAAAGGGGGTTTATGCTAATATTAAAAAAAATTAATTTTCAGTCAGTCAACATGCCAGTTTTAATATGAATGTTTATGTTATGTTTAAACATTTTTATATGAGGAATGCATTGGAATTAGTAAGTGATGAGTGGAGCCCACTATATCTCCTCGATGAATCGGTAGGTCTCATGAGACAAACTAATGTCTTGGAATAAGGCCTTGACAAAATCTTATTTGTAGTCTTGACACAAGGCCTTGACTATGTGGTTACGATAGTCTGGCATTATGCATTCCATCATTATGAAAGTGGTTAGTGATATTGCATGTGATTATTTTACTAGTATAATATACATGTGAATAAGTAAATGGAATTATTTCATTTTATTTTTTCCATATTATGCTGAAGTTCAAGTTTAAAAAGGATTTTGTTTTAGTTATACATTTTCATAAATGTTTATGCTTATTTATGAAAGTTTCTGATGTATTTTTATTCTTACTGTGCATATGAGCTCACCCCTTTCTTTGTTTTATTTTTTCAAGGATTCCAAGAAGTGTATTGTGATTGATATGCAGGGTTAAGCCAAAGGAATAATGGCGTTCATAAAGGATTATTTATGTTGTTTTGTATGTTATAAAGTATAATGTAACATTCATGTATGTAATATATTTTCCAAGACTGCTAAAATGATCAGTCCATCGAGACTTGATTCCTTGTAATAATTCCAATGTATTAAAATAATGCACCGACTCTGGGTAATTGGGGTCAGGGTGTTATAGAACTTTCATTTGAACTTTTCAAAGCTATGACTCTACAAAAAACATTTAAAATGATTGAGAAATATTTTGAAAAGTCATTATCTATAAAGACCACCATTACATCAATCCTTCATTTATCCCAAAGAGACCATGAATTAACTTTATAGGGATGATCCATGTTTCAAGCCATTTTTATCCATTCCTACCCTACTCTTGGTATTTGCATGATATTTTAAAGATGAAGTGTGGGGGTGAAGGGATTCATGGTAGAAGGGATGATTTAAATTGTAAGGAAAATGTGTGGGGATTATGGGAATTGTAAAAGGTTGTGTAATAATTCATTGTACTCTATTATTTTTTCCCTCTTGAATAAAAAAATGAAAATGACAAAAAGAAGAAAAAAAGAGAAAAATGGGTTGTGATTTGGGAGAACCAAAAATCACCATTTTTCAGACCAAATATCTTATAATCATATGTGGTTAGGTGATGGTTTTGAGGTTTTATATTATCATAAATTTCAAAAAAAAAAGAAAAAAACATTTTTTGTTATAAAAAAACCAATAGGGTGCATTAATCATTCATTATGTTTTACTTTCATCATGACCTTAATTTGAGTTTGAGGGAAGTGGGTGTTGCTAGTTTGAAGGGGAGAATTTAATTACAATTTTTGATATCATGCATTATAATTAAGAGATAAACCTCCTCCTTTAGCCTTAATTTTTAAAACACCAAATCCTACCATCCTTAAGCCTCAGATTAATTTGAACTATTATTTAAAAGTCCTCATTATTTTATATGCCTTTTTTATTTTCAAATTGGAGAAATTAGTTATTTTACAAGCTTATAGATAAGGTTCATGTTATCATGATATGAGAATAACTCTAATTGAATTATATCATGAGAGATGAGATGAAAAATTCAAAGGTGAGGTAAATCATGATGTGGCATGCTTAATAATAATTAATTGAGAAGCTTGAATTAATGAAAGAATAAGTTCAATTTTTTTCAAAGGGGAAAAGTAAAATATATGAATTCATTGTTTCTTTGAAAAATTGGAAATTAAATTGATATTTTATGGGGATTTTTTAATGTTTTATTTGAAATTTAAAATTGTTAAATTTTATTACTTTAGAATTTGAATATTAGTAACATTGGTGTCCTCTGAATTCCATGTTGAGATTTTTGGATTGAGGAAAATCACAATTTAAGTGTAGGGGAATTGATAGAGATAATATTTTCCACTTTTTTGTGTATATTTAAATTGTTTTAATCATCCTAAATTATCAATTTTAGCTTATATGAATCAATTTTGAATTTATTATGTGTTTTGAGAAAAATGGTGAAATGCACCTAATTCTGGATTTTGGATAGATTTTTACATCAAGGGTATTTTAGTAATTTATTGAAAAATATAAATCCAATTTTTTTGAATCTTTTTTAGAATAATTATTTTATTCTTTTAAACTTTATATTATGGACCAGGGGAGGATTCGAGCATCTAGAGGCTTTAAAAAATCATTGAAGTTGAAGGATTTTTCGGGCAGACAGCATGGGCCCCACCACCATAACGAAAGTCCATCTCAGTCTACACACCTCCAATTTTGGATATTTTACCTTTAATATAATAAGGACACATAGTATCAGATATAAATTAATTTGAGGGAGTTTGGAAGTGATTAAGGTTTCCATTTGGTGTTATAATTTTGAAGGAACCTTCTTGAAAATTTCATCCAAAAAAAGAAACCTCCAATGAAAAATTCATAACTCTCACATATGAGATCCAAATATGTTGCAATTTTCTGGATATATTGAGAAGATATTTATTAAAAACATTCATGAAGGGTGAAATGAGTGAAGAATTCATTCAATGGTGATACAATACGTCAATGATAGGGGAAAAAATTTGGCCTATAAAAGGAGGGGAGCTCCTCCCTTTCAAAGCATCATATTCTACATCCCATTCCTTCAAGGAACCAAGGAGGATATCTCCACCGAGGTAGGATTGCTAAAAATATTCCCCCTTTATTTTTAATTTATTTATTTTTCTTTGTTTTTTGTTTTAGTTTTCATTTTTAATTTAGATTTCTAAAAAATTCATGCATTATTTTTATTTCTGTGTCCACCCATCCACCCACTTTTCTTTTTCTCATATTACCATCGTGAAATATAATAATCATGATCATGAGTAAATAATATGAAGAATATCCTGAGGGATTAATCAGGTTCTTGAACCTAAGACCATGTTTTTAATATTCTTTGAGTTAATTCTATGGATAATTTATAGTGGGTGTAATCCTCAATGTGGTTGTCTAAAGTTTAACTTCTTAATCTTATGTAATTTTCCCTCGACTGAGGATTTGGATGGAGGGTGTGGTTGGAAATCAATAAGTGGAATTTTCATTCATAACCATGGTAGACTAAGGTGTGCACACAAATGATTGAGTGTGTTCGCTAAGAATATTGGAAGCTGGTCAATAAAGGTGCTCCCTGAAAGTTCTCTCGGGAGAACTTCTTTCTTCAATAATTCCATTTTGTTTAGAATTTCATATTAATTTGAATTGAATTTTTTTATTTCATTTATTTTCAAAAATTAAATTCCATTCATATAAATAATAAAAAAAATTAGTTTAGGTGAATTTTTTAAGTGGGTTAAAAATTGAGAACAGTCTTCAAGTGAGACGACCCTGGTCAGCCTCTATGCTGCACTAAGAAAACATAAAAATATGCTTTTTTTCATGCCCTATGATTGGAATACGTCACAATAATATAAAAATAATTATTTAATCCAAAATTATCAATAAAAAATTAATAGTATTTTAAACAATTAATTATAGATTCTATTTTTTGGAGATAATCTATAATATCCACGAATTCCAAAGTAGGGTTAAATTCAAAAATCAAAGACCTACATTAGGAACATATCATTTTTTTGTGAAGAAATAATTCATAATTTATTTCATGGAAAATTCAGCTACAATCATATTTGGCTCCATGATTATCAACAATCATTCATTGGGGAAGATAAAATCACCTTATTTTCATCGTCATCCGCTATCCTCAACTCAATTTCCTCCAAAAGGAGATACCTATATCTCCCTATAAATTCTGTCATGTTATGTGGATAACCTTATTGGATCGTAAAATACTAATTTATAGTTATAAATTAATGTTTTATATCTAGTTAAGAAATTAAAAATATCAATTTAATTTATTTTTATAAATTCATCTAACCCCACCCATGATAGTGCTCTAACACAATACTCGATGTGAATTAAAATGTAGCCATACAAGGGGTAAAAAAATTAGAGATTTAATGGTGGTCTCTATATCACTTTAGAAGAATCTATTAAGGGTATACTACCATTTCATTAAAAAATTGACATGCGCACCTTAAAATAATATAATATTTTTGTTATATTATTTTTATGGCTCCACGACACGTGCTTTCACACACCGTTGTTACCTATTGGTAAACCTAACATTCTAGATCCCATAGAAATATTAAAAAATTATTAATAGGTTATAAACTAGTGTACAATTACAATTTTACCTCAAGGGAGGTCTCATGACTTTTGAAATCATAATCAAGTTGAGTCCTACTCGAATGAAAACCTGCGTCACTACAGAAGTCCAATGTGTTTGATAGCTTGCTCCACACCCAATATCAAAATAAAAGGATATAAAACATAATGGATGAATATTATTAAGAAACTTATAAGAATAATAAAACCTATAGTAAATAAAAAATAGATAATTGGAAGATAAATAATTAATCAAATTTAATTTTAAAAGAATGTTCCTTCTCAAGTAACAGGCTTTTAAGTGTTGTATATTTTATAATAATAAATAATATTTAAAAAAATTTAAAAAAATATTATATATAAACTAATATATTTATATAATATTAATTATAAATTTCTGTGAGATAACATTTGGAACACTTAAACACAATTTTTTTAATAAAATAGTTTTTATTTTTTTTATTTTCATTTTAAAAAATTTTGTAATTTTGAATTTTGAATTTATAAAATTAAATTTAATTTTGAATTCATATCTTTAAAATTATATTATGGTGATTTTTGGTGATTTTTTAAAAATAAATTATTTTGATAAGAATATTTAAAATTATAGTTTTAATTAATATCTTAGCTTTTTTGACATTATCATGATCTAGGAATGGGTTAAAAATTTTATAAACAATATTTCCTTAAATTAATATTTTTAATAATTAAAATGAGTCATTTAATAATAATATGTTTATTTTAGAAAATTCATGCATTATATTTTTAGTTATAAGTAATATTTTATTCTATTAAAAAAATTATCATCCTTTGCTTTTAATTATGTTTGAACATAGTGGAATTATATATTGGATTAATTTTAATGCCACATAAATTTTATTTAGTAAATAATAAATGAATTAATGTCATATAAATCATGAAAAATTATAATTTTAACTTTTTTGTAATTGTATGAATAAAAATACACTTTTTCTATATTTTGGTTTTACTCATTATGTGTGCTAACATAAAAATTATTTCTTATCTCCCTACGAAATTTTATTTGAAAAACATTATTCAATATTTGGGATAATTATGTATAATTCATGTAACATGCCTCATTTTTTGGCATTAATAGTAAATTACATAGTAGAAAATTATTTTCAATGGTAAAAACCCAAAAAGGTAATAGTGTAGAATATAAGAGTAAAAGACATAAAAAATGGAAAAAAATGTTTTAAAATGTATGGTTAATTATTTATTGACATTAACCCATCCAAAAAACCCATTATTTTACATTATTGGATCCATTTGAACTTTTTATAGAGACTTTACCATTTATATTATTATAAAAATGAAACTCCTCTCCCTTATAAGAGAGTAATCACAACCCCCATTATCCTCACTCCCCATGCTCCTAATATTTATCCAAACTCAAAAAATTACTATAAAAAAATCCTAGAAACATACTAGAGGATATGTTCTTCCCATAAGACCAACGTTTAAAGACTTAATCCAATATGCAATGCAGGTCTTCTATAGAGTAAGATTAAATTATCAATTAATCATTTTTTATATATTTCCTTTATTTTTATAATTCCTCCAAAAATAATCTAAAAATTAAATCATAATTATATAAGTTTAATAATGATACTGAAAATTTTATATGTTTACTGGATAACCATCTTCTAACTTCCTATCAACCATTCGAAAAATGTAAACATTTCCTGTGTTACGTGTGGACAACCACATTCCTAATAGACATGATTCTTATTTCCAAACCACAATGAATGGCTAGTTAAAAGGGGATATTTTATCAATAAATATGATATTTATAAAATTATTATTATTATGAAAATATAAACCAATTCTAACATTCTTTCAGTTCTATGGAAAATGAAAATGTTTCATATGTGTTAGTGTAGACTACCACATCTACAATGCAATATTTTCCATTTTTCCATATGGAATATTCTCCTTTATACAAATATATCTCAATTTGATTAACTACCACAAAAAATAATAATAATATCATCATAATTATTTAATAATTATATTATTTCAAATTTATCACTTTCTTAACAATACTAAACTATCAATTACAACTTTTTCTTGTCTTGGTGGGTTTAACCACCAACATGAAAAATGATATAAATTTCTATCATAGATGATTATAAAAACCTAAGCCTAGTGTTATTTTTTGTTAATGATAAAATAATATTTTTTAAGGTTATGTGAATTATATATTAATATTTATATTACTATTAATATACCACCCTTTTTAAAAAATTACCTAAAACAATCTCATTATGGATTCTATTCTCTAGAACCATTCCCCTAGTTTGTAGAAAATTAAATATATAGATTTCTAAATCATTGTAATAAATTGTGTATAATATATTTTATATTATATTAATAAATAAATTGGTATCATGGACTGGGGTTTAATGACGCCAATATAAAATAATTCCAGAATAATCAAAATTACTGACACCCATAATGAAAATAAATGTTAACTGGATAATGATCATACAATAAATGACTATTACTAAAGAATAGAAATGGTAATAGATATAAATATATATCTTAATTAAGTAATCAATATGTTTATAATTTTGATATAGGAGATTAATTCACTTTTGAAGAAGTATGGAGTAAAGGAAAGGGTTTTTTATTGAGTTAACTTCTTTTCTTGAGACATAATGTTTGGTTTTTATCTATGGTTTTACCATATGGTTTTATTCTATTCCATGATTACATTATAATTAATATTATCCTTATTTTCTAGTTAATTACATTGATGAATTAATAACATCATAAAATTTTATGATGTTAAGAATAATTCTCATCCTCTCTATATAAACTTTTTCTCTTCCATATCCCTATTCACTCTTACAGATAATGTTCTCTTTTATTATTTTGAAATCCAAATATGTTTTATTTTTTTATAATCATAAAGAATATAATTACCAATTTTCTAATGAATTATTTATCACCCCTTGATGATGTATGTTTAAAAAATGGTATTTTCAAATATGTAAAAGAGTATCACTTTGACATTCATAATCTCTATCTTTCACTCCACATTTTTTGAGGATACCCTTTATGTTATTTTTAGGGATCCATTATTGATAATTCATTTTAAAATTAGAAATTTTCAAATAACATTTTTAAAAAAATATTTTTTACATAAACTCATAACCTATTATCTTTTAAAATTCTATAGTACATGTTTTCAAAGGAGACTTTTGTGTTTTTATTCCATTTTCCTCCTTAATACTGAAAGATCTATATATTATATAGTTATGTTTTATAAACCATCTTCTTAATGATTTTATGAAATACTCATTTTGGGATGACTGAAATTTTGGTATCAAATTATCTACATCTTTAAGTCATTTTATTTCATACCATTTGGATATTTTATGAAACCCATTTTATTTCCATGGTTTTATTATAATATAATGATTGGAATATTACTATGTGTGGTTATATATCACCGTATAATACATTGGTTAAGATTTATATCTCAATATATAATAATTCATGAAAAAATGGGGTTGTTCAAATCTTATAGTGTGGGAATCATGGGTTTTCTCCCAATTTTATGAACACATATTCTTATATTTGTGAAATAATTCCATGTTATTATATGTTTCAATGAAATTTTATATATTTTTGATTATACCCCTAGATTATGATTGTTATGTCATACCATTTTTACATGGTACATGTTTGTTCATTTGAAATTATATTTCATGTTATCATTATTTATAGAAAACTCTAATTGTTCCATGTTCTATATTTAATAATATATTAATCTCATTCTCATGTTTTATTGTTTTCTAATAATATATAACTTTATAGAATGCTGATATGCTTTACCTTATTAAGTATTTGTGTCCTCCCCTTTCCAATTTTTTCATTCGATGGGTTATGAAGATGTGTGTAATATATTATATGTTTAAAAGGGAGTCTAGTATGGTTTTATTTTGGAGAAATTTTCATAGGTATTATAAAATAATCTCTTTATGTTGTTAATAATCAATGAAACTAAGCCTTTAATTCTTGCTATTGTGTTACTATTTGCAATATGAAATTTATAACTTATGTAAATGATGTAAAATAAAGACATGTAAATATTCAATTATCTCATTTTGTATCAAAAATAAGTGTAAAGTACGTGTTTTTATAACCAAACATGAGAGTGTAAGTTTTGGGTGACTCATCCAAATCCACATGATCTATCAAATCATGGAATGTGAATCTATGCAGTCCCCTTAAATATTTTATTTCCATGATAAATGATTTCTCCCACTTGTCCTCCCTAATTAATAAGGACCTCATTGAATTGGAAATCATGTTTTCATTTTATATCGAGTGTCAACATTAGAGTAAAATTGGTGGGACTATTTCTATATCATGAAACCTAATCCCACTATACTAGAACAAAACCCAATTTTCCTTGGAACATGGTGGATGCTTGAGTATATTTAGTAAGCGAGGGATCCAATTTTTAATTAAGACCAACATCTACCCTTCCAATCCACTTACTGGGAGTTTGGATCCTTTATCTCTCTATGCCAATGAATAAGTAGGAATATTGGGGGATGATTCTCTTATAAGTTTAACCAGAAGTTCTAAAAGATATAAAAAATAACCAATTGTTATGGGGAATCTCTGGGTGACCCCAATTTATAATACCCATTCAAATAAAATTATACCCGCTCAAGTGACAGACTTGATCATTATTTATCTATGGTTTCTCATAAAAAACATGATTCACATTGTCTTAGAGATTAGAGTTGATGGTTATATTAATATAATTAAGATTCCCTCAACTTGGTACTCCTTAGTAGGTATATTCTCCAACCAATCATCCCATCAAAAATGAATCTATCCCAATGGTTTGTTAGTGAGCCACATAAGGGCATCACCAATGAATAATTTCAACCCAACGATCTATTCTCATACCTCTCATAATGAAAATTTCCCTATATTATGATGTTAAAAAACATGATTATTTTCATAGTCATAAGACACAAAACCAAATAACAAAATCCTCATGGTATTATGTTTGAATCCATGGCACAGTCCTTCTAGATGACCCTAAACTCGATATCTTTAACTCTTTGGGATTTGATTTCTATCATGCATGATACATATAATTCCTCCCATGGGTTCAAACAAAAAATCATAATCCCTCCATTCTCAACCTCATGGGGATATAATATTTATAAACACACTTAAATTCCTCCTCACTGAGTAATATTCGTTGTGATGTCAAATATCACTTTTATCAATGCTATACCCCTAAAGATTTATCCTCATTAAGATATATTCCCAGTGAAACCATCTCCCACCTAGAAGGACAACTTATTTCTAAGTATCACCAAGTTCCCCTTTTTAGTATATATTCCTAATGAAAATAGGTTCTTATCAATGGGAAATATTCCATTTATTCAAGTCAACCCATCACTCTAAAAATCCACATTTCATTTCAAACTAACCCCTGCTCATATGAACAAATTTCCTCTGATTTCTACCAGAAATGGATACTCCTACATAATCTATACACCAAACATTGATAGGAATCTTTAACATCATTATCCATTACACACAATGTTAAATAACATGTATTTGTCCAAGAAAAATTGTCTAAAAAGGTATGATGTGTCCCATTAAATGGAACCATACTCTATGGGTTTTGATTCCTTTTCTCAAGGATATATAGTAAGTAATATTCAAGTGAATTATCATAAATCCATAAATACATGAAGTCTCCCAAGATGTAAATGAACTATATATTGACTTTTTATGTTTGTTATAAATCACGATTTACAAAATTATGCACTTCTGATAAGTGAATTAGATATTTTGGTTCAATAATAAATACAAATATTCACATATGTACATGATTTTCATAAAAAATTGTCATAGGAGAACCAAGTCTCCCCCACTAATTTGGGATTTATTCATGAAAATGTCTTAAATCTATATGGGACTCCATAATAACCTAATAATTCCCCCTAAATGCTGTTATGATCTCAACTACCCATACTCGATCCTAATTTACATTTCAAAGCATAAATGGTATGAAACCTCAGTTTCCACCTATGTTAATAATGTTATATTTTTGTGAAATTTATTAGCTTGAATATGGGTTTTATTGGTTTTTTTGGTTCAATTAATAAATCCAGTCAAAACCCAAATTAATAAAAAATAATGATCATAATTTTAATCCTCTAACAATTCTCTTCCTCTCATAATGAAACATTGAGCCATTTTGTTTCATGTTTTCCTTACAAAAAATAGTGAACCAGACTATAATTATTTAACTATGAAAATGTTTGGTTAAACATAAAAATACTTGTGATGTTTCACTAATGGGTGCTTATTTATATGGTGTTCTTATGTTTTAGTTATCTCGCTCAATATCTCCCTTCGATCCAAATATATTGGATCTTCATCCAAAATACTTTCTTATTCTCCAACCATAATTAAATCCATGACCCTCACAGCCAAAACAATGACACATCCCATCTATCGCCTCCACCACAATTTGGAGAATATGATGATAAGGTAGTACCATAGAAACAATATTTTTCAATCCATAAATTCCAAATGTGAGAACCTATAGGAACTGAAACCTGATAGACACCCCATCAATATGAATATGGTGAATATTTAATTGGCTCCCCTCACCACTTCTAAAAACTTTAGGAGTCTCTTCCTAGAGCACAAAAAATAGTACCTCACCTCTCTTAGGGAGGTGGATGAAGGGTTTGACCAAAACCACTATTTTGGGTATGAATAAATTAAGAGGTATTATTGAACATACAACCACTATTGACATTATTGTGTGGCCCCAGTTTCTCATATTTCCACCATGGATGCTTCCCATGGGATCTCAGCCATGAAACATGGGCCTAGAAATCCCAGAGGAAGGATACTCATGTATACCATATCCAAAGTCACTAGGAATAAGCCTAAATTCTTGTCCCCCAATACTTAATGCCTCAACACATACTGAAAAGGGAGAAGAACCATGGGAAACCCCATACCCACACTCTCATATCCAATGTGAGAAACACATACCCTACACATTGGCTTCAATTCAAACTATAGATTCATAGAAATAATTATCCCATAATTACATGAGATAAATAAAATATTTCATTTTATACATTCCAAATCTTTTTTAGGTTTATTGCTTTGGATAATGAAGATAAATCATAAACTAATAAATCCCATGTCTTTCTCAATCAATAGATTTTTTCTCTATATATAAGAGACTAATTAATACATAATATGTCTTAAAAATATCCCAAAAATTCCCCAAAACATGATATTATTTTACTCATATTATGTTTAATACTTTTCTTCATACCCTACGGAAGTAGAATCATACAAAGTGGTGATCACAAATGCTAAGGGAAGAAATAAAACTAAGGAAATCATGGAATAAACATTTCATAAATATTATGGTAGGAATAAGTAATAATCATAATTATATAATGAATTAAAACATAGATAATAACATATCGACGGATAAAAAATGAAAATAAATCGATCACATGGATAAAAATAACAAAATTAAAGGTAATGAAAAACATAATTTTGAACATATTGATCTTACCATCAAGGCCTCGTCCAAGACAATATTTTTACTATCAGGAAAACAATAATTACATCTTACTAAATTTAATAGCCATACACCAATCGACCAAACATATTTGTCTCATGAGACCTACCAATGGATTGAAGGTTTATATAATTTGAGGAAACACCCATCATTTTTTAGGTATAATGTATTCATCTTTATAAAAAAAGAAAAAACATTACATAAAAAACTTTTCCAAAAATCATTCATATTGGAATAAAAAAATATGAAATGAGAATATTTTTATGCATGATAATAAAAAGGATAATAAGATAATAACACATTTTAAGAAAGAATTATGATGGTTAAATAATGAATAGTCAGTATTCTTGAGTATTCAAAAAACATCCATATCAAAATAAAATATATACAGATTTTAAATATTTCACCAGTCAATAAATGGAACTACTTTTTATAAGCATCCCTAAAAATTTTACCGAATAGAGAAATGAGTATATAGTAATGTAAATAATTTAAACAATCAATTGATGAAAGTATATTGGTGAAAAACCTTCAAACAAAAAAATGGAAAAAATTATTCACAATGTAATGGATTTGGAAGAAATGTTATTCCAATTCATGATGGACAATATGAAAAGGAAAAGGAAGAAATGGATCATATATTTTGATAGAAAATAAAATTACATAATCCATAAATATAAATAAGGTAGATGGATTAAAAATAAATTATCTACAGTGTAATAATGGAAACTCATAATGACGTTCACATTAATAAAAAAATACTATTTTAAAAGAATTATGTGAATGATATCACAAAATAAGGGATAAAGAATAAAATTATTTGATACCACATGTTAAATTCCCAAAATTATTAATATATTTATATATTTATTGTAGTATAAATCATTAAATAGAAATCCCATGATTGTAAATCCTTTTTAATGGGAGAATAAATATGAGGGTGAAAACTTAAAAGTGGTTTTAGAAATTTTTTTGAATATTTTCATAAAAAGAAAATTACATGTCATATTCAAAAATAAATTTTTTAATAGGTGAAGTGAAATATTTGGAAAAAACATTTTCTTTTAAAAATAATATATAATAATGGATCCTTTGAAATGAAATAAATATTTATATAGGAGATTTGGAGGTAGAGATAAAACAATTGATAATGAATATAAAGGAACACTTTTAATATTTTGAAAATACCTATTCTTATAATTCCCATTGTAAAAAGAGTTATATAACCTTATTTGTATTATTATATACTTTTTCTGAAATATTATAATAGAATAACCTATGATAAAATGTAAGTTTGGGATAACCGAATCATGGAAGTACAATTTTCATGATTAAACTTTATATATCAATGAAAAGACTTTTGAGCTATCATCACCCCTCACAAGAAACATACACCAAAAGCTATTAAATATTCAACAAGGTTTTATATGGTAGGATTTTAATTCCATAGAAAAGAAATTATAAAATAAAACATATTATAATCAAGGGTTAAATATACCGAACCTATATGAAATATGATCAAGATAATGATCATAACTCATTGAATGAAAGATGAGTTTCAAAAATCCATACTACCGGGGTAAAAATTGAATTAAATGACTTTTAATGAATTGAATATTCATTTTCTTATTATATATAATTAAATACTAAAAATTTCTATAAAATTCATATAATG
This sequence comes from Viscum album, assembly GCA_963277665.1. NCBI lineage: Eukaryota > Viridiplantae > Streptophyta > Magnoliopsida > Santalales > Viscaceae > Viscum > Viscum album. The sequence continues at coordinate 254,151,841 of OY728127.1, forward strand.
GAAGTAAATACACAATAAAAGGAAAACATGGGGCACAAAATGTAATTTTTCTTACAGAATCAGAATTGAGACCAATAAAAACTGTACAACATTGGTATCTTTTAAATCATTATCCATGGAAATAAAGAACTTTGCATAGATCTTTAAACACCATAAATCTCAATAATATAGAAAAATTCATTTTTAGGTAGTAATCACACCACATAAAATATATGATATTGAAAAATATCAAACATGTATCATGAATTTGAACATGGGATGAAGAAACTCATACCTTGAATTCCTGCTTAGCTGATCCCAATATAAAATTTTGTATAAAAAATCATAATCATCTATTTCATAAAAATTTTCATGTCTATAATGATTAATAAACATCATTTACTATTATTACTTATATTTATATTAGATAGATATTATCTATATTCAATATCAGATGGGATTAATCTTAATTGTTTTGAAGAAATTCTGTAATAGAAGTGTTGTTATTCATTATTAACCAAATACCATCATTCAAATATAATAAAATGAAATTTAATTATTGTTATATAATTATTTATAATATACTAATTTCATTTTATAGGAGTTTTGGTTACAATCCTTAATGATGAATTCTGTGATGGGAGTGTTTTGAATATTCTTAGCAAATGACGGGTTTTTTCTTAAATAGAGAGTTAACAATTTATATTACCATTACTAAATAAAAAACTGATTATTTAGTTTTTTATCATATATTAAAAAAATTAAATTTTCATATACATTCATGATATAAATTTATATCATTGTTCATGTAGGTTGTTAATCTAACCAAAACAAGAACATATAATAATCAATAGATGATTACAAAGTGATTTTTTTAATAACATCAAAAAATAATCACAATGATCTTATTTATTGTTTGTTATTATGATATATCATAATTATATTTTTCATGAACTGGCCCATGGGCCCCTTCTTGTATGGTGTTAAGTTGATTGCGACTACCTCAGGCTCGTCTCTAATAGTCCAAGGGCTGGTGACCCAAACTAAGTAGGAATTTCACCCACATGGGAGGAATTAACCTAATGTACTACTACACATGCACACATATCCAAGTCTATAAAATGATAAATGTAATGTAAAACTGTAACCAATTCTTTCATAACATATATCCCACAATTTTATTATGAATATGGTACTTAAAATCAATAAAGGGCCAAATAAATGCCCACCAAATGTGAAAAAGAGTCCTACCTACTCAGGAGGAGGAGGAAACCTGTCAAATGGAACACCTAGTATGAACCTCTACCTATCTAGACCAAAAAATTTTCCTCCCACTCTAGGTCATCCAAATACTCAGTAAAAATTTATGTCACCTCCATAAGACATAAAACATACAGATATAGATTATACAAGGGTAAGTATAACAATACCCATTAAGACACCCCTAAATCACCAAACATAAAGAATCAAGATAGTAGAAAACTAAATACATTATTTTTCCATAATATAAGAGACATAACAATAATAAAATATAGTTATAATCAAGATATAATCCCAATATCAAAGTGGTATCAAACAATAATGCCAGTGACATGATTATTCTAGATGTTTCTCGGTGACACTCATATAGATGGGACCACTCCTTGAGATATGTTTTCACTGATGAAACTCACCCAAGAGGTCATGATCATAAGTAATTTCCAAGAATAACTCAAAAAATCTCCAAAGTGATCTATACATAGGCCTTGATACATATATCTTAATACACATATAGGGAACCACATGCAAGATCGATGGGGGAGATCATGAACCCTTATAGAGTAACATGCTAAGAGTTGAATAATTGACAATATAATACTATAAAAAATACTGGGTTGACCTATTATATAAGTGACTAGTTCCCTATAAATGGTGGCTATACCGATACCATGAACCCAACCTCAGGTACAATAAGGAATGATAATGGATCAAACTATGAGCCACATAGAAGGGTACCATAAATGGTATTTGAGACACATATCATAGATGAGATCACAATCCTTTATTTTAGACATAACACTACATTGTACCATAATAGGGATATACCAAGGGATCCTGTTCAACTTATACCAGTATAAATTGAAATAGTCTAAAGGAAAACACCCAATGTAATACCATATCAAGGTTGAGAAGGAATATGGATCCAACCTTCCCCTCAAGGAGTACCTAACGTGATTTAAAGGGGTTCATGTATGGTCCCTCTATACTTGAAAATCTTGTGTCTTACACTCACATGACACGCAATTCCCAAAATTAATGAACCTTTAAAAGGGTAAAGGGTGTGTAGATGCTTGTATAGAACTCAGTGTGCCATCGTCCTTGGCCTGTGTATAATAGGTTGTTCCCATGTACTTTGGGTCATTCCCGTGTGCCTAGATGTGTCCATGTACTGGGTTATGTCAATGTACCCTACTTGTGCTTATGTTCTTGGCCATGTCCATGCCCATGTACTCCCAATGTACACACCGATCCATTATCCATAGGATATATGACATTTGACACATTTCATATGGCATAGAATATTTTGATTTTTCATGGAAACTATAGAACCATAGCCATGGGTCAAACATGACATATATCTCCAAATTACATTCCATGCAATACTGTTTTTTCCAAAATCTAATGGTTTTTATCTGTGTACAATCACACTTCCATAACCATTAGATCCATAAAAGATCTCACCAATAGACCAAAAATATCAACAGTCAAGCCTCAATATCATTAGAGATCAGATTACGACCCTCCAAACTGATAAAGAATCCATCACCATCCCCCATACCTTCTCTACATGTAAAAATGAAAAGAAGGGGAATCACAGAACCCATATAATCCACATATGATCATCCATCATTTTGACACACCTTGACCGAATCATTAATCATGAACCATATGATCTTTTTCACTAAATAACATTCATACAATGATCAAATACCATGTATTCCTCAAACCATGAGTCAAAGAAATTGAAAACAATGAATGTGAAAATAAATAGGGGAGAAATCCATAAAACTCAATAGGAGGAATGAACCATTTCCATAGTTCAGGTTTTCCATGATGTATTACTATTACAATGATAAACAAATTTACAAACAAATAATCAAATCAACCATAAAATATAACAACCATCAATGTGTGAATCAACTCCTGTTAGTGGAATTGATCTATATTTATCATGGGATATCAAAATCAGATGAATCCATATAAATCAAACAATATAACTTAGGTTTAGATTGATCACTAATAATGATTGAATCTATGTTTTCATCACTAGAAAGATCCACACACTATGTTATTGTTGGTGATCCTTGTGGTACTTTGATAGATGATCCATGATCCCATTATCTTCCAATGCTCCTCAAAGATCTACCATAAAATATTAGGGGTGTATGGATAAATATATGAATTAGTTATAATGAGGTTTAAATAGTATAGGGTTATATCACTACGCCAAAAAAATTAATTAGTTTAGTTATTTATTTTATTATTTCACTCATGAAATCACTTTACTAAAACACCTGATGCCGGAAATGGGGATGTCATGACTAGGGTAAAACCCACATATCAGATTTAGTGTTCTTAGATTTATAATCAGAGAATATATATAGGAGTTATTTTATTATTTTAGAAAAAATGTGTGTGTGATATAATATATTTTATATTTTTATTATATCCATGTTTGGATCATCAAGCATTATAATTTTTCTCCATCTGATCAGAAGATCAAAAGATATTATTTATAATACTCTAAGGTCATACAAGAAAAAATAGGTATGTTGCACTATCCTTACCTAAGGTATTTTTGTCCTGAAAATAAAAAAAGGATACACCTAAGGGAGGATACCAATCTTTAAATTTGGTCTTCCACTCCCACAATCTCTCATAAAGGTTCTTGTACTATTTACAAACACACACCCAAGGGAAAAAAATTTCCATGAAGGGTCATATTTGGATTATACTTAAACACTACCAGGATCCTCAAAATCCATGAAAAGGTTACTCCATCCTTGAAGTACATATTATATTGGTCGAAATCATGAAATGAATCAGGAATATGTATCCATAATTTTGATGGATGGAAAACATCCAGAACCTAGTCTAACTATGATCACAAGGTCTAGAAGTACACCAACCTGATATCCCAATAAAATAACTAGAAAGGGGACTATGAACCATGGATAGAACCTAGTATCCTAGAAAAATTATCCCAATCCTTGATGATTGGATATCTCTTGGAACAAATAATCTCATCATTGAACCAAAAGGTTGTTTTTATCAGTCCACATATTACTCCTCACATTATTGGGTAGTCCTCATCCACCTTTGGATGAGATACACCCTTTAGAACCATCACTAAAACCAAATCTATGTTGAGAATCATTTTGTTTAATTAATTTTATCAGTACAATGATGACCTATTTTATCCCCCAAACATGGAACCAAATGCTGTTACACTAATGGTGCAATTGTATATTTTTTGATAAAAAAATAGTTGATGGTATATGATCCTTCTAGCTATGGCCTAAAGCCATCATCAAATCCCAAAGCATGTTCTTCGGAACCTGAATAGTCAGATTTACCTAGACAATTTTGTAGTGTATAAAATCTATTCTCAAACAAAACAATGTCCCAAAGCCTTTCAAATCCTCCCCTAATCATGATGTGAAGTGATAATCACAGTATGAAATAATCATCATGGGAATTACATGAAGCTGAACTACATTCCACATGAACAGGAATCCCAAACTCTCCACTAATATCTTCTAGTCATTACCAATTGATAGGAGAGACATAAAAAATTAAACTTAGAAACAAGCTATAAAATTCTTGGCCATAAAACTCAATTCTAATGTTTCTTCAAACATCCACACCCACCTAATATATGTTTATAATGTAAGGAAACATCCTTAACACCACCTCTATTTACGAGACTAGTGTCATCATCCAACCTTAGAAAGATGAAATTATAAATACCTTCATAAAATCCATTAAGAACATGTATATTTTTTATTTTGGCATAGATGATCTCTCAGTCGATATCTCCAAGACATACCTGCCTAACTCACTGAAGGGGTGGAGGTGTGGAATCCATCAATTGAATATATACTTCACCATACTCATCCTTAAGGTTATTTTGAAAATAGGTCAACTTATTTATCACATTGTTCATCATTAGTGGATGAAAAAACTCTTTGTGATAATCAATTACTATGGACATACCTTTGGATTCCTTTTAAGTAATCACTACCTCAACCGTTACTAGGTCTATCAGAACCCCCATGTTTGAGAACACATCCCAAATATTTAACCTTCTGAATCTAGAATATATACTTTGATAACTTGCTGTAAATATAATACTCTTAGATAATTTATAGAACCATCATCAAGTGTCTCACATACTCCACAGATAATGTCATGTACCCATGGATGTCAATGGACAAGGATATCACGAACCAATCCAAGAAGGAACTAGGTCATGAGTCTTATGAACACCATCATGGTCTCCCAAAAAACTGAATGGTATCACAAAAAACTCAAAGTAACCATAGTTTATTTATAAATCCACATTTAGTAAATCCTCCCAACCTCAAATTAAGAGCTACTAATAACCTATCTTGAGGTCAAACACTAAGAACCGCTTCCCATCTAACTATTGGATAAATAATTCATCATTTTTCAAGGGTGGATAATCCTCCATGATAACCATAAATAATAGGTGAAGTCAATACACACCAATGATCATGCTCACATACATATCCTAGGAGAATAATATAAGGCTACCCAAGTAAATACAGTAGGTCTAAGAAGGACATTACTCTAAAAGTAATCAAACTACACCTTTAAATCTTGAAGCTCTATATAAGTTTTTTGATATTCTGGAATTGATATCAAGGTAATACCAAGGAGATATTTAGTAAAAAATTATTACTCTAGACTATAAGTTAATCTTTTTATGTCTTTAGGAAAGATTCCCACATCCTCCACCACCACTATAGAAAATAGAACACCCATGGTATCTATAGTTCCTAGGGAAATACTAACCAACTGATGAGAATCAGATATATCATCCTATGAATGATCTTATCCCATTCTTCCTAGGAAAACTCATTTATAAAATGAAAAAAAATCAATCCCACAATGCAGATACACTACAACCCTCACTGGTAACAACCAACTGGGCATGGATGGTAGATAATGAGTCCATACTGAGGAAAAAATCATAGAGTCCCAATGCCACTATGTTAAGTTTCTATGTAATTCTCCACTTCCTCTTTCATAGAGTTAGGTCACCCAAATAATAGGTGTGTTATTATCCTCAACATTTCTAGATCTTCCAAGTACAAGGGACAAGATGATGGATTAACTAGAGACTAACCCTAAAACATGAGGATTCATAAGACAAGACTGGATCATGTTCATGTCAATAAAAACATAAACAATGTATAAAGGATATAGAATATACATTGAATCACTCCGTGAGAATATAGGTCAAATGAATCTAGTTCCCATACCTTATGATGTCTAATAAATCAATCTCCCTGAACCTGGAATGAAAATCTTCGGGGTGACACTGGTGGAAATTGATCAAACACCCAACTGACTCTTTATTCTATCCCAACTCATCCTTTAGGACTTCCAACATGAAGAACCCTCTTCTATTAACACTTCCTCCTCTTGGGTAGTCTATCAACTATATATCTATCTTTATAATGATGGATTGGAAAATTTTACGCAATAGTTCAACATCATTCACAAGCATAAAAATGCCTCTATCTCGATAGATTGTGTTGTCCTTGAGGTCCTCATGAATGACTCAACCTCCTATTACATGATATGCATCACATTCCAACTACAAAAGAATCATTCAGACCCTATATCCAAAGAAATTATTTATATGGAATCTTATAATACATGTTTACCCCTACACATCATCATCTAACACCAATTGGTCCATCAATGGATCAGTCAGACAAGATGCTTCCACCTAAACCACTGGTTGTGGGAATATGTAATGATCAATGACTGGAGGCCCCAATTGTTGTAAACCTATAAAGAAACCAACTAATGACACAAACAATGAATGGCGACATAATCACCCAACATATCATACTATAGAATCTTCTATAGAAAACTCAGTAGTTTTCATCATGTAAATAACCTGAACGAAGACAAGACATACCAACATCAATAAGTATATCATGGGAGTTATCTTAAGAAATACATGAAAAAAACTTTCTTATATGATACAAATAACAATGTTTTTCATGAAAAAAATTTATACATGTACTAATTCAACATGCATTTCATTAGATTCCTAGTGAATTGATATATTTTCTACCACACCCACACTAGATTCCCTGGTTTGAGAGAAAAAATAAAAACATTGTAACACTATTTCCATAAATCCCAAAAAATTATCACTAATAGAAAAGGTGTAATCTTCAGTCTGATGGGAGAACCAAATCCTTCAATACCACTTTATCATAACCCTACCCATTGGACCTTCTTGGGAAATGATAAGATGATTATCCCTCCTCCAAAAGGCCAAGGCTGGTGAACCGAACTGAGAAGTCATATCACACACATGGGAAGAAATAGCCTAATGTACCTATATAAATACACAAATATCAAATTCCATAAATTGGTATTTAAAAATTATAACTGATACCAATGAATGAATACCATATCTCCCACAATTATAGTATGATGAATGTACTATAAACTAATAAATGTACGAATAAAAACCCACCAAATATGAAAAATATTCCAACCTACTAAGGATGTGAGGGGATATTTTCAAATGAAATACCTAGTTTGAATGTACATATGTCTGGAACAAAAAATTATCTGCTTTATGTTGGTCCCCTATATTCATAATAAAAAGGAATGTCTCCGACAAAATAAATGACACAAGAATGACGCACCCATGAAAGGGAGAGTATGATAATACCCAGTAGGAAACCTTTAAATCACTAAACATAAATCATCCGGAGATTAGTTTTTCCCTAAGGAGATACATAAAAAAGATAAGTGACATATCACCAATAAAACATAAATATACTCAAGATAGATTCCCAATCTAAAAAATGTCTCAACAAGTACTGATATCGATTGGATTTTTCTTAGGGATTCTAGGTAACACTCTTATAGGAGGGCTCACTCCCTGATCCGTGATGTCACTGATGAAACTAATTGAAGATGTCATACTCATATGGAATCACTAAAAAGAACTCCTAAAATATCCAAAGTTATCGATATATTGGTACCTGATATATAGATCTCAATTCATAGATATGGGATCACACCCAATACCCATGTGGGATACCGCAAACACTTCTAGATTTAACTTCTAAGAAGGGGATTGTATGTAGTATAATATAATGAACCCTATCGGGTTGACACAATATATAGGGGATTAGTGCCTCATAAATAGTGGTTACACCAATACCACATAACCCACCATGGGTATAATAATGGGTGATATAGGATCACACCCCAAGACACTCAGAGGGGCACTATGAACTCTATTAGTGAATCATCTCATAGAGTGGATCACAATCCAATTATTACGAAATAAGACTACATTGTACTTTACAATAGATAGAGAAAGGGAACAAACTCAACCGATACTAGTCTACACTGAAATAGTATCAAGGAAAATATTACATCTCATACCAGAGAAAGTTAGTAAAGGATGAAGAATCTAAATTTCCATTAAAAGAGTAAATAATATGTCCTTAAGGGGTACATATAGTGTGTCTATATTCATTGAAATTCCCCAGTCTCAATGTAAAATTTAATACATTTCTCAAAATGCAAGGAGTGTCCCATGGGTACATGGCATGTAGATTTCCATCAAACACTCTGTGTTCCACCTACCCCTAACCATGTATAACTATCCATGCCCATGTACTTTCGACCATGATGATGTACCTTCCTATGTGTGAGTATTTGTTCATTACCATGTACTCTTCCCATTCTAGTGTGCCTATAAATGTCCATTACCATGTACTCCCAGAGTACCCATAGAGCCTCCAACCATGGGACACATGGTGTGTGACACATTTCACATGGTGTGTAATATTTAATTTTCCATGACAACCCTAGCTCTGATTCCAGGGGCCCGACATTTCTTTTTTCTCTACATGAAATTCCTTTTATTGAGGAATTTTCTAAAATCCTTTGGTTCTCATCTATGTACACTTATGTTTCCATCACCTTGGGATCCTCCACCAATCTCATCACCTAAGCCTCAATATCGATAGAGATCTGATTTCGGCCATCCAAAGTGATTGAGAAACCATCGCCGTCACTGGTTCAATTGAAGAACGTCAAACTAGGAAGAATGAGAATAATTAGACTGACCTGATACACCTCTTAATTTCTTCCATTATCATCACAACTTTATCACATCCTTGATAGCAAACCTCACATGCAATATTGATCTATTTCACATAAGAACAATCACAAAATGATTAAATATTCGATATTCATTGAACTGCGTATCAAATAAATTACCCATGATAAAAACATGAATAAATGAGTGTGAAATCTAGGAATTACAAGATGAGGAATTAACTCATCTATTTTTTTGGGTTGGACATGACCTATTTCCTTTAGAATATTGAACTAATTAACAAACAAATAGTCATATCAACCATAATATAAATCAACTGTTGAGGCATGAATAATTTTTTGTTAATGGAATTGATCTATGTTCAACATGGGATAAAAAAATGATGAATCCACATAAATAAATCATCCTACATGTGGTATGAATAGATCATTAATACTGAATTAATCTATTTTTTCAATGTTTCTAATATCCACAATCAAGGTTTTCATTGGTGATCCTTATTGAACTCTGATGAATGATCCATAAACCCATAGTCTACCAATGCTCCTAAAATATCTTCTCTTAGTTATCAAGGTTTAATTTAAAAACCTTCAGGTTGGATATACCATGGTTTATATAGGATTCAGTTAGGTTATCGCATCTTCATTACAAAAATAAATAAATTTATTGAGTTAATTCATTTATTTTATTATTTGTGATCGTGATAAACATTACCAAAATTCCTAATACCGACAAAGGTTATGTAAATCCTAGGGTAAAACCGAAATTATATATTCAAAATATATATTGTATTTTTGATATGAAACTCCATTTTGGATTTATTTCATTATTTCTGAAAAATATCATGCACTTGATATAATATATTTAATGTTTTAAAATATCTGTATTAGGCTCACGAGGCCCCAAAATTTCTATCATTATCTTCACTTAGCTCCTAAAATAAACTTTTAAATATTATGAATTCTTAAAAGGAAAGAAGAGACATAAAAATATTTTATTATAATAATATCATAATCTTTAATTATCTATTTCATTGGGTTGAGAATACATTTTTCTTCTTAGAATTCTCTTCTGGACACTTAAATTTACCAGGGTTGTTTATTGATAATATTATTAATAAGTTATAAAGTTTTTATTCCAAAAACCATAGTAATTTAATAAAAACCATATTGAAACATTAAAAACTTTATCATATTAATCCATATAAGTCAGAGATGAAATAAAAAACAGAAATAGAGCATTCTATAAATATGGTAGTCAACATGTATGCATAGATGATGATTTGGTTTTATATAATATGCATAAGATGTGTAAAGCAGTTTATTAGTTAATAATATAAAATAAGTAATGAATATAAAACTAATATATTAAGTTCTATATTAGGAAAATCTTTTTAAGGCAGTGAAAAAAATGAAACACGTTTGGTTGTGGAGGTGTTAGTCCATACAACGCAAAAATAATAAATTAATTTTTCTTAATGGAAAAGGGAATAGTGGTTAATGGATGTAACATTATTATAATAACATAATAGTATAATAATAAATGTTATGTTACTATTTTAATATGGTTTAATTAAATTTGAGTAATAATAAGTGCACATAAAAATAGACAAAAAAGTAGCAGTTATAAATTTATGCCAAACTACATGAAATATCTCATATATGAAGGGGTTTAATCCATTAAGGTATGGTATTTTGAGAATATATAATATCCCTTGTGGTTTATATGTGGGTTTAAAAAAGTTTTGGTAATATATATGTCTAAAATAAGTAGGTTATATTGTGACAATGATGTGAGGTGTGGAATCGGCCTTTTATAAGTAAGTAGGGACACCATTTTTCTAAATACGCAAAACTATTCAATAATGGGATGTCACTCTCATGTAAATTGTCTATAAAATTTATATATAATAGATAAATGAATTGATAAGATTGATGGAGTCCTCAAAAACCCATTTCCACCCATGTTTTAAAAACATTTCTGGTCCTTCCTTCTTTTTCAACCGCATTTTACACATTTCGATTTTTACTGAGGTAAATAATCTTTAAAAATTAATTTATCCTTTATTTTTGAAAATAAGGTGGTTATTATTAAATATTTAAATATTTTATACCTAATTATTCCAAATTTTAAAATAAATTTTATTATATTAATTTTATATGGTTGATAAATATTAATTTTAAAATAGTAAATGTCTAATGTTTTAAAAACCGTTTTTTGAAAAATATAAATTATGTTCTAAAATGTAAAATATAATTTTGTAAATTTAATTTTTTTAAAAACATTATAAATTAACATATAAAATATAATTTTGGTCCCAAAAAAGGTCTCAAGAATTTATAATTCAATCTTATATAAATTATTAATGTCATTAAATAAATGTTATTTGTAAAAACAATATTATTAACTATTTACATACAAATCAATATATTTAGAGAAAACCCAAAAAATTACCCTTATGAAAAAATGACTATGATAAACACTAAAATAATGACAATTTTTTAAAATTAAAATTCTAACATTTATAAATTTAACTTTTTCATAAAATGTTGACATATAAAGAAAAACTGTTTGATAGGAAAATTTCTTCTTAGAATATTAATCATTATCAATAATATTTCCTATAATGTACTAAATAAATTAGTGTTAATAAATTATTTACACAGAATATTTTTTATCATCATTATTCAAAATTTTATTAAAATATCAACTCATATAACATGATATAGAAATATTTATAAAAATACATTTGAAGCATAAATTTATCTTATTAATTAAATATTATGTACCAATGAAATTTTATTCTTATTAAAAATATCCATTATTTCACATATAAATAATTAATAATGTGGTTAATCATATTCATTCCTAAAAATTCAATGCCTATGTTTTAATGTTCTAAACATATTGTGGTTTTGTTTTAATTTGGTGTTGTGTGTGGATGAAGCTATCAAAATCATTGTTTATTTAAGGAAAATTTATAGTGAAATATATTGTTTTTTCATTCTCCCCCCTTAAATAAAATGAATCCTCTAAACTTTAATTATTAAATACTAAAGAATTTAGGTTATGTTATTCATAATATATTCATTATTCATGGTATATCCATTAATCTAACATCTAACCTACTGTCTTAGGCTATATCATTTTACTAATATTTATTCAAACAATATTATTCACTCATACAATCATATACCATTGTATTTATATACAAAAATCATATATTATGCATATAATTGTTTTTCTTCCAAAAACCATTTTATTATTCAAGAAATTAATCCATTATGAAACCATATACCCTTATAGAAATTAACTCTATCATTAACCCTGAAAAGTTAAAAAATCACACACCATCCCCCACATACAACACTTCCAAAAAGTGATAGACTTTACCAAAAATATCATGAGTCAATTTTCAGACCAATTTATTCCAATAAAATACATTTTTTTTAAAAACCAGCCCTTTATTATTTTGAAATCATTAGTATATTAAACATAAGTGTTATCTATCCCTCAATAAACTTTTCCCTAATAGTTATCCCCAAAAATATAACATTTTCAAAAAATAACTTTTCCAAGATATTGATACCATTTAATATATTTTCAAAACATTAAAATATAAATACTAAATTGAAATCCTTAGATTCTTTATATAGTCCAATAACTATTATAATATACCATAATATCTTCTATAAATAACACACAATAATGAAAATATCTATGAGTTTCAAGATATAATTTCTACTAAAATATCAATCTCACAACCTTAGTTAAGATGATGGAACTAAAATTTTATATCATAATAGGCATATAATAATGTTATCAACAATTTAGGAATGTGACATTATTCAGTTATAAGATATAGTGGTTTCTAAATCGATACCTTTCTTAGAATCATCTTCTCAATACTATTACAACCAAATAAAAAAATATGATAATATACAAAGTATTAATATGGAAAAATAAATACAAATATTCCTTCCCCTATGAAACCTTGTTTCTTAACATATGACACATTTGATTCCTCATATTAATCTTTTTGTTCAATCGTTGGCTATCTGTGGTTATTTTTATTTTTAGTTTTTTAACCTAATTATTTAACATCTTAATATAATCATTTATAATATTTGGTAAGGAGAATGTGGTTAACAAAATTAAATCACCCAAAAATTTCAAAATATATATGATGTTAGGCCTCTTTTTCATGAAACTGGTGACAATTGATTTAATACCCAATCCACCATTTTTTAGGGTTCTTATACATATGTATATATTTTCTAGAGTATGTATCAAGTTGGACTATCCTTGAATGGAAATAATTTCTCAGGGTACCACACAAAATCTACTTTTCCAAAATAATTTAATGTTATAATCTATATATAATTCTCTCTTAGACTTATCCCAAGAATTTTAACACTTGTTCTCTTATCCATTTCCCCAAATAAAATATCCGTAATTACCATAACATAAAATCATATTATATCCCAAAATGTTATAATTACATTTGAAATTGTGATCATCCTTTACTTATCTACCATTAAATTATCCAGAACTAACAACATAGTTTCCAAATTAATCTAAACCCTGATCTAATACCAACTATAATTATCTAGAATAACACTAATAGATCCAATGTAAAGAACACATACATTTCATACTATCTTAAATACTAACTGTAGATTCCCTGATATAACTATCCCATAATTATAGGTCATAGAGAAAATATTTCATTACATAAATTTCCATGAAATTTTATTTTTAGAGATTTATAGAATTAAGGAAATTAATAAATCAATGTATCACATGTCTTTCACTACTAATGGAGTCTTATTTCCCATTGTATAAGAAACTAATTAATGCATACTAATTCTTAAAAAACTCAAAAAATTCCCACACACATGCTATTACTATTTTTATATCATGTGTAATAATTTTCTTAATAACCTAGGTAAATGGAAACATATAAGGGGTTGAGTTCAAATTTTTAGTAAGAGAAACATAAAAACAAAAGTAATTATGGGATAAACCTGGCATAAATATAACAGAATTAACAAATAATCATTATAATTACATAATCAACTAAAACAGAGAATATAATATATCCATTTATAGTAATGAAAATTAATAAATCACACATATAGTAGGATAAAAATTCAAGTATATGGAATATATAATTTAGAACATCATGATCTGGTGATCAAGGAATCAATGAATAAATTATTCTTATCATCAAGACTATAGTCAATAAATCTTGATAAATTTCGAATGCATACAACAAATAACCTAAAATGTATGTCTCATGAGAGATTTTGATTCATTGAGTTACAATATAATTCAAGGTTTGACCCATTACTTGTTTAACTCCAATAAATTCATCAAATGAGAAATTAATAAACAATACAAAATCAACATTTCCAAAAACCATCCATCTTCAAATAAAAATTTATATAACAACAATAATATCCCCCATGTAAATAGAATATAATATGATCATAACACATCCTGATACAAAAATTTTATATTTAAAAAATATATATTCAACTTTCTTGAGTAATCAACAAACATCCATATCAGAAAAATACATATAGGAATTTTCAGCTCATCCCCAATCAGTTAATGAAATTTATTTCTATGTAATAATCTCTCAAGATATCACCATAAAAATAAATTTTAATAAAATTAAACCAATAATATCCCATTTTAATAGATGTATGGAATTTTGGTGAACAACCTCCAATTAGTGAAATGGAAAATAGTGTATTCACAAAGTAAAGGCAGTGGAAGTAAATTTATTCCTATTCATAGTTGCGGGTTAGAAATGACAACGACAGTGGTAAATTATATCATTTATATAAAATAAAATTAAATACGATATCTGGGGAAATAATCTGTATGGTGGAAAAATAACACATCCATAGTTTAATAAAGGAAATTCATAAGGATGTCGACATATATTAAAAAAATCCTTGAAAAATAATCAATCAAACTTTGTCAAAACAACATGGATCAAGAATTAAATTGGTTGATACAATGATTGAAATACCAAATATTATATATATATATATATATTAGGGGATACATCAGTTAACATAAATCCTATGCATGTAAATCATTTTGAATGTGAAATGGAAACTGGATGTATAAAAATAAAATATATTTTAAAAAACATATTAAACATTGATTTAAAATAAAGATATACATGTCACATTGAAAATTTACTATTGAAAATGAGAGGTGAATGATTTTAAAAACCATTAGTTTTAAAAATAATATCCAGTAATGTATCCTTAAAAATTAAGCAATGTTTTCTATAGGAAATTTGAAGCTAAAGATGAAACATTTGATAATGAAAGAAAATGATCCTTTTTTATAATTAAAAAATAACATTTTTGAAAATATATAATGTTAAATAAGTAATAAAACCTTATTTTAATTTAAGTTTAATTATTTAAAATATGATTTTAAAATACCATATAATAAAATATTAGGATGGGAGAACCCTATCATGAAAGAACAATGTTCAAGATAAAACATGATAACTCAAAGAAAGGATATTTAACTTATTAATATCTCTTATGGGAAAAATACACTATAAGGAATGAATTAATAAAAAATTATTTATGTTATATTAGTGTAATTACGTTGAAAAAAATTATATACTACAACATATTCCAATAATGGATCAAATATTCCCAACTTATAAGAAATATTTTCAATATAATGATCATTACTTAATAAATGAAAGTGAATATACCAAAAATCCTTAATACTAGTGTAATAATTGAATTATTAGAGATTTGAATAAAGGAATATGGATGAGCATATTATAACCCATTAAAAATAATAAATTATTATAAAATTACAACCATGTTTAGTAAATACACCATACAAGGAAAACATGGTGTATCAAATATATTATGTCTTAAAGAATAAAAATTGAGACTAATAAAATACTTAAAAAATTTATATATTTTAAATTTAAGGGAACATAATGAAAGTAAATGATATTTATATTCAAACCCCATAAATTTTATAAATATGGATTTTTTTTCTTTAGGAAATAATAACACCAAAAAAAAATTAAGGGTGTTTGAGATCAAACATTTCTCATGAATATGAAAATTAGACAAAAGAAACAATTTAATTTAATTTCCACTTTGTTGATCACAATAAGACCACCTGTATAAAAAATTAACAATATCAACCATATATTTCAGAAACTTATTCTTGTATATATCCTTTTTATATAAATCATTTATTATTATTCCTTACATGTATATTTTTTAGTTGTGATGTCTGTTCAATATCTGGTGTAAGTAATCTTGACCATTTTGGACTAGTTTCATAATAATGGTGTTGTTCTTAATTCATCATTAAAATTTAATCATTAACAAATCATAAATGATACTATAATTGATTTTATATAATTATATATAATTCTATTATTTAATTCAATGGGAGTTCTTCTTATTATTCTTAAATATGAATTTGTTGACGATCATGATTTCATGATTATTTTCGAATGAAGGGAATTTTATTAAATAGTAAGGTTTATTGTTATATTATCATTAAATTACAAATAATAACTCAATACTTAATTATTCATATCATATATTACAAAAAATTAAATTCCCATAGTTAACCATGATTTAAAATTATCGTATTGTTCATATAGGTGGTCCAACAAACCTAAATAATAACATACCAAAATTAATGGATGATTTTGAAATGATTTAGTTTTCATAAAAATATAATAGAATATTAATGAAATTATTTATTTATTATTAGTTTAATATATCATAACTGTAATGAATTATAAGAAGAATATCACCTATATGAGAATATATAATAGTATAAAGTGGTTATATTTTTCTCTTAGAAAGCTGTTTAAAAGGTTGAATTTACCACAAGTTTTAATTGATCATATTATTTATAAGATGAAAAATATTTATTTACAGAACCTTTATTATTTTATAAAAATCATATTTATCCATTAAATCCATTCTCATTCTCTTCCATGTGTGTGGGTCATTAAAAAAATAATCAAAATGAATCGTTCCATGGAGGCGGTAGTCCACACATACTCATTGATGATGTTTTAATTTTATATGGAGTGGATGGAAGGAGTAACATGGTTCATCATTTAAGATAATAAAACAAATAATAAATATTATAATCATATATTAAATTAACTATTAGGACCATCCTTATATGATGGTTAAGGAAAATGAAACATGTTGCATCATGGAGGAGGTAGTCCACACAATGTATAAATCACATTTTGTTTTTCTTAAAAGAAAAGGAAAAGTGGATAATTATTATACCAAAACTATAATAACATACAAATATACTAATGAAACTTACTTTATCATATTATTATTTTGTATTTCAATTTGATTATGAAAAATTTTATAAAAATAAATTGAAATGAAAAATGAGTGGTTATAAATTTATACATTAGTGCTTAGATTATATCCTTTGTGAAAGGTGATTAAACTATTTAGAGATGAACATTTGAAAATAAAAAAACATATTTAAGGTGTATAAGAGTTTTTATGATTGTTTTAAAAATATTTTAGGCCAAAATATATGGGTTTTTGTGTGAGGGAAAGTGAGGAGTGGAGTGTTCCTTTTATAAGTGAAAAAGGATGCATTTTTTTGTAAATACCAAAATCTCATCAATAATGAGAAGTCACTCTCAAATAAATTGGATAAAAAATTGATAAATAAACGATAATTTAAGGGATATGGTCAATAATACACTCAATCATGAATTCTTATAAGTTTTTCAGCATTTTTTGGTCTTTCAATCTTTGTTAAACCTTATTTAACCCGTTTTTATTTTTACCAAGGTAAAAAGTTTTTACCAAGGTAAATTATAATTTGTTCTTGAAAATAAAATGGTCCATGTTAAATAATTTTTAACTAATAATAAAAAAATTTAAATCCATTTTACTATATCGAATATATTAAATTGATAAATATTAATTTTAAAATAAAAATTGTATAATGTATTAAAAACGTGTTTTTTGAAAATATAACTGAAGTTCTAAAATTTCAAATATGGTGTTTTAAATTAGGGAAGAAAATTTTAAAATTAAAATTAAAATATAAAATTCATATTTAGTATTATAAAATGGTTTCTTGAATATAAAATTTATTTTTATATACTAATAATTTCATAAAATTCATGTTCTTCATAAAAATGTTAGTTTTCAGTGTTCACATAAAAATATAATATTTTAAAAAAATCACAAAAATTAATTTTATGAATTTACTGAAATTATTAATCAAAAAATAATTTCCTTTTTTTTTCAAATTAAAATATTAACATTAATAAATTTTACTTTTAAATATGAATATGTGAAATAATGAAAACAATTTTTTAGGAAATTAGTTTCCTAGAATATTATCCATTCTCATTCATATTTTCAATCATTTAAAAATTAAATTCATAATAAAAAATTATAAATATGAGATATATTTTATTATAATTAATCAAAACTTTCTTGAAATATAAATTCATATCTTAAAGAAAAGAAATATTGAGAAAAATTAATTTTCAAGCATAGATTAATATATTATTCATTTTTAACATTACCAATTAAGATTCATTAATACTAAATTTATCATTTATTTTGTTTACATAGTTATTTCATAAAAAAATTTCTCTGATGCATTAATGATAACTCAAAATATAGGTTTTAATAGCCTAAACATGTCACTTTTTTTAGTTCGGTGTTGAGTGAGGATCAAGATATTGAACATAATGTTTATTTAAGAAAAATGTATGTTGAAATCTACTATAGTTACAACCCACATCCATTATCATTCCATATGTTAAATATTTGAGATCTAATACTAACATTAGGTTCCTGAAAAAGCACCCATTCTATGACATAGAGGTATTCCCATATATTGTCCCCTTCATATGATGTTTTCCTGAAGATCCTAATGACAACCTAAGGGTTGGAGTGGGATCATATACTTTCTCTCATGGAATAATGGTCTTATATCCCCATTACCACTATAAAATACCTATAACACATAATGTTTGAAATGGGTGAAAAATACTATATCATGGTAGCTATATTAAGAAGATATCTGTATATCTTACTAGATAATGTAAAAGTTGATACTCATCCATTTTCTACGATTTCCCAAGAGAAGGCAGATGCCCCTGCTCTCACCAATGATGAAGTAGATAATCATAATATCTCTAAATATAATCTATATAGAACCTATATCCCCACTCCCCAATTTGAGTTTAACCTATTTATTTTTATGGAAACACAAGAGTGAGATCATAGTCCCACATTTGTCCAATAGGATTGTTCGTATATCCTAGAAGTGGCTCAAAAGATGGAATATATTCATACTCTTATTCAACATAAATAAGATCAAAAATAAATTTTTGTGACTACTTAAAGGTGTGAAAATATTCCCTTTGGATTTTAAGGGATTCATTGGCATATTCTAGTGGAAAAAAGTGATTATACCATATTCCTAAGAAGCACCGATTTTCTCATCAGTTTTCTTCGTTAACGTCATGGAAGTCACACAAGAAGACTCCCAACCAAGGTGGCCATATGTCTATATGAAGAATACCATATAAAATTAAGGCATCTCCAATGGAAAATAATCACCCTATAGTAAGTACAAAATTAATCATTGGTTAGTGGTGATATTCTTAAGGCTCTGTAACACATTTATTTGGTGGCTCGACATTTTTCCAACACCTTATCAAAAACCGTGTGCATATTTAGCAACATAGTTTCTCCTCATAGTACTCTGATCATTAAACTTAGAGGTCATTCACATAACCCAAGAAAAGTGAATCATCTCATTGTCATACATAATTGAATAACATACTCATACCAAGTGATTCTCGATGTATAATAGTCATTTACACCCATAAAATCAACTCATACATGTCTTATTTTTTCTACCTCCAAAAATGTTTTGGGTAAAAATTCATTGTCAGCATGTTCATCTCCCAATGCATATTCTTTTGTAATTAAAGATATTTCATGAATACATCCCTACTCAAATTAAACATAACTAAAAAAACCAAAGTTGTTATATCAAGTGGAATATGTTTCTTTTGGGTCCAACAAAGATGAAATTGACATGTATAAGTAATTGGATGATGGTTACCACTCAATTAGGATTTATACTATTTCAACTACATATTTTGACATATTGGATATTATTAATGAGGATTTTGTTCCTTTATTACAATTTTTTTTGAGATATTCTTCATTAGCTAATAGGAGAGAAATAATTTTATATCAAGTTTTTGAAACCTAAATGAAATACTTGGACAAGCTTATCAAATAGATTTATATTTCTTCTTTCTATATAACCCATAATCATATATTATATAAATTTTGAGAGCCCATAATATATTTTTTGACATTACATTAATCTTATTAATAATATAACCATTGATTCCCCCCATTGAAGTATGTATTCATGGAATGAGAGAGTATAAGGTATTACATTTTAACCTATTTTTTTAGGAAAATAGATTTTCCTAAAGAGGGAATCAAGAAATTTACTTTCTAGAGGAAATGTTTTGGGCACTGACCCTACATATTCTAGTTCTTTAATCCAAAAAATGTTACTCTCTATAAGAAAAGTAAGTGACATAAATGAAGGGAACATACCATTTATAGACCCATTCTCCAAGCCTCTAAAAAGGTAATGAAATCATCCAACTAATGAGGGAAAAAATCTATACTATAGGGTAACCTTCAATGGTGACTAGATTAGATGCTGAACGTTCATCAATCCTATCTTATGATCAAGTGAAAACATTCTAAATCAAGTAGAAATCTTGAGAAACCACATTGATAACCAATCGATAGAAACCCTATAAAGTAGGAATGGGATAATTTTTATCAGCATCACCACCATTGGGATTTTTAAATCAATAAAACTTTCTAGGAATGTTGTTGGTAGAATGGTTTTTTCCCTGTCCCCTAGGGATGGGGGTATTTTCACCCCTCCAAGTATTTTGGTCTTTTATAGGCTATGTCATGTCTTTCAGTAGCTAGAACCATCATCATTCTTATAACTATAAAACCCATCACCATCATTCAGAGAAAACATGGTAAGGATGGATGGGGAATCCCTCAGGATAATGATCTATAGATTAATATAAGGGAAACATAATAAAATGAATGCAAATATCCCCACATGTCATATAATGAAACAAATTGCTATGAAAGGGGATGAAAATGGAGAACATGGTCTACCCTTTAAAGTGGGTGATATAAGAAAATACCTTCTATATTATATATATGAGGATGAAATGATTCTACATATTAGTTATGCACCAATTAATGAGGTCACTATTTATGTGGTGTGGGTTCACTAGGTCATAGATGGAGGCTGGAGGGGGCGGCCCTGCGGTGGATGGCTCCCTAGGCTGGTTTAGCCGATGTCGGTGGAAGATGCGGTGATGGGTCTTGGGTGATTCTGACTGCAGGGGGGGGGGTCATTGGTCATTATAATAAAACAAAGTGGAAAGAGGAGGCAATCTTTCATTGGTGGATGACTTACTTGTGGATATTTAAGCTAGCGTCATTGATGTAGGCAGGATGTGACACTGTTATAGGGATCAATGGATGGATCAAGTGGTGGAGCAGATCTACCGAGGAGAAAAAATAATTAAAAAAAATAATGAAAATTTGGCATATTGATATCATCAAGTTCAGATCCATATTTCGACTCCAAAGAAGCTTATTACAACTTTGCAAGGTTACTAGATTGGAAGAATGAGAGGGTATGGAATCTATCATTGGTACCGGGCACCATGATCTGCAAAGGGAAATTAAATTTTTCATTCCTTGAAAGTATGGATGGTTGATTAAATATCTAATATGATAGGGAGGATTTTTCCTTCTTGTGTTACGTTTTTGGGGCCTATGGGTCATTTAGTAGGGCATAAGTTCCTCTGGGTTTACGAGCCATGCAAGGTTACCCCTTAACCTTGTTAAAAAGGGGAAAATAAATAACAAAACTAAGGGAAACTTTTGTCACTATTGATCCATTATTGGATAATAAAAAAGACATTGATGATGATACATGCAATTAAGGAACACATTCCCTAGAATTTTTTCATACAAAAACATATAAAAATTCATAAACCCCTGACACCCATGCCATACCCAAAAACTTATAGCTCTAAATGATTAGTTTTCACTCCAATGAATCGTTTTTATTAAAGATAAATAGAATGGTGTAGTTATATCTCAGTCACAATCCTCTAGTATTTCCTCTTGATACCTTTATGGTGGGGTTAAATCTCCACTACTTCCCCTATAGGATCGACCTTTTCATTTTATTATTTATCATAGGATCTTCTAATGATGTCTCTTCAATAGATCTTGGATATTAGCTATCGAATATTCAAGTTCCCATATCCATCATGTTTTTTTGTTTTCACCAATCATATTATCAATTTATGATCATCCTATCTATATTATATAGTATTCTATTCTTTGATTTCATGATGATGTTGGCGGCAATGGTGTCGTTGGTTTCTCAGCATTGGTCGGTGTTGGTTTTGGGGAGGCAGACACTTGGTGGATGATGAATTCTTGGTCATGTAGAAGAATAGGATTAGTGACAACATTGGAATTTCTAGGTGATATCTGGATGGAACTAGAAAGGGTTTTATAATGGATGTTCGTGTGCTGATCTAGTTTTGGTTTAGCTATCAGTGAAAACATTGTTCTAGAGGCTATTGGAATATATGGTCTTAATCACTAGTGTGGAGTGGTTTCGATATTAGTTTTAAATGGAGGTGTTGTTTTGGATGAAAATTTCAATTTATTTTCCAAGTGGTATTCAATAGAAATATTTATTGTTTTATGGGAGTAATTTTTTGTTGGTTGATATTTTTTTATCATTGTATTTAATCTCACTCCATTTGGTAAGTAGTGATACACCCTGTAGGTTCCACTGGGTCGGAAACCTCAAAATTGGGATGGGTTTAGTGACACACATCATCCAACCATCTTTCCTCTTATCATTATTGAGGGATGTGTACCCTATTATTGGCCATTTTCAAAGTGTTTTTAGTTTGTTTTTTCATTGCATCAGTTTGATAGGTTTGTAAGTTCCTTGCAATTATTTTTCACATAGGAGGATCAAAATATAGAAAGGTGTGATGAAACCTCTCATATGGTCCTCCCTCCAAATATCACTGTGGGTTACAGGGGTTCCCATCCATGTTGTGTTTTCCATCTTTACACAACTTCTTGGTAGGGGAGATTCATCATTTTCTACTGATTTAACTATTGCATTTTCTGGTGTGTGTGTGTTGGGTGGGGGTGACAAGACTTGTTATAATTCTTATTTTGACATTCTATTTCATTTGGATAATCATGAACATGTATGGAACTATAGTTATTGTTTGTTTGAGGATTCTATTCCCCTTCCATGTAAAGGGTTCCCACTTTTTCCAATGTTCAAAATGGGTCTATCTTTTTTTGAGTTCAATAATGGGTGATTGGCCCTCAACCTATTCAAACAAATCATATAGAATATATTCTTAGATATTATAAAATTTATGAATATGTCTATGTTTATCCTTTGACTCATGAAGATGGGTTTACACATCCTAAAAGCGTAATGTTTGATGAATAGGGTTTATCTAGAACATGATAACCTATTTAGATAAAATTAGTGGTTAACAACGACTATGATTTCCCTCTATAAGGATAAAATATTTTCCTGTTTTGGGAAAGTCAATGTGCCATGGTCAAAGAAATAATCAAAAACCAATATAGATGGGGTGAACAAATAAAAAATTTCCTATTACCCACATTCAAAGAATATCCCATCATTATTCCCTTAATAATCCTTTTATTCTAATGAGTCTATCGCATTATGAATGGATTCTATAAATTGGTGGAACATCCCAGTGATGATTGAAAAGAAATCATACCTCAGATGGGTAGGCTTCACACCTACTCCTCCCATTACCATAAGCCCCATAATTTTATCCTTTAATGAAATAGGAGATATAGATTATAACCTCTGACTTTTCTATCACAGGGATACCCTATTATGGACACACTTGATTAGTAAAAGGTATAAAATGTTAGATGCATTGTGTGGGATATAGTTCGTCTAGCCTTTTTCTAGTATTAATGTTTACTATTTAAATCCATTACTCTTTGGAAAGACCTTCATTGTCATTTATAATAAAAATTATTCTTGATAAAATGGATGATGCTGGTATTTAATCTCTCTAACAATAAGGTGTGTGAAAACAAAAGGATTGTTGATTTCATCACCAGTTGTAAAGGACTGACATAATCACATAAAATGATACTACTAAAGAACAATCTACTATTTTTTTCATATATAATATTTTTGAGGAATTTAAGACACCATCAATTCCATCAAGGTACCAAGGAATATTTAGATTGTCTTCACACAAGGTATAATTTCTAGATTATGTTATTCGATGAACCAAGGACAAATCTCAACCTACTCCCATTATCCATGATAAATGGTTTAGAAAATAATAAATCATAATTATTATGCTTAGACTATCACCACTAATTACTAAGACACCCAAGAAATCTCTATATTGTCGGATGACTCCCATAGAAAAAGAATAATAGAAAAACCACCCTTGTCCATTCGAAATGAATGAACATACTTTCACGCAATATAAGGAACAATGAAACAAAACCTTCTATTTATGAAATGAAAAATTTCCTAACTATATTATCATAGTTATAGAAAATATTCCTCATAAGATGGTTGAGTATAGTAAAATTAATGAAGTATATCTAATTGATCATCCCAACAATTTTACTTTCCAATGAATGTTGGTTCATAGATTTCAAGATTTCATTGTATTTAAGGAATTCCAATAGAAATTAGTCAATTATGGAAAGGGGGAATAACTAAATCCCTTAACATTGGTATTATATATATCTACTACCAAACCAAAGGAATAATATGACTAACATGAAGTAACATCTAGAAATTAATGAAATTACAATGATCAGATGTCTCAGAAGATGGTTGACTGAGATCAAGACATACTCAAGAAACAAGTCAATCAACCATTTGTTTATATGGTTCCAAATTTATAGTAAAAAGTGATTACCTATAATTCATCATTAAATATTAGGAAAAAGAAAGGAAATTATAATAGGGTATTGTAAGAGAGTCTTCAAACAACTCACAAGGAAGCTGAGGCTCTCATAAATTTCTATCCCACAGTATCCAGAGTACCAAAACTACCCCACAAAAAATATTTGTAACACCCGAGACTTTTATGTTATATAAATCATCAAAGGAATCTTTTTCTACACAACACTTGCTTGGCTTGCTTTACACGCAATCGCGACCTTCCTCGATAGCTTGCGTCGTACGCAATACCGAGTTTCACTAAACAACAATATGCTATTAAAACTAGCCGTTATGAATAGTAATAACCACTTTTTAAAATTTTATAAATTTTATTTTTTCAAAATGGACTTCATTTTTGGACTCAGAATATCGAAATTAGCCTAGGGTGAAATTTTGGTATTTTTCTGAAAACTTTCAATTTTTGATGAATAGTGAAACCACTAAGTGGTAGGTTAAAAACTGATTTTTTGCATAAAACTTAATTTTACCGCTTCTGTGAATGGAATTTCAAAAATCCGAGAGACACAGTTAATATCAAGGACTAAAATGTGGTTCAATGAGATAAAAATAATTTTTTTTGGTGAATAGTAACTTTTTACTTTTTTTACCGCGGTTAATAGTAAATAGGGTAACTAAGGGTAAATATGATATTAATATTACCCTAACACATGTCCTAATTCTATTGGACAAGTGTAATTCGACCAAAAACAAACTTAGGAATAAAATATGACCATTTAGGCCCACTTGGATTAGATTAGGACATTTATTATTAATTTATTTAAAGAAGGGTTAAAATAGTTAAAATCAAAGTTTAATAAGTAAATCATTTTTAATATAGGGTTATACATAAGATAAATCCGATTGTAAATATTAATTAGAAAGCTAAAAAGATTTCCTACATGATGGTATTTTATTTGTAATTTTTAGACATCAAATAATTTAATTTAATTATGACACAAAGATGATGCAGTAATTATCTTATTAATGAAATATTGACAAAATTGATAATATAAATACCAAAATAAATGTAATTTGAGACTTTTTATGAATTCCACTAATTTTCTAGGTTACTATGATATATTAGTAATGATTTAATCAACTTGGTTCGAACATATAATTCTGTTATGACTTTCACAAAAATCATATATCAAATAGTGTCAAAATTGACACAAAATAGTTTTTAAATCAAATATTATATTATTAATTGTTATTTTATTCCTAAAAATCTAAGGTTCGGCCAAATTACTTAGATAAGGATATATATATTAATAATAAACAATTTGGGGTTAGTTTGGCATGTTATAGTAAGTGTATTAACCATATAGTGAAAGAAAACAAAAAGACACGGTAAAAGTTAAATTAATTAACTTAGAGTTAAATCTAATTGATAAGGTTAAAATAATACCCTAAACATGTCTAAATCCTATTGGTTGATAGGATTTCGACCCATCCCCACTTTAGCTTCGAAATAAGACCCTTTGGAACCATTATAAACCGATTTTGACTTTAATATAAATTAATATTTTGAGATATTCCTAAGGTGCCCCTCTCCTCCCTTATAAAAGGGCACCTCCTCCCCCTCCTCCTCACACCAATTTGAGCACTCAAGCTCGGCCAACCCCTGCCATTTTCTCCTCTCCACTTCCCTAGAATAATCCTAGAGGTCCTGGTCTTCTCCAAAGACCAATCTTAGTTCCTTAAGTGGAGGATTCAAAGAGGCGTTCCAAAGAAGAGGTAATATCCATTACCGATCTTTTCAATTTCTTTCTTCTTCAACTTCTTCTTCTTTAGTTGTTTCATGATAAAGTAATAACATCAGTATTACTTACATACTGATATGTTATTATAAATATGAAACAACCCTAATTCACCTTCTATCCATCCTACGGAAAAATGAAATCACCGCGCGTGCGTACGTACGGAATACCGTCTCCACGCCGTGGTGTAATCTATTTTCCACCATCACCTTACAAGGATGGGTATAATGGTGTAATGAGTAACTATATATGATTATTATTAAGTAATATTGATACTGAAATAATATATATATATACTCCAATACAATTCCATGATCATAGGAACGATATCATCACTCGTGCGTACGTACGGAATACCGTCTCCACGATGTGATGCGACTCGTTCTACATGATCTTCATTTCATAATGATTATATAAATGAATTGAATGAATGAATATGGTATATACTACACTAATACCATTCTGGAAATAAATTATCTATAACCTAAAGATAATAATAAGAATTTATTCGACAAAACACGCATAAGAACAAAAAGTTATAAAGACCCGAGTAACAAGTAACAATGAAATATTACTAACAAGAAGCTAATAATATGACCATATATGATCTCATATCAATATGTATGATTCTGGAATAAGTCAATAACATTATTTAAACCATTATACAGGATCTTCGGACACGTACAAAGCAAATTGGACCTAAGGTAAGGGAAATATCACAATCTCATTTTTATCCGAGATTGTTTATTCGTAAGTATTTACTGGGGTATATTTTAGCATCCACATCCATGTTACCTCAATATGTAATATTGTTTCAATCCACTTGAAATAGTTTAAATCCAATTTTACCCTTAGGTGAGTTTTTATTAAAGAATATGAAAGGAATCTTTTGTCGTTTTTTTTCCGTACGAGGTACTTTTTGACTTTTCCGACAAAAGTACGAAGAATGTTTTTTTAACTTATACGGCATGAATGGATTTTTAAAACATTGTTTCCAAGAAGCTTCCTTTACAAGTTTTCAAGTTTATTTTTAATCAACTTCTTTTATTTTAAAGTTGTATGACATGTTATGAAAGGAAAAATGTTTTTGAAGAAGAAAGGATATTTTTCTCAAGAATGGAGTTCAAGTGATTTTCAAAATTATTTTCCATCTAAGATAATAAAGGGTTCTGTTTTTATCCCTATTATTACATGGATTTGATTATGTTGTGATGGAAATATTTTTATGAATTCCTTTACCTTATATGAATTGTTTTATGATGTCATGTTGTTTAAGAATCCCATTTTTATTACATGGGTTACGCTATGATGTATGGTTTATGATTATGTGGCACACATAAGAAAGGATTCATTATAAGATGGGTGGGACCTATATCTCCCTCCAATGCATTGGGTCAAGATTTTATATCTCATGAGATAGACATGGCTGGAACGGAAGGTTATTTCGGTTCAGTGATACAGGACTGAAACGAGGAGTGAACTCGGTTCAGAAAGGGACTTTGTCCACTAAGATAGTCTTGGAAATGAGTCATGACTAACAAGAAATGATTTTCCATGATTATGTGTGCATGCCACAAAGTTTCAAGTTTTATGTTATGATTATGGGGATCTCATTTTCACTTCTATGATTTATTCCATGTTAAGATATTATGATCTCTTTTGCAGGTTTTGATCTTCATAAAGATATGATATGATTTTTATTTCCTTTATTTGCCCTTGCTGAGCATTCGAGCTCACCCTTTTTTGTTTTTCTTTCCCCAGGATATAAAGAAAGGTTTTAGGTAAAAAAAAGGGGAAGATCTTTATAGGAGATATTGAAGATCTTTCACCACGTTTAGAAGATTACGTTCCGAGTTTCCAAAGACACTAAACTATTACGATCCTTGTGTGTGTGTTTTTGTTATGTACTAAGTATTCCGCAAAAGTAATGTAATGTCAATGTACGTCAAGCTACGGGTCTCTACAGTTGGTATCAGAGGAAAGGTATAGTCAACCTTTGGAAACTAGGATGTGAAAGCCTTAGTAAGAACCCTAAGGATAAGTCTAAGCATAGAACACAATCTTAGTGTTTTAGAAATGGCCTTGAATAACCTAGGATAAGACCTTAAGCATGAAAATTTTATTCTTGAATTATGTGGTTTCCTATTATAATTAGTGTTGCTCACACTATTCTTCTTGGTTTTAGTCAATGGCTGGAACCCGAAGGAACCGTGTTAATGCGGAATGCGATGGGCAATGCAATGATTGTCCCCCTGAGCAAACAAACGATATGGGAGCTGGAATGAAAAATCTTGTAGCCATGCTCACACAACTTTCTCAAGCTATGAATCATGCAGGATTTCCAAATGAACAAAGGAGGGAGCAACATTCTGTTGAATCCTTCATGAGGCAGCGTCCACCATCTTTCAGCGGGTCTACTGATCCATTAGTTGCTGAACAATGGATTAGTACTACTGAAAAGATATTTTCAGTTCTTCAATGTTCTGAGCATGATAAAGTCATCCTAGCAGTATATCGTTTGGAAGGAGATGCGGATCAATGGTGGAATCTTGTTAAGAATACGAGGCAAAGGGATGAAATTGAGTCTATGGAATGGGACGAGTTCAAGAACTTATTTTTCAATAAGTACTTCCCTCGTATTCTCCGAACAAATATGGAGAAAGAGTTCCTTGAACTGAAGCAAAGGGATGATGAATCTGTTAGTACCTATGAAGCAAATTTTACAAGACTTGCAAGGTACGCTTCTGGTATTATTATCCAACCTGAGAGTAAGATCGATCGATTCTTTAGTGGCTTAAAACCAAGTCTTCGAAGGGCGTTAGCCATAAGGGACTTCAATAGCTACGAGGAAATCGTTCGATGTTCTCTCAAAGTCGAGATGGAGATTGGAGTAACCCATCAGTCGCATGGGTTTGATAAGAAGAGGAAGATGGAATTCAAAGAAAAATCTAAAGAGCACACGGAAAAGAAGATGAACTTTCCCTTATGCTCAAAGTGTGGAAAGAAACATGGAGGGAGTTGTCTTAAAGGGACAAGTAAATGTTTTAAATGTGGAAAGGAAGGTCATCGGGCATTTGAATGCCGTGATAATGGGAAGAAGATGTCTAATGATGCAAACAAAGGAAGGGATACACAGAATGAACCTACTACACTTCAATGTTTCAAGTGCAAGGAGATGGGGCATTATGCCAATCAATGCCCAAATCCAAGGGTTGATGATGATGGTCGACGTCAACAAACTCTTAAGGCTAAAGACAAAGGAAAGTCACATTCAATTTCTATCAGCGATATGGAGTACGATAACGATGTGGTGAAAGGTACACTTACCATCCACTCTAAAGTAGCAAATGTTTTATTTGATTCTGGATCCACCCACTCTTTTATTTCTGAAGACTTTTCTAAGGGTATCACCGTATTACCTCAACAATTAGATGTTGAGTTAGCTGTGACAACACCTAATGGCACATCAATCGCATCAAAAGTTTATAATTCTTCTCCGATCGAAGTTTGTGGGAAAGTGATTCCTGCAAATCTTGTGATCCTTCCTTTAGTAGAATTTGATGTGATTCTTGGCATGGATTGGCTTTCTCTACATGGAGCTCATATCGATTGCCAAAGAAGGGAAGTCACATTTCATATTCCAGATCAATCTACGATCGTCTATCAATGCAAGGATGAACATAACCTTCCAGTGGAAATTTCTTCCATCTTATGGGTATTGATTCCACTAAATGAAGGTTATTTATCTCAAATGGTTGGTGAGAAACTCACGATTAAGAATATGCCCATTGTACGGGAGTTTGATGATGTCTTTCCGGAGGAATTACCGGGTCTTCCACCAAATCGTGAAGTTGAGTTTTCAATAGAACTCGTACCGTGTGCTTTGCCTATTTCAAAGACACCTTATAGAATGGCCCCAACTGAGTTGCAGGAATTGAAGAAGCAACTCCAAGAGAATCTTGATAAGGGATTCATACGCCCTAGTGCGTCACCTTGGGGAGCACCTGTTCTATTTGTTAAGAAGAAAGATGGATCAATGAGACTCTGCATTGATTATCGAGAACTTAACAAGATCACTAGCAAGAACAAATATCCTCTCCCACGCATTGATGACTTATTTGACCAACTACGCGGAGCTCAATACTTTTCCAAGATTGATCTTCGTTCAGGGTATCATCAATTAAGGGTCAAAAGGGAGGATATACCAAAGACGGCTTTCCGTACAAGGTATGGACACTATGAATTTATAGTGATGCCATTTGGTCTTACTAATGCCCCTGCTATCTTCATGGATCTAATGAATAGAGTCTTTAGAGACTATCTTGATCAATTTGTGGTAGTCTTTATAGACGATATTCTTGTCTATTCAAAGAGAAAGGAAGAGCATGAAGATCACTTGATAATTATATTGAAGACCCTGAGAAAGGAGAAGCTTTATGCCAAATTTACCAAGTGTGAATTTTGGCTTCAAAAAGTTGCATTTTTGGGTCATATAATCTCAAAAGAGGGGATATCTGTGGATCCAGCAAAAACAGAGGTTATCGAAAGATGGTCAAGACCAACAACAGTAACTGAGATCCGAAGTTTTCTTGGTTTGGCTGGATATTATCGACGTTTTGTAAAAGATTTTTCACGATTATCTAATCCACTCACCAAGTTGACTCGGAAAGGAGTTAAGTTTTTCTGGACAGAGGAATGTGAAGAGAATTTCAAGGAGTTGAAAAGAAGGTTATCCAGTGCACCTGTGCTCACACTTCCTTGTAGTGGAGAAAGGTTTGTGATCTACAGTGATGCATCCAAGAAGGGATTGGGGTGTGTTCTTATGCAAAATGATATGGTGATAGCTTATGCCTCACGACAGTTGAAAATCCATGAGCAAAATTACCCAACACATGATTTGGAGTTGGCTGCGGTAATCTTTGCATTAAAGATTTGGAGGCATTACCTTTATGGTGAAAGGTGTGATATTTATACTGATCATAAAAGTCTAAAGTATATTTTCACACAAAAAGAGCTGAATATGCGTCAAAGAAGATGGTTGGAGCTGATTAAGGATTATGACTGCTCAATCCATTACCACCCTGGGAAAGCAAACAAGGTGGCAGATGCATTAAGTCGACAAGACCATGCTAGTTTATCCATGATGAGGATCACAAAAGATCCAATATTTATGGATTTACAAAGATGGATCTTGGAATTATAATGGAAGGGGAAAAATATTATCTTTCTCAAATGAATGTTCAACCATCTATACATGTGAAGATTAAAGAGGCACAGAAAGAAGATGTCGAGCTACAAAAGAAGGTGAGAAATGTTCCTGAATTCAACCTTGATTGTGATGGGATAATAAAGTTCAGGAATCGGGTTTGCGTTCCTCCCATCCCCGAATTAAAGAATGAGCTGCTGGATGAGGCTCATAGTTCATCATTCTCTATTCATCCTGGAAGCACGAAGATGTATAGGGACCTGAAAGAGTACTTCTGGTGGGATGGCATGAAAAGAGATGTTGCTGAATATGTCTCTCGATGCTTGGTTTGTCAACAAGTTAAAGCTGAGAGACAGAAGTCTAAGGGGATGTTACAACCATTACCCATACCCGAATGGAAATGGGAAAACATCACTATGGACTTTGTCACAGGACTTCCTAAAACATCCAAAGGCAATAATGCTATCTGGGTCATAGTTGATCGTCTTACAAAGTCTGCACACTTCATTGCTATTAGAGATGATTTCTCTCTAGATCAGCTTGCCAGGATATATGTAAAGGAAGTGGTAAGATTGCATGGAGTACCACTTTCTATTATATCTGATCGAGATCCGAGATTTACCTCGAAGTTCTGGCGAAGTCTTCAGCATACTCTGGATACAGAGTTGAGTTTCAGCACTGCTTATCATCCCCAGACAGACGGTCAGTCTGAGAGAACAATTCAAACCCTAGAAGATATGTTGAGAGCTTGCTCTATGGATTTCAAAGGAGGTTGGGATCAACACCTACCTTTGGTGTAATTTTCTTATAATAATAGCTTTCACTCCAGTATTCAGATGGCTCCTTATGAAGCTCTCTATGGAAAGAAATGCAGGACTCCAACTTGCTGGGATGAAGTTGGGGAAAGAAAGCTATTAGGACCTGATCTCGTTGATGAAATGGCAGAAAAGGTCAGATCTATTCAACAACACATAAGAGCAGCTCAGAGTCGACAGAAAAGTTATGCCGACAACCGAAGAAAAGACCTAGAGTTTGAAGTGGGTGATAAAGTGTTCTTACGAATATCTCCCTGGAAGAGGGTTATGAGATTTGGAAAGAAGGGGAAGTTGAGCCCTAGATATATCGGTCCTTTTGAAATACTGGATCGTGTTGGGAAGGTAGCTTACCGATTGGCGCTTCCACCGAATCTCTCTCAAGTTCACGATGTGTTCCATGTATCTCTCTTGAGAAAGTACATACCAGATCCTTCACATGTACTCAGCTCAGAAGTTGTACCGCTGGAGCAAGATCTTTCTTATGAAGAACAGCCGATAGAGATTCTGGATCGTAGCGAAAAAGTCTTACGAAACAAGACCACTCGCTTGGTGAAAGTTTTATGGAGAAACCACCAACTTGAAGAAGCTACATGGGAGCTTGAGGATATGATGAGGGAGAAGTATCCTCATCTGTTTGTTACAAAGTGACGAATTTCGAGGGCGAAATTCTTTTTAAGGGGGGTAGAATGTAACACCCGAGACTTTTATGTTATATAAATCATCAAAGGAATCTTTTTCTACACAACACTTGCTTGGCTTGCTTTACACGCAATCGCGACCTTCCTCGATAGCTTGCGTCGTACGCAATACCGAGTTTCACTAAACAACAATATGCTATTAAAACTAGCCGTTATGAATAGTAATAACCACTTTTTAAAATTTTATAAATTTTATTTTTCAAAATGGACTTCATTTTTGGACTCAGAATATCGAAATTAGCCTAGGGTGAAATTTTGGTATTTTTCTGAAAACTTTCAATTTTTGATGAATAGTGAAACCACTAAGTGGTAGGTTAAAAACTGAATTTTTGCATAAAACTTAATTTTACCGCTTCTGTGAATGGAATTTCAAAAATCCGAGAGACACGGTTAATATCAAGGACTAAAATGTGGTTCAATGAGATAAAAATAATTTTTTTGGTGAATAGTAACTTTTTACTTTTTTTACCGCGGTTAATAGTAAATAGGGTAACTAAGGGTAAATATGATATTAATATTACCCTAACACATGTCCTAATTCTATTGGACAAGTGTAATTCGACCAAAAACAAACTTAGGAATAAAATATGACCATTTAGGCCCACTTGGATTAGATTAGGACATTTATTATTAATTTATTTAAAGAAGGGTTAAAATAGTTAAAATCAAAGTTTAATAAGTAAATCATTTTTAATATAAGGTTATACATAAGATAAATCCGATTGTAAATATTAATTAGAAAGCTAAAAAAATTTCCTACATGATGGTATTTTATTTGTAATTTTTAGACATCAAATAATTTAATTTAATTATGACACAAAGATGATGCAGTAATTATCTTATTAATGAAATATTGACAAAATTGATAATATAAATACCAAAATAAATGTAATTTGAGACTTTTTATGAATTCCACTAATTTTCTAGGTTACTATGATATATTAGTAATGATTTAATCAACTTGGTTCGAACATATAATTCTGTTATGACTTTCACAAAAATCATATATCAAATAGTGTCAAAATTGACACAAAATAGTTTTTAAATCAAATATTATATTATTAATTGTTATTTTATTCCTAAAAATCTAAGGTTCGGCCAAATGACTTAGATAAGGATATATATATTAATAATAAACAATTTGGGGTTCGTTTGGCATGTTATAGTAAGTGTATTAACCATATAGTGAAAGAAAACAAAAAGACACGGTAAAAGTTAAATTAATTAACTTAGAGTTAAATCTAATTGATAAGGTTAAAATAATACCCTAAACTTGTCTAAATACTATTGGTTGATAGGATTTCGACCCATCCCCACTTTAGCTTCGAAATAAGACCCTTTGGAACCATTATAAACCGATTTTGACTTTAATATAAATTAATATTTTGAGATATTCCTAAGGTGCCCCTCTCCTCCCTTATAAAAGGGCACCTCCTCCCCCTCCTCCTCACACCAATTTGAGCACTCAAGCTCGGCCAACCCCTGCCATTTTCTCCTCTCCACTTCCCTAGAATAATCCTAGAGGTCCTGGTCTTCTCCAAAGACCAATCTTAGTTCCTTAAGTGGAGGATTCAAAGAGGCGTTCCAAAGAAGAGGTAATATCCATTACCGATCTTTTCAATTTCTTTCTTCTTCAACTTCTTCTTCTTTAGTTGTTTCATGATAAAGTAATAACATCAGTATTACTTACATACTGATATGTTATTATAAATATGAAACAACCCTAATTCACCTTCTATCCATCCTACGGAAAAATGAAATCACCGCGCGTGCGTACGTACGGAATACCGTCTCCACGCCGTGGTGTAATCTATTTTCCACCATCACCTTACAAGGATGGGTATAATGGTGTAATGAGTAACTATATATGATTATTATTAAGTAATATTGATACTGAAATAATATATATATATACTCCAATACAATTCCATGATCATAGGAACGATATCATCACTCGTGCGTACGTACGGAATACCGTCTCCACGATGTGATGCGACTCGTTCTACATGATCTTCATTTCATAATGATTATATAAATGAATTGAATGAATGAATATGGTATATACTACACTAATACCATTCTGGAAATAAATTATCTATAACCTAAAGATAAGAATAAGAATTTATTCGACAAAACACGCATAAGAACAAAAAGTTATAAAGACCCGAGTAACAAGTAACAATGAAATATTACTAACAAGAAGCTAATAATA
Source organism: Viscum album (assembly GCA_963277665.1). Lineage (NCBI taxonomy): Eukaryota > Viridiplantae > Streptophyta > Magnoliopsida > Santalales > Viscaceae > Viscum > Viscum album. Next base: position 254,188,066 of record OY728127.1, read on the forward strand.
TGACCATATATGATCTCATATCAATATGTATGATTCTGGAATAAGTCAATAACATTATTTAAACCATTATACAGGATCTTCGGACACGTACAAAGCAAATTGGACCTAAGGTAAGGGAAATATCACAATCTCATTTTTATCCGAGATTGTTTATTCGTAAGTATTTACTGGGGTATATTTTATCATCCACATCCATGTTACCTCAATATGTAATATTGTTTCCATCCACTTGAAATAGTTTAAATCCAATTTTACCCTTAGGTGAGTTTTTAGTAAAGAATATGAAAGGAATCTTTTGTCGTTTTTTTTCCGTACGAGGTACTTTTTGACTTTTCCGACAAAAGTACGAAGAATGTTTTTTTAACTTATACGACATGAATGGATTTTTAAAACATTGTTTCCAAGAAGCTTCCTTTACAAGTTTTCAAGTTTATTTTTAATCAACTTCTTTTATTTTAAAGTTGTATGACATGTTATGAAAGGAAAAATGTTTTTGAAGAAGAAAGGATATTTTCCTCAAGAATGGAGTTCAAGTGATTTTCAAAATTATTTTCCATCTAAGATAATAAAGGGTTCTGTTTTTATCCCTATTATTACATGGATTTGATTATGTTGTGATGGAAATATTTTTATGAATTCCTTTACCTTATATGAATTGTTTTATGATGTCATGTTGTTTAAGAATCCCATTTTTATTACATGGGTTACGCTATGATGTATGGTTTATGATTATGTGGCACACATAAGAAAGGATTCATTATAAGATGGGTGGGACCTATATCTCCCTCCAATGCATTGGGTAAAGATTTTATATCTCATGAGATAGACATGGCTGGAACGGAAGGTTATTTCGGTTCAGTGATACAGGACTGAAACGAGGAGTGAACTCGGTTCAGAAAGGGACTTTGTCCACTAAGATAGTCTTGGCAATGAGTCATGACTAACAAGAAATGATTTTCCATGATTATGTGTGCATGCCACAAAGTTTCAAGTTTTATGTTATGATTATGGGGATCTCATTTTCACTTCTATGATTTATTCCATGTTAAGATATTATGATCTCTTTTGCAGGTTTTGATCTTCATAAAGATATGATATGATTTTTATTTCCTTTATTTGCCCTTGCTGAGCATTCGAGCTCACCCTTTTATGTTTTCTTTTCCCCAGGTCAGGAAGATGGATATTAAATAGAATATGCTAAAAGGGACCCTAGATATGATGAAATAAAAGGGAGACACTGTAGAAGATTTATGAACCAGTTGTTTATGTTTCCCAGTTTCTAAAGACACTATACCTATACGATCCTTTGTGGTTTTGTCATATGTTGTAATAAGTGTGCTTCAATTTCGAAGTATTAACAATGTATGTAAAGTATGGGTCGTTATAATATTAATCTCATGAAGAGTCACCATTTGGAATAGATAATGTCATCCCTTTATTAGACACATTCTTTGATGATGAAAAAGAGTGTGAACCTGAACACCCTAAATAGAGTTTGGTGTGGTGTGTGAGAGGCTACATGGGCCAATAAGGTAGGGGAGATGAAATAATATCCAATCCCAAAACTCTACCCATGTCCCTACCAAAACCATATTTACAACTGAATCATGAGGGAAAACACTAAAACAATGGTAGTAGGATCATGAAGACACCATTGAATCCTTACTGGGTTAACCAAATTTATTTTTCTTAGATGATAAATTGGTAGGTATATAACTATCTGACCAACCTCAGAATGTGAGGAGACCAGATCATCTTAATGCCTCAGTATAAAATACTCCCTTAATATTTGACTATGTGTATGGATCCCTTACATAAATTTTTCTGACCCTAAATACATAAGCAAAGAAATAACCCCATGTTGCGAATTTTATGACCCTAGTGATAAATAATGAATTTTTTAAAGAATTATTTTTCATCCTAGCTAAAAATTAAAACACGGATTATATTCACCTCTCGAAGAATTTAGGGAATAGATTTTTATGGTTCCTCAGATACCCCAATAAATTTCTAATGAATTTTTCATGGATGAAATGTATCATGTGGAGACTTCACTTAGAGAATTTCATGTTTTAATCGTTTTAATAGAGATGGATCTAGAGGCCTTAATTCAAGGACATTTTATAACCCGATTCATCTATAAAAACATTGAAAATGTTTCATTCACTATGTTTGATTGAAAATGATCTAGGATTAATCTTAACCATATACAAACACTTTGACAATTGGGTAACTGTGAGAATGACTTTCATCCCTTGATGTTAACAATTAAAGGGTATAAAAAGTGAAAAAATATCCTCAAACAAATAAAACTCAAATCCATGGTTATAGAACTTATATATGAATTTGATTTCATTATAATTCAATACGTTAGAAAATTTAATGGTATTTTTTGATTACATTTATTTCACATCCATGATGTTGTACCTTCATCATACAATCAATGCACAAAGTACCCTATGAATTTAAAGGCTAGAGTACAATGTTGAAATGGATCCATAGTTGAATCTTGTTTTCCCTAGTATATAAAAAAATGTTTCTATATGAGGGAATGATATAAAATAGTGAAAAAGGTAATGTAAAGATCACTTCATTCAATGTTTTAGAAACCTCCCAATAAAACCCCTACAATCTACTTATGAAGGATTATGTATTGAACATAATTATAGTGGAGGAAAAGTCTCTAGATCTAGATATCTATGATAGTTTAATTAGTTTGTCTTCTCATGTTTACATAGTAACAACTCTATCATATTAGTTGATTCAATTAGAAGTTAATTAGGATTGATGTAGGGATAATTAAACCACATGTGACATTGCCTTAGTAAAAAATTCTCCCACATTATCTTTGAATCCTTAAAAAATATATGTATCCTCAATATGATTGAAATAATATTCCCTAATATAAGAAATGGATTAATATTCCCTCATAACATCTCCTAAATAATAGGATATCATCACTGGTATACCCCTAATGATTTTAGAGATGAAGGGACGAATATCCATAATTCCTCCATCAATAATTTCAATGCATTATAACCCACTAAGCTAGGATATTCATTCTCATCATATATAGAAGATTTAAATTCCATAGTATCCTGGACCAATTTCAAAAATGTCCCTTCATCATCAACATACATTGAAACCAAGATAGAGTAAGAAGAGTATGATGAAGAGGGATATATTAGGGATTCCCTTCCTTTGTTTAAGGAAGCCATCTCAACCCCTATAAATAAACTCAAGTAGATTAACATGAGTACTTAAAATGAAAAATACCCTAAAATTCTATCAAACATTTATCTCAACTAAAAATGTACTCATTTGATAGGATTTTCCAAACCTATCCATGCATCATCTAAAATGTATTTGTGTTTATACTCAAAGGGATAAAAATTCTTGAATGATGTGATTGTTATGGTAGTTTAATGACTAAGAAATCTATAATTCCTCATATATTCAAACACCTTGAAGTTCCTTTTCAAATTTCATAATTATATGGTTCACCATGAAGGGAAAACCCAATCTATGTATAATGAACCATGAGATCATAGGTACTAGTTTGACACCTAGCCTAAGATATGTTTTGAAATAAATCTATTTTTGATTGATTAGTATTATTTATTATCCTTATATATAAAGTTCCTATTCCCTTCCAAATCCAATGTGTAATACCCAAGTGTGTACCTATAATATTTACTTAGTTATCATGTCAAATAAAATTTTATATAAATGTATGCGTGAAGTGTCTCCCAATAAAGGATAATATATTTGATTGAAAAAATAGGGGATTGTGGTTTTGAAATTGATGGATCATCCTAAAATCCAACCCCATTTATAGGTATCCAATCTAAAAATAGATAGTAAAAAAGGTCCACCTTCATTAAATCTAATAGAATAGTATAGTGTGGGATAATGAATTTTTATTGTGTGAAATCAATAAAATGAATAATCTCTTCCATCATAAAATTAGATGGTTGAGATGTCTAATCTACAATCATATTCTATAAAAGAGTGTAAAATGGAGTCAAAATCATGGAATTCAAGGAAAATCTAAGTTGATATTGAAAAAATTGCTAAAAATTGGAAGATAAAAACTTCTGCAAAGTGGACCTTGAAAACCATGCAGTTGACCATTTAGCCCACAAGTTTGACCGTATAAACAATTAGGTTGAAATCATATCCTCTAGGGTTAAACATGCGACCCAAAAATCTCTCTAGATTATAAATGTGGAATTAGGAAAAATAAGTGATGATATCATGAGATGTAAATCTGAATACGTGGTGGGGAATATGTGAAGTATCCCCTTTAAAGTTAGTGATGGTTCTATGTTTACAAGGTAGTTTCAAATCTCCAATGATGTTTTCATAGTAGCTATATGCGAATAGTGATAATGAAAGGGACCCATGTCACATATTTATTGGTACCCACTAGATAATAGACTTTCGGAAGCTAAGATGGAATTTCTACTTCCTCATAATAAACTAATTATCACAAAAAAACCAAATTTTGAGGGGATTTGGGTATTTTTCAAATCATAGAAAATAAAAGACAATTAGAATTAAAGAAAAAAATCAAGGATGAAGAATATAATAAGTATGTATTAATATTTTTTTAATGAAAGATAATATTCCATGAGGTTGATATCACAAGGTTGAGCCTCTGAGGTTGAGGTGATGAGGTTGAGATCATGAGGTGGTGCACATGGGGTGGAGCCCATGAAGTTCATCCCTAAATGTTTCACACAGCAAAGTCCAACCTTGTGGCATCAAAGGTTTATTTTTGATGTTTTTTTGTGGTTTGACCTCATGGAAATTGGGTATATTTTAATTATGCTATGCCAGGTCCAACCTCAAAGATTTGGGGAGACATTTTTTGATGCTCTACGTAGTGACCATGTGGTGAGGTTCCATAACACACCCATGTTATACCCCATACCACACACTTCATTCATGATCATCTATCAAAACCCCATAGGCACATTTCAACTTTGTGTGTACATCTATTTTTGGAATGAAACAACCAAGTATTTCATATAAAAACTCCACTTCACCTAAAAATATTAAAATGAAAAACACATTGAATAAAACCAATAGAGATTAGAGACAAAAAATACCACTTTCTAAAGTTTATCATGGTAACCCTAAGGTAATCAAAGAGGAAACCCTTAGAAAAAAAGAAAATGGGGAAGAAAAACATTGTGATGCGAAGCCTATGAATCAACCACATTAGGATAAACCTATGAGTAAAGTAATAAAGAGACTTCATGAAGTCTTATCCAATGACATAATGTCCAAACATGTGAAGTGACCTCAGGGATATTGAAGTCCAACCAAAGAAGTTTATTCCAAAGTGGCTGAACCATCCTCACAAAGACCTAAAAAATGATGTGACCATATGGGGTGATGATATGAAGGCTAGGGAAATAAAGTAACCTAACAGGGGATATCATGAGAATACAATCTTCGGAAATCCATCCCATGATGTCAACCTCATGGAATTTATAATGTCAATTCAATGTCAGGATAATCACTCCACAACCTCAATTTGTAAAAGGACTTCAAACATATGAAACCAGTCACCCTTATATGGTAACTGTATGAAATTGGAATTACATACCCTATATTTTAACCTTTTCCATTTTGATTCAAAAGACCTACCTGAAATAATTTTTTCATAGTCACAACTCTAAAAATCTAGTCCTAGGTCTGATAGAAGGAATCATAATCCACATGGTTAGGTCATGTCCATCAAAACACACCCATTTGATCAGGAATTACCAAGATAATCAATGTATCCAACTTGTAACACTCAGCTGATAGGGCTTCCTGGAGATTAGAAATCATGAATTCCCTTGACAATGAGTGTCCCTATTAGTTGACCATTGGAAGGACCATTCCCATTACATTAAGTCAAATATAGTAATCCCCAGTTTAAACTTGATTATCTAGGTTTTCTGGCGGATTATTGATTCCATTAACTGAGTGAGGAAACCAAATTTGGCATAAGACCTATATCTGCACTTCCAATCAAGTATATAATAGTGGGAATCCTTTATTACTCATCTCCTACCAATATAAAGAAAGTATGGGGGATTGAAATAATACTAGGTGTAATACCAAATTATATATTCCCTCAAATAAGTTTCTAATTGGGTAGGGAATCCAACAGATACCTCATTGTGTAAGACTCATTCAAATCTAATTTTATACTTTCATGTGATGGTCCTCATATACTATCATCCCTTATTTATCACACCGATCATGACTCTCATAGTGTTACATATTTTTTCTAATCATCCATTTAGAATAATTGAGACACCTACAACTTTGGACTCAATATTAGTTATAAGATACATACCAATCATACTGACATTAATGAATTCATACAGAAAATTTGTTAGTAAGATGCATAGGGGAAGCTAAAATGAATATGTCCTACTAAATCTTGTATTGGTGAAGCTTTCAAAAAAAATTTCCTTAAAATATGAAATTAAACTATATAACAAACATTCCCATCTCCTGATGAAAAAATTCAAAACAATATCCTTACATCATGAGGATAAATTAATGGCACTATCCTACCACACGACCTTAATCACCGAATCTCATTCTAAACATTATTTTATTCATTTTAATAAGAAAATATAGGATGGATTATAGGTGTTCAAACCCAATATCATTAACCCTACATTCACATTATCATGGGTCTATATTCCTCATGAATCCAATTAATCCCTTCCTCAATGGGCTATATTTCCCATGAGGCTAGTCATCCTTTTAACTAGGTCCACATCCCCTAGTATTTCTCCACTTTGGGATTTCTTATTGAAGAAAAAACATCACACTTGGAAGGGTATATTATTTATAAGTATCAAAAAAGTTCCACATTTATAACATATTCCAAATGAAACCATGTTATAATTAGTGGGCGATATTCATTCTAGTTTAATCATCCCCACACCTCACAGGTCCATATTCCTTATGAATCTAATCCCTCCTCATTGGGACATGTTCCATTCATGGTAAACTAGAAAGTTCCACTCATGAATAATCTATAAACAAACCATATCTAGGAATATTTTGACTAATTTTCCATTCAATATAATGTTAACCTACAAGGATTGGTATTTTTCTAATGTCTTTAAAAGATATGATGTGTCCTATTGACATTTAACAACACATTTTCTGATTCCTTTTACAAGGACATATAGAAATAATTTTTCATGGGAATAATATCATAACCATCAACACTTGACACCTCCCTAAATGGTGATAATTGCTAAAGAACCCATTTGTGTTCGATTTAAACCACATTATCCTAAATTCTCATTGATAATTGAAATAATTATAGATAATCTCTCGTATATAAATATTTTCACAAGTGTACATGATTTTGACTAACCGCTGACATAAGGATAATCATTCTTATAATATTATTTCAGATAGATTCAAAAAAATTTCATAAATAAATATAATAGTCCAAAAGTAGCAAATAATTCACCCATAAAGGGTTGGTTGAGCTTGAAATCCCTTACCATTGACCAATGTGAATTTCAAATCATTACTATAAATAAAATCCATTGACCACATTCTTTTTGAATGTAGGTTCATGGAGACATTTTTTTTGGATATATAAGAGTCGTTGGATGTATCTATATCCAAAAATATATAACATCCAAAACATGATGAAAAGATGAATGAAGAATTGTTTTCTTTCTCTATCACGCTTATCATATATATTTATTTTTTATTGTTTTCACACTCTATTATATGGGAATGTTGATCAAGTATACAGTTTTATTGTATTTTATTTTTTATTTTTTTATACTGAGTAGGTTTTTTATTAATTCTGTTCAGCATATTTGTTTTTATATTTTAGAGTCATCCTATATTTGTTTATTTTATATTTTATAGAATATTATTTTCTTTTATTAAAAACATGTTTGTATATATTGGATATTTTATATCATTATAATAATATTTTTGAGTAGGTAATCATCCATTAATATATAGGTGATTAAATAAATAGTCCTTAAAATTTTTTTAACCCTAGTATGGGAAGGGCTTGCAGTTACTTGAATATGTATACACATTACCCTATTCACTAAGATGGGAAGAGGATATGACTTTTTATACATTGTCCTTTATCAATAGGGAAGCACTGAGTCTTTGACATGTTATACATTCTTACCTTGATGAGATGGGATATAGGATTGAACTACCACTAGAATATAATCACTATTGGGATATGTAGGGGTTGGTGAGTTAAGTTAAGTATATGTATAAAACCTTATGGTATAATGATTTACAAATTTTAAAAGTTATTGTCACATAGATTCTCATTATTTCCCAATTTCAATGCATTCTTGATAGATTTTTTTATTCACTATTTGATAAATAAAAAATGTTTTATTATTATTAAATATTTTTTAAACATGTTACTAGACATGAACATTACATAACTGTAATGTAGAGACACCATTTATGGTTCCTTACTAAGTATCGTTATGCTCACAACATATATGGACATGTAGCCTCAATTTGGCTACTTTTTTGGTACATACAAATAGACTAGAAGCTATTAGATTACCTTTTGTGGGTTTCATGTATTAATAAAATAAATATTGGTTCACAATCTCGAGTAGAAGATTTTATAGGTGGTTATATTCTCATTTGGTTCATCAAATTTCCTTATTTGGTGTCAAATACCTTATTCCTCATTTTGATTTCATCATAATATGGGCTAGTTTGTATAAGTTGTACTACAATTTCCATATCTCCGTATACATTAATTTAGAGAGTTTTTGTAACACAATGATATTTTTTGGTTTTTTTTCAAATGAATTTAATCTTTTAGATTTTCCGTGTTATACACAACACTGAGTTTATCTTATGTTACATTCAACAATGATTTTATTTAATGGAGTGTAAAACACATTCCGTAGAGCTTTAAACAACCATGAAAAGATATTAATATTACCAAACCATTAATTAGGAGGGTTTGAATAGTATTAAATACATTATAAAATATAGATATAAATTTCCAACTCAAAATTAATTTATTTATAAATTCTTATAAAATAATCAATCAATTTTTAGTAACGTAAATATATTCATAATAATTATGTTTTCTACAATTTTTTTTCTTTTTATAAGAAAATATTATTCAAAGATATTTAATAAATGGTATTTTAAAAATTTAAATTCATTTTTGGAACCATCATATATAAATTTACTAATGGTAAAATTTTGGGATTTTTTTAAAAATATTGATTTTTATATAAATAGTGAAAAATACCGATTTTGGTAAAACTATCATCTTTCTCTAAAAAATTAAGAATTTAAAATTTAAAATTATTTTTTTAAAGTAACATAAGTATTATAAACTTATATTTAAACCAATAAAATATTTTTTAACCATATTTATGTTGGATTTTAATATAAGTTTATTTTTAGGTTTAAATAGGGGTTTCTTCTGAAAACTGTTTTATGGTTGATAATTCTTCTCCATATTAACTAAATTAAATAATACATAATGTGTAATGGTTTCAATGAAATTTAAATCTCATATATAGATAAATTTTAATTGATATTCATATATTTATTATTATTATAAATAAAAATAATATAAAAGATATTTTCATGAAACAATACACTTCTCGAAAACCCACTTTTTCATCGTATCTACAGAATTTATTTTACATTTATTTTTTTCCACTTTTTGTAAAATTAATTGAAATAATAAAAATAATTTTTTAAATAATCAATTAAAATTTATATTAGGTTTATGTTTTGAGAATTTTCTGAAAAGTTTTATTTTTAATCAATAGTGAAAAATATTAAATTTTAATTGAAAAATGTATTTTCATTTAATTTACATATAAAGTTAAATTAGATATTAATTTTTTTAATGTAAAATAATTATAATTATATATCCATTATTCCAAATTAGGTCATTGGGATCAATTTCATATTGAATTTTTATATAAAAACTTTGTAAAGATTTCAAGAATTCTCTGTAAGAAAACCCGCTTTCTCACCACATCTGTGGGATTCGTTTTAAATTAAAATATATCACTTATGGGAATAGAATTTGGAAAAATATATTTAATATTATTAATTAGAATAATTTATATTTTATAATAACTTTGGATAATTTTTTTACCAAAATGAATAGTAAAAAATTAGAAATTATTTACTACAGTTATGGTAAAAATGTATTTATCGAGGGGTTAAACTAAAAATATAAGCATAAAAATGGAACAAAACATTTACAAAACAAATTTTATGTCCTCATTTAGACCTTATAACATAAATTATCCAGAATGGTCCATTATTGGATCCTTTTTAAATGAATAAAACGTGGACGTATGACTTTCTTTGAAACAATTTCAAGTGTGCCACTCACCTCACTTATAAAAGGCCACCCATTATCCTCTCTCATTAACAGATTAAAAACCTTTTGGATCCCAAAATAAATGAATAAATCAATTATAAAAATAATTTCTCTCATATTTTAATCCTTATTTTGGACATAAGTCCAACCTGTGATGGATTTTGGTGCAAACATAAGTAGGACACCATAAGGGGAAGTAACGTTCATCAATGAGAGTTACTGTTTTATTTTCTCAGCCAAATCATTAAATTATTATTATACTATGATGATATGATATTATCATTATTTTAAATATAATTATATGTTTTTATGTTAATGGAATTACCTATAACTATCTCTACTTCCATCAAACGTGTTTTGAAATCATTGTTTATGTGTACAAAAAACTATCTCCTCACAAATTGATGCTAGTTTTTTTATTAACTCCTCAGAAGGATAGAAATAATTATGTTTTTATTGTTTATATATGATATTAATAATATTATTGTGCTTCCGTAATTATTATATCCCACATACCTTTATTTTTTCCATTTTTTGGGAATACCATAACATCACTTTTGTGTATGTTAGACTATCACATCAAGAAGCGATGTTGTTCATTCATTATTTACATAAAAGGTAATAAGGATTGATTTAATTGAAAAATGTGATATATATGACATAAAATTTAATCTATAATGATAACATATCAATTAACTTTTTTTCTTCCAATATGATAAGAAAATTGATAGAACGTTTATATGTACGTATCATCTATCGTCCTTGTGGATGGTGTATTTAATTTTCTAGTACTAGATTCTATGAATTTCTATAAATAAATATTTAATGAATATATATGATATTAATATCATGGTTAAAATTATTTAGGTTACTAAATAATTTTTAAATTGAGATAAAAAAAACAACAAATCAAAACACATATGAAAAAAATTGGTTATTACTTGAAACATGAACTTAACATGGAATTGTTTATAAACAACTAATAAAATTTCAAAAGTAAATAATATATGGTTTGATATATATATATGGTTATTTAATATATTTATAATAAATATATATTTATTATATTGGAGTTTCTGACTTGTATGAAGGAATTAAGACTTAATGTAAGGGATTTCAGTATCACTTTTTACATCTATGGGAAACATGAAATGTTCACCAATTTTTTATTTAATAAGGTGTATATAATACCCCTGAATTTATTTAATGATTATTATACATAGAATTATGGGTATGTACAGGTCAATTTTATGATATCCCTTTTATGTTGTTTACATTTTGAAAGTCAACAAATCATTAGGGGACTTTTTATCTCAATTTTCTTTCTTTGGGACACATGTTATGTTATGCTATTATATTATTTCATGAGGTGCATATACTGACCATTTGATATTTTATATCATTGACATATTTATCCTCATGATATTTTATCTCCCATTTTATGTTATTCAATGATTGGGATTATGATTCAAAAATACCAAAGTGGTAATTATTTTATTTTATAATCTCATCATTTATTGGGATTGTTAATAATAATGTTTCAAATAATAAAATATTATGATCCCTATCTCAAGAAATTGATTAATTTTCTTATAATATTCTTATTCATTACATTTTCAAGAAATATTACAATTTTTACTTGATTTGGTACTTATGATAATAGAGAAAATATTTCTATGAAAATTTGACATTATTTTTCTCTTCAGTAATAAATTTATTTCTTCCAAAACCATGTTTTTTTGAAAATTTATTCAAAAATGTTTTATTAATTTACAAATATTTTTCAAAATAATTTTTTACCCATGTTATAGTTTTATAAGATTTCTTTTTAAAGGAATCACAATGTATTTTTTCAAATAATTCCCATTTGGATTTTACCAAAAATGTGAATGGAATCATTGTTTTTAACATTCATGAATAGTATTTCACACTATCATGACTACATAATGATTTTAATATTACCTTAAAAGTATTCAATTTTATTTTCAAAGACAAATTTTCCCTTATTAATATATATATATTTTATTTTAAATAAATAATTTCAAAATTAAAAGTATTTCTACATTTTTTTATATTTTAAAATGTGTATTTCAAATCAGAATGTATATTTTCCTCGAGAAATTTTTTAAATGGTTTTAAAATCTTCTTTTATAAATTTTCATTGATATTTTAAATGAAAATTATTTAAAAAATGTTTTATGTCTAAAAATGTTATTTCAAAGAATGGTTATTTCCCTTAAGAAATGTTCTACATGATCTTTAAAAATTCTTCTCCATTAAAGATGACATATTTTCATGATAATTATTCTTTACATTGGATAATATCTAAGGATACCATCATTATTCTTTATCTGATTGGTTTATGTTATGTTGATGTGATGTTTATGAAACACTTTTCTCATCGATGGGTTATACAATGATAGAACAATTATGCAGTACACTTATTTTTACATGGGTAATGCTCTAATTAATGATGAAATAATTACAAAGTCTATTTATTTTCCTTAGGTTATTATATGATGAAATGTTTATCAAACCCATATTATTTCATGGGTTATTATTAGATGAATATTTTTTAATCTTGTGGAATATATATGTTTGATTTCCATTATGTTATGGGTGTGGAAAATATCCCCCTATAATGAATTGGGTAATGATAAATACTATATGATATAAGAGGGTACAAGGGTGGTTAGACCAAGCCAAAAAATGAGGGTATATTGGTTGTTTTCCCAATCGTGAATAGTAGTGTACATAGGTGGTTATCCCAAGCCTAAAATGTTATGAATGTCTTGGTCGGTAGCCTTGACATAATATTTTCTATTCTTATGTGTATTCAACAAATCTATGTATTATCCCAGTGTTATACTATCATTTCTTATGTTTTTTGATTCCCTTCTGATTCATGTCTTATAAGCATTTAATATTTATTTCATGAATCATGTTTATAATAAATGATATGAAGTGTATTGTTTTAATTTGTTAATATAACATTTTCATAAACTTTTTCTCATATTATGCTATATATTTACCTTTTTTCACTTATTGGGAATCTGTGCTCACCCTTTCCTATGATTTGTTTCACCAGGTCATGAAGAAATGTTTTATGTAGGTTATGTCTATGGAAAGTAAAAAATAGGAATATATTTGTGGGAAACATTGAAGATATTTCAATATATAAAAAGATTGTGTATATAGTCACTAAAGACACTAAATTATCATGGTCCTCATGCAGGTGTTTATATAATGTATTTAATATTCATCTAAAAATATGGAATATCAATGTATGAAAAACATGGGTCTCAATAGTTGGTATGAGATGAATGGTTTAGTTAAAAATTGTAATCTAGTATGATAAAAAATTAGTGATATCCTTAGGGATATCTATAAGGATATAACTAGGGATGTCTCTAAGGAATGTCTTAGGATGAGTCAAAGTATAGGAATATTTCCTGGAATTTGGTTAAAGGATAGAGTGAGTAGTTTCCAAGAAATTAAATCCATATTTGTATACTAGAAGTATATTTAGCTCTAGAACAGAGCTACTTAAGGGTAATAACTCTAAAATGTATGCATTGAGATGGAATCAATCATCACATGGTGCATTAAAATGGGCCTTTCTACACACATAGTTTAAAAATCCCGGCAGACATGATTTGAAAATTTATAAACTCATTATGAACAATATGAAAGTATTTAAATAGATGATGACTATGAATGAAATAGGACAAAAATAATGTTTCATAGATTAAATATAAGGTTTCAAGATTTAGATATACTATATCATATTTTACATTATTTTTTGGTTTCTCGCTATGAAAATTATTACTCGCACTATGATTTTTGGTTTTAGTCAATAGTAGGAACTAGAAGGAACTGGGTTAACATTGAATGTGACTGCCAATTATTTGATGAGTAGGCAAATGGGATGATGTATGGAGTGAATGATATTGTGATTATTCCTAATTAGTTATTATAGAACATGATTTAAAATGTAAACCATAACCATCTCTTAGACTTACCAAATAAAATAATGATAGAGTTTGTTGAGAGTTTGGTTAGTAGAGACCAAGGAGGAAAGAAGATTCAGTTTCCTATATTTTAAAAATGTGGGAAGAATCACTCAATAGAATGTATCAACAGAATGAGAATATGATTTATGTGTAGAGAAGAATTTATTAGTTTAAGAAATTTATGAGGGAAAATAAAAAAGTTAGGTTAATACAGTGGATGAGAATATTTGTCTCATTATGTTATTTTCAATGGAAAAATTATTTAAATGTATAATTTATAGAAATTATAAAAATAGATTTACTAAAGGGAAAACTAATGAATAAAATCAGCATGTTTTTATGAGTAATGGTATATGTTATGATGATGAAGAGACTAAAAATGAGATATTAAAGGAAAGAAGTTACAATGGTAAAGTAAAAGAAGCCTAAATAATTTTTTTTGAGAAGGAAGTGTGATGATAGAAGTAGCTTTGTATTGGGATGGAGTATGGATCATAAAATATATTAATACTATTCAATATAAGTCTTTTGTTAAGGATTTTAAAAAAATATTTAAATGGTTTTGATGGACTAGAAAAGTGATTTAATGGAAAGGTGATATTTTTATTAAAGGAAGATAAGCATAAAAATGTTCTAGATTTTGCAATAATCATTTTGGGATTTAGAGTTTTTGGATATGATTAAAGTAAATTTATATAGTTCTAATTAAATTGGAAAAAATTAATGATTTGTTGACAAAGTGTTTTATGCTATAATGGATGGAGTATACAACGTTTTTTTTGTATTTAGTTTATATATCTAATAATCTATGATTAATATAAGGAATGTGGAAGAATTTATGTTTTCAATAAGGTTGTATGGTATTTTATGTTATTACCATATTTCAAGAGAATACATGATTATAAGGACCCGACCTTAAAACATTACATAATCATGAATTAAATGAATAATTCACATAGAGGATCTTTTCAAGTTTAGAGTTTTAGAGAATTAGGTCATAACTATTACATCTCAAAAGATTACAAATTAGACACTTCTACTAAGTTTCCATAAAATAAAAACTCTTAAAAAGAAACATTTCTAGTTCCATGTTTTAGATAGAATGTCTTTCCTTGATCCCTTCCTTGACCCTATTCATCTTTATGTCTTGTGGAAAAAATTTCAAAAACTTTGGATGAATATAAAAAGCCCAGTAAAGGATACACAAAGAAGGAAAACTGTTAGTTTTTCAAAACAACAAGTAAACCATGAATACTTTACCAAAGTAATACTTTTCACATTTATGAAGTAGTAAAAACTCTTCACTGAATAAAAGACCATTACTTACCCTTTTGTAACCAAAATATTACCATAAAACCCATATAAATAACACATAACATATAAAGGTAACTTGCGACATAAACATACTTAAATGGAATAACCATACGGTCGACTTACACACATACTTAATGGAATAGCCATACGGCTGACTTCCATACCCAATGCATTGGAGGTTATAATGTAACCACCCATCCAGGTATTCACAGCACTACCCATCATATGGTTTATCATGCAACCACCCGTCAAATGTCCAAGTACCATTATAAAATCATAAGACATAAAACAAATATAATGGAAAGAAAACATTTCCACATTTCGATCACAATATATCACATAAATATATTGACATAAAAAAATCCATTATAAAAGCCCTTTTCAATACCAAAATACATAAAAGAGTATATGGTATTTATTTCATTTTAAAAACATCATGGCTTGTTGAGGAAGCCAAAGACCAAATAATACTCACGGTGGCGGAAAAGGTCGTTGTCACCATGTACATTAAAAGAAAAATTCCTTTTTGTCATTTAGTAAAATGATTTGTATAAAATGATTCCTTTTGAATAAAATTAAAATTCAAAGGGGTTTATACACCATATAAAAGAAAGTTGTGTATAAAACAAAATATGCCTCAATGAAAGGTGATTGAGATGAAGTCCCTTACAAAGTCGGTATCCTTAAATTAAGGAGAAATAAATTACATGATTATGTGTGTAAAATAGGAATACACAAAATATAAGTGGATATTAAGTGTAAAAAAATCAGAGGTCATTCACACATAATCTTGGAAAAACAAACCAATGACATAGATATTTAACTCAATGAAATGAGATTGAGTAATGATTTCCCATACAAGTTCGTCTAAATGACGTAAGAATTTATCAATGAGATGATTATGTGTAGAAATAGTATATACACACAAAGGTTTGTGGAAATTAAAACATAGAGATTCCACACATAATCTTGGCATAATAAAATCTAGAAGTTGAGGTTTAACCCAAAGAATTGAAAGTGGGTTAAGAAGTTCCCTTATAGAAATCCGACAGCCTAACGACTTCACTTTAAAATTCAGAAAATGTGTTGATGAGAGAGAAAATGGTATCTCATAACATGGTCATAAAATTTACATCAATAAGGATACATAAGAACATATCCCAACATAATAGTATGTGAATTAAAAGACATAACAAATGAAGTCTTTTAGAAAGAGGAGGGTGAAAGGTTCCCTTACCGACTTGGGTAACTTTCGAAACGTACACCCCATGGAAGAAGGGTCATACAATGAAGATATAAATACCCATAATTTAAATTATACTACACAAAGAGTATAATAATGGGAAGTTCATACACCACTAAAAGGAAATGGTGGCAAACATAGCATAAATGTCACGGGAATAAAAGTGAGATGAAAAATCCCTTACGAAAACTCAGAAGCCTAACGACGCCACTTAAAACCTCCAAAAATGGTTTGATGAGATCAAATAGGGTCTCTAATCATATGAACATAAACATTACATTAAGATGAATATAAAATAACATCCCCAAACATAATAAAGATGAGCTTAAAAGAAATGACATAAAAGAGAGTGCTTAAAAAGAAAGAGAGATGTATGATCCCTTACAAAAAATCGGCAGCCTAACGGCGCCAATAAAAATTTTCAAAATGGATTGATGAGAGAAAATAGGGTATATCATCATATGAACATAAAAATTAAATTAATAGTAATATAAAATAACATCCCAATCATAAGAAATATGAGCTTAAAATGAATGACATAAAAGAGTGTACTTAAAAAGAAAGAGAGGGGTAGGATCCCTTACCTCAAGTCCGACTTGTCTTGTTCATTTCTTTATATTCCTGAATAATAAACTTTTTTCAATTTATAATTGCCTAAGTACCTCCTTTAAATATTATTATTCAGTTCATATCACATATTATAATGTTATAATAATTGTTTAATAATGTTAGTTCATATCAGACGTTTTTGTCGATATTTGGTACATAAGTAAAAAATGAACTGGTTTGAAAATGATTTCCCATGTAGTTATAAGTAAATAATTTAAATAATAGTGTTGATGATTAAAATATCATACATATCCAATACATATTCATTTTATACCATTCTATAACATTTGGAGATAAAAAATGAAAAGCACTGTTCATGGAGACGATAGGCCATACGTATGCATGAACGCTACTTTAATTTTTTTTGTCATATTAATGGAACTAAAAATAAATGAGATATATATATATTATAATTACAGTATATTATATATGTTATAGAGGTCACATATGTTCATTAATTTCATTCTTTATACATTCCATGTATTGCATGAACGAGTCACATCACTTGAGTGGGCGGTAGTCCACACTTCCTCATATGAAATTATCGCATTTGCACAACATGAAAAGAATAAAGGTATGTTATATATATAAAATACATAAGCATATAGAAAACATAAATACCATATATATAATATATAAAATACAGTGACATCATAATGGCCACCTTTAAAGGTGTTAAAAGAATATTGAACAATCATCGTTTCGTGAGGAAGTAATTCGCCATCCACAGAAACAATATGATCTTTAACCATTAGAAGGATGTGTATGTAAGTGTAGCTTGAATACTTCTTATAAAAACAAACAAGTATATTGAATATACTGGTGTTGTAACAAAATAAAGGAATAAAAAAATGTTTAGGGGGTTGGAGAAGAAAAATAAAACAAAAGAACACTAGGGAAGACTTTACCTTTAAATCAGGTAACTCTTTTTGATTTGAGCTCAAAGGATTCCTTGGAAAGACTTCTACCCAATGTGAGGCTTCTATGAGTAATAGAGGGATGTCGACAGACAAAATGGGCTGGTTTGGGCCGATACAAAGGCCTGATAGGTGTGGGTAAGGTGGTAGAGGTGGGGGCCTTTCATAAGAGTAGAGGAGGGGCACTCTTGGAAAGTCTTGAAAAGTAACATTATTATAAAATGAATTTAGGATTTTAAAGGTCCCAAAATTATATATTTCGAGGATAAGATGATAATAGTTCTAAATACACACATTCAATAGGTTTTTGACAAGTTTAGGTCTTAGATTTTACATTATCTTTTCATTTTATTTAATTCGTTAAATAATGAGGTAATCACTGCATCATCATGGTGTCATAAATAATTTAATTTATTTAATGTATAAAAATTATAAAAAAAATATCAGGATGTAGGAAATATTTTTATATTTCTAATGAATATTTATAGTAAAAAATATGACTTGTATAACCCCGTGTAAAAAGTTTTTTAGTAAAACAACACATGTTTGTGACATTTTAATTTTAACTTTAAATAAAAAGGTATTAATGTCATATTCCTAACAAAGTGGCTCCATGGGGTCCCCAAGTTGACCCATGGATTTTATTGGTCGGAAATGACTCAAAAAATAAGGGTAGGACATGTTTCAAGGTCATTTCATATTATTAAAACATTATTTTTACCTTAAATTACACTAATTACCTCTAATCGTGATTAAAAACTTAAAAGTTACTATTCACCAAAAAATTATTTTTATCCCATTGAAAAACATTTTACATTATAATGAAAAACATGTATGTCGGATTTTTGAAATTCAAATCACAGAAGTGGTAAAGTTTCTTTTAAATGAAAAATCAGTTTTTAAACTACCACTTAGTGGTTTCACTATTCATCAAAAATTGATGTTTTTCAGAAAAATACCAAAAATTCACCCTAAGATATATTTGATATTCCGAAAGAAAAATTGATGTATATTTTACAAAATTAAAAAAATATAAGTTTCATTAATTAATTTAATAATTAATTCCCGCTGTCAAAACAAATAGCGTGTTTTTAAGAAACAATATCTATTAAAAGATTGAAACTAGTTTAAGTCCAATTTAAAAGTGAAATTAATTCCAATGACCACTATTGGATTAAATGGTAAAAATATATTCTAATTTCACTTTAAAACCAATTCAAAAGATAATATAATCATATAAATAAATTAGATTAAAAAGAGGTTTTGAATTAAAATACAACATTTTTCACTATTCATTAAAAAATGAACTTTATCGAAAAAATACCAAAAATTTACACAAAGTAAATTTTGATGTCCCGATTATAAAGAAGAATTTTATTTTGTAAAATATAATACATAAAATTTTCAAAAATTGTATTTAAAAGAGGTTCTCCATCAAAAGGCGGTTAATCGACCTTTTAAAGATTATTAGAATGTTTACGCTTAAAATTAGATTCATTCGCATTTTTAATCCTCTAACATTTATTGTAAAAAGTAAAAATATTTGACAAACATATATAATAATTTTGTAGTTAGTTCTGTTCATTCCCCTCATTACAACGGCTAGGTCTTAATTACCATTTAAAATAAAATTATTTTATTATTAGAGTGCAACGTAAGATTTCAAAGGAACTCGTTGTTGCATATTGGGTAAGCCATCGAGCATAGAATTAACTTTAAATTGATATTAACATTTTTTTAACAAATAGGGATAAATATAAAAATGTCATATTCTTTATTTACCTGGGGTGTTACTATGATGATAGTATTCACATGATTGATATATGAAAATTTATAGCCACCTTACGATAAAAAGGGAATTAATGTTACACTAATTTTGGGAAATTTTGTTACATTATTTATAAATTTTGAATTTAGGAAGGGATATAAGGCTAACAATTTATGGAATGGTTTATGTTGAAATTTGGATGAGGAGTTAAAGATTAATGTATTACCTCACCATATGAAGATTTATACAACATGTGATAACCATTATTTTGTGATAACAACATAAGATAGAAAGAAAGGATTATTATTCTACTTATGGATCTTATGATTCATTAATGATTCATGAATAAAAAATTCACCTTCAATTCATAGAGTAAGACATGAATTTGAAATTGAATTAGGCACAACGAAAGGGTGAGATTGGGATTATGAAATTTAATGAAATCAAGTAAGTATATCTTTTTGTGATAATTCCTCAACATTAGGAAAATGATCAGGACATAAAATGTTTTTATATATTCATTTTAATGATATTAAGGACCTTTTTCTATTTAATGTGGATTATGGTTCTTCAGTCGTTAACATTATTTGGATCACCCACTTTCTCAGGACCAATAAACTTTATCTCTATCTATAATTATTTATTCTTTTCTTTTATGTCCAAATATTCACATCCCACCAATGTGGAAACCTATTTATGAGTTACATTAGGTAACCATTAGGTTTCCAACAGTCCCTTTTTAGGGAATTTTTATTATTAATTTGAAGGATGTGGGTTTATATGAAGGAATTATAAAAACACAAACTTTCAATAAAATACATGAATTTCAAGGGAGAGATTAATTATAAAGGGGTAGTGAAATTCCCTGACCCCAGTTACCCTGAGTCAGTGCATTATTTTAATACATTGGCATAATTAAAAGGAATCAAGTCTTGAAGGACCGATCAATTTAGATATCCTGGAAAATAGATTACATACTTGAAAGTTACATTACACTTTCTAACATAAAACACAACAAAAATAATCCATTGATAACACCATTATTCCACTAGCTTAACCCTGCATATCAAACATAATACACCTCTTGGCATCCTGAAAAAAAACTTAAGAAATGGGTGAGCTCATATGCTTAGTAAGGGTAAATAATTTAGCAGAAGCTATAAACTTTTAAGACAAGATGTATAATAAAAACATCAGTCTTTTAAACAGAAAACTTGAACATAATATGGAAAAAATAATTCAAACATCACCATATAAACATGCACATGGATATTCTACTAGTTAAATAATCACATGTAATAACTAATTTCATAATTAGGGAATGCATAACGTTGGACATCATTACCACATAGTCAAGGAATCACACCAAGGCTACAAATAAATTTTTTGTCAAGGCCTTGTTCCAAGAAACTATTTTGTCTCATGAGACCTACCGATGCATGAAGGAGCTATAACGGTCTCCACCCATCACGTACTATGTTCACTGTATTCATCATATAAAAATGTTGAAACATAACATAAACATTCGTATTAAAACTAGCATACGAAATTTCAATACTTTATCCATAAACCATGAATGGTATAAAAATAACACATCCATAGAAAAACATATCATAACTCATTAAATAAAATATAGAAGATTGTATTATGATAAATCAACCTCAATCAAGAATAATATCCAGTAAAGGATGATGATATAGTTGAAAAAGATTAGTAAAACTCTTTGAGTGAAGTACCCTTTTATCATGAAATCATTTAAAAGTTTCAAAATTTATAATGGATGAAATTTAATATATATTTTTGAATCAAAGTGTACTATTCCACATTGAAACTTATTAAAGGAATTAACATGTTAAAACATGCATTTCCATATAAAAAAAATCCTTAAAACCATTTTGAAAATATGGACATTAATGAGAAATATTTAGAAGAATAAATATTTAAAACATTTAAAATAATGTTTAGTTATAGATTAACTTAAAAAAAATCATTTTGATAAATCTTTTAAGAAACATGGACATGGATAATAAATATTTCCCAGTAAAACCATACACCTAAGCAATCTCGTATAATAATGAGATTGAGGAATTAACCCTTACCTTGTACTTTCCATTAGTCGAGGGTACGTTTAGCATCCTGTATAATTACCATAGTATGTTATTAAATTATACCAGAACCATATTAATATTTATGATGTCATACATGATTCATTTATGAATTTATACTACCCATTTAATAATAATTTCCATGTTAAATTAACATTTTAGGTAATAATCGCTTTCTTTACCATACATGTTTTAACTTGTTATTCTTGATCATATCACTTAGATCATGATTTAAACACTTCCAGAATCTAAAACAAGATTTATATATCATATATATTTAGAATATAAATATTTATAAGAGATAGATATATGAAATCTAAAACACCATTTATGGAGATGGTAGGCCGTATGTACGTATAAATGTTGTTTCCATTTTCATATCGTATTAAACGGAAGTAAGTGAATACGATATATGTAAGTACATACATACATAAAAACACACACAAACACACACACAGATATATATATATATATCTCTAGTTTCATTATTATTTCATATATTATATACTTATTAATAATATATATTTTTATAATCATCATTGAATGGTGAACCTGGAAATGAACCTCATCACGTCGTGGAGATGGTAAGCCATACATACACACAAGCGACGATATCATTTACTTAATGATTAAAAGTTGTGGAATTGGATGGTATATTAACTATAAAGAGAAATTAACATGTTATTTTCATTATTTATATATATATTACTCATCATTATATCCATCCAAATAATATATTGTTGAATAACAAATTACACCATGACGTGGAGTCGGTAAGCCGTATGTATGCACACATGGTGACATTATCATTCATAGGATGGATAGAATAATGAATATGGTTGTAACATATTTATAATAACATCATAGTATGTAGAAGGTAATAGAGTTATTATTTTGTTATGGATATAAAAAATAAAGAGAACGTTGAAGAAGAAAATAACTTTGAAAGAGGTGATAAAGTAATTATCTTTTCTTCGGGTATTTCCTTTTCATTTGAACGAAATGGCTCATTATGTTGGGTTTAATCTTAAGGGAAGGACTATAGGTTGAATTTTGGGATGTTGGGAGGATATTTGGTCCTGGTTTGGCCGAGCCAAATGGCTTTGTAGGTGTCATTTTGAGAGAAGGGGAAGTACCCTTTTATAAAAGTGGTGAGGGCCTCT
Organism: Viscum album; assembly: GCA_963277665.1. NCBI lineage: Eukaryota > Viridiplantae > Streptophyta > Magnoliopsida > Santalales > Viscaceae > Viscum > Viscum album. The sequence goes on from OY728127.1 coordinate 254,211,594, forward strand.
TTAGGAAAATCTTGAAATATTATTTTATTATAAAATAATTTTCGGTTTATAATGGATCCAAATGAATTTATTTAGAGACTTATGTGGTTATGGGTCGAAATAATCTCAACAAATAGGTTTTAGATAAGTTTAGGTTACCATTTTAACCTTATCTTTTAGATTTAACTCTTAGTTAAATAGTTTAACATTTACAAAGTCTTCTTGTATTTTTATATTACATGGTTAATAAACATACTATAAAATGACAAGTGAACCCCAAGTTGTTAATTAATGAAATATATATAATTATAAGAGTACTTTGGAAGAACCTTGTATTTTTAGGACTATTATATAATTTAATAATATAGTATTTGTTTTAAAAACTCATTTATGTCAATTTTGACACTATTCGGTATTTTGTTTTTTTAAGTTATAAAAACATGATTACTTCGTTGAAAATTCATTAAATAAACCCTAAAATGTCATATTAACCTAGAAAATTATTGGAATGAATCCAAATTCTCAATTTACATTTATTTGGATATTTATAATATCAATTATTTTAATCTTTCCTTAATAAGGTAATTAATGCATCATCATTGTGTCATAAAGAAATTTAATTATTTAAACTCTAAAAATTATAAATAAAATACCATTATAAATTAAATCATCTTATCTTTATAATGAATATTTATATTCTAATTTATTGTATGTATAACCCTATATTAAAAATGGTTTAGTTAGTAAACTTTTACTTTAACACTTTTAACTCTTTTTTAAGTAAAATAATAATAAAATTACTAATATAATACAAGTAGACAAAAAGAATCATATTTTATTCCTAAGGTTGGTTTTGGTCTAAATATACTTATCCAATATAATTAGGACATGTTTTAGGGTAATTATAATATCATTTTTACCTTTAATCACTCTATTTATTTTAAACCGTGGTAAATAAAACTCAAAAGTTACTATTCATAAAAAAATATTTTCATCTTATTAAACCACATTTTACTTATTTATGTCAACCGCGTCTCTCAGATTTTTGAAATTCAATTCACACAAGTAGTAAAATTATGTTTTATGAAAATTTGCAAATATGCCTAGAAGGTGGGTAAAAGATGTTAAAAAGTTCAATAAAATTTTGTACATCTAATTTTATTATAAAATGACTCTAATGAATTACATTGAAGTTATATAGGTATTATATATCTATTTTGACTTAACATAAATTTAAATAAAATAAACAATTATTTAAATAAAAAGTTAGTTTTAAACAAAAACGCACTGTTTTTCATTATTCATCAAAAATTGAAAGTTTTCAGAAAAATAACCAAAAATAACCCTAAGATAATTTTGATCTTCCAAATTCAAAAATTAATTCTATTTTACCCAATTAAAAACATAGAATCTGAATTAATTAATTTAAAATTAATTCCTGTTGTCAAAACCAAAAATTAGGTTTTAAAAAAGTAAAAACTATCAAAAGATTGACATGTGTTTATGTCAAATTTGGATGTGAAATTACTTATAATGATATAATTTGTATTACATGATAAAAATATAGTCTAATTATACTTCAAAACCATTCAAATTCATTATTTAACACTATAAATTATTTCTATTTAAAAATTAGTTTTCAATTAAAATTTAGTATTTTCAATATTCATCCAAATATGTAAGTTATCAGAAAAGTACCAAAAATTTATCCAAACTAAATTTTTATGTCATTATTCTAAATGATAATTTAATTTCATTAAATTGAATATAAAAAAGTGTCAAATATTTGTTTTAAAAAGGGTTCTCGATTAAAAGGTGGTAAAATTTCATTTTTTGAAAAATTCTTCTTTTTTAGAAAAAATTGAATTTGTTCTTATATTATGTATAAAAAACACATAATATGGATTCTAAAATTATATGGAGTATATAAAATTCAAAATATAGTTAATACTATTCATAACCTCTTTTTGAACGACTAGTTTGGTAAGTCATGGTGCGGTCGAACTCGGTGTGGCGTGTAGTGCAAGTTATTGAATTACTTTGAAGAGATAACATACTATGAAATCTTGGGGGTGTTACATTATCCCTCTTTCAATAAATTGTGTCCTCTAAATATGAAATTGTCCTTCGAAAATAAAAAGTTATAAATTGAAAAATACCTTTGTGGAAAACCCACATCAGAAATTGGGTTAATAAAATTTAGTCTTAATAAGAGGGAAAGAGAAATGAAAAATTAACCCCTAAATTATGATCTCAATTAGGAGAACATTGGTGGAAATTAGAGACACAAAATTGGAGGAAATGTGTAAATATTTATAGGGAGTGATTGAGGTCATCAATCACAAATAGTTGTAAAATTGAGAGCCTCAAATCCATCAATCTATGATGATTTAAAATATCATCGGTTCAACAAAACATAAGGTATTTGGATAACACATTTTTGGTTTTAATATCCCTTCCCTAAAGCTTAAGAACTAATTTATTCATAGAATAAGAGGAAAAAAATACTTGAAAAGTAGCGTTTCATCCTTCAACTAGTTCCTACCACAAACTCATCTTTCACTCCAAAAGATAATAGAATTCAAAAATATTCTATTTATCCTAATCGTATAGTGTTCCAAAAATAATGAATTTATATTTCATTTTTCAGTGTATTTTAAAAAAACTACATTACAAAAACCATGAAATCACCTAGTAAGTGGTAGGTGATGCACCATTGTCACCCTTTTGTTGTGGGTTGAAGTCTCATGGCCTTGTCGAATGCGACGAGTTGTCACCCGAACTCCAGGTTGTCCTTTTTATATCAATCTAAAAATAATTGTATGAAATGATTTAACCTTAACAATAGTATCCAATTTCAACTTTAATCCATTCCAACCTTTAGACTTATCCAAAATACTTCTGTCCAAACTCACAGTCCAAAATTTATAAGGAAGGTAAACACAATGAATATCTTTTTTTCCATGTAATAATATGTGAATTCCTTAATAATGTATTCTTTTAAAACATGGTAACACCCTGAATTACCCTAAAACCTTATTAATTACATTAATGCTGCTTTATTCCATATATATTACTAGATATACTCCTTGTATCAAAAAATGTTGTAAAATCCAACAATAATGGAATAAACAAACAATTAATTAGTTTCAAAGTATTCAATAATATCGAATATAATTTATCCAAATCAATCATATCTTATTCCAAAATAACTACCTTAGTATCAGAACCATATTAAGGTTTATCTTTCCTTCAACCATGTATCTTCCAAAAAGTTTAACTTGGTATTGAGTAACTTTTTGTAGAACCACATTGTCTCAAATCCTCAATGAAATAGTACTATAGTACAATCCCTATTTATTTCCATAATTCATATAAACCGTACATCATTGATAAAACACTCAAATTGAAAAATTATTTAATTACAATAGAAGAACTATATTCATTCCTCTTAATCTGTGGTAGTATCATGACTTGATTACTATCCAATAGAATTATTTGGGGTATGCTCGGATGATTTAGAAATTAATTCGTGTAGTGTCCCAACTCCTTACAGATGAAGCATTATACATTAGAAACCTTCTTATTACCCTTGAAATCACGTACTTGATGTCCTCTTTCTCCACACTTATAACAAAATACCATTCCATTTATGAACTTCCCAGGGTGATACTTTCCACATTTTTCACATATGGGAAAATATTTCTTTCCCTTCTTCCCTTTATCCATATTTTTCTCTACCATCATCTTCTTCTCTGGCTTCCTTTCAAAGCCATATGACTCAGATAATTCTTTACTTATATTGTTAAAACATGATATTATTTCTTCATATGATGAAAATACGTGGGATACTATTTCCCCTTTTAAATTTTGGCTTAAGACCCTAAAAGATATGATCATTCTTACTCTTTGGATCATGCGTATTGCTGGATTTTTCATTCCTTCTACAGGGCACCATTTCTAAATGACGAAATACACTAGGTTAGATCATATCATAATGTATAATCCAAAAACTAGAAAAATTCCCAACATTAATTGAATATCCAGTATCATAATCAATAAAATGGTTTCATTTCTAACATATTTACTCATAAATCCTTCAAAATAGTTTATAAAGAAAATGTGAATTACCCTAAGCATATCCCCAGAAGTATCATAACCAAGAGTGTATCAAGGCTCATTGTAGTGTACTAGGATACCCCAGGTCAAGCCTAAAACTCCTTGTCAGAGTTTCACTCCTAGGTACATCTATTCTAGAGCCGCCTCTACCTTCTCGTATCCAGATAGAGATGTATTTTTTTTGGAAAACTCACAAAATATCTACATTACCGAAATTATATGAAGTTTTTCTATACCAATCCTCATATTCTATCTTAGTGTAATGTTTTCTAATCAGAGGTTTTCAAAATCTAGTTTGCAAGGTTATGTATAAACTTTCTCTGATACCAACTGTAACGCCCCGACCCCAATTACCCCAAGTCGGTGCATTATTTTAATACATTGGCAGGATTACAAGGAATCAAGTCTTGAAGGACTGATCAGTTTAGCTGTCTTGGAAAATAGATTACTTACATGAATTTTACATTTAACATTCTAATATAAAACAAAACAAAAAAATCCATTGAGAATTCCATTATTCCCCTAGCATAACCTTACATATCAATCATTTTACACTTCTTGGAATCCTAGTAAAACAAAACATAATAAAGGGGTGATCTTAGATGCCCTATAAGGGTAAATAATTGAAGGTAAGCTATAAACTTTTAAGCCAAGATGTATAATAAAAAAATCAGTCTTTTAGGCAGAAAACATGAACATGATATGGAAAAAATAAATCAAACATAACCATATAAACATGAACATGGATAATCTATCGGTCGAATAATAATATGTAATAACTAATTTCATAACGAGGGAATGCCTAATGCCAGAAATCATTACCACATAGTCAAGGCCTCATGCCAAGACTACAAATAAACATTTTTTCAAGGCCTTGTGCCAAGAAAGTAGTTTTTCTAATGAGACCTACCGATGCATCAGTGAGCTATAGTGGGCTCCACCCATCACATACTAAGTCCACTGTATTCCTCATAAGGAATTGTTGAAACATAACATAGACATTCATATTAAAACTAGAATACGAAATGTCAATAATTTAGACATAAAAAATGAATGGTATGAAAATAGCACATCCATAGTAAAACATATCATAACTCATTAAATAAAATATGGATGATTTTATTAAAATAAAGAAACCTAAATCAAGAATTATATCCCGTAAAGGATGATGATATAGTTGAAAATGACAAGTAAAACTCTTTGAGTTAAATACCCATTTTTCATCAAATCATTTAAAAGTCACACAATTTATAAAGGATAAATTCTAAATGATATTTTTGAATCAAAGTTTCCCATAAAACTTTGAAACTTTTAAAAGGAATTAACATTTTAAAACATTCATGTTCGTGTAAATAAATCCTTAAAACCATTTTGAAAACATGGATATTAATGAGAAAGATTTAAAATAATAAATATTTAAAAAATATAAAACGATGATTAGTTAAAGAGTACCTTAAAATGAATCCTTTTGAAAACTATTTTATGAAACATGGACATGGATAATAAATATTCCCCATTAAAAACATACACATAAAAAATCTCAGATAATAACGAGATTAAGGAATTAACCCTTACTTTGTACTTTCCATTAGTCGAGGGTAAGTTTAACCTCTTGTATAATGACCATATCATGTTATTAAATTAATTGAGAACCATATTAATATTTATGATATCATACATGATTAATTTATGAATTTATACTGCCCATTTAATAATAATTTCCATGTTAAATTAACATTTCGTGTAATAATCACTCTCTTTACCATACATGTTTTAACTTGTTATTCTTGATCGTATCACCTAGACCATGATTTAAATACTTCCAGAATATAAAAAATTATTTATATATCATATATATTTAGAATAAAAATATTTATAATAGATATATATATGAAATTGAAAACACCGTTTATGGAGACGATATGCCGTACGTACGCATAAATGCTGTTTCTGTTTGCATATCGTATTGAACGGAACTAAGCGAATACGATATATGTAAGTAAATATATATATATATATAGTATCATTATTATTTCATATATTACAAACTTATTAATAATATGTATTTTTATAATCACCGTTGAATGGTGAACCTGGAAATGAATCTCATCACGTCGTGGAGACGGTAAGCCGTACGTACCCACACGCGATGATATCATTTAATTAATGATTAAAAGGTGTGGAATTGGTTGGTATAATAATTGTAAAGATAAATTAGAATATTATTTTAATTATATATATACATATTACTCATCTTTATATCCATCCAAATAATATACTGTTGAATAACAAATTATACAACTACGTGGAGACGGTAAGCCGTACGTACTCACAAATGGTGACATTATCATTTATTGGATAGATAGAATAATGAATTTGTTTCTACCATATTTATAATAAAATAACAGTATGTAGAAGGTACTAGAGTTATTATCTTGGTATGGAAATAGTAAAGAAAGTGAAAGTGGAAGAAGAAAAGAACTTTGAATGAGGTGATAAAATAATTATCTTTTCTTCAGGTTTTTCTTATTGATCTGAACAAAATGGATCCTTAGTTTGATTTCTTCTCAAGGGAAGGCCTCTAGGTTGAAGTAAAGGAAGTTAATAGGAGATTTGGGCAGGGGTTGGCCGAGACAAATGGCTTTGTAGGAGTGATTTTTAGAGAAAGGGAAGTACCCTTTTATAAGAGAGGTGAGGGTCACTTTAGGAAAAACATGAAATATTTTTTTATTATAAAATAATTTTCAGTATATAATTGCTCAAAATGATTTTATTTCAAGACTTATATGGTTCTGGGTATAAATAATCTCAACCAATAGGTTTTAGACAAGTTTATGTTAGCATTTTAACCTTATCTTTTAGATTTAACTCTTAGTTAAATAGTTTAACTTTTACAATGTCTTCTTGTATTTTTATATTTCATGGTTAATAAACCAAGGATAAAATGTTAAGAAAACCCCAAGTGGTTATTTAATGAAACATATATCATTATAAGAGTCCTTTGTTAGAACCTTATATTTTTAGTACTATTATAAAATTTAATAATATAGTATTTGTTTAAAAAACTTATTTATGTCTATTTGGACTCTACTTGGTATTTTGTTTTTGTGAAAGGCATAACATCATGATTACTTCGAAGAAAATTCATTGAATCAACCCTAAAATGTCATATTATCCTAGAAAATTAGTTTAATGCATCAAAATTATCAATTTACATTTATTTGGATATTTATAATATCAATTATTTTAATCATTTATTAATAAGGCAACTACTACATCATCATTGTGTCATAAATAAATTTAATTATTTAAAGTCTAAAAATTATAAAGAAAATACCATTATGTAGGAAATAATTTTATCTATCTAATGAATATTTATAGTCAAATTTATCTTATATATGCCTCTATATTAAATATGGTTTAGTTATTAAACTTTAAATTTAACACTTTTAACTCTTCTTTAAGTAAAATAATAATAAATGTCCTAATCTAATCAAAGTGGACAAAAATGATAATATTTTATTTCTAAGGTTTGTTTTGGTAGAAATAAATTTATCAAATATAATTAGGACATGTGTTAGGATATTTATAATATCATTTTTACCATTAATTATCCTATTTACTTTTAACCGTGGTAAATAAAAGTCAAAAATTACTATTCACAAAAAAACTATTTTCATCTTATTGAAAAATTTTACTTACTTATATCAACCATGTGTCTCATATTTTTGAAATTCAATTCACAAATGTGGTAAAATTATGTTTTATGAAAATTTGCAAATGTGCCTAGAAGTTGAGTAAAAGACGTTAAAAACTTCAATAAAATTTTATACATCTAATTTTATTATAAAATGACTCTAATGAATTAAATTTAACTTATATAGATATTATATATCTATTTTGACTTAAAATAAATCTAAATAAAAATTCAGTTTTAAACAATAACACAGTATTTTTCACTATTCATCAAAAATTGAAAATTTTCAGAAAAATAACAAAAATAAACCCTAAGCTAATTTGGAAATTCCAAATTAAAAAATGAATTTTATTTTACAAAATTAAAAACATATAAGTTGAATTAATTAATTTAAAATTAATTCTGGTTGTCAAAACTAAAAGGCGGGTTTTTAAAATGTAAAAACAATCAAAAGATTAACATGTGTTTATGTCAAATTTAATTAGAAAATTAATTTTAATGACCTAAATTGTATAAATATATAAAAATATAATCTAATTATACTTAAAAAACATTAAAATTCATAATTTAACACTATAAATTATTTCAATTTTAAAGGTTGTTTTCAATTAAAATTTAGTATTTTCAATATTCATCAAAATATGAAAGTTATTAGAAAAGTACGAAACATTTATCCAAACTAAATTTTTACGTCCCGCTTCTGAAGGAGAATTTAATTTCATTAAATTTATTATATAAAAGTGTCAAATATTGGTTTTAAAAAGGGTTCACCATTAAAATAAGTAAAATTGTCTTATTTGAAAAATACTTCTTTTATATGAAAAAATGAATTTGTTCTTATATTATGTCTAAAAAACATATAATATGGAATCTAAAATTATTTGGAGTATATAAAATTCAAAATTAAGTTAATACTATTTGTAACCACTTTTTGAACGGCTAGTTTGGAAAGTCGTGGTGTGGTCGAACTCGGTGTTGTGTGTAGCACAAGTTATTGAATTACTTTGAAGAGAAAACATACTATAAAATCTTGGGGTGTTACAGGTAGAATATAACACCATGAGATTTTCTGATTATTTATAAAATGAATTTAATATATTTTTTATATTTTTCTTTATAGTCAACACCAATTTTAGATTGCGTTACATGAAACTATGAGTTTCTTTGGTTGTGTCTATAACATATGCCACCGTGTCACACCTAGTTTTTTATTTTATTCCATAGATCTATATTATCTTTTGGATCCTGGTTTTCCTCTCAAGTTTTGGGTGTTCTAGGATTAAATTTTAAAGCATTATTTCAGTTTCCCTTGGTATTTCAATTACCCTTGGGTTTCACCATGAGTTTTTGGTGAAAACTATAGATTTTGGGCTTGATAATAGGTTATGTACGATTGGCGCATGGTTAGGGGAAACCATTCACCCTTCTCTAGGAAACCATGCAACCAAATTTATTTTTTTAAAGGGGATAACACAAGGTTGTCACATTTTTTGGTTAGTTGTGCGGGATAATCTTGAGGCTTGTTCCAATTGGATAATAAGGGATGCATGGTTGCTGAATAGTTTGGAAAACCATGTGGGAAAACTATGTGACCTGTCTATGTCTTTATAAATGTAACTTTTTTCCTTCTACCCTCTTTAATATTTAACCCCAAAACACTCTATTTATCTACCACCTAGTTCATTAAGCCTTAGGGTAGGTCCTCCCTCATTATCCAAGATTCTTCCCTCTCCCATGGTGGGGATCTATGGTTTCATCAAGGGTTTGTCATGATTTATCTAGGTAATATACTCATCTCTTATTCTTATTTATTCTTATTTAATATTTTTCTTGAGTTCATCTTATACTTGGTCATTTGGATATAGGGTTCATGTTTCCCTTGGTTTATGTTGGGGTGTTTTCCTTTTTATGGGTTCTCTTACTTTTTCTTGCTTCTTCTAACATTCACGTGGTTCTTTCAGGTGGGAAATGTTGAATCACATGTGATTTGTGGTATATTTCTATTTTCAGTTTAACTTTAAAATTAATAATCATTGGTTTCTTACTTTTCAAACCTTTGTTATATGTTAATTATTGATGTATTATTTTTTAAATAATTGTTTTACTAGAAGTGAAGTGGTTATCTTGATTTTTTTAAAGCATATGGAATTGTTTTGTTTTTTGATGCACACCAAGTGTTTGATAAATTTCCTAGTTGAATTTTAGAAGTGGAATATGATTTATAAAGCATTTTTTAGATTTTTGAATGTTTATGTGACATCTAAATGGTGGTTTGGATTTATCAAATGTATTTAAAAAGGGTTTGGACTTAAAAGTGGTGTGTGTTTTGTTAATTGAAAATGGTTTGACATGTGATGAAAGTGCGTGAACCATTTGAAATTTTAAATAAAATGGATTTTGGTTTCAAATGTGGTGTGAGTGCTCAATTATAATTTTCTAAATGACTGTGAAATGACATAGGATGAATTTTTACCTATTTGGAAAGGTGGATTTGGTTCTTTGAAAATGAGTGATTTCTCAAAGGGTTTTTGAGGCCCATTTTTCACTTTTATTAAAATAATCCTCATGAAAACTCTCCTTCGATAATCATATTTCCTTGGTTATGTTGAATATTGGGGTCACCCATGCTGAGAGGCTCCCTTGTGTTCAAATGGTTGAATAAAAATAGATTGTACCTTGGGGTGGATCATGGGTGACTTGTTATGTTATTTTATTGTGTGTGATGTATGTGCATGTGATTGGATTCTCGGTTGGAATTTACTGACTCACCCCCACTGTATTATTTTCATGGGAACCTGTAATAACTAGCGTATTTTTGTTGAATTTTTTATGCACTAGCTAAGGATTTCTCACTGGCTAGTGGCCCATAGTAGGGGATTTGTTTTATTTCCATTAATTTATATGGGATATTTCCCCTCAGTTAGACTAGGTAGGGTGCGATTGGGCATGTGGGTGAGAATTGATGTCATTAGGTGACACATTCCTTCAGGAAGATTTGACATGTTTAATATGTTCTAGATTATTCTACTGAGATCCTAGATTCTTCCATGTAATTTGGAACATCATTTTCTATGGTGGGCAATTAAGATGCCCGTAGCTTGTTAACTATTGTGTATTTTTTTCCATTTACCTTGTTTTATGATCATTGTGGTTTCTCTCTTATGTTTTTTAATTCTCTTGAAAGGTTATGAATTGGTATCCAAAGGTTTAGAATTTTTTTTTATTTTTTGGCACTACTATTCCACTTTTTTTAAATGAAAATATTATCTTATCACCTGTAAATGTTAATGTACGATTATTAGAAGAAAACTTGATTTTGAATGGAAAAAGGGAAATGTATGGTGTTTAGTTTTAATGAGATTGTGTGAATGAGAAGCCTAGTTTTATATATTGTATTTCAAACTTATAATTGATGCATCTTTTATTTAAAGGAAATGTATTGGGAATATATTTTTTCAAGCATGAAAATTGAGTTTTAATACTCATTCTTATAGTTTTTTATTCATTTTTATCTTTTAATGTATGTTACATCTTTTTTTTGATTGCCATGGGTGATGGTTGGTTTTGGTATCATAGAGTGACCCTTGGGGTCACATGGCGACATTGTGGTCATTAGGTTCAGTTGGGGGTTTTTCCAGTTTTTTGTATTTCAATCTTATGTATAAATGATATTAGGTTTGGATATATATTTATATTAGAATATTAATTTTGTTTCTTATGTTTTATTTAATTATATTATGTGAAATCATTCACTTAGTTTCTCTATTGATGTTCAAAAACTAGTTTCCATCCCAGGAGGATTGTGAATGACTCTCGGGCCATGCCAGAGATTAGATCGGGTAACCAGTTTAGGGACAACCCGGGTTGATTCGTGACAAAATGGTATCATAGTAGGTTGGTTATTTAGAGAAACTAGAATTTATAGTGACCCTTTTTACTTGGGTTGTCAAGGTTGATGGAGTTGTACTATCATAGCATGGGGTGTAGGTCTAGGGGAGTTTCTGGCCAACAATTTCTCGATAGAACCTCGTGTTTCTAGGGGATGTTGGGTTTTATTTGGTTTCCTCAGTTATTGTTTGTTTTTTGGTGTTTGGGATACAGAAAGGGAGTTGGGATTAATATATAAGTGAGATCATGGGGTCAGTAAATCCATGTGGAGTGTGGGATATGGCCTTAGAAGACTCTATGTGATGGTGGAGTGATTGTTATATGGTATCCATCTATATGATGAAGTCCCCCATCCATACTAGATTCCCCTTATGAGATATTTTGGAGCATCCTTGATTCTGAAAATTGTTTTTAAAACCCTTGTTTTGGATTCATGAGAACTATATTTAAAGTGGAAATGGTTTGGTTTATGGAAGATATAAAAATGACATTTCAAATTCTTTTTAAAGAAAGATTTATAAAGATTATTTTAATAAAATTATTTTTGGGTAAAACAAGGATCAGTTAATCAAGATTTTATTTCTATAATTATTACCTTAGGTGTATCAAAATCATGTTTTTGGAAGAAGAATTTTGTTTGAAAGAATATTTTGTAATATTTTTAAAATTATAAGAAGATAATTTTTAATAAAATTATTTTTGATGTAAAAAGTTTTTTTTGAGCTGCTAAAAATGTTTTGAAAGGGATAAACAATATTTTTGGATGAATAAATGATACTTTATTTTGAGTAGGATAAAATGGATTGGTATGTGGAGTTTGAAAATTCATTTTGAATTGGTGGTTAGTGATATTTTGAAATGTTTTATGAATTTTTAAATGGGAAGTGGATTGAGAATATAAAAATTAGGTTAATCATTCATTCGAATAACAAGAATGTTTTTTTGAAAATTGGTATTAACTCAAGGGACCACATGCATAGATTTTTGTGTGAAAGAAGATGAAATATGGAATTGGTGAATGATTTACTAGATTCAAATGAGTTGATGAATATCTGGGATGACATGAAAATATCTATCTGTGAGGCTCTATGGAATACCATTATTGAGTGTGCAAACCACCATGTTTGTTTTCTTTCAAAAGTGTTTTTAAAATGAAAATTGGGATATTTTGATAAATAGTGGTTGTGTGGTGTGTTCTCTTGTGATTCATAAGTATTTTTTTAACGATGTTTTGAGTTTGATAATTCTTTTTTATGAATTTGTTTTGATTGAGTTCATGGTTCTCTTGCTGGTTAGTGTTCATCCCAACTAAAGGAAAGATGGATATTCGATTTGTGGCTATGGGTAGTTTACTGTTACCTAACCATCTAGTTGACTAAATTAAGGACTTTCTTCTTGATATTTTAAAGTTTAATACTTATCTCTTTTATAGACAAGGAGATCCTTTAGAAGTGGAATAATGGATGTGGGGAATTGAAATGATCATCAGTTTCCTTGAGTTTCTCAAGTCATAAAAAGTGATGTTTGATGCCTTGATGCTTGGAGGCCCGACTTGGAAGTGGTGGAGGTCAGTCTCTTGAACCAAGAATTAGAAAGATATTACCTAGGAATTCATCAAGGATTCACTCATATAATAGTATTTCTTTGAGGAAATGATGTTGAGGAAGGGGATAGATATTTGTTTTCTATAAAAAGGTGATGGATCAGTGTTGTAGTTATTTTGTCATTTTGTTGAACTATTTCCTTAACTTATGATCTGGGTTACGAATGATCCCCTCAAAGCTATATTTTTTGAGAGGGATCTTGATCTTAATATGTAGTCTAAGGCTATATTGTGTAGTTTAACTTATTTTTCTGATGTGGCGAGGCAAGCAATTCATATGAAAGTTGTGTTAGTGAAAGTTCTTGAGGTGGAAAAACGTCCTCCAATTTATGAAGTGGTGAAGGGAATTCTAGTTAGAAAATGGGAAATATGCCTATAGGCTTGGTGGTTTTCATGGAATTAAATTTCCTCTAGATATTTCATCATCTTCTTCTAAGAATAGGATCATGGTGTGTCATTAGTGCGGAAAGAATAGTGAAAATAAGCTATTGTGTCTGAGTTACCTAAAGACTTGTTATGCCTATATATGTATAAGTCACAATCAACGGTTATATTGGGGTGTTTTTAGGAAGTGATGTGGAGCCAGATCAAACCCTTTAGAAGACACCCCATCCCATTTGCAAGAGTATAGTGGCAAATCAAGTTCAGCATGAATACCCCTTCCATTTTGTTTTTCTTCCATCATTATCATTGTGTAAGATGGTGTTTTGGGGTGTTTTATTCTCTTTAAAGTGTAATAGTGGATGTTTTGGATCTCCAGAGAACTTGTATTTTAATGAAAATTTGTCTTTTATAAATTCTAGGAATTTTTCTGTCTCAAGTGGACGTGTGTTATTTTGTGTGTCTTATATTTGATAACTCTTATTTGTTGTGTAAGGGGATGACGCATGTGCATCATCTAAATCCTCATCTTAGTGAAAGTTCATTGTTGTAAAAAACCGAGTCTCTTGGTGTGTCAGATTATTTTGGTTCTACCTATGATGTTGTGTGGCCACCCTTGAATCTAAATGATGGAGTTATAATTAGGGATTATTAGCTCCTTACTATGTGGAATTGGATTCCTCATGACATCAGGGTTCTAGCCACAATCCCTAGAGTGATGCTTTCATGTAGTAAAGAATCAAAGGGGTGTGGGTAACCCTAGCTAAGATTTGGTTTTTGGTATTGGATTGTGGGATGATTAAGTTTCAATGTTGCAGCTTCCTTGACCATGAGGGTTCCATTTTTTTTGTAAGAGGTATAGAGTCCTCACTTCCTCATTGCGGTCCTTGTGATTTGAAGTTCCTATTTGGTTGTATGGAGGCATGGTAGTTTTGTTTTCAAGGAATTTTAGTGTTGGTGCATTTTTAGATGGATAAATCTAATTGGTTGTCATTGTACGGTTAAACTTCATGAGTTAGTTTTGGGTTTGTTTTGTACTCATATGAAGACGATGAATCATGGCTCTGGATTTGGCTATTACTTTGTAGTTTCTTTCATCAAGGTCATTGTAGTGTGGATTTTGGTCTTTATGAGGAGTTATTGGGTTGGTACGTGTTGGGTTTCCCATGAAGATTAGTAATGTTTGATTAAAACTGGTCAGTTCTTAATGGTAGGGAGACCCAACATGGGTCTTATGGTGATCTTTTAGAAATATTGGTCGGCTCTATATTTTTCTTGATGATGGGGAGTCTATTTTGGCCTCCCTTGTTGGAAATTTGGTTAATTATCCATTGTTGTCTTGGTACCATGAAGTTTTTTTTGGGTTGTTGGTTCTGAGTTTTTTTTTTCATCTGAGTGAATGTTTGTTTTCTGACATTATTCCCAATAATACTATTTTAATAATGTTTGAAAAAGTTATATCTTGAGTTCCACTATTGTTTCTCATGAAATATTTTTTTACCTTTGGTTCGTTTTAGGTAAGAGGTATGAGTATTGTTCTGGTGGTGGTTGATGTGTTCTTGGTTTGAGAGGATGGATTATGTGGTTGTGGGAATACTTTTTCATTTAATGACCAACTAGAAGATTTTATGGATTTTTGGGGGTAGTTTTCATAATGGTGGGGAGAATTTTCATACCTGGAGTTTTTTTATCCCTATGTTCCAGTTTTTCCTTTGGATCTTGGTTTCCCTCTCGAGTTCCAGGTGTCCAGGTTTAAATCTTTTGGAATTATTTTATTTATCCCTAGTCTCACATTTACCCTTGTATTTACACAAGAGTATTTGGTGAAAATGGGGATTCGGGGATTGATAATAGGTCACACATGGTTGGCACATGGTTAGGGGAAACCGTGCACCCTTCTCCAGGAAACCATTCTTTAAATTTATTTTTTAATAGTGGTGAATGCATTATTATTGCATGGTTTCATTAATAATGTGGGATAACCATGCAACTTGTTATTCTTGGATAGTGAGGGACACATGGTTTCTGCACGGATTGGAAAACCGTTGATGAAAACTATGAAACCTGTCTAGGTTATTAAAAATATAAATTTTCTCTTATACCCTCATTGAGATTTAACCACAAAATGCTCCATTTCTAATCCTCTTGGTTCATTCTTCCCTATGGGATCTTCTCCCTCCTCCAAGATTATCCTCCATTCCCATCATGTAGATCTATAGTTTTATAAATGCTTTGGGGAGATTTATCAAGGTAATATCCTCCTCTCTTATTCCTCTTCATTATTATTCCATTTTCTATTGAGTTCCTCTTCTCCATTAGTAATTTGGATCCAGGGATCATGTTTTCCTTGGTTTATGATGGGGTTTTCCTTATTATTATTTCTCCTGGTTGTTCTTTCTTATTCAAACCATTGAGAGAAAGTTTCATGTTGGCGTTGTTGAAGTGCATGTGATTTAAGGGAAGATACCCTTTTCACATTACCTTTAGATTTAAAATTGTTCGTTACTATCTTTTTTAAACTTCCATATATTTTAATTAATGATGTATGATTTTTGGAATAATTTTTTGATTAGCAATGAAGTGATTTTATTGATTTTTTGAAGGATATGGAATTATTTTGTTATGTTATTCACACCAAGTGTTTGATAAATTGCACAGTTAGATTCTGAAAGTGGAATATTTTTTTAAAGAATGGTTGGTTTTCTAAAGGTTCATGTGACATATAAAATAGCGGTTTGTATTTTTCAAATGGATTTCTAAACGTTTTTTATATGAATGTGGTATGTGTTTGGTTCTTTGAAAATGGTTTGACATGTGATGAAGGTGTGTGGCCCACATGAAATTTTAATGAATGTGATTTTTTTTAAAATGTGGTGTCCATGCCTTAGTGAATTTTTTTAAATTATTGTGAAATAAAAAATGGTGTTTTTGTAACTTTTTTTGGAATGCTTTACTTGGTTCTTAAAAAATGGGTGATTTATCAATGGGTGTTTGAGGCCCGTTTGACACTTTTATAGAAATAATTATTTTTAAATTTTCCATGGATAATCATCTTGCCTTGGTGAAGTTTAATGTTGTTGGAGGCCCATGTTGAGAGGCTCCCTTATGTTCTAATTGTTAAAAGGAAAGAGGCTATTTCATGGGGTGGCTCGGGGGAGACTTATTGTGTGAGTTGCTTGTGTTTGATGTATGTGGATGTCATTGGATGCTTGGTTAATTTTTTTGGCTCACCCCCACTTTAGTATTGTCATTTGAACCTTGAATAGATAGTGGATTTTTGGTTAACAGTTTCTACACTAGCTTAGTATTTCACATTGGCTAGTTGCCCATAGTAGAAGAATTGTTTTTCTTATTTGTCTTTCTATGGGATAGTGCCCCTGGTTAATGATAGGTAGGTTTCGATCAATCATGTGAGAGAGAATTGATTTCATAATGTGAGTAATTCCTTTAGGATTATTCAAGATTTATATCATGTTCTAGGTTATTCCACTAAGCTCCTAGGTTCTCCCATTTAATTTTATAACTTAGTTGTCTACGGTGGATGATTGAGATGCTTGTTGGTTGGTTGCTATAGTGTGGTATTTATCCATTTATCTTATTATGTTATCATTTTAGTTTCTATATTGTGTGGTGTAATTCTTTTGAAAAGTGATGAATTGATTTTTAAGGGGTTGCATATTTTTTTTGAAAATTATTTTCACTCCTATTCTAATTTTTTTAATGAAGTCATTATCTTGTTCTTTGTAAATGTTAATGTATGCTTCATAAAAAATAACCTAAATTCGAATTAAAAAAGGTAAATGGACCATGTTTGGTTTTAAAGAGAAATATTTCCTTAAATAATAGTTTTAAAAATTTAATTTCAAACCAATAATGGACATACCTTTTATTTAAATGAAATGCATTGAGAATATATTTGTTCGGGCACGCCTACTGAGTTTTAATACTCACACCTATTGTTAATTCCTGGTTTTACCTTTTGATGTAGGGTTCATCTTGGTTTTGATATCCATGAGTTATGTTTGGTTTTGGTATCAGATAATGACCATTGGGGACACATGGTGGTGTTACGATCATCAGGTTCAGTTGGGTTCTGTTGTTCGGTTTTTAATATTTATATCTTTTGTATAAATGATGTTCAGTTCAAATATTTATTTATATCTGGATGCTATATTTGTTTTCATAGTTTTATTTAATTATATTGGTTTAAATCATTCACCATGTTTTACTATTGATTCCCCAACACTAGTTTGCATCATGGAAGGATTAAGAATTCCTCCCAAGCCCTATCGTGGATCAGCTCGGGTGACCGGTTCAGGTTCGACCCATGTTGGTTTGTGACACACTGGGCTTCAGGGAACCAAGAAATAATATTATTATAATA
This sequence comes from Viscum album, assembly GCA_963277665.1. Taxonomy (NCBI): domain Eukaryota; kingdom Viridiplantae; phylum Streptophyta; class Magnoliopsida; order Santalales; family Viscaceae; genus Viscum; species Viscum album. Next base: position 254,229,645 of record OY728127.1, read on the forward strand.
TAATAATTAAGTATGATGTTATTAATATTATAAAATAATTTATTAAATATAAATATTTATATCCCCATAAATATAATTTTATTTTTAAACTCCCAAAAAATAATCAATACATTTTTAGTAAATTCATTATATTCATCGCAAAAATACATTTTCTTCAAAAATGATTTGTTCTTAATTTTACAAGAAAATATTTTTCATATAGATTTTATAAAATTATTTAATAAAATTAACTTCATTTTTTGAACAATAATTTCTAAATTTACTTATGGTGAAATTTTGGGATTTTTTTGAAAATATTGATTTCTCAAAGAAGAGTGAAAATTACTATTTTTTTGTAAAAAACTACAATTTATTTTACATAAATTAAGTAATTGAAATTACCAATTATGATTTAAAGTTATATAAGCGTTATTTAATTATATTCAACCCACTTAATTACTTTTTAATCAGCTATATATTGTATTTTAGTATAAGTTTTTTTAAATAGGGGTTTTCAGAAAACTATTTTAAACTGCATAAAGACTCTCCATTTTCATTAATTGAAATAATAACTAATGAGTAATTTTATAAAATATATTTATATATTCTATATCAATAAATTTTATTTGATATTCATACAATAATTATTGTTTGGCATTGATTTAACAAAAAATCATCATTTTCTTGAAAAAAATACACTTCATGAAAACCTACTTTCTCATCGCGTCTATGGTTTTTTTTAAATTTACTTTTTTACACTTTTAGAAAATTAATTTTATATAATAAAATTAATTTTTGAAATCATAATTTTAAAATTATATTAGGGAGAATTTTTTATAATCTTTATAAAATTTTTGTTTTTGAGTAAATGTGAAAAATAATGAATTTTAATTTAAAACTACATTTTCCTTTATTTTATTTTTAAATTAAAATTATATTTCAAGTTGTATTTAATGTAAAATAAGTCTAATAATATATCAATTAATCCAATTTTGGTATTTGGAATCAATTTCATATTTAGTTTTTACATTTAGAATTTGTAAATATTTGGACCTTTCTCTTTAAAAAACCCAGTTTTTCATTACATCAATAAGATTAATTTTGAATTATTTTTTCCCAATTCAGGTAATTGAATTTATAAAAATAGATTCTATATTTGGAATTAGAATTATTTATATTATCTAATGAGGTAATATTGATTTGTGTGAAGCCCCATTACCTTTCCTTCAGTTATGTTATGATCATTGTCTATAGATTACCTTATTCATTAGGAGAGTAGTTTTGGCCCTAACTTGGGAGGATAAATATAAGGGAGATGTCATTAATTTCTTGGATTTTCATCTCTCCCATAGTCTTTTATACTATATAATAGGTACTTACATGACATGTAGTAGAGTTTCATAACGTTTAATAATGGACATAATCATCCCGTGAATTGAATTCACAACATGAGTTTTTCACATGTCGTGTAGTGGTAACACATCATGAAATTTGAATTTTTTTTTTAATTAAATAGGTGATGAATTTTTCAGAAAAAAAATATTAAAGGGATTCACAATGTGAAATAGATTACACAATGTTTAATTCACTAATTTCCATTTTGTATGGGGGAATGTAGTTTTTTGAGAGACCATTTGTTTATTCATTCCACTTCACACAACCATAGCTCTTTCCCTAGTTTATTTTGGGTGACTTCCTTCAATTTGGGTTGATTAGTTCAGGGATTCATTAGAAGGGTTAGATGCTTCATCTCTCTAGGTAGGACTTTCTCATGGTTTGCCTATTATTTGTGGTTATGGAATATTTTTTTGTAGGGATTGGTAATTGGATTATGTTTTCTACCAATCCATTCTAGTATTTTCTTAGGCCTTGTATTCTAAAGGCAGATATTTTGGTTTCCAATCTCCATTATCAAAGGCAGTTTGGTATTCTCTGCTCTTAAAGATGGTGAATCTGTTAAATTGCTCTAATTTCTTGAATTGGTTATAGTTATTATTGATTTATTTAATATTTCAAATAGAATTTCATGTGTTGAAATTTAAAGGGGCTTGTGTTTATGTTTTAATTTGGGTTTCCTTGAAATATAATTACATTTATTTTATATGAAAAAATGGGGTTTCAAACCCACAAGAAGATTGGCATGGCTTAGAAATTATTCTACAAAAAATTTTAGAATGGTTTTTTTTAATAGGAAATGAGAAACATTACATAATGGGAACCTAGGGTAAGTCATGATAAAGACACAGTTATCCATAGTGTATGTGACACTAATAGTAGATAACCTCTTATATGTCTATGGTCTATGAAAGACCTCAATGTTAGTTTAGATCCAACTATATGACTTATTTGGGATTGTGACTGTCTTGTACGTATTGTCCAATTGGAAAGATCTTAGATCATAGGTTCATTGTTGTTTCTAGTTGTTTATAAAAGGACAATTTATTTCATGAATGTTTTCTCACATGAATATTTACTTTTCGATATCATTACATACTTCATTTTTGTCTTTGGAAAATTATAGATTTTATTTTTTGAAAAACTTATGGATTTTTTGAAAAAGGATTTAAAATTTATTTTTTTATAAAAATTCTTGAAAACTATTTTTTTAGGCTTGAACTTGTGAAATATTATTTTTATATCGTGTATAGATCTTTTGGTGGTATCCTATTGGGATCAGTTACTCACACCCTACTTATTTCTGTAGGAGGATTGTAGGATTTATTTAAAGGTAAGTGAATTGAGTAGCATTCAGGATTATCTTTATGTTCCTATTTCATTTTGTTATAGTTTGGAGGTGAAAATTGGTCATATGGAGACTTTTTTGTTTAGAGTTGTCATGTTTTCAGGTTTAGACGGTTCAGATCAATTGTATCTATCTTTTTATTTTGCATTGTACTCGGGTTGTATGTCTTGTTTTACTTATATTCAAGACATGTTTTGTTATCTCTATTTTATCCCACCCTGTGATGGGATAGATCTGATGACTGGTCAAGTTGGCCTAGGTTGGTCTTTTACAATAGGGTACTAGAGCCTTACTCATCCTGATGTGTGTCAGCACTACTGGAGTTGTATCAATGTATTGGATAGACAATATTAGGATCTTTGGAATTCGAATAGTATGTGTAGAAAAGGGTCCATGCCCGCTCACTCCAATTAATGAATATGAGTTTCCTTGAGTGGGTATAAAATCATTATGAAGTCCAAGACAAAGTATTTAGGTTCATTTGAGTAAATTGTATGGGAAGTTTATTAAAATTAACATATCTACAACTTATGGGGTCTTAGCATGTTTAAGGTCATTCTATTAAACTAAGTGGGTAGTTTATTTAGATTGTATTATTCCTTTCAAAAGGTGTCGGGATTTTATGGTATAATTTATAAGTCCTTTAAATTCATGTTGACTTAAAGCATGGGTTTGGATTCTTCTTTGTGGTTCAATGGTTTAAGAATTTTCTAATGGTTGATTGGTTTTTGTTTTGTGTTTAACAAACTATGCCTCTGAGAAGCACCATTCCAAATACAAGATGCTATGTTGCGATGCTGTTTCCATAGGTAGATTCTCAAGTGGACCCTTATTTGGTTGATTTATTGATACATACCATTAAGACATTTGGGTAAGTGGGGACGGGGCACCCGAGATGAGTAGTGGTTCATGGTTTGGAATTTACCAAGAAGTATCCACCTGTATTTCATGGTGAGAAAGGACCACATGATTCAAAGGATTGGGTTAAATGGATAGAAATGATATTAAAAATTTTGAAGACTCCTAAAGATTCTCTAGAGTATTTTTAAACATATAATCATGAGGTATCATGATGAAGATGGTGGGATTCTATAGTGAAGATAAGTTTCATGAAGGTCTAACCTGAGTTTCTTTTAATAAAACCTTCAATCAGTAGTTTTATCCCAAGACATCATGTGTGAAAAACAACCAGGAATTTATGATGTTGGAGTTATGGAAGCATACCGTTCTAGATTACTCTGCCCACTTTGCTGAGTAAGTTCATCTGGAAATAGATATTTTCTCCAATGATTACCTATAGGATTATGGGTTCAAGATGGGTTTGAGGGCCAATGTTTGGCCAATTATTGTTCTTCTGTTCCTTACACCATTTGTGGAGGTAGTGTATAAAGTATCTTTATATGAGTAAAATATAGGCGGGAGTATAGGCTTGGGTAGAGATATAGTTGGTGTAATAATTAACCAGGGCTCTTCTTATTGTTAGAAAAGAAAGCGCAAGAGTGATCATTTTTCTACAAGATCCATTTTTGGGAATTCTATACGGAATAAAAATGTTATTTTTTACTAGTGTTGGAGGGGTGATATGAATAGGCCTTAGTGTATGGAGGATCTTATAACTTTTCATCATTGTGGGTGATTTGGCCATCTGAAGCATTTTTGTGATAAGATGTCCCAAGGAAGTACAGAAGGATCCACTTTCACCAAGTGGTCACAGGATCATGTTAATTTCTCTAAGGGTAGTGGGTATATTTTCAGTACAAGGGTATGTATAAGTGTCTAATTCTGGATGGATTTATATGGAAGAGTGTGATCTATAGGAATCTGAAGTAGGGATAGCTACTATTAGAGGTACAATGTCTGTTTTTTCTTCTATGGTGCTATATTTGTAAGATACATTTGATAATCATTATATTATATCATCAATGTTGTTTGATGGTTTGGGATTTCATTCATATCATATTTTTTCTTGTTGGATCATTCCACACTATCATAAAATATGTATGAAAAATGTTTCAAGTGTCCCACTTTTCGGTTGGTGATCAATGACAATGAAGTGGTTTGTGACTTCTTATTTCTTCATCATGAAATAATTGAATTAATTATCATCATGGATTAGATTATTACCATAAAACCATAGATAGACTATTATTCTCATAGGGTATAGTTCTTAACTACCAATGGGGTCATTCATGTTTTCCATGGTGAGTGGGACTCCTCACTTGGAAGGGAAGGGATGGTTGTTTCTTATGTTGGTTTAATCTCACTCTAGTTGTCATAAATGATTCTTGATGCAGTTGACTAGTTCCTAGTTGGTAAACTAACTAATGTTGTGTGTTCATACCAAGATTTCTTTCTAATTATTTTAGGTATTTCCTCAATAGAGAGATGTTGAGTTTACTATTTACATATTACATGTAATGATTCCTATTTCTATTCCATATTGTTGACTGGAACCTGCTAAGTTGGTATAATGTAAATTATTACTTTAGGACATAGAGGTGAAATTATTTATTCATCTTGGAGTGTCACCATGGGAATCACATGTTTTATTTTTTGTGAAGGAAGAAAAAAGTCATAGACATTATATCAACTATCAAATGTTGAACATGGTGGCCGTTCTGAACAAGTATCATTTACCCAGGATTGATGATCTTTTTGATAATTTGAGGGGGGATCGTAGGTTTTATAATATTGAATTTGGGTGAGGGTAAAACCTATTGAGATTATGAGAAGAGGATATTCCCAGGAAAATGTTTCATAGTCGATATGGGAATTTTGAGTTTTTGGATATACTATTTAGACTCACTAACACTCCTGCGGTATTCATGGCATGGATAAACAGAATATTTCATCAGTTTTTGGAATCTTTTTTTGTTGTGTCCATGGATGATATCTTGGTGTACTCCTAGACAAAGTAGGAGAACATAGACCATTGGGATATCATTCTTCTAACATTGATGGAATATCATGAATATGGTATTATTTACAAATATGTGTTTTGGATCTAGGAAGTAGATTTTCTGGGGAATGTGATATCTGATAGGGGTGTCTCAGTTGATCTTTATAAGGTATAGGTAGTTATGTATTGGTAATAGTCCATAAACGTGTTTAATATCTGAAGCTTGTTGGGTTTGGTGTATTTTTATAGATGGTTTGTTCGGGAGATCTCCAAGATCGAATATTCATTGAAAAATTTAACATGTAAGGGTGTAATGTTTGAATGGAATGAATGATGTCAAATATATTTTGAGGAGCTGAAGACGAGGTTAACTTTAAAACCATTTTTTATTCTTATGCAAATAGGTTCAAATTATATTTTTTTCTACAATGCTACTTGTACGATATTGGGAAGTGTCATGATATAGGGGAAACTTATCATTGATTAACTCTCACACAAGTTATTCCCTCATGGGAATAACTACCCTACCCATGATCTTGAGTTGGAAGCTATTATGCGAGAACCCAGAATGTTGAAACACTATTTTTTGGACATCGATTTATGTTGTATTCTGATCACAAAATCCTGAAGTATATCTTCACTCAGAGAGATATGAAATTAATATAGAGACACTAGATTGTGTATCTTCATAATGTTGATTTTTATTTATTTATACCCCATGAAAAGGGAATGTGGTGGCCGATGCACTGAGAAAAAAATTTCCGGCATAAGCTATGAAGGAATTAGTTGAGAAGTGGTATATGATTGGTTTATTTACAAATATGAGACTGGGAGTAGAGGAGGTTGGTGGAATGGTGTTCCTAGATTCAATAAATGTCTAATTGTCTTTTTATGAGTGATTTTTACTCGATCAGATTATAGAAACTGATAGGTGATTCTTAAGATAAATCCTAAATTGTGGGGGAGACATCGTGTGAGTTGTCTCGGTCCCCCAGTGAACCTTTCTACTTCTGTTGAAGATTGGCTGTTCTATTTTTTCATGAGATTGGATTTTCTAGATAGTGGAAACTAGTCTTGTTGGTCCATACACCATGGGGATATAATGATGTACCATGATTTGATATGCCATTATTGCTGACTGTGGATGAGTTAGTGAGTGGAAAATTTTGTATCATGGTGTCTCACTTATCAGCAAGTTAAGGCAGAACACCAGATACTTGCTGGGTTTTCTCATCCTTTACCCATTCTGATATAGAATTGGGATGAGATTTCAATGTATTTCCTCATTTTTTTCCATGGTATCATTTTGGGATGGGTGTGTTTTGGTTAATTGTTTATAAACACAAAAAATTAGAACATTTCTTTCCTATAAAGTAGATGAAGAAAGTGTAATAGATTAGGGAATTGTTTGTATAAGATATTTTTATGCTTCATTGGGTTCCCTCTATAGTTATTTGTAATAGAAACTTGAGGTTCAGATCTTGGTTCTAGAAGGGTTTTCAAGAGGAAATGGGGTTTAAGTTGAATTTGATCATGGATTATCATCCATAGATGGATGGATTGTTAGAGCGGGATATCGTAGTTCTTGATTATATGATATGGGCCTATGTGATTGATTTCGTAGAATCATGGGATATAAATATTACATTGTTTTAGTTTTCCAATTATAATATCAATCTTGGTTCAATCAGGATGGATCCATTTGAGGAATTGTATGGGTGGCCATGTCGATCTCTCTTGTGCTCGAAAATGTTGGGAGAGAGGCCCTTGGTTGGGGCAGAGTGTTGTTCAATAGATCATAGATGTGGTGTAGTTGATCCAAATGTGTTTGATCACGACTTTGATTTTTTATAAAACATATTTATACTACCATCATTGGCCACTGGAGTTTGGGGTTGGTGATCATGTATTTCTCATAGTTTTAACACTCTTGGTAAATCATCAGTTGGGTAGGAAGGGTATGTTGGCACTGAGGTTTTTAGGGCCCTTTGAGATCATTAAGTGATTTTGGGTGTATTTTTTCCATTATTTGTGGTTTCCAATCCCCTTTCTCAAAGGATTTTAGGTTTTTTACACTCTTTAGGTTAGTGGATTTGTTCAAGTGTTCTAATTTTCTAATTTCTTATAGTTCTTTTTGATTTACTTGAGAATTAAAATGTAGTTTCATGTGTTTTAATTAATATGGGTTTGGGTTAATTATTTTAAAGGGGGTTTCTCTTTAAAATATTAATTCCATGATTTGAAATGGAAAAAAAGGATTTTCAAGCCCTAAAGAAGATTGGCTTGGATTTGAAATTGTTTTATTAAAATTGTGATCATGGTTTTTTTTCAACAAAAATTGAAAAACACTGCACAACAAGAACATTTGGTACATCAAGATAGAGACAAAAACAACCTTAGTGTGTGTGAAACCACCAGTAGGTAACCTCTTATATGTCGATGGTCTATGGAAGGCCATGATGTTAGTTCAGATACCACATTTTGCCTTGTTTGGGATTGTGAGTGCCTAGCATGTATTGTCCCACAGGCTAATGCCTGATTAATATTTTAATTTTTATTTATGGTAATTATTATATGATATTTTATTTCTTGAATTTAGGATCACTTGTATATTTAAATTTCAATATCTTTACCAACTTTGTTTCTAGATTTGGATGTATAGCATGAAATTTGTGGAAAACTCAAAGATTGTTTGAATAAGGATTTCAAATTGATTTTTTCAATAAAAATTCTTGTAAATATTTTTTAAAATCTTAAACTTGTGAATTATTTTTATTATAGTTTTTATAGATATTTTGGTTGTATCCTACTAGGATCTATTTCTCTTACCCTACTTATTCTTATTGGTGGTAGTATACCTTGTTTTGTAGGATTCTGGTAAATGGAAGATAATTATAGAGCATAAAGGCTTTTATTTACATTTCTATTTAGTTTTGGGATAGTTTCCATGTGAAAATTGGTCACATGGGGACTTGTTGTGTAGAATTTTCATTTCTTTTTGGTTTAACTGTTTTGGATCCATTTTATCATTTATTTCTAAATTTCAATCTAGTTGTATGTGTTGTTTGGATTATATTCGAGAAATGTTTTGTTATATTTTTCTTACCCCACCCCTTGATAGGTTCACTCGGGTGACTGGACTAGTTGGCCCGGGTCAGTATGTTACATTTTTTGACCAAAAATCAATAGTTAAAAAAATATATTTACTATTGTTAAGTTAAAAAGTGGGTTTACTGGGGGGTGTGTAAAACTAGAATGATAATTGTCAAAAATAACCCAAAACCTTTCCAATACCCATAAACTAGAAATATATCGACCATATACCTTCTATTATAAATAATGGTTCATTAACATGAAAGATTATAGATTGAATTCTTTCTTTAAAAAAATTAAAGTGTTCCAATCACATCACCTATAAAATGAAACCCATTATCATCTCCTATACACAAAATAAATCATTTTTTCTCATCCACTAACTACCAAGTCACTTCCCATATTACCTTATCTCATAATATAATATTTATTCTATATAGTTTTATAATCTTGGAAATATTTTGGTGCAATATTAAAGAGGATAATAGAAAAATATGTAACATTCATCAACAAACATGTTTGTTTTATTTCTTACTCTACCCTATCAAGTTATTATTATACCATTATGATATAATAACCTCAATATGTTACAGGTAATGATACTATGTTATGTTAAGTGAATGCACAAAAATCATTTCCACTTCTATCAAATAGGTAAAACAATAATCATTCGTGTGTACGGAAGACTACAAACTCACCCATAAATGTCATTTTTATTTCCATTACCATCTCTAAAGGATTAAAATCATTAAATATTTATTATTTATATTTTATATTTATGAAATTATAATACATATAGAATAATTATATCACACATAACATTATTTTTTATATTTTTTGGTAATACCATAAAGTAAATCCTATGTACGGTGGAATTTATATATGATATTTATGATATTATTAAACTTATAGAATTATTATATCACATATACCATTATTTTTTCAATTTTTTGTTAATACCATTGCATTGCTCGGGTGTATGGTGGATTTCCACTTCGTAAAGCTATTTGATTTTCACCCTCAACATGGAAGTTAATAAGGAAAGTTTTAATGAAAAAAATGTAATATATATGACATAAAATTTATTCTAGAATGAAAATATACCATTTAAATTTATTTTGTTCAATATGACATGAATATGGATATAATGTTCATGCATACGTATGGACTAACGTTTCAATGAATGATGTATTTAATTTTATATCCCTATATTTTATGGATTAAAATTAATACATATATAATAAATATATATGATATTTATATCATGATTAAAATTCTAGATATTATTTCATTATTACCAAAGTAAAAATACCCACTAAAAATGAAAACATATATGAAAAATACAGCAGTTACTACCCGAAACATGACTTTAACATGGAATTGTAATCAAATAGGTAAGAAAAGTTCATTAGTAAATGATATATGGTATTATATATATTTTAATTATTCTTTAATAGATTTATAATATTATTAGATTTATTATAATTGAGTTATTAATGTGTATGATGGAATTCAAGAATTAAGGTAATGGATTTCCATATCACTTTTTACTTCTATGAGACACATGCCATGTTCACTAAAATTTTATTTTATGTAGTGCATATAAAAAACTAGAATTTATATTATGATTATAATCCTTATAAATATGATTATTTATATATCCATTTTCTTATAACAATTTAATGTGGTTTACAGTTCAAAATTAAACAAATTGGTAAGGGTTTTTTGTCTCATTTTTCCTTCTTTGATATGTATACTATATTATGCACCTATATTATTTAACAAGGTGTGAAAACTTTCCCATTTACATATAATATCATGAATTTATTTGTCATCATAATATTTAAAGTACCATGTTTTGTTATTACTTCAAGGGGATTGCAATTTAAAGATAGGAAAATGGTACTAATTTTATGTTATAATCTCATCATTTATTAGGATTGTTTATGATTATGATTATAATGATAAAATATTATCACCCATCTATAAATAAACTCATTAATTTTCCTATACACTAGTTATTAATGATATTTTAATATACTAGTACCATTTTCACTATTTGTTTATGTTAATTACAGAAAATATTTTAAGAAAATCAAACTTCATTTCTCTCTTAAGTCAAAAATCTGCCCTCTTACAAAATCATGTTTTCTGAGAGCATTTTTAAAAATAATTTAAATTTTTCCCATGATTTTTAAAATAAATTTTTACAAAGTTGTACTTTTTTAAATATTTTTTTGAAAGTAAAATTCATGTTGTTTTCCAATCAATGGTCTTTCGGATTTTACTATAAATGTGAAATGAATCAATGTTTTTAACATGTAAAACATTAATAATATTTTACATTATCAGGATCATTGAATGATTTCAAGATTCCAATAATATTTATCAAATTTATTTTGATGAAAATGTGTTTTTCAATTATTGTGTAATTTTTATATTCTAATTCAAGGATTTCAAAATGAAAATATTTCAAAAAAATTATGTTTTAAAAAGTGTATTTCAATAAAGAAAGGATATTCTCCTCAAAAACTATTTTAAACAATTTCTAAAAGTTTTATGTAAATTTTTTCATTGTAATTTTAAAATAAAATTATTTTGAAAAAATATCAGGTTTTAAAAATTGATTTTCAAAGAATGGAAAATTCCCTTAAGAAATATTTGAAGTTTTATTTCAAAATACTTCTCCATCTATGATGACTTATTTTGAGGTTACTTAATATTTACTAGATATATGATCCATATATACAATTCTTATTCAATATCTGAATTTTTTTATAACTATATTATTTTTGTGAAACCCATTTTTCATAGATGGGTTATTCCATGATATAACTCTAATGAAACCCGCTTATTTTTACAAATTTTATGTTATGATGAAATAATTAAATGATTATAAAAATTTTATCTTTTCCATAGGCTATGATATGATGAAATATCTATAAATCCTATTTCATTTAATAGGTTATGATAAGAAGAATTTTTTATGATCTTATGGCTCATATATGTGTGATTTTCATTATGTGATGATTGGTACCTATATCTCCCACTAATGAATTGGGAAATGATAAATTTTATATGAGTTTACAGGGGACACATGCCATTATCCTAAGCCTAAAGATGAGGTTACAAGGGTGGTTATCCCAAGACTAGAAATGAGGGTACATGGTTGGTTATCCCAAGCCTGAAAAAATAGGGTACACTAGTGGTTAGGCAAAGCTCAAAGTAGGTACATAGGTGGTTATCCAAATCCTAACATTTTATGAATATATTTGTGGGTATATTTGACATAAGATTTTCTATTATTATGTGCATACCATAAATTTGTGTCTTATTGCAATGTTACGATCTCATGTATCATGTTATTTGATTCCCTTATGATTAATTTCTTATGAACTATAAAGAGTTATTCTAAGACACATGTTAATGATCTATGATATGAAGGGTATAGTTTTCATCTATTATTCTGACATTATCAAACCCTTATGCTCAAATTATGTAACATATATCTGATTTTACCTTTACTGAGCATCTAAGCTCATCATTTCCTATTATTTATTTTAATAATTTATTAAGAGAGGTTTAATGATGGTTATGTGCATGGATAGTACTAAATGGGAAGATATTTTTGGGAAACATTAAAGATTATTTTCTAGATAAGAATATTTTGTACCTAGTATCCAAAGATAGTAAACTATTACAGTCATCAGGAATGTTATTGTGTAATATATTAACTATTTATCTAAAAATATGTAATATATAGTTTTGAAAATCCTATGTCACTATAGTTATAGCTATCCTTCACTCATATTCATCTCCTCATTACTTATTTAGTTCATAATTTATTTATTGTAAATATGAATTATGAATGGGTTTTTCTGAAATTTCTATAGAATATGATTGGTATTAGAATTGCAATTGGTTCGTATATCATTAACTAACCTTATTACTTTGACCCATAGTCTGAGTTGCATGATATTTGTTATTGGGGAGTAATATTGTGGTAGGATGGTACATAATGTATCTGTCATATGGGTATTCAATTAAAAAACATTAAAAAACCTTATTGAAAAAAAAATTTAAGGTTGTCTAGGATGTATTATTTTGATGCCTATACTAGATTTAAGACTGCGAGGACTTAAATGTTAACCCATAAAAGGAATTATGAACCACTTAATGGTGGAAGCTGAAGTTGTATGGGGGTGGGTAGGCATTTAGTATGAAAAACAGTTTTGAGTTATTCTTTCATTTGGTTATCTCAAGTATACTAGAATGAAATATGGGAAGTGAATATTGGACATGAATCGAATTCAATTTCAACTTTGGTTTATGCGTCATGCATGGAGTTTCTATAATGGCACACATAAGATGCCTTTATATAATATGTTTTTGTCTGTGATTGTTATATTACAGTTGGAATCACCTTATATTTGTATTTAAAAAAACACATTATATATATATGTATGTATCGACGATGATTATTTCCATATAAACCACTATTTTATTTATCTGATTGATAAATTAATGCTTATTTTTTTAATAGTTGGTTTGTACTAATCTTTGCTTCATCTTAAAAATATTTTTTTTTTATTTTTGGCTCTTAATTTTCTAATTACGATCCCTATTTTATACTTATATTCCACTACAAATAAAGATAATTACTTCCTATTAGAGATATATATTGATCATACCTATGTTTTTTTCTATATTATATCACTATATAAGTAATGAATCTATTGTTGAGTTGATGTATTATTTTTGAGCATATTGTTTGTTTTATATTTATTCATAATTTTGAGCATTTGACAGTCTATAATTGACTATATTTATTATATATTTAATATTTATACACTAAAAGAAATACTATTAATTTTTTTTTGAATGTGAAGGTGTCAAATATGAAAGTCTCTACTTTTTTTTCGTGTCCAATTTAATCATATATAATCTGGTATACTTACCAAAGAGTTCATGTTAGTTTCACTAGGTATGTGAAGCTATTTATAATATTATTCTTTATAAAATAAGGTAATTTGTACGAGTTAGTAGTGTATTTGATGTAGATATATTTTAAAAGGGGGGGGGGTTCTCTTTAAATATGGATTTTAATGTTTTTAGTGTTAGAGAAAATTATTATTTTAAAATTATAATATTCTTTTTGTTTTTTGATGAAGAAATGTTTTCCTTTACTAGAGTTTTGAATCAAAATTTAATTATAACTTTATTTAGTTTGGGTTTTAATATGAAATTCATTTGAATATATATTGTTTTATAATATATCTTTAATGAATGTGAGCTATTTAGAAATAAAAGAAGGATTATTTTCCTAAATAAATATATTTTCAATGGGTTGATTATGCAAGATGGTGTATATTCACGAAATTAGTTAAAATGTTACCTTTGAAATTAATAATGTGTTTTTAAAACCACTTAATAACTGTATTTAATCAATTATTAATATTTTAATGGTAGGAAAATTATGGTATGGAATCATATTATGATTTTTCTGGGAGTATCTTATCTTGTATTCTAACCCATTTATAGTATTTGGAGAGTCTCAAATATGATAAAACCTAATTTGGAATTATGAATTCTAGGGAATTTAATGTAATGTTTATTTACTAATAATAACACAATGGGAGAAATATACATAATATAGAACTATGTTAATTTATTTAATATTATTGAATTATAAATAAAAACGTGATATTTATTGTTTTCAATGGTGATAGACGTGGAATTTTGTATTTTTGGTGAGATGTATAGGAATTGTGTGTTTTGAATAAAAAATCTTATCGTGAATTAACAGATTATTTTCGGTATTATTTGGATAATATGTATGATATATGATGTATTTTTAGTCATTTAGAGCTTAAAATAGATATTTTTTTGGGTATGGTTATGTATTTTGAGGTTATTACATCTCATTTGGATAGATGATTTTAGGTTAATCCTTGGAAACATAGAGGGTGAATCTTTAGGTAAATTTATCTAGGTAATTTTCATGGATAATAAGTCATATTGTGGGTTGTTTTTAGTGACATATGTATTGTATATAGTTATTTTTTTAGTGACTCTCAAATGGTTAATGATGGGGTTTATTTTATTTTTTGGTTTCGATTGATGGATCATTTTTTGAGTATTTTTATATAGTAAATTATGTATGAGATTTTTTGGATTTTTTGGATTGGTTAAATGCCTCATGAAGAGTTTTATCAGTTCAGGCTAACTATAAAAGGGGTTGATCTGAATGTTACACCATGTTCCTATTGGCCTTTCTAGTGGACAATGTGGCTTAGGGGATCCCCTGAGTACCCAAGGGTACCTGAAAATTCACAAGTTAAGATGAATGTGAATTTTTTATAGGAAAATTTATAGACATTTCAACTTTTACCCTGATTTAGTCTATCTTCTTCCCACTTTAAAATAACATCTTATCAGCTGCATGAGAACAACTCTCTTGGATCTTTGAGGGCTTCTTTATACCCTCTTCCCAATTTCTTAATACAAGGAGATACTAGGTATTTTTTAATGAAAAATTAATGGTATGTATTCTTTTATCCTCTTCTATTTTACCTCATATTCTCCTTAATTATTCTTCTTCCTTTGATATGGATTTGAGATTAAATTCCATCAAGGTTTGGTGGAATTCACCATACATGAAGGGGATTCCTATTGACTTGGTTCAAGGAGACTATTGTAGGTTGATTTCCCTTTGGTCAAATTTTTTTTTATTAAAATTGTTTAGGGAAAATTTTCCTTAAGTATTTTCAAATTATAGGATGGATTTTGGAGATGTTCATGTATAACTCTTTAGTTCTGAGGGGTTCTGAATTAAAAATAGTTTCCTACTTATATTTTAAATATATAAATGTATTTTTTTCAATTTTATTTTAATTTTTCAAAATAAATATTTTTAATTATGGTTTACTATAATATTGTATTAAAAAACCTATTTACTTTAAATAAATTATAAATTCCATTATACTAGGTTGTTCTTTTGATAATATCGATAAAAATCAACATTATTGTTGGGTTCCCCATTATATTTATGTTGGCAGCCCATGCTTAAATCATATCATTAAAAAAATTTCAAAAAATGATGGAAACATTATTTCATATCAATCTTGGGATAAAATGGAATCCTTGGAGTGCTATTGGACCCATACCATCCTATGGATAAATTTTGATCAAAATGTATCCCCTCAGTCTAAATATATTTTTATTGTTGAATATATTACTCAATTTTACCCCAACAAGTATGACCTATATTTTATAATTTTAATCTATTATTTACACCAAAACATGAATGATATATAATAAAAAGAACAATAATAAACATGTGGTAAAGAGATTTATTTAGTGGTGATGTTAAAGGTTGGTATTTTATGTGAGAATTATTGATTTAACATAAAAGGCCTATATTTTATGACATTTACAAACATAAATACATGAAAAATATTATAATTTTTTCAAGGGTTTTAAGGAATATATATATATATATATAACAACAAATTTTGGAAATGGTTTTATTTTTTGAAATTATCTCAGAAATTAGTTTTCTATTTATCATTATCATATATTCTTTAAAATATTAGTATAAAAAATCTTTTACATGACATTAACTCATTGAAACATAGTCATTTAAATAAAATATATTATTATCAAATTTTGGTTTTAAATCATAATAGGTGGTTTTGTGTTTTAAATTCAAAACATAAACCCATAAAATTGATGAATATTATATTTGATAAACACATTACCTTGATTATAGGATATTACTTACCTTTATTATTTTAAGAACTACCAGATGTATGCCTTAGCCTAGAACAATTTTTGGTTTATGAACATCTGTTAGAATTAATGAAGAGAATTGTTTACTCCCTTAATTGATACCTCCTTAGTATGTTCTAGGGGTCGAATGGGTAAACATATATGGTTCTATTAGGATACATTTAATGTTTTTACTTTTGGGTTATTGTATCCTAGTTTCATGATTTGTTTGAATAAAATAGGATTATAACTATATCCATATATTAGTTTAAAATCAATGCCATGATTTTAATCTATATTGGTTATTTTTTGTTTGTATACTCTTTTAGAAGGGAAAATTTAACATGGTTTTGGATTTTTTTTGTATTGAGTTTTGAATTCATAATATTATATTTGATGATGTTGCATAATTATATAGGTAAAGTTAGTTATTAATTTATAAATTAATCATAGGAATGTTTACTACTTTCTGCATATCATGGATGGTGTATATATTTGTTATGAACTACTTGTGTAAGGTTTTTTATCCATTGATGTATATATATTTTAAGAAAAAATGGGATTTCCCTTACCCTAGAATGGGAGGTATTACAACACCAATATTGGGTTTACCCCTTTATCTATTACATGAGATTGGATAAGGCCCAAACTTGGTATGAAATTTTCACGATCTCTTGGGATTGGTTGGGGCTTTGACTTGGTATATGTTATTACCTAGATTTGATGGTCTGTAATATTTCTATATATCCATACATATATCAATATTAGGATATTTCAAGGTAGGTGATGTTATATTAGTATAATTATATACCATCTCTTTATATGGAGTGATTGATTTTGATGTTATAGTAAGACATATGATCAGTACTCGTTTTCTTTCCTACATTGTTTCTAATGTTTTATTGAACATTTATGATTACTGAAATTGTTTTATTATAGTTATGTAAATTACTAGACATCTTCTTTTATATAATCATTATTTCATTAATAAAACGAGAAACTATTTTTGGTGGCCCACTGAGTATTGTCTCACACCCTGAATGGACACCTTGGTGGAAATGAATCCTTACTGTATTTTAGGTACTTTAAGGTACACAAAAGTATTTTTTATCATCTTAAATGGGTTGTAATGGTTCCAATAGAAGTGATATTAGTCCCCACATTGATATCATATCCTTTAGTGATGGTTAACGAAATTTATCAACTCATCACTTATTGTTTCTTTAGTTTCACCAACATCATGGTTAGATTAAAACTTATTGTATGATATATTTTTTTGTTTGAATGTAGTTTTATTTGTTGTTTATATTTGAATATAGAGATTTTTTACTAGTCAGTACTCTTATTATCCCCATATGATTTTTTTGGTTCATAGTTTATTTTAACGGTGTTTATATTATGGACGGTTAATTCTAGATTTTAAATAAAATTCAGACATTGATGGAATTAAAACATATGATTAAATCATTCACAAAATTTATTACCAACTCAAATGAATCTATAAATTATACCTCGTGGATCATGAGTGATCCTATGGTAGTAGCGCAGATGATCCAAGTACCTTATGGGTATTGGGGTAATGTAAATTACATCCACCATCACTGTAAATTCAACCAACCATCACCAATTATTATGTGTTCCATGAGTCAAGGAATCTTTTAAAAATCTCATTACCTATTACAATATTGATTAAACCTCATAAAGTTCTCACCGGTTCATAATACTGACTATCCAAATGGTCTCTAATTTAAAATATGGCAAGGAACTTTTCTTATATGGAAAAGACCACATATAACTTACTACCATCATGTCCCCATCACACACAAAAAAATGTATACATTTTCATGAAATTTTTACAACCCTATACTGAATTAGTGTGACCCATAACAATTTTTTTTTAAATTTCACCCTCTCCACTATAAAGTATTATCTATGAATTTTCTCTATTTTTACCTCTTAATTCAAATTTTGTACTTTAAAAAATCTATAAAAAATTTAACATTAATTATAAACATAAATTTAAATTATAAAAAAATCATGAAAAAATTCAATTCTGAATTATAATCCTAAATAAAGATAATTCATAATTCCATATTTGTATCCACCATTTTACATTTTTCCTACCATTATTGTAATTTCATTTCTATGATTTTAAAAAATATTTTTGGAATTATTTTTCCAAATATTTCAACATTTCTATATCATAATTTATTAATTCATTTTAGTAATCAACAGTTACCAATTCTAATATAAGTTTACCAATTTAATTCCAATAAAATTTCATTTGGTCCAAAAGACTAATAAATCCCCAATAAAAATAATAAACCCTCAAGAATTTAAATTTATCACATATTTAGTTTTTTTAATTATTATAAATTTTCTAGTTAGAAAATAAGATATTAGGATGGGTAGAATCAAACTGATTGTAATGGATAATTTAAAATTGAAAGAGCTTACACAATTTCAACGATGAAGACAAGTCTCAATCCTTTGAGAATCACCATCAATCATTTTTATAATATTTTTCTTTGATCTCCTCACTCTGATCTATCATTAAATAACCAAGAATATTTTTTCTTCCTTATGATGGTATAAAATAGTTAGAATCCTATATAAAATAACATTATTGGAAAATTAATCTGCTCAACTCAATTCTTATATTTCCTCTATTAATTATACCTTTTTTAATTTTATCTCTCTACCACAATTTTAACTCTCTAATTCAATTAACATAACCCAAAAAATATTCCACTAAAATAAAATAAAACCACATTAAATATCTATCCTTTATATCCTCTTACTCTCTATGTAACTATCACCTCATATAAAATACCTACCATACAACATTATTTTATTTTATAAACATTATGTATAAAATATAAATTACATAAATAAATATTAAGTTAAAATGGCACCCAATATAACTGGGATAAACCAACCATATCAAAAATATATAAATTTATACCCTAGGAAAATTATGTTTTGAGTCACAAATATACAAACTATGTTTAAGGGGATTATATATATAATGTTTTAACCATATCATGGTGACTCTCTCTGGATTCTTTCATTTGTGATATTCAAGTTTATTAAATGATATAGGAAGATCATGATGAGAATATTGGGATAGTGTTTGAGTTTCTTAGGGAACATTATCTATATAGTAATATAATAAAGTGTTAATTTAGGGTGTGTGAGGTTCATTTTTATGGTCATTTTATTTTAGATCATTTTGTAATAGTGGAACCAATAATGATTTAGGAAATTTCATCTGGAATACAATGAAAGTATTTCTTAAACAAAGAGTTTATTTGGATTAGTTTATTATTATAGGAGGTTCATACTTAGGTTTTCTCAAATTATTACTCAATTATAAAATTTTACTAATAATGTAAATTATTTGTATTTGATATAATATTTTCAATCTACATTTAAAATTTGGGTGGAATGGTTAAAAAGTTATCATATTCTTCAATTAATTAAGAATGTGTTCCTTATGTGTATTATTATAACAAATATCATCAAGTGTTTGGATGTTACTTAATATAAGAAAGATAAGTCATTACTTATGGTATTGGGAAGTTATAACCCCACAACATAATTATATAAAACAAGACTTGGAGTGTGCAATTCATGTCATTATGCTTAAGGTTTACATATATTATTTTCTTGAGGATTGATTTTTGGTTTATTCATATCATATGATCTTATGATATATATATTATGATTATTATTTTATGGATTTTTATAAATAATTAATAATGTGTGTTTAAATTCTACAAAATATTTATTTTGATAACTTATATGCTATTATAAAAGGTAATTTTAAAGCCAAAACATTGATTCAAAATTCTAATGGTCTTGACGCTCACTGGATGGTAGAGAAATCAAAAAGTGATGGAGTTGTTGGTGTCCCTTATTCTTGGTTATTTAGATATTTATTAAGAGGAATTTATTTTATATATCAAATTGAAAATTTTATTGGTGTAATTTTTAGAGGAGAATTAGTTAGTAGATTTCAAGAAGGAATCATTGATATATGGGATAGTGAATGGTGATGATTTGGATGCTTGATCTAAGGTTGAGAATCACCATATAATAATTTATGGGAGGATATTTTTTCATTAAAATATTTAAAAAATGGATTTATGTGTGTTACATAGTTTTTTATTTTTGGTTTAGGATGGTATTACAAGGATGTATCATGTATTGAAATTGCAGTTTTGTGGAATGAGAATAGAAGTTCATTGATATATTTGTTCCCCGATGTGCATTCAATGGAAAAATAAAACTGAATATCATGTTTATTCTAGGATATTGAATGGATTGAAATTACTCATTTTATGTAGAAGGAAATATCAATTTTTTTTTAAAAAAATTTATTCCTCATACATTAAAATGATTTTATTCTATTTTGGTTATCATGGAATGATTAATGTTGTCAATTCTTTTCTTGTCATTTAAATAGTCAATCTTGATGGAATGTTTTGAAAATAATTATCCAATTTACCTCATGAAGATTCATGGATTATCAAAGTCTGATAGTATATAATCATGATTTATATTTTATGTCATAGATTTTCATGAGATTACAACGTTCCTTTGTTACCTAATTGATCACTGTTACTATATTTCTCCAACGAACTAATGGTCAAAGTCTGAGAAAAAATATAACTTTGAATATATATATTGAGTGAATAATTAATAAATTTTAAGAGATCATGGATATATAATTTTTCATTAGTGAAATGTTATTTTAATATAAATTACCATTCCTCTATTTTCAGGTACCTTTATAAGGGTTTTTATGGAATAATGGGTGATTCACCAATATTTTGGTCTAGGGTTGGGGAGTTTGTCATGTTTGAGCTATGGATACTACAATATATGATACATAATGTGTAATATATAATGATTATACAAGTATTTAAAATAGTAAACATAAATCCTATATGTATTATAGGATGATACCATCACACTTTTCTATTGTAGATTCTATATTTTTTCAATTTTTCCAATGTAATGGGGAGTAAGAATTTGGAAGGGGAAATAAACTATAGACTTGATTAATTTTACATTTGGATGTGTTATGGTTAGTTGGAAGGGTAGTTTATAATTTTGGAATTACTTATAAGTTTGAATGTTTTATTTTGTATTTTATACATCCTAGAATTGATGTGCTATCATGATCCTTTGATTGTGATTAATTTTAGGGATGTTGATATTGAGAATAATATGATCTTTGAAGAGTATCTATTGGAAATTACGGATCAAAAGAAGATATTTCTATGTTGTTGAGTTATTAATTAAGTCTAAATTCTCTATTGGTATGGTTTTATAGATGATATCACTCAGGATATGAAAATGCTAATACAAGCCCAAGTTCCAAAATTGTTTTGAATTTTCATTTTTGTGAATGGTGTGGAATTATTACGGTAATAATGTTAGATAAATGAATGTTGTCATGTGGTTTATTTTAATTATTTATAAAAATGGTTGAATAAATCCAGGTATTAAATGGTGAAATGTGTTTTAATATAGTGACCTAGAGATTTAAATTTTAAGAGTTGGTAAAATTTTATTTAATTTTAATAAATAAGGGTAGAATGGATATTTTATAATTTTAAGAATTAAATTTTAATCATGTTTTTAGATTTGAGACATTATGGTTACCAAATTATTTTAATTTTGTACTATTATGATATATTTTGATTATCTCATAGATATAGTATTGAAATTAAATTTATTATTTGTTGGTTTTTTTATTTAATCTATATTTACTCAATTATTTTGAAAATTTTAATTAATTTTTATGTTAGGTATTTTATAAAAGGTGGAAATTACAAGGAGATTTATAGGTTATAACAGTTATATATTTTATGTCATGTAAATAATTGTCATTGAATTAAATTTTAGTTTATGGGAATTTATAAATAAAATTTAAATGGAGATAGATAATGATATATAAAGGGAGAGAGGGAGAAATATGAAAAAGGTATAATAAATTGTGATAATATTATAATTGAATTAGGAGGTTTTTTTTCACCAGATGCATTTGTTGGGGGATTCAATTTATTATCTATTCTTTAATAAAATAAAAAAACATGGGGATGGTTTCACGGAAAAGTGAGGAGGGGTCAACAATTAATGGGAATAGAATAATGATCCGTATTGATTAGGAGAAGATTTAAATTTTTATTCTTCATTGAAATAGTGATGAGTGACATGGAATATTAATATTCTTTATAATGTTTGTTAATATAAAACTCTTATTATTTTCCATATAGGTTATATAAATTATAATAATATTGAATAATGAATATAAATAAAATTGAAATTGGGGAGGGATGATTAATATTAAATTAGTAGGTATATTATTTTATTTGGATAATTGAAATGTGATAGGTTTTCAATTGGTATATTAATATTAAAATTGGTTATTGAAGGATTATTAATGGTAATTGATAATTTATGATGTGAATATTTTCAAATATTTTTAAATAAAATTATATCATAATTTAGTTTTAATTTATGGAAGTAGAAATATTTGAATGGTTAAAAAATGGTGTATATGAATATAAAATGATGAAGTAGATTTTTTTGTCATTACAATTCATATGTTAAATATATTATGATTTTTTATGGTCTAAATTGATACAAATAATTTATGTTGAAAATTTAAATGATATTTTTAATGCACCCAAATTGAAATTAAATCCTTGAATAGAGAAAATACATTTTAAATACTTTTTAGGAAAGGGTAGAAATTCTAAAACTTAGGGAAGAGTCATTCCACTTTGATAAGATACCATAAAAAATTGTAGAAAAATTTATTGTTGTGTTCGTGGGGGTTGAAGATGTAGTGGTAGTGAGTTATATTGAGGCCATTCCAGATATACATAGGGTAATGACACATAAAATTGGACATGACATATTCTGATGTTATTATACATTTTTATGTTAGAAAACCAAAGGTGGTATGAATTATATAAGGTTTGTGTTATGTTGGAACATGATTATTCCATTTATAAAATGAGTAAAGCGACTTGGTTTATATAAAATGTGTTGGTGGTGGGATGAATTGATAATGATGATGGAACTTTTTTCTAACACGGGCCTCTTGATAGCCTTTTTATTATGAAAATACTAAGTTGGAAATGTGGAATGAATAATGAATCCTATGTTATAATTGGTTAGGTATTTGTTGGTATATAAAGAGGTTCAAAATTTATGTACACCCAACATATGAGGAATATAAGTGTTATGGGGGGATTGTGTTACCTAGTATTTTATTTACAGTTAACATAGGTTTGAATGCATTATAGTATTATGGTGTGGTTATAATACCTATGGACTATATAAAATATTTCAAAAAATTGGAATTTTTATGTTTAGAGATTGTTCTAACCATTTCAACATCATTTTACATTAATTTACCAAAAATTATTTGAATATATAAATATATATATAAATGTTCATTTCATGAAAAAATAATTATTTCAGGATGGGTTTTTTAGATTTTAGTAGAAAAAATATTTATTTGAAGTTTAATTTTATTATCTATGTAAGTTTAATTTTTTATAAATATATAATCAATATGGGTTGATAAATATAAAACATATTTAGTGGAATTTTCTAACTTTTTAGTTGTAGTTATTAAATAACACAAAATAAATTTTTCATCCTTTTAAAAAACAACTACTTAATATAGTAACATATATATATTTTTATTCACCAAAGTTATGAGTGATTTGAACCACCACTAAATAAGTATTCATGGTTAAAACCACTATTAAAAATATAAATTATTTAAACAAATATCTCACATATCCGCATAATTTTATTCAATTACATGTACTATAAGAAAGACACAACACATTACTAGAAAATATATTTATAGAGTAAAATATAATATTAATTATTTTTTACTTTAATAATAAAATAAACCCACATAAATAACTTTAATACATAATATTATACATTGTAAAATGTCTATATCCTCGTTTTTCATTAATTTATTTCATAAAATATTTAAAAACACATTGGATATGTAACAGCCCAAGATTTTATAAAAAAATATTCTTTTTAATTTTATTAAAGTCTTGTGTTGTACGCTACACCAAAAGGATCTTGCACAACACGCATCCTTGACTTGCCTTTCATTACACGCAATCACGACCTTCCTCGATAGCGTGTGTAATACGCAATACCGAGTTTCACTAAACAACGATATGCTATTAAAATATTATTAAAACTAGCCGTTATGAATAGTAATAACCACTTTTTAAAACTCTGTAAATCTTATTTTTCAAAATGAACTTCATTTTTGGATTCGGAGTATCGAATTTAGCCTAAGGTGAAATTTTGGTACTTTTCGGATAACTTTCATATTCTGATGAATAGTGAAAATTACTAAATTATAATTAAAAACAACTTTTTTAATCGAAATAATTAATAGTGATAAATTATTAATTTGAGTGGTTTTTAAGTATATTTAGAATATATTTTTACAATTTAATACAATGTTGGTCATTGGATGTAATTTCACATTTAAACCAGACATAATCAAGTGTCAATCTTTTGATAGATATTGTTTCTTAAAAACACGCTATTTGTTTTAACAACGAGATTTAATTATAAAATTAATTAATGCAAATTCTATGATATGAATTTGGTAAAATAGACTTCATTTTTGAATTCGGAATATGAAATATAGCTTAGGATGAAATTTTGGCATTGTTCTGAAAAACATCAATTTTTGATGAATAGTGAAACTACTAAGTGGTGGTTAAAAAAATTAATTTCAACATAAATCTTAATTTTACCGCTTCTGTGAATGGAATTTCAAAAATCCGAGAGACACGGTTAATGTCAGTAAGTAAAATGTGATTCAATGAGATGAAAATAATTTTTGGTGAATAGTAACTTTTTACTTTTTTTTACCACGGTTAATAGTAAATAGGGTAACTAAGGGTAAATATGATATTACTATTACCCTAACACATGTCCTAATTCTATTGGATAAGTGTAATTCGACCAAAAACAACCTTATGAATATAATATGACCATTTAGGTCCACTTGGATTAGATTATGACATTTAATATTATATTATTTAATGAATAGTTAAAATAGTTAAAATCAAAGTTTAATAACTAAAACATTTTTAATATGGGGTTATACATAAGATAAATTCGACTATAAATATTCATTAGAAAGATAAAAATATTTCATACATAATGATATTTTATTTATAATTTTTAGACTTTAAATAAATTAATTTATTTATGACACAACGATGATGCAGTAATTACCCTTTTAAGGAAATATTAACATAATTGATGTTATAAATGATCAAATGAATGTAATTTGAGACTTTTTATGACTTAAACTAATTTTCTAGGTTACTATGATATATTAGTGTTGATTTAATCAACTTGGTTCGAACATATAATTCTGTTATGACTTTCAAAAAAATCATATATCAAATAGTGTCAAAATTGACACAAAATAGTTTTTAAATCAAATATTATATTATTAATTGTTATTTTATTCCTAAAAATCTAAGGTTCGGCCAAATGACTTATATAAGGATATATTTATTAATAATATACAATTTGGGGTTCGTTTGGCTTGTTATAGTAAGTGTATTAACCATATAGTGAAAGAAAACAAAAAGACACGGTAAAAGTTAAATTATTTAACTTAGAGTTAAATCTAATTGATAAGGTTAAAATAATAACCTAAACTTGTCTAAATCCTATTGGTTGATAGGATTTCGACCCATCCCCACTTTATCTTCGAAATAAGACACTTTGGAACCATTATAAACCGATTTTGACTTTAATATAAAATAATATTTTGAGATATTCCTAAGGTGCCCCTCTCCTCCCTTATAAAAGGACACCTCCTCCCCCTCCTCCTCACACCAATTTGAGCACTCAAGCTCGGAAAACCCCTGCCAAAATCTCTTCTCCACTTCCCTAGAAACATCCTAGAGGTTCTGGTCTTTCTCAAAGACCAATTTTAGTGCCCTAAGAGGAGGCCTCAAAGAGGCGCTTCAAAGAAGAGGTAATTACCGTTACCAATTCTTTCATCTTTATTTCTTCTTCCACTTCTTCTTCTTAGGTTGTTTCATTATGAAGTAATAACATCTGTATCACTCATATACTGATATGTTATTATAAGTATGAAACAACCCTATTTCACCATCTATCCATCCTACGGAAAAAGAAATCACTGCGCGTGCGTACGTACGGAATACCGTCTCCACGCCGTGGTGTAATCTATTTTCCACCACCACCTTACATGGATGGGTATAATGGTGTAAAGAATAACTATACATAGTTATTACAACATCATATTGATTCTGATATATTGTATAATCCAATCTGATTCAATTCAATATTTATGAAAATGATATCATCGCTCGTGCGTACGTACGGACTACCGTCTCCACGACGCGATGAGATTCATTCTCCATGTTAACCATTTAAGAATGATTATAAAGTATATATAAGAAATAATAATGAAATATATGAAATTATAAAGCTACTGGATTATGTATATATATATATATGTATGTCATCTACTTACTTCCATTTCAAGACAATAAGGAATGGAAAACAGCGTTCATGCATACGTACGGACTACCGTCTCCAAGAACGGTGTTTTTCATTTTATTTATCTATCTATTATATATATATATATACTGAATATATATGATATATAAATCAAATTTTATATTCTGGAAGTAAGTAAATCATGATATATGTAATAATAATGTCAAGAACAACAAGTCAAAACACCTACGATAAATGAAACGATTTTACCCAAAACGCTTCTTTAACATGGAATTTACAAAAGAACGGGTAATATAATGTCATAAGTGAACCATATATGATATCATAACAATGAATATGATTCTATAATAAGTCAATTACATTATTTAAATCATTATACAGGAGGTTCAGACACATACGAAGCAAATCGGACCTAAGGTAAGGGAAATATCACAATCTCATTTTTATCCGAGATTGTTTATTCGTAAGTATTTACTGGGGTGTATTTTATCATCCACATCCATGTTTCATCAATATGTAATATTATTTCCATCCACCTACAATTGTTTAAATCCATTTTTACCCTTCGGTGAGTTTTTAGTAATATGTATGAAAGGAATCTTTTGTCATTTTTCGTACGAGGTACTTTTTGACTTTTCCGACAAAAGTACGAGAAGAATGTTTTTTTTAACTTATACGGCACGAACGGATTTTTACGGTTTTATAAAGCATTATTTTCATGAACCTTCCTCCAAAATATTTCATGACTATTTTCAATAAAATCTCTTTCTTTTAAAATTGCATGATGTTTTGTGAAAAGAAATTGATTTTGAAGAAGAAATGATATTTTCCTCAAGAATTCAATTCAAGTATTTTATCAAAATTATTTTCCATCTAAGATAATAAAAGGGTTCTGTTTTTATCCCTATTATTACATGGATTTGATTATGTTGTGATGGAAATATTTTTATGAGTTCCTTTATCTTATATGAATTGTTTCATGATGTCATGTTGTTTAAGAAACCCATTTTTGTTATATGTGTTATGCGATGATGTATGATTTATGATTATGTGGCACACATAAGAAAGGATTCATTATAAGATGGGTGGGACCTATATCTCCCTCCAATGCATTGTGTAAAGATTTTATATCTCATGAGATAGACATGGCTGGAATGGTAGGTTATACCGGTTCAGTGAAACAGGACTGAAACGAGGGTTACTCGATTCAGAAAGGGACTCTGTCCACTAAGATAGTCTTGGCAATGAGTCTTGACTAACAAGAAATGATTCTCTATGATTATGTGTGAATGCCACAAAGTTTCATGTTTTATGTTATGATTATTGTGATTACATTTCACTGCCATGATTTACCCCATGTTATGAAATTATGATCTCTTTTGCAGGTTAAGATTTCCAAAAGTTATGTGCTTATGTATATGATGTGATTGATATTTCTTTTGTTTACCCTTACTGAGCATTTGAGCTCACCCTTTTATGTTTTCTTTTCCCCAGGATATAAAGAAAGGTTTTAGGTATTAAAAAAAAATAAGATCTTTATGGGAGATGTTGAAGATCTTTCACCACGATTAGAAGATTATATTCCGAGTTTCCAAAGACACTAAACTATTACGGTCCTTGTGTGTGTGTTTTTGTTATGTACTAAGTATTCTGCAAATGTAATGTAATGTCCACGTACGTCAAGATACGGGTCTCTACAGTTGGTATCAGAGGCAAACGAGGTAGGAATGTATCCGATCCTTGGGAACTCTCACATGTGAGCGTTGGACGAAGCATGGCTCTCCGCCCAAGGGCTTCATGAGGAAATGGCTGCCACTGGGGATGGTGGTGTGTCCCGCCCAGGGGGTGTAGCCGCCCATGGAGTGCCCTGATAGGTATCAATTGTAGTCCACTGGAAGTAATTCTAGACCACTACAGTTGGTATCAGAGGAAAGGTTTAGTCAACCTTTGGAAACTAGGATGCGAAAACGTTAGTGAGATCCCTAGAGATATTTCTAAGGTATGTCTAGGGATGTCTCTAAGGTTAAGTATACGTATAGGTTATAGTCCTAGAATTGCGCTAACGATCTTCGAATTTAACCTAAGATGTTAGATATTGAGGGTACTACCCCTTTATTATGTTGTTTTCCCTATCATGATTTTTGCCTCTCATACTATTCTTTTGGGGTTTTAGACGATGGCTGGAACCCGAAGGAACCGTGTTAATGCAGAATGTGATGGGCAATGCAATGATTGTCCCCCTGAGCAACCAAACGATATGGGAGCCGGAATGAAAAATCTTGTAGCCATGCTCACACAACTTTCTGAAGCTATGAATCATGCAGGACTTCCAAACGAGCAAAGGAAGGAGCAACATTCTGTTGAATCCTTCATGAGGCAGCGTCCACCTTCTTTCAGTGGGTCTACTGATCCATTAGTTGCTGAACAATGGATTAGTACTAATGAAAAGATATTTTCAGTTCTTCAATGTTTTGAACATGATAAAGTCATCCTAGCAGTGTATAGTTTGGAAGGAGATGCTGATCAATGGTGGAATCTTATTAAGAATACGAGGCAAAGGGATGAAATTGAGTCTATGGAATGGGACGAGTTCAAGAACTTATTTTTCAATAAGTACTTCCCTCGTATTCTCCGAACAAAGATGGAGAAAGAGTTTCTTGAACTGAAGAAAAGGGATGATGAATCTGTTGGTACCTATGAAGCGAATTTTACAAGACTTGCAAGGTATGCTTCTGGTATTATCATCCAACCTGAAAGTAAAGTTGATCGATTTTTCAGTGGCTTAAAACCAAGTCTTCGAAGGGCATTAGCTATAAGAGACTTCAGTAGCTATGAAGAAATTGTGCGTTGTGCTATCAAGGTAGAAATGGAAGTTGGTGTTACATATCCATCTCATGGGTTTGACAAGAAACGAAAGATGGAGTTCAAGGAGAAAACTCAGAATAATGGTGAAAAGAAGATGAATGTTTCCTTATGCACAAAGTGTGGAAAGAAGCATGGTGGAGATTGTCTTAAAGGGACTTGAAAATGTTTTAAGTGTGGAAAAGAAGGTCATCAAGCAGCTGAGTGTCAAAGTAATGGAAAATAGGATTCTAATGAAGTGAATAAAGCAAACACTGCAGAGAACGTACAACCAACACTTCAATGCTTCAAGTGCAAGGAAATGAGGCATTATGCTAATAAATGCCCTAATCCAAGGGTTAGTGATGATCGACATGAGCAACCGCTTAAGGCAAAGGACAAAGGGAAGTCACATGCGATCACTATTGGCAATGTTGAATATGACAACGATGTGGTGGAATGATTAAGTGTTTATGTAATGGGATTCCAAAATAATGTTGTATCTTGGAATATTGGAATATTTATGTATTGGTCTAATGTGGTATTCAAAGTGATTGAGATATTATGCGCATAATGAAGGGAAAACGAGAAAATGAAATGTTTAACAGTATTCATGAACTCATGATTGATATAAGGACTAAGTTTGAGTATATAGAATTTTGAGGATTTTGGTATGTGAAAAGTGTTAACTTTTAACTGCATTCATGTTTTCACTAAGGTATTCAAGAGAATACACGATTAAGGACTTTGAATGTTTGGAATTTGACCAACAAAACATATCTTATGATATATGGGGATCGATGATGGTGTTAAATCTCTGGTAATCATTTTCACTATATTATGAGAGTCGACTGCAATATTATGGATAAGCCTAAAAGATTGGAATGGATTATGTTGGACATAAGTTAGTATTGTTTGTTTTTTCGATATTATTGATGGGATGTTATATAGTTTTGGAAAAAGGACAACCTGCAGGACGGGCGACAGCCCATCGCTTCGGACAAGGCTGTGGGAATCGAACCCACAACCGAAGTGCGACTGGCCTTTATCGCCTACCACTGGCCTACAGGAAGTCCCTGTTTAGTAGAAACTAGTTTTATTATATTAAGCAGTATGATATATGAAGTATAAGTCCATTTTAGGAACCATATATGATTAATCTCACTATAGATCGACTTATGCATATAATTTTTGCTAACCTTTTGTTTGAGACAGATGGAATGACCCGTCATTCTATCACATGATCTGCTAACACTTCATGAATAACAAATTCAACTTCATTTATTTAAGAGATGAAGTGGAAATTGTTCAAGGCACGAACAACAGTGAGATTGTACCAAAATAAAGTAAGTATTTATTCTAATTCAAATTTTCAACTTTAGGGAAATGATCTTGAAAACCAAAAATGTTGTCCTAGTGATCTTATACCTGATGAATCAGATGGTACCTTATATCATCACAAATCTATGGATTTTTGATTACTGGCTTTTCCATATCCATGTTCTCTACCACTCTCCATCAGAACATGATGGTTAGATTTCTCTTCCATATCCATATTTTCACCTATGTGGAAACCCAATGATTAGTTTATTTGGGTAACCGTTACATTTCATACTTTTGTTTTTAAAGATTGGTTTTGATATTCCTTTTTACGATGTGGGTTTCTATTAAAGAAACTTTCGAATAGTAAACCATTTATAACCCCGACGAATTTCGAGGGCGGAATTCATTTTAAGGGGGGTAGAATGTAACAGCCCAAGATTTTATAAAAAAATATTCTTTTTAATTTTATTAAAGTCTTGTGTTGTACGCTACACCAAAAGGAGCTTGCACAACACGCATCCTTGACTTGCCTTTCATTACACGCAATCACGACCTTCCTCGATAGCGTGTGTAATACGCAATACCGAGTTTCACTAAACAACGATATGCTATTAAAATATTATTAAAACTAGCCGTTATGAATAGTAATAACCACTTTTTAAAACTCTGTAAATCTTATTTTTCAAAATGAACTTCATTTTTGGATTCGGAGTATCGAATTTAGCCTAAGGTGAAATTTTGGTACTTTTCGGATAACTTTCATATTCTGATGAATAGTGAAAATTACTAAATTATAATTAAAAACAACTTTTTTAATCGAAATAATTAATAGTGATAAATTATTAATTTCAGTGGTTTTTAAGTATATTTAGAATATATTTTTACAATTTAATACTATGTTGGTCATTGGATGTAATTTCACATTTAAACCAGACATAATCAAGTGTCAATCTTTTGATAGATATTGTTTCTTAAAAACACGCTATTTGTTTTAACAGCGAGATTTAATTATAAAATTAATTAATGCAAATTCTATGATATGAATTTGGTAAAATAGACTTCATTTTTGAATTCTGAATATGAAATATAGCTTAGGATGAAATTTTGGCATTGTTCTGAAAAACATCAATTTTTGATGAATAGTGAAACTACTAAGTGGTAGTTAAAAAAATTAATTTCTTCATAAATCTTAATTTTACCGCTTCTGTGAATGGAATTTCAAAAATCCGAGAGACACGGTTGATGTCAGTAAGTAAAATGTGGTTCAATGAGATGAAAATAATTTTTTCTGAATAGTAATTTTTTACTTTTTTTTACCACGGTTAATAGTAAATAGTGTAACTAAGGGTAAATATGATATTACTATTACCCTAACACATGTCCTAATTCTATTGGATAAGTGTAATTCGACCAAAAACAACCTTATGAATATAATATGACCATTTAGGTCCACTTGGATTAGATTATGACATTTAATATTATATTAATTAATGAATAGTTAAAATAGTTAAAATCAAAGTTTAATAACTAAAACATTTTTAATATGGGGTTATACATAAGATAAATTCGACTATAAATATTCATTAGAAATCTAAAAAGATATCCTACATAATGATATTTTATTTATAATTTTTAGACTTTAAATAAATTAATTTATTTATGACACAACGATGATGCAGTAATTACCCTTTTAAGGAAATATTAACATAATTGATGTTATAAATGATCAAATGAATGTAATTTGAGACTTTTTATGACTTAAACTAATTTTCTAGGTTACTATGATATATTAGTGTTGATTTAATCAACTTGGTTCGAACATATAATTCTTTTATGACTTTCACAAAAATCATATATCAAATAGTGTCAAAATTGACACAAAATAGTTTTTAAATCAAATATTATATTATTAATTGTTATTTTATTCCTAAAAATCTAAGGTTCGGCCAAATGACTTAGATAAGGATATATTTATTAATAATATACAATTTGGGGTTCGTTTGGCATGTTATAGTAAGTGTATTAACCATATAGTGAAAGAAAACAAAAAGACACGGTAAAAGTTAAATTATTTAACTTAGAGTTAAATCTAATTTATAAGGTTAAAATAATAACCTAAACTTGTCTAAATCCTATTGGTTGATAGGATTTCGACCCATCCCCACTTTATCTTCGAAATAAGACCCTTTGGAACCATTATAAACCTATTTTGACTTTAATATAAAATAATATTTTGAGATATTCCTAAGGTGCCCCTCTCCTCCCTTATAAAAGGACACCTCCTCCCCCTCCTCCTCACACCAATTTGAGCACTCAAGCTCGGCCAACCACTGCCAAAATCTCTTCTCCACTTCCCTAGAAACATCCTAGAGGTTCTGGTCTTCCTCAAAGACCAATTTTAGTGCCCTAAGAGGAGGTCTCAAAGAGGCGCTTCAAAGAAGAGGTAATTACCGTTACCAATTCTTTCATCTTTATTTCTTCTTCCACTTCTTCTTCTTAGGTTGTTTCATTATGAAGTAATAACATCAGTATCACTCATATACTGATATGTTATTATAAGTATAAAACAACCCTATTTCACCATCTATCCATCCTACGGAAAAAGAAATCACTGCGCGTGCGTACGTACGGAATACCGTCTCCATGCCGTGGTGTAATCTATTTTCCACCACCACCTTACATGGATGGGTATAATGGTGTAAAGAA
Source organism: Viscum album (assembly GCA_963277665.1). Taxonomy (NCBI): domain Eukaryota; kingdom Viridiplantae; phylum Streptophyta; class Magnoliopsida; order Santalales; family Viscaceae; genus Viscum; species Viscum album. The sequence continues at coordinate 254,263,580 of OY728127.1, forward strand.
TAACTATACATAGTTATTACAACATCATATTGATTCTGATATATTGTATAATCCACTCTGATTCAATTCAATATTTATGAAAATGATATCATCGCTCGTGCGTACGTACGGACTACCGTCTCCACGACGCGATGAGATTCATTCTCCAAGTTAACCATTTAAGAATGATTATAAAGTATATATAAGAAATAATAATGAAATATATGACATTATAAAGCTACTGGATTATGTATATATATATATATGTATGTAATCTACTTACTTCCATTTCAAGACAATAAGGAATGGAAAACAGCGTTCATGCGTACGTACGGACTACCGTCTCCATGAACGGTGTTTTTCATTTTTTTATCTATCTATTATATATATATATACTGATTATATATGATATATAAATCAAATTTTATATTCTGGAAGTAAGTAAATCATGATATAAGTAATAATAATGTCAAGAACAACAAGTCAAAACACCTACGATAAATGAAACGATTTTACCCAAAACGCTTCTTTAACATGGAATTTACAAAAGAACGGGTAATATAATGTCATAAGTGAACCATATATGATATCATAACAATGAATATGATTCTATAATAAGTCAATGACATTATTTAAATCATTATACAGGAGGTTCGGACACATACGAAGCAAATCGGACCTAAGGTAAGGGAAATATCACAATCTCATTTTTATCCGAGATTGTTTATTCGTAAGTATTTACTGGGGTGTATTTTATCATCCACATCCATGTTTCATCAATATGTAATATTATTTCCATCCACCTACAATTGTTTAAATCCATTTTTACCCTTCGGTGAGTTTTTAGTAATATGTATGAAAGGAATCTTTTGTCGTTTTTCGTACGAGGTACTTTTTGACTTTTCCGACAAAAGTACGAGAAGAATGTTTTTTTTAACTTATACGGCACGAACAGATTTTTACGGTTTTATAAAGAATTATTTTCATGAACCTTCCTCCAAAATATTTCATTACTATTTTCAATAAAATCTCTTTCTTTTAAGATTGCATGATGTTTTGTGAAAAGAAATTGATTTTGAAGAAGAAAGGATATTTTCCTCAAGAATTCAATTCAAGTATTTTATCAAAATTATTTTCCATCTAAGATAATAAAAGGGTTCTGTTTTTATCCCTATTATTACATGGATTTGATTATGTTGTGATGGAAATATTTTTATGAGTTCCTTTATCTTTTATGAATTGTTTCATGATGTCATGTTGTTTAAGAAACCCATTTTTGTTATATGTGTTATGCGATGATGTATGATTTATGATTATGTGGCACACATAAGAAAGGATTCATTATAAGATGGGTGGGACCTATATCTCCCTCCAATGCATTGGGTAAAGATTTTATATCTCATGAGATAGACATGGCTGGAATGGTAGGTTATACCGGTTCAGTGAAACAGGACTGAAACGAGGGTTACTCGATTCAGAAAGCGACTTTGTCCACTAAGATAGTCTTGGAAATGAGTCTTGACTAACAAGAAATGATTCTCTATGATTATGTGTGAATGCCACAAAGTTTCATGTTTTATGTTATGATTATTGTGATTACATTTCACTGCCATGATTTACCCCATGTTAGGAAATTATGATCTCTTTTGCAGGTTAAGATTTCCAAAAGTTATGTGCTTATGTATATGATGTGATTGATATTTATTTTGTTTACCCTTACTGAGCATTTGAGATCACCCTTTTATGTTTTCTTTTCCCCAGGATATAAAGAAAGGTTTTAGGTATTAAAAAAAGAATATCTTTATGGGAGATGTTGAAGATCTTTCACCACGATTAGAAGATTATATTCCGAGTTTCCAAAGACACTAAACTATTACGGTCCTTGTGTGTGTGTTTTTTTTATGTACTAAGTATTCCGCAAATGTAATGTAATGTCCATGTACGTCAAGATACGGGTCTCTACAGTTGGTATCAGAGGCAAAGGAGGTAGGAATGTATCCGATCCTTGGGAACTCTCACATGTGAGCGTTGGACGAAGCATGGCTCTCCGCCCAAGGGCTTCATGAGGAAATGGCTGCCACTGGGGATGGTGGTGTGTCCCGCCCAGGGGGTGTAGCCGTCCATGGAGTGCCCTGATAGGTATCAATTGTAGTCCACTGGAAGTAATTCTAGACCACTACAGTTGGTATCAGAGGAAAGGTTTAGTCAACCTTTGGAAACTAGGATGAGAAAACGTTAGTGAGATCCCTAGAGATATTTCTAAGGTATGTCTAGGGATGTCTCTAAGGTTAAGTATACGTATAGGTTATAGTCCTATAATTGCGCTAACGATCTTAGAATTTAACCTAAGATGTTAGATATTGAGGGTACTACCCCTTTGTTATGTTGTTTTCCCTAGCATGATTTTTGCCTCTCATACTATTCTTTTGGGGTTTTAGACGATGGCTGGAACCCGAAGGAACCGTGTTAATGCGGAATGTGATGGGCAATGCAATGATTGTCCCCCTGAGCAACCAAATGATATGGGAGCCGGAATGCAAAATCTTGTAGCCATGCTCACACAACTTTCTCAAGCTATGAATCATGCAGGACTTCCAAACAAGCAAAGGAAGGAGTAACATTCTGTTGAATCCTTCATGAGGCAGCGTCCACCTTCTTTCAGTGGGTCTACTGATCCATTAGTTGCTGAACAATGGATTAGTACTACTGAAAAGATATTTTCAGTTCTTCAATGTTCTGAACATGATAAAGTCATCCTAGTAGTGTATCGTTTGGAAGGAGATGCTGATCAATGGTGGAATCTTATTAAGAATACGAGGCAAAGGGATGAAATTGAGTCTATGGAATGGGACGAGTTCAAGAACTTATTTTTCAATAAGTACTTCCCTCGTATTCTCCGAACAAAGATGGAGAAAGAGTTTCTTGAACTGAAGCAAAGGGATGATGAATCTGTTGGTACCTATGAAGCGAATTTTACAAGACATGCAAGGTACGCTTCTGGTATTATCATCCAACCTGAAAGTAAAGTTGATCGATTTTTCAGTGGATTAAAACCAAGTCTTCGAAGGGCATTAGCTATAAGAGACTTCGGTAGCTATGAAGAAATTGTGCGTTGTGCTATCAAGGTAGAAATGGAAGTTGGTGTTACATATCCATCTCATGGGTTTGACAAGAAACGAAAGATGGAGTTCAAGGAGAAAACTCAGAATAATGGTGAAAAGAAGATGAATGTTTCCTTATGCACAAAGTGTGGAAAGAAGCATGGTGGAGATTGTCTTAAAGGGACTAGAAAATGTTTTAAGTGTGGAAAAGAAGGTCATCGAGCAGCTGAGTGTCGATGTAATGGAAAATGGGATTCTAATGAAGTGAATAAAGCAAACACTGTAGATAACGTACAACCAACACTTCAATGCTTCAAGTGCAAGGAAATGGGGCATTATGCTAATAAATGCCCTAATCCAAGGGTTAGTGATGATCGACATGAGCAACCGCTTAAGGAAAAGGACAAAGGGAAGTCACATGCGATCACTATTGGCAATGTTGAATATGACAACGATGTGGTGGAATGATTAAGTGTTTATGTAATGGGATTCCAAAATAATGTTGTATCTTGGAATATTGGAATATTTATGTATTGGTCTAATGTGGTATTCAAAGTGATTGAGATATTATGCACATAATGAAGGGAAAACGAGAAAATGAAATGTTTAACAGTATTCATGAGCTCATGATTGATATAAGGACTAAGTTTGAGTATATAGAATTTTGAGGATTTTGGTATGTGAAAAGTGTTAACTTTTAACTGCATTCATGTTTTCACTAAGGTATTCAAGAGAATACACGATTAAGGACTTTGAATGTTTGGAATGTGACCAACAAAACATATCTTATGATATATGGGGATCGATGATGGTGTTAAATCTCTGGTAATCATTTTCACTATATTATGAGAGTCGACTGCAGTATTATGGATAAGCCTAAAAGATTGGAATGGATTATGTTGGACATAATTTAGTATTGTTTGTTTTTTCGATATTATTGATGGGATGTTATATAGTTTTGGAAAAAGGACAACCTGCAGGACGGGCGACAGCCCATCGCTTCGGACAAGGCTGTGGGAATCGAACCCACAACCGAAGTGCGACTGGCCTTTATCGCCTACCACTGGCCTACAGGAAGTCCATGTTTAGTAGAAACTAGTTTTATTATATTAAGTAGTATTATATATGAAGTATAAGTCCATTTTAGGAACCATATATGATTAATCTCACTATAGATCGACTTATGCATATAATTTTTGCTAACCTTTTGTTTGAGACAGATGGAATGACCCGTCATTCTATCATATGATCTGCTAACACTTCATGAATAACAAATTCAACATCATTTATTTAAGAGATGAAGTGGAAATTGTTCAAGGCACGAACAACAGTGAGATTGTACCAAAATAAAGTAAGTATTTATTCTAATTCAAATTTTCAACTTTAGGGAAATGATCTTGAAAGAAAAAAATGTTGTCCTAGTGATCTTATACCTGATGAATCAGATGGTACCTTATATCATCACAAATCTATGGATTTGTGATTACTGGATTTTCCATAGCCATGTTCTCTACCACTCTCCATCAGAACATGATGGTTAGATTTCTCTTCCATATCCATATTTTCACCTATGTGGAAACCCAATGATTAGTTTATTTGGGTAACCGTTACGTTTCATACTTTTGTTTTTAAAGATTGGTTTTGATATTCCTTTTTACGATGTGGGTTTCTATTAAAGAAACTTTCTAATAGTAAACCATTTATAACCCCGACGAATTTCGAGGGCGAAATTCATTTTAAGGGGGGTAGAATGTAACAGCCCAAGATTTTATAAAAAAATATTCTTTTTAATTTTATTAAAGTCTTGTGTTGTACGCTACACCAAAAGGAGCTTGCACAACACGCATCATTGACTTGCCTTGCATTACACGCAATCACGACCTTCCTCGATAGTGTGTGTAATACGCAATACCGAGTTTCACTAAACAACGATATGCTATTAAAATATTATTAAAACTAGCCGTTATGAATAGTAATAACCACTTTTTAAAACTCTGTAAATCTTATTTTTCAAAATGAACTTCATTTTTGGATTCGGAGTATCGAATTTAGCCTAAGGTGAAATTTTGGTACTTTTCGGATAACTTTCATATTCTGATGAATAGTGAAAATTACTAAATTATAATTAAAAACAAATTTTTTAATCGAAATAATTAATAGTGATAAATTATTAATTTGAGTGGTTTTTAAGTATATTTAGAATATATTTTTACAATTTAATACAATGTTGGTCATTGGATGTAATTTCACATTTAAACCAGACATAATCAAGTGTCAATCTTTTGATAGATATTGTTTCTTAAAAACACGCTATTTGTTTTAACAGCGAGATTTAATTATAAAATTAATTAATGCAAATTCTATGATATGAATTTGGTAAAATAGACTTCATTTTTGAATTCGGAATATGAAATATAGCTTAGGATGAAATTTTGGCATTGTTATGAAAAACATCAATTTTTGATGAATAGTGAAACTACTAAGTGGTAGTTAAAAAAATTAATTTTTCATAAATCTTAATTTTACCGCTTCTGTGAATGGAATTTCAAAAATCCGAGAGACACGGTTGATGTCAGTAAGTAAAATGTGGTTCAATGAGATGAAAATAATTTTTTGTGAATAGTAACTTTTTACTTTTTTTTACCACGGTTAATAGTAAATAGGGTAACTAAGGGTAAATATTATATTACTATTACCCTAACACATGTCCTAATTCTATTGGATAAGTGTAATTCGACCAAAAACAACCTTATGAATATAATATGACCATTTAGGTCCACTTGGATTAGATTATGACATTTAATATTATATTATTTAATGAATAGTTAAAATAGTTAAAATCAATGTTTAATAACTAAAACATTTTTAATATGGGGTTATACATAAGATAAATTCGACTATAAATATTCATTAGAAAGCTAACAAGATTTCCTACATAATGATATTTTATTTATAATTATTAGACTTTAAATAAAGTAATTTATTTATGACACAACGATGATGCAGTAATTACCCTTTTAAGGAAATATTAACATAATTGATGTTATAAATGCTCAAATGAATGTAATTTGAGACTTTTTATGACTTAAACTAATTTTCTAGGTTACTATGATATATTAGTGTTGATTTAATCAACTTGGTTCGAACATAAAATTCTGTTATGACTTTCACAAAAATCATATATCAAATAGTGTCAAAATTGACACAAAATAGTTTTTAAATCAAATATTATATTATTAATTGCTATTTTATTCCTAAAAATCTAAGGTTCGGCCAAATGACTTAGATAAGGATATATTTATTAATAATATACAATTTGGGGTTCTTTTGGCATGTTATAGTAAGTGTATTAACCATATAGTGAAAGAAAACAAAAAGACACGGTAAAAGTTAAATTATTTAACTTAGAGTTAAATCTAATTGATAAGGTTAAAATAATAACCTAAACTTGTCTAAATCATATTTGTTGATATGATTTCGACCCATACCCACTTTATCTTCGAAATAAGACCCTTCGGAACCATTATAAACCGATTTTGACTTTAATATAAAATAATATTTTGAGATATTCCTAAGGTGCCCCTCTCCTCCCTTATAAAAGGACACCTCCTCCCCCTCCTCATCACACCAATTTGAGCACTCAAGCTCGGCCAACCCCTGACAAAATCTCTTCTCCACTTCCCTAGAAACATCCTAGAGGTTCTGGTCTTCCTCAAAGACCAATTTTAGTGCCCTAAGAGGAGGTCTCAAAGAGGCGCTTCAAAGAAGAGGTAATTACCGTTACCAATTCTTTCATCTTTATTTCTTCTTCCACTTCTTCTTCTTAGGTTGTTTCATTATGAAGTAATAACATCAGTATCACTCATATACTGATATGTTATTATAAGTATTAAACAACCCTATTTCACCATCTATCCATCCTACGGAAAAAGAAATCACTGCGCGTGCGTACGTACGGAATACCGTCTCCACGCCGTGGTGTAATCTATTTTCCACCACCACCTTACATGGATGGGTATAATGGTGTAAAGAATAACTATACATAGTTATTACAACATCATATTGATTCTTAAATATTGTATAATCCACTCTGATTCAATTCAATATTTATGAAAATGATATCATCGCTCGTGTGTACGTACGGACTACCGTCTCCACGACGCGATGAGATTCATTCTCTATGTTAACCATTTAAGAATGATTATAAAGTATATATAAGAAATAATAATGAAATATATGACATTATAAAGCTACTGGATTATGTATATATATATATATATGTATGTCATCTACTTACTTCCATTTCAAGACAATAAGGAATGGAAAACAGCGTTCATGCGTACGTACGGACTACCGTCTCCATGAACTGTGTTTTTCAATTTATTTATCTATCTATTATATATATATATATACTGAATATATATGATATATAAATCAAATTTTATATTCTGGAAGTAAGTAAATCATGATATAAGTAATAATAATGTCAAGAACAACAAGTCAAAACACCTACGATAAATGAAACGATTTTACCCAAAACGCTTCTTTAACATGGAATTTACAAAAGAACGGGTAATATTATGTCATAAGTGAACCATATATGATATCATAACAATGAATATGATTCTATAATAAGTCAATGACATTATTTAAATCATTATACAGGAGGTTCGGACACATACGAAGCAAATCGGACCTAAGGTAAGGGAAATATCACAATCTCATTTTTATCCGAGATTGTTTATTCGTAAGTATTTACTGGGGTGTATTTTATCATCCACATACATGTTTCATCAATATGTAATATTATTTCCATCCACCTACAATTGTTTAAATCCATTTTTACCCTTCGGTGAGTTTTTAGTAATATTTATGAAAGGAATCTTTTGTCGTTTTTCGTACGGGGTACTTTTTGACTTTTCCGACAAAAGTACGAGAAGAATGTTTTTTTAACTTATACGGCACGAACGGATTTTTACGGTTTTATAAAGCATTATTTTCATGAACCTTCCTCCAAAATATTTCATGACTATTTTCAATAAAATCTCTTTCTTTTAAAATTGCATGATGTTTTGTGAAAAGAAATTGATTTTGAAGAAGAAAGGATATTTTCCTCAAGAATTCAATTCAAGTATTTTATCAAAATTATTTTCCATCTAAGATAATCAAAGGGTTCTGTTTTTATCCCTATTATTACATGGATTTGATTATGTTGTGATGGAAATATTTTTATGAGTTCCTTTATCTTATATGAATTGTTTCATGATGTCATGTTGTTTAAGAAACCCATTTTTGTTATATGTGTTATGCGATGATGTATGATTTATGATTATGTGGCACACATAAGAAAGGATTCATTATAATATGGGTGGGTCCTATATCTCCCTCCAATGCATTGGGTAAAGATTTTATATCTCATGAGATAGACATGGCTGGAATGGTAGGTTATACCGGTTCAGTGAAACAGGACTGAAACGAGGGTTACTCGATTCAGAAAGCGACTTTGTCCACTAAGATAGTCTTGGCAATGAGTATTGACTAACAAGAAATGATTCTATATGATTATGTGTGAATGCCACAAAGTTTCATGTTTTATGTTATGATTATTGTGATTACATTTCACTGCCATGATTTACCCCATGTTATGAAATTATGATCTCTTTTGCAGGTTAAGATTTCCAAAAGTTATGTGCTTATGTATATGATGTGATTCATATTTCTTTTGTTTACCCTTACTGAGCATTTGAGCTCACCATTTTATGTTTTCTTTTCCCCAGGATATAAAGAAAGGTTTTAGGTATTAAAAAAAAGAAGATCTTTATGGGAGATGTTGAAGATCTTTCACCACGATTAGAAGATTATATTCCGAGTTTCCAAAGACACTAAACTATTACGGTCCTTGTGTGTGTGTTTTTGTTATGTACTAAGTATTCCACAAATGTAATGTAATGTCCATGTACGTCAAGATACGGGTCTCTACAGGATACTCCACTACTATAACATCCTTGATATCTCACCCTCAGTACAGATGTTAAACTCATAAATGTTACATTTCAAACAATGATAACGATTAAGGTGACACATTTTCACCATAAAAACTTTCCAAATCACATGGAAAATATTTTACCACTTATATTCTCAAGGATATTTTAGGTTCAAAGTTTTAGATAGTTAGAAAAAATCTTACATAAATAACACCCATCTCTTTAAATGATTATTTCTCCCACATTCCCCATCTTTCCTTTCAATCACATTAGGTCATAATCATCATCCATATTAAAATATTCTATATATAATTCATTGAACATCATTCATGATAACATGGGGAAAATATACATATTAAGAGTGAGATCAAATTCTCAATAATTGTAAACATAAGCATTAACAACTAAATTTTATCAATGATAATAAGATGAGTATAAGGGTATTATGAAATAATCAAAGTGCATGTGAATAACATAGGTGAACTCATAACCACCAATACCTAGATCTCTAAACATGAAAACAATAAATTTGGATTTAACAAACCCAAGTGTCATCAGAATCAATAATCAATAGCCATGTGATACCAATCATTATGAAATGAAATATTTAAAAACCATATAAAGCATAAAAAAATGTGTTCATATCTTGGGAAATAATTATCGTAGAACCCTTATAGAACCCTTACAATTGGAATAACTATATGACTATGTACTTGTAATGACCCGAATCCGGAGCCACATAACTGGTGACCCGTACCCGGTTCACCACAAGACCTCAAGCGTGTTTCCCCAAATTCCAGAGGCTACCGACTAGCAGCGAGGGCCTTGGTGAGTCAGTGGGGAAACTATGCCCTCATTTGGTAAGGTATGCAACAGAAGAATAAACATAATCAATATCGGAAGCAGTAAACAACATACAACAAATAAACTAAAAGTAGAAGCAATGTCTGATATAATAATGATTCATTATGGTACATGTATCTATGGAAATCAGTAAACAAATCAACGTGACGAAATACAACTAAAACCAAAGTACTAAACGTAAACAGAAACTCCAGCAGCATCGCGATCCAAAGCCCGGTCCAATGCTCTCCAGCTCCAACCATCAATCAAGTACCTGAGGTAGAAGGGCCACAATCCCTATCTACACTTGAAACCATATAATCTATTTGGGCCGAAAAGCAGGACCCAAACATGGTGTAAGACTAATACCAGTAGGCAACCACCACATGATTTGTGCCCTACTGTTAGTGAGTAATATAGAAAAAGTAAAGGAAAATAATTAAAGTAATGGACTAAGAGTACACTAGTAAATAATCCTACCTATTACAATTCACATTAATTTTATTAAACAACCAGGGAAGAACTAGAAAGCATTCTATTCCAAGGTAAGCAAGTAACACATCAGGTATCTCAAAAGACTACAAGAACAGACAAGCAATAGAAAACCCAAGCTTGTTCTTTGTCTTAGTGGACTCATCACAACCAACCATAAAAATTCACAATGACCCTCTGGGTGGCTAAAACTAGCAGACCCCTAAAGTCCAGTAATCAAAGAAGTCATAGACACTCGAGGAAGCTCTCACGTAAATTCCTCTATGGTCTTGCATCAATAGATATAGACTCTCTGAGGAAGCACTTACGTCTAATTACTCCTATGGTCTCGACGCGTGGGTAAACTAATAAAGCTCTTGGGAATCACAAAGTCCTATTCCCATCGGTCCTACATACGAAACTAAAACCAACAGACCCTCTATGGAAGCACTTAATCGTCTATTCCCTCTTTGATCTCCCGCACCAGGTTCTCACAGTCCTGAGCAGTCCAGTCATGCGTAATCGACTATCAGCAGCCCTAAGTAAGTTCAAAAAATACTTTTCTAAAAGCTACCATGCATCAAAATAATTTAAACTGCATGCAACACATGAAATCAGGGATAAACAGTAAACTAACAATCCCAAAAGGGTTTGCCTCACAGGAAAACTGTGCCAAACGACGATAAACAGCCAAACCGGGGGATAAATACCCATGGGATGATCCTCAAACATGAAACCAAGAATATATTAGCATCAATTAATCATAAGCTAACAATAAATCTAGGAAAATAAACAATAGGATCAAATCCTAAACCCGGGATACCCGATACATGGGTATCTGACACTTTTGAAACCAAAACTAAAAGAACTTCAATATAGGGCAACAAACCACCTACCTTGACCCTCGAAGATCGATATAATTGAACCCTGGACCATGAATCGGCCTAAAACAAAGTATATCTACAAAAACACCTATAACGGTCAACCTCAGATAACTCACATGAGAGAAAGAAACAGGAAACGATGCCAAAGAAGAACCAAGAACTCACCACTGCGATTCTTCTGCAATCAACGGAGTTCGATTCAAACAACCGGTGAAGGATCGGTGGATCAGAGAAGAATCGGCCTACTTGGATGCTCTGGATGGAATTATGCAGAGAAGAAGGTGTTTATGAGCATTATGCGCAACCCCATTCCGATTAATGAAATAAAAAGAAAGTAAATGACGTGTAATTTTAGAGTACACAGTGTGTACTAGGTCTTTCCGTACTCCACCAAAATTGGCCTCCACATCACCCCTACACACCGTGTGTGTGGCCCGGGCATGGAAAACACACGGCTTCAAGCGGGAAAAGAGTACACAGCGTTTACTTCAAAAATTTCCAGAAACATTATTTTTCCCATAAACTACAGAAAAAGGGAAAAACATACCACAAACGAAGATCCGGGTTCTCACAAACTTCCCCCATTAAAGAAATTCGTCCCTAAATTTCCCTAAAGGGGTGTAGAAGGAGAAACCTCGAACAACTCTGGCCACTGCAATCGCATATCAACCTCCCTCTCCCAAGTCTCGTCTTGTATACGGCCGTGCTGCCATAGAACCCGTACCAGATGAACATACCGTCTATGGAGTACCTTTGCACTATGATCGACAATCTTGATTGGATTCTCCTCGAAAGATGCATCCTGCTCTAGCTCAACATCCTCGGGTTGAAAAACATGAGACATGTCTGGGAAATACCGTCGAAGTTGAGAAACATGGAAGACGTCATGCATATCCTGGTACCTCTGTGGTAACTGCAAACTGTAAATAACCAACCTGACTCTCTACAGAACCTCAAACGACCTAACATATCTCAGTGAAAGCTTCCCCTACATCCTAATCCTCTTATGACCCAACCTTAGGGTAACGTGCAGGAAAAACTGATCTCCGACCTTGAACTCTAAAGGTTGTCTCCGCTGATCAGCATAGAAGTTCTGTCAAGACTGTGCATTAGCCATCCTCTTCTGAATCAACTCTATCTTCTCTGAGGTCTCCTGAACAAGAAAAGGTCCTAGCAAAGTTGTCTCTCCTGCCTCTAACCAGCATAAACGTGATTGGCATGGCCTACCGTACAAAGCCTCATAAGGTGCCATCTGAATAGTTGCCTAAAAACTGTTTTTTATAGGCGAACTCCTCCAGAGGGATATGATTCTCCCAAGTACCGCCAAAGTCTAGGATGCAAGCTCGGAGCATATCCTCAAGAACCTGGATTGTACGCTCGGATTGGCCATCAGTCTAGGGATGGTACGCTGTGCTCAAAAGTACATATATACCCAAAGCCCTTTGTAGCCCCTGCCAGAAGTGTGAAGTAAAACACACATCCCTTTCTGAAACAATAGAGTGTGGAACTCCATGTAGACGTATAATCTCTCGGATGTACAACCGTCCCAGCTCATCAACACTGAAGGTCTCCTTTTTCGGAAAGAAGTGTGAAACCTTCGTGAGCCTATCCACTACAACCCAAACCACATCATTTCTTCGAGGCGATCTTGGTAACCCTGTCATGAAGTCCATCCTAACATCATTCCATTTACACTCAGGAATGGGTAACTGTTGTAAAAGCCCTATTGGTCACTGATGATCTGCCTTCACCAGCTGACATGTGGATCACCACATAACAAAACCAGCCACATCCTTCTTCATACCTCGTCACAAATACTGACGGTGTAAGTATTGGTACATCTTGGTGATACCAGGATGAACTTCCCAAGATGAAGCATGAAACCCCCGCATCAGCTCCTCACATATGTCTGCTAAAACCCATATGCGGCCATGAAAACGTAGCACCTCATCATCACCCACTGCCCACCCCGGATTAGGGTCTCCATATGACACACCCTCTCATAGGACTAGGCCTTCTGGGTCTGATAGCTTCCTCATTCGAACTTGATCTAAAAGAGTAGATGTGACAACTACATAAGAAAGAACCATCTATCCCTGTATATCATGAACCTCCAAATGCATCTCAGAGAACATAGCTATAGGCTTCCATTCACTGCTGGCCTCCTGAACTGCCTGCAACTGAGTCCTCCTTCTAAGTGCGTTAGCCACAACATTTCCTTTCCCAAGTTTATAAGCATGCTCGAAGTCGAAAGACTGTAGGTACTCGACCCACATCCGCTGTCTCAGATTCAAGTCATGCTACTTGAAGATATATTTGAGGATATTGTGGTCATTATATACCAAAAAATTCTATCCCAAGAGATAGTGTCTCCAACAACACAAGGCATGAACAACTGCAGCCAAATCTAGGTCGTGCGTAGGATAGTTCTTCTCATGTTGCCTCAACTACCGAGATCCATACGCAACAACACGATCGTCCTACATAAGCACTACTCTAAGCCCTATGCAAGATGCATCACAGAAAAATATATAACTCTTTCCTGGCTCTGGAAGAATAAGGATCGGTGCTGAAGTCAATCTCCCCTTCAGCTCCTGGAAGGCTGAGTTGCAAGCTTCTGACCAAACGTACTTCACACCCTTCTTAGTCAATCCCGTAAATGGTGATTCTAAGCATGATAATTCCTATATAAACCACCTATAATAACCATCCAGTCCCAAGAAACTCCGTACCTCGAAGACATTATTCGGTTTCTCCAAGGTAACTACTGCTCCCACCTTCTCTAGGTCTACTGATACACCTGTCTCTGAGATGACATGGCCCAGGAAGTGAATCTCGTCCATCCAGAAGTGGCACTTTGAGAGATTATCATATAAATGATTCTCTCTCAGTGTAATCAATATGATCTCAAGATGGGTAGCATGGTCATGTCAAGTGTGAGAGTACACCAAGATATCGTCCACAAAGACAACGATAAAGGAGTCCATGTAAGGATGGACAATTCTATTCATCAGTGCCATGAAAACTGCCAGCGTGTTTGTGAGACTGAACGACATTACCAGATAATTGTACAGACCATAGCTGCTTTGGAAAGCTGTGAGAGGTATATCAGATGGTCTGACCCGCAACTGATGATAGCTGGATCTCAAGTTAATATTTGAGAATACCCTAGCTCCTTGAAGCTGATCAAAAAGATCATCAATCCTCGGTAATGGATATCGGTTCTTGACCGTCAATTGGTTCAACTTCCGATAGTCCAAAAAAATCCATAAGGTACCATTTGAATTCTTCCCAAACAACACAGGAGAACCCCAAAGGGAAGTACTGGGTCAGATAAAACCCTTTTCCTGAAACTCCTACTACTACTTCATGAGTTCTTACAACTCAAGAGTAGGTATCCTATAAGGAGGCATGGATACCGGTGCTGCTCCTGGCACAAGCTCAATAGAGAAGTATACCTCACGTTCCAGAGGAATCCTAAAAAGTCTTCTGAAAAGACATCCGGAAAATAGTCAACTACCAAAGGGAATTCCATTTGAGAAGTCCCCTAATTATCCAGATATAAACTAGAAATCTGGGCTATAACACCGCCCAACCCATGATGCTTCGGTCCAGCTCTGCTTTCCTGGACATCCCATTCGCCCTTGTGAAGAAAAGACCCACCCTCTAGTGACGTGAAACTCACCCTACGGTGATAACAATCAACAAAGTCCTGAAAAGGAACTAGACATTTAATTCCGAGAATGACATCCTAACCCGTCGTCCCAAGGATATAAAGATCCAACAAGAAGTGACACCCACCAACCTCAAGGGGGAACTCCTTGCACTGACGCACACTAGTAGTTCTATATACCAAAGGAGTGTCTAGGGCCAACGTATCCTCAGAAGTAAGGACAGTAAGTCTAAGGCTATCTACAGTGTGCACAGAAATAAAGCTATGAGAAGCTCCAGTATTGAAAAGTGCATAAGATAAAACTGAGGCTACTAAGATTGTATCTCGAACTGTGGAAGGTCCAGGATCCTTCTCCCGATGAATATGCTCCACTGCAAACGTTTGGCCAGTACCGTGGCCCTCTGTAGTAGCCAATATCCCTAAACCGATCCTCCCTGGGCCTGACCACCACGTCCGCGACCTCTACCCTGGCCTGAATGACCTGAAGAACTCCAGACCCCAGTCTGCTGTGGAACTGGTAATCCTGCTCCTGAATGAGGAGTAGAAACCGATCCTCCTTCACTAGATGCTGGAAGAAGAACCCTGCAAAAATGCTTCACATGACCCATCATTCTACAAGATCGGAACTCTACTGGATCTCTCAGGCACTGAGGCTTCTTATACCCACTCTTCCCACATTGATAGCACACCACCCGGTTCCCAGAAGAAGATCCCGTCTTCCTGAAGAATTACCTCGCTTACTCAAGTCACCTTGAGTAGACTCTCAGTGGCGTTTTCTGTAGTCAGTATGAAATGAATCAGTCTTGGATGCTGAACCACTCTGGTCAAAAGCTCCAGTCTCCCTCAGATTCAGTTCGGTGATTAGTGCTTGGTTGAATATTAGGGTAATAGAACTCAACTGGAAGACGTTCACCTGTGATCTGATCTCTGGTTTGAGGCCTTACTCAAACTTCCTTGCCAAAAATACCTCGTCATTTCCCAGAACGGGAGTGAAAAACTATAACTCAGTGAAATGGGAGGAGTACTCCATAACCAAAAGAGTACCCTACTGCAGGTTGATGAACTCTCTGGATCTGTCGGCCCTCAGCGTCACCGGATAGAATTAGTCAAAAAACATACACTAGAATTCATCCCAAGCCATACTCCACTAGAGCCCTGCCTGTGAGACTACAACCCACCATCTCTTGGAAGAATCTCACAGCATGTAAGTCGCGAGCTTCACCCTTCTGTCTAGGGGTGTCTCCAAATGCTCGATGATGGAAAGTATGGTTTCTAGCCATGAATCTGTAGCCCGAGGTCCTCCATCCCCTATGAAAGTGGGAGGATGCTACTACTGGAAGACTCGCGTCAGCTTTTCCACAGATGGGGCAGGATACTGAGCTCCCTGGAAGGTCTGCATGAACCTCATGAAACCCTCTCTGAACTAACCATCGACACCAGTTTCTGGAATCACTGCGGGTGCATGTCCGGAACGATCAGTGGAACTACTGGTAGTACCTGGTCTTCCATATCAGGTGTGTAGTCACTGCCTGGTTCCTGGAGTGCCATGGGAGGGCGTCTTGGTGCCATAGCCTTGAAAGGTCACAAGCACACCTCATAATTAGGATTAACAAGGACAGAAAACACAAGAGTACAAAACAGGAACAGGGGAGAGAAACACTTAATTTTTCAAAACATGACTACATGGTGTGTATTTAAACTACACGATGTGTTTGATAAAGACATTTACATGGGTGTGTACTTCCGTCACCACTGGTCATGTAACATCCCAGACTACACGGCGTGTTGTCCCAAAACACGGTGTGTACTTGAACTCCACTCCCCTTCCCGAGTATCTTTAC
Source organism: Viscum album (assembly GCA_963277665.1). Lineage (NCBI taxonomy): Eukaryota > Viridiplantae > Streptophyta > Magnoliopsida > Santalales > Viscaceae > Viscum > Viscum album. The sequence goes on from OY728127.1 coordinate 254,280,356, forward strand.
ATGGCTAACCTGCACGGTCCTCCTAATTCTAAACTACACGGTGTGTTCAATAAAGACACGACGTGTACTAGACAGGTTTCAGCGACCAGTGTAGCGGTTACACAGCCGACTACATGGATGAACCCTACACGGCATATTCCGAACAAACACGGCATGTATAAAGATATATAACACCGACCCGTTTTTCTCGTGACATGGCCGGGTACCCAGAAGAAAACTACATGACGTGTTATTATAACACACGGCGTGTATTACACGAGTTTCCCCGACCCGTGTTGTTAGTGACACGGCCGGGTACACGGTTGACTATTACACGACATGTACTTATGGTACACGGAGTGTCCCCGAAGACTTTACGACACCCCGTGTCTCTGTTCACACGGTTATTAACACGGTTTAAAAACTACACGGCGTGTATTTATAAAGTACACGCCATGTATTCTGGGTTTTTCTGGGCAGTAGCTCAGAAACCACACCGAACGCCAAAAACACTGAAAAAAAACATCTATGTGCCAAATTCCGATCCGTGGGGGCCCATACTCCCTGTGAATCAAAGCTTGGCATCATAACAATTCATATATCAAGTAAATAATTATAACAAGTATGTCCATCACAGCGACTATCACAACAACATGCATAATTTATCACGACATCTATCACAACAACATTAAATCCTAATGCACCATAGATGGCATGGTAAAATGAATGACATGTGATTTCCTACCTAGTTCCTATATGATGCATGAGATGGCACACCCTCATCTCATCGGGTTGCAAGAAAATAGAACCAAAATCATATAAACCGTAACAACACAAAACATGTGCGTCACCCAATGACGAAATATAATAAACTATAACACTTGAAAAAAAACTAAAAAATGCAATTACGAGGTAATATAGATTTTCCCTGTACACGGGTTAATTACTCCCGAGCACAGTTAAGTAATAACTACCCATTCCTTCCTATCCTTGTCTATTGTCACAAAATAGTAAGGCAATATAAACGAAAGAAAAATCCTCCGATACCACTTTGTAACGACCTAAATCCGGAGCCACATAACTGGTGCCCCGTACCCAGTTTTCCACATGACATCAAGCGCCTTTCCCCAAATTCCAGAAGCTGCCGACTAGCTGCAAGGGCCTTGGTGAGTTAGTGGGGAAACTATTCCCTCATTTGGTAAGGTATGCAGCAGAATAATAAACATAATCAATAGCAGAAGTAGTAAACAACATAAAACAACTGAACTAAAAGTAGAAGCAATGTATTATATAATAATGATGTAGTACAGTACATGTATCTATGGAAAGCAAGAAAAAAATCAACATGCTGAAATAAAACTGAAACCAAAGTACTAAACGTTAACAGCAAATCCAGCAGCATCGTGAGCCAAAGCCTGGTCCCATGCTCTCCAGCTCCAACCAGCAATCAAGTACCTGAGTTATAAGGTCCACAATCCCTATCTACACCTGCAACCATATAATCTATTTGAGCCAAAAATCAGGACCCAAACAGGGTGTGAGACTAATCCCAGTAGGCAACCACCACAAGATTTGTGCCCTACTGTCAGTGAGTAATATAGAAAAAGTAAAAGAAAATAAGTAAAGTAATGGACTAAGAGTACAACAGTAAATAATCCTACCAATTACCATTCACATTAATTTTATTAAACAAACAGGGAAGAACTATCAAGCATTCTATTCCAAGGTATGGAAGTAACACAGTAGGTATCTCAAAAGACTACCGAAACACAAGCAGTAAAAAACCCATGTTTGTTCTTTGTCTTGGTGGACTCATCACAACCAACCATCAAAATTCACACTGACCCTCTGGGTGGATCAAACAAGCAGACCGCTAAAGTACAGTAATCAAACAAGGCACAGACACTCTGGGAATCTCTCACGTCAATTCCCCTATGGTCTTGAAATGATATCTATAGACTCTCTGAGGAAGCACTTACGTCTAATTCCTCCTATGGTCTCGACGCGTGGGTAAACTAAGAACACTCTTGGGAAACACAAAGTCCTATTCCCATAGGTCCTGTGTATGAAACTAAAACCATCAGACCCTCTAGGGAAGCACTTAATCATCTATTCCCTCTTTGATCTCCCGCACCAGGTTCTCAAAGCCCTGAGCAGTCCAGTTGTGCGTAATCGACTGTCAACAGCCCTAAGTAAGATCAACAACTACTTGGATAAAATCTACCATGCATCAAAAGTATTTAAACACCAGGAAACACATGCAATCAGTGATAACCAGTAAACTAATAATCGCAGTAGGGTTTGCCTCATAGGAAAATGGTGCCAAACGGTGATAAACAACCAAACTGGGGGAGAAACACCTGTGGGGTAATCCTAAAACATGCAACCAAGCATATATTAGCATAAATTAATCATAAGATAATAATAAATCTAGACAAATAAACAACATGATCAAAATCCTAAACCCGAGATACTCGATATATGGGTATCTGGCACTTTTGCAACCAAAACTCAAAGAAGTTCAACATAGGGAAATAAACCACCTAACTTGACCCTCGATGATCGATATAATTGAACCCTGGCCCGTGAATCGGCCTAGAACAGAGTAGATCTTCAAAAACATATAAAAATTTCAACCTCAGATAACTCACACAATAGAAATAAATAGGAAACGAGGCCAAAGAAGAACCAAGAACTCACCGCTGCGATTCTTCTGCAGTCGACGGAGTTCGATTTGGACAACTAGTGACAGATCAATGGCTGGGGGAAGAATCAACCTCCTTGGACACTCTGGATAGAATTAGGCGGAGAATAATGTGTTTACAATCATTATTCATGACCCCAGTCCGATTAATGAAATAAAAATAAAGTACATGGTGTGTACTTTTAGAGTATACGACATGTACTAGGTCATTCCGTACTCCGCCAAAATCGGCCTCCACGTCACCCCTACACATCGTGTGTGTGGCCCGGGCACGGCCAACACACGACTTCAAGCAGGAAAAGATTACATGGCGTGTACTCAGAAAGTGCACAACGTGTACTTCAAAAATTTCCAGAAACTTTATTTTTCCCAAAAACTCCAGAAAAATGAAAAAACACACCTCTAATGAAGATCCGGGTTCTTACAGTACCAATATAAGTACTCAGATAAAATATTCATTACTGAAATAAATGTAGTGCAACTTGGGAACACCCATAATATAAGCTATATTAGGGTCACCCTATTCTCTCTGGGTATGGAAATCTTGTAAGCTATATCAATATCACGTAGTTCTATTTGGGTGCACCAATTATATAAAAATATAATTTTATTTCATCCTAAAACTCATAGAAACAATAATTATTCATGTCATTAAATTAATAACACATCAAAAATAAATGTGTTCTTTAAAAATATTTTTGAAAAATGATTACCATGTAGAAAGTAAATAGGTTCTATAATAATTTCTTTGAAACATGATTAACCTGTGGAATAGAAATGGGATCCATAATAATCCATTTGAAACTTTATTAAACTATGGGAAATAAAAAATTTATATTAAAATCACATTGAAACATGATTAACCTATAAAAAAAATGAGTTTAATAACAATCAATTTGAAACAATATTAACCCTTATAAAAGAAACATGATCCATAAAAATCTCTTTGAAGTGTAATTGACCTGTGGAAAATAAATGGATTCAATAATAATCTCATTGAAACAATGTTAACATATGGAAAAGAAACATGTTCCATAAAAATATCTTCAAAACATTATTAAACCTTGGACAAGAAATGGGTTCCATAACAATCTCTTTGAAACATGACTAAATTGTGGAAAAATAATTGGTTCCATAACAATCTCTTTGAAACATGATTAACCCACAAAAATGAAACAGGTTCCATAACAATCTCATTGATTTTTTTAATACAACTTGGGATAGAGTGGGTGTGGAATCATTAAAACATATTCCTAGTGAATAATAAGTAACAACACTGGTTGTTGAAATTTATTAATGAAAATACCATTATAAGATCATTAAAAAAATTCTTGAGGGAAATACCAGTTTATACTTCAAAAATAATTTATTAGAAAAAATAAAGCACAAAATATATTAAAAATATCATTTTATTTTAAGAAAAAAAGGAAGGATATAATGTAATATTCATTAAATAAAATGAAAGTGTTGTTCAGAAAATCCATTCATGTCCAAAATACAAAAAATAAATATTCTTTTCAGAACATTTTGAAAGAGGGAGTCGTAGGTGAGACTTTTGGAAAACATTAGGAAATTAAATTTGAAAACCCATTAAAAGAATATAAATTCTCATGTAAAATTTATTTAATAAATTATTTATTTTTAGAAAAGATAATCTTTTAAATAATTTTATAAAATAAGGATATAGAAGAGAACAATACCTGATCTAAAAGATAATACAAGACCAACACCACTAACAAATGACTTTCTTGACATTTCATTAGTAAATAAAGTCATAAATAGAAATAAAACAAATTAAATAAATTCTTAAATAGTGTATTATAAAGTTATTTTGTTTATAAAAATTAGAGCCTATGATTTCCACCAAATTAACCTTGAGAATAAATAATCCCAAAAAAGGAGATTGTAACATTAATCCTTTTTTCTACATTGGTTAACTTAGAATTGTTATCCACATGAATGAATACCATTAAATGAAAAATTAATATCATTAAAACAAGTATTTCCCTGATATAAAATTTTAAATGGTATTATATACACCTCATAAATGAATATAGGTGAATATCATAAACATATGTCTCAAAGAAAGAGAATTTGAGTTTAATAACACTTATAAAAATCAAACCATTGTTTATGAGAACTAATCAAGGAATAGATTATGTGTATAAAATTTAAATTCAAATAAAATATGGAAATAAAAAATTATACAGTCAAAGTAATTAGACACGTAATCCCTGAATATCAAATACAATGAAGAAGTAATATAACCCAATGAAATGAAATTGAGTTGTGAAATTATTTAACCCTTAGTAACATTCAATTAAAATATACTTGAATGAAATAATTATTTTTGAATACAAAAATACCACTATTTATGAGGTATTCTTGATATTATATGTAAAATTAGTAGTATATAAACTAAACTATATAAATAAGTGGAGAATATGGAATACGTATCATAGAAAAATAAGTGAGACAAAAAACCCTCATCTCGAGTCTAGACTTTCCTTACATGTCCTTTCAATCCTGTATAATAATCATGCATCCATAATTTTATTTCCTAAGAATAGTTTATAGGTTTAATACCTTATCTAAAAATAATTTATTTTATATAATTTGAACGACAAATTTAAATATAAAATCATATAAGTCCATGTCATATGTTTTGATGATTTTCAGTTCATTCTTTTAAGAACAGATTCTAAATGTTGGTTGTGGAAAAAGAGGTAATTATTTAACTATCTAAAAAATAATAATCATGAAATATTTTTCATATTTTTACATAAATTATACCTATAATTTTGTTCATTATTTTTTTTGAAAAATTAACTACGTTATAGTCATGTGGACTGTAGGTCATACGTTCGAATGAGTAACATCTTCATTTCTCAATGATCATTATGGAAAGAAAGAAAGTAATATTTTATATTCCCAAATTTTTTATAATATCATAAATAACATATTATTTTTTTAAATTTTTATATATATATCATTATTGGTTTTTTGTTAATGAAAAAGTAAACACATCACTTCGTGGATGTAGTGGTCCACATGTGCGCGTGAATGACATTGTCATTTTTCAATGTATGAAAGAAAATGATATATTATATTTTTATAAGGATAAATATTTAATTATTATAAAAAATATATCATCTTTATATCATATATTTATTAACAATATACTTATTAACTTCCATGTAAGGAATTAGTGAAATATGAATCACATTGCATTATAAGGTCGTGGTTCACCGTACGCACGAGTGATATTATCTTACCACCATGAAATGGAAAGTAAACAAATTAAAAGTGGTATCATATTTAAAAAAGTAAAAATATGTTAAAAATATCATATTTATACTTTTAATCAATCGTTATATCAATTTTTGATAGAAAATAATGGAAATTGATTGACATCAGTTCGTGTGGTGGTAGTCCTCCATTAACACGAATAATGATTTTGTATCTCATTTGATGGAATAGGTGATGGATTAAAGTTATGGAAATAAACTAAAAATAATTAGAATATTTATATAATGGTTTTATTAAATAATCATAATTGAAGAATATTTTAATGTGCTGGAAGAATAAATGAAATAAAGACACTAAGTTAAGCATGCCACATCTTTTTCAAACAACCTCCTTAGACAAGAACCAAAAAGATTCATAAGACGAATTTATGATAAAAATAAGGTATATATGATCTTTAGAGGTATTTTAGAAATAAATTGGGTAGGTCATAGATGATAAAAATTGTTTTTATGGTGTAAATAAGAGATGAGAGTGGGTGACCTTTTATAAGTGAGGTGAGTGACACACAAGTAATGTTTTCAAATAAAATACCCCCCACGTTTTTCTCATGAAACGAGGATCCAAAATGGAAAACTATTGAGAATTTGTTAGGATAAATTCTAAATATATCTATAAAATAGTTTTTAGATAAGTGTTTATGACATTTTAACAATTATCTTTTTAGATTAACCCTTGGTAAAAACTATTTTCACCTTAAATGTGGTAATTAATATTTACCATTTTCACTATTAAATATTTTTAAAAAATTAATTCCAAATTATTAGATAATATAAATTATCATGATACCACTTATGGAATAAATTTTATTGAAATAAATTCATATATGTGAACAAATAAGTTAAAATTATACATGAGATCCATAAAAAATGTTGGATTTTAAAAGGTGTATTTTTCATGAAAAAGAAGTTTTCATATTTAATCTATGACAAATAATAATAAATTTATGATTATAAAATAATATTTTTTTAATTATAATAAATTAAATCATTTAAATAATTCTTCCTTAGGGTTTATTTCAATTAATTAAAATGGAGATTCATTATGCTTAATAAAATAGTTTTTAGAACAATCATGTTTTAATCACAAAAAATATATACTAAAATAATATATGAAGTTGATTAAAAATAAATAAATTAGATTAAATAAAACTAAATGATCAATATGTTAATTTAAATCCTATACAAATCATAATTTTACTTTTAAATTTCTTAATTTATTGAAAAGAAACAACATTTATAAAAAAATTATATTTTCACTATTTATCGAAAAAACATTAACTTCTTAAAAATCCAACAATTTCACAAAAAGTAAATTTTGATATTATAATTTCAAAAATGATATGTATTTTGAAATAAAATTCATATAAATTTAAAAAATTAATAATATTATTTTTCATGGATATTAGTAAAAATCATTTTTAAAGAAAAAATATTTTTGAGGAATAAACTTACTTTACTAAAAATTAATTTTTACTTATTGAAAATTTATCAAGAGTTTATATTTTTTATGAAATTTATAAATATTTATTTCAAAATGCATTTAAAACTGTTCATACACTCTCAATTTAATGGATATGTTATAACATGTATATATTCCATGGGTCATTTATGGCTAGTGTTTCATATGGAAACAATATCGAACATTGTTTTATTTTCTAATATCTAGAGGTGATATCCTCCCCACCAATATTAATAAAATTCATCCTCTTAATTTTAATTTAAACTCATTAATCAATTGTTTTAAATTTTAAAGAAAATACATGTATTAGAAACCCACATCATAAAAAATAATAATAAAATTTCTACTTAATTAGAGAGAAAATGATGTACGATGGTCATATTGAATAACATATATTAGGTTTATAAATAGAAAAACATTGTTGAGATTTAAATATTTGTACATGGAAGAAAATTTTAATTTATAAATAATGATGAAGAGTGAAGGAAACCATTGATCATTAGATAGTTAATGATCATAGGACTGTTGAGGTCCTCCAAACCATAAACCATATAGGATTGAAAAAGGTCTTTGATTTGTTCAGAAATGTTGGTAATAGGAAAACATTTTCAATCAAAGTCATTTTCCTAGAGTTGTGGAATTATATTGCTATATTGACTAATATAATAAGGAAATTTTCTTACTTATCTGGTGAAATTTCTTAAATTCATCAATTTCCATCATAATCCCATATTTTATAAATTGATGGATGTCCAAGGTTAATCCTTGATGGAAAAAGCACTAAAATAAAATTTTAAAGGACCAGATAACTCAATAGGGATAATCAAGATATTTCAACTATACATCAATATTAACTAATCTAAAATGGTTAGAACATATTAAGATAATTCCAAAAATGAATAAACCCTCATATGATGAAATTATACATTTATCTCTAAAATTCAACCATAATACCCAAACATTAAACTAAATCATTCAATTTATAATTGACCTAATATCATAAATAACCATAATAAAATCAACATTAAAGAGTGTTTTATCCTCAAACGTTATCTCATACCTTTCATCTTACATTCCCAAAAATATATTTATCTTATTCTAATGTTAAATTAATCACTTAGTCACTAAATAACTTTTCAATATCATGACAATCTATACAATAAAACATATGTTCCAAGAATTACCCCAATATCCATGTTTATATAAACCCAGAATGTTATCAGCACCTTAAAACATATGTTTTCAGGATGTAAATGAACACTACTAATAAATCTAAACCATTATCTATACTTTAACATAATAAAATGTATCTTAATGTCTAGTTAATCACAACATGATATCAATACTTAAAACCTCAAAAATGGGTGCATAAGAGATTTAAATTATGTCCAACCTTATTCTTATAGACCTATGATGGAATCCCCAAATCATATGATAACCTCATATAAAAACATTATAATCTTTAAATTTATATAAACATTTACTCTGATTACTATTATAATAGCCTCGATTTCTCACTCCCATATAGGGTGATAAAATAAAAAACATTACTTTTTTTGGTTTGATTCCAATAATGGTGACCCAATTTTCACCATCGAAAACATACAACATAAAAGGAAAATATTTTATCACTTACATTTTCAAAGTACATTTAGGTTTATACTGATAGAGAATTAGAAAAAAATATCTCATAAACAATACCCATGAAATTAAATGATTATTTCTATCACTTTAACCATATTTTATTTCATTCACATTAGGTTATCATCATTATCCATATGGCACCCTTCTATACATAATTCATTTAACATCAATCTTGATAACTTGGTGAAAATCATAGGAATAGTGAGCTCAAATTCTCTATAAGGGTAAATATAGCCATTAAAAATTTAATGTCATTAGTGAGAATAAAATAACTATGAGGGTGTGAATACATAATCAAATTGAATGAGTATAACATATGATAAATCATACCCATCAATACCTGAAACATCAAACATGAAAACATGGCATAAGGATTTGAAAAAAATAAAGAGCCATTAGAATCATTAATTATGATCCATTGGATATTAATCTTGATCAAATGATATGTCAAGACCTGAACCATGTCGGTGCTATAGTAACAAATAGAAAAGTGGAAGCAAACAAAAATAAATGAATATATAACATGGGGAGGCCCTTGACAAAGTACTTATATGCACACAAAAATCCACATCGATGTATAAGTGAAGAGGGAAATGGTAAAAGATGAAAAACAGCTAGAAATTAAACCAAACATGCATAACCTCTAGGGTGTAAAAGAGTAAGAGAGTGAAAAAAATGTAAAGGGGAAAATACCCACCCAACCAAAAATATGTTTCAAACTAAAGAAAAGGAAAAGTAAACCATTGAGAGAGCCCAGATCCTGAATCCAAAGTTGGGATAACCATAAATAGTCCAATGTACCTAGTATCCATAAGCTCCCCAGAAGTCACCACTGACCTATCAGTCATCTGTATAAGACACGATGAATGTGGAAAACCCCATGCATGGGTGAGTATATACATACCAATAGGATTCCCTGAAATCTGAAGGGGTGGGGGAAGTAAGAGATATAATAGGAAGATAGTATATAGTATACAAGATGCCATATATAGGGAAAGAGAACAAATCAATCCAAACAAAGAGTGTAATTAACCTCATTTAAATACAAGGGTATAAACATGGTGAGAATATGAACTACATGTCAGGTATTTTATACTTATTATATAAGAGTATACTCTTCCAACCATGAAAATTTAAACACAAAAATCATGAGGAATAATCTGGGCTTATTCGGCTCTAATGGAAAGAGAGTAACCATATCCAATGTTATGGATAAAGAAGGTATATACATTTTTTTTCTCAATGAAAATAATCCAAAATGAGAGATTAAGGGGATGTCAATCACACTAATCAAACTAAGAAGAATAGTATGCAATACTTCGAAAAGTCCATCAATGATGTCAAACATCTCATGGGTCTCCTCAGAAGTTAATGTCCAAGTCAAAACATTCCTCCTCACTATGCCACATAGTCGAGTGGAGAAAAAAAGAAGTAAAGGAACCTCTCCGAAGTACATTGGGGTAGGGGCGGTTCCAATATATAAGTATATGTGGATGACATGTGCCCATGTTGATAGGGTTTATACTCTGGTTTCCATTGAGGATCCACTGCCCAGCACTGCAGGATGGTACAACTTGATAGTCGTCAAGGACGCCACATCCAGACTCTAATATAGGGTCATCTCAGTAAACCCCAATAACTCCACTACCTAGCTCTACTAGAGGGTCAAATCAGTATCCTCAGGTGATCCTGCATGATCAAGGCTGTCATTGAAGATTTCTTAACCAAGCATCATGCTTGGAACATTCCACTTCGTATCTTGAAAACCATAGCTGAGGGAACCATCATGTTCAATATGGATAAAACACAGGATATGCTACTCACAAGCTAAAATACATGTCTGAATGAATGAGATATGAGTGGTTGTAGTATCCTTACAAGGATGTACACTATGTATAGTTGACCCACATGAAGTTTGGCCCCACACCTATGCCTAGTGGGGTCCTCACCAACACATAGATTACTAAACATGATGTACTGCAAGGTGTGTAAGTGTACTACACGACATGCCTTGGCCAAAATATTAAAAAAATACCTAAGTCTCATTATCGATCTATGGGAAAAAATGTATTTACATAGATATACTTATGAAAACTGTGACAAACTATCCCAATGGAGCCTGTGCTATGACTCCCCAATCCCGCCTCCAATAGGACAGGGGATGGTGACTAGCACTACGTAGGAATGTCACTAACATGGGAGGAATTTCCAAAGTATCTGTACACACACACACATCTCCAAGCCCACAAATGGTGAAATGTAATAAAAAATAAGGAATAAAAATGAATGCATACAACTAAACCTATAAACAAGAAAGTTACTGGGACTACTACTCGATACTGAAAGAACAAATTAGCCTTTAAGGAAGCTCACAAATCTTAGTTCGGTCCTGGTCCACCCTGGACTCCGTCAAAAGTCTTCTCGCCTTCATAAGACATGACACATGTGGGAAAAACAAGTGCATGGGTGAGTATAACAATACTTAGTAGGAGACCCTAAAAACCACAATGAAATACATAAAGAAAAGGTTCAGTCATATCTACACAGTATATAGCTACAGAACAAATAATAAGAGAAACATCCAAATATACTCAAAAACCAGATTCATAGTCTAGAGGTAAGTCACAAGGACCCGCATACCCATGCTAGGGATTTAGTCTAAAGATCTAACAAAGCACTCATTTGGGAGAACCCACTCTTTTAATTTGATATCTCTGATGACGTCTGTCTCAGAAGTACTGTTCATCGAGAAGTGTCATGAGAGATATATATGCACTGATAGATCCGAAGAGTGAAGAAATACACTAATTATATGAGAACACACTTATATGTGGGAAAACATCACAATACATGAATGAGGATCACTTCCAGGGACTTGATGTATACCACGAATCATCTGGATCCACCTACCAAGTATAGGATCGACATACTATAGGATTGGTCACACCAGTACCTAACTCTATTTAGGGTTAATAATTGAAATAGGATCTCGATATGGGCCTCTCGGAGGGGCTCTAGCTCTATCTAGAAAGTACTGTTGAAGGGATCACACTCCTCTGGATGGAAATGATACCTGACCTTCAGGGGAATGAGCAAAGGGGAACTAACCCAAACGAAACTTTCTCAAGATATGGTAGACAAGGAGATCAATCCATATATAAATATGTACATGGAATGTAGAAGGGTTGCACTTTGTTTCCTCTAACCCCAGGTACTGATAGTGTACAACGGTCCATGTCAAAAAGAGCATGTCATGTAGAAAATATATACACGACATATAGTAGAGTAACATATTGTGTCCTACTATCTGGGGGCTGGGCTGCTCTATGTACACTGGCCATGTTCACATACATGACTTCAACCCTTGTCTCTCAACCCGTTTACGTGTACAAGGGGTAACCCCTGTAACTGGACTGGTCTGGCCTTGCGGTGGAGTACATATCGTGTACTCCACCTTGTGTCTATGTGTTGTCTGAGATACATGTTAAGTCCTGCATAAGGACCCACACTCCATGTGACAGGGTTCACACACCATTTCATCTCTTTATATTGCCTGAAACCATAACCACTGCTCAATAGGGCCCACACACCGTGTAATGCAGGATACTTGCCATGTTCTTCAGATTTTTTTCTTCAGAAATGATGTTCTTCCTCTGCACACCTCCACCGATTGTTCGGTGTTCATTTCAATGATCTGTTCACCTTGAAAATGAATATTCAAGGTCATCCCAACATGGAAACATTAAGCCAGTTGGTTTTGGGCCTTCGATCGGCTTCAAAAACTCATCTTGATCATCCACATAAAGAATGGTTGAAGTTTGATTTCTCCTGAAGCATGTCAATTAGTCTAATGTCATCATCATTTCCCCTCCACTGGGTCTCCCCAATGTCAAATATAGGATTTTGGATTGTTTCTCCACTAAAAAAATGGGCAACAATCCTTCTTTCATATACCCACATAGAATGAAGAACGTGATTGTGGGAAGAAAGGAAAAAGAGAAAACCAAGGAACAATCTTCAGACATTGTTTGTTAAGGCCTTGATACACTCTCATTAAAAGGATCAAGTTAAAGAATAAGAATAATTATTATCATACTCATCGCCACATTCCTATAAAATTAAACCCTCCCATAAGAACGACTGAACCCTGGGTTAACCTATTCGTGGGTTGATCTGTATTCAACATTAAATCAAAGAAAGAGGAAAAGCCATTGAAATAATTACCCTACCTCAACAGTCAATGAATAGTGGATCCGCTTCTATCGCTGATGAGATCCTCCAACCTTACTGCACAACGATGCTCGAATTGATCGTTTATCACCTTTTGTTGAGAATTATCCAAGGGGGGTGGCTCCTCTCCAAAGCTCCATAGGATTTCTAGGATTTTTTCCCGGGTTATGTGCCTAACCATGGGCTACTGGTTATTTTTAAATATAAAATACATTGCTGCATCATTAAAATTTATTAAAATATAGCACAATTTTAATTTATTTTATTTCCTATAAAACGTTTAAAAATTAACTTCTACAGCCAGCCCACGCTGGTTGATGTTAGTGATCACCTAAGGTAAAGTCACTGCTCTGAATGCAATAATGCCCTAAGATTTTTGATTTGATCCCCCATTTAAAAGCTATTATAATTTTCCAAGGAAACTGTAGTGGGAAATTTATAAGTTTAATTTATTTAAAACATTTATTTTGGGAACTCTTGGCCTCATAATCGCATGCTGTCGCAAATCCTGGTCTAGAATTTATTATATATAAAATTTAAAAATAATGCATGGAAAATCGGAGCATTAAATTCTCCCCACCATAGGGATTTATGTCCCAAAAAATCAAAAAAAAAAGTCTACTAAAAAATATATGGGTACTGAGATGAATCTTAGCCTCCTGCTCCCACGTGCTCTCCTAAATATTCATGTTCTTCCACTTGACATGAACAATGGTAATTGTTCTCCCACTAAGGATCCTCTCCTACCGATCCTCGATCTCCACTAGGTACTCTATGAAGGTCGCTCCATCCTCGATGTCCAGCTCATCCCAGTTAATGACGTGCGATGGATCGTGAACATAACTCCTCTGATACAACAAGTGGAAGGCATCATATATCTAGTGCAACTGCTGTGCTAGAGATAGGTGGTACACCACCTCACCAACTCTGTGTAGTATCTGAAAAGGGCCAATGAACCTTGTAGAAAACTTTCTGTCTTGGAAAAATATCTACAACCCTCGTCGAGGTGAGACCCAAAGGAAGACATGGTCTCACTCCTAAAACTATAGAGGTCTCTATTTTCTGTTAGAATAAGACTTATTCCAGCTCTTTATAGTCATTATATGCTCTTGGATGATCTGTACCTTCTCGGTGGTAACTTGTATATACACTAGATCCATGAGTGGTGAATCTCTGGGGTCGGTCCATCAAAGTGGTGACCAGAAGGTTCATCCATATAAATTCGAAAACGATGCCATGTCGAGGGGCGAGTGGTATATGTTGTTTTATGAAAACTCCACCAGTGGTAGGTGGTCCTCCCAACTACGACCAAAGTCTAAGATATATTCCTACAACATATCATCCAGAACCTGAATGGTTCACTCTATATGACTATATTTCTATAGATGGAATGATTTTCTCAAGAATAGATGAGTCCCAAACACCTCCTACAATCCCTTACACAACTAGGATGTGAAATGAGTATCACGATCCGAAACTATCAATGGTGGAATTCTATGAAGATGAACTATATAATTCACATAGAGGGGTCCCAAGTTCTCTAATGAACTTTGCTCTCTAAAATATAGGAAGTGGGCCGACTTGGTGAGTCGATCTATGATTACCCAAATGGAATTGTGTCCCCTTGAATTTCATGGTAAGTCCATCACAAAGTCCATCGATATTCAATCCAACTACCATTCCAGAACATAAATGGGGTGATCTAATCCCATTGGAACCTGGTGCTTAGCCTTCATCTACTAGCATGTAAGGCATTGAGAAATAAACTCTACTACTGCCTTCATTATCCCTATCCCCCAGAACTAACCTCAGAGGTCTGGGTAAATATTCAACACTCCATGATGTACCACCAATGAGGTTGTATGAAACTACCTTATAACCTCCTATCGTAATTCCACTGGCACAACCATGCATCCTCTGAAATGGTTGACATGCTCCCCACCATGAGAATATCCATCAAGATCTTGTCTTGTGGATAACTAAGCACATAAAACCTTGCAATTGACATCTTTGAGATGTGACTCCCTGAACCATTGCAAGAGAGGAGGGGTAGAAACCATCATATGAAGGTAAGAACATCATCTTTATCCATGAAGTATAACTGTAGTGAGGCCAACTGCTCTGACACCTCAATCAGTAACTACGTACTCGATCTCTAACTAAGAGCATCAACTACTACGTTTTCCTACCCAGGAGTATAGATGATCTAAAATTCATAATCCTTGAGGAACTGCAACCATCTCCTCTACCTAAGATTCTGATCCTTCTATGAGAAGATGTAATTCAGGCTCTTGTGATTAGAGTAGATGATAAACCACTCGCCATCAGATAGTGTCACCTCATCTTCCCCACAAAGACTACCACTACCAACTGAAAATCATGGGTGGAATAGTTTTTCTTGTATGAACTCATCTAGAGTGAACCATAACAAATTAATACCTATCTCTACATCAGAACATATCTATGCCTGATTCTTGATGTTTTGTATAAAACAACATAATCGACAACCTCTTCTGGAAATATCAAGATTGGTGCACTCATCAAACTCTACCTCATCTGCTAGAAATCATGTTGCACTTCTCCATCCATACGAAAGGATTCCCCTTTCTGGTCAAGGATGCCATTGGGGATGTTATCCTGGAGATGTCAGGAATGAATCTCTGGTAATATCCTTCCATCCCAAAAAAGCTCCACACCTCTGTCATGATCTTAGGTAGCTCTCATGCTAACACCATCCGGACCATGGCTGGGTCCACTAAAACCCCATCTACTAAGATAACATATCCGATAAATTGGACCTCCTGAATCTAGAATTGTAACTTAGATAGCTTTCCATAAGGCTGGTGCTCTTGGAGTATGTCTAGGACCATCCATAGGTGTCTCGTGTGCTCCTCCTCTGACGTTGAGTACATAAGGATTTGATCGATGAAGACAACTATGAACCGGTTGAAATATGGCTAGAATATCTAGTTCATGAGTCCCATGAACACTGTAGGGGAATTATTCACACCTAAAGGCACCACCATGTACTTGTAGTGACTATAGAGGCATCTAAAAACCGTCTTCAACACATCCCCATCTCGTACTAGAAGTTGATGATTACCCGATCGAAGGTAAAACTTCTAGAACCACTGTGCCCCTCTCAGCTATTCAAAGAGGTCATTGACCCTTGGTATTGGATACTTCCTATTCAATGTCACCTAGTTTAGGCACCAGTAATCCTTGAAAAACCTAAAATTCCTATCTCCCTTCTTAAAAAACAAAACTAGGGACACCTAGGGTGAAAAACTAGGTCTTATGAATCCCTTCATCTACAAATCCTCTAGCTTCACCCTCATCTCTTATAGCACCACAAGATCCATCTGATATTTTGGTGAGGATATTAGTTCCATCCCAGGGTGTAAGTTGATGAAGAAGTTGATCTCCCGGTAGGGAGGTAACCCTGGAACATCTTCCGAGAAGACGTCCTCATAATCTACCACTACTGCTGGGATCTGAAATTTAACAAAATATGATGCTCTAAGAGTAAGGTTAGAAAAATCATGAGTGATTGGTTGTACCCTCCTAAGAATGATCCCATTCTATGCTTCCTAGGTTTCCTTTTCACCAATAAAGGAAAACATCATCCCATCACTACAAACACACTACATTCTTGAACTAAAGTAGTCAATCTAGGCATGCATCAAAGATAACCAACCCATCCCGATAATTATGTTGTAAGGCCTTGATGCTTCCACAAAGAGGTTCCAACTAAAACTATCACCTCCAAGGGTAAGATCACACTATCGTCAAAGATTCTTGATCATCAAGTCTCCTCCCGTAGGTGTCTCTAGGCGTAAGGGTCGATTTAGTGGCTCAATAGGAATCTCAAGGTTTCAAACAGGACATGTGGTGAGGAAATAATGACCGGAACCTATGTTTATAAGTATAAAAACTAAGGTATGAAATACAAAAAATGGTACATTGGATCATCCCTGGAGTGCACAGGTCATACACATCGACAACATGTAGCTGCCCATGCCCCTATCCCCTAGCTCACTGATCTAGGTACATACCTCCTATGGGTGGTGGTAGTAGTATGTAAAAACATCTACCACCTCTCGCAGCTCTCTCTACTCCTATTCCACATATGCCACCTAGTGATTCTATATGTTCCACTCTCTGTCTCTGCCTCGGTGGTCCATACATCATGTCTCTATCAGCTTCTCTATGGGTGTGAAAGTCTTTAGAAAGATGTCCTATACCATCCCATATGCATCATTGCCTTTCCAAAGGTAGACTAGAACTATCCTAAGATCCATGGACTATAGATCCCATATCCTAAATTATCCTGTGATGTCTCCCACATCCCAATCCCATATTCCTGACATCGGCTCCCTACTACCGAGGCCTCTGTCCATATCTACCTACTGCTGACTACCATTGGATATCCCTAATCAGCCAAGAATATCTCGACCAATAAATCTCACTCAAGCACTCTAGAATAAGTCGTAAGGAATAGAGGCAAAATGCTATCTCATATGTCCCATCGTAAACCTCACTCGAAGGTCCAAGCTCTAAAGTACTTATCCTTGACCATATCCATTATGTACCTAGTGATGTTGGTAAACCTTGATTTATGGTCAGTCACCATCAAAATTCCCTACTAGAGCTGAATAAGCTTCTGGATACGTACTTCCCTCAGTATAAATGGAGAGAAATCCTCCCTAAGGAGGCACTAAAACTCCATCCCTAAAAGAGTCATCTCGTCATGAGTCTACGTGGTCAAACTCCACCATCACCCTACCAAACCCTGAAGAAGGCTCCCTCCTAAGATCACCATTTGGTATGTTGGTGTCCTCACTAGACAGAAGACTCTAGTCATTACCTCAATCCAATCCTTAGCCTCATAAGGGTCGGGCTCACCACAAAACCTGTGGGGTCTCTATCTCTGAAACTCTCGGAGTGCGCTCATCCTACACTCCTCAACTTCATGTACTGTAGCTACCATGTTCTACTCCACTAGTGGTGGTATAGAAGGTGCACCACTTGTAGGTAATGCTTAGGGAAATGTCCCATGAATCTAAGCCTCTTCACTGAGGGTTTCATCTTCATGACCGAGCTACTAAACCCTAGGTGGTATGCGTTGTGGAGGTATCATGTAAGGAAACAAGATGTACCATGGTCAAGGAGTATACTTGGATAGCTGACACAAAAGGACATGGAAACCACAACCCATTCCTATATGATGCATTTACTATTATTTTTTGTTTCCCTTAAACTAGTGTTCTCATGTGCCGAGTCAAAAAGAAGGTTATCAGATTCCTATTGTATGGATACGTTGGTTTCCTGCACCAACACTGGAGTCCCTAACCTAAAAGCTGAACTAAAAACATTAAACACTATTTCCCCAAACCAAAACACAAAGACTCTTGGTCTATAAGTTATAACTGACCACCTATGATACCACTCTGTCACAAACCGTCACAATGGGGCCCGCACTACCACTCCCCATGCCCACCTCCAATAGGCCAGGGGATAGTGACTAGAACCAAGTAGGCATATCACTAACATGAGAGGCATTTCCTAAGTACCTATACACATGAACACATCTTCAATCCCACAAATGATAAAATGTAAAAAAACAATAAGGAATAAAAATACATGCATATGTCACGACCCGCCCTCGGGACCCGTGCCGTGACTACCCCAAGCCCGCCTTCCATAGGCCAGGGGCTGGCGACTAGCACCAAGGCGTAAATCCCAACAAAAAGGGAAGGCATTGCCTTTGAAAAGTATACAAACACCACAGAGTAAGCAAGCGGAATAGTAAACACTAAGTAAAAACAGAGTACAACTGAAAGTGAGGAAAAGTAAATGGGCCAGTATACAAACCCAAACTGAAAGTAAAGTACAAATCGAAAGGGAAAACATCAACTGTAAAGTAAAAGCTGCTACACCGAGCTATCCACTGGATATCCCACCTGAAGGGTGGGTACAGATAGCTCCACAGCTCCACGGGTTCCGCCATCCGCTCCGAACACGTCATGCCCAGTGGTCCACCTCCAGGTACCGTCCTGCTCTGCAAGCCTCAGCCAAGATCAACGCTGTCCGTCGTCTGCAACCAACACAACATAGTGCGGGCATAGCCCGTGCAGGGGTGAGTATAAGCTACTCAGTAGGGACCCCGAGACCCCTGAAGGTCTCCCAAAATCCACAAAGGATAAACCACAAAGGTGAGATACAAACACAAAGTAACAACCAACACTGCTTAGGTATATGCCCATACATATACCTAAGTCATCAATTCCAATACGCTCCAACCTCCGAGCCCAAGTACAACTCAGTCCACACATGAAAGTATACGTATTCCACACAGGAAAGAAAAACGAAATCCACACAGGATAGCACAACACAATCCACACAGGATAGCAACAGGATTCAGCTCACACAGGTATACTTCTTCGAAAGATGATAAAGATGATCTCTGATCCATCAAAGTCGTCAGACCCACGAAGGATCGATAGGTAACTAACCCCCGCAAAGACCCACACAGGATCGGGCCAACACAGGACCTGTAGGCGCTGGTTCACACAGGACCGCTGAGCGCAAGGACCCACACAGGATCAGACCCATACAGGATCGGGCCCACACAGGACCTGTAGCACTGATCCACGTAGGATCGCTGAGTGCTGTAGTCGTCGTCGAATCCACCAAGGATCTTTGTACTGTCGTCGTCACAGTCACAGTAGCAGTAGCAGTAGCAGTAGCAGTAGCAGTAGCAGTAGCAGTCACAGTCGCAGCCAGCACTAGGGTTCCCGCACACAGCAAGCTCGTTCGGGAGGGTCCGCTCCACGAGCCGAGAGGCTGATACATCAACTGTCTCAAAGTCCAGAGTTGATGTATCCAAAAGTTCCGTATCGTCAACAGGAACTCAACGCAACAGACGACGCGTCGATCGGACGCCCGGTCTGAGAGTTATTGGCCTTTTCATCCCAGGGGCCCGGTTGGTTTTTAAGGCAAAACCAACCTGACCGTACTCCACCTACATCCAAACCTCGGGCGGAGTATGCCAAAAGATCCGTCTCACTGAGAGGAACACAACAAAGCTGACGGCACGTCAATCGGACGTCCGTAGCTCAAGATATGAACGTTTCCGCTCCGAGGGCCCGGTTGGTTTCATGTACGAACCAACCCGGCCGAACTCAAAGTATTCCGAAACTTTGAGTGCGATATACGGAATCGACCGTCTCGATCCAAGGATCGCATTTCCGCTGACGGTTCGTCGATCGGAGGTCCGTAGCTCATGTTATGAGCAAAATAACGAAGTTGATTCGAAAACGGGGGGTCCGGGTCCGGGCCGACCAGGCCCGGCGCGGCGGCGCGGTCTGGCGCGGCGGCGCGGCCCGGCCGGTGGCGGTGCGGCCTGGCGCCGCACGGGTGCTACGCGCGGGGGGCAAGGCCCCCGCCTCTTCTCTCTGGCGGCGCGGCTGAAGCCGCGCCTTTGAGAAACTGGCCCCCCACGTGGGGGCTTGCTTTGAGAAAACGGGGGGGGGGGGCGCTGCCCCCCCTTTGTGAAACCGGCCCCCCCCCTCACGTGGGGGGCCTTCTGGAGGAAAAACGGGGGGGGGGGGGGGGGCGCTGCCCCCCCTTGGTGTAACCGCGGCCCCCCCTTTATGGGGGGCCGGTTTTGGCCAGCCGGGGGAATTTTTTCCCCCGGTCCTTCTCCCTTCCGGTCGACCCAACATGGCCAGCCAGTTCTTCCTCAACGGGACCGGCAAGGCCGGTCCCCTTCCGGATTCCGACACCGGCGGCCCGGCGAGCCGCCGGTCTTCTCGTTCCGCCACGGCCCGGAACCGGCCACGGCCTTCGTCGTCCGGCGCGGTGCGACGGCACCGCGCCCCTCCGCCGCGGCCCCGCTCCGGCCGCGACACCTTCAGTTTCCTTCGACGCGGCGCGACGGCGTCGCGTTCTTGATAAACTTTCCGTGGCGCGGCGCGACGGCGCCGCGCGATTATAGCCTTGTGATTCCCACGTGGTGCGACGGCACCACGCCATCTCGTTCATCCATAAGGAAATAAAAAAAAAAAATCAAGAACAAGGGAGGGGGTTCGGCCGTGTTTGTGCAGTCCGACCCCCTCCCTCTCGTTAAACGATAACACATAAATATTTATCCTCACGTTTTTCATGCTAGAACCAAGAACGAGAATAAATAAATAATCAACAACAACCCCTACCTCGGTTTCAAGAACGATGATCGTCAACGACCCGCGGAAGACGCGTCGCGGTGGTCGGCGTCACGGAAGAAGGACGTCGATGTCGTGAAGCGAGGATTCAGAGTTCTTTGACGACGATTTCGTCACGGGAAATCATCGCGGAAGAGATGACGCTGAAGAAGACGTTGTCGATGTCGCGGGTATGGCGTCGCGGAAGACGGTTCCTGAGAACGTGGCGTTCTTCGTCGAAGCTCGAAGGTTCTCCGCGTTCTTCGTCAAAGCTTGAAGAAGAAGAAGAAGAAGGCTTAAAAAACTCTCCAGGAGGCTAAAGAATTCTAACCAAATAAAATAAGCTAAGGGCTTATTTTATTTACTCAACCAAACCATTTGAAATTCAAAGGTTTGAAATTAAACAACTCTACCCATTTAATAACCTAAGTTGTCAAACATTAATTAAAGGGAGTTACAGGGGAGTTTTGAGAGAAGATTAGGAGTTGGGGTTCGTGTGGGCCCCACCACACTTAATCCTCCCAAGGGAGGTTAAGTGGATGTGGGTCCCACCTTTAACTCCCTTTGGGAGAAGTTAACCAACAAAATAAAAATAAAAAGTGTTTCCACATTTTTATTTAACTTCTTATAATTTCTCCCAAAAACTAAATTTTGTCCCGCATAAAACGCAACCTCGGAAAAGGTCTCCTTAAGTGAATATCGGCGATGCGAGTTCATCGGTGCCCTCGGAATTTGATTCCGAGCACCGGTTTAAATGTTAGAAGTTCCTGCTCATTCGTTCACTGAACGTACCCGAGCCAAACTTCGGAAATTGATTCCGGGCACTCCGGGCCTCGGAATCAGGTGCCGTCAGAAACCGCGTTCTTGTAAAATTCCAAAGAAAATTAAGAAAAAATTTCCCTTGAATTTTACAGGTCTTTAAATTACCCCCACCTCAGGGCTTTACGTCCCCGTAAATATACATCAAAAACTAAGGAAACAAATGAGGGTACTGAGCACGCATATGAGCCTCCCGCTCCCAAGTGCTCTCCTGGAGATTCCCGTGCTGCCATCTGATGCACACTAGAGGTATCGATCGTCCACGTAGGACCCGCTCCTGTCGATCCTCGATCTCTACCAGAATCTCGGTAAAAGTTTCCCCATCATCAACGTCAAGCTCCCCATGGTCAATGATGTGTGTCGCATCGTGCACGTATCTCCTCAGCTGAGATACGTGGAAGACGTCGTGAACTCGGTGCAACTTAGGTGGTAGAGCCAGGCGATAAGCCACCTCGCCAATCCTGCTGAGGATCTGGAAGGGTCCGATGAAGCGCAGAGATAACTTGCCGCCTCGGCCAAATATCTGAATACCACGTCGAGGTGAGACCCGAAAGAAGAAGTGGTCGCCATCCTAGAACTCTAGTGGCCTCCGCCTCCTGTCAGCGTATGACTTCTGTCGGCTCTGAGCTGTCCTCATCCGCTCCTGGATGACCTGGACCTTCTCTGTCGTGGCCTGGACCATCTCCGGTCCCACAAGTGCTGACTCCCCTGGGTCTGTCCAGCATAAAGGAGATCTACAAGGTTGGCCGTACAACGCCTCGTACGGTGCCATCCCGATGGTGGAGTGGTAGCTGTTGTTGTACGCAAACTCCACCAAGGGTAGGTGGTCCTCCCAGCTACGACCAAAGTCGAGGACACATGCGCAGAGCATGTCCTCGAGAGTCTGAATGGTCCTCTTCGTCTGACCATCCGTCTGAGGGTGAAAGGCTGTGCTCAGATGTAGCTGCGTCCCGAACGACTCCTGTAACCCCTTCCAAAGTCGGGAAGTAAAGAGAGCATCTCGATCGGAGACGATAGATGATGGCACGCCGTGGAGCCTCACAATCTCCTGAACGTAGAGACGTCCCAAGCTCTCCACTGAGCCCTGCTCTCTAATGGGTAAGAAGTGTGCCGACTTGGTGAGTCGGTCAACAATCACCCAAATGGAGTCGTGTCCTCTGGAAGTGCGTAGAAGTCCTGTCACGAAGTCCATAGATATGCCGTCCCACTTCCACTCCAGGACCTCCAAGGGTTGTACCAAGCCTGCTGGTACCTGATGCGCTGCCTTTACCTGCTGGCAGGTGAGGCATCGAGAAACGAACTCTGCTACAACCTTCTTCATTCCCGGCCACCAGTGCTGTCGTCTGAGATCCTGGTACATCTTCGCCACTTCAGGATGTACCGCCAAAGGAGAAGTGTGAAACTCTCTCAGCACCTCCTCTCGCAAAGCGACTGGTACTACGGTACGTCCTCTGAAAAGGATGTCGTGCTCTGCTCCAAGGGAGAAACCATCAGGTGCCTGTCCCGAGGATATCTGTGCATGCCTAGTCTCACAGTCAGCGTCCTCACGCTGTGCCTCTCTGACCCGCTGCAGTAGTGGAGGGGTGACTGTGAGAGACTGGAGGAAGGCTACTCCATCTCTATCCACGAAGGATATCTGCAAAGAGGCTAGCTACTCCGTCGCCTCCTCAAGTAGCTGAATGCCCGTCCTCCTGCTGAGGACATCGGCTACTACGTTCCCCTTCCCAGGAGTATAGAATATCTCAAAGTCATAGTCCTGGAGGAACTCGAGCCATCGCCGTTGTCTCAGGTTAAGGTCCTTCTGCGAGAAGATATACCTGAGACTCTGATGATCAGAAAAGACTGTAAAGTGCTCACCCATCAAATAGTGTCACCATGTCTTCAGAGCGAAGACCATAGCTGCCAACTCCAGGTCATGGGTAGCATAGTTCTGCTCATGTGGCCTCAACTGTCGTGATCCATAGGCGATCACTGCCTGCTCCTGCATTAGGACGCAACCGAGTCCGGTCCCTGATGCATCGCAGTAAACTACGTACCCTACTCCCTCCTCAGGCAACCTCAAGATAGGTGCGCTAGTCAATCTCTGTCTCAGCTTCTATAAGCTCTGCTGACATCTGTCTGACCACACGAAGGGTTTCCCCTTCTTCGTCAAAGCTGTGAGTGGTGCCGCAACTCTAGAGAAGTCTGGCACGAATCTCCGATAGTATCCAGCAAGTCCCAAGAAACTCCGAACCTCAGTCACGCTCCTGGGTGGCTCCCATGCTAACACAGCCTCGATCTTCGCAGGATCCACTGCAACTCCCGCCTCAGAGATAACGTGTCCCAAGAAGTGGACCTCATGTATCCAGAACTGGCACTTCGAGAGCTTACCATATAGCTGGTGCTCTCGGAGTGTGTCTAGTACAACTCGCAAGTGATAGGCGTGCTCCTCCTCAGTCGTAGAGTAAATCAGAATGTCGTCGATGAAGACCATGACAAACCGATCAAGGTATGGCTGAAAGATCCTGTTCATGAGGGCCATGAACACTTCTGGAGCATTGGTTACACCAAAAGGCATAACCAAGAACTCATAGTGGCCATACCGACATCTGAAGGCTGTCTTCTGCACGTCTTCGTCTCTGACTCTGAGCTGATGATAGCCTGACCTGAGGTCTATCTTCGAGAACCACCGTGCTCCCTTGAGCTGATCAAAGATGTCATAAATCCTCGGTAGCGAATACTTGTTCCTCACTGTCACCTGGTTCAGGCGACGATATTCAACACAAAGTCGCAAGCTCCCGTCCACCTTCTTGGCGAACAATATCAGGGAAGCCCAGGGTGAAACACAGGGTCGGATGAACCCATTTCTCTGCAAGTCCTCCAACTGTACCCGTAGCTCTCGAAGCTCAGTGGGGGCTATCCGATATGCTGGAGTGGATATCGGGGCTGTCCCGGGGTACAAGTCAATATAAATGTCTACTTATCTGTGAGGAGGTAGCCCTGGAACGTCGTCGGGAAAAACGTCCGCAAACTTATCCACCACTGCAGGAAAACCAGGACTCCGCACGTAAACTGCTCCAAGGATGAGGCTAGCCAACTGATGAGTGATGGGCTGTCCTCTCCTCTGCGGAAGTCCATCCTGTGCTGCAAAGGCTCCCTTCTCGCCGGTGAAGGTGAACCTGCTCCCGTCGGTGCGTACAAATCGCACCTTGCGCCTAAAACAGTCAATCTGTGCCTGGACCGTAGATAGCCAATCCATGCCCAAGATGACGTCGTAAGGCCTCGACGCTGCTACAAGAAGATCCCAGCCGAAGCTCTCGCCTCCTAGAGTAAGCTCGCACTGCCGGCACCAGTGCGTAATCGTCGAGTCTGCTCCCGTAGGAGTCTCTAGCCGTAAGGATCGAGCCAACGGCTCTGTCGGAATCCCCGAGCTCCGAACAAGGGCAGCGGCTATGAAAGAGTGACTCACTCCTGTGTCTATAAGTACTGCAGAAAGGGTGGAATAGACCCAGATAGTACCTCGAATCATCTCGGGTGCGCCGTGGTCGTAGGCCTCTGCTGACTGGAGCTGTGCCTGTCTCTGCCCGCCAGCTCCCTGTGGTCAGGGTGGACCTCCTGGTGGTGGTGGTGGCAGAGCCCCAAAGCGTCACCCACCACCTGCTGCTCGGCCAGCTCCTCTGCCTCGTCCGCCTCCTCCCTACGGACCGCCACGGTCGACCCTCTGCCTCTGCCTCGGTGGTCCCTCAACCGTCTGCTGCTCCTCGGCACGGCGGGTCGGGCAGTCACGAGCCATGTGGCCCTGCCCGCCGCTCGAGTAGCACTGCCTGCCTCTCGAAAGACTGGCTCCTCGTTGTGTGCCCCGCACTGCTGAGCCAGTGTCCTGAGGTCGTCTGCCTGAAGGTCTGGTCTGCCTGGACCCCTAAGTCATCCGTCGACTACCTGCTGCTGATGACTCTGCCACGTGCCGCCCTGCGGTGGGTCTTGGCGCTGGTGTAGACTTATCAAGGAAACTCTTGATCAAAAGGGCCCGCTCCAGTACTCCTGTCTGAGTCGGTATGCTGAGGGAGATCAGCGATGCCCTGATCTCATGTCTCAAACCCTGCTCGAAGGTCCGGGCCCGGAAGAATGGGTCCCGTACCATGTCAGTCGAGTAGCGCGAGAGATCGGTAAATCTCACCGAGTACTGAGCGACCGTCATGCTGCCCTGCCGCAGCTAGAGAAGCTCCTGGATACGCACCGCACGAAGGGTGGCTGGGACGAACTCCGAGCGGAAGATTCTCTCAAAGTCCGTCCAAAGTAGAGATGCCTCATCGTGCACCTGGAGCATCAAGCTCCACCATCGGCCCGCTGCTGCGTGCAGTAGGCTCGCAGCGAGGATCACCATGAGGTCTGCAGGTGTCCTCACTAGCCTAAAAACTCGTACCACTGCCTCCATCCAGTCCTCTGCTGCCTGGGGGTCTGTCTCCCCACGGAACCTAGGCGGTCGCTCGCGCTGGAACTCGTGCAGAGCTCCAAGGCGACGTGCATCGTCAGCGGCTGGTGCTGGAAGCATCAGTGGCTCGGCGGGTAGAGCTACTGTAGAGACCCGAAGCTTGACGTACATTGACATTACATTACATTTGCGGAATACTTAGTACATAACAAAAACACACTCGCAAGGATCGTAATAGTTTAGTGTCTTTGGAAACTCGGAATATAATCTTCTAATCCTGGTGAAAGATCTTCAACATCTCCCATAAAGATCTTCTTTTTTTTTACCTAAAACCTTTCTTTATATCCTGGGGAAAAGAAAACATAAAAGGGTGAGCTCAAATGCTCAGTAAGGGTAAACAAAAGAAATATCAATCACATCATATACATAAGCACATAACTTTTGGAAATCTTAACCTGCAAAAGAGATCATAATTTCATAACATGGGGTAAATCATGGCAGTGAAATGTAATCACAATAATCATAACTTAAAACATGAAACTTTGTGGCATTCACCCATAATCATAGAGAATCATTTCTTGTTAGTCAAGACTCATTTCCAAGACTATCTTAGTGGACAAAGTCCCTTTCTGAATCGAGTAACCCTCGTTTCAGTCCTGTTTCACTGAACCAGTATAACCTACCGTTCCATCCCTGTCTATCTCATGAGATATAAAATCTTTACCCAATGCATTGGAGGGAGATATAGGTCCCACCCATCTTATAATGAATCCTTTCTTATGTGTGCCATAACATCATAAATCATACATCATTACATAACCCATATAATACAAATGGGAATCTTAAACATCATGACATCATAAAACAATTCATGTAAGATAAAGGAATTCATAAAAATATTTCCATCACAACATAATCAAATCCATGTAATAATAGGGATAAAAACAGAACCCTTTTATTATCTTAGATGGAAAATAATTTTGATAAAATACTTGAACTCCATTCTTGAGGAAAATATCCTTTCTACTTCAAAAACTTGTTTCCTTTCATAACATGTCATACGACTTTAAAATAAAAGATGTTGATTAAAAATAAACTTGAAAACTTGTAAAGGAAGCTTCTTGTAAATAATGTTTTAAAAATCCATTCATGCCGTATAAGTTAAAAAAACATTCTTCGTACTTTTGTCGGAAAAGTCAAAAAGTACATCATACGACAAAAGATTCCTTTCATAGATATTACTAAAAACTCACCAAAGGGTAAAAATGGATTTAAACAATTGTAGGTGGATGGAAATAATATTACATATTGATGAAACATGGATGTGGATGATAAAATACACCCCAGTAAATACTTACGAATAAACAATCTCGGATAAAAATGAGATTGTGATATTTCCCTTACCTTAGGTCCGACTTGCTTTGTAAGTGTCCGAACCTCCTGTATAATGATTTAAATCATGTTATTGACTTATTACAGAATCATATTCATTGTTATGATATCATATATGGTTCACTTATTATATTACCCGTTCTTTTGTAAATTCCATGTTAAAGAAGCGTTTTGGGTAAAATCGTTTCATTTATCATAGGTGTTTTGACTTGTTGTTCTTGAAATCATTATTACTTATATCATGATTTAATCACTTCCAGAATATAAAATATGATTTATATATCATATATATTCAGAATATATATATATATAATAGGTAGATAAATAAAATGAAAAACACCGTTCATGGAGACGGTAGTCCGTACGTACGCATGAACGCTGTTTTCCTTTCCTTATTGTCTTGAAATGGAAGTAAGTAGATGACATACATATGTATATATATACATAAATCCAGTAGCTTTATAATGTCATATATTTCATTATTATTTCTTATATATACATTATAATCATTCTTAAATGGTTAACATGGAGAATGAATCTCATCGCGTCGGGGAGACGGTAGTCCGTACGTACGCACGAGCGATGATATCATTTCTATAAATATTAAATTGAATTGGAGTGGATCATACAATATATCAGAATCAATATGATGTTGTAATAACTATGTATAGTTATTCTTTACACCATTATACCCATCCATGTAAGGTGGTGGTGGAAAATAGATTACACCACGGCGTGGAGACGGTATTCCGTACGTACGCACGCGCGGTGATTTCTTTTTCCGTAGGATGGATAGATGGTGAAATAGGGTTGTTTCATACTTATAATAACATATCAGTATATGAGTGATACTGATTTTATTAATTCATAATGAAACAACCTAAGAAGAAGAAGTGGAAGAAGAAATAAAGATGAAAGAATTGGTAACGGTAATTACCTCTTCTTTGAAGCGCCTTTTGGAGACCTCCTCTTAGGGAACTAAAATTGGTCTTTGAGTAAGACCAGAACCTCTAGGATGTTTCTAGGGAAGTGGAGAAGAGATTTTGGCAGGGGTTGGCCGAGCTTGAGTGCTCAAATTGGTGTGAGGAGGAGGGGGAGGAGGTGTCCTTTTATAAGGGAGGAGAGGGGCACCTTAGGAATATCTCAAAATATTATTTTATATTAAAGTCAAAATCGGTTTATAATGGTTCCAAAGGGTCTTATTTCGAAGATAAGGTGGGGAGGGGTCGAAATCCTATCAACCAATAGAATTTAGACAAGTTTAGGATATTATTTTAACCTTATCAATTAAATTTAACTCTAAGTTAAATAGTTTAACTTTTACCATGTCTTTTTGTTTTCTTTCACTATATGGTTAATAAACTTACTATAACATGCCAAACGAACCCCAAATTGTTTATTATTAATATATATATCCTTATCTAAGTCATTTGGCCGAACCTTAGATTTTTAGGAATACAATAACTATAAATAATATAATATTTGATTTAAAAACTATTTTGTGTCAATTTTGACACTATTTGATATATGATTTTTGTGAAAGTCATAACAGAATTAAATGTTCGAACCAAGTTGATTAAATCAACATTAATATATCATAGTAACCTAGAAAATTAGTGTAATTCATAAAAAATCTCAAATTACATTTATTTTGGTGTTTATAACATCAATTATGTCAATATTTCATTAATAAGATAATTACTGCATCATCGTTGTGTCATAAATAAATTAAATTATTTTATGTATAAAAATTACAAATAAAATACCATCATGTAGGAAATATTTTTAGCTTTTAATGAATATTTACAATCGAATTTATCTTATGTATAACCCCATATTAAAAATTATTTACTTATTAAACTTTGATTTTAACTATTTTAACCCTTCTTTAAATAAATTAATAATAAATGTCCTAATCTAATCCAAGTGGGCCTAAATGGTCATATTTTATTCCTAAGTTTGTTTTTGGTCGAATTACACTTTTCCAATAGAATTAGGACATGTTTTAGGGTAATATTGATATCATATTTACCCTTAGTTACCCTATTTACTATTAACCGCGGTAAAAAAGTAAAAAGTTACTATTCACCAAAAAATTATTTTCATCTCATTGAACCACATTTTAGTCTTTGATATTAACCGTGTCTCTCGGATTTTCGAAATTCCATTCACAGAAGAGGCAAAATTAAGTTTTATGAAAAATTCATTTTTTTTAACTACCACTTAGTAGTTTCACTATTCATCAAAAATTGATGTTTTTCAGAACAATGCCAAAATTTCATCCCAAGCTATATTTCATATTCCGAATTCAAAAATGAAGTCTATTTTACCAAATTCATAACATAAAAGTTGCATTAATTAATTTTATAATTAAATCCCGCTGTTAAAACAAATAGCGTGTTTTTAAGAAACAATATCTATCAAAAGATTGACACTTGTTTATGTCTAGTTTAAATGTGAAATTACATCCAATGACCAACATTGTATTAAATTGTAAAAATATATTCTAAATATACTTTAAAACCACTAAAATTAATGATTTATCACTATTAATTATTTCGATTAAAAAAAGTTGTTTTTAATTATAATTTAGTAATTTTCACTATTCATCAGAATATGAAAGTTATCCGAAAAGTACAAAAATTTCACCTTAGGCTAAATTCGATACTCCGAATCCAAGAATGAAGTTCATTTTGAAAAATAAGATTT
Source organism: Viscum album (assembly GCA_963277665.1). Taxonomy (NCBI): domain Eukaryota; kingdom Viridiplantae; phylum Streptophyta; class Magnoliopsida; order Santalales; family Viscaceae; genus Viscum; species Viscum album. The sequence continues at coordinate 254,311,215 of OY728127.1, forward strand.
ACAGAATTTTAAAAAGTGGTTATTACTATTCATAACGGCTAGTTTTAATAATATTTTAATAGCACATCGTTGTTTAGTGAAAATCGGTATTGCGTATTACACACGCTATTGAGGAAGGTCGCGATTGCGTGTAATGCAAGGCAAGACAAGGATGCGTGTTGTGCAAGCTCCTTTTGGTGTAGCGTACAACACAAGACATTAATAATATTAAAAAGAATATTTCTTTATAAAATCTTGGGCTGTTACATTCTACCCCCCTTAAAATGAATTTCGCCCTCGAAATTCGTCGGGGTTATAAATGGTTTACTATTCGAAAGTTTCTTTAATAGAAACCCACATCGTAAAAAGGAATATCAAAACCAATCTTTAAAAACAAAAGTATGAAACGTAACGGTTACCCAAATAAACTAATCATTGGGTTTCCACATAGGTGAAAATATGGATATAGAAGAGAAATCTAACCATCATGTTCTGATGGAGAGTGGTAGAGAACATGGCTATGGATAAGCCAGTAATCACAAATCCATAGATTTGTGATGATATAAGGTACCATCTGATTCATCAGGTATAAGATCACTAGGACAACATTTTTGGTTTTCAAGATCATTTCCCCTAAAGTTGAAAATTTGAATTAGAATAAATACTTACTTTATTTTGGTACAATCTCACTGTAGTTCGTGCTTTGAACAATTTCCACTTCATATCTTAAATAAATGAAGTTGAATTTGTTATTCGTGAAGTGTTAGCAGATCATGTGATAGAATGACAGGTCATTCCATCTGTCTCAAACAAAAGGTTAGCAAAACTTATATACATAAGTCGATCTATAGTGAGATTAATCATATATGGTTCCTAAAATGGACTTATACTTCATATATCATACTGCTTAATATAATAAAACTAGTTTCTACTAAACAGGGACTTCCTGTAGGCCAGTGGTGGGCGATAAAGGCCAGTCGCACTTCGGTTGTGGGTTCGATTCCTACAGCCTTGTCCGAAGCGATGGGCTGTCGCCCGTCCTGCAGGTTGTCCCTTTTTCTAAAACTACGTTACTATAACATCCCATCAATAATATCGAAAATCTTCTATCCTTAAACAATACTAACTTATTCCAACATAATCCATTCCAATCTTTAGGCTTACCCATAATACTGCAGTCCACTCTCATAATATAGTGAAAACAATTACCAGAGATTTAATACCATCGTTCATCCCCATAAGATATGTCTTGTCGGTCACATTCTAAACATTCAAAGTCCTTAATCATGTATTCTCTTGAATACCCATTGAACCTTAGTGAAAACATGAATGCAGTTAAATGTTAACACTTTCCACATACCAAAATCCTCAAAATTCTATATACTCAAACCATGATATCACTTAGTCCTTATATCAATCATGAGCTCATGAATACTGTTAAACATTTAATTTTCTCCTTATCCCTTCATTATGCGCATATCATCTATATTCCAAAAATATCTGAATAACCTTTCATGGATACTGGTAACATTAATCAGACAACAGTGTAACAATCCTTACATGTCTCTTTATTCCATAGTACCATGAGATTACTTATACAACATTACACATGATAAACATGTAATCATTCTACTACATTCTTAAACCATTGACCGAGCTTCAACAATTCTTTCATCTCACATATCATTTGTAGTCTCTTCATCATCATCCACATAAATACTTCCCATACGACCATACTGATTATCTTCATGAGACTTTCCCTTAGGGCATTTGTTTGCATAATGCCCGTACATTCCACATTTAAAACATTTAACCATAGTTGATGTCGTAGCAACACCATTATCCTCATCCATGTTGTTAACTGAACCTTTTCCTTTGCATTTACTTTCTTTGTGTCCTTCTTTTCCACACCCAAAGCATCTTCCAGTTCCTTTGAAACATTCTCCTTGATGCCTTTTCCCACATGATTTACATAGGGGAAATTGAACTTTCTTTCCTCTATGATCATCATGGAACTCCATCTTTCTCTTATTAGTCGAGTCAGGAAACTTACCAAATTTTACTTTATTGATCATGTTGTGAGATTGCTGATTCGGCATAATAATGATGTTTGGACATCCAAATCCCATTTCATTTGGTTTCTCAAGAATAATATCATTCCATTGTCCATCATATCCTCCATTATTGTGAGTCATCTTGTTTCCAGCCATTTTCTAAAACCCAAAAAGAATAGTGTGAGAGGCAAAAATCATGCTAGGGAAAACAACATTATAAAGGGGGAGTATCCTCAATATCTAACTTCTTAGGTTAAATTCTAATATCGTTAGCGTAATTCTAGTACTATAACCTATACGTATGCTTAACCTTAGGGACATCCCTTGACATACCTTAGAAATATCTCTAGGAATCTCACTAACGTTTTCACATCCTAGTTTCCAAAGGTTGACTAAACGTTTCCTCTGATACCAACTGTAGAGACCCGAAGCTTGACGTACATTGACATTACATTTCATTTGCGGAATACTTAGTACATAACAAAAACACACTCGCAAGGATCGTAATAGTTTAGTGTCTTTGGAAACTCGGAATATAATCTTCTAATCCTGGTGAAAGATCTTCAACATATCCCATAAAGATCTTCTTTTTTTTTACCTAAAACCTTTCTTCATATCCTGGGGAAAAGAAAACATAAAAGGGTGAGCTCAAATGCTCAGTAAGGGTAAACAAAAGAAATATCAATCACATCATATACATAAGCACATAACTTTTGGAAATCTTAACCTACAAAAGAGATCATAATTTCATAACATGGGGTAAATCATGGCAGTGAAATGTAATCACAATAATCATAACTTAAAACATGAAACTTTGTGGCATTCACACATAATCATATAGAATCATTTCTTGTTAGTCAAGACTCATTTCCAAGACTATCTTAGTGGACAAAGTCCCTTTCTGAATCGAGTAACCCTCGTTTCAGTCCTGTTTCACTGAACTAGTATAACCAACCGTTCCAGCCCTGTCTATCTCATGAGATATAAAATATTTACCCAATGCATTGGAGGGAGATATAGGTCCCACCCATCTTATAATGAATCCTTTCTTATGTGTGCCACAAAATCATAAATCATACATCATTACATAACCCATATAATACAAATGGGAATCTTAAACATCATGACATCATAAAACAATTCATATAAGATAAAGGAATTCATAAAAATATTTCCATCACAACATAATCAAATCCATGTAATAATAGGGATAAAAACAGAACCCTTTTATTATCTTAGATGGAAAATAATTTTGATAAAATACTTGAACTCCATTCTTGAGGAAAATATCCTTTCTACTTCAAAAACATTTTTCCTTTCATAACATGTCATACGACTTTAAAATAAAAGAAGTTGATTAAAAATAAACTTGAAAACTTGTAAAGGAAGCTTCTTGGAAATAATGTTTTAAAAATCCATTCATGCCGTATAAGTTAAAAAAACATTCTTCGTACTTTTGTCGGAAAAGTCAAAAAGTACCTCATACGACAAAAGATTCCTTTCATAGATATTACTAAAAACTCACCGAAGGGTAAAAATGGATTTAAACAATTGTAGGTGGATGGAAATAATATTACATATTGATGAAACATGGATGTTGATGATAAAATACACCCCAGTAAATACTTACGAATAAACAATCTCGGATAAAAATGAGATTGTGATATTTCCCTTACCTTAGGTCCGACTTGCTTTGTAAGTGTCCGAACCTCCTGTATAATGATTTAAATCAGGTTATTGACTTATTACAGAATCATATTCATTGTTATGATATCATATATGGTTCACTTATTATATTACCCGTTCTTTTGTGAATTCCATGTTAAAGAAGCGTTTTGGGTAAAATCGTTTCATTTATCATAGGTGTTTTGACTTGTTGTTCTTGACATCATTATTACTTATATCATGATTTAATCACTTCCAGAATATAAAATATGATTTATATATTATATATATTCAGTATATATATATATATATAATAGGTAGATAAATAAAATGAAAAACACCGTTCATGGAGACGGTAGTCCGTACGTACGCATGAACGCTGTTTTCCTTTCCTTATTGTCTTGAAATGGAAGTAAGTAGATGAAATACATATGTATATATATACATAAATCCAGTAGCTTTATAATGTCATATATTTCATTATTATTTCTTATATATACATTATAATCATTCTTAAATGGTTAACATGGAGAATGAATCTCATCGCGTCGTGGAGACGGTAGTCCGTACGTACGCACGAGCGATGATATCATTTCTATAAATATTAAATTGAATTGGAGTGGATCATACAATATATCAGAATCAATATGATGTTGTAATAACTATGTATAGTTATTCTTTACACCATTATACCCATCCATGTAAGGTGGTGGTGGAAAATAGATTACACCACGGCGTGGAGACGGTATTCCGTACGTACGCACGCGCGGTGATTTCTTTTTCCGTAGGATGGATAGATGGTGAAATAGGGTTGTTTCATACTTATAATAACATATCAGTATATGAGTGATACTGATGTTATTACTTCATAATGAAACAACCTAAGAAGAAGAAGTGGAAGAAGAAATAAAGATGAAAGAATTGGTAACGGTAATTACCTCTTCTTTGAAGCGCCTTTTGGAGACCTCCTCTTAGGGAACTAAAATTGGTCTTTGAGTAAGACCAGAACCTCTAGGATGTTTCTAGGGAAGTGGAGAAGAGATTTTGGCAGGGGTTGGCCGAGCTTGAGTGCTCAAATTGGTGTGAGGAGGAGGGGGAGGAGGTGTCCTTTTATAAGGGAGGAGAGGGGCACCTTAGGAATATCTCAAAATATTATTTTATATTAAAGTCAAAATCGGTTTATAATGGTTCCAAAGGGTCTTATTTCGAAGATAAGGTGGGGAGGGGTCTAAATCCTATCAACCAATAGAATTTAGACAAGTTTAGGATATTATTTTAACCTTATCAATTAAATTTAACTCTAAGTTAAATAGTTTAACTTTTACCATGTCTTTTTGTTTTCTTTCACTATATGGTTAATAAACTTACTATAACATGCCAAACGAACCCCAAATTGTTTATTATTAATATATATATCCTTATCTATGTCATTTGGCCGAACCTTAGATTTTTAGGAATACAATAACAATTAATAATATAATATTTGATTTAAAAACTATTTTGTGTCAATTTTGACACTATTTGATATATGATTTTTGTGAAAGTCATAACAGAATTAAATGTTCGAACCAAGTTGATTAAATCAACATTAATATATCATAGTAACCTAGAAAATTAGTTTAATTCATAAAAAATCTCAAATTACATTTATTTTGGTGTTTATAACATCAATTATGTCAATATTTCATTAATAAGATAATTACTGCATCATCGTTGTGTCATAAATAAATTAAATTATTTTATGTCAAAAAATTACAAATAAAATACCATCATGTAGGAAATCTTTTTAGATTTCTAATGAATATTTACAATCGAATTTATCTTATGTATAACCCCATATTAAAAATGATTTACTTATTAAACTTTGATTTTAACTATTTTAACCCTTCTTTAAATAAATTAATAATAAATGTCCTAATCTAATCCAAGTGGGCCTAAATGGTCATATTTTATTCCTAAGTTTGTTTTTGGTCGAATTACACTTGTCCAATAGAATTAAGACATGTGTTAGGGTAATATTGATATCATATTTACCCTTAGTTACCCTATTTACTATTAACCGCGGTAAAAAAGTAAAAAGTTACTATTCACCAAAAAATTATTTTCATCTCATTGAACCACATTTTAGTCTTTGATATTAACCGTGTCTCTCGGATTTTCGAAATTCCATTCACAGAAGCGGCAAAATTAAGTTTTATGAAAAATTCAGTTTTTTTAACTACCACTTAGTAGTTTCACTATTCATCAAAAATTGATGTTTTTCAGAACAATGCCAAAATTTCATCCCAAGCTATATTTCATATTCCGAATTCAAAAATGAAGTCTATTTTACCAAATTCATAACATAAAAGTTGCATTAATTAATTTTATAATTAAATCTTGCTGTTAAAACAAATAGCGTGTTTTTAAGAAACAATATCTATCAAAAGATTGACACTTGTTTATGTCTAGTTTAAATGTGAAATTACATCCAATGACCAACATTGTATTAAATTGTAAAAATATATTCTAAATATACTTTAAAACCACTCAAATTAATGATTTATCACTATTAATTATTTCGATTAAAAAAAAGTTGTTTTTAATTATAATTTAGTAATTTTCACTATTCATCAGAATATGAAAGTTATCCGAAAAGTACCAAAATTTCACCTTAGGATAAATTCGATACTCCGAATCCAAGAATGAAGTTCATTTTGAAAAATAAGATTTACAGAATTTTAAAAAGTGGTTATTACTATTCATAACGGCTAGTTTTAATAATATTTTAATAGCACATCTTTGTTTAGTGAAACTCGGTATTGCGTATTACACACGCTATTGAGGAAGGTCGCGATTGCGTGTAATGCAAGGCAAGACAAGGATGCGTGTTGTGCAAGCTCCTTTTGGTGTAGCGTACAACACAAGACATTAATAAAATTAAAAAGAATATTTCTTTATAAAATCTTGGGCTGTTACAGCTACCGCCGGTGCCACTACTGACAAAGGGCCCTGCACTGAGGCCTCTTCGCTCAGTGGGCTGTCGTCACGCTCGACTCTTGGAACCCTAGCTGGCTGCCGTCGTGGGGCCATCCTAAAAAGGAAACAGGTGCGCCATGGTTAGAACAGTATACCTGGTGAGCTGATATAAATTAATCACACAGAAAACTTTGAAACACGCACGCAATCAATGTTTTCGTGCATTAAGTCGGAAATCAGAAGTCAGGGTCCTGGTGTACGGATACGTCGGCCGCCGCACCAACACTTGACTCCCTGGACTGATAACCACACTCAATACGCTAAACATTATTTCTTCACATAGAAAAGATCAGAGTTCGCGGTAGAACCGAACTCCTTTGATACCAATTTGTCACAACCCGCCCTCGGGACCCGTGCAGTGACTACCCCAAGCCCGCCTTCCATAGGCCAGGGGCTGGCGACTATCACCAAGGCGTAAATCCAAACAAAAAGGTAAGACATTGCCTTTGAAAAGTATACAACCACCACAGAGTAAGAAAGCAGAATAGTAAACACTATGTAAAAACAGAGTACAACTGAAAGTGAGGAAAAGTAAATGGGCCAGTATACAAAACCAAACTGAAAGTAAAGTACAAGTCGAAAGGGAAAACAAAAACTGTAAAGTAAAAGCCGCTACACCGAGCTGTCCACTGGAGATCCCACCTGAAGGGTGGGTACAGATAGCTCCACTGCTCCTCGAGTTCCGCCGTCCGCTCCGAACACGTCACGCCCAGTGGTCCACCTCCAGGTACCGTCCTGCTCTAAAAGCCTCATCCAAGATCAACACTGTCCGTCGTCTGCAACCAACACAACGTAGTGCGGGCATAGCCCGTGCAGGGGTGAGTATAAGCTACTCAGTAGGGACCCCGAGACCCCTGAAGGTCTCCCAAAATCCACAAAGGATAAACCACAAAGGTGAGATACAAACACGATGTAACAACCGACACTGCTTAGGTATATGCCCATACATATACCTAAGTCATCAATTCCAATACGCTCCAACCTCCGAGCCCAAGTACAACTCAGTCCACATAGGAAAGTATACGTATTCCACACAGGAAAGCAAAACGAAATCCACACAGGATAGCACAACACAATACACACATGATAGCAATAGGATTCAGCTCACATAGGTATACTTCTTCGAAAGACGATAAAGATGATCTCTGATCCATCAAAGTCGTTGGACCCACGAAGGATTGATAGGTAACTAACCCCCGCAAAGACCCACACCGGATCGGGCCCACATAGGTCCTGTAGGCGCTGGTTCACACAGGACCGCTGAGCGCAAGGACCCACACAGGATCAGACCCACACAGGATCGGGCCCACACAGGACCTGTAGCACTGATCCACGTAGGATCGCTGAGTGATGTAGTCGTCATCGAATCCACCAAGGATCTCTGTACTTTCGTCGTCGCAGTCACAGTAGCAGTAGCAGTAGCAGTAGCAGTAGCAGTAGCAGTAGCAGTCATTGTCGCAGCCATCACTAGGGTTCCCGCACACAACAAGCTCGTTCGGGAGGGTCCGCTCCACGAGCCGAGAGGCTGATACATCAACTGTCACAAAGTCCAGAGTTGATGTATCCAAAAGTTCCGTATCGTCAACAGGCACTCAACGCAACAGACGGCGCGTCGATCAGACGCCCGGTCTGAGAGTTATTGGCTTTTTCGTCCCAGGGGCCCGGTTGGTTTTTAAGGCAAAACCAATCTGACCGTACTCCACCTGCATCCAAACCTCGGGCGGAGTATGCCAAAAGATCCGTCTCACTAAGAGGAACACAACAAAGCTGACGACACGTGAATCGGACGTCCGTAGCTCAAGATATGAACGTTTTCGCTCCGAGGGCCCGGTTGGTTTCGTGTACGAACCAACCCGGCCGAACTCAAAGTATTCCGAAACTTTGAATGCGATATTCCGAATCGACCATCTCGATCCAAGGATCGCATCACCGCTGACGGTTCGTCGATCGGAGGTCCGTAGCTCAAGTTATGAGCAAAAGACCGAAGTTGATTCGAAAATGGGGGGTCCGGGTCCGGGCCGACCCGGCCCGGCGCGACGGCACGGTCCGGCGCGGCGGCGCGGCGCGGCCGGCGGCGGTGCGGCCTGGCGCCGCACGGGTGCTATGCGAGGGGGGCAAGGCCCCCACCTCTTCTCTCTGGTGGTGCGGCTGAAGCCGCACCTTTGAGAAACCGGCCCCCCACGTGGGGGCCTGCTTTAAGAAAACGGGGGGGCGCTGCCCCCCCTTTGTGAAATCGGCCCCCCTCACGTGGGGGGCCTGCTTGAGGAAAAACGGGGGGGCGCTGCCCCCCCTTGGTGTAACCGCGGCCCCCCCTTTATGGGGGGCCGGTTTTGGCCAGCCGGGGGAATTTATTCCCCCGGTCCTTCTCCCTTCCGGCCGGCCCAACATGGCCGGTCGATTCTTCCTGAACGGGATCGGCAAGGCCGATCCCCCTTCCGGCTTCCGACACCGGCGGCCCGGCAAGCCGCCGGTCTTCTCGTTCCGCCGCGGCCTGGAACCGGCTGCGGCCTTCGTTGTCCGGCGCGGTGCGACGGCACCACGCCCCTCCGCCGCGGCCCCGCTCCGGCCGTGACACCTTTAGTTTCCTTCGACGCGGCGCGACGACGTCACGTTCTTGATAAAATTTCTGTGGCGCGGCGCGACGGCGCCACGCGATTATAGCCTTCCGATTACCGCGTGGTGCAACGGCACCACGCCATCTCGTTCATCCGCAAGAAAATAATAAAAAAAATTCAAGAACAAGGGAGGGGGTTCGGCTGTGTTTGTGTGGTCCGGCCCCCTCCCTCTCGTTAGACGATAACACATAAATATTTATCCTCACGTTTGTCATGCTAGAACCAAGAACGAGAATAAATAAATAATCAACAACAACCCCTACCTTGGTTTCAAGAACGATGATCGTCAACGACCCGCGGAAGACGCGTCGCGGTGGTCGACGTCATGGAAGAAGGACGTCGATGTCGTGAAGCGAGGATTCAGAGTTCTTTGACGACGATTTCGTCATGGGAAATCATCGCGGAAGAGATAACGCGGAAGAAGACGTCGTCGGTGTCGCGGGTATGGCGTCGCGGAAGATGGTTCCCGAGAACGTGGCATTCTTCGTCGAAGCTCGAAGGTTCTTCGCGTTCTTCGTCAAAGCTTGAAGAAGAAGAAGAAGAAGGCTTCAAAAACTCTCAAGGAGGCTAGAGAATTCTAACCAAATAAAATAAGCTAGGGGATTATTTTATTTACTCAACCAAACCATTTGAAATTCAAAGGTTTGAAATTAAACAACTCAACCCATTTAATAACCTAAGTTGTCAAACATTAATTAAAGGGAGTTATAGGGGAGTTTTGAGAGGAGATGAGGAGTTGGGGTTCGTGTGGGCCCCACCACACTTAATCATCCCAAGGGAGTTTAAGTGGATGTGGGTCCCACCTTTAACTCCCTTTGGGAGAAGTTAACCAACAAAATAAAAATAAAAAGTGTTTCCACATTTTTATTTAACTTCTTATAATTTCTCCCAAAAACTAACTTTCATCCCGCATAAAACGCAACCTCGGAAAAGGTCTCCTTAAGAGAATATCAGAGATGCGAGTTCATCGGTGCCCTCGGAATTTGATTCCGGGCACCGGTTCAAAAGTTAGAAATTCCTGCTCATTCGTTCATTGAACGTACCCGAGCCAAATTTCGGAAATTGATTCTGGGCACTCCGGGCCTCAGAATCAGGTGCCGTCAGAAACCGCGTTCTTGTAAAATTCCAAAGAAAATTAAGAAAAAATTTCCCTTGAATTTTACGGGTCTTTACAGCATACCACTAAACCCAACCAATAGCGTACAACCAAAAGTATAGGTGAAAAAGTAACTGGTTCGGAATACAAGCCCAAGAAAACAAGGAACCTGCAACTAAAAATTCCATCCTTTAAAAAAGAAATATATTGGGACTACTAATCAATGCTGAAGGAAAACCTCAGCCTATAGGGAAGTTCACAAAGCTCGGTCCATTCTTGGTTCGACCTGGACTCCGTCAAAAGGCCGCTCATGTACACAATACAAGACACATGCGGGAAATTCCCATAAAACAGTGAGTATAACAATACTATGTAGGAGTTTCCAAAAACCACAAAACAACACAAAAAGTAAAGGTACAGTCTTCTCCACACACTATAAGTCTACAAAACATATAACAATGGAAAATTCGATATATACTCAAAACCTAGACCCACTGTATAGAGGTAAGTTAAAATGACCCACAAACCCACACTAGGGATTCATTATGAAGATTTCACGAAGAACTCATCCGAGAGAAATTACTTCATGAGTTTGATAGCTCTGATAAAATCTATCCGAGAAGTACTTCTCAACAGGATGTATCAAGAGAGAGATAGATGAACTGATAGATCTGCAGAGAGAAAAGATACACTCATTCTGGTAGAACACACTCTTGATTGGGAAAATATCATGATACATGGATGAGGATCACTGCCATGGACTTGGTGTATACTAAGACTCATCCGGATTCAACTTCTAAGTAGAGGATCGATGTCCTTTAAAATTGGCCACATTGATACCTAACTCTACTTAGGGTCATAAATGGATAGAGAATCTCACTCTGGGCCTCTCGGAGGGACTCTGACTCTATCTAGAAAGTCCTGCTAAAGGGATCATACTCCTATTAATAGAAACTATACCTAAACTTTAGGGGAATGATAAAAGGGGAACTGACCAAAAAGAAACTTGTCCAAGATATGGTGGAAAAGGATATCAATCCATGTACAAGAAGTACATGGCATATAGAAGGGTCACACTTCATGTCAACTGACCTTGGGTACTGGCCGTACACAATAGATCATGTCACAAAGAGAATTTCATGTAGAAAAGATATGCATATTGTGTATAAGAGTAACACACCATTTACTACTATGAGGGGCCATTCAGTGTACATTGGTGATGTTCCCATACACAGCTTCAACCCATGACTGCCAACCCGTGTACCCGTACCTGGGGTAACCCATGTAACCGGCCTGGTTTGGCTATGTGGTGGAGTACATGCCATGTAATCCACCCTATGTCTATGTATCATTTGAGATACACATCGTGTCCCACATAAGGATCCACACACCGTGTGACAGGGGTCAAAGGTTGTGTCATCACATTATGTCACCTGAAACCCTTGACGCCACTCAATAGGGACCCACACCATGTATCATGGGATACATGCCACGTTCAACATGGCCCACATACACGACTCTCCCCCAATAATTTACCTGTACAACCTCCAATCCTCCTATATTATTACTTGAAATAAATTAAATCACATTTAATTTATAAATTTATTTTGAAAACCTCATTCATGTTTTTTTGAAATGAAGTTTGGGTGCCTCTTCAGATGCACAACCTATGCCCCCATCAATCCTATTATTATTCATTTGTCATTTTAATATAATCAATATTAGTTCCTTTATATATTTTAAAACTTTTCTTATTTATATAATTAAATTATTTTAATTTAATTAACCATGCATTTTATGCCACAATTACTATTCTTATTAAATATAATAATAATAAATCATAATTTCATTTTATTGTCTCAAAAATATTATTATCATCAATAACAATAATATTAATGTCCACCACATTGACCATGCCTGACCAGATTTTTGGAGATCTGAGTTTGGCCACCTCCATGTCAACATCGAGAATCCTCTGTTATGAGACTCTGTACACAACCTCTACTCGGAAATGATCTCATCATACCACATATCATCATCCATGTGATGACAAGGAAAACAAGGATCACTGATCTGATCCCAAACGACCTCTAATAAAAACCTGACACACAAAATACTGAACTAATCTAACCACTAAACACCATCCCTCTAGTTTATAAAGTAGTCCCTAAACCATTTTTTCACGTGTCATTCGTTTCACCGCAATGAATACACTATTTCGATCTCACTAAAACCTTTTCTCCCAATGTCGAATCATGACCCTGTGGTCCAATGATGAATAATGCAATGAATCGTGGGGGAAGATCACTAATTACAATGGTGATAAAAATTGTTTTCCAATCGTTCTTGGATAAGGATTTAATAGTGGGGAAACCTATGTGAGAAAAATTCCATATGAAATAAATAAATCAAAATAATAAATTATTTTGATACATGAGCTCATGGAAAGGATCATTTAGACACACAAAAAATAAAAAAAAATGATCATACTAAATATTTTAATCATAAGGTATAAACCCACATATCATGAGACTTACCTGGATTATGGATCAATTATTGGGGAAGAATACATTATCTAGTGATGAATGTGATCCACTATGTCTGCTGCCTGTCAATTCACCTTGATCTGATCACCAGTCGTTATCCGATCTCAATCTGGAGATGAAGAATTGGTGGATGGTCTTCTCAACAATACTAGGGTCAAGTGTTTGACCACATATATTTTCCATAGAATCTTACTTATAGAGAAAAATGGGTTAGGTAATTTAATTCAAAATAAATAAATAAATAAATAATTTTAATTAAATGCACTAGAAAATAGCTTCCTTTACCATACATCCATCCATAACCAAATTTTGGTCACACATTGGGTAAAAATTGCATTCTGAACTCAACCCTGGTCACATATTATTCATATGAGTCTCTTTTTGTGAGTTATTTCGGTAAATGATATTAAATAAATTAATTAAATTAATTAATTTATCCAATACACCCACCAATAGTTTCTCTATCTAAACATCCCACACTGACCAACACTTGGTCGCACCTTGGGTAATAGTTTCACTACAGATTCAATTGTGGTCACATATTATATATCATAGACTCCATTTAGTAAATCATTAATGTTTTTTGGAAAACTGCAGATGCATAATATAAAATATATTTATTATTTTTATAAAATTAATTCTGGTCTCACTGGGCCTTATAATAATGTGCCAACTCAGCACCTGGCTCTAAAAATATTAAAAGGAATAATCCAATGTCTTACATGATAAAACAAGAGCCTCTGCATTATTCCCATTTTCAAATATTTTTTCCCCGAAAAGAACAAACTAATAATATAGGTGGGGACATTGAGCAAGGATACATATCTTCCATACATCGAGATATATAGACAAAGTAGAAGTGTGAAAATCACTCATCACCTCCTCTTATAACATGACTAGAACCAATGTCTTTCCCGGAAAAAGGATTACAAGATTCCCTTATTCAGAAAATCCATCTTGATAATCTATAAAGAATATCTAGTAATTCAAGATCTCCAAGTTGATATCCTTAAGTTTTTTCTTCTAAACTCACGTAGGAAGTAGAGGGGTAACAACCATCAACTAGAGGTATGTTGGACCATCCTCACCATAAGAGTTAACTGTAGATAGGTCAACTTCTCCATCACATTTCTTGGAAATAGTGGATGGAAACGCTCGACTTGGGAATCTGCTATAATATTCATGACCATTGTGGCCCTCAAGCTCCCACTGCCTCAACCTATATAGGGTAAACTATCACTCCCATGTATAAGAATAAATATCCCAAAAAGTGGAAATTTGTATCTAGAACTGACTTTATGAGAGATTTCATATGACTATCACTCTCAGAGCATGTCTAGAACCATCCTCTTGTGTCTCACCTACTCCAACTCTAACTCCAAGGACACAAGAGTTCTATTAAAAAATATAACCATGAACCAACCCAAGAAATTTTAATGATATATCTCAAATGTATTTCAATCTTTGATGTGGTTTTCAACACTCCAAAGTGTATCCCTACGAACTAAAAACACCAACAATGGCTCTAGGAATCCGTTCTGAATACACCCACCTCTCAAACTAGGAATTAGTGATTACCCATCTTGAGGTCAAACATTGAGATTCAATTTTCCTCTATCCACTTGTTGAAGAGATCATCGATTCTAGAGGGTGGATGCTTCTCCCAAATAGTCACATGGTTTAGGTGACGTCTATCCAAACCAAACCTCAAGATCTCATCCACCTCCCAGATGAACAACACAATGGAAACCAGGTGAACACACCAGGTCATACAAAGCCCTACCTCTGTAGACCCTCCAACCACACCAATAGATCTCACAACCCCACGAGGTCATCTGATGTTGTAGCTAAAATATCAGGTCATCCCTGGTGTAAGTCTAAACAGAGGAACATATCATGATGGGGAGGTAAGCCTGAAATTTCCACAATAAATACGTCATCAATACCCACCATTATTGCATGATTATGAGAGCTCATAACATCCTCTAATCCAATTATAATACCCTCCAACTGTTGAATTTCCTTCAACCTTCTATGAATGAGGTCACCCTACTCCATCTAGGGATTACTCCTCATCAAGGAGGAAAAATCCATCCCAGAACCCAGAATCAATGTCATACTCACTTTTAGGAATCATCATAGCATGGATGGTCAATGATTAGTCCATATTGAGCAAAGCATTGTAGGGTATCACTACCTCTATTGAAATATATGGTGTTATTATCTCCCTCTCTTCACAGAGTAAGGTCACCCCATTGGAAGCCTCCAACACAAATATTAAGAAAAGGGTCCCCTATAGTATCACTAGGTCTGAAATAGGGTCTCCACATAGGGAAATGTGGATTTTGACGTAGTTTTAACAACTACAGTTGAAGCAGTAGTGATATAGTTTATACCACGAACTGCACTGGAGCCTCCCAACCATAAGATCCAGATACCAATAGCTCCTCCTTTCGCTTTCCTTCTTACTATCCTCAACCAGAACCTACTACAACACCCCTCACATCTTCATATCCTGATAACGCAGGTCAAAGGAACTCATTGACCAAACCAAGATACTATCCTATCTAGGATGAAACTGAATAACCTACATGGTTTTAAATCATGTAAAAATGACGCATCTCTATGGGGGAATTGTTCCTATTCCTGTCATGTATTATTCCATGTCAAACATCACCTACACAAGGCTCTATTGATGCCCTGCATCACCCTAGAGAAGGCTCACTATGATTACCACCATCTAAATGGATCCTAACCATGTGGGATATCCAAACCATAGAAATCGGTGCTGACCTAAACTACCTAAGAAGGGAGTCTCGGTCAACATGAACTGGGGTGATCTCTAACTCAAGAACCCACAAATAAAACTAATAAAGGGTGTGTCAACTACTGGTAAAACATGAACCAACTGCTTCTTTATGAAGAAAAATGGTTTTGAGTGAAACCATATGATTGGTTGGGATCATCATAAGTTTATTAACTTGAATCAATGAATGAATCCAAACCACTTCTACTTGGGGATCATGCTCATTGTGGAACCTCAACGACCTCTAGCGCTAAAACTCAAAAAGCTTGCTAAACCTATATGTATCCTCACCCTTCTATGCTGGTACCAACTATTGTTCGATAGATGGGGGTGCTGTTACCTGCCCACCTAGAAGAAGAACCTCAGAGGATGGACCTTGAACTGAGGCCTCATCACTCATCAGATCATCATCACTAACCAGATGTTGATAACATGGTTGTCTATCATCATTGAGGCATATAAAAAGTGATCAGGACGTACCATTATCTAGTGTGAATATATATATATATATATATATATATATATATCTATGAGTATATGAATAAATAAAGATAGTAAAATAATAAACCCTATATGATTCATGTACCATTAATCCATGCAACCAATGTCTCGGTATGCCGAGTCAATAAGTAGGTAGTAAAGGTCCAGGTGAATGGATAAATAAGCCACCCTCACCATCATTATATTTCATGGTCTATGATCCACACTCAAGAAACATTTAAACTATTTCCCTATTCCCAATGAAATCCCTGTAAGGGTATTACTCCAGAAAACATACCAACAAATGAATTGCTTCGATACCAATATGTCACGACCGGACCCAAGACGGGGCTCGATCTACAACTAACCAAATCCCGTCTACATACCCTAGTGGTGGAGACTAGTTCTAAAGACATATATAACATTTTAGGCCTCTTCCTATTTATTTTTATCAACACACACAACCATCTCTATGTATAAGTGTAGAGTGAAGAGTAAACAATGTAACATAACCATATAGTAATACTGTAATGCATAACCTCTATGGTGTACATGATCTCGACACTAAAAAATGAAATGTAAAGGGGAAAAATAGACACCCAAAAATAAATATGTATCAACCAAGAAAAAATGGAAAATTAAATTGTTGAGAGATCCCAACTCATAAATCCCGAACTATGACCACCATACATAGTCAAAGGTACCATATATCCATATCTCATCTGATGTCATTTTTTACCTATACTTCATCTTCATAAGACATAAAAAATGAATGAATAGCTCATTTTGGGGTTAGTATACACATACCTAGTAGGATGCCCTGAAAGATGATAGGGGGAGCAGTAAGAGATAGAACAAGTAGACAGATGATAGTAAACATGATGCATGATACAGTAAAAAAGAACAGCTCAACCCAAACCAAGAGTGGAGGTAACCTCATCCAAAAATAAGGGGCTCAACGTTTTGAGTAGATGAACTAAACATTTTGTTTAAATACCTATAATAGGAGAGTGGACTCATCTAACTAGGAGAAGATAAACACATAAACCACATGAGATACCCCATGTTCCTTCACCTACCATGAAAAGAGAGTAACCAAATCTAAAGGTATGGATATATTAGGTATATATATATGCACAGTCAAAAGAATTTGAAACAAGAGAGTGAGGTGATATCCATCTCATAGCTCATCATAGGAATAAGTGTAGCCAATAGTTTCAAAAGTCCATCAATGATGCCCATCATATCATGTGTCTACCCATAAGTGACTATCCAAGTCAAACCATGTCTTGGAATTGTACCAAAAATTCAAGTGGGAAAAAACTCATAATAGGGGACCTACACCCTGGTACGTTGGGGATACTTTTAAGTATATGCAGAGGCCCCATTCCCATGCTTTTGGGGGGTTCTAGTATGGTAGCCATTGAAGACCCACTACCTATCTCTACTAGAGGGTACCACTTAGTAGTCATCAAGGATTCCACTTCCCAGATACACTAGATTTTAAAATTGGTAGTCATCGAGGATGATACTTACCATCTCTATTGGTGGGTCAAATCAGTAATCTTCAAGGATTCCGATGAAAATATTTACTAGAGGGTCAACTTGATAATCTTTGAGGATGCCACTACCTATCTATACTAGAGGGCCAACTCAATTGTTATTGAGGACTTCACTTCCCATATCAACTAGAGGGTCAACTCAATAGTCTTTGTAGATCAACGCGATCACTTTCATCATAAAGAGTTGTCCAAAAAATAATTTTTCATAGAGAATTTCACATTGTACATATAAATCCATAACCAAGGGAACTAGCACATTCTATGTAGAAAGAAACTCAGTACAAGATACACATGAGAAAAAATACAAGTCCAAATGAGGGAGATATAAGAGGTTGAACTATCCTCAAATGGAGGTATAAAGCTTGTAGGGGACCCACATGATAGGCAGTCCCACACATCTTCATGGATGTTTCCTTTACAACAAATAGTTCTCTGACAATGTAGTACTATATAATGTGTATGAGTACTACATGAAATGGCTCGACCAAAATCCCAATGAGTGCATGAGGCTCATCATCAGTTCAAGGGAAAAATGTAATTCCAATGATATAATTATGAAAATGGAATCATATGGGAAATAAAATCACACCATTTTTATCATTAAGAAAAAATTCATGGGATAAGCTATTAACTTGTTTAAATTAGAAACCATGTGAAAAGTTCACATTTCACCATATAACACATGAATGATGTTTCATGGGACCAAGACACAAATTTGAATTATATACAAGATATTGGCCCTCAAATGTATGCCAAAGTTTCAAGATCATATTTCTATAGACAATTGGTCAATCTGATACCGTATGAAAAGGATACATCAGATAAAAGTTTCTGCATAAATAATAGTTTTATTATTACCAGTTGTTTCATTAAATCAAGAACAGATCCCAAAAAAGATATAAAACATTGGTATTAAAATTGATCCTCTTAATTACAAGGTCACACTTCTATTTACGATTCATTAATCTGATGTAATATGAAGGAGTTATGGACGAATTAAGGTTTTCCAAAAAAAAATGTAAAATTTTATTATTATTGTTAAAGTATCCTTATTAAAAAATGTGGGCCACACATAAGACTCTCCCACAATAAATTCTATGTATAACCTATATGTCACCTCTCTTATTCCTTTAATCAAATTAAATATCATTTAATTTGTTTATTTATTTTTAAAACCGGATTCACATTATTTTTTCAGAATGTGTGTCTGGGAGTCTCTTCAAATGGAGAGTCCATGACCCATTCAAGTCTATTCCTCTTCATTTATCACTGGAATAAAAATTATATTAATTCTTTTTAATATTTACAAATTATTTATCTTTATAAAATTTAAATCATTTAATTCAATTAACCACACATTTTATTCAAATATTACTATTATTATGAAATATAATAATAAAAAATCATCATTTTATTATATTAACTCACCACCGTTATTATCATTTATAAAAATAATATTAATGCCCACCACATTGACTATGCCAGACCACCTCATCGGAGATCAGAGTCTAGTCACTACCACATAAACAATGAGTAGCCTCTTCCACAAGACTCTATGAATGCCCTTTGCTGGGAACATATCTCGTTATACTACATGTCATCACCACATTCCAAATGGGAAAATAAGGATCACCAATCCAATCCCAAATCACATATGATCACAAAACTGCACCAACAGTTCTGAACTGATCCATTCACCAGATATCATTTTCTAATTTATAAATCTATCCTCTAACTATCAATTTTTATTTCATTAATGTCACCACAACAAAAATTAGGATTTTATCAGACTCTAACCCACCCTAAATTGAATTATGATATCATGGTCGAATACTAAATAATGGGAAGAATGGTGGGGGATAAGTACGAATAAAAAGGTGATAAAAATCATTTAAAAAGGCTTCTTGGAGAAAGATTTCATAGAAGGGAAAATAGCGTGAAAAACATAGCCTTAATGATGAATAAATTGAAATAATAAATTACTTCAATATAAGGGCACATGTGAAGGTTCATTTAAATACAGATCGATGAAAAAAGATTTGATAATTCTCAATATTTTAATAATATAGTTAGAAATGACAAATTACATGATATACCTCAATTATGGATTGATCATTGATGATGAAGTCATCCAAAAGTGATAATGGTGATCCGCTGCATCTACTGCCTATCGATTCACCTGGATTCTATCAATGGCCATCATCGAGTCTCAATCTTCTAATGATGAAGGGGTGGAAGCTCCTCTCAATGATCCTGAGGTTATGCAGATAACATTGGATATTATCCATAAGAACATAATTATAGAAGAAAATGGTTTTGGTAATTTAATTCATAATAAATTAATAAATAATTTATTTTAATTAAATGCACCTTCCAATATATTCCTTTACTGGATGCCCCAAGACAACCAACATTAGGACACTCTTAGGGTAAAATATACATTCCAAACTCAATGGTAGTCTCAAATTTCACATTAGAGTATCCGTTTTTGAGATATTTGGGTTAGGTTAATTAATTTAATTTAATTAATTAATTAATTTATCCAATGCACACGCCAATGGTTTCCCCATCCGAATATCCCGCACTGGCCATACATAGGTTTAGCCTAGGTTTAACCATGATCTACGGATTTTACCGTGGTCTCATATTTGATATCAGATACCCCATTCATTAAATATTAAACTTTTTCAGGAATAATTTACATGCATAATATAAAATATATTTAATATTTTTATTAAATTAATTCTAGTCTCATTGAGTCTCTGAATTCCATGTCGTCTTATTACCCGAATCTAAAAATATTCATATTAATATTCCATTGTCTTAGATAAAAAAACAAGAGTATCGAAAATAAAAATTTATAACCTATAGAAATCATAATGAAATAGTTTTGGTATCTTGTAAAATCTTTATCATTAAACCCTATAATAACCTTTACTATTAGAATAACCATATGACCGACATCCATTATAATTATCAAATAAAATATCCATTACCCAATGCATTGGAGAACATTATGTACTCCCCCTTCATATAAGCTGTAATAGCCTCACCTAGAAAAACGTGGGAATACACATCATGTAATATATATCAAGCTCACCCAACCCTATCTGGCTGAACCCATCATATTACAATATACAAGAACTATAAATAAAGTATATAGAGCTTATAATTCATCATAAAACTCATAAAAAATAATTAATCATTTAATTACATAATTAAACCACAGAATAGTAATGGGTTACATAAAAGTCCCATTGAAACATGATTCACCCATAGGAAAGAAAATGATTCCATAAAAATCTCATTGAAACATAATTAACCCATGAAAAAGAAAACAGTTCCATAAAAATATCTTTGTAACATGATTAACGCATGAGAAAGAAATGTATTTGATAACAACAATTTTAAAAAATTATTAACCCATGGAAAAGAAATGGGTTCCATAACAATCTCTTTGGAACATGATTAACCCAACGAAAAAATGGGTTCCACAACAATCTCTTGGAAACATGATTTACATATAGAAATGAAATGAGTTCCAAAAAAATATCTTTGAAATATAATTAAATAGATGAAATTAATAATATTACATAATAATATTTTTGAAACATTATTAACTTGTAAAAAATAAATGGGTTCAATATAAATAACTTTGAAATGTTATTATCCCATTGGATGGAAATGAGTTTTATAATAAACTCTTTGGAACATGATTATCTTGTGGAAATGAAATTAGTTCCATAATATTTCATTTAACCAATCATAATTCATATAGGGATTGAGTAGGAATGATATCCTTAAAAAACAACCCTATTTTATCATAAGTTATATCTGGGGTCATTAATGATGATGAATGGAAATGCCATTAAAAAAACATTAAATACATTCATGAGGAAAATACCATCTTTACTTCAAAAACATCTTCTTAGAAAAATGTCACAAAATATTACCAAAATACTTTCCTTGAAAAAACCTTATAATCATATAATTGAATCATATTGGAAAATAATGGAAATAATGGTAAGAAAATTCATTCTTGTCATAAATTTAAAAAATAAGAATTCTTTTCAAAACATTTGGAAATAGGGAGTCAAAAGTAACCCATTTGGAAAATATTAAAAAATTTATATTTAAAACCATTTAAAAATGGAAAATGGAAATTTAAAGTATTTTTAGAAAATAAATTACTTTTATAAAATATTTTTTTTAATTTTTTTAGAAAACATGAATATATTAAAGAACGATAAGTGATCTACAACAATATACATGATCAATATCACTTAAAAATGACTTTATGAAAGTTTATTCAATCAATAAGGAAGGAAATGAATATAAAATAGATTAAACACATTCATAATCATTGGATAAGAATGATATATGGTTGAAGGAAATAAGAGAAAATTATTTCCTCCAAATAAACCTTGAACATAAAAAATCCTGAATGAAAGAAGATTGCAATATAACGTACTTTTCCACTTTGATAACAATTAAATCAGAATACCCATGCATGAATAACCTTAAATGAAACATTTTATATCATAAAAATAAGGATTTACATGATATACCAAGTTAATTTGAATTATTTATTTCCCATAAATTGATATAGTTTCATATCATAAATGTGTGTCTCCATGAAAGTGAATTTGAGATGAATAACCTCTAACAAAATCATACAATTGAATTAGAGAATTTTACAATGAATCGATAATGTGTATAAAATTTAAATCCACATGAAAAATAAGAAATAAAACATAAGATAATAAATATTCAATATACAAATAATATATAATATCAAATACATTGAATAAAAAACACAACCCAATGAAAATAAATTGAGTTATGATAATCTTTACCACTTAGTGACATTCAATTCAAATCCCCTTAGATGAAATAATTAAAATTGATACATAAAATTTTATGATCAAAGAAGTTTTAATGATATTATATTGAAATGGTGATTTATAAACACTACAGAATATAAGTATGTATTTAATATAGAATATGTCTCATGAAAATAAAAAAGGAATGAAAAATGTACCCTTGAGTCCAAAATTTTATTGTATATCCGTTAATTATTATATTTTAATATTAAACTATTTATTTTATTTATTAATAACCATTTCTAGTATTAATACCATATATTTAAATAAATTTATTTATTTTTATTTGAATATTAAAATATTTAATCTCTTAATTCCATATTAGGTGTCTTGGGGATATTCTTTTCATTATTTCAAAATGGGTCTTGTGATTTGACCATGGTCAAAGAGGTCATTATTTCAAAATCTCTAGAAAAATAATAATGCAATATTTAATTTTTTTACATCAATTATAATTTTGATTCCAATAATGAATGATTGTAATGGCCCGGACCTCTCTGGTCCATTCCATTGTGATAATCAGGTGTATGAGGTGTTTCGGGAGGTCAAAGGGACTTATCCCCAACACTTTTCCAAATTTCCAATTTTATGAATAGTTCCATCAGTGAACTGTTCCAATGGTAGACCACTGTGAACAATGCATCGGTAACATTATATGAATAGTTTCATCAGTGACCTTTTGCGAATAGTGTTAATGGTAGACCATTATGAACAGTGCATCGGTAACCTTCTATAAACAGTGTCATCGGTGACCTTATGTGAACAGTGCATCGGTGAGGTTCCAACGGTGAGGTTCCAATGGTGACATTTTTTCCTTTGCCAAAATTTGAGCTCATGAATAGTGTTTCTAGATTGGTGAGGTTCCAATGGTGACCTTTTTCCTTTTCCAAATACTGATTTCATGAACAGTGTTTCCAGAATGGTGAGGTTCCAACGGTGACCTTTTTCCTTTGCCAAATTTTTCGTTCATGAAAACTATTTCTAGAAAGGTGAGGTTGCAATAGTGAGGTTCATGAACAGTGTTTCCAGAACGGTTAGGTTCCAACAGTGAGGTTCATGAACAGTGTTTTTTCTTTTCCAAAATTTGAGTTCATGAACAGTGTTTCTAGCTTCCTACAGTTTCACCCCTTTAACATTTCCTTTGACGTAAAATTCATTTAAAGCCTTGTTTTAAGGAATCTAAGGCTGATTCAAAGGCAACAACTCCTTTATTAATTTCTCATAAGGCTCAGAATGTTTTTACTTGGTCAAATCGCATGGTTTAATGCGATCCGCTTTTAATGGAAACCCCAACATATCTAAAACCACTACTCCATTAAATCTTCTAAAGGGACGAGATATCTTCTTTCTTATTCTCAGGTGTGAGATGCTTGAACATCCCAGTCCTTCCTGTATGAGTTTTCCAATAAAACTTTCCTCCTAGGATTTGTTCTGCTCTATTTTGATGCAACCAAGAAATATCGATCAGTCTTTGATATATGGTATGAACTATATTCATTATTTCGGGTTCATCTCCTTCTTTCTCTAGCCCAATTTATTTAATTTTACCCCCATGTTCCTAATGGGAATTTCTTGGGTGTTGGATGATGTGATGGTGTCTCTGAATCCTTGGGAGGATACAGTTGTCACAGGGGAGTAGACCATAACCCATTATGTGGGTCATTCTCGTATAAATAATGATAAGAACTGTTTGAGGTAGGGGATTCATTGCTACTATTTTCTGTTACATGTAACTGTCGAGTTAGCATGTTTTATCCCACTGGATCACAATGAAACTTTCATAATAAATATTTGATCTGGATAAATAAATTGAGATCGATCGTATGTTATTGCCTCTTGTTTTTTTAGATAGTGTGATATCTATTCTTGCTTGCTTAGTTTTTTTATTCTCGATTGAAATTGGTAAAGAATGTAAAGCTAAAATTAATTGATAATTGTTTGGCTAAAGATAAAGAGGCATGTAAATGAATCTGGTTCCTCTTATTGTAATTTGATGTTAATAAAATTGGTGTAGTCAGCATGTTTAATTATTTGTGATAACATACTGATTAGGTTTCCTAAATTTGAAACCTACGAATAATAAATTAGTTAATCCAAGATAGACTAAAGAAATGGATTTTTGATAAAAGATAATTCATTGTAGGCTTCTGAGTTACCCTCTTTCTAGTTTAAGGGCCAAGAGCCCAATTGGCATGATGGTTGTTTTCCTAATTCTTGTGTTGTGATGTGAGCCTGGAAGGCTATTTTGATATGTGGGGGTAGGGAGGCCTATTGGTTGTAGAATCAGATGACACCTAGATTGGCGAGATGCATCAGTTTATGCATGTGGTTGTCGGAGAGGACACCAGGGATGATGGAATGGGTTGGATGTGAATATTTTGATGCTTGATGTTTCTTTGATTGGTTGTCTACTTTACTTTCTCCACTGCTCGAGGTATCTTTTCTTGCTTACCCTTCTTCCGAAAGGGGCGGAGACGCGTGGGGTATGCCACATGTTTTCCTTGTCTAGATCCTCAAGGGAGGATGGGTCTACGCTTTTGATATAGGCGGTAAATACTTGATGATTAGTTATCTACTCACCATGTTGAACCCCCTTGTGTTTAGTAGCATTGAATGTTTTTCTAGAATGCCTAGGAATATTGGAAAGTAATACTGTAAATAAATAATTGAATAAATGAAGTTAACCCATGGGGTTGGAGCTTGCTGGAATGAAATGTTGAGGTTACAATTTTAATGGGACAGTGGACTTTGGGTGTGATACTAATGAAATTTAATGTTGAATTGTAATAGTTAAGTAATTTTTAAGGAATTAATTAATATAAATTGGAACTGATAAAAATGGAATGAAGTAAAGAAATAAATCTCTTTAAATTGTTATGTGCTGATAGGCCACCTAGTCTTAGTAGTGGAAATTGGAAGTCTGAGATATGTTAGCTGCAGTTGAGATTAAGACTAGGTTATTCCCATAGTGTGGTTGTGAGATATATTATCTCCTGTACTTTTTGGGTTTCTATACGCTACTCCACCCCATCAGTTAGGGAAACTTACACCCAGGGGATTCTGAGCCCTAGGGGGTGTTTTCCCCAACATTCTGGTGTGGGGATGGATGGCTAACTACCCCCTTTGGCCCCGCTCTCTTCTCATGGTACTTGCTTGTGGTGGTAGGCACAATGGTTAGTTTTCCCTATATATGTGTGTAGAGGGATATAATGGCTTGTGGTTATTCGCACACATATATTCTAGATATTTTATACTATGGACTACTATAGGTGTAACGTGTATAGGCTGTGATGGCTTGAGGATCCTTACTCGGTGTATGGACTGTAGTGGATTGAGGTATAATTCCCGATGTATGATACACATTATACGAGTTGTGGTGGCTCTAAAAAACTACCTGATTACTTTCTTGTGTGGAAGTGGTGGTTTTGTTGCACGAGGTGCATATTGTGGTGCTTCGCCTAGGTGTCTGTGGGATAGCCTTTTTGGAGAGAGATGTTTAGGATGTGCGACATTAGGGAAAAGTGGCAAACCAGTGGGGAAGTAGTAGCAGGGTACCCTTGATATTATTTATTATATCATATAAACTTGTTTATGTTATTTAGTGAGAGTAGCCATGGTGATGCTGGGAACTTAGTAAACCTATTTAGGTGAAGAGTTAGTTTGACCTGTTGTTCACTATGCTTTAGCATGCTTTCTTTACTTTTTCACGAGAGGCTCCAAGGAGGATCCTACTGAGTATACTATTATACTCACCCAATGTATATATACACTATTTTTAGGTCACTTGGAGCAGGTTTGATATCAAGCTAGTTTCTACTAGCTTGGGGTTGCAGGAGCTGTTCCGGCTTATAGTTGCTGCTATTTTTACTTTCTTTTGGGTATTTGTAGTTTTTCCCCTTTCAGTTGTAGTAGTTTTCATAGCATTACATTTTTTACATGGGATTTTTTTCTAATTCAATCTGAGTTGGAGTTGGTTGGTGTGTATCTTATCTCTCTATTCTTCATGTGTCCTCTTAGAGGGTAATGCCTCCCATTTGTGTGTTTACTATACCCTCAGTGATAGTCTCCAACCCGGGGCCTACTGAAGGTGGGACTTAGGGGTCATTATCTACCTTCTCACATTTCCGGCCCAGGAGGGGTACACTTTGTGGGGAGGGGATCGTGAATGAGTGGTATCAAAGGATTGGTTGAGAGATAGGATGGAGTATGGTGTTAGGCACAAGAGAGGTTTCATGGGTTGGTTGGGAAAAAGTGTCAGTAAAGTTTAGCATTTGATGTAAACACTAGAGACCATCTAAGACATAGGCGTTTAGGGCCCCCTGTGATCTGAGGCACAAACCATTAGGTTTACAATGGCTACTAAATGAGGTGATACTAGTTGGAGGGTAGAGACATAGGAAATGATCATGCATCATTCTTCTTTGTGCCTGTGTTTGAATGGGTAGACCTTGGGATAGGATAACCTAAAATGAATAAAAGAAAACAACTAATAAATTAATGTTGAGTCTTCCATATTCTAGGTTTAGGAGCCATAACTATTTTTTATTTATAAGTATGGATCCATGTCGACGTCCTCATCAGGATCACATAGAATATGTCTAGAAGGATGTGCTAGCAGATCAACATAGGGTAGAGGTTGATGATGGTGACACTTGGAGGAGGACACTTAGAGAGTTTCAATGCCAGATTCTGTAGTACTTCAAGGGCTCCGTTTCAGATGTGGTCACAAAAGACTGGTTGGAGGAGATCAAGATAGGATTCCGTTTTATCCATGCTCGGAAGGAGCATTGGGTGTCCACGGTCATGATGATGGTGAGTGGAGCATCAAGGTAGTGGTGGTTCTTGTTCCTCAGGTATCGTAAAGAATCAACAATCTCATGGGAGGAGTTCTAAAAAAAGTTTAGAGTTGAGTTTCTTTCTTCGACCACAAAGGCGTCCAGTCGCCAGAAGCTTCTTACCCTTAGACAAGGGAGCTCCAGTGTGCGAGAGTTTAGAATACATTTCAGGTACCTTTTAGAATATGCTTTGGACCTGTTTATAAATGAGGAGGCCAAGGAGAGGCTTTTCGAGGAGGCTTTGAATCCAGAGATCCAGTTCCCTGTCACCCCATTTATACTGAAGAAATATCTTGAGGTGATGGAAAGGGCCGAGGTCATCGAGAGGACTTTGACCAGAACCAAATCATCATGAGAGGGGAGTCGTCATGATTCCTCATGAAGCCAAGCTGTGGTTCAGGGTTCCCAGTTTTTAGGGTAGAAGAGTTTCCGTTCGGCCGGGGGTAGGTCCCAACCCTCAGCATCTCATTTCGTCCGGGGTAGCAGCTCTCAGGCCTATGCCAAGGGATCATGCACTTGTTTTTCTTGTGGTGGTTGAGGTCATCAGTAGCGAGAGTGCCTGACCTTTTAGATAAATCATCACTCACTAGGTGTTCTGCTCCAGGTTCCTCCATTGAGGATATTCTGATAGAGGTTATAGCAGTAGGTTTCACCAGCTTTAGATCAGAAAAGTGTGGATGGGGAAGGTGGAGGACAGCCTCATGACGTTCCCTGTCCTCATAGAGCATAGTGCAACGATGGTGGTGGTATTCATCAGGGTCAGAGAGGATGTGTAGGAGGTCGTGGTCAGCTTCATGCTTTAGCGTTTCCAGTGCAGGCGAGCCAGACATCATTCAAGGTACCCTTTTCTTGTTTTCTACCTTGGTGTATGCCTTTTGTTATTAAATAGTGACACACTCTTTCATATCACCTACCCTTGTCCATGCTTTGTGACTTGAGGTATAAAGGATTCTAGTGCCCTTGGCGTTGACTACACTAGTTGGAGGTCGAGCTGATTTGTTTGAAGTATGTAGAGACTGTGAGCTAGTGTTGGGGCATCACCGCTCTTGGGGATATTTCGTATGTTTATGAATACAACCATATGATGTCATAATCATCATGGATTGGTTGTATTCAGTGCAGGCTATCATGGATTTCTTCAGGAAGAAGGTCGTTTTCTTTGATGCATATAGAGAGCCGATGGTGTTTGTTGGCGAGAAAGATCCTCAGATGGGTCATAGGAATGTTTAGTCCTTATCATCCATGATGTCTAAGATAATTTTTAGTTCTTCAGAGGTTCACCAGATGGCATTTCCTAGGGTCGTAGAAGAGTACTCTGATGTCTTTCTTGAAGATGTTGTAGCATTATCCCCTCGATGAGAGATCGAGTTTGGGATCGAGCTATAACCAGGAGCATATCCTATCTCTATGTATCCATATAGGATGGCCCCTTTTGAGTTATGAGAGATATGTATACAGATTGATGGGCTATTACAGAGCGGTTTTGTTTGGCTGAGTGTGTCACCATGGGGTGCACCAGTTTTGTTCATGAAGAAGGCTGACGACAATCTGTGGTTGTGTGTCGATTATCATCTCTTGAACAAAGTGATAATAAGGAATCACTATCATATTCCACATATTGATGATTTATTCGATCAACTGAAGGGGGAAGGTTGGTTCTCAAAGATCGAATTGCAGTTTGGATATCATCAGATGCGTGTGAAGGATGAGGATATCCTGAAGACTTCTTTCCGTTGTCGTCATGGGCATTATGAGTTCGTTGTAATGACATTCGGCATGAAAAATGCTCTACCAAAGTTCATGGGAATGATGAACGATGTGTTCTATGAGTTCCTGGACAAGTTCATTGTAGTTTTCATCGATGACATCCTTGTGTACTCCACGTATGAAGAAAAGCATGCAGAGAATCTACGCACCATTTTGGGAGTACTTCTTCAACATCAACTGTTTGGGATGCTATCAAAGTGTGAATTTTGGGCTTGAGAAGTAGGTTTATTGGGGAATGTTGTGTCTCAGCAGGGAGTAGTTGTGGATCTATCGAATATAGAAGAAGTTTTGTCTTATTCATCCCCTAAGACAGTGTCAGAGGTGCGAATTTTCCTTGGTTTTGTAGGCTACTACTGGAGGTTCATTGCTGATTTATCACGAGTTGTGACTCCTATGAAAAATTTGACTAGGAAGGATTAGTCATTCATATAGAATGAATAGTGTTAGAAAACTTTTGAGTATCTAAATGAGATGTTAGTTAGTGCTCTAGTTCTTTGTCTTCCAGCTGAGTGAGTATAGTTTGATGTTTTTTGCGATGCTTCTTATCTGGGGTTAGGTTGTGTTCTGATGCAGCAGAGATCAGTTGTTTCTTATGGGTCTCAACAGTTACGTCCCCATGAACATAACTATGCCTTCCACGATATTGGGTTGGCATCCATAGTGTTTTATCTAAAGTTATGGAGACATTACCTCATTTGTGAGCGCTTTGTGGTTTTCACCAATCATAAGAGTGTGAGGTATGTTTTCTCCCAGTGTGACTTGAAAATAAAACAGCTTCAGTGGATGGAGTTCTTATAGGAATAAAAATTTAAAATATCATATACACCTAGTAATGGGAATGTTGTAGCTGATGCGTTGAGTCGGAAGGCACATAGTGATGCAGTGTGTGAATCTGGTGACTCCTAGAGTGTAATGGAAGAGCTGTAAGCATTACTCCTTGATATGAGAGAAGTTGGGGGTAGAGGTTGTCCTTTTAAGATGAAGGTGTAGTAATATCTAGTGCAGATGGTGGAAGAGTCCCAGTTTGGGGATCTAGAGGTGGAGGTCTGGAGAGACCGAGTTGTTTGTGGCGAGGCCCCTGATGGTTGGTTTGAGGATGAACAACATCGAGTGTTGTATCATGGATGGCTTCTAGTTCCTTTGAAAATGTATGAGATAGTTCTCAGAGAGTTCCATAGTTCTCCTTTAGTGGTAAATCCTAGCATGACAAAGATGTACCATGCCTTGAGGATCCAGTTTTGGTGTCTTGGGTTGAAGCATGCAGTTGCGGAGTTCGTGTCTCGATGTTTGGTCTGCAAGAAGGTGAAGGCCGAGCACCATGTTCCTGGTGGTCTGCTCTAGCTGTTAGATGTTCCTAAGTGGAAGTGGGAGGACATATCAATGGAATTTTTCACTGGTTTACCTCGATCTCAGGGAGGACATGATGCTATTTAGGTGGTAGTGGATCATTTAACAAAATCATCTCACTTCATAGCAATAAAGGAATCAAGCTCAATAGAAGTTTTGTCGAGGAATTATCCGGAGGAGGTGTTCAGACTTCATGGAGTCCCAAGTACGATCATTCTTTATCGAGATCCTCATTTTACCTCTAGGGTGTGGAGAGGTATCCAACTTTCTTTTGGTTCTCAGCTATGCCTTAACACTGCTTTTCATCCGCAAACAAATGGTCAGACAGAGCAAACCATCCAGACTCTTGAAGACATGTTACACTCTTTTGTCTTGGATTTTTGAGGTTCATGGATGAGGCACTTAACCTTGGTGGATTTTTTTTATACAATAATAGTTTTCACTCCACCATAGGTATGGCGACATTTGAAGCCTTGTATGGTCGACCTTTCCATTCTCCTTTGTGCTGGACTAGGGTCAGAGAGTCTGTAATTCTCGGACCAGAACTAGTGCAGAATAAAGTAGAGATGGTTCAGGTGATTTGTGAGAGGATGAAGATAGTGCATGATCATCAGAAATCATATGCCGATCAAAGGAGGAGACCCTTAGGGTTTGATTTTGGGGATTATGTGTTTCTGAAGGTGACTCCTCATTGTGGGAAGAAAAGGTTTGGTCGTGGGAGTAATATTTCTCCCTGGTTTGTTGGGCGTTTCGAGGTGTTAGCTCATGTTGGAGTTGTGGCATATTGAGTAACACTTTTCCCATAGATGAGTCGGATATATGATGTTTTCCATGTATCACAGCTCTATTGTTATCTTCATGATGACTCTAACGTCATCGATTGGGGAGAGATCGATGTTGAGGATTATACGACCATTGAGGAGCGACCTGTGGAGATCCAAGACTGCAAAGAGAAGGTGTTGCATGGGCATTCTATCCCCCTGGTTTGTGTCTTTTGGTGACACGGTGGCATGGAGGAGAGTACTTGGGAACGTGAGTCATAGATACGTGCTCAATACCTAGAGATGGTTAATGTTTAACTCTTTTCATGTATCAATGTATCATTTGTGGTTATATACCTTTCATGTTTATAATATGGATTTCCTTTTTTGCTTCTTGTGGATTGCTCTCTTTTGAGAGGTATCTCGATGGGTGGTTGTTCGAACCCCGTTTCATTTTCCCTTTAGGTGGGTTTTGAATTCTCGAGGATGAGAATGTTTTGAGAGGTCTCTGATGTAACGACCCATACATATCTGGTCCGTTTCTTTGCAAAAATCTGGTGTATGAGGTGTTTCGGGTGGTCACGGTGACTTATCCCCAAAACATTTCCAAATTTTCATTTTGGTGAACAATTCAATTTGTGAAGAGTTGTGAACTGTGTCATTGGTAACCTTCTGTGAACAGTGCAATGGTGAAGTTCCAATGGTGATCTTTTTTCCATTTCCAAATTTTGAGTTCATGAACAGTGTTTCCAGAGCGGTGAGGTTCCAATGGTGACCTTTTTCCTTTGCCAAATTTTGAGTTCATGAACAGTGTTTCTAGAATGGTGAGGATCCAATGGTGAGGTTCATGAAAAG
This sequence comes from Viscum album, assembly GCA_963277665.1. Lineage (NCBI taxonomy): Eukaryota > Viridiplantae > Streptophyta > Magnoliopsida > Santalales > Viscaceae > Viscum > Viscum album. The sequence continues at coordinate 254,343,484 of OY728127.1, forward strand.
TGTTTCAGAACGGTCAGGTTCCAATAGTGAGGTTCATGAAAAATGTTTTTCCTTTTCCATATTTCGAGTTCATGAACAGTGTTTCCAACTTCCTATATTTTCTCCCCTTAAACATTTCCTTTAACATAAAATGTATTTAAAGCCTTGTTTTAAGGACTCTAAGGCTGATTCGAAGTCCATAACTCCTATATTAATTTTTTTAAGGCTCAGGATGTTTTTACTGGGTCAAACCACATGGTTTAATGTGATCCACTTTTATTTGAACACCTAGCGTATCTTAAACCTCTGCTTTGTTAAATCTTCTAAAGGGATGAGATATCTTCCTCCCTAGTTCTTCCTCCTTATTTTCAGGTGTGAGATGCTCACAAATCCCATTCCTTACCTTATGAGTTGTGAAATATAACTTTCCTCCTAGGATTTGTTCCCCTCAGTTTTGATGAAACCAAGCAATATCGATTAGTCTTCAATATAAGTTATGATATATATTCATTATTTCAAGTTCTTCTCTTTCTTTCTCCTTGCACCTTTTATTTAATTTTACCCCCATGTTCTTAATTGGATTTTCTTGGGTGTTGGCCGATGTGGTGGTGCCTCTACATCCTCGGGTGGATACATTTGTTACAGGGGAGGAGATAATAACCAATTGTGTAGCTTGTTCTTATATAAAGAACGCCAATAACTGTTTGAGGTAGGAGATTCATTACTTTTATTTTCTGTTACGTGAAACTATAGACTTATTATTTTTTCACCTACTGGATCATAATTAAATTGGCATAATAAATATTTGAACAGGATAAATAAATTGAGATCCATTATATGTTATTGCAACTTTTTTTCTGGATAGTGTGATATCTATGCTTTCTTGATTAGTTTTTTTCATTCTTGATGGAAATTGGAAAAGAACGTAAATTTGGAATTAATTGATAATTTTTTTGGATAAAGATAAAGAGTCAAGTAAATGAATCTGGTTCCTCTTGTTGTTATTTGATGTTAATCAAATTGGTGCAGTCAGCATGTTTAATTATTTGTGATAAATTGCTGATTAGGTTTCCCAAATTTGGAACCTATGAATAATAAATCGGTTAATCCAAGATGGATTAAATAAATGGTTGTTTGATAAATGATAATTCATTGTAGGGTTCTGAGTTACCCTCTTGCTTGTTTAAGGGACAAGGTCCCAATTGATATGATGGTTGTTTTCATACTGCTTGTGTTATGATGTGAGCCTGAAAGGTTGTTGCGATATGTGGGGGCTGGGAGGCCTATTGGTTGTGGAAACAGATGTCGCCTAGAGTGATGAGATGCATCAGTTTATGCATGTAGGTGTCAGAGAGGACAATAATGATGATGGAACGGGTTGGATGCGAGTGTTTGGATGCTTTCTGTTTCTTTGATTGGTTTTCTCCTTTACTCTTCCCACTTCTTGAGGCATATGGTCTTGCTTACCTTTATTTTGAAAGGGGAAAGAATGCGTGGGGTATTCCATGTTCTTTCCATGCCTAGCTTCTCAAGGGTGGATGGGTATACACTCTTACTATAGGTGGAAAAGACTCTAGGAGTAGTTATCTACTCACCGTGTTGAGCCCCCTTGTGTTCAGTAGAATAAAATGTTTTTCTAGGATGCCTGGGAATATGGGAAAGTAATGTTGTAAATAAATAATTGAGTAAATTATGTTAACCCATGTGGTTGGATCTTGATGGAATGAAATGTTGAGGTTATAGTTTTAATGGGATAGTGGACTTTGGCTATGTTGCTAATGAAATTTAATGTGGAATTGTTAATGGTTTATTAATGTTTATAGAATTAATTAATGTAAAGTGGAACTGGTAAAAAGGGAATGAAGTAAGGAAATAAAGTTCTTTAAATGGTTGTGTGCTTATAGGATACCTAGTCTTAGAAGTGGTAGCTAGGAGTCTGAGAGACGTTAGCTGCAGTTGAGTCTAAGACTAGGTTATGCCCATAGTTTGGTTGTGAGATATATTATATCCTATAATTTTTGTGTTTCTATACACTACTCCACCATGTTAGTTAGGGAAATTGACACCCTGGGGATTCTGATCCCTGGGGGGGGGTGGGTGTTTTCCCCAATATTCCGATGGGAGGATGGATGGCTAATTAACCCCTTTGGCCCCACTCTCTTCTCTTGGTAGTTGCTTATTCTGGTAGACATAATGGTTAGTTTTCCCCATATATGTGTGTAGAGGACTATAATGACATGTGGTTATTCACACACATATATTCTAGATATAGTATCCTAAGGACAACTATATGTGTTACGTGTATAGGCTTTGATGGCTTGAGGATCCTTACTTAGTTTATGGGTTGTAATGGATTGAGGTATAGTACCCGATGTATGATTCATGTTATACGAGCTGTGGTGGCTCCCAAAAACTTCCGGGTTACTTTCTTGCATGGACGTGGTGGTTTTGTTGGATGAGGTGCATATTGTGGTGCTTTTCCCAGCTGTTTGCGGGCAAGCCTTTTGGGAGGGAGATGATTAAAACATGCAACATTGGGGAAAAGAGAAAAACTAGTGGGGAAGTAGTAGCGAGGTACCCTTGATATTCATTATTATATTATATACTCTTTCATGCGTTACTAGGTGAGAGTAGCCATGGTGAGGCTGAGAACATAGTATACCTGTTTAGGTGATGAGTTAGTTTCACTTTTTTTCACTGTGTTTTAGAATGCTTTCTTTTATTTTTCACAAGAGCCTCCAAGGAGGATCCTACTGAGTATACTGTTATACTCACCCTATGTATATATAAACTGTTTTTTAGGTCACTTGGAGAAGGTTTGAGATCAAGATGGTTTCTACTAGCTTGGGGTTGTAGGAGCTATTCAGGCCTGTGGTTGTTGCTATTTTTACATTTTTTGGGTATTTGAAAATTTTTTCCCCTTTCAGTTGTAGTAGCTTTCATGACATTACATATTTTTACATTTGATTTATTTTATATTTCAGTCTGAGTTGGAGTTGGTTGGTGTCTATCTTATCTTTCACTTCCACATGTGTTCTCTTAGAGGGTAATGCCTCCCATTTGTGTGTTTACTATACCCTCGGTGCTAGTCGCCAACCACGGGCCTACTGGAGGAGGGACTCAGGGGTCATTATCTCTCTTCTCACATTGCCAGCCCAGGAGGGGTACACTTTGTGGGGAGGGGGTCATGACAATGATTCTTATGAAAAATGAAAAATGTTATAATCATAGAGACGGTAATGAATATATATTCATGAGTAACATTTTCAATTTTCAATTATAATTATAGAAAGAAGATAAGTAATATTTTATCTTCACATAGTGATCATTATATCATAAATGACATATTATTTGATTAAATATACATTAATAAGTGAAACTAATGAATTACATATTCTAGTTTTTTTAACATGAATTCACTTTATTAAAATCCTGTGGGTCTTTATAGTTTAGAGTTCTAGTGAATTTGGACAAACTCTTAAATAGTTAACAATTAATTATAAGTTAATTGTTATACTCAACTTCCATTTTCCCACCAAAAAAACTTTTTTACATAAAAAATAGTTTATTTTCAATATAAATCTTCAAAATTTTTATCTTGACCCTATCATGACTCCTACTCATCCTTAAAACCCATGAATGTTTTTTTAAAAATGTGGGTGAGCATAAAATCTATATAAGGAGAATAAAATTATGAATTACATTAGTCCAGTGAAAAAAGAAAACCCATGTAATGTTTACCTTTATCATCAATGTATATTGAGTGTATGGAATACAAAATTTACATGTGAAAAATATGTAAACATTTTTGGTCAAATAAAACCATAAAAAAATGGCAAATACAGATAAAACATGCTTGAAACTTGGGGCATCATTGGATTCACTACCAAAACTACAGTTTTAATACCTTAATGGTTAACTTATAAAAATTAAAGAAGAGAAACCATCACATATATTCATGGGCTAAACATCACACTTAATCATAGAATAAGAATTGTAATATATTCATATTTTATCTTAGGAGAAACCTAATCAGTTAACTCCATGCCATATATAGAATAACCATTCTGTCAACTTCCATACCTATTTATTTAGATTTTTTAATTTTACTACATGTCCTTGGTTTATCATGGAACCTACCATCATGGGTCTATATCATCACCACCCATCCTTGGTTTATAAAGGTACCACCCTCCATCATAACAATTCCCTAGAAACATTTCATAATCATGAAATATTTCATCATAAAGACATTCTTAAAGAAAATAAAATTTTCATTTTAAAATCATTTATTTTTATTAAAAACTGTACAAACACAAAGTAAAAAAGTTTATTTAAAAAAATTCATGTAAACATATAAAGGAACTATAACATCTCATTACCATTATGAAATTCAATTTTTAAACCTTATCATGTTTATTTCCATTTTCATTATTTGGGTAGGGCTGATAAAGAATTGTAACGATACCAATAACCGTTAAGTAAGAGATTTTCTGGATTCTCAACATTAAACCTGTTAGATATGTATCCTTCAGGGTATTTACACACTATATAATGTGATTTCATGATCATTAGGTTCTAAAATAATAATAAATCCATCATTAACAAAAGGCGATGTGTTTTTTAGTGATATTGGCAATTTTCAATTACATGATGTGAAATTGGGTTACACATCATTTAATGTACTGACTATTTTTTTAAGCAAGATTCTTAGATGAAATTTATATTTATACCTTTCAATATTCCATTTATCTTGACCCAAGATCCTTTGACTCGTGTTTTTGGAACCCTTAAACCCTTCTGGGTTTTTTGTTCATCTTTTTTTTTGTGTTTACGGATGCAGTGCGAATTTTTGGGTAAGAGTTATTCCTGTATCTTCATATATTTATCTTTATCTCCTTGGGGTTTGATAGATAATATAAGGATTGGTTGATCTAAGACTTTTTATGTTGAATCTTATCTCTATGTTGAGTTCCTATATCTTTTGCACCTTTTTTCGTGTTGTCAGGTTCCATTGTTGGATTTGTGTTTCCTTGATAAAGGTAGGTTGTTCCATCCTGAATCTCAATTTTTATTAACCTTAAATTTATTTACTATATATTTAAATTCATTTATTTTTATGAATGAAATTTATTTCAATTTTTGGATTAAAAACCCATTTCTAGTGAATTGAGGTTTTTTGGAAATTAAAATTTAGCTTGAAATTAGGAAAACCAACAATTCCATTGAATTGGGTTGTGATTGTGAAATTGATGGAAATTTGTGGAAATTAAAATGGTTGAATTTTAATTGTGAAATTCATTGAAATGGTTTTAATTAAATTGTGGAAATTTAATTACTGAGTTTATTTCAAATTAATATTTATTGAAAAAATGGATAATTTTTTTATAATATAGGCCTTTTGGTTTTATCTTGAAAATTAATTTTTTGATAAAAAAAATTTAAAATTTGAAAATGAATGAAAATTATAGTGAGGGAAAGGGTCCTGGTTCTTCTAGTGTGACGTTCCAAAAATATTTTAGGGATTATCTCTGCAATGTTAATCTTCTATATATTCCATGCTTTCTGGAGATTTCTTTGGTGCAACTAAATGTTTTTCAAGGAGGATCTCATATTTGTATATATATCCATGCTTTTTCCTTTGAAGATGATTCATATAGTTTAATATGGACGTTGGTTTTTCATTTTGGGGGTGTGAGAGCATCTTCTTTAGTTTTCCAACAGATTGTAGATTCTTGGGATCTTCAATTTCCAGTGCAATTTTCTCCAATTCACAAATAATCTTTTTGTATTGTCATGGGTTCTTGGGAAGATTTTGTTCAGGTGTAGTGTTTTTCTTCTTGTTTTGTGGGTCGATGGATGTTTATCTAATTTAGATGGTCCTTGTATGCTCATTGTGGTAAGGATAATTCGATGGTGGTAGTCTGGGTCAATCTCCCAAGTCTTCCTCTCCCTTTCTAGAATGAAGGATTCTTAAAGATGATTGAAGATTCTCTCGATGGTTTCTTATGCTCGGATGTTAGGACCAAATCATTCATGGATACAACAGTTTCTCGAATATGTGTAGAGCTGGATATTTCTCATATGGTTCTAGAAAAGATTATTCTTCGGGTGCAAGATTCTTTCTCCCAGAATCAAGAAATTGTGTATCCCATTTTTTCAAGATTTTGTTCTAATTTTTCTCTTCAAGGTCATTATTTGCATGCATGTTGCAAAATTCATCATGGAAGATGGAAAAGGAAAGTTCAGGATGTGGAGATTGATAAAGATCAATTGTCTTCATATTTTGATATTTCTTTTGAAGGATTGTTGGAGGAAAAATAGTTTCTGGAAGAGATAATTCATGTGAATGAACATTTATCAGATACTGAAGTGTCTTGTCAGTAGAATGTTCCTTTTATACCAGATCCAATGACCTTGATTAAGGTTGGTAATTGTTTTTCTTCTATTTTCAGAAGTATAATATCTACAGATTTATATTGTTTGAGTTATTTTAAAAATTTGATGTCTGGTTATATTAAACCTCTATTATTGTCATATTATGAATTCCAAAATGGTTTTGGTAATAAGAAGAATACTCAAAATATGTCATTTTCATCGGCTGGTTTAATATTTGAGATATCTCCTTCTACTCTCATTGATTCTAGTTCAATTAAGGATTATTTTTCTTTGGTTGAAGTAGACGAAAGCTATCAATATTTGGAGAGTAAATGAAGAATCTCTCTAGTAGGGTATCCTTCTAAGCATAAAAAATTTTGTATTATATATTGAACTAAGTCTTGATAGGTGAGGTCTATCTCCCATTAAGAAAAGGCAACAAGTTCTGGGGTAAATCTTAGAACCCTGGTTTATTAATGTTTCAATTTTTCATATGGAATGCTCAAGGAAATGGATCTCGAGTCAAAACAAATTTTATAACTTCTATTATAGCTAAAGTTAAAATTGGTATAGTTGATATTCTTGAGAAAAAACGACAACCCGATAGGATTAATGATTTATCCAGAATGCTAAAGATGCATGGTTTTATGCAGGCAGATATTTTAAATTGTCATATGTGGATTTTCTAGAATAAAAGCTTCACGGTGGATCAGATTCAAGTAGGTGATCAATTTATTACAATAAAGACGAATTGTAAATATCATTCATTCTTTATCTCTTTTTTGTATGGAATTTGTGATCCTCAAAAAATATTTCTATTATGGAATAGCTTAAATTATTTTGATCTGGATGACCTTATGTGGTTTATTGGAGGTGATTTTAATATTATTACTAACCTAAATAAGAAGAAGGGAAGATGTCATTTTCTAAGATGGTCTAGTATTGATTTTACATAACTCATGGCAAGAAATGGTCTAATACATCTTGGGTTTCATGGAGATAAATTTACATGGTGTAATAATCTAAAGGTGATTTTAGATCAAGGAGTTTCCTAGATAGATGTTTTTGAAACATACGTGTCCTATCCACTTATGCCAATGTTAAAGTGGTACATTTGTTAAGAAGTACTTTTGATAATTATCAATTATTTATCACTCAATATTCCATGAATGATAAGGAGAGATTTAGATATTTTCAATATTAGAATGATAACCTGATCTTTCTTGATTTGGTAAGTAAGACTTGGGATGATCCTGTACGAGGTCACACATGGTATACTGTTCATAATAAGCTTAAATGTTTAAAAACGATTTTAAAGGTGTGGATGAAAGATCTTCATACACTACATAAATATATAAATGATATTATGAAAATTTTTGATCATCATACACATAGTCTGGTGGAATATTGGGATGTTCAGGTGTTTGGGGATCTTGCTCATAAGAAAAATATTTTGGAAGATATGTTGCTTAGACATGAATGTTTGTCCAGAGATAAAGCCAGAATTAAGTGGTTAAAGGAAAGAGATAGAAACACCGAACATTTTCACTCCTATATTAAGGAGAGGAAAATATTTATAAAGCCTAATATCTTACTTGATGATAGTTATTTTATAGATGATAGAGATACTATTTGGACTTTGGCTAATACTTATTTTAGAGATCTACTGGCTGGAGTCAATGAAAAGCTGCCCAATTGCTATCCAAGGGAGCCCACAAATATTTTTCGTGTTATTCCAACTTGTGTTTCAGTAAGGGAAAATAATGATATGGGATCCCTTCCACAAGAAAAAGAGATCTTTGAGGCCATGATGAAGCCTAATCCAGACAGTGCTGCTAGTCCAGATAGTTTCCCTGCATCTTTCTAAAGATCGTCGTGGAAGATTATCAAGAATGATATTATTGATGTGATCCAAGATTTTTTAAAGGAGGTCAGTTTCCTTGTGTTTCCTATGCCACAACTATAATATTGATTACTAAGACTAAGAATTCCACTTTCGTTCTTCATTATAATCCTAATAGTTTGTGTAATATGACTTATAAAATTTTGGCCAGTATTATTATAACTCATCTGTCTATTCAATTTCCATGATATATTTCTCTTGAGAAACATGGATTTGTGAAGTGACGTTCAATTTAGGGAGCTATAGATTTTTCTCATGAAATGGTTAAAGACATTAATCTTAAAACATGGGGGTAGAATGTGGTCATTAAACATGATATGAATAAAGCCTATGATCGTGTTGAATAGAGTTTTATCAAGAAAGTGTTATCTGGTATGGGTTTTTCTACTTGGAATTCTGATTCAATTTTTCATTGCTTTTTCTCTTCCTGGATAGAAGTATCTTTTATGGGTAAGACCTATGGTTTCTTTAAATCTACTCGAGGTCTAAGATAGGGATATCCATTATCTCCATGTTTATTCATCAATGATTAAGATGTTCTCAGTAGGATTATTCATAGAAGCATTAGTAATGGTGTTATTATTCCATATCGGCATAGGATGGGTTATTCTTTGATATCTCATCTTATGTTTGCTGATGATACTATTATTTTTATAAATGCATTTATTAGATCACTACAATGTTTGAATAAAGTTTTGGATGAGTATTGTCTTTGGGGTGAAAAAGGGATTAATAAAAATAAAATATGCTTCAATGTTCTTAGTTGTTACAATTTAAATCATCTGTCCACCATTGGAAATATTCTAGATATGTAGAACGGTGTTTTTCCTATGGATTATTTGGGGGATCCTCTATCTTCTGGAAGACTTTGTATTTGTGATTTTGATAATTTCATCAGCAGGATTATGATTCGGGTTACTAACTAGAAGAATAACTATCTCTCATTTAGAGGGAGATTAACATTGATAAATAGTGTTCTTCTTTCTACTCCGGTTCCTACTCTATCTTATGTTAAAGTTTCAATGGGGGTGATTAAAAGAATTGACATAATTCTTTCTAATTTCATATGGGATCCTAAGGATAAGGGTAATAGGAAATGGGTCTATTGGGAAAGGATCGATTGACCTATATAGGATGGTGATGTCAATGTTTGTGGCCTTGATATTACTCTTAAGTGAATGCATACAAAATTAGCATGGGAAATTTTGGAATTCCAGACTTTATGGGGAAGAACAATGCATGGTAATTCAATGGGTGACATGATTTCATTAAATAAACATGGTTCTCATTTTTGGATTGATATTAGTAAATTTTTTCACTTCCTTAGACCTTATTCATGTTGGCTAGTTGGAAAGGGTGATTTTTTGTTCTAGTATCATAACTGGAGTGGAAATATTATTGGTTATCTGGGTTGTCCTACTATGTTTATGTCATTTAAGGTATCATGTGAATTCCATAATTTTACTAATGCAATTTTGAAAAGGCATCAACCATATCTTTTCAATCTCATTTTGTTATCTTCAAGTCCAGATCAATGTATATTTACTCCTTCTTCTTTGGGATCCTTCTCATTTAGAGACTATCAGAAGATTATTACCATCCAGAATTCAATGGATATATGGAATAATACTCTTTGAGTTAAGAGTATTACTATAAAATATAATTTCTTAACTTGGAGAAATCGGAATGGAGCGAAATCTACTGATGATAATGTGATAATATGTGGAATTTATCTTGTTTCCAGATGTGTTTACTGCTAAAATCATAGAGACGAGAGATCAGAACATCTTTTATTTTATAGTGAAGGGGATAAAGAAGTTTGGGATTATTTTGGTGAATTAACAACATTATATTCTATAGATAGGTTGTCTCTTTCTTTCCTTAAATGTTGGTTCTATGGATTGGGTGTGAGAGGTATTGAAATAACAACAAGTTATTTGTTACTAAATGTGGCATGCTAGTGCTTGTGGAAGTTAAGAAATAAGAGTATTTTTGAGGGTCTAGTTTAAAATGGTCGTATGATTATATGTAGAATTAGAAATCTATTGATTCATATTATAAGGGCCTTGGTTATTTGGAAAGAGGATCCTTCTTTGCAGAGATTGATTCCTAATAATCATACTTTTTCTCAGGGAAATAATTCCCAATCAGGTATATGGGTGTTTTAGCAGCCTCCATCAAGGGTTTTGAAATTTAATAGTGTTGGTTCATGTGTTTCTGGTTTGATCAGTGGAGGTTGTATTGCCCATGATAGCTACAGATCAACAATTATGACCTTCTCTATTAGATTGGGTCAAGGAAATTATATTTATGCTGAGCCAATGGCTATGCTAACTGGTTTAAGCATATGTAAGAAAAATAATTTATAGATATCTGAAGCTGAAAAAGATTCTATGATCTTATATAATGCCATCCTAGATCGATGTATGATTCCTTGGTCTATATATTATATAATTATTAAACTAAGAAGCATCATTGATGTTGATATTAGAGTTTCTCATACATGCAGAGAAGTAAATATGGCTGTGGATTATCTAGATTTGATGGATATTCTGGGTCTATAAAATCTATGCTTTCATGATTCGATGAGCTTGAAGCTGGAAGGTGTTAACATCATTAGAGGAGGTGCTCTTGGTCTTCAATATTTTAGACCCCCTTGATTATTTTCTAAGGTTGGTTTTTCTATGAGAACTTGTTCTATATTGTACTCTCTTTTTCATGAATAAGAAATTACTTGATTGATTGATTGATTAAAAAACATTTTTTGTTATTAAATGGAAAATTGGAATTTTTAAAATTGTATAATGTTATTTAATTGTATTTTATACAGTCTTAGAATAAATTTCCCATCATTTTTTACTAGATCCCATGAAATACTAGGTAGGTAGTGAGTTATTTTGGACAAACACGCTAGGATGGGAATTCCCTAGCACCAGACAGATGCTTTGAAAAACTTACTAAACACATCATGGCACATCTTATTACCTAGTGGGATATAGATGAGTCATATCTTTCCAATGTCAAGGGATATGTGTACACATTTCGGTTATTATCATATGAGTGTCCGAGGATCCCCTAACCTGGAAATATCATACCTCTTAGAAGATGACCATGTTTCTCACTTATTTATACATGAGATATAAACATATTCTATTTTTTTGTGAATTGTTTTACATGAATTACAATTTAAATAAACTATTTTATAAAAAAGTGCTTAATTAAACCATTTTCGTAATGTATTTTCATCATTTGAAATGTATTCCTTTTTTAAAATATAAAGCATGATTTGATTAATTGTGATTTTTAAATGCTAAACCTATTTTTTTTTTGAAAATTGAAAAATCTTTATTTTGTTTATTATATGTTTTCATCTAATTATGGAATCCTTGGTGAGACCCTTTTGTGATTTTAGCTCACACCCTACATGTGCCTTTGGGTTTTTATAGATTATCTTTTTCTAAGTTCGAGTAGGGGTAAAGTACCACTTGGAGGTGGTTCTAGCTATTGATCTATGGACTTGTAGAGTTTCATCCTTTGGGTATTTGGATATTATTTCAATTTTATGGGACACTGCTATAGTATATTGGGGTTTTTATCATTGTTTTAATTATGGTACACTTCTCCCTATGGAGTTTCTTTTGCATTCACACTGTCTTTTTTATCTTCTTCCATAATGTTTTTGGAAATAATTTCCCACATTCATTTTCTATGATGCCAGGTGCTAGTCTCAAACCCATGGGAATTAGGAACACCCTTTAGGACATGTTTGGAATGACCCAGATATCTGGTTTCTACGGTACCCAGGTTGGATTGTGATAATATGGAATCATAGTGAGTTTATGTTTTTTTCTTGAAGATATTTTTCATTGTGTAATCTTATCGGTACTTAAGAGGTAGTTTCAATTATGTTCTTGGATGACTCTCACCACAATGAACCTTATGTCACTAGGGGTGGTTTTTGAAAACATGTTAAGGATTAGTTCTAGTCTTTTCCCTACTTTTTATTTGGATTGGTTGAAATACACATATTATTTCCTATATTTTGGGACTAAAATTTCACATGTTGCTTTATTTTAGTGTTATCTATTTTCTTACTTGATGATTGCTGATATTTTTTAGCATCACACTTCTAAGGAGACATGAAAATCAGATCCAAGAGGATGCTACTGCTGAACCTCAGTGTTATGTTCCTCTTGTGGACCTAAACATGGTTCAGGTGATGGTGCATACTATACATTATCTGTGATATACATCACCACAAGTTCCCATTGAGGATACATCCATGAAACCCTGGAGGGATATTCTTTGGAATCTTTTTCAAGATTTTATTCTTTAGATAACAGTATCATTCAAAGGCTCAAATGATCATTAAGAGTCTAAGGAATGGTTCATAAGGATGTATTTTTTGGGTTATTTAATACACTTGAGGAAATCACGGTGAATTGAACCTCCTTCATGCTAGAAGGACCAAGCTGGAGATGGTGGGACACTATTCTGACCAAGAATAATCATGATGAATTCAATTGTAAAAACTTTTAAATTATTTTCACTAATCAGTTATATCTAGAGTCAATATTATTATCCAAGGATATAGAGTTTTTCATGATTGATAATGCTGAAAGGACCATGACAGAGTATTCAAACCATTTTTCTAATCTCATTCATTTGGAACATGAGATAAAATAAAATAAGAAGATCAAGGCTCAAATATTTGACTTGGGAATATAATTTGATATTCATTCTCAGATTTTATTGATGAATTTTTCTTCTAATACTGATGTGTTGGATAGATTTTTGACATTTGAAATGGACCAAGCTAGTAAGTTAGGGTTTTCAGGAGTCTCTTTCTCTTCCAATGGTAGAATGGGTTAATTTAAATGGAAGAAGAAGTGTGATGTTTATCATAGTGGTTCTTGATAGTACGGTCAATCTAAAAATCCTCCAGTGTATGGATGAGGTCCTGTTATTTTTTTCTAGTGTGGAAATCCATGGAATTATCAGAGGGATTGTACTGATCCACGAAAGATATGTTGTTCTTATGTATTCTCAGGTCACTTACAAAAGTTCCCCCATAAATTTCCACCCCTCTTAATGGAATGGGATCGTCAGCTACCTCCCAAACTATGGGGTAATCATATTATTCAAGGATAAAAGGGTTCTACCCAAAGGCATCTAGAATGAAGCTTCTTAACATGGTGGAAGAGTCTCAAGAGTAAGTGGATATAGGACAAGTGACTATGAGAGGTACCATCATTATAGATTAGTTATTAGTGACAACTTTATTTGATACTGGTTTATCACCTTTATTTATTTCAACCCATATTTTTAATATGATAAATATTCCTAAAATGATTTTATCTTATGTCATGGTTATTACTACACCCCTTAGTACAAAGATAGAACAAGGCTTTCATAGTCCTTGTTGTGATTTCTCTCTATAAAATTTTGATCTTGTTTGTAGTTTTGTTGTTCTCAACCTAAAACCTCTTGATGTCATATTCAGGGTGGATTGGTTTGTTTCCAATAATGACTAGATTGATTGTTTTCTTTGATGGGTCTCCATTACTACAACCAGTGGTGCGTTTCGTGTATTACAAGTAGAATAGTACCCAAGGTTGAGGAGTTTCATACCTGCTTATCTAGAGTTGTGGAAAGTGATATCAATGTTCATCTTTGATTTGGAGTGGTAATATTTTAGCTGTGACCTCTCTCCAATGGTCATCGAGTTTCCTGACATGTTTCCTTCTGTATTCTCTAGGTTTCCACTAGTAAGGGAGGTGGTGTTTTTATTGACATAGTTCCAAGTACAGAAACAATATCTATTACCTCTTACAACATTGCACCATCTAAACTAATAGAGTTGAAGGCTCGGTTATATGATCTTCTAGAGAAAGGATTTATATTCTCAAGTGTGTCACCTTGGATATTACCAGTTCTCTTTGCTATGATGGATGATGGTTCACTTAGCCTATGATGTGATTACTGAAATACCAATTGAGAAATAGTAGATAAAAAATATTCATTTCCATAGAATAATGATTTGTTTGATATGTTAAAATGGGAAAAGTGGTTCTTAATGATAAACCATCATCATGGTTTCCAACAGTCAAGGATTAAAGAATCTATCATTTAGAAAACCACCTTTCAAAGTAGGGACTACCATTTTGAGTACCTTATCATTATCTTTGGTCTAACCAATTATCCTATTTTTTATGGATTTAATGAATATGATGTTTCACGAGCATCTCGATGCCTTTGTGGTAGTCATTGTGGTTGAAATCATTGTTTACTCTATGTCCTAGTAGGATTACGTGCATCATCTGAGAATAGTTCTGAGTTAGCGGAGAAATCACCAAATTTTTGAAAAGCTTTTAGAATGTGATATCTTGATTCAATAAGTGGAATTATTTGGACTCGTGGTATCCAAACATGGGATATCAGTTGATACTGAGAATGTAAAATATGTTATGACATGGGAACAAGCACAAAATGATTTTGATATTTGAAGATTATTGGGTCTAGATGGGTATTATTTCTGGTTCGTAAAGGACTTCTCGAAGTTGGATTCTCTAATGACAGATCTAACATAGAAGGGAGTAATTTTTTATTAGGACGAGACATGTCATATATCTTTGGTTTAGCTGAAATGTATTTTGAATACAGCACGTGTGTGGACTCTTCCTGAGGCCAGGAAGGTCTATGTGGTCTTCTATAATGCATTGGGTTCTAGTTTGGCTTATTTTATTATTTATGGGGATCATGTTTTTTCTTATTGAACTCATCATATTAGGACACATGGGTTGAATTATCCGACCCATGACCTTGGACTTGTAGTGGTGAAGCACACACATAAGAGCTAGTGAAAATACCTTTATGGAGATTGGTTTACTATTATCTAGTCCAAAGAGAATGAGTTATATGTTCTCGGAAAATTGTTTTAATATCTTCTATAGGCGTTGGGTGGATTACCTTCAGTATTTTGATTTTGACATCACCTATACCCCGATGAAAGTGTACATCATCATGGATGATTTGAGAAGGAAACATATGACCAAGGATATTAAGGAATCATTGGAAGAGTGAAACATGTTGGATCTATTTTCATAGTAGAATATAGGAGTCCATGAATCAAGGGATGAGGTTGATTTGGACATTGTTCATTTGAAATCCACTCTTCTTGAAATTATTCATTAGAGAAAACATCTTGATGATGAGTCCCATAACATTAGAGACTCTATTTAGGGTGGGGAGATAGTTGCAGAGTAGTTATTCTGTAATGTGGGAATTATATTCTTTTAAAACCTCTTTGATGTTCCATTAGTAGTAAATAAGGATTTCATGGCGGATTTCCATAATTCCATGTGGTCAGTGAACACAGGAACCACAAAGGTGCTCTATGAAATGCAATAGTAGTTATAGTCTCCATGTATGAGATAGGGAATTGTTTATTTTGTATCTCATTATTATATGAATGAATAGGTTAAGGCCGATACCCAAAAAACATTGGGTTTTCTTCAGCCACATCCAGTCCCTAATTGGAAGTGGGATGAAATATATATGGACTTTGTGATTCGGTTACCACGTATCCAGAGAAGGAATAATTCTATATAAGTTTTGAGCGATCATTTGACTAAGTTGTTATGATTTATATCTATTTAAAATAGAACCAAATTTGAGGAGTTAGGAAATATCTATGTGAATGATATTTTTGATCTTTATGGAGTTCCATCTGCTATATTTTCTAATAGAGATCCTCAATTCAATTTTAGTTTTTGATAGACCTTCACGAGGCATTGAGATATTAGGTTCATTGAGTATGGAATACTATCAGCAGTTGTATGGAATTATAGGAAGAGCTGTAAATATTCTTGATGATATGTTATGTGCCTATATTATCATCTTTAGTGGGGATTGGGATGACCATCTAGGGCTTGTTGAGTTTTTTTTATGATAATAGTTAACATTCTGAAATAATAATGGCCCTTTCTGAGGCCTTGCATGGTGGGACTTGTAGATCTCTATTCTGTTGGTCGGATATTGGTGAATGTTACATGATTGGACCAAGAATAGATCAAGAGAAGACAAAAATATCCAGTTGGTTTTTCATAGAATGTTGATTGCATAGATCATGTATAAGTCTTATGCTAATAATCACTATAGACAATTATAATTCTCATTTGGTGACCCAATATTCTTCAAAGCATCACCTCGGTTGGGATATCACCAGTTTGGGAGTTAAGGGAAACTTTCCCCTAATTATGTGAGACCTTATGAGGTTGTTGAGTAGGTGGGAAAAGTGTCTTATCAGTTATCACTTCCACCACAGCTGACGTTGATATAAAACATGTTCCATGTATCGTAACTCTGAAAGTACTTATCTTATCTATTTCATGTTCTGAGATCGAGCTATCATTTGGTGGATTCTAATTTCTTTGCGTCTGAACAACCAATCAAGATAGTTTATTCTAAAACCAATGTTCTTTATAGGGGGAGATACCTTTCGTTTATGTTCTATGGATGAATAGTTCTGATCACCATGAGACATCGAAGAATGAGGCATTTATGAGAAGGTAGTGCCCTCACCTTTTTGATATAGAAGCTTCTTGATAGGATTTCTAGGGAAATAAAGCTTTCATAATGGGGAGGTTGTAATATCCTATTACCCTTTTGATAATTATTTTATAAAACATGTCATATTTTTTTCCTTTTTCATTATATGGGTAGGGGAAAGAATTAATTGGTAGGATATGTATAATGGAGAAGTCAAATATTTTTTTGATTACTAGAATTAAACATATTGGTTATGTAGCCTTCTATGCATTTACACACTATGTAATGTGTTTACATGATTTTGATGTTCTAAAATAATTATAAATTTATTTTGAACAAATGGAGATTAGTTTTTTTGGAAATATTTTGTGTTTTTAATTACATGATTTGTAATTGGGTTACATGTTATGTAATGTATTGACAATTATTTTTAAAAATAATGCAAGGATGAAATTTTTATATCCTCCATTATAGAATTATTTTCTCTCAACCTAAGATCCTTCCATAGGTATTTTTGGATCCCTCAAACCCTTTGGGGTCATTTTGTTCATCTTTTGGTCTTGGTTTCGAATGAAATGTGACATTCCATGTAAGTGTTCTCCATCTATCTTAACCTTTTATTTCTATCTACTTTGGGTTTGATAGATAATCTATAGATTAATGGACCAAAGAACTATGTTGTTTAATCATGTCTCTAGTTTGAGTTTCAAGATCGTATATTCCTTCATTCGTGTTGGCGAGTTCTGTTGCAGGCTTTGTGTTTCCAAGAGAAAGGTAGGTGGTTCTACTATGATGCTCAATTGAATTAACCTTAAATTTATTGATTATTGATTTAAACTAATATACTATTATTAATGAAATTTATTTCAATTTATTGATTAAAACCCCAATTCTAGTGTATTGTGGTTTTTGAAAATTGAAATTGGTCTTGAAATTGGGTGAACCCCCAATTTTGTAAAATTAGGGTGTTATTGTGAAATTCATGGAAAATTATGGAGATTTAAATCATTTAATTCAAATTTTGTTAGTTATCAAACTTTTTAAATTAAAATTTTGCCTTTAATTCTGGAAATTTAATTATGCAATTAAAATTTTGAATTGATTTCAAATTCGTATTTGTGAAAAAATGGATTAATAATGGTTTTGAAAAAATCATTTGGGTTTTATCTTGGCAAAGGCATGATTTGATTAAAAACCCATTTTGGGTTTCAAATAGAAAACTAGAATTTTTAAATGGTATAATGGGATTTAATTGTGTTTTAATAAGTCTTAAAAGAATTTTCCCATCATTGTTTTGTAGTAGGGAGCATCCAAGCCTACGTAGTTGGTGTGTTAGTTTGGATAAACATGCTAGGATGGGAATGCCATAACAACAGATTTCCCCTTTACAACACTAACTAAACACTTATTAGGACATCTTATTCCATATTGGGTCATATATGAGTCCTCTATTTCTCGTCCCGAGGGATGTGTGTATACATTTTACTTATTATCACATGACTATGTGAAGATCTCATAACCTAGAACTATCATACCTCTTGGTAGATGACTTTGTTTCTCGCTTGTTTATATATGAGATATAAATTTATACCAATGTTTGTGAACTATTTTACATGGATTCTGATTTATATAAACTATTTTATATAAAAGTGTTTATTAAACCCATTTTTTAAAGTATTTTAATCATTTGAAATGTATTCCATCTTTTGAAATGTAATTCTTTATTTTTTTAAAAAATTATTTCAAAATGACAGACTAGTTTATTTGAAAATTTATATAACTTCTTTTTTTAATTAAATATTGTCATATGATTATATAATTTATGGTCAGATCTTATTGAGATTATAGTTCACACCCTACCCATGATATCAGGTGTTTTTAGATTATCTCTTTCTAGGTTTGATCAGGGGTCAAGTACCACTTGGAGGGGGTTTTAGTTCTTGATCCGTGGACATGTAGAGTTTCATCCTTTTGGACATAGGATATTAATTTAATTTTCTAGTACTTTGAAATATTATTTTGGGTTTTATGCCTTTTTTAATTCTTCTACACTTCTCTTTATGAATTTTCTTTTGTATGCATGCTGTCTTGTTTATCTTCTTTCATGATATTTGTGGAAAAAGAATTCCCACTTTCATTTTGTATGATGACATGTGCTAGTTTCCAACCCATAGGGATTGAGAAAACCCTTAGGTCCATCTTAGGTCATAATCATTTATTGGGTTACTAGGATACCGAGTCTGGTTTATGAAGTAAATCTTCAATGAAAAAATTAGTCATGATAGTGGGAAAAGATACTCTAGTCTTATCACTTAAAAACATTCAGTTCATATATATTTTTCTAGAAAAGTCACAATGTACCTCATTTGAAAAATGAAAAAAGACACCTTATAAAATATCTTGTAAATATTAAAAAATAAATAAAAATTAAACTTATAGGATAATGGTAAAAATACTTTTCTAAATCCATTTTATAAATTATGGATATGGAAGAAAAAACAGGGTTTTAAGGGAAACATTAAAAAATAATTTTCAATAGAATCTCCTTTAACTTTAGTCCATCTCATCATATAAGCTCGTTATATTACTAAATAATAAAATTATGTATATTTATACATTCTTATGAATATTTTATTTTCATATTATTCCATTTATATAACATATTATAATTTCATTTACAATTACGTAATCATTTATGTTCACGTGAGATGTTTTGATGTCGATTCATAAGTCAAGAATGAATTTGGTTGGTTATTTTTTGTCAAAGTCTTCATTATTAAAAAAAATCAAGAATAATTATCATAAAATAATTATAATTTTAATACATAAATTATATGTTTATATTTTAGCATTAAATATGGTTATGAAAAATGAACTATATTACAATCATAGAGACGGTAGGATGTATGTATGCCTGAGTAATGGTTCCATTTTTCAATCATCATTATAGAATTAAGTTAAATATTATTTAATAATAGAATAATGGTAATAATATCATATATTAAATATAATTTCATTAAATTTACTTATAAGTATCATCCATGTGATTTGGTGATGAAAAATGAATCACATAAATTTGTGGATGTGGTAGTCTACGAGTACACACAAATGACGTTATCATTTTTCTATGCATGGAATGGTAAAAAGAAAAATGGTATATTATCTTTTAAAAATTTTAAATTTTAAGTGAATATCATATGTAAAGATTAATTATATAATTATAACAACTATCAAGAGGTGATTATGGAAAATAAATCTCATCGGTTCACAATGTGGTAGTTCTCCGTACACACGAGTGATGAATTATTTTCAAATTTTACTGAAGAGGATATAAATATAGGACATTAGACTAAAATAATAAAATATATGTATGTTTATGATGATATATATATAATTTTATCATTGTTAAAAAAGGTTTTTATTATTTATAAAAAATAAAACAAAACATTTTGATAAAAACTATACATCTTTTTTCGCGAAACCTCCTTTTCTAAATACCCTAAGACCTATAAGATTTGTATTATGACCCAAAGATACCTCTATGACGATTAAAGGTATTATACTAAGTTATTTAGGTTGTCAATGATAATTGTTTTTATTTTTTATTAAATGATAAGAAGAGTTTACCTTTTATTAGAGAGGTGAGGGGAACTCTTGACATTTCAATAAATATTAAAATATTATAAATTAAATTTCTTTTTAAAATTAATAAAAGGCGAGTTATTTAAAATGTAAGATGATTATGGGTCTAAATAAAATAATATAATATAAATTAGAAACTTTTAGACTATATTTCAACCCTTATCCTTTTGTTCTAACCCTTATATAACCATGCTAACTCGTATGGTAATAAAATTGATGTTTTACTCTATGAGGTTTGATATAGTATCAATAAAATGAAAAAAGGCTGATAATTGGACCTTGGTTGATATATTAAATCTTATCATAATAACTTAGATGAAGATAATATTTTCCTGAATTTTATATAATTTAATAAAATATTATTTATTATAAATGATCAATAATCTCAATTAATAGAAACATTAATAACATTAAATTTAATAATATAAATAAAAAATAATAAATTTAAATCATTATTTAAATAAATCGATAACATATTATGTTCATATATTTAATTCAAGTATTTCATTAATTATCTAAAATGATATTAATTTTATAATTTTTAATGTCATTTATTTTATTTTCCAAATAATTGAATAATTACAGTATCAACGTTATGAAAGCATTTAATGTAATCATTTCACCCATGAACATTAAAAATAAATTACCATGAATATGATAAATATATTATTTTTAAAAATACTCTTTATAGTCAAATCTATCTTCTAGATAATACCAATTTTAAAATACAGAATTTGTAAAAAAAAGTTGGTTACATGTTGAACATTTCAATAAATAAAATACTATAAAGGTCATATTATTATCCAAGTGTTCCCAAATGGACATAAATTTGACCCTTGGATTCATTATGGTCTATATACACTCATTCAGTAAGATTTTTTTTATGTTTTCATGTCATTTAATATTTCCTCTCATTTTTTATACTAAATAACATGATTTACCAATTATCGTGGTAACAAATATTACTAAGGTTACAATTCATACTATAAAAAATTTGAAAATATATATTTAACAAATATGAAACCACTTATTCAAAATATGGAATCAATTTTTCAAAATTCAAAACATATAATTTTTATAATTTTATTTTATATTAATATTGTAAAGCGCAACCAAAGGTAGTTTTTTTGAAAAATTCCTTTTTATCTATAAAATATTTTTATACTCAATTAAATTATAAAATAAATTTTAAGACCCATAATTATATTATAATAAATAAAAATTAATAAATTAATATTTAATACTAATTGAAAACATATTTTTACCTTTTAAATAAATTTTAGTTTTTAATTAACTTCATTAATTCTCACTATTTCTGGTAAATCAATATTTTCCAAATTCTCTACAAAATTAAACCAATTTTAATGTTAAAACGATGAATTTAAAAATTATATTTATTTTTTAAAATTTATAATTCTATAATTTTAAAATTAATACTTTAAATAACACTTTATAATATTTGAGTCAAATAAAACCATTTCCTTTCAAATTTTAAGAATTAATTAATATATTTATAATGACTATAACTACATAATTTATTAATAATATTAAATATAAAGATTTTGTATTGTATAATTACCTCTATTGTCATGTGATCCCCCTTTTGTAAATTTCATCCTCAAAAGTTTGAACACAAACACAATAATGGTTGTTTTGTTTTTCCTAATATCATTTTTGAAATCCCGAACCATAAAATGGATTGATAAATATTCCACTTGATTAGAGAGAAAAGAGATATTAATATTACATATCGAATGACAAATACTATATTTCCATTAGGATAAAATAAGTGGGTTGTGAAAACAATTATATGGAACATAAAAATAAGTTCCATGGACTAATAGAGAAGAATATAGAACATGGTCATGAGAATGTTAAAAACCATAAAATCGTAAATATCTTATTGGTTTAAAGGCCATTGATTTCTCAATATTAAATGTAAAAAAATGAAATATTTGTTTCAAAAGCACATTTCCTAAATATGATGAATTTGTTTACTTTTTATACTAAGAACATAAGAAAACATAGTTACATGAAATGTAGAGTTTCATATTTTAATAAATTTTCTCCACAAACTCATATTTTTCTCCAAATAATGTTGATTTAAGATGATTTTTTCAAGCATAATAAAATAGAATCAACATATACCAATCAAAAAATCCAAAAAAGATTAAATATTTATTTCTCCTATCTTTATAAATTAACCAAATCCAAAAAGGTTAGTTCCAGAAAAGATATTTCACAAATGAATAAACATTTAAACGAAGAAAAACTACCCGAATCTCCAAAAATCAAAAGTAGTTTATAAAGTTCAACATATATCTTACAAAACAAATATATCCTTAAAATTACTAAAAATTATTATAGTCTACTATTGAAACCCAAAAATCAGAATGATTTGAACACTTAGTTATTCTAGAAAAATTTTACATTTATCTTCGAAATCAACATCAGTCAATATTAATGTCTCATAATAATAATTTATTTTACAAAATCACATTATCTCCATGATATTATAAATATTTAAATAATTAAACTGAATAACCATAATTCCATAATAAAATCATATATGAATCAAATTGTTTTTTCAACCATTATATCTCAAATAAAATATCATAGTTTTATGTTTAATTTAATCCTCTAATGCTCCCAAAAATTCTAGTGATCTTATTTAAAAATAAAATTAGTCTCCAAATCAACTTACAATCCCATGGTTTTCTCTATGACCAAACATATATTACTATTTTTAAATAACCTAAAATTACATCTAAATCAGAGATCATATAAATCATAAATTATACCAATACCTTTAAACTCATTTCCAAAAAATGTATATGAATTCTTCCGCAAATTTATCATTTGATCATAATAAAACAAATGGTTTCATAAACCTCAAATATTTATCAAAAGTAAATAAATTTAAAAAAATAATTTTTACCTTTTCACTAAACAACCTTTCAATGGTATCTATTCTATTATATATATTGTTTAAAATTTCGAAAACAAAACTTAATAGATAATAATCCTTAGGTGTTTCATTATTTTCATGATATTGGTAAATTACTATTTTATCACAATTCTTATGACCTGATATATAAAAACATCATTCATTAAACATCCTTCCCAAACCATTAACCATGTTTTTTATCTTATTTCATAATAAATCATTACTATAATCATAGATATTAATTATATACTTATGATTCAAAAATATCCAAAAAAAAGCATTTCATACTTAGAACATAAGAAAAAAAAGTCATACCTTAAATCGAAACATCAAGATATTTTTTATATTGACTTTGTCTTCTAACATGATTCCAAATATCCAAAAAGTAATTTATCATGTTTATTATTGAATTTACTTTTTTTAGGGAGTTGGTAAAGTTGTGATTTTGAAATCAAATGAAAAAGATACCATGATCCATTTTTTATAAATTTAAAGGCGATAGATTAGTCAAAACAATTTCTTGGATGTGATTTGAATACTCATAAAGATTTCAAAATAATTTGAAGAATCATTTTTAATAATAATTATAATAAAATAATCCAAAAATTATAAAAAGGTTGTTAAAGATCACTTTCCTTCAATACTGGTAAAGGATAATTAATCTTTAGAAAATAACATCATTAAAACATGAAATAAATTATATAATGTCAAAATGGAAATGGTCCCATTAAGGATAATACCAAATAAAATTCATATTACCATATCCTTTAAATACTTTATACCTAAGTAAATTATCTTTATAAATCCTTTCTTAAAAAATATCATTAGTCATATAAAAATTTCATAACTTGAAACCTAAAAAGTTACTTATAATTCATTGAACTTATGATTAGCCTTAAAATTTTAAACCCATGATGGAATCCATAACTCTTAAGATAACCTCCAATGAAAACATCCTAATCAATAATGTTATCTAAACCATAATACTATAACAACTGTATGAAACTGACCTTATTCATTACATATTCTAGTGATTTTGAACTAGAATTAAAATTTTCCAAATCAAAACTATTTTTTTGGTTTAGAGTTTTATATAATTCGGAAAAACTCATAAATTGTAAACCTATACATTAATGTTGGATAGTTACACATAATTTCTATTTTACCCACAGAAAAGAACCTTTTCTATAAAACATGGTTTCTTTTCAAGACAAATCTTCACAATTTTCATCTTGACCTCATCCTTGTCCCTAATATTCCTTAAACACTATGGAAAACATTCTAAAAGTTTGTGATGAGAAAAACAATTAGTAAGGAAAATAGAATGAATAAATATATTATTGAAGTTAAAAAATAAAAACCCATGTAATTTTTTTCATCATCTTCAATGTTCATACAATGTCTGAAATAAAACTTTTCACCATGAAAAAAAACAAATTGGTTTCTCAAATAAATCCTTTAAAACCCATAAGAAGAATAGATAAAACATGTTAGAAACACGAGGCATCATTGTATTAACCACCACAAATACTCGTGGAAGTCCTTCATAGTTAAATTATAACCATTTCCATATAGCAACCATCACAACTACTCATGGATTAACAATTAGATTTAATCTTTGAATAACCATAAACATATATTCCCATTATCACTTAAGAGAAACCTAATCATTTAACTTTATCTCATATGTGGAATAACTATATTGTTGACTTCCATACCCAATGAACTAGAGGTTATAACATATCCACCCATCCTTGGTTTATCAATAAAAAACCCTTCAATGGTTTATAACAGAAATCCCATCCTTCTTTTGTAATGAAACCACCTATCATCATAATAATACCCATGATCCATAATATAATCATGAAATATTTCATCATAAAAACAATCTTAAAGAAAAATAACCTTTTCATTTCGAAATCAATAATTTTTTGGAAAAACATTTACCCACATAAAGGAAAAAGATTAATTTTAATATAACCATGAAAAAATTTAATGGAATATTCAAATAAAATATTTTCATAATGGTAGGAGAAGCCACTAATTCTATATAACTTAAAAAAACATGCCTTTATTATTTTTGTCAAAAAAGTCACAAAGTACATAATTTTTAAAACAAAAAAAATTCCATTAATACCATTTTATAAAAATTAAATAATAAGAAAAAATTACTCAAATAAATAATAATATAATAGAAAAACATTTTTAGAAAATATGGATATAGAAGAAAAATATAGTATTAAGGGAAACATTAAAAGATAATTTTTTTAAAAAGTCCCTTACCTTGAGTTTGACTCGTCACGTTCATTATTTATCTTTAAGAATAATAAACATAGGGTAATTTAGAAATTATTAATAATATTTTTCAAGTGTATCATTACTTTTACAGAATTTATTACAATGTTATATAAAATTAGATAATTGTTTAGGTTTACATCAGATGTTTTGATGATATTTGGTTCATATGTCCAGAATGAATTCAGTAGGTTAATTATGGTCAAAGAGCTCATTATCACATCATATCAAGAATAAAAATAATTAAAGTATAATCAATATAACACATAAATTATACTTTTAAATCCAACCATTAAATTTGTTTATGAAAAATGAACAACATTACAATCTTGTAGAGGATACACCATATGTACACATGAGTAACGTTACAGTTTTTAAATGATCATTACAGAAACAAGGTACATATTATTTTAACATTATATAAAGGTAATAATAATATATATATATATAAATCATAATATTTCTGTAAGCATACTTATATATAATCAATGTTAGATGCTGAATGAATCACATTACTTCGTGGAGGGGGTAGTTCATTTGTACTCACAAAGGATGTTATGATTTTTCTGTGTTTGTAAATACGTGAGGTTAAATGATTTATTATATTTTCATAATTATAAATATGTAATGAATGTAATATATAAATATAAATTCAATCATTTTAACCAGTCTGGAGATATAGTGAAGGAAAATAAATTATATCAGTTCCTGACACAGTAGTCTGTCGTACACAAAAATGATGAATTATTTTCCCATTTGATGGAATTGGATGTGGAAATTGGTCATGAAACTAAAATAATGATCTATTAGTATATTATTTATACTGTATTTATTTTTTTTATAATTGTTGAAATTTTTTAAAGGTCTATGGAAGAAGAAACAAAACTAAAACATGCAGATACAAAATATACCACTTCTTTAGAAAACCTCATTTTTCTAACACCTTAATACTTATAGGATTGGTATTATAACAAAACCAATAAATATATAATGAGAATATGGATTATATGAAGTTATATTAATAAATTTTTGTCTTAAAAAATGTGTTTTTTTGTGTGAATTAATGAGATCATGAGGTTCCTCTTTATAAGAGAGGGGAGGAGCACTATTGACATTTTTCAAAATATTAAATTACTATAAATTAATTTACAATTAAAAATGATACATAGTAAGTTATTAAGATAATACAGTGATTATGGATCTAAATTAACATATAATATAAAATTATACATGTTTTTAATATATCTATAACCTCATTTGTTTGTTTAAACACTTATTTAACCCTTTTAACTCTTACAATAAGAGCATTGTATTTTACACATTAAGGGTTAATATAGTAAATATAAAATGAAAAATAGGAAGCAGTTAGACCACAGAAGATATTTTAAACATTATGAAACAATATTATCCTAACATATGACTTTATTCATTTTATACCATTTATGAAAATATTATTTATTATAAAATGTCGGTAATGTCAATTTTTAGAACTATTTATTACATTAAAATTAATAATATGAAGATAAAGTTTATATTTCAAAATAATTATTTTAAAAAATACCTAAAATCAAAATATAATCTATATTTTTTTGGATCACCTTAATTTTCTCAAATTATATTAATTTTTATATTTTTAAAATTTTTAATTTGATTTTTCAAGTAATGGAATAACTACTGCATCGACACTATGAAAAAATTTAAGGTAGTATATTATTAAATATAAATTAAAAATAAACTTCCAAAATTAATATAAATATTTTATATTTTAAAATAAAATTTATAGAAAAAACTTTCTCTTAGATAACACCATATTAAAAATATTACACTTATTAAAAAAAGAGTGTGACATGTTTTAAATTTAATTAAATAAAATACTATAAAGGACTAATTCAAATTAAAGTGTCCCAAAATGTCATATATATGATCTTTTGATTCTTATTATAGATATATAGTCATAAATATATATTTATGTAAGTGTTTGGGTCTTCAATATTTCTTATTATTTTATTTTTATCCAAAATTACCCGATTTACCCTTTATCCTAGAAATAAAAATTACTACTGTTAATCTTCATATTGTCCAAAAATAAAAGGTATATAGTTACTAAATTTGAACCTACTAATTGAAAATACTTAATAAATTATTCATACTTATAAACATATAAGTTTCATAATTTGGTTTTAATTTAAACTAGAAAAACGTAACAGAAAATAGTTTGTATGAAAAATTTCATTTTAAATATAAAATGTTTTGTACTAAATTAATATTTAAAATAAAATTTATAGACAATAATTTTATTATTTACAATTAAAGTGAAATAATAAAAAATTAAAAATAATACAAAACATAATTTTACTATGTAAATAAAATATTGTTTTCAATAAAAATGAGTATTCTCACTATTCCATGATAAATAAATATTTTCAGAAAATTCTAAAAAATTCATCATAAGGTCATTTTTTCAGGTTGAATTTAAAAATAAAATTATTTTTTTCTGAAATTAACATTATATAATATTAAAATTATACTTTAAAATAATTTATTAAAAGAAATGTGTTTAATAAACCCATTTAATTTTTGTTCAAGAATTACTTAATATATTTATAATGAATATAACAACATAATTCTGGAATAATAATAATTATTAAAAAAAATTATTATGTCATTAAAATTAATGTAACATATAACAATATATATCATCTATATATTGCGGTGATGAAAAAAAATCACAACACATTGTTGAGGTGGAAGTCAACACGTGTGCACAAAAGAGATTTTCATTTTTTAGTGTAAGATAGAAAATGATATGATATCTATAAAGAATGATAATTATGTAATTAATATCAAAATAATATCATCTATATAAAATATATTCATTAAAATTATCATTATTACCTTCCATGTAAAGCATTAGTGAAAAACAAATCACACTATATCATAAGGCAGTAGTCCACCGTAAACACGAGCGACTTTATTGTTTCCCCCATAGAATGGAAAGTAGAAATGTACATGTGATATAATATTTTAAAAAATAAATATTTTTAAAAATTCATATATATACTTTAAATCTGTTTTTATATAAATTTGTGAGAGGTGATGATGGAAAATGAATGACATCGGTTCACGAGGCTTTATTCCGTCATACACAGAAATAAATATTTCACAACCCATTTGAAAGTATAAGAGATGTATTTTTATTATTAAAATTAAATAATATAATATAGGTATATGAGATATTATGGTGTTTTTATATAATAATAATAATTGATGAATATTTTATGTCGATGGAAGGTGAAATAAAATAAAGATTCTCGGTTAAGTACAATACCTCTTATTCAGACAACCTCTACTCGTAAGCCCAAAAAGGATTCTTAAGATGGATTTATGATAAAAATTTGTGCTCAAGGATTTTTTGATGGAAGTAATGAATAATTTTGGGTATTTATCTTCTAATAAAAAGGTATTTTAAGGTTTTAATAAGATATGGGAGTGGTGTCCATATATAAGTGAGGTGAGTGGAACACATGTAATTTGTTTAAAGAAAAAGTTATACCAATTTTTATCATTCCATAAGGCTATAAAAATGGATAATTATTAAAAATTATGAATTATAAACTCAAAGTAATTCCATAAAATATTTTTTAGAAAAAAAAATTTGGTCATTTTAACACTTACATTTTTATTTAACCCCTGGTAAAAGCCGTTTTCCCTTAGTCTAGGTAATTAATTTCTACTATTTACCTTCTTCATTAAGGTAATTTTTTTAACCATATTAGATCATATAAATTATATTTATTACAAATACAGAATTAATTTTAACATTTTAATTTCATTTATGTGGAAAAATTTAGTTTCACTTTAAACCAACAGATGTGATAAAAAAGTGGGTTTTCAAGAAATGTACTTCTAAGGAAAAAATGATTTTACATTAACTCTATGAAAAAATAATAATTAAATGAATATATATTAGTATTTATTTAAATATAATCTATAAATTTAATTTAAATAATTCTCCAATTGGTATTTTATTTGTTAACTAAAAAGCATAAAATTTTTTCACTTTAAAACAATTTTTGGTAAAATTCCTTCTAAACACAAAAAATAATATTATATTAAAATAAAATATCCTTTTATTCAAAAATAATTTAGTGTATTAAATTTAAATAATTAATAAATATTATAAACTAAGTCAAATCAAAAAAATATTCCTTTTAAATTTCATAATTTATTTGAAAAAACAATATTTTTTGAAAGTTTGGTATTCTTCATTATTTAAGGAATTTTTTTTTCGAAAAATCAAAACAATTCACTGAAAGTAACTTTTGAAATTATTATTTGAAAAATGAAGTGAATTATTTCCTATATATTTTCTAAAATTTCAAAAAAATAATTATAATATTGTTTTTTCATGTTAAAAAATAAAAAACATTTTTGAAGAAAAAATATTTTGAAAAATAATTTTTCTACTAAATATTGAATTATTAATTTCTAAACAATTAATAATAATTTATATTGGGTAATTTATATTTATATTACATAAATTTGTTAATACCATTCACACCTTCCAATTTAAATTCTAGGTGATAGTTGTTATATATCTAGTGGGTCATCTAAGCTTCATGTTGCATGTCGATTATGATATCGAACATAGTTTTCTTTTATAAAATATTATGATGTTATAAATAGAATTCATCTCCTTTTCTCTACAATATTATAGTTTTATATTCAATAAAATTATTCTTACATATTTATTTTGATACCAATTTTTAAAATAGTTAAATTCACATTAGTAATAAACATATTAAAAATTTATTAAATTATGTATAGTTAGTTATTAAAGGGAAATGGTCATTATATATTCATTTACACTGATATAATTCATGTAAAACAATACTTAATTTTGTACCTATAAAAAAATCTTGAAAATTAATTTATTTTATATTATATTAGATGTCTTGAATAAAAAAAAATATTATCACATAAATATTTATACTAAGTAATCATCAATAATAAAATAACACACATGTATTATATAGAAAAACAATTAGAAGAAATTTATATTAATTAATATAAAAAATTCAATATATTCATGTGAAAATGTTTTTATAGTAAATATGTTTTTTTAGTAAATAAAAATTAAATGATTAAAATGAATAATATAAATGAGAACTTATACAATTTAAAAATCCTGAATGCCATATCAGCAAGGCTATTTCATTAATAATAAAACCATTTAGCCACAAAAACACACCTATTGATGAAATTATCATAAAATAACTTCAAATAGTAACAAATAAAATATAAAATATATATGAAGTATTGTTCCCCATTTAGTTAGGGTATAATTGTTATTTATTATGTTTAGAGTTCTGTTTAAAGCAAGAGTATGATAACTATAATGTATTTTCTATATCCCTATCAGAAATTTTAATAAATGAAATTAAATTAACTAAACCAAAATTTCAATTAAACATAATTACCTTTAAATGTTTTCCACCAAATTGAAACGAACAGACCTATAATTTACTTTATAAAAATTTCAATATGAAAATCATATTTTATTTATATAGAAAACATACAATAATTATAATTAATTAAATTTATATTTATTTAAACAAATATGAAAATGACTTTATATATCCAACAATAATTTTTTTTGGTTGGATAAATAGTTTTTTCCATTATTAACAACCCTTCATATTCTTATCCTTCACCCTCCCTGAAAGGATAAAAATTTTCAATATCTTCATTGAGAAACACTTTAATGTATTATTATTGACGGGGTTCACTTTTGCCAATAACCTCCCCTTAATCACCCATAAATCACATGTTTCTAAATTCCATTTATATAAAAATACTGTAACCATCATCCACTATATCATTGTCATATTATATCAATTTTTCATGGAAATAAAAAATATACGGGTTATATTCTTCATGTTTTATAGTATTGATCAATCAAGAGAAGTTAAAAAAAACTAAATATTTGATGAATATTACATATACATGTATTAATATATAACTAGTTTCATTTGAATAACAAAATTAAAATTTATTAATCCTAATTTAAATCAAAATTATAATCCAACTTTCTCTAGTAACGACGATCTACAATTATCAATATTCTATTTTTATGTGTTTTTAGATGATCTTCATTATCAATAGTATGAAACATGAAAGCATAAATATTCTAAGAATAATATATCATAGCATGATCTACAATACCTCACTTTAAATAAATCATATTTTAAAATATTTCAACTAGATTTTTAGTATATATTATGTAAAAATATTGATATACAATATGATTTACAATAATAAATTATAACGAACTAAAATTATATATATGTGTGTAATATTCCTTTTGAATAAACTTGTGTATCATATATAGAAATATAATATAGTATAAAAATATGAAGAACATAATAAAAAATAAAAAACATTATTAAATTAATATCAAAATTTAGTTCGAGAGGTTCAATATAACCAATAAAATTGAATGAATAAAATAGAACAATAAAAAAATTAAAATTACCAGCATAAGAATATTAGGATCATTATGTCCTCCAAAAATAATAATCCCCAATAAACTATAAAAAATAAACAAAAAATTAGTAATTAAATATATATATTTAAAAATAATGACTATTAAATTGAAATGAATAGAAGTTAATTATTAATTAGTGATATAGGAGATATTTATATTAATTATAAATCCTATATTCCCATAGGAAATATGATCATAGGAATTGTAACATGGTCATTAGTAATCATAACATTATAGCTAAAATATAAAACTAATTTTTTGTTAAGTTAAACATATTTCCATATCTTATAAAATAAAAATATAAGGAATTTATACGTTTTCTCAATTAAATAAAAGTTTTAAATTTTATAAAATAAAAATTTGACATAAAGAATCCATAAAATAATTTTTTGAATTCATATTTGTTCTATTTTTTTTATTATTATAGATATTTATTATAAATTTTAAAAGTCAATATAAAACCATTTTTCATAGAATATTTAAAAAAACACTATATTTTTTATAAATATTGTGTTATAAATTTTTGAATGAAAATTTTTCAATCTATCAGAAATTTTATGATGTCAAAAAATTACTATTTTCAATCATTAATAAATTTATTTAAAAAAATAAAAATTTTACAAATTTAGTTTGATAAAATAGATTCTTTTAAATCATCATGTTAAAATTTGGTTTAAGTGATTTTTTATATTTTCTATGAATAACAAAATACAATGGTGAATTATATAATACAATATATGTATTGTTATTTTTAATAGTTTATATGAATGGTGTTTTGATTTTTTAGAAGTTAGAATAATATTTTAATGAGATGTTCACTTTTAAGTCACTATCCCCTTACTGTTTAATCACATTTCTGATCATAATTTGAGGATATATTATTTATTCTTACAACTCCCATCTCCTTCAATTATAAATACCACTCCTCCAACCCATTTCTCTTTACATCCAAAATACCTTTCCTAGATGAAAAAAAAGTACATCCCATAATATTTTATACACATCATAGAAGTTCAGTTATCCACAAATTTGTAATTTAATATGGTTTAGGATGCAATATAATGCAGCAAAACCCAAGTGAGAAAGTTAGTTATAAATTTCAAAAACATTTTTATTTGTTTTTTATTCCTTCTATGTCAAATTCTAATTATCATGATAATGAATTTAATCATATAATTAAAAATATAAATATAATTTTATATGAATTATATTCTTATATAATTAATATAATCTATTTTTATAGATGTTTATAACACTCAAACCACCATAACTCATTATAACCATCTTTATGGATGATGTTATAAATCAACTATTATTGCATTATTTAATGGTTATTGTTACCATTTAATGGAAAAATATTATGTTCAAAATTATAATAAAATATATTTAATAAAATTTAATGAATAAATATCTTTCAATTAAATGAAACAAATTATGTTCACAATGGTTAGTAAAACCACTTAAATGAACAAACCATTACCTGATTACTTTTATACTCAATAAAAAATACATAAGTTGATAAAATTATGGTTATTTGGAACCATTACCAATTTTATAATGACATGATTACCACATAATCACACTTTTAGAGTTATATGCTCATTTGATAAGAATATCCACCATTTTCAACAAACAGATGTGACCTTAGAACTACAAGATAAACATCCTCAGGAGTGATAACATGAATATAATTTCATAAAAATGATTATAGTAGAACATAAAATAATGAAATTAAATCAAATATATTTGGAAATGGGTTTGAAGTAATTATTTAATAAACTTAATTTTATTATTCATGATGCTAAAGGCATGTACGAACCAAGTCGGGACGTGACATAAGGGAACTACCAAATAACCCTATTTTATTTTATGCTACGAGTTATATCTATTTACCAATAATTATATCTCTATAATATATATATATATATATATATTATGTATTCAATATATATGTTTCATACCTATATAACTAGTTTATTTTCCCCTTCTTTTCTAGGTATATACATGTTTTTCAAGTTCCCATTCCAATCCCGTCATTAAAGAAAACCCAATTAAAGGGAACCTTTCTATTTTATATTTCATTTTATATACCAACATTTTAAAACATTTAGTCATCTATGATTTATAAATAACTCATTCTTTTATGAAAATATTTTCTTCCATATCTAGTTTTAAATAAATACAAATACCATTTTTTCCATTAAATTTTCTTTAAACAATTCATAAAACAATTTTTAAGGGATTCATCACCTCAAACTTTTTCATCCCTTACTTAACATATATTATTTAATAATTTTATATTATCATTAAATATATTTCATTAAATAGATATAATTATCTCAAAATCCTTAATCCATTGTTTTCCTGAGAATCCTCTTTATATTTAATTTGGTTATTCTTTGAGATAAGATTATGCACCCCATTTACTTCTCATGTTTTTTCCCATAGTTATTCATCATATATTATTCCTTTACCTTATATGAAACAAATTTTAATATACATATTATAATGTGGTAGGGGGTTTTGAAATTATACAATACCTAATGAATTTATTAATTTTTTTATTAAATGAGATATCATATATGGTGCATGGAAAATAACCATGGAACACAATGTTATGTAGTCTTGGTTGTGATCCTTGACATATGATTATGATTTTATGTTTTACATTGTTTCCACATTCTTATAATTTCATGAGCTCATTATATAGTAACAAACTATGTTTTAGGAACTATATTATTTTCTAAAAATATATTTCTATTTTTCATAAACATGTTTTTATTTTATTTATCATTTAGTAGCAGATAAATCAAATAAGAAATGAGTCAAATTAACCAAAATTTACTCACTCATGAAGAAATATTACAAAAAACCTAAATTAAACCAGATATTACATACCATGGATAATCCCATCCAAAAAATGTGCAAAAATTAAAATGGTTCTATGAATATAAAATAATAATATATTTTCTATAAGTAAATATATTAAATAATCATCAATTATGACAATCAATGTTAGTAAATCCAAACCTACAATGAAAAAAAATATTTATAAAATGATAAATAATCTTATAATATCTGATTTTTTTTATATTGATAATTTTAATTTCTAAAGTTATAATGAATTGAATTTACAAGAAGTAATGATATAATGTGGTCATTATATGACCATTTTAAAATGGTATATAACTTTTTGGTATAATAACAACAAACAACTTAACAATTTTGAATGATGATTATATATTTCATATATATATATATATAAGATTATGAAAAATATAAATTTTTATTATAAATAAATCAATTTAATGAATATATATATATATATATTTAATATCATTATAAATATTAATAAAATTTTTAAAATATTTTTTATCCTACTGAAATGGGTTTTTATAAAAAATGTATTTTTGTTAATATTATTAACTTTAAATACTGGTTTCAATGAAATTGATTGATAAAAAATGAATGTTTAGTAATTAAAATAAATATCATCCATTAAATAATTAAGGAACTATAAAAAATTAAAATTTAATTTTCTATGGAAAACTAAATATTATTTATTTTACAACACCATTTTGTTTTTTATGATGTGTTTTTATATTAATGTAAAATAAAGTTTATTTGAATTTATAAATTCAATGAAATTTATTTTTTATATATAAATTAATAAAAATAAACTAAAAATCAAGGAATAGAGTTCAGTTAGTTAAAATTAATAATAAAATCACTTAGTGTAATTTTTTTTCAAAGAATTGTATATATGCCTGTAATTTATATCTTATCTTAATAAATAAAATTGATCACTTTAAATTGATAAATTTAATTTCATATTTCAGTATATACAAACTATATTAAAAAATATTTAATTGTTATTAAATAATATTAAGACTAGTTTGTGTTTGAAGATTCATTTTTCTATAAAAATAGTTTTTTTTTTCAATATTTACTATTTTTCATTAAAAAATTAAATTTCACATATTTAAAAATAAAATAAGAATAAATTGTGTCAAAATATTAAACCATTATTTCAATATTTGGTAATAAGGTCAATTTCATTTTTAGGCATTAAAATAAGTTTCCAAAGAAAAAATTAAGTTACCATGGTAAATGTAAAATTTGGTAAAATGGTTATATTAAGTGGAAAATAATTAAATTATCATTAGAACCTAAATATATTAATTTTTTTAAAGATGGTAATAATTATTTATATCCGTTATGGATTAAAATTTTATCCACTTTCCATATAAATTACCACCTTACACCTAATGAAATGAGTGTTTGATAAAATTCCACTCAAAAGTCAACTCTAAAAGAAACCGTCATATACCCCTTTTGAACCACTAAATCCATTCATTTATCTCTCAAATCAATACAAAAGGTTTATCTAAAAACATTATTAGGTGTTTTCTAGAGTATGGTTTCATGAAGGACTCCAAAATGTTTTATTATGATGAAACCAGTGTCAATAAAGAGTGAATTAATCAATGTATGAAAAATTATTCTCTAATGTTTTCAATTACCTTATAATGATTTTTTTAAAATATATAATTAATATCTATAATAATGTTCTATAAACATCATTATTCTTCTTTGAAATTGATATTAATGTTTTTTAACTCAGAACCCTTACTCATTAAGTAGTATAGTGTGCCCTAGCTTGGATTTTTTCAACCACTAATATACAGAACATTACACCAACATCATAAATATGGCTCTTTAAGTGTGACAAAAAATTTATTTTTCATAATAAATTAACTTATTGTTATTAAAAGATTACCTAAATCATGTTCTTTATAGATTTCATTCTCCAAACCATAACCATACATTAAAAAAATGAACATGTGAATGAATTAATTACTTTATAATAATTATTACTCTAGTAATAATAATTAGTTAATGATTATCTTTGGTTGATTGACATTAATCGACACTTATGTTATGAAACCTATAAGAAACAATAAAAATTACATACATAGAATGATGAAAATAAACCATAAGTAACTAAAACATATGATTATAATTGAATAGTATAAATATTAATAGATAAGAGTATTTTACCTAAATAATTTATTTTATGGTTATCTTTTTTATATATAAGGTTAAAATATTTTTGAGGAAATTAGGAGTAATTGTATGTGTTTTTCATCTCACATTTTCATTCATTTACATATTCCCTACATTAAACATTATTTTTTTACTATGGAATATATAACAGAAATGGAAATACATGTTATCATACTTCTCATGAAATTCAAAGGATTTATACGTCTATCTCAAATTTTCTATTTCAAATAAATTTAATTAAAATGATGTCAAATAAATAATTATTTCATTCAAATAGGATATTAAAATTGATATTTTTATGTCTATGCTTACATTATGGGAAATTATAGTTTATTTTTTCTAAAAATAAATATATTTTCTTTGTATTTGATTATTATTATTTTACATATCATATTACCATTTCACATCCCATTGATTAAATGTTCAACAAAAATGGAAACCTATAAGTGGAACCAATCTCATTTCTTCTCTCGATCATCAATATTTATCCTTCATATTTATTTTATTTATATTGTTTTATGGATGAATTTATATCTATATATATTGTTTTTATGGTATTTTTTCAATTAACATGACTTTATTTTAAAAATTAATCTTATTTTAACATTTTAATTTTTCCATTTTTTCAAACAGTGACCTACTTTACATATGTATGAAAATAATATAGTTTTAAAATTTTTTGTAAGTGATCATATTTTCCCAATATCTTCATTATATTTCATTAGAAGGATTCCACTCTATGTATATTGAGTTTTCTACGCTAATTTATTTTCTATTTTTTTATAAATTATTTTCTTTTAAAACATTAGTGTTCAAAAATTTAATGGGTATTTATTCTAATAATTAATGTTTTTATCAATTATCTAAAAAGTATTATCCAAGTAAATATCCTTAAAAAAATGAAAATTCTATGGGAAAATTACCTAATGATATTATCCACATTCTTCTTCTAGATGTATCATAATAATTTCAGATTAAATTTTCATGAATCCTATTCCATTCCCATGTGTTAATTAAGGTTTCATGTAATTATGGATGTTTTCCCATTCTTATAGAGTACATATGTATTATTTCCCATTATATAGTGAGTGGGTTGATATATCCCTCCAATTATTTAGGTAATGTTTTATATCTTAAGAGATAACATAGAATGGGATTATACCCAAACCCCTAAGGGAGTCTATCCATTAATTTATTGGTGGCTTTGAAATTATATAGACCTCTAATGCATTATGAAAACAATTTTCCCCATGAGCTGACATGAAATTGATTGGGGAGTAAAAAAATATACTAAGGAATGTTTTCCACCATGTCATAATGGTATAAATAGTGATTATGGATATAAGAATATAATTTCTATTTTAATATATATGACACATTCATTAACTTATATTATGTTTTCATGGATCATGGTTATTGAGTCATGTTTTCAAACTCATAGTACTCTTTCATTATGTTATGAAAAAACATTTATGCCACAAATCATGATTTCTCTTCTAAATTTTATTGGGTATGAATATCTTGTATTATTTAAAAGATCTATGATTATGTTATCATTCCTTTTTTCTTATCTTATTTCCATTTCTAATCATTGATTTTTTTATTCCAAGCTTATACTTATTGTATACCAATTGTCTCCTTTTATTTATTTATATTCCCAGGTTAGGAATAAAAATATTTAGTATGATATATATAAAAGGGTATTATGTGATAAGACTATATATAGAAGATATTAATGATATTTTAGAATTAGTTTCTTATATATATAATATCTAAAGAATCTACACCTATATGCATGTTTGTCGGTGTAGTTCGTTATGAGATACAATGTTTAAATTAAGGAAATGGTTCCTTATGTAGATATGATGTGATCTAATTTTATCATTTTTTAACAATGGTATATTTAGGTATCTATGATTATTATGATATAATGAATAAGAGGATATAACAAAAAACAGAGGTTTAACCAAAAGTAATTTTGGATGAATAAAAAATTTCAAAGGCTGAATTGAAGGTGCCACAGTTTAGGAGATAATAGGTTGATTTTATTTATCATATGATTTATTACATTTATTTTTTTATTTACAATCACTCTAAATAATTTGGTTTTACTGTTGGATTAAAGATAAACTCATGAAATTGGTGTGGTGATATCTATATACAATATTGAGAACATATTATTTGAGCCTAGTTATTTAGATTCCTTTATATCATGAAAATTATCTATGACTACTAATTAATTTTTCCAATGATTATATAATTCATTATTGGTGAACACTCCTAGTGGAGTGATGATTACATCTCAAGTCTATGACACTATATTCATTAATGTTTTTGGGAATGTGCTTCGTGGAAATCCTATTATTATCCATTTAGTAAAATTTGTTTTGATTTTTGGAAAGGATTGAATTTTCCTAAATAGATCCCATATCAATTTCCCAAATAAAAGATTGATTTTTATTTTGTAGAGATTAATCTATGACCATACATTTTTGAGTGGAAGGATATGAACAATTTATACTAATTACATCCATTAAATCAAATTTAATACCCAATCATGTAGGTTATTTAACCCCAATAATTAGGGATAAACTCAATTTTTTTTGGATATACCTATTTCTAGAAAATATATGAATTTTATAGTATTTCATATGACATTTTGGATGATATATTATTAGAAATTATTTCTTATGAATTTAATATCTTTCAGATACCCTCAAATTTAATCATCTTTGAGAGAGAATTAAAATTGCAAGGGAACGTTTTATTTAAGTGGCACAGACTATAACACCCCAGGTTTGAAACACATTTTTCCCTTATGTTACAATTATATAATTTTTAAATATATTTTTCTATTATATTAACTTTATTAGAAAATAAATATAATAATTAATGAATAAAATTAGAAAAAATTTATTCACTCATAAAAGGAAATTACAGTAAAAGTGCATGAACCATTGTATTATATATCTTGGATAATTACATAATTTTAATATAGAATATATAAAAAGGGGAAAGTAAATAAAAATAGTAATATCATTATAATAATAAAATACCTGAGTCATCTTAAACATTGGGAATCATTATTAGTGAAAAAATCATCATTAAATGAGAAATCATTTTTTTAATCTAAAATAAAAACTATAAGAATCATAAGTTATATTTATAAATATAAAATGTAATGAATTTATGGGTGTTAAATGGGGTAATATAAGCAATTTATATACATTAATAATGAATATATTATATGTTAATGGTTTGTACTGACTACTTCCTTTGTGTTTATGGGTGATTGGAGGTCTCAAGGAAGGGATGGAATAGTGTACGTGGTGATGGGATGATTTTTTATAATATAGTGGTTATGATGTGTGATTTTAAGACTAGATGTGGTTTATTTATAGATATGGTCAATTATAGTGTGTTTATGGTCCTTGGAAAATGGATTTTAAGA
The DNA here is from genome assembly GCA_963277665.1 of Viscum album. Classification (NCBI taxonomy): domain Eukaryota; kingdom Viridiplantae; phylum Streptophyta; class Magnoliopsida; order Santalales; family Viscaceae; genus Viscum; species Viscum album. Next base: position 254,384,243 of record OY728127.1, read on the forward strand.
TGAATATTTGTTAGCTTTGACAATATGGAGGTATTTGTAGTGGGGTACTCATGGTTGAGTTATTGAGCTAAAGTTGTCGGGCTATTATCTATACCTCTTGATAGACTAATGTGACATATGTAATATGTTGCATTGTGGATCCCTGAAGACTAGTTCATGAAACTCTTCATTAAGAATGAGCTTTGTGGAGATGGATTGGGACTGCGCTATGGCTTTACCCTAGGTTTATAAGATCATGGGGTGATATATTGCAGATTATTCCATGGATTCTGAGGAGATATTGGACATAGAACCGTTGGGATATATCCTCACTTATTAAACATTAGTTTTGGTGGACACCAAATAGACCACTAAATAAAAAAAGGGAATCATTTTGTGGTGTTATATTTTCATCACCCTATATAAATTTACTCCGACCCTTTAGGCCCCCTATTCTTGGATTTAACCACTTATTCATTTGTGCTTTTCTATTTATTTATATCTTTTTATGCTATGAATACCAATTTTATATTATTTTTATGGAGGTTCTATTGATTATTTGTGGTGAGCTCATATCCATAGTAATCATGGAATTATATAGAAGATAATATATTATAGATCTTTTATTTTATTCCCTTATTTCTCAGAGAACATTAAATGTTTCACATTTAGGTAGGGAATTCATCATTTGACCTTATTTTATGTGAATTTATGGAATTAGTATACTTTAGCTTCATTGGGTAATTATGGAATAAACATAATGAATATAAAAAATATAGAAATCAACGAACAATAGGATATAGAACCCAATTTTATGATCACATATAGTTTGTGCTATGATTATATACCTCTTAATAATTTCTACTTAGTGTTAACTTTTTTGTTGTGATTATTATTTTTCACTTTCATGATTGATACCCATGAAAATAGTTATAAATCAGAAATATGATATAATAAAGAGAATAATGTAAAAGGTATGTGAATATAATTACCATTATTCCATTAAAAGTTTTGAACATGGAAGTATTTGTAAAATAATGTTTATAGTTCATTCTGAACTATTTTTAGTGGATAATGTTAGGTTCCTTGTTGTTAAAAACTTTTAATGATGAATCAATTAATTCATGATCATAATGAAAAAAGTATTTTTATGGAAATAATGTTTTGTGGCTATTGTAATATAATCATTATATTTATGGGATTATATTCCTTGGTGTTATGAAATTGATTTCCCATTGTGTTTTTATGTTAAATATGAGTTTGATTTCATATATCTAACTGAACTCATTTGATTCATTCAATGAGTTTTTTGAAGTGTTGTGGTTGGTATATTAATATAGTAGTGAATAAAACAAGTTGAGGATTAATTATTTCATATTCGAGAAATGATATTGATGTTGGGATAGATATCATAGATTGAGAGTTGAGATTTACTATTGATATATTACTAAGTTGAGTTTTGACTGGTTAATTGGAATAGTTGGAGAGATGGTATCACCTTTCTTTCTTTATGTTTTATTTTTATAGATTATTTCCCTGATTCTAGTCTATTATGATTTAAAATTTCTTTTTTTATTTTCTTATACACTCTGAGTGAATCTTCATGGCGGTATTTCTAATAAATATCTATATTACTAAGTTTATAAAATGATTAATGAAATTATAAACCTACCAATGGGATTATGTTTAAATGGATAAAATGATTCATCTAGATAATAAGAATATTGGGATGGTTAGATTGATGTTCTAAGAACATGTGATAGATTCTGTAAATTGTAATATGAATTATAATATCATGTTGTCATTGGATGAAATGGAATGATTGTCCTAGAATTTGTAATATGATTAATTAATTGTTTTTAATTTCTGATTAAAAAAATAAATATTATTAATGATGTTAAATATTAATGATTATTTTCTTATAGGAGATCTTGTTTCCTAGAACATAGTAGTGTTAGCTGGTTGTCATGTGGGATAATAGTTGTAGTTGAGTCTCTGGTTAGGTAATTTCACTTTGTTGGTTTTGTCACATAATACTAAATATATTTTATATTTTCATAATCTTTATCACCTATGTTGGGTGGGAAAATGATGCCCAAATGTTTGGGGTTTTGAATGTTTTCAACAATATCCATGTTACTGATGGATTGGATGGATAACATCTCTATCCTCCAACCACTCTCACGTCAAATATAGCATGATGTGTAGTCAAATATGATATATAATGGATTAAAGTATGGGTCATGTGTCTTCACGAGCTTTAATGGATCTTTATTTTATAATACATGTGTGTGTGGTATCTAATGTCTTGAGGTGACATCACATACATAAATCTTTGTTATAGTGGTCTCAGTTCTCATAGGTTTACATGCACAAACTTTGATGGATTGAGGCATAATGTATGAATCATGGGATATGATATATTTTATACATGATACTTAGGTTAAGATGAGATGTGATGTGGTTGAGAAATTAATTTATGTAGTTATTGATAATATATGATATAGGTATGTATGATTGAGGTATATTATGACATATAGAAGGGATTGTAAAAAAAAAATATTATTGGGTCATGAGAGTGGAAAAAAATACAGATATGTAAGTGGGGTAAATTTCATTTATATATTATTTGGTATAGATATTATTACCTATATTCATAACTTTGTTAAAGATTTATTGTGATGATATAGTTTAACATTAAAAATTTAGGAAACAATATGGTTTCATTGGTTTATTCATTGCAAATTGGTAAAATTCTATCACATTTATAATAAAGGTTTTGGGGAGGTTCCTTTTGATTATACTTACATGTTCACCCTATACATATAAAAATAATTATTGGTTTTTAAGAGTGGGTTGGTGATTGATTTTTGTGTTACTAGTTTAGTGTTATTTTTTTTGGAGAAGTTAGAGTTTGTGGTCACATCCTTGGATCTTTTCATGGTATTTTAGATATTTTCCAATGTCGATGACATTACATTTATATATTTAGATTGGTTATTTATTTTGGATTTGTAATTTATTGGTGGATATAATGTAATCTCATATCCTAAAATTTATATTTTAATATTATTTCCATACATCTATACGCATTCTATACACTTAGTTATATTCTCCAACTCAAGTACAATTATAAGAATTATTTACAAGTCATCTTTATGTTCACGGCTCTCCAAGAGAGGTACTTTTAGAGGGGGTTCATGAAAAAGTGGTACTAAATGTGCTGGTTGAGTTATAAGATGGAATTTTGAGATTTTTACTCATGGAGACTTATTGGGATGGTTGGGAAACAATATCTTATAGACTTAATAAAATATCTATATTAGGGATACTAGCTAGAAAACTAGATTTATGGTGTTTATTTATATAATTATAAGATATTTTATTTTCTAAACATTCTAGGATAAGTAAAACATCTTGCATGATAAATACGTTGGAAAATATGACACATCATTATTGTTTGCGATAATGTTTGAATTGGAAATAGATTGAGAAATCAGTTGAATTTTAAATATGTAATTGACCTTAAATATTCCAAATTTTTATTTTAGGAGTCCCTATAATTTATTATCTTATTGTAATTCATATGGTTTTATGATCTTTTCTGGTTCACACTGATGATGTATAGTAGGACACACCATACTATCACTATAGAGTAGTGGTTGAAAATTATGAAACTTTGACAGTTTTAGTGGTAGTATTTGTAGAAGTACTGGAGAATCATTTCAAATCAAGAGAACAATGAATAGTTAGAGGATGTGGATATTTCTTTTATTTAATTTTATTATTACCGGGTGTACTATGTTTTATTTACTATTATTATACTGGATGGGGATCTCAATAGTTTTACTTATTATTCCGCAAGGATCATGAGTAATGCACAATATCTTGGGAGAAGTTTCATCACCTGTTTCAGGCTAAGTTCTATAAATTGATTAGGAAATTGAATTGTTATCAATATATTCTTACTACCCTTCAAGGGTATTCCAATAATTGAAAGTCTAAAATCTAATATAAGAACCTTCGGTGTTATGATTTATACCATATTACCAACAAAAAGGATAGATGAGGTATTTGTAGGAGTAATTGAGTAAGGATATCGAGTATTGGGTCACCATGTTCCTGATTTTGATATATCTCATGGTTATGTAAAGTGAAGAGGTTATTGAGATAGTTTTGGAAATAAAAAAATCATCATGGTTGGGTAATCCATAGTAATATCAATAGAGTGGATCTATGTCTAGAAGATCTCAGTTTCATGGTCAATAAAAGTTTTTGATATCAAGGTTCTAATTCCATCATTCTTGATTATGTTTCTCCGAGTTCAATTGTACATAGAAGACTTCAAGTAGAATAAGAATTTTTTTAATGTACTGGTTATGGACAATAGAATCTTAAGTGCAGAACTATCCTAAAAAATTAGTATAAAGCCTGATTCTTTTTTCAGAACAAAATTTTTTATTCATATACCCTGAGGAATCAGTATAAGTAGGGTGATCCAACTTTTGATTAGTAGACAATGGATAGGGTGGGATGAGGACAACCCTGTGATATCCCTATTCCAATGGGATAAAGAGAAGAGCATAACCAAGGACATGATATCAATTAGTTCTATAGTTTTCATAGAGTTAGACATCGTATGATGAATTCCATAGAATTTCCAGTTCAAGGAAATCCCGACATAATGTGTGGTTACATTTTCTTATATTATATTTTTTATTACTTGTTTAATTTAGGAGCTAAAAAGTTTTTCATTTCACCCATCCTAGTCTATGTTTTGGGGTTCATTGTAAGGATTCTTGTAGATCCTTGGGCATTTAGTATTTATGTCGGAGGTCGAGAAAGAATGAATAACTTTTGTAAGTATTGTGAGTTTATTCCATGTAAGAATATATTTTTGATAGATTTACTATTTTTATAGATATACCCATATATTTTCATCCACATAATGGATTATATATATTCGGTGTACTATATTACTTAATATTAACATAGGCACATTTTTTTGATTTTAATAGAGATAATATTGTGTTTATTTATGACTGGGACCCTCATATGGGTTAGATTCCTATTGGGCCTCTTTCTTCCTTTATGGATGGGTGGATGATGAGTTTAGTAGAGGATTATCTATCCATGTTTCATAGGTATATAGGAGAGTACCCTAATGTTTTTCCATAAGATATTGTGGACATACCCCCAAGATGTATGATCTAGATTAGGATACCTTTTTAGTCAGGTTTTCATATAATATCAATATCCCCATAGATGATGGTGAATTCTGAGTTTTTAGTATTGAATTTTCAAACTGATGAAATTCTTCATGGTGGTTTTATTTGGAAAAGAGTATCCCATTGGGGCGCTATAATTCTATTTTTATAAAATGAAAATAGTAGTACGTCTTTCTTGTATCTATTACCATTTCATAATTCAAGTGACGATGAAGAAGTTATATCCTTATCTTTGGATTAATGATTTACTCAATCACTTTATTAGAGAAAGATAATTCTCAAATATTGATTTGTGGTAATCATATTATTTGATATAGGTAAGGGATTAGGATGTTGTACCTCTCGTACCCCTCGTGGTTTAATTTTCATGATCACAATCACTCTCTTATTTATCTAATCTTGTTTTAAGTGTTTGTGTTGATAGGCAAAAGGTTTCCATGGAATTGGTCCAAGAAGGACTGAAAGTGGACTGATTTTCAGTCCACCGGCCAACCGGTGGATGACCACCGGCCAGCCGATGGAGTCTTGACAGAAGGCATCCTTTCTGTCCAGACCACCGACCAACCGGTGTCCCATCACCGGCCAGCCGGTGGAACCCAGACAGAAGAGACAGCTACTGCCTCCTCACCGGCCAACCGGTGGACTCCTCACCGGCAAGCCGGTGGAACCCAGACAGAAGAGACAGCTACTGCCTCCTCACCGGCCAACCGGTGGATTCCTCACTGGTTAGCCGGTGGTGCCTGGGCAGAAGGCCTCAACCTTTTCCAAAGCACCGGCCAACTGATAGCACTGCACCGTTCAGCCGGTGGAGCCAGTCAAACTAGCCATTGGGCTTTGACCAGACTTGTCCACTTGACTCCCAACGGCTCCGAAGGCCTCTCCAACGGCTCCGAAGACCCCGAACGGCCATATGAGGGTTCCCCCTGTATAAATAAAGGACTAGGAAGCCCTGGAACAATTATGGAACAATAGTGGAACCATATCCAAGCCAACGGTAGCCCACAGGAACATTTTACATCATTTGGCAAACCTCCGGCGGATTCCTTCAAGGAACCTCAATTGCTCCAACCCATTTCCACATCCAAGGAGCATCACCATAGAAGCTTGGGAGCGCTCTTCATCAACTCCAATCAATCCATTGGCGCCCAAGACTTCTCCACATTACGGTTTTTCTTGTTTTATCATTTTTGAGCTTCAATTTGGGTTTGTGCCTACAAACCCCCATTTATCTCATCCTCCCTTTCTTTGGGTTTTCACACCACCTTCAAGGTGTGAAGAGGTTAGTCAAGCCTTCCCTTTAAAAGTCTTGAGTCATAGGTGAGCTAGCCTTCACCTGTAAGAAGGCTAGTGGGTTCTTGCTCAACCATTAAAAGCAAGTGGGTTCTTGCTCAACCATTAAAAGCAAGCTGTAATAGGTTCTAGACTACCTTAAAGTCTAGTGGGTTTCTTGCTAAAACCATTAAAAAGCAAGCGGTAGTAAATCTATCAACAGTTGAGTTGGGAGCGGAGACGTAGGCTTGGGATTTAGGCCGAACTCCATTATCAAGCTTTGTGTCTTGCCTCTTTGATTTCCGCTGCACTTTTACTTTGATTTTAAATTGTTAATTATTTTTAAAAGGCAATTCACCCCCCTCTTGCCATCACTCTCCTTTTCTCCGCCTAACAATTGGTATCAGAGGCAAAATTTGAGTAATACCCTCACCGGTTTCAAATTCAAGATCCATTGTGATGGCTTCATCCTCTTTCGCCCCCGAAGGTTGTTCTTTGGGCCGTGCTCCTTTCTTTGATGGAACCGACTACACTTTTTGGAAAACCCGCATGATTACATTTCTTAGAAGTATTGGCAATCCTATATATAGAATTGTTATGCAAGGCTACACTCTCTCTTACAAAGATGAGTCTAAATGGACCCCCAAAGACATTTCTTATTTTGAGCTTGATGGCAAAGCCATGAATGCTCTTCATTGTGGGTTAGACCGTAATGAATTTAATCGTATTTCTACTTGCACCACTTCTCATGAAATCTGGAAACTTTTGGAAGTTACCGATGAGGGGACCAACGAAAAATCCGAGCCCGATTGCCCACTCAACAAGAAAAAGGCCAAGCAAAAGGAAAAGAAGAAGGCATTCAAGGCCACATGGAGTGATAACTCCACATCCTCATCCTCCTCCTCCTCAAGTGACAACGGTAAAAAATGCCTAATGGAATTTCATGAGGTAACCTCTTCCGACTCCTCATCCTCTAGTTCTTCCAATTCTTTCAATCATTTATCTTACAAGGATCTCCAACATGCTAGAGATCAATTGGAGGAAGGTTTTCACGAACTTTCTTCCAAATTTGTTGCTTTAAAAAAGAAATTCAAAATTCTTACTTCCGAAAAAGAACAACTTCTCAAAGAGAAGGAAGAGTTGTCCCTCAAGATCCAAAACCTTCCCGATGTTGATTCTATGGAATCAACAATCAAGGATTTAAGGGAATCTTTTGCCAAGTTCACCCAAGGTGAACAAAATTTGACTAAATTACTAGGTTCCCAATGCATATCTAGAACCACCCAAGGGCTTGGCTATTCCAAGCAAGCTTCCTCTTCCCATGCTCCTACTATTTTTGTAAGGGGGAGCTCCCAATATAAATTTTGCAACTATTGTAAAAAACCCGGGCACTTAAATTATGAATGCAATTGCAAAAATGCCCGGTATGGAAGGCCCAAAACTATTTTCTTTAATGATGAATTTCATAGGAGAAGACCCGCCACTAGACAAGTGTGGATTGAAAAATCCCTTTTAGCGAGTCTCTCCGGGCCAAAATTTGTCTCGGTTCTAAAATCCTCTCCCCTGTGATTTGTTGTATTTATTTAGGGGGAGTTAGGATCGTTTAAGTCTTTTTGCGTTTTTTTTAATTCAAAACTTTCAATTTCAAGACTTTCAATTTCAAAACTTTTATTTTCAAAACATTCATTCCAAAACTTTCAATTTCAAAAAGTTCAATTGGTTTAAAATCTCTATCTTGTTTTTCAATCCTTTCCCTCAATCAGGTTTTATGCCCCGTGCTATTTTGATAATCACAAAGGGGGAGAAATTCTTGGTTGATTGGGGGAGAAATCTTTCTCTCATGCTTTTCGTTACTTTTCAATCAATCTTTTAAAGCATGCCTCTCATTTCAATCTTTTCCATTGCTTGTTTTTAGTGATTGTGATCATCAAAATAGGGGGAGATTGTTGTACCTCTAGTACCCCTCGTGGTTTAATTTTCATGATCACAATCACTCTCTTATTTATCTAATATTGTTTTAAGTGTTTGTGTTGATAGGCAAAAGGTTTCCAAGGAATTGGGCCAAGAAGGACTGAAAGTGGACTGATTTTCAGTCCACCGGCCAACCGGTGGATAACCACCGGCCAGACGATGGAGTCTTGACAGAAGGCATCCTTTCTGTCCAGACCACCGGCCAACCGGTGTCCCATCACCGGCCAGCCGGTGGAACCCAGACAGAAGAGACAGCTACTGCCTCCTCACCGGCCAACCGGTGGACTCCTCACCAGCCAGCCGGTGGAACCCAGACAGAAGAGACAGCTACTGCCTCCTCACCGGCCAACCGGTGGACTCCTCACCATCCAGCCGGTGGTGCCTGGGCAGAATGCCTCAACCTTTTCCAATGCACCGGCCAACCGGTAGCACTACACCGGTCAGCCGGTGGAGCCAGTCAAACTAGCCGTTGGGCTTTGACCAGACTTGTCCACTTGACTCCCAACGGCTCCGAAGGCCTCTCCAACGGCTCCGAAGACCCCGAACGGCCATATGAGGGTTCCCCCTCTATAAATAAAGGACTAGGAAGCCCCGGAACAATTATGGAACAATAGTGGAACCATATCCAAGCCAACGGTAGCCCACGGGAACATTTTACATCATTTGGCAAACCTCCGGCGGATTCCTTCAAGGAACCTCAATTGCTCCAACCCATTTCCACATCCAAGGAGCATCACCATAGAAGCTTGGGAGCGCTCTTCATCAACTCCAATCAATCCATTGGTGCCCAAGACTTCTCCACATTACGGTTTTTCTTGTTTTATCATTTTTGAGCTTCAATTTGGGTTTGTTCCTACAAACCCCCATTTCTCTCATCCTCCCTTTCTTTGGGTTTTCACACCACCTTCAAGGTCTGAAGAGGTTAGTCAAGCCTTCCCTTTAAAAGGCTTGAGTCATAGGTGAGCTAGCCTTCACCTGTAAGAAGGCTAGTGGGTTCTTGCTCAACCATTAAAAGAAAGTGGGTTCTTGCTCAACCATTAAAAGCAAGCTGTAATAGGTTCTAGACTATCTTAAAGTCTAGTGGGTTTCTTGCTAAAACCATTAAAAAGCAAGCGGTAGTAAATCTCTCAACGGTTGAGTTGGGAGCGGAGACGTAGGCTTGGGATTTAGGCCGAACTCCGTTATCAAGCTTTGTGTCTTGCCTCTTTTATTTCCACTGCACTTTTACTTTGATTTTAAATTGTTAATTATTTTTAAAAGGCAATTCACCCCCCTCTTGCCATCACTCTCCTTTTCTCTGCCTAACATAGGATACTACGATGGCTAATTTTAGTTATTATAATATTAATTATGGTTTTTAATGTCATTTGGTTTCAAAAAATATCATTCCATGCCCATGGGATGATGAATTTTATATTCCATGATTTTTTTTCAGTTAGTGATGGTGTTTATTTATGACATCATTTTTTTATTTTTTTTATGAGTAGGAGTATGGAAATCATTTGTGAGATATTTTTCGTGATATTTTTTATCCTTAGATATTTAAAAATATATTTAATTGTTTTTTTTGGTCCCATGTGGTTATTTTTTTATGATTTTATCCCAAACATGGAGTAGTGTTTGTTCATTTCAATATTGAGGTTGTTGTTTCTATGGTAGCCCCAAAGAATAATGTATAGGTGTGAAGTTTAATTAGTCTTTTAGGAAACTAAAGGAGGTTAATACCTAGCTTCTCATAGATTTAGACTCCTATGATAGATCTAAATAGGATGGACTACATTTTCACTTGGATTGACCAATGTTATGTTTACTTTGATTATTGGCAGGAGAAGCTAGTCAATGATTTGGTTCCTCATTATCTAGAGGAAGGTGTTGTGTTTGAGGTTTATTGTGATGCTTTATATATTTTTTGGGTTAAATTTTGATTCATTAGATATTTGATTTCTCTTATGAGACATATGAATTATGGACTCAGGAATAAAACTATGCCACCCATGATCTTGATCTTGTTAAATTTATGTTTTTCTCTAAATTTATTAAATAATTACTGTAGTGGTGATTTTTTTGTCTTCACATATCACAAATGTTTAAGGTATATATTTTTAAAATAAAATGGTGACATGTTTCATAGATGGGGGATGGAATTTTTATAGTATTAGAAATTTGATATTTTTTACACACCCTAGAATGTGAATGTTTTTACCAATACTTTGAGAAGGTAGTCACATGGATATTTGAAGAGTATGGGTTTATAAAGAAGATGATTGAGGTGATATCCTTGATACACCATGATATGGTATAAGTTTGTACTAGATTGTTTATTTATCTGATGATGGTGAAAGAAATGGATGATACCGTCTTGAGGGATTCTAAGGAGGAGGTTTTCTATGATTTAATTATTTGTGGAAAATTGCCTAAGCAATATTCTAAGGATGATCAACTTCATGTTTTATTTTAGATGAGGGTATTTGTTCCTTTAGTAAAGCATGATATTGTTTACTATGAGTATTTTACTTCTCATTTAGAGGTATATCCTTTTGTGGAAAAAATGTAGCATGCTATGTGAGTTTGGTTTAGATAGTCTAGGACGAAGAGATCAATTTACATGTTTTTATCTTGGTATTAGGTTCCCTATTTTGTTAATTCTAAATATATTTCTTTCCTACTAGTTTTTTTATCCACTCAATGGACACAGATGGAAAAGGAATGACATCTTGATGGAACAAATAAATATTTTTTTATTGATATTAGGGTTCTTATGATTCAATATTTGGGATCATTGATAGCTTAATAAAGTTATCTCATTTTTGATAGATTAAGGAGATGAACATATTAGAGCTTTAATCAACATAATATCTATAGGAGTTAGTGATGATCTATTTAGTTTTCAAGATGATCATATGTAATAATGATACCTATTTTAACTCTATTATTCTGAGAGGCCTTCAATTTCATTTCAATTCTCAACTATAAATTATCACTTCTTTCCTTCCATAGATGGTTAGTATATAGGAGAAGACTATCCTTATATTAGAGGACTTTTTGGGCATATGAATTTTAGGTTTTAATGTTTTTTAGGAAAGAAAATTTCTTTTTTCTAGGTTCATTAATAACAAAGTTATCACTTTATCATTTGTATTTCTTGAGTCAAATAATTTTATATAAAACCCATCAAGTATAAATTGCGATTGAATGTGTTTTGCGAGTTAGTGATTATTATAGTAGGATTAGTGTAGAGAATGACTGAGAAGGTATATGTGATCTGTGAAAGTAGTTAGCATACAATCATCCGAATCCCTATATTGTTCATAAGCAGACACCTTTGTAGTTCGAAATTGAATATTTTTTGTTCTTGAGTATCTCTCCTTATATTGGGAAGTGTTTGATTATCCATGGGAGTAAAAATTCTTTCTTATTTGTAATAAATTTTAATATTTTTGCATTTATTATAGATATTGGGTATCAATTAGAACATTCCCTATAAATAATCTAGATTCATCATGTTCTTAATGTGTCTCATCTTCTTTAGTATCTTCATGATGGTTCTCATGTCATTTAATTTGTCGAGATGAGAGTTGAAGATGATATTACCATCAAGGAAAATCTTATTAATATTAATAACAATTATTAGAAATTGTGCAATGGTATTATAATCCCATTTTTTATGTCATGTGGTGATATAGTATCTTAAAGGAGTGTACTTATTAATGTGAGTAACTGATGAGGGATAAATACCTCATGTTATTGAATGCTTTATTTTTATTATGATACTATGCAATCACTTTTTTTTAATGAGTTAATAAATGGGTAAATGTGTTTTTGCACCTTGTTATTCCAATTTATTGTTTATTTTCTTGTGATGGAGAGATCTTTGAGGGGTTTCTCATGGGGTGTTAGTTATATTACCACTTTATTTAATTATTTAAGTCTAGTTTAAATTCCCGATGATGATAATTTTCTAAGATGAATCTGATGGAGGGACCTAGATTTTCCAATACCTTACTTTTTAAGAGATTTGAGTTGTTTGGAATGATATGAATGAGGTGAAATATTTTTGAGATAAAATTTCAGTTGTAATAGGGTGTTTTTGGTTTGATCATGTAAGATGTTTCATGTTGTGATTTTGGAGATAGATGTTTACTTCATGGTCATAAACCCTATGGTATGGAGCTTGAGAAGAATTTTTTGTAACTCAACCAACATGATTGCAGTTTTGTTGTGGTGATTGAGGTTATGTGATGTAGCATGTGGTATAATGCTCCTGTATCTTCCTCTATATTGGTCGGTAATTTATATTCCATAGGTTGCACTGTGTATCCCTAGTGATTAGGATTTGTATCAATTCATTCTAAATAGAAATTGCGATGTGTTCTATGACCAACACTATGTCATTACAACATTTTTTTGGATTATGGGAGATAAATAATATATTTATCCATGGATTTATGAGTCAAGTTATATCTGAATCCCTTTCAGTATAGCCACCCATGTTTCTTTATACTTTTTATGAAAACAATAGGGGATACAACATGGAAAAGGGTATTTCGTCATGGTCTTATGTTTTAACAATGCATTATAAATTCAATACCACCATCGAAAGTTTCTTATTTTCTCCCATCTCCATGAAAACTTATGTGACTAAAGGAGAAAATGCAATGGATTTTAAGCTTTATTTATATTATTCAACCCCCTACGTCATAGAGATTGATTTATGGGTCTATTGGTTCTTCTCTCTCTCATTATATCACTCTTTACTATAGAAACATGATTCATTTCATTTAATAGGGGTTCTATTACTGATTAGTTGTGGGATAATATCTACAAGAGTCATGGGATCCATTATGGGATAGGTAATTAGTGATATATGCGCGTTATTTTATTCTTGATTATATAAAATTGAATGTTTTAGATCGAGTTATAGTATTTGTGACACATATTTATTTATTATTAATGTTTTAAAATTTAATTATTTATTTTCTATGATTCAAGGACCTAATTTTTTCCATTATACCACCAAGGGAATTTATTATAGATATGTCATCATTGTTGTAGTACTCATATTAAATTATGTTCTCTAAATTAGTTTTCTTTGAAGAGTAATGTGACTACTGAAGAAAATGAGAGTGTGGATACAAAGATATTTCCCTTTTTTGTAATTATAATACTATGTTCACTCTAACTTTTTATACATAAGTTGTGGTTTATGAAAATCAATCTCAAATTGAATCTAGAACGAATTCTATTCAGGCCAGACAAGAATGTAATATTAAAAACATCAATTTTTCTAGATAATGTATTAAATTATTCATAAGGAATGAATTCTTATTCTCAGGTTCCATTTTATATTCATTATTAAGTGGAATACCATATTATTATGGTAGGTTTCTGTAATAAGGTCCTCAATGAGACACTTTATTTAATTGGATTCTATAAGTTAGAGTAATAATATGATTTAATTATTGAAACAATGAATTAGTTTGAGTATTTACAAGTGGTTCCCAAGGATAGTTATGGGTGATTTTTTTTCTCTCTGGAAGAATAATAAACAGGACAGGGAGAATAGAGATGAGTATGATAAATTCCTCCAAGATTCATTTAAAATGATGAATATATCAAGGTAGACAATCATTTTCATAAAGGTTTAAAAAAATGGAAAAGGTACCTTATAAATTTAGTATCCACTCTTTGTCCACGAATTAGAATGGTAGGCATCATATGGAATATTCTATATTTCTCAAGTCAATGATGAAAAGTTACTGAGTAAATAAATGAAGGTGGTGATCCCTGACTATAATCCTAATAACCATGTCAGGTTAATAGTTCCAAGATAGTATATGGTTCTTCATAAGGTTCTATGTCTGAAGATGAACAACATATTTATCTTGGTTTTGAGGCCACTAAAGAACTTGATCAATCTTAAAATAAAACTAATGTAGAAGAAGTTCTGAATCTGCTGTTCAATTATAAGGAAGACTCATTTTTCCAAGATGATCTTTCTAATAGATGTTTTCTTCCCCAACCCTAATTCACCGATAAGGTAAAATATTTCTATTAGAAAATCAGTAAGGCTTTCCCTGAAGAAATCTATATTGCTCCATATTATTTTTTACATCTGTAATCATATAAATAAATCAAAATATATAAGATATCTATTTTATGGTTCTTGAAAGGAGATCCTAACATGTGGTCATATAGTAAATTCAATATCATTTTCAAATGATGTTATCCTTATGCCTATTCTCATTGTTTATGTTTTTATTTTATACAAGTTGAAACATACTATTTTGGGGGAAAATATGTGATACCAAGAAAATTTACCTCAAGGATTTATATTAGATATATCAATATGGATATAATGTTAAAAATTAATAAATTTATGATTATTTTGGAATTTTATAAAATTTATTGGTTAAGTTATTTCAATTTACTTTCTGGAATCATGTTTTCATAGAGTCTTATGATGTTTTATTAATGTGGGATACTGTATTTATTTCATAGAGTATTTATATTTGGTTTCTTGTGTAATTATGGGTAAATATTTTATGGTTTCCAAATAAAAAAGTGTTTTATTTCATAATAATAAAAATATATAATTAGATTAATGGTAATGGATAAAGTAATGTAATGAATATAATAGTCAATAATGTTATGCAATAATGAACTATGGGATAGGATGGTGTGATCACATGTAGTTTATCCTAAGATGGGATGCCTCTTCATTATTATTTATTAGTTTGTAAATGATTTTTGTAATTATTGTTACCAAATTCCATGATTCATATTCTTGAAATATATAAAATAGTGATAATATGAAAATATAAATAGATAATTAAAGATGTATTTGTATTTAGTTATTATTGTTACTTAAAAAGTATTTAACATTAATGTAGATATTGAACCATGTTTACAGTGTAATATTAATGATTGTTAACTGCTAATTTATGGTTTATAATTCCTAAAACTAATGTATAATTAATTGGCTAATTTAATAAAACATGGTAAAATATTTTTTGAGGGAAATAATTTTTGGGGCTATTATAAGCCCATAATTGTTTTTATGGTATTGTATTTATTAATTTAAGGGGATTATATTGATTTCAATATTTTAGTTTTGGTTTTAGAGTACCTATATTATATAATGGTAAATAAAATTATAAATTAACCCATAATATTGGGTGTTGATGGAGGAAATTATTTATATACTTAATAAGAATCATGAGTTGGTCTGATTAATAAACTAAAATCATGTGATGGGTTTTGGAAATTGAAGTATGATTTATAAAAGAATTTTACCTTTTGGTTAAATAGAAAGATTAGATTATAATTTAAAATGGAATAAATTAGTGGTTTATATTTTCAAATTAGTAAATAAAAATGATTAAGGATTTTTAATCTTCATACATGTGTTCATATATATGATACCATTTCCAAAACATTATTAGTATCAACTGGGTTCCATGTGGGATGATTATAGTAGTTGAATATAAATATAATTGGTTTCCCTTAATTTGTTGTGTGATATATTGTTCATTATATTTTTAGATTTCATACACTCCACTACATGAGTTAGACGTCTAGACAACACATTAATGTTTCAGGTTCTGGGTTTTTTCCTAATATTATGGTTAGTGAGGGTATAAAAGTATGAATTCCCATCTTCCATCCTCTCCCTTGATTCATAACATGATTTGTAGGTGTATTCAGTCTATATTGGCATAAGCTATAGGGTATATGACTGTATGATCTATGATGGTGCTCAATTTTACCATACATGTGTGTGTGGGTTATAACAACTTGAGGTAAATGTATTCTAGTTATATATAATATGGTTAATATAGGTTCACTTTCATGGGATGTGATGGATAGAGGTATAATGAATTATATATGGGCTATGGATACTTTAATACTTGTTACACTGTTTTAGATACAATGATATATGGTTGATATATGTTTCCTTGAGTTATAGAAAGAGATGTGGATGCTGTATATACATGCATGGGTTTCATGATGATTTATAGAAGGTATTTTAGAATATAAAATTTTGTGTCAGGCCTGAGAGTGACAAAATAGCGGGGAAGTGGTAGCAGGGTACCTTTTTATATGTATTTGATTTTTTATAGATATTATTAATTTTATTCATTATTTGTGAGTGATCCACAATGAGGATGGGAGATATTTGTTTACCAATTTTGGTAACAAGTTGTTTTTATCTTTTTATTCAATGATCCATATTATGTTTCTTTCATATTTTCATGATAGGTTCTAGGTAGGATCCAATTGAGTATACTTTTATTCTCATAATATATATATATATATATATATATTATATCTTTTAGGTACATAGGACATCATTACTAATATAGTTGGGAATTATTATCTCATAGTGTTTATTGAAGAGCTATTGAAGTTAATGGTTTTTTCCTATCTGTTGTTCTTAGAATTTACATTTTTTTACATTATGAATGGAATTACATTTATATATTTGGATTGGTTATTTTTTTATATTCTATGGAGTTAATTGGTGGATCTCATCTTATTTCGTAGCCTGAAATTTATATATGAAGGGTTATATCTCTTTTTGATTCTATTTTCTACCTTTAGTTCAATTCAATAACATATGGCCTTTTAGAGGCGGGCTTTTAGGGTTATCCTCATCTTTACTAATGAACTAATAGTGATACTAATGTTGGTATAGTTGTGACATGTATAGTCATTGTTTATAATACCCTTACGTGTCTAATATGTTTTGAATTATTAGAATATATTTGATAAAAATGAAGTATATTTAGATGTTAAAATATATACATTTTTATTATAAATTATTTACTAGAAAAAAATATATTTTTTGTTTTGGAATATTACAATAAGACACTAATCAATTTTTTTTTAAATTACATTTTATTCTAATGAAATTGTTTAATAAAATATGGATCTTTTTCATTGATAAAACTTTTAAATTATGATTTCATTAATATTTATTCATAAATGGGTATTATTAGAAATTTATATAAATTTAATCAATGAAATAATTAAAAAACTATAAATAGTAATAATTGAAATATTTTTTCAAAGAAATATTATTTTTTTGAAATAATGTTGCATTAAATATTATATGTTTTAATTTAAATGATAAACTTATCTTATTTAGATTAATAAATTTACAGAAATTTAATATATATATATATATAAATTAACATTTAGGGAATGATTATCTATTGGTATGAAATAATAATAAATTTATTTTACATTAAAAAGTGATATTTAAAAAAATTATGAAATGTATTTTTTATATTAATATTTTTCACTGTTAATGTTTAACTGATGAATATAATATTATTTTGAAAGGGAAAAAAATATTGACACATATTTATTCACTAATTTATCAAAAATTACATTAAGAACACTTAATTATCAATAATACATTTGTCTAAAATACTATTCTTCCAATATATGTTTTCCTTTCATATAAAATTAATTTTTTTCATATTTATAAATTAAATTATATTAAATGGAGTTCAAATTTTTAATAAAAAAATAAAAATTAGGTTATATGGTCAATTTCATTTATAGTCATAATAATAATTTACTAGAAGTAAAACAATTGAGTATCCATGGTAAATTTAAAATTATATAAAATGAGTTTAAGAAAGTATGAATGACTGTGAATATAGTGAATGATTTCTTTATAATTTTTTTATGAGGGAATCATGGACCATATCCATTATGTTTCCACTGTTTATCCATTTCCTTTTAAAATTACAATATAACACGAAGGATGATTATTTACATATATCTCACTCAAAACACAAATATAGAAGAACCCATACATTACCCCTACAAACAAATAAATAATTTCAATTATCTATTGAGTCCTAAACATTTTTACTCTCTTAAATCTGTGACATTTTGGATCCATAAAGGAGGCCTATATCTTAAATTCTAATGGAACATGAGTTGAGAAGGTGCGAATTCATCAAAGTTATTATATAAATTATTCTCTAAAATTTCAACTACCTTCTCATCCCAGATCATTAAAAATATCAAGATACCCTATAATTATGTACTAATAATATCATTTTTCTTCGACTAAAATGATATTAATATTATACAACTCTAAAATCGCACTCTTTCATTAGTATATCACATTCCTGCACCGATTAGTTCAACAACCTATATGAATGATTCTATACCAACATCATCATTTTCATCATCAAATGTTTCAAGAGATTAATAATGGTAATATATGATATTAAAAAATAATTTATTTTAGGATTATGGTCTTATAAGTGTGAACAAAAAATGATTGTTCATTATAAACTATCCAGGTATTATCGATGAATTAACCAAAACATGCTCATCAAAAATTTCATTATCATGAAACATAATAGTAATATCTATAAATTGAACACAAGAATGAATAGATCATTGAAATAAAGTGATTCACTAACATTGATATTATGGTAATTATTAACTTTTTATCAAATAATAAGGATCGATGCCACCATTATGAAATCTATATGAAACAATGAAAAAACTATCTTCTTCTGATGAAAGTAAATAAGATTTAGGTAAAATATGTTATTATAATTTAATAGTATAAGAGATGACAGATATGACTAATGTTTATAAATAATTGATTAATATGGTCATTATTTATATATAAGAGGTTAAATTACTTTCATGTAATTTATGAGTAATTGTAAGGGGTTATCGTCTCATTTTTTCATTCATTGTGATATTCTCAATATTCCGTACTTGTATTCATTTGTGTTGTGTAAATACTACACCTTAAAAGTCTAATTATCAAAATTATCATGAAATTAGAATGATTTCAATGTCCATATCAGTCTATATTATTCAATGGATTTTGATTTTAAAATCCAAAAATTATAAGGGTTTATTTATAATATCACAATGAAATCATTATTATTTATAAATAAGTTTCTATTGGGAGAAATTGTATGATATTCTTATCTAAAAACCACCCTACTTATTTATCTTAAGGTTTTTGTAGTTTTTACATGTATTCATTCAATTTAAATTCCCTTGGGTTCTTAATTCAACTTAAATTATTCCTATAATTGGAACCGAACTTTTCTCTTACTTCCACCAGGAATATTTCTTCTCCTTGTTCACATTAGGTATATTACTTTTTGTATGTATTCATCTCTTTTTTGAATGATTTCATGATGTATTTTTTTTTTCTATTTATATGTCTTTATTGGAAAAAAATTCTTTTAAAGTTTTATGTATGGTAATTTCCCCCTAGGTGTTACATACATTACAAAAGATTGAAAGGAATATCCTTTTAATACACTCTTGAATGATCAAATATTCCTAAAATATTCTCTAATTTTCAATAAAAATATTTATTTCTAGGTTTTCTTGGATTTATATATTAATTTATATGCCCTTTATTTATAAATTAATTTCTTTTAAAATAAATTTTGTTAAGAATATAAATTGAATTCCTATTATTTCCCAAAGGAATTGTTTACAATCATAAAAGTATTTTTCATATATGTCAATATCATTTAAGGTTTCTTATTCTTCACTGGGGATATTCCTTAATTTTACATTCTACAACATCCCATTACCTTACTTTAGGTATTCCTCAAACCTTTTTTTGACCTCCTTTGTGTCAGGTATTTTTTTTGGGTTGTTCTTGGAGGTTTTGGAAGTTTTGGACACTTTTTAGACTGTGCACAGTTGGTGCATGGTTTGAAAAAACTACCCCTGTCCCCCAGTGATAAATGTTCACCACCTTGATTTTTGTGAATGCACAGTTGGAACACGGTTTTTCCAAATCATGTTCCCACCAAGGGGAAACCATGCACCCAAAACAGTTGGTGGTACGTCTGGTGCATGGTTTCCCCTAACAATGCACACCCTCCAACGAACCATGAGCATGAGATTAAAAAGTTCAGAAAAATTATTTTCAAATTCTAGAACCCTCTATTTTAAGTGAAAAATCACCTTACACGACCCTACCATGTTTTATTCTTCGTTGGTGTCTCCCAATAAGTGATTTTCTCTCATCTAGAACCTTTCCTTGGCGGATCAAAGTGGCATTGATCCCGATCGATCCCCCCCGAGTAACTGGATCTCCTCTCATGTATTTTATTCATATTTCTCTTTCTCTTATCCTTAGATCTTGAGATATTATCACGTAATGGATGAATATAAACTTCATTTTTTACTATTAATTCTATTTTGTGTTCCTAGATCTTCCAGGCCATCGATCTTCGTTGGTGATTCTCATTACATGTGGTGATTTTTGGATCATCTATTTAACGGTATGTGGTTCTATAATTATTTGTCCTATGATTGAAACCATGAATTTCTGGATTAAATTGAAAGGAAATATTAAATGAGATAAAAAAATTGATTTGAAATGATTCAATTTTGATTTCAAATGGGTATGGAGACTGAGAAAACAAAAATTTCCATTGAATTAAAACTGTGGAGGTGCAATTATGAAAAACAGTGTCTTGATTAGGAAATCGTTTTGATGTATAATCGTCAAAAAAAATGGATTAAATTGATAAATAATTTTAAATGGAATAAAATGATGAAAATTTATGATTGTGTTTGAAATGAAAAAGAATGTTAAAAACAAAAATTGGGAAATAATATTTAGAAATGTTTTATAATGATTAATTTCAAATTTCATTGATTGGTTGTTGAAGTACATGATAGCTTGGGAAGGTAGTGGTAACTGGACAATTACACTAGGCCCTTGACACCCTAGAAATGGATTTATGTTAAAAACAATTACTAAAAAATATGTCCTAACTTTCTATTATGGGTTCCCTAATTGAATCACAGACTACCCATCATGGGTGACCCTATTGGGGTGTATTTTTTTATGTAAACCTAACTAGTTTCATGATCATTACGAGATTTATTAGGATTATATTACCTATTAAACTAACATAACATGGGGATTTTGTACATATAGATTTATATGAGTTATTTGTTTTTATACAAATTTCTTCGATTTTTAATCAATTTCATTCATTCTAATAGATTTATATATACTATTTTATATAAAATTTTCATTTAAGACTCTTTAAATGTTGTCTTCATATATCAAAGATATATTTGAACTAAAATCTTGTTTTGGTTTTAAATGTTAAATAAATTATATTCCATAACTTGTATTAATGTAATTGATACCATTAAAGGAAAATTATAACGGTATTGATTATGGAAGACTTGGTGATACCCTACTTGGATTTACAGATCACACCCAACCATTTCCTTCAGGTGTTTGTAGAATGTTTTATGTCAGGTTTGAGGAATGGTAAATCCCCATTTAGAGGTTGTTGATGTTGTTGATCCTATGGACCATGGTGTATTGGTGTAGGTGATAAGTGGAGAAGTTATCCACTTTTTTCATGGGATTTGTGATGTTTAGTTTTATTATATTTAGAGTGCATTTAAGATGTACTTATTTATTTTTTTGTTTTATCAGTTTGGTTTCTATCACTTTTCCCATTTGGAGTGATGAGAATACTAAATTGTAATCAATTTTATTATAATTTTTTGTTGTAAATTCATTCCAACTTTAATGATTTATGATTCTAGGTTCTAGTCTCCAAACGGTGGGGATCATTAATGGACTTAAGTCAATGATAGATCCATCTTAGGTATCAAGGTACAAGGATATCCTGACTGGTTCATGATAAGGTGGTATCAAGTGTGTCGGTTTATCATATTTACTTGATGTTAGTATGATATTTAGGTTGTCCTTATACAGAGGAATTAGGATTGGAACAACATAGGAGGTAATTATGAGTTATTTTATTGAAATCTCTCATCAAAATGATCCTTGAGTCACCATGGGTATTTGGGAAAAGGATTATTGAGTAACAATTTAAGCTAATTCTAGTCCATACCCATATTAAGATTTGGGTATTATGAAATCTAAATATTGAAATATTATATTGTTGAATTAATATTATCATTCCACTTGTTTGAGTTTTTGATATGTGTAATATTATGATGTCTTCAGTGTTGTCCATTAATTTTTTGTTACATCATGCCTCCAATAAAATGATTGAATAGGATCCAGGTGGAAGTTGTTCCTGAAATACAATGAATGCGTCTTTCCATGAAATTTAATCATTTAAAATTATTTTTCACATGGTCTAATCTTTAGGATAGGTACCCACACCCTTCATAATTTAGTATCTAGATTTGGATCCATAGAGTTATGAATCTTAGAATATTTCTTTATAGTTTCTTCTTCATAAACAACTTTATTTGAAAGGAAATAATGATCCTTGGGTGGATGAGGATTTATTGAACATTATTTAGTGTCTTTTCAATTATCTTGAAACACCTAATGATATTAAGGTGATGTGTGCTACATTTATTCTAGAAGGTCCTAGAAGTGGTTGTTTGGATTCTATGGTAATGGAAAAGAAGCACAAGGTTTTGGAGTGGAAGGACTTTATAGTTATTTTAAATTATTAGTTATACAAAAAATATATGGTACTAGTTAAGTATGTGGAGTTTTTATACCTCAAGAAGGTTGATAGGATAATGCATTAATATTCAAACTGCTTTACTGAGCTTCTATAGTATTCCCCTAAGATTTTATCAAATGATATGATGAAGGCTTAATGGTTTTAGATGGAAATTTTAACTAATATTCATTCATATTTATTATTAATGAATCTCATTTTTATGAGGATTTACTATATAGGGTGTTTATGGTGGTGAATTAACAAGATGAAAACTCATAGTTGATTGGTGTTTTTTTATCAAAGTTGTAGTTCTGTGAGTTCTATTTATTGAAAGAAGAAGCATGATGAGTCTCATGGTGGTTCTTGATAGGAGTCCTCTATACCTCATATATTTCCTGGAAGAGGCACATTATATTAATTCTAGTGTGGAGTATTTGGGGATTCAAGATGTTTTTGTACTGAGGCACTAATGATATTCAATTATAATGGTCATTTATGAAACCAATAGAAATTATTCCACACATTTTTTTCTCTACGTAGTGGAATTGGATCAGCAGAACCTGAAAGTACTTTGGTTCAATCAAATTATTCGAGATCTAATAGGTTCCACCCACCGGTATCCAGAACAATGAATCTTCATGCAATGAAAGAGATGGAAGGGTTTTATATCAACTCATATTTTTAACCTTATAAAACTTCATAAAGATATTTTCTCATACGTGATGGACATTACTATGCCCCTATGAATGAAGAGATGGAAGTTTTTTAGTTTTAATGATTGTATCTTTTCATTAGCATAGATCAAGTATAACTGGGATTTTTTGGTTCTCCACTTGAAAATATTTGAGTTCAATTTTTGGATGGGTTCAATCACTTATAGTAAGGACCGAATTAATTACTATTACTACCATCTCTCCTTTACTATGCCTGATAGGGGGTTCCATTCCATTAAGGTATAATGGGAAACAAAATCGAGTAGAGTCAGAAATTATTTTCTAGATTTTGGAAGGGTAATATTAGTGTTTTCATTGGACTTAGTGTGAGAATCTTAGAGTGATGATCTCCCACCAGTTTTCATCATGTTTCTCGATGTGTTTCCTTATGATTTATCTGGTTTACCATCGGTAAATAGGTAAAATTCCCTATTGATTTATTTCTCAGTACTCAACCTATAAGAACCTAGATCTTTATTGCAGGTATGGATCATTATTTTGGGTTATTTTTGTGGAAAATGAAGAAATGGGAAATTTTCTAACTACAAATCTTGCAATTTTGAGTATATGCCTTGTACCTAGTTTCCATGTGTAGTTGTGTATTGGCCGTGTAATGGGTGAGAACATGGCTATGTGGGTGACCTGGTAGACCACCTAAAGTGGGGTTCGATTGAGGCTTGTACATGGCTTGTACATTAATTGAATGTGTTGTGTACTTTTATTTTTAATTGATTAATTGGATCGAGGTCACGCCTCATCCCCAGAACTATCTTTTTCTTCACGTGTTTCATACAGGAGTGCGATGAAGCAACTGAGAACTTAGAACCAATATCGATTCTCTATCTGAGTCCCGATTGATATTCCACTGGGGGTGTTGGGTTCCCACCATTGACTTCTCTCTTCCCCTAGAGCTACTCTTCTTGATTTCTCCTCTCTCTTGAGTTACCAAGGGTTGATTGTTTTTACCATTTTTGTATATTTATGTCGTTCTAGGCCGAATCAAGGGCCAATGTTCAAGGGTATTCATCGTATAATGTCATGGTAGTTCGTTTGTGCCTTTCTTTCATTGTGTTTGGATTATATATGCATAAAGTGCTAAATACCCATGTTTGGGGTATTGCATGTTTTGGAATTTTAACCCTCTTTAAGAACTATTATGGTGTGTTTGATTGAGAAAGGGGTTATTGATTATGTATAATGTTTATTAACCTGATTATGGGTGTGTTTCCTATATTTGTTTGATTATGGAAGTTTTGTCTATAATTCCTATAGGGATTGCTTTGTTTTCCATGCCTCAAGTTGTTAGGATGGAGTTACTATTTATTTGAGATGCATGTGTTCCGCGTTGTGAAAATATGACCAAGGGGAATTTGACTATGAGGAATTCCTGAGGTAGGGACATTTAATTATGAATTGTTGTTATGTTGATTGAGAGGTATTGACTGTGATAGCTGATGGGTGGTCATAGTCTAGAGGGGTTAGACCATGAGAGCTACCCAGAGGGTCGTTATTGAATGAATGTTAGACCATAGTGCATTGGCTATGAGATTTTCCAGGAGGTCATTATATTTTGTTGATGCTATGTAGACCAAGGGGGTACTAACCATGAGAGATACCCATGTGGTCATTTGTAAATGATTATTTCCATGTGGGACCAAAGGGGTTAGAGTGTGTGATCTTTCTTAGAGGGTCATTATTTATTGAATTGATGATATGTTAAACCAGAGGGGTTAGAGTGTGAGAACTTTCCCAGAGGGTTAATTTTGAATGTTTGATGAATATGATGAGCCTACGAAGCCAAAGAGAAATATTGTACTTAGTCTTACTTGTTTTTAGATGGAATTTTGGGACATCTTTTTTTTTCTATTACACAATGGATATAGAGCTTAGGCAAGATCCTGAGATTTTATTATTAAATAGATTGAATAATTAATGAATATAATTGAACAGAATTAAAAACTGCATGATTTTTTAATTTTGAATACTTCCTAGTTTATTGCTTCATTTTGCATATTTCCTGCTATATATATATATTCACTGATAGTTAGGCACTGATCTTTTGGTGGTTTCCTACTAGGATTCATCTCACACCCTCTTTAGGTCATGATTTTGGGCCCATGTAGATTATATGGTTGCAGGTATAGATAAGGGAAAGCACCCTTCGTCATCAGGTACTTGATTACTATTGGAGCTGGAAAGCATGGGACCAAGCTGAGGCTTACGATGTTGTTAGTGGTTACTATTTTCAATTCTTTGGTTTCAGTATTTTATTTCCATTATTGTGACTTGTTTGGATTCTTTCCTAGATACATGTGACATGCATAATTTATTTATATATGATGCAGTTGTTTATACTATCAGTCTTCCGCTGTTTACTTCTATTGTATGGTAATACTACTTCCAATACCATTTAATATTTATTTCTATTGTGTAAACTTTTTCAATGAGGTCATAGTTTTCCCATTATCAAACCTTGGTCCTCACTTCTAGTCAGCAGCCTCTGGTGTTTGGGGAAATGTGCTTGAGGTCCTATGACCAACCAGGTTCGGGGCAACTTTGGGCAGCACCTAGAACCAAGATGTTACAAAGTGGTATCAAAGGAGTTTCTTTTCTACTTGTATTAATGTATGGATCCTATAGATAAGGATAGGAAAGAATGGGTAATTGGTAATAATCTGTGCCCAGAAGTAGCTAACCTGTGTATAGGGAAAAGCCAAGTTACCTCAAATGTTAAATTTTTTCTTGTTTTTCAATTGTTATAGTTGAATTGATTTCACTATTGGGTGAAAACATGTTTTTTTGATATTATTATTGATTATTATTGAGGTTTATTTCTATTGAAACCCGATCATATGAGGGTATTCCATCTCATGCATCACACAATAACTTGATATAGATCACATTTCATGTATTTTTGTCATTAAATTTTGGGATCATTATTGTTTGTGTGCTATTCCGATTGATGTTGTGCTAGATATGCATGATGTTTTGATAGATTCCTTGATAGAATACCTGCTATTCTGATAGGGTATTGGAAATTATAATGTTTCTTTCGGATGGATTCCAAAATTTGGTACCTCAGGTGTTATGGGCCCTCTTGGCTTAGAATTTGGTGGATCATGTGTGAACTTTAATTGAATTTTTTCAAGCCATGATATGAATAGGGATGCTAAACTTTGATTCTCATGAGTATGGTCTCTCACAGGTAATAATTTGTCATTCCTTGGACAAAAGTTTACGTTTTTAAGGGTTCGGGAGAAGTTTCAGAGGATTACAATTTGTAAAATCAAACAACACGACATGTGGTGTTATGAACACACACCACGTGTTCTTCAGTTCTGAAAGAAACAATTTTTCGTAAGTACAAACTGTGTATTGGTAGTACATGCTGTATAGTGCTTGAGCATGGGACTGATTGTGTGAGAAGGGACATGGGGTTGGGTATCTTTTGGTATAACACGTAGTGTATAGGTTATACACGCCGTGTTGTAATGGACCGGGTATTTTTCCATGTGACCAATGACATAGGTGGATGAATCTTTGATTTTACATGCTATTTATAGATTATACATGCCATGTAGTTATCAACTGTGTATCCAACCATATGACAAAAGACATGGGTAGATGAAACTTTACTAGAACATGATGAGTCTAGGGTGGACACAACATGTAGTGTTACCCAGGAAAGCACCATGTGGTTCGAGCCGTGTAGGAGTTATACATGTCGTGTAACCCAGTTTTTTAAAACATGAATGTCTAATATATTATTCCTTTCTTGAACTTATAAGTTGTTTTCCTTGATAATCTTGAACTAAGGGGTGCACTTGACCCTGTAGAGTCATGCCACCAAGAAGTCCTCGAGTTGTATGCCAGATACAAGGCTGTGATCAGACACTGAAAATGGTAGATCAGAGACTACCACCAAATCCTCCCATCTTTCCTATTTTGGCACCAACACTTATACTAGACATAGGTGATGATACACAGTTCATTGAATGATTCATGAGGATATTAAAAACTTTTCAGTTAGAACCTTATCCTTACCCATCTATGAAAGATTTTACACGGGTGTTCCAACAATAGCATGCTCCCACTTTTTCAGAGGATGGAGGACCACAGGACGAAAAGTCATGGTTGGAGGGAATACCTTATATCATTGAGAATTTGGAGATCACTCTAGAGAGGAGGGTTAATCTCATGACTTACATACTATGTCATTCTTCCAATAGATTTTGGGTTGTTCTCTCTCAGGCAGGACTTCATCGGGATATGGTTTGGAAAGAGTTTCAAAAGACATTCTATGAATAATTTTACCCCGAGATGTTGAGGGCTGATTGAGTCTAACAGTTAATTCATTTGGAGTAGGTATCTCTTTTAGTGATGGATTAATCATCTCATTTTACAGAGCTTCAGCACTTCACACCTATTCTAGGAGGTGACGAGTTATCTTCTGCTAGCCGATTTGAGGATGGTCTTAGGTTTGACATCTGATTGTGGGGGATTGTTTTCAGGATTACTTCAGTGATGGATATAATAAACTAGGTGATTATTACCAAGCATAATATGATGGAGTTAGGAGATGTAAGCCCGGGAATTTCATTATCTTGGGATGGTACTTCATAGATAGATATATGGATGCACCACAGGGAGCTTTCACATGATGTTTCTTTGGGTAGCTAGGTAGTATGTTAGCAGTGCGAGAAGAGTGGGCATACGAGACCAAATTTCCAGAATGACCCAGTAGAGTGATGATCTTGCATAAAAATGGGTCATCTTCAGTGTTTTTACTGGGTTTTTTCACTAGCAGCGAGCAATAGGGGATCTACTATGACTCCATGTTTAGGAGCAAGACCACAAGTTTCTCATCATTCAGGGAGCTGGAGTTCATCAGTTCGTTTAGGCCTAAGAGGTGATCGTGGACATGGGATTCAAGCTACTGGTTTTTAGCGATAGCTGGGTGGCTCAACTCAGGTTAGTTAGGCAGGGTCGCAGGGCTGTGGTACAGGTCAGACTTTTACAGTGGAGCAGACCCAACATGAGTAAGATCCCAGACCCTCTACAATTAGAGGTACAATTCTAGTTTCCTTAGTTTTAGCTTCAACCCTTTTTGATATAGGGTAATCCCATATTTTTATATTTATTACTATTGTAGAGAGCCTTGGGCTATTTATCTTTACGGCTAAGGTTATTATAATGATAGAGACTCCGTTGGGGATTAATATGGCTAGTGTATGTCAGTGCAAGGAGTGACCTATTGAGGTTGGTGAGTGTCACTTCTTATAGGAACTCTATGTCTTGGGGATTATAGGATTAGATATTATTCTAAGAATGGACTGGTTGGACTCCTATCAGGATTTTTTTGAATGATATCGTTGTAGTGTGAGTTTCACAACACTAGAGGGTGGGTATTTTCTACACAAGGATGAATGGGATGTCTAGGTGAGCAGAGCTGGACCTGAGCATCATGGTTTTTGAGGAATCACAACCTAGATTTCTAGTTTACATATGGATGACTAGGGTACTTCACTAATGGAAGTTCCTCCAGTGTTTGATCATTTTAGAGATGTCATTTGATATGACCTTTCAGGTTTACCTCTAGAGAAAGAGGTCAATTTCTCTGTTGATCATGTTCCAGGAGCGACACCAGTGTCCATTCCTCCTTATAGGATTGCTACACCAAAGTTACATGATCTCAAGAAATAGTTATAGGATTTGTAAGAAAAGGGTTTCATCTGACCTAGTACTTATCCTTGGGGTTCACCTACCCTTTTTACGAAGGTTGAAGGTACCCTCAGTCATTGTGTGGATTATCAGAAGATAAACTAGTTGACCGTCAAGAAATGATATCCCTTACAGAGGATTGATGATCTCTTTGATCATCTTTGAGGAGCCCAAGTGTTATTTAAGATTGAATTGAGATCCGGTTATCATTAGTTTCATGTTAGACCATCAGATATACCTTTTACATCCTTTTAGAGTAGGTATAGTCTATATGAGTATTTGGTTATTCTGTTCAGTCTCACGAACGTGATGGCAGTTTTTATGGCAATGATGAACTGAGTGTTCCATCCTTACTTGTATTCTTTTGTGTTATTCATCATGGACAATATCATGGTGTACTCTCACACATGACATGAATTTTCCATCCATATCAATATTGCATTAAGTACACTGAGATAGAATTAGTTATATGCTAATCTCTCAAAATGCCACTTTTAGATGAACCCGATTCACTTATTGAGTCATATTTTCTAAAAGACAGAAGTAGCAATAGACCTAGGGAAAGCATGATTATTAGTTTCCTAGGAGCAGCAGAAGAAATTCATTGAGATATGAAGTTTTACAGGGCTAGCTAGTAACCATAGGTTCTTTATTTAAGACTTTTCATGCTTAACAGTGCCACTGATGGGCCTAACTAAGAAGGTTGAAATGTACTTGTGGACATATTCCTGCAATTCATCCTTTCAGGAGATAAAATAGAGATTGACTTCATCACTGATCCTAAGTTTTCTAGATTAGGTAAAGTGTTATATCTTTTACTAAATCACATTAGGTATTGGGCTTGGAGTCGTGCTTATGTAGGGGGAAAGAGTTATTGCATATGGGTCTCGGTAGTTGAGTCCACATGAGAGGAATTACCAAACGCACGATCTCGAGTTAGATATAGTTTTGCATGTTTTATAATGTTGGATAAATTATATTTTTGGAGAGCATTTTGTGGTATTCAATGATAATAAGAGTCTCAAGTATATATTTTCTCAGCTTGATCTGAATTTGAGACAGTGAAGGTTGGTTGAGTACCTTCAGTATTTTGACTTTGATCTTTCCTACATCCCTTGGAAATGAAACTCAGTGGCTGATGCATTGAGAAGGATGACTCATATATAGGCACTTCCAAAGGCCAGCAGTGAGTGGAAGCTTATGGATCTATTCTTTGATATGCATTTGGAGGTGCACAATAGATAGCGGCCAATGCTTATTTCTTTTATAGCTATTACCTCTACTATACTGAATCAAGTGAAAATGAGGAAGATATTAGATTCTAAAGGCCTATTCCTATGGGAAAGTGTGTTTGGAGGGGACCCTACTCCTGGGTGGACCATAGGCGATGATGAGATCTTTCATTTTCATGGGCGTGTATGGGTGTTCGCATACATACGTGAGGAGTTGATGTGAGATTTTCATTCCTCAATTTGGGCAGTTCATACTAGTTTCACGAAGAAGTATCAAGATCTACACCGTCAGTATTGGTGTCCAGGTATGAAGATTGATGTAGCTGGTTTTGTTATGAGATGTTCCACCTTTTAGTAGGTGAAGGCATAGCGTCAATGACCAGTAGGGATTTTACAGCAGTTACCCATTCCCGAATGGAAGTGGATTGATGTCACGATGGATTTCGTGATGGGTTTACCAAGGCCGCCTGAAGGAAATTATGTGTCATGGTTTGTTGTTGATAGACTCATGAAGGTTTCACATTTCTTTCTGATTAAGGAAACCTTCATTGTTGATGAATAAATAAGGTTGTTCATCCGAGATATTGTACATTTTCATGGGTTTCCCCACTCTATCATTACATATAGGGATTGTTGAGTCAATAAGGTTTTCCTTATGACTTTTCCATTCCTTCTTGTTTTGAAAATCACAAACACCTTATCTTTAAGGAAAATCGCTTTTGTAAGGAAAAATTGCTTTTATAAGGAAAATCGCTTTTATAAGGAAAAATGCTTTCTTAAGGAAAATCGCTTTTGTAATGAAAAATGATTTCTTAAGGAAAATTGCTTTTATAAGGAAAATTGATTTCTTAAGGAAAATCACTTTTGTAAGGAAAATTGCTTTTATAAGGAAAATTGCTTTCTTAAGGAAAATCGCTTTTATAAGGAAAATTATCCTTATCATATTTTCATCAATAATTTTCTTAAGTATAAGTTTCAGATTCATTTTCTCGGAGTCATTAAAACTTTGATATAAAAGCATTCTGTTTTTAGGATTCGGTTCTGGATAAGAACTATAAGGAAGTTTCATTCCGAATTCCGGATATGAATTCTGACTAAGTTCTATTCCAGATTCAGGATACGAATTCTGAAGAAGAATTCTCATTACGAATTCTAATGAAGAAATCCCATTCCGAATTCTCATTACGAATTCTGATGATGAATTCTCCTTACGAATTCTGATGATGAATTCTCATTACGAATTCTGATGACGAATTCTCATTACGAATTCTGATGATGAATTCTCATTACGAATTCTGATGATGAATTCTCATTATGAATTCTGATGATGAATTCTCATTACGAATTCTGATGACGAATTCTCATTACGATTTCTGATGAAGAATTCCTATTCCGAATTCCTACTCCGAATTCTCATTCCGAATTCTCCTATTAAACAGAATCTGATTATCATTGTTTTATACACTCTGAATTTATTCACTCTGAACCTTCACTCCGAAGTTTCTATTCCGAACCTTTTTGTTAGATTTTAAAACGATGTCGTACATTCTGATTCACTTACTTTGTTATAAAACGATGTCGTCCATTTTGTTATAAACTAACCGTTGTCTAAGTGACACGTGTACAGGTCCCTCCGAACTTTAAGGAAAATATGACCGTTGGAGAAGGAGCCGACCTTACCTATAAATAGGAGCTCATTTGAAAGAGCTCGGTGCTGTTGGAAAAACAACTGAGTTTTGTGCCTACATGCTGTTGAAGTGATTTCTAGAGAGAGAGTCTCTTATTAACTCTCAAAGCTTCGTGCGACTCCGAATGTTGGTGATTACATTCGAGGGATTCCGGGGATAGGAAGACAGAGGTGCCGACTACCTTAAAGATCGAGGGATTTCTTGCTGAGAAAGACAGAGGTTGCCAACTACCTTGAAGTTGAGGGCTTGCGGGGATAGCAAGACAGAGACACCGATCTTCGTATGGAGGGCTTACCCTGGTGTGGGTAAGACAGACTTGCTTGAAAGTATAAATCAAGGGGCCTTTATCCAAGGTTGTTGGATACCCTTCTCTTTGGGTTAAAAGACTATTATCTTGTTACTAGTAGTTTTACTACTTGTCTTTATTCCGCTGCAATTTGTATCTTAAGGAAAGTATAACTTTCTTATACTTCCGTACTTACTCTGATTAGTTTAGATTCTATACGCTTTAAGGTAGAATCTTATATTGTAACTTTTGTTAAGTTTCAATTTCCGGAATCATATTTCCGGAACCTACTTTTGGAATCCCTTTCCAAGTTCAGTTCGGTGTTAGAGGTGTTGTGAATTTACTTAGTTTAACTTTGTTAAACTAAGCCTTTCCTTTTCTTAAGGAAACTCTAGTTATTCATAAATAACTTTAAAGGTTCCAAAGGAATTTTTAAAGTATACAATTCACCCCCCCTCTTGTATATTGAGCATCTCATATTATATTTCGATCCTACAATTGGTATCAGAGGTTGGAAACCTCTTACTCTATACCATTCTTACATTTGGTATTAGAGCCAAGGTTACTGAAATACTTGTACTCACATACAAGTTTTTCTTGCTCACTTTTCTATTCTGAACTTTGTCATTCCGGATTATCCATTCCGAACTTTTCCCATTCCGAACCTTGTTGTTTCGATTCTAAGCTACTAACAAGTTTGTATCCAAGTTATTTTTTAGTATGGCAGGAATTAATGTTGGATCGATTGACAATCTGAATCCTACAAGGCCACCTATCTTCGATGGTAATGATTATGAGTACTGGAGAGATCGTATGAAGACTTTTGTTATCAATACTGGAGTAGACAACTTTGTGATGCTTACTGGAGATTATAAAATTCTCGACAAGGAAGTCAGAACCTTTACTAACCAGGAAAAGCAAGAATATCAACTCAACTATAAGGTACGCAATACTTTATTATGTTCAATGACTAGAAATATATATAGCCAAATTTCTTCTTGTGAAGCAGCTAACTGTATATGGAAGAAGTTAGAGGTTACACACTTTGGGACTTCTAAAGTGATTGAGACTAGGAGAGCTATGCTTAGAGCTGAATATCATGGCTTCAATTTTCCTTATGGAGAACCTATCTGTAAAGTTCAACAGAGATTTATGACAATTGTCAAAAGTCTACAATCTATGGGAGAAAAAGGATTAGATGATGAAGCTCTTGTGGACAAGATAATTGATATTATGCCCAATGAATGGGAATCCAAGAGAACAGCTATAGATGAGAACAGGAAGGTCACACAAATTACTCTTGATGAATTATTTGGAACTCTTCTACAACATGAGACCAGAATGAAGAGAGATGCTGACAACATCAAGAAGAAGAATGGAAATGGTACTGTTGCTTTTACTACAACTTCTAATCAGATGAAAGCTAAGACTCCTGAGAGAGTAACCAGATCCAAGTCTAAGAAAGTCATTTTATAATCCGAATCTAGTGAAAGTGAAGTTTCAGAAAATGAATTAGCCAATCTTGCTCGAAGGATGAACAAGATAGCTGGACAGAGAAACATTCAATCCAAGTATAAGAAGAAGGACATGAAAGATAAGAAAGATGGAGAAGATACTTGTTATGAATGTAAGAGAGATGGACATATTAGACCAGATTGTCCTATGCTCAAAAAGAAAGAAAGAAAGGAAAGGCATTCAGACAGGAATAGGAAGAAGTATTATAAAGCTAAAGCTAAGAAAGTTCTGAAAGCTAATGACACCTGGAGTGCCAGTGGTGGTGACTCTTCAGATGAATCTTCTGAATATGAATCTTCAGGACAGAAGAATCTTGGTCTTATAGCCAGATTACCTATTGATAATCAATGTCTTATGGCTAAGGTACGAAATGCTGAATCTTTGACCAATGTTTCTTTAAATCCTAATGATAGTAAGTATTATAACTCTTCTGATGAAGAATCATCTTCTGATGAGGAAAATACTTTACCTACTTATGAAGAAGACTCTAGATTTGCTGAACTTCTTGAGATTGAGAATTCCAAACTCAACAAGAAACTTGATAAGGAAAATTCTAGGAATTCTATTCTTACTAAAGAGATATCAGATCTTTCTAAAGATCTTGATAAGAAAAATGCTGATTTTGAAAATATTTCAAAAAATCTTGAGGAAGTAAGTTCTGAGAAGAATAAACTTTCTAAAGAGTTAGAAAAAGTAATTTCTAAGAAAAATGTTTTCGAGCCTAACTCTAGTTCAAAAACTAATGATTTTGAGGATAAAAACTTGGTTATAAAACTCAAGTCCGAAATTTTTTCCTTAAAGAAGTGTTTATCAAACTTTACCCATGGTAGGGAAAATTTTGATAAGATGTATTCTCAAATAATACCTTTAAGAAATAAATCCGGATTTGGTTATACCCATGCAAAACCAGTTTTCAGTAACAATTATTTTGTTCCTCAAAGTGCCCCATTTTGCACTAAGTGTCAATGTGGTGGTCACTGGGCAAAAAATTGTTCCTTAAACAAAACCCAATCCTTAGGTTTTCATAAAGCTTACTTTTCTAAGAAAATGTGAATACCTAAAATTTTATTGTCTGGAAATCTCGGATCCAAACAAGTTTGGATTCCGAAAGTCTAACTTTGTTCTTAATTTCAGGAAAATAAAGAAAGTTCCAGCAACAATATTTGGTACATGGATAGTGGATGTTCCCGGCACATGACTGGTAACAAAAGCTTTTTTGAAAAGATTATCAAAACCAAAGGAGATATTATTCTTCAGTTTATCGGAACGCAAGATCAACTTGCTGACATTTTCACAAAATCTTTTCCTTCTGATAGATTTGAATATATTAAGCAGAAGTTAGGAATGATAACCGTAAGGTAATCTTCTTTAATTAACTTTCTGTTGAAAAAGTCTCCTTACAGTAATAAAATCCTTTTCATAGGGGGAGTACATTTGATTGTTTATTTATCAAAGTTTTTCAAAATTTGTTTTCAAACTTTTCGGAACAAAGATTTCCGGAATGAAAACTTCCGGAATGAAACTTTTCCAGAATGGATATTTTCGTACAGAATACTTCTGGAATGAAAGTATTCGTATTGAAAAGTTCCGGAGTGGACAACTTTCGTACTGGGACTTTCATAACCAGATTTTCGTACCAAGTTTTGTTTTTCGTATTGAGTTTTTCATATTGAGTTTTTCGTATTGACTTTTCGTATTTACTTTATCGTATTGAGTTTTTCGTATTGACTTTTCGTATTGACTTTTCGTATTTACTTTTTCGTATTGAGTTTTTCGTAGTCGTATTTATATTACCCATTACGAATAACTTTCCTAAGCTAATCCGAAAGATATGATTTCCTTACTGAAGTTTTCGTAATCATATTTTACTTGCTGGCAATTTCTTATAGTTTGTTTTTGGTTTTTGGATTTCTTAATTCTTTACTTTAATAAAACCTCAAAAAGATCGGATTCAAGCTTTCAACCGTTAGATCTGATCTCAGATCGTTCTAAACCGTTAGATCAACCGAGGAAGTTGAACCGTCATCCCATTGCCTATATAAAGGGGACCCTATTTTCTCGTCCCACATCGATTTCAAGCTTTTGCGTGCTGAAGCTCTGACTCTCCGATTTAAGGCCGTTCCGAACCACATTTTTCTCAGTTCTGAACTTCAGTCTTCTCTGTTCCGAATATCTCAGAGGACTTCTAATACGAATGTCTACAGAGTTAGCTTCTCAATAAATGTCTTCAACCAAGCCCATTTCTCAGTGGTTAGTCTACAGAGAAAGGTTAGTTCATCCGACTTTCTTCAGCAACTATGATTCTATCATTTCGAAGAATATCAAGTTAAATGGCTGGGAGGATGTTGCGGTATCAAAAACCGGCAACCAAGATGAAGTCTACTCAGATTTGCTTTTTGAGTTTTATGAGTCAGTTTCTTTCTTTGAGGAAGACAATAGAGAAAAATTTTCTTTCAAGTCGTATGGCAAGACATATAAGCTTTCTTACACCAAGGCTGCAAGCTTGGTAGGGTTAAGGTACGAAGGTGAAGCTGTATTCATTTCTCACGTACTGCCAGACTCTTTGGGTAGTTTCAACAAGGAGAAAGCCTTAGAAATTCTCGGATTGGATGATGACAAGGCTCCGAAAATAGCAAGTCTTTCTACAAACTTCCGGATTCTGGAGTTATGGGTGCAAGGGCTTATTGTACCAAGAAAAGGAGATAAGGATAGTCTGAAGAGAAGTGAGATATACATCTTAGATTTCTTGATAAATCTAAGAAAGTTCAACTTGATGAAGCATATCCTTCTTAACATCGAGAATTTGAAGAAGGGGAATCTGAGAGCTCAGATTGTGATGTACCCAGCAATATTGTCAAAGCTCATAGTTCGGTGCCTAGAATCTTTCAAGTTAGCTTGCAGTTCTAAGCCGAAAGTTTGTAAAATCATGTTGCTTAGTGATGCCACTCTTAAGAGAATGAATATAGCTTTTGACAAGGAGTCAGGGAAGTTCATTGATCTACCTCCTCAAGCAGAAGTGACTCCGAAAGTAGCTGATCCGGAATCATCCAAGCCGGTAAGGAAGAGGAAGCTGAAAGAAGTGGTTGTCGAAGCTGAGGAACCCAAGTCTAAGGAAGTCCACTCCGCACCTCCTAAGTCTAAGAAGAAGAAACCTATACTGATGAGGTTGCAGCAAAGTGGAGAGCTGACAAAGAGAAGAGGAAGGAAGGAGATCCGCAGTTCGGATTGGATCCTGCAGAGGCCAAAGCTCTGAAAGAGAAGGCCATTGATGAGCTCGAGAAACAAGCAAAGGAGAAGAAACTGAAGAAGAAAATGTCCGAGGCTGAGGTAGCTCAGGCCTTGTTAAAGTTCAACGAGATGGTTTCAGCAACCATTCCCGTTCCGAGATCTTTTTCTCTGGAATCTCTACCTGAGACTCCAGGAAGAAATCTTGTTACTCCGGAAGAGGCTGTTGCTACTAAGGAAGTAGAGCAAGTAGAAGAAGTTGAAGAAGCTGCTGAAGGAAGTGGTGAGACAGTAGATGTGCTCAAACAAGTAGATGAATACAAAGGAACTCCTTCGGAACACCTGTCGCTCCGAACATCTGAAGCTCAATCTTCAAAGCTTGTCACTCCGACTATGGAAGAAGAGAAAGGCGAAGAAGAAGTTTCTTGTCTGAGAGAAGAAGAACATCTTTTATTTGATGCTGCTCAGAAGGAAAATGTAGAAGTTGCTGATGAGGAAGATTTGGTTGTTCAAGTGTCTGATAGCGAGAAGAAATCTCCGGAACAGGTTTCTATTCCGGAAAAAGATAAGGGGAAACGAATTCTTGCTAATACCCTGAGTTCAGAAAAGAGTATGAGGAAGGAAGCTGGTAGTTCTTCTAAGAGGAAGTTGGAGCTTATTGAGGAAGAAAACTCTCCGAGCAAGATGTCAGATTCAGAGTCATCTTCGTTGGGGCACGATTTTGTTGTTCAGTCCTTGAAAAAGTTGGTGGGAACCATTCCGACCTTCTCCAGTATTGACTCTCGGTGCCAGATGATCCAACATGCGCTAAATCAGAAAACCGATTCCATATCCATGGTAATGGATAAGTGTGTTGAGATTGAAGCTCAGTTCAAAACTTTCTTCGTTGGTTATGAAGCACATAAAAGATCTTGCAAGAGGATGACAAGCTGGTCGAAGAAGAATGTGGAAGAGATGAGGTTGCTGGATGAGTTTCAGGAAAATGTTAAGGATTCATTTCAAACCGAGGACAAGAAGTTTCATGAGATGACTGCTTCATTCGATGAGAAATTGACAGAGGAAAAGAACATTCGGATTCAGGAAGTGAGAGATCTAAATGGAAAGCTCAACTCCGTTAATCAGAGTTGGAAATTTGAAAGGGATCATCGGATCAATTTTCTAGAAAGAATGAAGACTCAGGAAGAGAAGATGAAAGCTCAGGAAGAAAAGTTGAAGGCTCAGGAAGAAGTAATTGAAGCCCAGTCAGCAAGAATAGTTGCCTTAGAGAAGCAAGCAGAGGAAGATCATAAGGACCTTAAAAAGATCAAGACAATTCTTAAGGGGCTCATGTCGAAGGAGAAAGATCCGAAATGACCAATCTGATCTTTTTGTTGTAATCTGTTTTTGTTGCTGACATTTCAAATATAATGAGAATTGTGCTTGTTGTTTCGTTTGTACTAATTTTTCAGGTACTTTGTTAAGTTTTTCCATTCCCTCCAATTCTTTTTGAAAATCAAAAAGGGGGAGAAGGAAAAGATCCTTAAGAAAAAGAGGAAATCTAATAAGTGCTTATCAAAGGGGGAGAAAGAAAAACACCCAAGGAAATTGAACTCTAATAAGAGTTTGTTTAAGGGGGAGTTTTTCTTAAAGAAACATCACTCCGGAAATATGAATACGATCCTTAGAGATTCAAAGCCTAAGGGGGAGTTAGTCGTATTCATCTATTTCTTAAACCAAGGGAGATAAGCTTTAATGTGTTTCTTTCTTTCTTAAAATAGCTTTTTCGTAAGGATGTTTGTGCTTTCCAAAAAGGGGGAGATTGTTGAGTCAATAAGGTTTTCCTTATGACTTTTCCATTCCTTCTTGTTTTGAAAATCACAAACACCTTATCTTTAAGGAAAATCGCTTTTGTAAGGAAAAATTGCTTTTATAAGGAAAATCGCTTTTATAAGGAAAAATGCTTTCTTAAGGAAAATCGCTTTTGTAATGAAAAATGCTTTCTTAAGGAAAATTGCTTTTATAAGGAAAATTGCTTTCTTAAGGAAAATCGCTTTTGTAAGGAAAATTGCTTTTATAAGGAAAATTGCTTTCTTAAGGAAAATCGCTTTTATAAGGAAAATTATCCTTATCATATTTTCATCAATAATTTTCTTAAGTATAAGTTTCGGATTCATTTTCTCGGAGTCATTAAAACTTTGATATAAAAGCATTCTGTTTTTAGGATTCGGTTCTGGACAAGAACTATAAGGAAGTTTCATTCCGAATTCCGGATATGAATTATGACTAAGTTCTATTCCAGATTCAGGATACGAATTCTGAAGAAGAATTCTCATTACGAATTCTAATGAAGAAATCCCATTGCGAATTCTCATTACGAATTCTGATGATGAATTCTCATTACGAATTCTGATGATGAATTCTCATTACGAATTCTGATGACGAATTCTCATTACGAATTCTGATGATGAATTCTCATTACGAATTCTGATGATGAATTCTCATTACGAATTCTGATGATGAATTCTCATTACAAATTCTGATGACGAATTCTCATTACGATTTTTGATGACGAATTCCTATTCCGAATTCCTACTCCGAATTCTCATTCCGAATTCTCCTATTAAACAGAATCTGATTATCATTGTTTTATACACTCTGAATTTATTCACTCCAAACCTTCACTCCGAAGTTTCTATTCCGAACCTTTTTGTTAGAGTTTAAAACGATGTCGTACATTCTGATTCACTTACTTTGTTATAAAACGATGTCGTCCATTTTGTTATAAACTAACCGTTGTCTAAGTGACACGTGTACAGGTCCCTCCGAACTTTAAGGAAAATATGACCGTTGGAGAAGGAGCCGACCTTACCTATAAATAGGAGCTCATTTGAAAGAGCTCGGTGCTGTTGGAAAAACAACTGAGTTTTGTGCCTACATGCTGTTGAAGTGATTTCTAGAGAGAGAGTCTCTTATTAACTCTGAAAGCTTCGTGCGACTCCGAATGTTGGTGATTACATTCGAGGGCTTCCGGGGATAGGAAGACAGAGGTGCCGACTACCTTAAAGATCGAGGGTTTTCTTGCTGAGAATGACAGAGGTTGCCAACTACCTTAAAGTTGAGGGCTTGCGGGGATAGCAAGACAGAGACACCGATCTTCGTATCGAGGGCTTACCCTGGTGTGGGTAAGACAGACTTGCTTGAAAGTATAAATCAAGGGGCCTTTATCCAAGGTTGTTGGATACCCTTCTCTTTGGGTTAAAAGACTATTATCTTGTTACTAGTAGTTTTACTACGTGTCTTTATTCCGCTGCAATTTGTATCTTAAGGAAAGTATAACTTTCTTATACTTCCTTACGTACTCTGATTAGTTTAGATTCTATACGCTTTAAGGTAGAATCTTATATTGTAACTTTTGTTAAGTTTCAATTTCCGGAATCATATTTCCGGAACCTACTTTTGGAATCCCCTTCCAAGTTCAGTTCGGTGTTAGAGGTGTTGTGAATTTACTTAGTTTAACTTTGTTAAACTTAGCCTTTCCTTTTCTTAAGGAAACTCTAGTTATTCATAACTAACTTTAAAGGTTCCAAAGGAATTTTTAAAGTATACAATTCACCCCCCCTCTTGTATATTGAGCATCTCATATTATATTTCGATCCTACAGGGATTCTTGGATTACTTTTCATATTTGGAAGGGACAATAAAGGGCTTTGGGTACACATTTAATTCTTAGTATAGCTTTCCATTTCCTAACAGATGGCCAATCCAAGCATAAAATTTAGGTTTTGGAGGAAATGTTTCGAATATGAATCTTGGCTCTTGGGGGATTTTGGGAGAGACACATACCCCTAGTGGAATTTTCCTACAATAACAGTTTTTAGTTGATGATTTAGATGGATCCTTATGAGGCTTTGTATGGTAGTCCATGCAGATCACCCCTATGTTGGCTGGGGGCAGGAGAGGCAGCTATACTGAGACCTCATCTTGTCCAGGAGACGCCAGAGTAGGTGAAGTTGATTCGAAAGAGGATGGATACTGAAATTTATCCGGAGAAATATTATGCTAATCTATAGATGACCTCTAAAGTTTAAGGTCAGAGATCAAGTTTTCGTACATGTCACACTGAGGTTGGGACACAGGAGGATTAGGAGACAGGGGAAGATTTCACCAAGATACATCGGGCCGTTTGAGGTTATAGAGAGAGTTGGTCCGGTTACCTATCTGTTGTAGTTACCT
Source organism: Viscum album (assembly GCA_963277665.1). NCBI lineage: Eukaryota > Viridiplantae > Streptophyta > Magnoliopsida > Santalales > Viscaceae > Viscum > Viscum album. The sequence continues at coordinate 254,425,756 of OY728127.1, forward strand.
AAAATGTACTATGCAATGAAAGACATCTTAAATGTTTCTCCATTAGAACAATACTTTTCAGACCCATCTCATGTTTTTCATCCTGTGGAGGTTGAGTTTGAGGTGGATGAATCCTTCGAGGAGCACCCTATACGGATTGTGGATCGCAGTACGAAGGTTCTCTATGGATGTTCTATTTTCTGGTATGAGTTCTATGGAAACAAAGGCGAGTACTAGAAGAGACATGTTAGTGGGAGGACAACGTACGATCACAGTGGCCAAAGTTGTTTGTAGTTTCTTCTTCACCACCCTTGGAAGGGAAATTTGGGGATGAATTACTTTAAGGGGGGAAGTTTTTTAGAACCTAGATCTTAATTTCATGTATGGATCATTATTTTGTGTTGTTTTTGAGGAAAAAAGAAAGAAAGGGGATATTTTCTAAGTATACACCATATAATTTTGAGTAAACACTATGTACCCAGTTTCCGTGTGTAGCTGTGTACTGGTCGTGTAACGACCGAGCACATGGCCCTGTGGGTGACCTAGCAGACCACCTAAATGGGGGGCTGGTTAAGGCTCGTACACTGTGTGTACATTAAATTAACACATTGTGTACTTTTATTTTTAATTAATTAATCATATAGGGGTTGCATCTCAACCTTAGAACCGTCTTCTTCTTCCCATGTTTCGTACAAAAGAGAAACAAGATGGCCGAGAACTTCAAACCCCTACTAAATCTCTATAAGAGCCTCGATTGAGATGACACTAGGTGCATTAGATATCAAACGATGAGTTCTCTCTTACCCTAGAGACTATATTCCTGATTTCTCTCTTCTCTTGAGTCATCGAGGGTTGATCTTTTTTACCTTTTTCCTAGATCTACGCCGTTCTAGGCCGATTTGAGGGCTGAAATTCTAGAGTATTCTTCATACAACATCAAGGTAGAAGGTTTGTTCCTTTTTTTATTGTCTTTGGATTATATATGAATAAAGTGCCAAATACCCATGTTTGGGGTATTGCATGTTTTGGAATTTTAACCTTGTTTTAGAACTGTTATGGTGTGTTTGATTGAGAAAGGGGTTATTGATTACACATAAGATTTATTACCTTGATTATGGGTGTGTTTAACATGTTTTTTTATTATGGCCATTTGGTATAGAATGCATGTAGAGATTTATTTGTTCTCAATGCCTCATGTCATTATGGGGGAGTTTCTGTTTATCTGATATGCATGTGTTTCACATTGTCAAAGTATGACCAAGGGGAATTTGACTGTGAGAGCTTCCTGAAGTAGGGTCTTTTAATTATGATTTTTTGTTATATTGACCCATAGGTATTAAATGTGAGAGATGCTAGGAGGTCATAGACCATAGGGGTTAGACCATGAGAGCTACCCATAGGGTCGTTATTGAATGAATGTTAGACCATATAGTATTGACTGTGAGAGATTCCGGGATGTCATTATAATTTATTTATGTTGTGCACACCAAGGGGGTATTTACCATGAGAGATACCAAGGTGGTCATTTGAAAATTATTATTGCTATGTGGGACCAGAGGGGTTAGACTGTGTGAGATTTCCTAAAGGGTCATTATTTATTAAATTGATGATATGTTAAACTAGAGGGGTTAGACTATAAGAACTTTCCCAGAGGGTTTCTTTTGAATGTTTGATAAATGAGATGAGCCTACCAAGCCAAAGCACAAGCTTGGACTCTGTCTTAATTTTTTGTTAGACGGTATTTTGAGACATCTATTTTTCTATTACATAGGGGATATAGACCTTAGGATAGATCCTGAGATTTAATTATTTAATGGATTTAATAATTAACGAATGTAAATGAATGTAATTGAAAACTGTAGGATTGTTTACTTTTGAGTACTTCCATGTTTATTGCTTCATTTTTCATATTTCCTGCTATATATATATATATATTCACTAACAGTTAGACATAGATATTTTGGTGGTTGCCTATTGACCGCGCTATCGTGACACATCAAATTGATTATATTTTTAAGGTTGATTTATAGTCTAGGGAAGACCCTAGGTAATCTCTCAAGGAGCGTTGGTGGGTTCAGAGTGTGCATTTTTAATAAGAAGTGCTAAAAGAGGGGTGGCTTTAAAACAGTTTAAAGAAAATGAATTGATTTAAAGAGTTTAATAGTTGATAAAAAGTGGTGTTTTAGAATTATGAGATAAAAGTGTTAATTGTAAGTTCACTACACACTTTCAAGTTAATCATTCTTGGATATTAATTTAAGGTTGGAGTAATTATTTGGTTGAAATTAATTGGAATCCCGAGTAATTCCTAAGCCATTATTTCAATGCTTAAAGAACCAAACCTTTACATAACAATCGTATTTTCAAGGTCTAGAACTTATGCATGGAGTAAGAGCTTCCAAATCAGATTGAAATCTCAAGAAAGTGGGTAAGAAAAGGATTCTTTTGTTACCTAATCGGAACAACACAAGTCACGCACTCAAAACCTCGCACCGATTGGTTAGAAATTAAGAGCATCTCATCCGCACGCATAAAAAAAAGCATTAAAATATGAAAGTATGTAAGATACATGGAAAGAAATATTTTAACACCCAAATTAATCCAAACCAATAGCTAATATTTTCATTGGAACTCTCTTGACATGTGTGTAGCTCCATCACAATGAACGCCCACCATTTAGCTCGACATCGGGTGGAGGAGAAAGCTCGGGTGGAACTCCTTCTTCATTGTTGATCGCCTTATGAGGATAGGGGCCTCCATAACCTCCAAGGTGATTAGGAGACTCCTCTAGGACTCCAAATTGTCATAACTTCACTCCTTTATCGAACTTGCAAATGTGGAACCCAAGGTTCCATTTTGTAGGAAAATTGGAAGGTGGTTTTAGCCACACAGATTTCATCAATCCACTTGTACCATGCGTTTCAGCCTTCAGACAGACTTATATCGCTTTGGAGAAAGTAGAACGGTTGTATACCCACCTCTTGGATGTCTCCACCAAACTTTTGGAACCATTTGGACAACTAAAGCTCTAGATATTAATAAAATACAGATCACCGTATTTGACTTGGTCCATATTAGGTGGCTTGGAACGATCAGTTTTGATGGTCTCCATAGGATCCAAATCAGGATTGGGTGCCTTAATATGAAATCTATCCTATTAAATTTCGGACAGGCCCACAAAATTTCAGCCCATTTGGATGCATGTATTTTGTGTATTATGCACAACAGTGGACAGATGTCCATGGATCCATGCAATTTTGGCCCATTTTTCTTCCACTTCATCAAGGGCCCTCCAAATCACCTCCACCAACATTGAAATAATAAAAACAAGTAACATTGACCATTCTAATATTGATTAACATTAATTAATTGATTCAACCATAAAGTGAAATTTATTATTATATTTGGAATATTCATTACAAAACCTGTTTAAAACAACGGTGTAAGGGTGGAATAAAACAGTGAATCGTGGTACGATCACACCCCCACACCTAAACATTTGAACTCATGGGAAAACTCACATATCTGAATAAAATTATTCTTATATATATATTTCAAAAATCATGAAGATTAAACATTTGATGAAATTTTAATTCACCAAAGTAATGTGATCAATGCACGAACGACACCAACGAGTTATTCCTAGTGAAAATAGAAAAATATGTCTCATAAATCTTATCATAGTGAAATTCAAAAAGATTCATGATATTAAATTGATCAAGGAATTAAAAAGTCAACCATGAAACTACTCTCCATGTGTGTGTGTGAAAACCATCACAAGCTATTCTTTCCACTTGTTATCCAATAAATATTGGTTATTTTAACATTTTTCAGCTTAAATGGTTTTTTCCACCGAACCTGCCCTATATCTTTTGCAATCATATTTCAAGACCCACTCACTTAAGAATTCCCAGAAGTCAAACCATAAGCTCCTGGCCTAGATATCCCCATATGTTGCACATTTCATCACTCCCCTCATTTATTGTATTTTTTTTGAAGTTGCATTTGGAACAAATCTCACACTCAGCTCTCAACCCTTGTTTGATCTCCTCACGACACTAATTGCAATAGTTATAACAAGATCAAAGGTTGAAGAGGGGTGGTTTTGGACCTGCCCAAGACACAACCAAATATTTTTTTGAGGGCGTACAACATTCTGACATTAGGTGAACACGCATAGGTCAATCTGGTAAAGTAATGAAACAGATCGGATAAGGAATGAACATATGGAAATATCATTTAATGCTGAAAAATATTAACCCAATATATATTTACCTTATATTAAGTAATAAATATTAAAACTTTGTGGTTTGGTGCAAAAATTTATGGAGATATTGGTGACACAGTTTTCCCAAAAACTACTCGCACAAGGGGCATCAATCATATCAATGGTTTCACATAGATATGACCATTTATATCATTGATAGAAAAAAAATTCACTAAAAGAAAATCACTCCCAGATGTTAAATTCATACAAATATTCTTTTTAGCCTTTGTTAAGGTATTTTTTACTTTCCACCCTTTATGTTCACCAAATAATCGAACATCGAAATTGCTGATGGGGAAAAATGAAAATACCATAAAGAAGGATAAAAAGAGAAGAAAGGAGAAAAAAATGAAAATTCCTAACTAACCCAGGAATGTAACCATCCCCCCCACACCTAGAGTATGCAGTGTCCTCCCTGTAGTAAAAGAGAATGTGGGAAGGAAGGATAAAACCTGGTGGATTTCATTCATAGTTTTCTTCTTGAACTTCAAGTTCCTCCATCGGGGACTCCAGAATGGCTTCATGAAAGTGCTTCAGCTGCTGCCCATTGAAATTGATGGTTTTCTTGGTTTCTTCATTTTGAACCTGAACAACACCAAATTGAGAGACATTCGTAACAATGTATGGTCCAAACCAGTGGGAAGAAATCTTACTAGGATGTAATTTCATCCTTTCATTGTATAGGAGGACCTTCTTCCCAATTTGGAACTCTCGATGAAGGATAAGGCGGTCATGGGCAGCCTTGGTTCACTCCTTATAAATCCTGGAGTTCTCATAAGAATCTCTAGGCATTTCTTCCAGCTCCTGTATCTGTAACTTCCTTTGAGAACCTGCACCAGAAATGTTAGAATAGCATTTTTTAATGGCCCTGTAAGCCCGATGCTCAATATCAACATGGAGGTGACAACTCTTTCCAAAACCAAGCCTATAAGGTGACATTCCAATGAGAGTTTTAAAAGAAGTACGTTAAGCCCATAATGAATCATCGAGTCTAAGACTCCAATCATTTATGTTGGGTTGGACAATTTTTCAAGAATTTTTTTTACCTCTATATTTGACAACTCGTCTTGACCATCAGTTCGTGGGTGATACACATTAGATACTCGATGACCGACCCCATACCGACACAAAAGTGATTTCATAGTTCGGTTGCAGAAATGAGATCCCTGGTCACTGATGATGAACCTAGGTAATCCAAACCTACAAAAGATCCGAGTTATCAAAAATTATACAACTGTTTTGGAATCATCTGTCCTTGTGGCCCGTGCCTCTACACATTTTGATACGTAATCAATGGCCAAAATAATGTATAAGTTTCCAAAAGAATTGGGAAATGGTCCCATAAAGTCAATGCCCCAAACCTAAAAAATGTCATGAAAGAGAAAGGGTTGTTGTGGCATTTCATTCCATTTAGAGACATTCCCCATTCTTTGACAACGAGGACAAGATTTACAAAATTCATGGGCATCTGGAAAAAGTGTTGGCCAAAAGAGACCAGAATCAAGAACATTGCGAGCAGTCCATTGGGGAACAAAGTGGCCCCCACAAGAAAGAGTGTGGCAGAATCTAAGGACAGACTGAAACTCTTTATCGGGAACACAACGCCTAAGGACATGATCGCTACATGTGCGCCAAAGGTAGGGGTCATCCGAAATTTACAAACGAGACTCATGTTTTAGATGACTGGATTGGTTTTTGTTGAAATCAGTAGGAATGCAAGATGCTACCAAATAATTTACAATTTCAGCATACCAAGGAATATCATCTTGCACTTTGTAGAATTTCTCATCTGGAAACATGTCATTAATGGGAATACAGGGGGATGAGACAATGTCTGAGGATGGGAGGCTCCTACTGATATGGTCTGCCACCACATTCTCTGATCCTTTTTAATCTCTAATTTCTAGATTGAATTCTTGAAGGAGGAGCATCCAATTAATGAGACGTGGTTTGGCTTCTGGTTTCTTTAAGAGATACCATAGGGCTGCATGGTCTGAGAAAACGATTACATTGGACCCTCTAAGATACAACCTGAATTTATCCACGACAAACACAGTAGGAAGAAATTATTTTTCACTGGTGGTGTAGTTTTCTTGGTCAGGGTCCAAATTACGTGAGGCATATGAAATAACATGTGGAGCTTGATTGACCCTTTTTGATAAGACTGCCCCAACTACATAGTTAGAGGCGTCACACATGAGATCAAATGGTAAATCCCACCGAGGTGGTTGGATTACTGGGGGTGATGTGAGACTCAATTTTAACTTATTAAAAGCTTCTTCACATTTCTTACCAAAAACAAATTCCTTTTCTTTTTTGAGTAAGCGTGAGAGGGGGAATGCAATTTTAATAAAGTCACAAATGAAATGTTGGTAAAATCCAGCAGGACCTAGGAAATACCACACATCACGTACATTTTTAGGGAATGGTAGGGAATAAATGACATCCACTTTAGATTTATCTACTTGGATACTAGCCCCAGAAATGACATGTCCCAAAAATATACCTTGTCGCACCATTAAATGGCATTTCTCATAATTTAATACAAGATTCTTTTCAATACAGTGACATAGGACACAACCAAGACTACTTAAACATTAATCAAAATAGGATCCATAAATAGTAAAATCATCCATGAAAACTATCATGCAATTCTCCAGGTAATCCGAAAAAATACTAACCATACATCGCTAGAAAGTACCCAGAGCATTGAATAGGCCAAATGGTACCCTTATAAAGGCAAATGTTCTAAAGAGGAAACTGAATGTTTTCTTTTCCTGATCCTTGGGGGAAATATGGATCTTAAATTATCCATAATACCCATCAAGAAATGAATAACGGGACTTCCCTTCTAGCCACTCTAGCATTTGGTCAATGAATGGAAAGGGGAAATGGTCCTTCCTTGTGTGTTAGTTTAGTCAGTGATAATCTATATATACACACCAACTATTCTGCACACGAGTTGGAACCAATTCATTGTTTTCATTTTTAATTACTGTTAGTCCAATTTTTTTAGGAACTACTTGAACAGGACTGACCCATTGGCTGTCAGAGATGAGGTAAATGATTCAACAACCAATAATTTTGTTACTTCATTCATAACTACTTCTAAGAGGTTTGGGTTCAGTCGACGTTGTTCCTGCCTCACTGGTTTAGCCTCATTAGTTAATAAAATATGATCTATACAAATTGATGGTCTAATACCAGGAATGTCCGCAAGTGTCCATCCCAATGCTTGTTTATAATCCCTAAAAAGTTCAAGTAGTCGCAATTCATGCTCAGGAGGGAGTGAACTAGCAATGATGACAGGCAACTTTTTTCCATTCTCAAGATATGAATATTTTAAATCTTGAGGTAGTTGCTTTAGTTCCAATTCAGGTGGATTTTGGATTGATGGGAGTGTGTGTGAAAGTGAGAGTTCACTAATCTCATCTAACTGCTCAATGGTATCATCCTCAAATGAGGAATTAGTTTTTACAAGCGTAGCAGTATCATCGATGGTCATGCGATCCTCCATGTTCAAGAAATTATCAATTTATAAACATGCAAGACACTTTTCTAGAGCACTAAAACAATCAAAACATGATTCATTACCAATAATTTCAATCAAAGAGGAAAATTCAAAAAGGGGATCAGGGGAAACAAATGAATTGATTTTAGGGGAAGGGAGTACATCAATTGAATTTACCGAGAGAGAGGAATGTTCTTCTGAGGGGTGCTTCATGGCATCGAGGATTTTGAAATGGACTATGTATCCATCAAATTCCATAGATAATGTACCATTATGTACATTTATTATGTCTTTGGAAGTTTTCAAGAAAGGTCTCCCCAATATAATTGGGGCGTGTCCATTCATCCTATCATCTTCCATTTTTAGCACATAAAAATCAGCAGGAAATATTAAATTTTGAACACTCACAAGAATATCCTCTAACACACCAGAAGGGTGTGCCATACTCTGATTTTATAAATGAACAACTATTCTTGTGGGATTTAGTTCGCCGACCTGCAAAGAAGAGTAAATAGAGTGAGTCATCACATTAATAGATGCATCCAAATCAAGCATGATAATAGAAAAATAATACTCTCCTATGGTACATGGAATTGAGAAGGTTCCAGGATCATTGCACTTGGTGGGAAGAAATGGTTGTATCAATACTAAGACATTCCTCCCCAAAATTACCTTCCCATCACTAGGAAGTCTCCTTCGATGTATACACATCTCCTTTAAAAACTTAGCATAATGTGGAATTTTCTTCATGGCATCAATCAATGGAATGTTAACCTGTACTTTTTTAAAAGTATCCAAGATTTCTTTATCAAGTTCAGTTTCCTTTTGTTTCTTCAGTTGGGTGGCTCTTTGGGGAAATGGAAGAGGAATGATTGGGCTTGGTAACTCATCAATATACACACTCTTTCCTTTGGTAGAAATTCTCTCAAGACAAGGTTCCACGTCATTTGAACCATTTTCAGTGATTGGGATGGTGGTTTCCTTAGGAGAGGATGACTCTAACGGAGGTTTCATTTGGATTTTAAGTTGAGTTCCACTCATAAGGGTGATAACACTAACATTTCCCTTATCCCTAGGGTTGACAAGTGGTTGAGATGGTAGTTTACCAAACCCATGGATTTGAATTTCACCTACTGAGTTAGCTAGTTCGCCTAATTGAGTTTTGAGGTCTTGTATGGCTGCATGGGTGGTTTATTGGAACTGGAGATTATTGGAAGACATTTTTTTAATCATATATTCTTGGCTAGGCTCAGGTTTTGAAGGGGGTTGTTGGAAAGGCCTTTGGGGTGGTTGAAAATTCATGGGTGGTGGTGGTTGATGACAACTTTTCCCTGGTTGGTTCCATGGTTGATGAGGATAGTTTGAATACCCCCTTGCCTATAGGCTTGGTTGTCTTTCCACCCAGGGTTGGATGGATAGTAAGGTTCTTGCCTAATGGGTCGGTTATAGGGGCGTCCTGGGAATATTGGCTAAAAAATCTCATAAGATTCTCTCAATTGGGGGAATTGGTCAGAATAGTGGGTATCAGAAGATTATATACCACAATTTATGGGAGGAGGAGATTGGAATTTCCCTTGGGAAAGAGAAAGTTGTCATATAAGGGTACTTACCTCTTTAAACATTGTGTTCACCTTCTTCTCGAATTCAGTATTTGCACGTCATGGACACCTCAAATGGGTACACTAGACCTTGAACTAAATTGTTGAGTGTTCTATGCCATGGTCTCAATTAGGGTCCTTACAACGATTGGGGGTTTATCCACTAGTGCACCACCTACAGTAGCATCAATCATATTACGATCTATTGGAATTATACCTTCATAAAAACATTGTACTAAAAGTTGATCGCTTATTTGATGGTGAACTTGAACATAATATTTTAAAGCGTTCCCAATATTCATGAAGGGTTTGTTCTTGAGATTTTCTTATCCCACATATTTCTTTCCTTATTGTTACATTTCAAGAGGCTTGGAAGTATTTTTCAAGAAAAAGTCGTTTCATGTCCGCCCAACCTCTAATTGGTGAATTAACATAATACAACCAATCTTTAGCCGTTTCTTCTAATGAAAATGGAATTTCCCTAAGTTTTACTTATTCTTAATCCACACTAGTTGGTTTTAATGTTGAACACACAGTATGAAATTCTTTTAAATTCTTATGTGGATCTTCTCGAGGCAGTCCATTAAATCTCGGTAATAAATAAATTAAACCGGATTTTAATTCAAAATTGGGTGTCTTGACTTGTAATTGAATGTTAGTGGGTAGGATATCAACATCAGGCGAGGTTAGTTCTTTTAGTGTTCTATTATTTTCAGCCATGTTATACAAGTTATGTTCATTTTTAACTTTTGTTTCAGAAGAAGAAGAAGGATCAAGAAGAATTTTAAGATGTGATGTCTCCTCCTTCAAAGTGTTGTCTTGTGTGTCTCGGTTTTGTTGATGTAGGATCCTCTCCAGTTCAGGTTCGAATGTTTGTAGGTATCTAGGAGTAGAACACATCATATACAGAACCTACACAATTAATAAATTAGAACACCAAAATAAATGCAAAGGTAGAAGATAAAACAAATAAATATTCACAAAAATTACAAATATTTTATAAAAAACGCGCACAAAAAACCAATGTGTTCCCCAGAAACGATGCCAAAATTTGATGGTGCTGTCATGGCATGTCAAATTGATTATATTTTTAAGGTTGATTTATAGTCTAGGGAAGACCCTTGGTCGTCTCTCAGGGATCGTTGGTGGGTTGAGAGTGTGCATTTTCAATAAGAAGTGCTAAAAGAGGGGTGGCTTTAAAACAGTTTAAAGAAAATAAATTGATTGAAAGAGTTTAATAGTTGATAAAAAGTGGTGTTTTAGAATTATGAGATAAAAGGGTTAATTGTGAGTTCACTACACACTTTCAAGTTCATCATTCTTGGAGATTAATTTATGTTTGGAGTAATTCATTGGTTGAAATTAATTGGAACCCTGATTAATTCCTAAGACATTATTTCATTGCTTAAATAACCAAACCTTGACATAACAATCGTATTGTCAAGGTCTAGAACATATGCATGGAATAAGAGATCAAAAATCAGATTGAAATCTCAAGAAAGTGGGTAAGAAGATGATTCTTGTGTTACCCAATCATAACAACACAAGTCACGCACTCAATACCTCGCACTGATCAGTTAGAAATTAACAGAATCTCATCCACAGGCATCAAAAGAAGCATTCAAATATGAAAGTATGTAAGACACATGGAAAGAAATGTTTTAAGACCCAAATTACTCCAAAAAATCAGCTAATATATGCATTTGAAATCCCTTGACATGTGTAGCTCCCTCATAATGAACGCCCACAGTTTAGCTCGACATCGGGTGGAGGAGGAAGCTCGGGTGGAACTCCTTCTTCATTGTTGATCCCCCTATGAGGATAGGGGCCTCTAGAACCTCCAAGGTGATTAAGAGACTCCTCTAGGACTCCAAATTGGCATAACTTCACTCCTTGGCTGAACATGGAAATGGGGAGCCCAAGGTGACATTTTATAGGAAAATTGGAAGGTGGTTTTAGGCACACATATTTCTTCAATCCACTTGTACCACGCGTTTCGGCCTTCAGATAGACTTATCTAGATTTGGAGAAAATATAAAATTTTTATCCCCACCTCTTGTATATCTCCACCAAATGTTTGTAACCACTTGGAAAACTAATGAAATAGATATTAATAAAATACAGAACACCGCATTTGACTTGGTCCATATTTGGTGGCATGGACAGATCAGTTCGGAAGGGCCCCATAGAAGCTGAATCAGGATTGGGTGCCTTAATATGAAATGTATCCTATTAAATTTTGGACAGGCCCAAAAAATATCCGCCCATTTTAATGCACTTATTTTGTGTATTATGCAAAACAGTGGATAGATGGCCATGGATCCATGAAATTTCGGCCCATTTTTCTTCTACATCATCAAGGGCCCTCCAAATCACCTCCACCTACATTGAAATAATAAAAAAAAGTAACATTTCCCATTATAATATTTATTAAAATTAATTAATTGATTCAAAAATAAAGTGAAATTTATTATTATATTTGTAATATTCATTTAAAAACTAGTTTAAAACAGCGGTGTAAGGGTGGAATAAAATAGTGAATCGTGGTACAATCACACCCCCGCACCTAAACATTTTCACTCTTGGGAAAAGTCACATATCTGAATAAAATGATGCATATATATATATATATTTCCAACACCATGAAGATTTAACATTTGAGGAAAGTTTAATTCACCAATGTAATGTGATCAATACACGAACCAAACTAAGGAGTTCTTCCTAGTGAATATAGAAAAATATGTCTCATAAATCTTATCATAGTGAAATTCAAAAAGATTCATGATACCAAATTGAGAAAGGAATTAAAAAGTAAACCATGAAACTACTCTCCATGTGTGTGTGTGAAAACCATTCCATGCTATTCTTTCCACTTGTTATCCAATAAATATAGGTTATTTTATCATTTTCAACTTAAATGATTTTGTCCACCGAACCTACCCTATATCCTTTGCAATCATATTTCAAGACCCAATCACTTAAGCATTCCTAGAATATAAAACATAATCTCTTGACCTGGATATATACATATGTTGTACATTTCATCACTCCCCTCATTTTTTTTGAAGTTTCATTTGGAACTAATCTCACACTCATCTCTCAACCCTTGTTTGATCTCCTCACGACACTAATTGAAATAGTTATAACAAGATCAAAGGTTGAAGAGGGGTGGTTTTTGACCTACACAAGACATAACCAAATATTTTTTTGAGGGCGTACAACATTCGAACATTAGGTACACATGATTAGGTCAATCTGGTACAGTAATGAAACAGATTAGATAAGGAACGAACGTATGGAAATATCATTTAAAGCTGAAAAATATTAACCCAACATATATTTACCTTAAATTAAGTAAGAAATATTCACACTTTTTGGTTTAGTGCAAATATTTGTGGAGATATTGGTGACATAGTTTTCCCAAAACCTACTCACACAAGGGGCATCAATCATCTCAAAGGTTTCACATAGATAAGACCATTTATATCATTGATAAAAAACCAATTCACTAAAAGAAAATCACTCCCTGATGTTAAATTCATACAAATATTCTTTTTATCCTTCGTTATGGTATTTTTACATTCCCCACTTTATGGTCACCAAATCATCGAACTTCGAAATTATTGATGGGGAAAATTGAAAATACCATAAAGAAGGCTAAAAAGAGAAGAAAGGAGAAAATGATGAAAATTCCTAACTAACCCAGGAATGTACCCATCCCCCCCCCCCCCCCCCCACACCTAGAGTATGTGGTGTCCTCACTTTAGTAAAAGTGAATGTGGGATGGAATGATAAAACCTGGTGGATATCATTCATAGTTTGCTTCTTGAAGTTCGAGTTCCTCCAATGGGGACTCCAGAATGGCTTTATGAAAGTGCTTCAGCCGGTGCCCATTGAAAGTGAAGGATTGCTTGGTTTCTTCATTTTGAACCTGAACAACACCAAATAGAGAGACATTAGTAACAATTTATGGTCAAAACCAGTGAGAACGAAGCTTAAAAGGATGAAATTTCTCCTTTAATTGTATAGGAGGACCTTCTGCACAATTTGGAACTCTCGATGAAGGATAAGGCGGTTGTGGGAAGCCATGGTTCGCTCCTTATAAATCCTGGAGTTCTGATAAGAATATCTACGCATTTCTTCCAGCTCCTGTATCTGTAACTTACTTTGACAACCTGCACTAGAAAATGTTAGAATAGCATTTTTAATGGCCCAGTAGGCCCAGTGCTCAATCTCAACAGGGAGGTGACAACTCTTTCTAAAAACAAGCCTATAAGGAGACATTCCAATGGGAGTTTTAAAAGCAGTACAGTAAGCCCACAATGAATCACCGAGTCTAAGACTCCAACCTTTCCTGTTGGGTTGGACTATTTTTTCATGAATTTGTTTTACCTCTCTATTTGACACCTTGGCTAGACCATTAGTCTGTGGGTGATACACAGTATATACTCGATGACCGACCCCATAACGACGGAAAAGTGATTGCATTGTTCAGTTGCAGAAATGAGAACCCTGGTCACTGATGATGAACCTAGGTAATCCAAACCTATAAATGATCTGAGTTCTCAAACATTCTACAACTATTTTGGAATCATCTGTCCTTGTGGCCTGTGCCTCTACCCATTTTGATACATAATCACCGGCCAAAAAAATTTAAAAGTTTCCAAAAGAATTCGGCAATGGCCCCATAAATTCAATGCCCTAAACATCAAAAATGACATGAAAGAGCAGGGGTTGTTGTGGCATTTCATTCCTTTTAGAGACATTTCCCATTCTTTGACAATGAGGAAAAGATTTACAAAATTCATGGGCATCCCAAAAAAGTGTTGGCCAAAAGAGACCAGAATCAAGAACTTTGCGAGCAGTCCATTGGGGACCAAAGTGGACCCATCAAGAAAGAGTGTGGAAGAATCTAAGGGCAGACTGAAACTCGATATCTGGAACACAATGCCAAAGTACCTGATCGCTACATGTGGGCCAAAGGTAGCGGTCATCCCAAATGTACCAACGAGACTCATGTTTTAGACTACTAGCTTGGTTTTTGTTGAAATCATTAGGAATTCAAGATGCTGCCAAATAATTTACAATTTCAGCATACCAAGGAATAACATATTTCACTTTGTACAATTTCTCATCAGGAAACATGTAATTAATGGGAATACAGGGGGATGAGACAATGTCTGAGGATGGGAGGATCCTACTGATATGTCCTGCCGCCACATTCTATGTTCCTTTTTATCTCTAATTTCTAGATTTAATTCCTAAAGGAAGAGCATCCAACGAATGAGATGTGGTTTGGCTTCCGGATTCTTTAGGAGATACCGGTGGGATGCATGGTCTGAGAAAATGATTACTTTGGACCCTAGAAGATAAGAACTGAATTTATCCAAGGCAAACACAATGGAAAGAAATTATTTTTTAGTGGTGGTGTAGTTTTCTTGGGTAGGGTCCAAAGTACGTGAGTCATAGGCAATGACATATGGAGCTCGATCGACCCTTTGTGATAAGAATGCCCCAACTGCATAGTTAGAGGCATCACACATGAGCTCAAATGGTAAATCCCACTGAGGTTTTTGGATTATCGGGGGTGATGTGAGACTCAATTTTAACTTATTAAAAGCTTCTTCACATTCCTTATCAAAAACAAATTCATTTTCTTTTTTGAGTAAGCGGGAGAGGGGGAGTTCAATTTTACTAAAGTCACGAATGAAATGTTGGTAAATTCCAGCATGACCTAGGAAATACCGCACATCACGTACATTTCTAGGTAATGGTACGGAAGAAATTACATCCACTTTCGATTTATCTTCTTGGATACCAGCCCCAGAAATGACATGTCCCAAAACTATACCTTGTCGCACCATGAAATGGCATTTCTCATAATTTAATACAAGATTCTTTTTAATATAATGATGTAGGACAGAACCAAGACTACATAAACATTCATCAAAAAAGGATCCATAAACCGTTAAATCATCCATGAAAACTTGAATGAAATTATCCAGTTAATCTGAAAAAATACTACCCATACATCGCTTGAAGGTACCCAGAGCATTGCACAGGCCAAATGGCATCCTTCTATAGGAAAATGTGCCAAAGGGGCAAGTGAAGGTTTCCTTTTCCCGATCCTCGAGGGCAATATGTATCTGAAAGTATCCAGAATACCCATCAAGAAAGCAGTAATGGGACTTACCTGCTAGCCACTCTAGCATTTGGTCAATAAATGGAAAGGGAAAATGGTCCTTCTTAGTGTGTTGGTTTAGTCGGCGATAATCTATATAGACACGCCAACTATTCTGCACACGAGTTGGGACCAATTCATTGTTTTCATTTTTAATTACCGTTAGGCCAGTTTGTTTAGGAACTACTTGAATGGGACTGACCCATTGGCTGTCAGAGATGGGGTAAATGATTAAACAATCAATAATTTTGTTACTTCATTCATAACTACTTCTAAGAGGTTTGGGTTCAGTCGACGTTGTTCCTGCCTCACTGGTTTAGCCTAATCAGTTAATAAAATATGATGTGTACAAATTTATGGGCTAATACCAGGAATGTCCGCAAGTGTCCATCTCAATGCTTGTTTATACTCCCTAAAAAGTTCAAGTAGTCGCAATTCATGCTCAGGAGGGAGTGAACTAGAAATGATGACGGGAAATTTTTTTCCATTCTCAAGATATGAATATTTTAAATCTTGAGGCAGTTGATTTAGTTCCAATTCAGGTGGATTTTGGATTGATGGGAGTGTGTGTGAAAGTGAGAGGTCACTAATCTCATCTAACTGCTCAATGGTATCATCCTCAGATGATGAATTAGCTTTTACAAGCGTAGCAGTATCATCGATGGTCATGTGATCTTCCGTGTTCAAGAAATTGTCAATTTATAAACATGCATGACACTTTTCTAGGGCACTAAAACAATCAACACATGATTCATTACCAAGAATTTCAATCAAATAGGAAAATTGAAAAAGGGGATCAGGGGAAACAAATGAATTGATTTTGGGGGAAGGGAGTACATCAATTGAATTTATCGAGAGAGAGGAATGTTCATCTGAGGGGTGCTTCATGGAATCAAGGATGTTGAAATGGACTATGTCACCACCAAATTCCATAGATAATGTACCATTATGGACATTAATTATGGCATTGGCAGTTTTCAATAAAGGTCTCCCCAATATAATTGGGGCGTGTCCATTCATCCTATCATCTTCCATTTTTAGCACATAAAAATCTGCAGGAAATATTAAATTTTGAACCCTCAAAAGAACATCCTCTAACACACCAGAAGGGTATGCCGTACTCCGATTTTCTAGATGAACAACTATTCATGTGGTCTTTAGTTCTCCGACCAGAAAAGAAGAGTAAATAGAGTGAGGAATCACATTAATATAGGCCCCAAAATCAAGTATATCATTAGAAAAAGAATACTCCCCTATGGTACATGGAATTGAGAATGTTCCAGGATCATTGCACTTGGTGGGAAGAGATGGTTGTATCAATGCTGATACATTCCTCCCCAAACTTACCTTCTCATCACCACGAAGTCTCCTTCGATGTCTACATATCTCCTTTAGAAACTTAGTATAACGTGGAATTTTCTTCACGACATCAATCAATTGAATGTTAACCTGCAGTTTTTTGAAAGTATCCAATATTTCTTTATCAAGTTTAGTTTCCTTTTGTTTCCTTGGTTGGGTGGCACTTTGGGGAAATAGAAGAGGAATTCATGGGCTTGGTAACTCATCAATAGACACACTCTTTCCTTTGGTAGGACTTCATTCAAGACAAGGTTCCACCTCATTTGAACCTTTTTCAGTGCTTGGGATGGTGGTTTCCTTAGGAGAGGATGACTCTAATGGAGGTTTTATTTGGATTTTAAGTTGAGTTCCACTCCTAAGGGTGATGGCACTAACATTTACCTTATCCCTTTGGTTGATAAGTGGTTGAGATGGTAGTTTACCAGACCCATGGCTTTGGATTTCACCCACTGAGTTAGCTAGTTGGCCTAATTGAGTTTTGAGGTCTTGTATGGCTGCTTCGTTGGTTTGTTGGAACTGGAGATTATTGGAAGCCATTTTTTTCATCATATCTTCTAGGCTAGGCTCAGGTTTTTGAGGGGGTTTTTGGAAAGGCCTTTGGGGTGGTTGAAAATTTCTAGGTGGTGGTGGTTGATGACTACTTTTCCCTGGTTGGTTCTATGGTTGATGAGGCTGGTTTGAATACCCCCTTGCCTATAGGATTGGTTGTCTTTCCACCCAGTGTTGGATGGATAGTAAGGTTCTTGCCTAATGGGTTGGTTATAGGGGTGTCCATGGGAAATTTCCTCACAACTCTTAGAATATTCTCTCAATTGGGGGCACTGGTCAGAATAATGGGTATCAGAAGAGCATATACCACATTGTATGGGAGGATGAGATTGGAATTTCCCTTGGGAAAGAGAAAGTTATCGTATAAGGGTACTTACCTCTTCAAACTTTGTGTCCACCTTCTTCTTGAATTCAGTACTTTTCACCTCATGGACACCTCAGATGGGTACACTGGACATTGAACTGAATTGTTGAGTGTTCTGTGCCATGGTCTCAATTAGGGTCCTTGCAGTGATTGGGGTTTTATCCACTAGGGCACCACCTGCAACAGCATCAATCATGTTACGATCTATTGGAATTTAACCTTCATAAAAATATTGTATTAAAAGTTGATCTCTTATTTGGTGGTGTGGACAACTTGAACATAATATTTTAAAGTGCTCCCAATATTCATGAAGGGTTTCTCCTTGAGATTGTCTTATCCCACATATTTCTTTCCTTATTGTTTCAGTTCAAGAGGCTGGGAAGTATTTTTCAAGAAAAAGTCGTTTCATGTCTGCCCAACCTCTAATAGGTGAATTAACATAATAAAACCAATATTTAGCCGTGTCTTCTATTGAAAATGGAAATTCCCTAAGTGTTACTTGTTATTAATCCACATTAGTAGGTTTTAATGTTGATAACACAGTATTAAATTCTTTCAAATGCTTATGTGGATCTTCTCCAGGCAGTCTATGAAATTTTGGTAATAAATGAATTAAATAAGATTTTAGTTCAAAATTGGGTGCCTCGCCTTATAATTGAATGTATATGGGTCAGATATCAACATCAGGCGAGGTTAATTATTTTAGTGTTCTATTATTTTCATCCTTGTTATACAAGTTATGTTCAGTTTTAACTTTTGTTTCAGAAGAAGAAGAAGGATCTAGAAGAATTTTAAGATGTGATGTCTCCTCCTTCAAAGTGTTGTCTTGTGTGTCTCGGTTTCGTTGATGTAGGATCCTCTCCAGTTTGGGTTCAAAAGTTTGTAGGTCTCCCGGAGTAGAAATATTCATACACAGAACCAACACAATAAATAAATAAGAACATAAAAATAAATTCAAAGGTAAAAGATAAAACAAACAAATATTCACAAAAAATTAAAACAATTTTATCAAAATCACGCACAAAAAACCAAAGAGTTCCCCGGAAACGGTGCCAAAATTTGACCGCACTGTCATGAAAAATAAAATTGATTACTGTTTTAAGGTTGATTTATAGTCTAGGTAAGACACTAGGTCGTCTCTCAAGGAGCATCGGTGGGTTTAGAGTGTGCGTTTTTAATAAGAAGTGCCAAAAGAGGGGTGTCTTTAAAACAGTTTAAAAAAAATGAATTGATTAAAAGAGTTTAATAGTTGATTAAAAGTGGTTTTTTAGAATTATGAGATAAAAGGGTTAATTGTGAGTTCACTACACACTTTTAAGTTCATCATTCTTGGAGATTAATTTAAGGCTGGAGCAATTCTTTGGTTGAAATTAATTGGAATCCCGATTAATTCCTAAGCCATTATTTCATTGCTTAAAGAACCAAACCTTGACATAACAATCGTATTGTCAAGGTATAGAACTTATGCATGGAATAAGAGCATCCAAAGAAGATTGAAATATCAAGAAAGTGGGTAAGAAAAGGATTCTTGTGTTACCCAATTGGAACAACACAAGTCACACAGTCAAAACCTCACACCAATCGGTTAGAAATTAAGAGCATCTCATCCGCACGCATCAAAAAAAAAATTCAGACATGAAATTATGTAAGATACATGGATAGAAATTTTTCAACACCCAAATTACTCCAAAAAAGTAGCTAATATATGCATTGGAACTCCCATGACATGTGTGTAGCTCCCTCACAATGAACGCCCACC
This sequence comes from Viscum album, assembly GCA_963277665.1. Taxonomy (NCBI): domain Eukaryota; kingdom Viridiplantae; phylum Streptophyta; class Magnoliopsida; order Santalales; family Viscaceae; genus Viscum; species Viscum album. Next base: position 254,445,323 of record OY728127.1, read on the forward strand.
GTTTAGCTCGACATCGGGAGGAGGAGGAAGCTCAGGTGGAACTCCTTCTTCATTGTTGATCCCCCTATGAGGATAGGGGCCTACAGAACCTCCAAGGTGATTAGGAGACTCCACTAGGACTCCCAAGTGGAAGCACTTCACTCCTTGGCCGAACTTGCAAATGGGGAGCCCAAGGTTCCATTTTATAGGAAAATTGGAAGGTGGTTTTAGGCACACAGATTTCATCAATCTACTTGTACCACATGTTTCAGCCTTCAGACATCCTTATCTCGCTTTTGAGAAAATAGAAAAGTTGTAGCCCCACCTCTTGGATGTCTCCACCGAACGTTTGGAACCATTTGGACAACTAAAGATCTATATATTAATAAAATTCATAACACCACATTTGATTTGGTCCATATTCGGTGGCTTGGACAAATCAGTTAGGATGGTCCCTTTAGAAGATGAATAAGGATTTGGTACCTTAATATGAAATGTATCCAATTAAATTTTGGATAGGTACACAAAATTTCATCCCATTTGGATGCACGTATTTTGTTTATTATGAAAAACAGTGGACAGATGTCCATGGATCCATGCAATTTTGGCACATTTTTCTTCCACTTCATCAAGGGCCCTCCAAATCACCTCCACCTACATTAAAGTAATAAAAAAAGTAACATTTCCCATTATAATATTGAATAAAATTTGTTAATTTATTCAAACTTAAATTGAAATTTATTATTATATTTGGAATATTCATTACAAAACTAGTTTAAAACAGTGAATCGTGGTACGATCACCTATTGGGATTCATCTCACACCCTGTTTGGTTCATGCTTTTGGCCCAAATAGATTATATGGTTACAAGTATTGATAAGGGAAATCACCCTTATTCATCAGGAACATGACTTCTGTTGGGGATAGAGAGCATGGGACCAATCTTATGCTTGCGATGCTATTGGATTTTACGGTTTTCTGTACTTTGGTTTCAGTTTTGTATTTCCACCATTATGACTTGTTTTGATTCTTTACTAGATTCATTTTACATGCATAATTTATTTATATATTCTACATTTGTTTATACTATCTTCCTTCTACTGTTTACATCTCCTGTATATTATTAGTGCTACCTCTACTATTTACTATTTCTTTCCACTTTGTATACTTTTAAAATGAGGGCTTAGTTTCCCCATTATCATACCTTAGCCCTCACTACTAGTTTGCAGCCTCACGAATTTGGGGAAATGCGCTTGAGGTCATGTGACCAACTGGGATTGGGGAACCCTTAGGCGGCACCCTGAACCAAGACGTTACATAACCAGTGTGTTTTACTTCTATCTATATGGAACCAATATAACTGAATGAGTTTATGAATTTGTTTTATGATCTAATATCAAAAAGATTTATATTCTTGAGTATGCCACCATCAGCGGTGACTATTATCTTTGAAAATAATGATGCTGAAATAATTTTCATCAATATTTATTACTATAAAATCAATCAAGTTATAGTGAAGAACAAGTATCTATTACCATATATTAGTTATGAATTTAACTAGTTGAATGGGGTAAAGAGGTTTTTAAAGATTGATCCTAGATCTGGTAATAACTAATTGAGAACAAAATAACATTCCATTAATAATATCACTTTCCAGAGTATGTATATCCATTATAAGTAACATTTCTTACCATTTGGTCCAACCAATGATCCTGTTTTTTTATGACGTTGATGAATATGTTTTTTGATGATAACCTTGATACATTTTTGGTGGTCCTTTTGTTTGACATCTGGGATTACTATATGTCTAAGGAGAATCATGTACATTATCTGAGAGGAGTTCTAGAAATGTTGAAAAATCACTAACATTAGGAAAATCTATTGAAATTTCATTTCTAGATTTGGGAAGTAAAGTTCTTAGGACAAAATTACCCTAAATGAGGTATTTTATTTGATCATAATATTGTGAAATCAATTATGACACAATAGTAACTGATTTTTTTTCGATATTTAGCGATTATTGGGATTTAGAGTGTTATTATCACTGGTTTGTAAAGGATTTCTCAAACTTTGATTCACCAATGACCACTCTCACATGGAAGGGAGTACTGTTTTTTCTAGAATGATAAATATTAAAGTAATTTTATTGATAGAAAATTTATTTTTATGTTTATGCTAGTATTGAATATTCCAAAGGTTGTGTAAGGATATTAGGTATTTTTTGACGCATAAATTTTGGGTTAGGGCCATTTTCTTATGTAGGGTGACCATGTGGTTTCCTATAGATCTAGAAAACTTAGGCCACATGAAAAGAATTTACAAAAAAATGGACAAAAAATAATAATCATGATGCATGAACTTATTTTTTGGTGTAAATAAATGTTTAGAGAAATTTTCACTGATTATTCTGACCACAAAAGAATTGGTTATATATTCCCTCAAAAAAATTAAAGCTTAAGCAGTGGTGTTGGGTGGAGTAAATATAAAATCTAATTTTTTACATTGCATATACCTTGGGAAATGAGAATAGAGTTGAAGATTCATTGAGCATGAAACATATTACTGAGTCCATGAATTAATTATTAGAAGAGAGGAACATGATGACTGTTTTCAAACAGTTGCATTTAAGTGTTCTAAAGGAAGAGGCCAAGGTTATCATGAAAGGTTTTTAGCAAACCACCACTATTATAAAGATGATTTTTCAATAGTATCATATTTATAATGAATTATGTGGCATAATTAACTCTCTTTATGGTTAGAAGACGGTCATTGAATGGAAATTTTATTATTAGGGAGTCCTATGTGTTTTGAATCATTTTTAGTGCCTTTATCCATAAAGAAAGCTATCATGGTTGAAAACAATAATTCCTAGTGGTTAGATCACCTAGTTTAAAAAATATGTTTTATGTTATGCAATGAATATTCTAGTGTCTAAGAATGAGATGGTACATCGCTAACCATGTTTCACATTATTATACCTGTCTTCAGGTCGCAACCGAGCACCCAAGACCCCAAAGTTTCCTTTAACCAATCCTAGTGCAGACTTGAAAGTGGTATGATATTTCAATGAAATTTTTGGTTTTAGATCCATGTTCCCATCAAAGAAAAAATGTGATATGGGTTGTGATTTATAAGGCCCCAGCCTTAAACCTTACTTAAAATTGAATTAAATGAATAATTCACATTGAGGATCTTTTCAGGTTTAGAGTTTTAGAGAATTAGGACATAACTATTACATCTCAAAAGATTACAAAGTAGTCTCTTATACTAAATTTCCATAAAATAAAAAACTCTTAAAAAGAAACATGTCTAGTTTCATGTTTTAGGAAGCATGACTTTCCCTTGATCCCATCCTTGACCCTATTCCACGCTAAGTCCTGTAAAAAACATGTCAAAAACTTGGGATGAGCATAAAAAGCTCAGTAAGGGATACACAAAGAATGAAAACTATTAGATTTTCAAAACAACAAGTAAACCATGTATACTTTATCATAGTAATACTTTTCACCTCTTCGAAGTAGTAAAAACTCTTCACTGAATAAAATTTCATTACTTACCTTTTTGTAACCAAATGATTACCATAAAACCCATATAAAGAACACATACCATATAAAGGTAACTTGGGACATAAACATACTTAAGTGGAATAACCATACGGTCGACTTCCACACATATCACTTAATGGAATAGCCATACGACCAATTTCAATACTTACTTAATGGAATAGCCATACGACCAACTTCCATACCCAATGCATTGGAGGTTATAATGTAACCAGCCGTCCCGGTATTCACGGCACCACCCGTCATATGGTTTATAACGTAACCACCCGTTAAAATGTCCAAGTACCAAAATAAAATCATAAAACATAAAACCAATATGAAGGAATGATAACATTTCCACATTTCAATCACAATATATCATAAATATATTGACATAATAGAATCCTTTATCAAAACCATTTTCAATACCAAAATACATAAAAGAGTATATGGTATTTATTTTATTCTAAAAACATTACGGCTTGTTGAGGAAGCCAAAGACCAAATAATACTTGTGACGGCGGAAAAGTTCGTTGTCGCCGCATACGTTAAAAGAAAACATTCCTTTTTGTTGTTTTGTAAAACGCCTCGTAGAAAAAGATTCCTTTTGTATAAAAGTAAAAGTCAAAGGGGTTTATACACCGTATAAAAGAAAGTTGTATATAAAACGAAATATGCCTCAATGGAAGGAGATTGAGAAGAAGTCCCTTACAAAGACGGTATCCTTGGTTTAAGGATAAATCAATTACACAATGAGTAAAATAATGGTCAGTACATACACCACTGAAAGGAAATTCTGGCAAATGTAGCATAAATCTCACGGGAATAAAAGTGAGATGAAAAATCACTTACGAAAACTCGGCAGCCTAACGGCGTCACTTAAAACTTCCAAAAATGGATTGATGAGATCAAATAGGGTATCTCATCACATTACAACAAAATTTACAGAAAGAGGAATATGAAATAACATCCCCCATCGTAACAAATAGGAGCTTAAAAGAAGTGACATAAAGGGGAGTACTTAAAAAGAAAGAGAGAGGTTAGATCTCTTACGAAAATTCGGCAGCCTAACGGCGCCACTCAAAACTTACAAAATGGATTGATGAGAGATAATAGGGTCTCTGGTCACATGAACATAAAAATTACAGTAAGTGTAAAATATAATAACATCCCAATAACAAGAAAGATGATCTTTAGAGGGAATGACATAAAAGAGTGTACTTAAAAAAGAAAGAGAGGAGTAAGATCCCTTACCTCGGGTCCGACTTGACTCGATCGTTCTTTAATCTCCTGAATAATAAACTTGAGTTAATTTCTAATTCCTTAAGAACCTTTTTCAAGTTCATTATTCCTTTTATATCACTTATTACCATGTCATAAACATTATGTAATCATTTAAGTTAATAATATTTGTTTTGCCGATATTTGGTTCTTAAGTCGAAAGTGGACTTCTTACAATTACATGTTGTTCGTGTGGCCAAATGTTTATTATATATAGAATTGTATTCATGATGTAGATATCATATATGTCATATATATCCAGTACATGAATGCATTTATAACATTACATAATCATTTAGAGGTAAGAAATGAAATGCACCGTTCATGGAGACGGTAAGCCGTACGTACGCATGAACGCTACTTTCATTTCTATTTCGTATTTTACAGAATGGAATAATAATGATATAAAGGTATATTATAATTAAAGTATAATATCATATATAATATCATAGTTCCATCCTTTATATGTCCCACATATGGTATTTAACGAATCAAATCACTTTGAGGGGGCGGTAGTCCGCACTTCCTTAAATGAAGATATCGCGTTTACCCATAATGGAAACCATAAAGGTATGCCCAAAATGAAAAAAAACAGAAGCTTAAGGAAACCATAAACATATTATATATCATATATAAAAATAGTGACATCATAATGGCCACCTTTTAAGGTGTTAAATGAGTATTGAACAATCATCGTTTCGGGAGGCAGAATTTCGCCATCCACGGAAACCGTATGTTCTTTAACCATTTGATGTAGTTTTGTGGGAGTGTAGCTCAAATAAATCTTATAACAACATCCTAGTATATTGAATATACTGGTGTTATTACAAAATAAGTAAATAAAAAGAGTTTAGGGGGTTGGAGAAGCAAAATAAAACAAATGAACATGAGAGAATGAATTACCTTTAAAAGTGTAACTCCTTTTGATTTGAGCCTAAAGGCTTCCTTTGAAAGGGTTCTTCCCAAAGGGAATACTCTAGGATGAGTAGAGGGATGTGGAGAGAGTAAATGGGCAGGGGTTGTCCGAGCCAAAGGCTTGAGGAGTGTGTGAAATTAGGTAGAGGTGGGGGCCATTTATAAGAGGAGAGGAGGGGCACTTTTGGAAAGTAAAGAAATATTACTTTATTTGAAAATGTGTTTGGGTTTTAAAAGGTCCCACATTGATATAATTCGTGTATAAGGTGATAAGGGTTCTAAATCCACCCATCCAATAAGTTTTGGACATGTGTAGGTCATAGAGTTTACATTATCTTCTCATTTTATTTAAATCGTCAGATAATGATGTCATCACTGCATCATTATGATGTCATAAATAATTTAATTTATTTAATGTCTAAAAATTATAAAAAAATTACTATTATGTATGAAATCTTTTTATCTTTCCAATGAATATTTATAGTCAAAAATATGATTTTTATAACCCCGTATAAAAATTGTTTTAGTAAAACATTTCATGTTTGTCTCATTTTTACTTTAACATTAAATAAAAATATATTAATGTCATTTTCCAAACAAAGTGGCTCCATGGGGTCCCCAAGTTGACCCATGGCTTTTCATGGTCGGCCACGACACATCCAATGATGTTAGGACATGTGTCAAGTTCATTTCATATTTTTAAAACATTATTTTTACCTTAAACTATGCTAATTACCTCTAATCGCGATTGAAAACTTAATAAGTTACTATTCACCAAAAAATTATTTTAATCCCATTGAACCACATTTTACATCTTAATGAAAACCATGTATGTCGGATTTTTGAAATTAAAAACACAAAGGTGGCAAAATTTCATTTAAACGAAAAAATCAGTTTTTTATAAGTACCACTTAGTGGTTTCACTATTCATCAAAAATTGATGTTTTTCAGAAAATTACCAAAACTTCACCCTAAGCTATATTTGATATTCCGAATTCAAAAATGAAGTCTATTTTACAAAATTCAAAACATATAAGTCACATTAATTAATTTAATAATTAATTCCCGCTGTCATGACAAATAGCGTGTTTTTATGAAACAATAAGTATCAAAAGATTGACACTAGTTTAAGTCCGATTTCAAAGTGAAATTAATTCCAACGACCACTATTGGATTTAATGGTAAAAATATTTTCTAATTTCACTTTGAAACCAATTAAAATTATAATCTAATCATATAAATAAATTAGATTAAAAAGTGATTTTGAATTAAAATACAACATTTTACACTATTCATTAAAAAATGAACTTTATCGGAAAAATACCAAAAAATTACACAAAGTAAAATTTGATGTCCCGATTCTAAAGAAGAGTTTTATTTGGTCTAATAGAATGTATAAGAGTGAACAAAACTATATTTAATGATGGTTCTCCATCAAAAGGCGATAAGTGAACCTTTAGTGAAAACTAGGGCATATACGCCTAAAATTGAATTCTTTCCGTATTTTAAGCCTTTATCTTTTATTGGATAAATTTAAAAACATTTAAAAACATATATAATCAAATTTTAGTTATTTCTATACATTCCCGCCAATACAACAGCTACATGTTAACTACCATTTAAAATAATATTATTTTATTTTTTGAGTGCAACGTAAGATTCCCAAGAAACTCGTTGTTGCGTATTGGGTACGCCATCGAGCATAGCATCCCCTATAAAGTAATATTAATATTTTATTCACAAATATGGATAAATATGAAAATGTAATATTCTTTATTTACCTAGGGTGTTACATCCTTCCCCCCTTTTGGGAATTGCATCCTCGCAATTTTAAAATTGGGCATGGAAACATCCTTGAAAGTCCCACATCGGAACAAGAGTCGGTAAAACAATCACTTTAAAATAAAGAAAGATAAGTACAAAGGTCACCCGAGTTAACCCATAATAGGATTCCGTGTAGGAAAACATGGACATGGATGAAAAAGAAAAGGGTCATGTTCTGATGGAGAGTGATAGAAAACATGTTTAGGAGAAAGTTAACCATGAGAAAATCACAAACTTGTGATGGGTTAAACGGTATTCGATTCCCCAGTAGGAAAAGTTAATAGAAAACATTTTTGTTTTAAGTTACTTTTTATTGAGGAATTTATTCATAAGGAAACATAATCACTTATCATGTTGACTTTCAACTTTTACTAGATTCCTTAATCAAACTCATATTTTTTTCCAAAAGACGAGTATTTAGGGAGACTTGTTCACATTAAGAGTACTATAATCAACTTCTAGAGAATCACCTAATCCACCAAAGAGAACTATATACATCCCATGTCTTTAAGCTTTAACCAAAACCAAAACCAGAAAGGTTAGAACAAGGTCAGATAACCCAGAAAAGGATAACCCTTTATGAAAAGAAAATCTATGCTTAATCTCCAATATTTGTCCAATAAAACCCAAAGTTCAACAAGGACCATTAGATAAACCATTTGTCCATAAAATTCTTCAAAGTAAACCAATCTAAGATTGAAACCCAAACATTTGAAGGATTTAGTCACATAGTCTTCCAAGTTAAATCGTAACATTTATCTCCAAACAAAATCAGTTGCTCTTAAAGTCTCGCATTGAAAAGTAATTATCCTAATCACATATCCTCCATGATAGGTTAATCATTTCCATAGAAAACCAAAATAAACTTACTCTTGATTCCTAAAATCATCCAACTAAAAGGAATCAGTCAAACTAACCAGGGACTTCACGTAGTCCAGTGCTAGGCGATAAATACCAGCCGCACTTTGGTTGTGGGTTCGATTCTCGCGGCTTTGTCCGACGCGACGGGTTGTCACACGGTCTGCGTGTTGTCCTTTTTCCAAAACAATATAATTCTTAAAACATTCCCCAAAAAGAGATAAAATCTTCAAGAATAATCATAACATATTTTAACCTCAAGTTTATCTCATTCCTTTCATTTTCCATCATATCATAGAGTAACCCATAATTACCTAAAAATTAAGGATCATATAAACCCTAATGGTTACCTTAATAATTATTACCTAAATTTCCACATCAAGTTGGCCATCTCGTACATGATGCATTAGAGAAATCACCAAGGTTGAAGTGGTTGATCATGACTCCTTGATAGTTGGTTTAGAACAACTATGAGATTCCTCATTGAATCCCCCATCTCATCCAGTATCATAATCAGAGAACCACCACAGTTTCCTTCAAACCCATTGTCACTTTGGTGCCTGCTAGATCCAGCCATTTACTAAAACCAAAAAGGTCAGTGTGAGTATATCAACATAACCATCATGTACTAATGAGGAAGATAAACACTAAGATATACTTACTCATTCACTTTATCTAAAACTAGGACTCTTTTTGAAATCCTAACCATTATGGTAATGCCACTTATGCTTAGAGAATACCCTAACCTCTAAAGTTATCTAAACCGACCTTTGATACCAACTATAAGGGCCCAGCCTTAAACCTTACTTAAAATTGAATTAAATGAATAATTCACATTGAGGATCTTTTCAGGTTTAGAGTTTTAGAGAATTAGGACATAACTATTACATCTCAAAAGATTACAAAGTAGTCTCTTCTACTAAATTTCCATAAAATAAAAAACTCTTAAAAAGAAACATTTCTAGTTTCATGTTTTAGGTAGCATGACTTTCCCTTGATCCCATCCTTGACCCTATTACACGCTAAGTCCTGTGAAAAACATTTCAAAAACTTGGGATGAGCATAAAAAGCTCAGTAAGGGATACACAAAGAATAAGAACTGTTAGATTTTCAAAACAACAAGTAAACCATGTATACTATATCAAAGTAATACTTTTCACCTCTTCGAAGTAGTAAAAACTCTTCGCTGAATAAAATTTCATTACTTACCTTTTTGTAACCAAAGGATTACCATAAAACCCATATAAAGAACACATATATATAAAGGAAACTTGGGACATAAACATACTTAAGTGGAATAACCATACGGTCGACTTCCACACATATCACTTAATGGAATAGCCATACGGCCAATTTCCATAATTACATAATGGAATAGCCATACGGACAACTTCCATACCCAATGCATTGGAGGTTATAACGTAACCACCCATCTTGGTATTCACGGCACCACCCGTCATATGGTTTATAACGTAACCACCCGTTAAAATGTCCAAGTACCAAAATAAAATCATAAAACACAAAACCAATATAAAGGAATGATAACATTTCCACATTTCAATCACAATATATCATAAATATATTGACATAATAGAATCTTTTATCAAAACCATTTTCAATACCAAAATACATAAAAGAGTATATGGTATTTATTTTATTCTAAAAACATTACGGCTTGTTGAGGAAGCCAAAGACCAAATAATACTCGCGACAGTGGAAAAGTTCGTTGTCGCCGCGTACATTAAAAGAAAACATTCCTTTTTGTCATTTTGTAAAACGCCTCGTAGAAAAAGATTCCTTTTGTATAAAAGTAAAAGTTAAAGGGGTTTATACACCGTATAAAAGAAAGTTGTGTATAAAACGGAATATTCCTCAATGGAAGGAGATTGAGACGAAGTCCCTTAAAAAGACGGTATCCTTGGTTTAAGGATAAATAAATTACACAATGAGTAAAATAATGGTCAGTACATACACCACTCAAAGGAAATTGTGGCAAATGTAGCATAAATCTCACGGGAATAAAAGTGAGATGAAAAATCACTTACGAAAACTTGGTAGCCTAACAGCGCCACTTAAAACTTCCAAAAATGGATTGATGAGATCAAATAGGGTATCTCATCACATTACAACAAAATTTACAGCAAGAGGAATATGAAATAACATCCCCCATCATAACAAATAGGATCTTAAAATAAGTTACATAAAGGGGAGTACTTAAAAAGAAAGAGAGAGGTTAGATCTCTTACGAAAATTCGGCAGCCTAACGGCGCCACTCAAAACTTCCAAAATGGATTGATGAGAGAGAATAGGGTCTCTCATCACATGAACATAAAAATTACAGTAAGTGTAAAATATAATAACATCCCAATAACAAGAAAGATGATCTTTAGAGGGAATGACATAAAAGAGTGTACTTAAAAAAGGAAGAGAGGAGTAAGATCCCTTACCTCAGGTCTGACTTGACTCGATCGTTCTTTAATCTCCTGAATAATAAACTTGAGTTAATTTCTACTTCCTTAAGAACCTTTTTCAAGTTCATTATTCCTTTTATATCACTTATTACAATGTCATAAACATTATGTAATCATTTAAGTTAATAATATTTGTTTTGCCGATATTTGGTTCTTAAGTCGAAAGTGGACTTCTTACAATTACATGTTGTTCGTGTGGCCAAATGTTTATTATATACAGAATTGTATTCATGATGTAGATATCATATATTTCATATATATCCAGTAAATTCATGCATTTATAACATTACATAATCATTTAGAGGTAAGAAATGAAATGCACCGTTCATGGAGACGGTAAGCCGTACGTACGCATGAACGCTACTTTCATTTCTATTTCGTATTTTATAGAATGGAATAATAATGATATAAAGGTATATTATAATTACAGTATAAAATCATATATAATATCATAGTTCCATACTTTATACGTCCCACATATGGTATTTAAAGAATCAAATCACTTTGAGGGGGCGGTAGTCCGCACTTCCTTAAATGAAGATATCGTGTTTACCCATAATGGAAACCATAAAGGTATGCCCAAAATGAAAAAAAACAGATGCTTAAGGAAAACATAAACATATTATATATCATATATAAAAATAGTGACATCATAATGGCCACCTTTGAAGGTGTTAAATGAGTATTGAACAATCATCGTTTCGGGAGGCAGAATTTCACCATCCACGGAAACCGTATGTTCTTTAACCATTTGATGTAGTTGTGTGAGAGTGTAGCTCGAATAAATCTTATAACAACATCCTAGTATATTGAAGATACTGTTGTTGTTACAAAAGAAGTAAATAAAAAGAGTTTAGGGGATTGGAGAAGCAAAATAAAACAAATGAACATGAGAGAATGAATTACCATTAAAAGTGTAACTCCTTTTGATTTGAGCCTAAAGGCTTCCTTTGAAAGGATTCTGCCAAAAGGGAATCCTCTAGGATGAGGAGAGGGATGTGGAGAGAGTAAATTGGCAGGGGTTGGCCGAGACAAAGGCTTGAGGAGTGTGTGAAATGAGGTAGAGGCGGGGGCCTTTTATAAGAGGAGAGGAGGGGCACTTTTGGAAAGTAAAGAAATATTACTTTATTTGAAAATTTGTTTCGGTTTTAAAAGGTCCCACATTGATATAATTAGTGGATAATATGATAAGGGTTCGAAATCCACCCATCCAATAAGTTTTGGACATTTTTAGGTCATAGAGTTTACATTATCTTCTCATTTTATTTAAATCGTCAGATAATTATGTCATCACTGCATCATTATGATGTCATAAATAATTTAATTTATTTAATGTCTAAAAATTATAAAAAAATTAATATGATGTATGAAATATTTTTAGATTTCCAATGAATATTTATAGTCAAAACTCTGATTTGTATAACCCCATATAAAAATTGTTTTAGTAAAACATTTCATGTTTGTCTCATTTTTACTTTATCATTAAATAAAAAGATATTAATGTCATTTTCCAACCAAAGTGGCTCCATAGGGTCCCCAAGTTGACCCAGGCTTTTCTTGGTCGGCCATGACACATCCAATGAGGTTAGGACATGTGTCAAGTTCATTTCATATTTTTAAAATATTATTTTTACCTTAAACTACACTAATTACCTCTAATCGCGATTAAAAACTTAATAAGTTACTATTCACCAAAAAATTATTTTAATCCCATTGAACCACATTTTACTTCTTAATGACAACCATGTATGTCGGATTTTTGAAATTCAAAACACAAAGGTGGCAAAATTTCATTTAAACGGAAAAATCAGTTTTTTATAAGTACCACTTAGTGGTTTCACTATTCATCAAAAATTGAAGTTTTCCAGAAAATTACCAAAAATTCACCCTAAGCTATATTTGATATTCCGAATTCAAAAATGAAGTCTATTTTAAAAAATTCAAAACATATAAGTCACATTAATTAATTTAATAATTAATTCCCACTGTCATGACAAATAGCGTGGTTTTATGAAACAATAAGTATCAAAAGATTGACACTAGTTTAAGTCCGATTTCAAAGTGAAATTAATTTCAACGACCACTATTGGATTTAATGGTAAAAATATTTTCTAATTTCAATTTAAAACCAATTCAAATGATAATCTAATCATATAAATAAATTAGATTAAAAAGAGGTTTTGAATTAAAATACAACATTTTACACTATTCATTAAAAAATGAACTTTATCGAAAAAATACCAAAAATTTACACAAAGTAAAATTTGATGTCCCGATTCTAAAGAAGAGTTTTATTCGGTCTAATAGAATGTATAAGAGTGAACAAAACTATATTTAATGATGGTTCTCCATCAAAAGGCGATAAGTGAACCTTTAGTGAAAACTAGGGCATATACGCCTAAAATTGAATTCTTTCCGTATTTTAAGCATTTATCTTTTATTGGATAAATGTAAAAATATTTAAAAACATATATAATCATATTCTAGTTATTTCTATCCATTCCCGCCAATACAACAACTACATGTTAACTGCCATTTAAAATAATAATATTTTATTTTTAGAGTGCAACGTAAGATTCCTAAGAAACTCGTTGTTGCGTATTGGGTACGCCATCGAGCATAGCATCCCCTATAAAGTAATATTAATATTTGATTCACAAATATGGATAAATATGAAAATGTCATATTCTTTATTTACCTGGGGTGTTACATCCTTCCCCCTTTTGGGAATTGCGTCCTCGCAATTTTAAAATTGGGCTTGGAAACATCCTTGAAAGTCCCACATCGGAACAAGAGTCGGTAAAACAATCACTTTAAAATAAAGAAAGATAAGTACAAAGGTCACCCGAGTTAACCCATAATAGGATTCCGTGTAGGAAAACATGGACATAGAATAAAAAGCAAAGGGTCATGTTCTGATGGAGAGTGATAGAAAACATGTTTAGGAGAAAGTTAACCATGAGAAAATCACAAACTTGTGATGGGTTAAACGGTATTCGATTCCCCAGTAGGAAAAGTTAATAGACAAAATTTTTGTTTTAAGTTAATTTTTATTGAAGAATTTATTCATAAGGAAACATAATCACTTATCATGTTGACTTTCAACTTTTACTAGATTCCTTAATCAAACTCATATTTTTTTCCAAAAGACGAGTATTTAGGGAGACTTGTTCACATTAAGAGTACTATAATCAACTTCTAGAGAATCATCTAATCCACCAAAGAGAACTATATACATCCCATGTCTTTAGGCTTTAACCAAAACCAAAACCAGAAAGGTTAGTACAAGGTCAGATAATCCAGAAAAGGATAACCCTTTATGAAAATAAAATCTATGCTTAATCTCCAATATTTGTCCAATAAAACCCAAAGTTCAACAAGGACCATTAGATAAACCATTTGTCCATAAAATTATTCAAAGTAAACCAATCTAAGATTGAAACCCAAACATTTGAAGGATTTAGTCTCATAGTCTTCCAAGTTAAATCGTAACATTTATCTCCAAACAAAATCAGTTGCCCTTAAAGTCTCGCATTAAAAAGTAATTATCTTAATCACATATCCTCCATGATAGGTTAATCATTTCCATAGAAAAACCAAAATAAACTTACTCTTGATTCCTAAAATCATCCAACTAAAAGGAATCAGTCAAACTAACCAGGGACTTCACGTAGTCCAGTGGTAGGCGGTAAATACCAGTCGCACTTTGGTTGTGGGTTTGATTCTCATGGCTTTGTCCGACGCGACGGGTTGTCACACGGTCTGCGTGTTGTCCTTTTTCCAAAACAATATAATTCTTAAAACATTCCCAAAAAAGAGATAAAATCTTCAAGAATAATCATAACATATTTTAACCTCAAGTTTATCTCATTCCTTTCATTTTCCATCATATCATAGAGTAACCCATAATTACCTAAAAATTAAGGATCATATAAACCCTAATGGTTACCTTAATAATTATTACCTAAATTTCCACATCAAGTTGGCCATCTCGTACATGATGCATTAGAGAACTCACCAAGGTTGAAGTGGTTGATCATGACTCCTTGATAGTTGGTTTAGAACAACTATGTGATTCCTCATTGAATCCCCCATCTCATCCAGTATCATAATCAGAGAACCACCATAGTTTCCCTCAAACCCATTGTCACTTTGGTGCCGGCTAGATCCAGCCATTTACTAAAACCAAAAAGGTCAGTGTGAGTATATCAACATAACCATCATGTACTAATGAGGAAGATAAACACTAAGATATACTTACTCATTCACTTTATCTAAAACTAGGACTCTTTTTGAAATCCTAACCATTATGGTAATGCCACTTATGCTTAGAGAATACCCTAACCTCTAAAGTTATCTAAACCGACCTTTGATACCAACTATAAGGGCCCAGCCTTAAACCTTACTTAAAATTGAATTAAATGAATAATTCACATTGAGGATCTTTTCAGGTTTAGAGTTTTAGAGAATTAGGACATAACTATTACATCTCAAAAGATTACAAAGTAGTCTCTTCTACTAAATTTCCATAAAATAAAAAACTCTTAAAAAGAAACATGTCTAGTTTCATGTTTTAGGTAGCATGACTTTCCCTTGATCCCATCCTTGACCCTATTCCACGCTAAGTCCTGTAAAAAACATTTCAAAAACTTGGGATGAGCATAAAAAGTTCAGAAAGGGATACACAAAGAATGAGAACTGTTAGATTTTCAAAACAACAAGTAAACCATGTATACTTTATCAAAGTAATACTTTTCACCTCTTCGAAGTAGTAAAAACTCTTCGCTGAATAAAATTTCACTACTTACCTTTTTGTAACCAAAGGATTACCATAAAACCCATATAAAGAACACATAACATATAAAGGTAACTTGGGACATAGACATACTTATGTGGAATAACCATACGGTCGACTTCCACACATATCACTTAATGGAATAGCCATACGGCCAATTTCCATACTTACTTAATGGAATAGCCATACGGCCAACTTCCATAGCCAATGCATTGGAGGTTATAACGTAACCACCCATCCTGGTATTCACGGCACCACCCGTCATATGGTTTATAACGTAACCACCCGTTAAAATGTCCAAGTACCAAAATAAAATCATAAAACATAAAACCAATATAAAGGAATGATAACATTTCCACATTTCAATCACAATATATCATAAATATATTGACATAATAGAATCCTTTATCAAAACCATTTTCAATACCAAAATACATAAAAGTGTATATGTTATTTATTTTATTCTAAAAACATTACATCTTGTTGAGGAAGCCAAAGACCAAATAATACTAACGACGGAGGAAAAGCTCGTTGTCGCCGCGTACGTTAAAAGAAAACATTCCTTTTTGTCGTTTTGTAAAACACCTCGTAGAAAAAGATTCCTTTTGTATAAAAGTAAAAGTCAAAGGGGTTTATACACCGTATAAAAGAAAGTTGTGTATAAAACGAAATATGCCTCAATGGAAGGAGATTGAGACGAAGTCCCTTACAAAGACGGTATCCTTGGTTTAAGGATAAATCAATTACACAATGAGTAAAATAATGGTCAGTACATACACCAATCAAAGGAAATTGTGGCAAATGTAGCATAAATCTCACGGGAATAAAAGTGAGATGAAAAATCACTTACGAAAACTTGGCAGCCTAACGACGCCACTTAAAACTTCCAAAAATGGATTGTTGAGATCAAATAGGGTATCTCATCAAATTACTACAAAATTTACAGCAAGGGGAATATGAAATAACATCCCCCATCATAACAAATAGGAGCTTAAAAGAAGTGACATAAAGGGGAGTACTTAAAAAGAAAGAGAGAGGTTAGATCTCTTACGGAAATTCGGCAGCCTAACGGCGCCACTCAAAACTTCCAAAATGGATTGATGAGAGAGAATAGGGTCTCTCATCACATGAACATAAAAATTACAGTAAGTGTAAAATATAATAACATCCCAATAACATGAAAGATGATCTTTAGTGGGAATGACATAAAAGATTGTACTTAAAAAAGAAAGAGAGGAGTAAGATCCCTTACCTCGGGTCCGACTTGACTCGATCGTTCTTTAATCTCCTGAATAATAAACTTGAGATAATTTCTAATTCCTTAAGAACCTTTTTCAAGTTCATTATTCCTTTTACATCACTTATTACCATGTCATAAACATTATGTAATCATTTAAGTTAATAATATTTGTTTTGAAGATATTTGGTTCTTAAGTCGAAAGTGGACTTCTTACAATTACATGTTGTTCGTGTGGCCAAATGTTTATTATATCCAGAATTGTATTCATGATTTAGATATCATATATGTCATATATATTCAGTACATGCATGCATTTATAACATTACATAATCATTTAGAGGTAAGAAATGAAATGCACCGTTCATAGAGACGGTAAGCCGTACGTACGCATGAACGCTACTTTCATTTCTATTTCATATTTTATAGAATGGAATAATAATGATATAAAGGTATATTATAATTACAGTATAATATCATATATAATATCATAGTTCCATCCTTTATACGTCCCACATATGGTATTTAACGAATCAAATCACTTTGAGGGGGCGGTAGTCCGCACTTCCTTAAATGAAGATATCGTGTTTACCCATAATGGAAACCATAAAGGTATGCCCAAAATGAAAAAAAAACAGAAGTTTAAGGAAAAAATAAACATATTATATATCATATATAAAAATAGTGACATCATAATGGCCACCTTTGAAGGTGTTAAATGAGTATTGAACAATCATCGTTTCGGGAGGCCGAATTTCGCCATCCACGGAAACCGTATGTTCTTTAACCATTTGATGTAGTTTTGTGAAAGTGTAGCTCGAATAAATATTATAACAACTTCCTAGTATATTTAAGATACTTTTGTTGTTACAAAATATGTAAATAAAAAGAGTTTAGGGGGTTGGAGAAGCAAAATAAAACAAATGAACATGAGATAATGAATTGCCTTTAAAAGTGTAACTCCTTTTGATTTGAGCCTAAAGGCTTCCTTTGAAAGGATTCTGCCAAAAGGGAATTCTCTAGGATGAGGAGAGGGATGTGGAGAGAGTAAATTGGCAGGGGTTGTCCAAGCCAAAGGCTTGAGGAGTGTGTGAAATGAGGTAGAGGCGGGGGCCTTTTATAAGAGGAGAGGAGGGGCACTTTTGGAAAGTAAAGAAATATTACTTTATTTGAAAATGTGTTTCGGTTTTAAAAGGTCCCACATTGATATAATTCGTGGATAAGGTGATAAGGGTTCGAAATACACACATCCAATAAGTTTTGGACATGTGTAGGTCATAGAGTTTACATTATCTTCTCATTTTATTTAAATCGTCAGATAATGATGTCATCACTGCATCATTATGATGTCATAAATAATTTAATTTATTTAATGTCTAAAAATTATAAAAAAATTACTATGATGTATGAAATCTTTTTAGATTTCCAATGAATATTTATAGTCAAAACTCTGATTTTTATAACCCCATATAAAAATTGTTTTAGTAAAACATTTCATGTTTGTCTCATTTTTACTTTAACATTAAATAAAAAGATATTAATGTCATTTTCCAACCAAAGTGGCTCCATAGGGTCCCCAAGTTGACCCATGGATTTTCTTGGTCGGCCAAGACACATCCAATGAGGTTAGGACATGTGTCAAGTTCATTTCATATTTTTAAAATATTATTTTTACCTTAAACTACACTAATTACCTCTAATCGCGATTAAAAACATAATAAGTTACTATTCACCAAAAAATTATTTTAATCCCATTGAACCAAATTTTACTTCTTAATGACAAGCATGTATGTCGGATTTTTGAAATTCAAAACACAAAGGTGGCAAAATTTCATTTAAACGGAAAAATCAGTTTTTTATAAGTACCACTTAGTGGTTTCACTATTCATCAAAAAATGATGTTTTTCAGAAAATTACCAAAAATTCACCCTAAGCTATATTTTATATTCAGAATTCAAAAATGAAGTCTATTTTACAAAATTCAAATCATATAAGTCACATTAATTAATTTAATAATTAATTCCCGCTGTCATGACAAATAGCGTGTTTTTATGAAACAGTAAGTATCAAAAGATTGACACTAGTTTAAGTCCGATTTCAAAGTGAAATTAATTCCAACGACCACTATTGGATTTAATGGTAAAAATATTTTCTAATTTCACTTAAAAACCAATTCAAATGATAATCTAATCATATAAATAAATTATATTAAAAAGAGGTTTTGAATTAAAATACAACATTTTACACTATTCATTAAAAAATGAACTTTATCGAAAAAATACCAAAAATTTACACAAAGTAAAATTTGATGTCCCGATTCTAAAGAAGAGTTTTATTTGGTCTAATATAATGTATAAGAGTGAAAAAAACTATATTTAATGACGGTTCTCCATCAAAAGGCAATAAGTGAACCTTTAGTGAAAACTAGGGCATATACGCCTAAAATTGAATTCTTTCCGTATTTTAAGCCTTTATCTTTTATTGGATAAATGTAAAAACATTTAAAAACATATATAATCATATTTTAGTTATTTCTATCCATTCCCGCCAATACAACAGCTACATGTTAACTTCCATTTAAAATAATAATATTTTATTTTTAGAGTGCAACGTAAGATTCCCAAGAAACTCGTTGTTGCGTATTGGGTACTCCATCGAGCATAGCATCCCCTATAAAGTAATATTAATATTTGATTCACAAATATGGATAAATATGAAAATGTCATATTCTTTATTTTCCTGGTGTGTTACATGATTGATTGGATAACAAAATCGGCTCAGTTATTACCAATTTGAGATATATCCAAATTTTAGGACTTCGAAATTCTTTATGTGAAATATATTTTTCAATTAAATGAAGTTACATATTATATATTCTCTTATATGTATACCTATTTTAATTTTTGTTTTTTTAGGAATCCATTATGTGATGGGATGTCAGGTTTGTTTCGGTATGACATACCATCTGTATATGGATGGCTAGATAGAGAGGGCTATACAGATTCTAGATGATATGCATTGTGACTATGTACTCAATTTTATTGGATCTTGGGATTTCCATTTGGGAATATATAGGTTTTCATAAAAATATAGTTACTATTCTGCAATTAGGATGTCTCCCTTTGAGTCCTTCTATGACAGGCCTTGAAAATATCCATGTGTTGGTTAAAGATTAGTGAATGTTCTGTTGTTAGACCAAGATTGGTCAAAGATATGATAATAAAGATACCATCGATTACTCAGATAATTTTGATGGAAAAGAGATGGTATAAATCATACACTGATATTCATAGGATACTGTTCGACTATATAGTTGTTGAACATGTGTTTCTGAATGTTTCACCACTATCAGTTCATTGATGGATTAAGAGACAAGGGAATCATGCTCCTCATTTTTTGGGACCTATTGAGGTTTTTGAGTAGGTTTGGAATGTTTCTTACCATTTGTAACTTCCACTAATATTTATGTAGATACATAATGTGTTCTATGTATTGCACCGTCAGAAGTATCTTTCTAAACCACCTAATGTATTGAGCAGGGAGGATCATGATGTCGAACCTAATTCATCTATGACCAATAATCTAGTTAGTATTGTGGATTATGAGAAAATGGTACTTCATGGTGGGATGATACCTTTGTTTTTTTATATGGTATCATGATTCTAATTATAATGAGACATGGATGCATGAGGCACTGATGAGAGAGAAGTGGCCTCAAATTTTTTATATGGAAATTTGTTGATAGGATTTATGGGGATAGTATATTTTATGGTTAGGAGTTTGAAACATCACATTACCTTTAATAATGTATTATTTAACCATTTTTACCTTCATTAATACAATTCTTTTTTTGGGGTCATTTTGGGATATTTTGAGTATTTTGGAGAATTTTTGGGATGTGCATGTTTCGAACATGATTTGACCAAAACGTGGCCCCAGTGTAAATCGTGCACCACTAGGATGTGAGGAATACATGATTAGAGCTCCATTTCCCAAACTGTATGCCCAACTTGTCAAAAATATATGCCCAAAAAAAGAATGCAGTGATTTTATACGGGTTCCCCTAACCGTAAGCCCCCCTCCAAATGACCATGTATGTAAGCTTAAGAAAGTTCCAAAAATTACTAAAATTTACTAGACCCTTTAGATTAACTACCTATCACCCTTATCATCCTTAATGTCTTTTATTATTCCCTATAATACCATAATTGGTGACTTTGGAACCAATAAAACCTTTCCTTGGTGGATCAATGTGGGGTTGATCTGGATCGATCCCCTCTAGGTAGGTGGATCTTCTCTCATATCAGTTCTTACAATCTATCATTTTATCATCCATAGAGTTTGATAGATCTTCATGCAATTGATGGATCAAAACACTGTTTTGTGGAATCTTATTTTAGGTTGTGTTCCATGATCGTCCATGAATTTCTTCTTCATCAGTGAGTCTCATTGGGGGTGTTGATTTCTAGATCATTGATTTAGAGGTAGGTGGTTCAATAATTCAGTTTCTTATTATTTACACATATAATATCTGGATTAAATTGAAATTATTTTTAATTATTTTTAAAACAAATGAATTTGAGATGATTTGATCTTTGATAGGAAATTCGTATGGAGGTTTAGAAACCCACCAATGTTAATGGAATTGAAATTTTGGTGCGATTTTATGAAAAAATGTTTCTTTATTTGGAAATAGTTTTGATGAAATGATTTATTGTATGAACTTCAGAAAATATCATAAATTCAAGAGTGATTGGAAATGGTATGAAATGATTAAAACCAATTATTTTTTTTGAAATAAAAAGGCATGATGAAAAATGAAGTTGGGAAATTATATTTTGAAATCCTTCTAAATGATGGATTACCAATTTTTTGTGTTGATTTAATATTGAAGCACCTAAAATCGTAGGAAGTTAGTGGTAATTGGGAAAAGAATGCTAGAAAATTGAATCCCTATCAATGGATTGAAAATAGAAATAATTACTAAAGAAAAATAGGAATTGATACATAACCAACTTATTTATAGTGTCTATGTATTTATTATCTTGAACTTAAAAAGATCATAATTAAAAACATGCTTCCCCTAGTATGGATAAATGATACCTTTTCAATAAACTATGAGGGTATTTATACTTCTCTAAAGTGGATCTTGGGTAAAGATATCATCAATTTATGTCAATAAAGAAGGACACTCCCATTAATCCCTTTTATAAAATGTATTAACATCGTCAGTTTATAATGATTCCATTTAGAATCTGAAGTTCAATAGTAATTTTTATATAAATTTTGAATAGAGTTTTTAGATATTACCTTTAAAAAATCAGAGTGGAAATTATATATGATATTCAAATATGATCTAAAATCCAAGAGGATGATTAGAATAATTTGTGTATGATTCAAGATAATATTAGAAATGAGAAGCTATTGGAATAGTATATTAAATTTAAATCATTAATAGAAAATTTAAGATTCCCTAGGAATGTTATCAAAAGAAATTATATATATATATATCGATCTATAAAATAAGAAGGAAATTTTAGAGTTGTTTTGACAAACATTTTTAAAAAATATCTATTGTTTACAAGAATAATATAGGCACTATCTATTATTTATGAAGAAATTTTCATGATTATCAACCACACAAACAAAGTTAACTGAATTGGGAGTAATGTTTTTCTATAATAATAAATGTTAAAATAGTTTTATGTAGTTGAATAATATTCTTATCACCGTACTTGTTCTCACACTATTCTCATGAATGGACAGAATAAGGATATACATTGATTCATAGTTGAATATCCTAGGTTGTCTAGTCAGGGAAAATTATAAACTGATATCATTCACCTCAATATAGTTGATTCTTAATTATAAAAATTAAACAATGAATGATCTAATGTTTTCTATAATAATATTTATATTTAATATTTGGAAGAAAAATGCTTATTGATAGAAGTATAACATATATAAAGATAGTATTACACTAAATTATATATTCTCACATTAGAAACTCATCGAAGACTATGATTTCTTATAACATTACTATCATGGTAATGTAAATAAAGTTGAAGATGAGCTATTCAGAATAGATCCTCCAACCTTATCAAAGATGAGTATTGATATGTATCCAATACTCTCAATCATTTAAATGATTGACAAGGGAATCATAAAGCAAGTTGCACCATCCATTGTTGAAGAAATGATTTCTCAATTATCTATTCAATGGAATATTATGAAATCCTAGATATATGATATATACATAAAAAATAATGTGAATGAATTGAGGAAGGTTACTTTCTCAGAGTTAATCATTGAGAAAATAAAGGTTTATGATATTGGGATATGTTTATTATACTGTCATATACTAATGAAAAGAAATATCTACAAGATGATCCTCATATCTAAATAATCTCTATCCACCATATGAGTACAAGTATGCACATAGATTTTTTAGATCACTTATCAGGGGGTAATATGAAGAAGGAGATTGTTGATAGTCATCAATATTATTTATATTCCAATAATTAATGGAAAAAGGAAATGTCAAAGGGGATGATGAAAACATTACCCATACCTATATGAAAATTGGAGAACATCACTATGGATGTTGTCATATGTCTTCCAAATACATATATAGGAGTTACTAACACATGGGTTGTGGTGGATCCAATTAGAAAGAATTCCCCGTTAATATTCATTTGAGTGGACTTATCACTCGACCTTCTTTCAATAATACACATAAGATAATTGGAATGGTTTCATGAAGAACTACTATCTACTATATCTGTTGAAGATATAAGGATCTCCTCAATAATATAGAAAATATTTATATATTCCATGAACACTGGTATGATCTTCAATATAGAATATTAGCATTAAATGGATGGTTAATCAGAAAGGACCCTTCAAACTCTACAAGACATGAATAGAGACTAGTATATATACTTAAAAGGAGGTTGGGATCAATATCTCTCTTTAGATGATTTCTTGTAAGACAATATCTTCCAATCTATAATTGATATAGATCCTTATAAATCCATTTATTTTAATCAATAAAGACCTCTATCATATTAGGATAAATTTAGAGAATTTATGCTTTTGGGAATTGAATTGGTTTAATAAATAGAAGATAAATTAAATGTAATTTTAATAAAAATTCATTGATACAAAAATTCGACAAAAGATATATGGTGACTCTCACTAAAATGGCTTGGAATTTAAATATCATGATAAAATTTTCCATTTCATATCTCTATATAATAAAATCATGTTGTTTTTGAATAATGGGGAGTTAAGTATGAGATACATCTGCCTCTTTGAGATTATTTATTATATCAATATTGTATTGTATCATGTAGAACTCCCACTGAACCTATCTCAAGTTCATGAAATGTAGTTACCCAGGATTTAATCTTTATCCTTTTAGAAAATAAATCCCTTATGTTCAGTATCTTTCTCCACATGAATCACAGAATAAAAAAACTATGTAAAATTTTATTAAAATAACATTATTTAAATATTCATAGAATTTATATATATTAATAGGAGAAAAAAATATGAAAATAATGTAGTAATAAAAATAATGGCAATGAATTGATAAAATTCAACAACTACAACAAATAACAAAAAAATAATTTAATGCATAAAATAATATTTTACAAAAAATTTCATTTTTGGACAATAAATTTTATTATATTAAAGTTAAATAATTAAATGTCTTAATAGTATAGATAAAAAAATTAGTTAACAATCATCCAAAAATAATTATTAGGAATGTAGTACATTTATTTTATGCTTAGAATAAACATTTTATAAACAATTTTTTTTATGTCTTATGCAAGATTATATTAAAATTAATATTTTAAATTTTAGAAATTTTATTGGATAAAATAATTTGAATACCTGTAAAAAAAAAATTAAAATTATTTAATAGGTTTTATGTTTTTTGGCATAAAATTAAGTTACCGTCAAATATAATAGTTACTAGAGTGAAAAAGTTATTTTTCAAAGAAGGATTCTTCTGTAATTTTTTTTTCTTATTTTAAAATGAAATTGATCTATTTTAAAATGAATAAAATAATTTAATGTTTAGACATGTATAAAAATAAATTAACACTAATTTTGTTAGTAATAGATGTAAAATAATATTAAGAACACTTCATTATTAAAAAACATTTTTCAACAAAATCTATAATTTAATACATTATATGGTTTCATTAAAAAGTTAATATTATAATACTTAAAAATTGAATTAAATTAATTTGATTCCAAATTATTTTTCATCATGTGTATGTTTTTATAATAAGGGTAATATTATAATTTTAATTTAAAAAATTATTACCATTTTTAAATTTTAATCAGGTTTGATAAGTGTTAAAATGGGTAATGTAATATGGGTCAAATTATTATACAAAATGACAATTAGACCTTATAGAATATGATGTTTAGGTTTTAAATTTTTTCCTACATTTTTTGAGAAAATTTTCCCTACTAACGCACAAAAATATCATTAATTTCTATTATTACTCCTTTCCTAGCTTTCTTTTTAATGACATTGTCCCTTTTTATCCCCTTTAAATGAAGATCACTTCCACACACATCATGAAAATAATATATTTGGATATTAAATTATAAAAATTCCTATATTACTTCCCATGGACCCTGTCTATATTTTTATTTACCTCAATTCTCAATAAAGTGCCTCAATTCATTTTTTTCCAAAGGATACTTCAAGAGAAGATCTGAACTCTATAAGTGAGTATTACATACCCTTTAACTAATTTTGTTTATCCTTGACATTTGAACTACTCCCAAACAGGTATGAATATCTATATATAATGAAATTAGTATAAATATTATACATCAATTTTATTCTATTAATGGTATATCCCTTATCACTTAATGTCCCTTTAATTCAAAAAAATGAAAATGTTTCTCATGCATGTGTGTGAGCTACCCGATATATGAATGAAACATTTTATTTTTCATCCACAGTCATCATGGATGAATTAAAAAATAGTTGTTGTGAATAGATATATTATTTATAATGTGATATATATTATGTAAATATACCTATCAAGACTAAATATAAGCTATTATTTTGACCATTTATTTAAAATAATAGAAAAGAAAAACATGAGGAGATGGTAGAGGTCAAACAAAAGGAATTTCCCTCACCATCAAATAGAGAGTTAAAGATCATAATAGGAAAAATATTTTCCATAATCAGAGCCATCATCAGTTTCCCACAAATATTGGGACATACCCTAATTGAAGATCTTAAGGATGTATGTATTGATCATGTTCAAAAACTTATAATATCTGCTTGACATAGTCTATGGTGTGTTAGAATAGTTCTTCCTTAGCCTTCTCTTTAAAGACACAATAGTGGAATCCTGAATTTTATCCTCTTTTCCCATTCAAGTTATAAGTGAATCCTTAAAATATGAATGACCACAACATTTCATTACCTTTGGGGGGGGGGGTGCTGTCATTCACAACTTCATCAGCAGAGAAGCTTCCTAACTTTTCTAATATTCAAGAGGAATTAAATATTTCATGGATATCATGATGATAATAAACATGTTGATGGGCATCATTATGATTGTAACCATCACCCTGTGGGTTATAAGGATTATAAGTATCAAGCTATATGCATCTTTGATAGAAATTAGTTTATGTAGAGAGATTCTATAAAGCACCCTGATGGCTTCGGATAGGCTGTATGCCATCACAACCCAGATCAGTAATAGATGATTCCACCTATAAATTCTCATTCAAGGTAGGAGTCGTACTTTTCTATTGCACTATCCTACTAACATGAGACTTATGACTAGGCTTCGTCATTGGGGAAGAGGCCTACCCCTTCAAAGCATTATCCAAATCCTCATGCATAGGATTCTTCCATGATTCATGGATATCACCATTATCAATATTCTTTACTTGATTATTATTCATTTTTATCATACATTATGTATCAGTATGTCCTTTTAGAGATCAAAATGAGAAAAACACATTTTTATGACATGTGTCTTTAACTTGACCAATTGTTTGATAGTTAGAATATAAATGGGTAAGTCTCTCATAATCCAGATTTAAAGGGATGTTATCATCCAAAGTTGATAGAACAATATTATGAATAAATAATATACTTAAGTAAACCTCCACCAGTACCCTAGAAAAATTCCAAAACATGGATACCTTAGTGGGAGAATCCATTTTGATTGGAATACTCACAGAAGATTCTATATCAAATAGTATCATAGGATGAAAAATGATCTAATTGAGACCAAAATTTTTAATCCAAACCTAATCCCAAGAATTTTCTAAATCAAATGACTTGAACTGAATTCCCATTCTTGAAATAAAATCATACCTCGATTTAATGTAATTGTTCCAATCCCCCACACCCTATGCTTCATTTACATTGATGGTAAGATAATGGGAAAAAATATCCATACATTGGGTATGAATATCCAATCAAAATAATTCTATATAGAAATTAATTTTCTAAACAAAATCATCATATTTCTAAAGATTTCCACCAGTGGAAGAACCATCCTAACAATTAGGGAAGATTTTTAGATCTTAAATCCACCATAGATAGTGTCTTTATTATTAAACACATAAACAATTTCTCCATTATTAAAAAATGATATATAATAGAATCCTTAAAATTTATAATGTTCCTTATGCTCAATTTTCTCTCTACATTAGAAGAATTCACTAAAGTATTCAATTTAATAGATTTATCTGCATTGGATGGACTCACCCTGACCGTTGTTTCCATAGTTCGAGATCTATGATTTACAACATAATCATCATCTAGAGGAAACATTTTAGTGAGATTATCATCATAAATTCTATCCTCCACACCATCCTCTCAGCTAGATCCATTCAACTTGTTCAATTTTTCATCTTGAAATATATCTTTCTTCACTGACAAGGCTCCATGCTCGCTGTATTCCTCATCAATCTTCATAATAGTGTACTTAGTTATATTCTGATCAATCTTTACCATAGGATGGCCCATACTGATTCCCAATATCATCAACACTAGAGTTAATCCCTCTTTGCTTTCCAATATCATCCCCATGCTTTTTCAATCATCACTTGACCCAGCTATCAAAGGATGATGAGGTTCATAAATCTCATATCCAACAACCTCTGAACAAGATATGTAGAAACCCATTTTACCCAGTCAATAACCACCACCACCAATCATGTCTCCATTAAGTAGAATGGACCCATGAAAGTGCATAAGCACTATTATGATTATATATACACTACAATGAGGCCAAATACACAATTGAATCGTAGATTGGGAACCCTTTCCTACTCTATAAAAAATGGTTTCCCTTTTTATATTTTCAAAAAGGATGTTTTATTACCCTTTTTATAGTGAGGGATTTTAATAAATCATATAGGGATTTTTTGCGAAACAAGATAACTCACCTGGTCAATGTTTTTTAGAGAAATAATAAGTTATAGGAAGCTACATGGGAACATGGGGATATGATTAATTAGAAGTATTTTCATTTTTTTACCCAAGTGATGAATTTTGAGGGAAAAAGTCATTTTAAGGGGGTATAATATAACACCCCATGTCTTTATGGGCTTTTTTTTCAAATAAGGAAAATCTTCATTTATTTCTTCTAATGAACTATGTAAAAAATTCCTTTCACATGAAACAAACCTGGAGTACATAAAACTGGACATTTACTTGGAATATGTTATATAGAACATCAACTTCACGTACTTTATAAGAAATAACGATGTTTCTACGAATCATCATTTTGTTCTTATAACTACTTATATGAGATAATTGAAACACAACTATTTAACATAGTGATTTGAACAGTAATAAATAATTTTCAAATATTATTTGTAATTTTTACATTTAAATAACACATATTGATAAGGAATGATATGACTTTCGGTAAAGTCCATTTATGTTTAAAAATACCATTTTCTCGAATGAACTGCTTTTAATGTCCTTATGTAAAAAAAAAGAAAATTAATTATAGACACATTTATAAATAAAATTTGATAAAATAAATATAATTTTTGAATTTATAGTCCTGAAATTATCTTAGGTTTATGTTTTTGAATTTTTCTGATAAACATCATTTTCTGATGAACAATGAAAAATAATGCATTATAGTCAATAACTTCCTTTTCATTTAAATAATTATTAATATTAAATTTTACATTAAATTTGTTTTATGGTCACATTAGATAAATAATATATCTATTAATATAATTTAGGTCATTATAAACAATTTCAATTAGAAATTGAATATAAAAACAAAAAAACATTTTAAACATTTTTCTACTTAAAAACCCATTATTTCATCCCGTCTGCAAGATTAACACTAATCATAATTTTTCCTCTTCTGCGAATTGAATTTATAAAAACCAATATCCACCATTTTAATAATTATAATATTTAGATTCTAATAATAAAAACTAAATATTCTACCAAAAATATTAGTAAAAGTGATTAAAATTAATCACATTGAATAAGGTCAAATTAAGCTTAATTAAGGACTATACGTTTGTCTTTGGGGACCAAATGACTAAGAAACGTGTCCAAAAACCATTTCAGGCCATTATTCTTCCATAAAACTTACATTATTGATATATTTGAGGTTTGTATGACTTTTTTTATGTTTGAACATGTGTACACCTACCTTGTTTTTAAAAATTCCAAATGAGTCCTTTTCATTCCCTATAAAAGGCCACCACCTCTCCCTCTTCATAACAACTCTCAAAACTATTATGTTTAGAAATGATCTTACCAATATACTTCCCAAAATCCCTACCTTCCTCCTAAAATCATTACCTTGGGTTGAAGGCAATATGTGGAAGTTTTTTTTTTCACAAACTAAAAGGAGGTACCCGATTAAGAGGTAACGTCTTCTCTCAAGTCCTTTCTTTTATTTTCTTTCTCCACACCCTCCAATATATTAAATTATGGTATAATAACACCAGTATACTCAATATAATATGATTTTGTTATGCTATGGTCTGGAACTACACTTACACAAACCTCTATCTAATGGATAACAATCATATGGTTTACATGCATGACGAACTACTACCTCACTAAATGATGACTATTCAACAATTATCAGTTTAGTTTCCATTGGTGTTAATATGATAATTTCATTTGAGGAAGTGTGGACTACTGACCCATAAAAGATATATGATTCATTCACACACTACATGGAATGTATTAAGGATGGGTTTTGTTAACTTATATAATATATATGATATTATAACTTTACTAGAATATATATATATATATATATATATATATATCCATATTTATATATACACATATTTCATTTAAATTCTTTCTTTAAATACAATAATAAAAAGGGAAACAAAATTCTTCCATACGTATGGCTTACCATCTATATAAATAGTGTATTACATTTTGTTATTATATTTTCTATATATTATTATAATTAAAATATATTGGATATGATTGTTATTTATATCATGTTTTAAATTCTGAGATCATTATATAATTATAAGGACCAATGATATAACAAATTAAGACACATGCGAAGAACAAATAGTATATTATCTGAAGAGAAACTGTAATATAGGATGGTTAACAAGAAGGTAATATATGGTCATAATAAAACCATATATTGTACTATATATAATTATATGGTTCTGTAAAATATTTATAAATATTTATATTTTTTATACAACTGGTTTTAACATGTATTATGGGAGTCAAGATACATGGTAAGGGGATTTCATCTTACTTTTTATTTCCATGAGATACATGATTTATTCACCTCCCATTCCTTTTGTGTGGTGTTTTTACATCCCATGAATGTATTCTATGTATCTTATAATTAAATTTATGGTTATTTAGATATCCATATTATGATATTTCTTTCACGGGGATTAAGTTTCAAAACATACCAAATAAGTAAAATAGTATTGTCTCAATTTTCTAACTTTGAGACCCATGTTTTGTTATTCAGCTAATTTCTTTTTGAGGTGTATATACTTCCATTTTATATGTTATATCATGAATTTCATTATTTTGATATTTTATTCTTTAGGAAATATTTGTTTCTTACATAGAGAGTATGATCCCAAGTTACCAAGTTATAAGAGTTTATTGAGATAATCTCATCATTTTGTAGATATTTTTTATGTTTATGCTTCATTTGATGACTTATTATATGGCACATCACTAAATAAAACTGATGAGTTTCCCTCTAATCTATTTATTGAAGATATAATAATGTATTGGAAACATTTTTCCACTCTTTTTTACTTAAGATAATTCATTTAATTAAAATATGACTATCTCTCTCTTTCTCTCTGATCAGAAATCTATTATATTCAGAAACAATATTTCCAAAAATATTTTAAAAAATCATTTCAGAAATGTTTTCAAATTAACTTTAAATCCCATTTTCATGAAAAATGATTTAAATTTTTTTGTTGATTTTCAATGAGTCCTTTATATGTTTTCAGTGTTATTTTTAAAGAAAAAGTTCTTGAAAAATGTGTTATGTTTTAAAAATCATTTTCAATGCAAAAAGTATATTATCTTCAAGAAATGTTTTTGAAAGATATTTCAAAATTATTTTCTATCTAATATAACATCGGTTTGTGTTACCCATGGATTTTTGGGAGAATTAATCATTATTTCCATTAATATTGTTTCTCTGAATGGATTATGTTTTATTGGTAGGATTTTTATGAAACACATTTCTCTATCACAGGTTATATGATTTAGAAACCCACTTCTTTTCATGGGTTATGTTTACGATGAAATGATTATGAAACATATCACTTTCCACAGGTTATGATATGATTAAATATTTATAATACCTATTTTATTTCATGAGGTTATGATATGATTAAATATGATCTTGTGGAACATATATGTATGATTTCATTATGAGATGGGTGGGACCTATATCTCACCCCAATGCATTGGGTAAAGATTTATGTCTCATGAGATGGACTAAGATGGTATTAGGAATGAACCTTGACTACCAAGATGGCTATGGGTGTGAACCAAGACTACCAATATGTATGAGAAGTAAAAGCATGATACAAAGATGCCTATAGGAGTGAAACATAACTACTAGATGGTATAGGGAGTGAACCTAAACTAACAATATGGTCTCAGAAAGGATGCCTTAAATACTATGGAAATTATATTTAAGGTTTATGGGTCCACCAAAATTCTATGTTTTATTCCTATGTTTTGATTTCATGTCTTATGTTATTTTTTTCCATATGATTCAAGTCTTATGAACTGCCAAACATTATGATATGATTCATGTATATGATCTTTGATATGTAGGGCATGATCTTATATTTTCATGATCATGTTCTCATACCCTTAATATCATGATTATTCTTACATATCTCCCTAGTTTACCCTTACTAGGCGTTTAATCTCACCCCTTTTTATGTTTCCTTCCTAAGGATATGAAGACATGTATTATGTTTCATGTGTATAAGAATAGTTATAGTCAAGAATAACCTAGTGGGAGATAATGGATCTCATTAATGTACTAGTTTTCTTTCCATGATACCAATGGAACTAGACCAGTATGGTCTTTGGGTATCTATTTTTATAATGTTTTATGTTTTCCACAAATATTATGTAATGTTAATTAATGAAAATAGGGGGTCACTATAATATTGACCCTTAAAGTGATAATGTTATCTCATCCATGTTTTCTATTGGTATTTTCATACCACTTGTACATAGATCGAGTTCTAGGTTGATGAATTATATTTAATATAATGTGATTCTGGTGGGGTATCATCTACTTGAATAGTTTATTTATTGGAACATCATAAAATTTGAGACTGTTAATGGTAGTTCATTTTCCACCTATGGATTCATGTCGGTGGTATAACACTAATTATAGTTATCTATGTGGGGGAATTGTCTTCTTGGGGATATTTCTTGGTGGTCTATTATCCACTCATATTTTATATTTATTAGTTCATTATCTACCTAGATACAAACAGTAGGGGTACATCATCCACCTAGAGATTGATGTTGGTGTCACATCATCCTCCAATGGAGAAAATTATGGTGGTGTATCATTTCCCACATGATTATATTGGTTTTGTACCATATACATGATTATTTTATTAGTTTTATATCATCAAATAGAAAAACTATATTGGTGTCATATTTTTCACTATGGATTAGTGATTCCATGTTCACTGGGTGATGTCTACTTCACCATTCACATTAGTTAGTGATGTATATCTAACTAAATGAGTGGAGAAGGTGATCTATAGTTCAAATAATATTTTTTATGTTGATAAATCATTCAATATATTTATTATAGTATGTGTGATAAATAATTTATCTTCTTAATGAGTTCAGATCATGGGAAAATAATCACATTATGACATTGGTTGAAGCATGTATAGTAAAACAAGATTTAGTGGTTAAACAACCCACTAAGTGAAATACTATAAATTTTCTTATTATCTTATCATATTTATCATAAAAATTACTTTATAGAATAGAGATAAAAACCATTTTTATTGGACTATTGAGTTGTAAACAAAAAATATTTTCCCTCTCTAATACCCGATTCGACTTCAATTTGCATGACATAGTTAAGGATAATGTAACCCCAAAACATTTTAAAATGGGAACATAATCTTTGATAGCATGTATGAAACATATAACCATCTTTAAAAGATAATAATGAACCCTACATTTTTTAATATATTTCTTTTTAAATGAATTAATCCTATTTGATAGCTAATGGTGCATGCAATAACAATTTTAAATGAAAAGTGATAGTATGTTAAAATATTATTATTTAAAATTACCATTATAACCTGGCCATAAGTTAATGGGTATGAATAATAACAAATAAATTATTTTTATATGGTTTAAATAGGTATAAAATAAATTCAATGGTTATTTATTGATTATAAATAAAATAAGAACCATTTTAAAGAGAAACCAATGTTTTTAGAAAAACTATATTTTTCTTATAGGAAGATTAGTTTCATTATATACACATAAATTAAAATTAAAATTTACCACTTTTATAAAATGTAATAAAAAATCATTAAAAAATTTTGAAATATATATTTCTAAATTATAAATGGTTTGTTTTTGGATAATTTTATAAAAATACAACTTTTTGATGAGGATTGGAAAATTCTATTTTTATTGAAAACGATATTTTTGTTTAAATTATTTAAAAAGTTAAATTTTATGTTAATTTTTTTAAATTTAAATTACTTAAAATATATAAAATTTTAAATAATTTATTTGATTGGAATCAATTTCATATTGTATTTGGATATTATAACATTATATACTTATGAGAATTTTCTCATTGGGAAACGGTACGTTCGTCACTTCTAAGAATTGATTTTGAATATAATTCTACCACATATATGAGTTGAATTTGGAAAAAATGATTCCATATTTAGAATAATAATAATTAATATTATCTAATAAGGTCAAATTATTTTTTCACCAAAATGAAAAGTGAAAACTGTAATAATTCATTTCCACAGTCAAGGTAACAATTTATATAACAAGGGTTAAAATAAGAATATAAGGGTTAAAATGAAATAAAATGTAAAAAACAAATTTTATGGACATATTTCAACCCTATAATATCTACGTTTCAATAATTACCCTTTTTAGATACTTTTTCCTATCAAATATTTTGCTATAAATTTATCTTTTCAAAACATCAATGTGTGTCCAGTCCACCACTTATAAAAGGCCACCCCTCTCATCCCCTCTTTACTATTCCAAATAAATTTTGTTTATCCAATAACTAACCAAATATATTCCTTAATAACCTCCCCTCATTTTGGATGATTTGTGTATTATTAATGCATCCTTATAAGGCTTTAGATATAAACCTAATGATTCTCTCGGAAGAAGAGGTAAAATTCATAAACATTGATTTTTTATTTATTCTTCCACCTCATTAAAACCTTATTAAAATATGATAATATAATAAAACTAAGGCAAGTGTTTCGTAGGACCTTGCACTATATAAAATCTAACAAATCATAATATTTACAAACCATTGGGATATCCCCTAAAACAATTGGGATAGACTATCCCAGTGGTTTCAAAAACCATTTTTTAGGATATCCCTATACTAATGGTTTATAATGAACCATTGGTATACGATGGTTATGATTTCAATTTACCATCACTTCATTGTGATCCATTAGTATATGAATTTCCCAAAAATTAGGAACCGTTGGGATAGATCTATCCAAACTATTCTATACCATTGGGAAAATCCCATATAAATGGTTCATAGTGAAAATTGTTATAGGGGGTTGAAATGTTATATTACTAACAATTTAGTTTGATCCATTGGAATAAATATATACAAATGGTTTTAGTATTGACCCCCCAACATAGTAGCTAACAAAATACCCACTGCCCACTCACTTTATCTACAATAACCTTCAATCAAAACATTAGAAAATACTCATCACATAAAAAACCTAAAATGAAAATCAAATAGCACTAGGAATGTTATAATCAAAATAGAACACTTGCAATGAAACCAACAGAACTATCTCAACACACAGATCTTACAATGTAACCAATTGAGTGCCCTCAAATGACAAAAAACCAATATAGAAAAATTGATAATAGGGGAAATAAATTCATTCATTTAAGAAATCATAGAAAAATAAAAAATATTACTTATATTCAATAACAAAAAATCATCAATAAACAAAATTTCATTAATATCAATAAAAAATGTACCAGGTTGATATGTTCCCCGTCACTATCACTATAATCACAAACAACCTCATCCCCGTCCCCATCCTCATCCCTTCCATATTCCCCACAATCATCCCTTCCATATTCCTTTCCACCATCCCTACCCTTTTCCTCGTGGTCATCCTCTCCATCACCATAACCAAGAATTTCATCATCCTGACCACTACATGGAATACTATCCAATTCACTATATAATGCTTAAATCCTTCACATATATGAATCACAAGATATGGCGGTCTTTGTTGAAAGTGATGATAATAATACTTCCATTAGTTTCATAAATTTTGTGTTTTCCATTTGAACCCATTATTCTATATTTATGTACATTTTCAGCCTTTTCTTACCTATAATTATCTAGTGCATCCCATTCCAACTCAGTGTTACTAAATCCTACACATGAATTTGGATAGTACCTCATCTTGACAATATTCTTCGCTGGTCACCAATGTACATTTCCGTGGTTCTCATCTCCCAAAACATGATATAAGAGATAATTTGGCCAATGTTGTCAGGTTCCTAAGAATTAAGGGCCTATAAAGTAGATTGTTACATATATAAAAATATTATTAAGTTAAAAAATAGAAACTAAAAATAGAAATCAAAAAATAGAAACATAAAAATTTCTGATGTGTCTATTCTTTTACCGTTCTTTAATATTTTTTGTTCTGCTTTAGAAAAACATTTTTTATCGAGAAACACATCCATTAATATTTAAAATCTCACTCAAAAATGACATTGTAAATTAGTAAAATGAGAGGAATCAAGAAAAAATTAAATTACTATCTAATGTTCATCCAATATATTGTTTCATAGACACCATTTCTATGAATGGAATTTATATCAAATAAATAAGATCACAAGATGTTTATGAAGGGATAATAGAGGTATAATAACCCACTAAATGACTAAAATTAAACTAAGATATAATTAAAAATAAACATGAGGAAAAATACACTAAAATTTAAGATTTAAACAACAATACTCTAACTGAATTTCAAGAAAACATTATTCTATAAAATAATAAGAGTATTTGTTTGAATTTAGTTTATTTTTTTAAAATTGAGATATAAAATTTTAGATATCTTATTTTAATCATTTAGATATCAAACTATATGGATCATTTTTGGGTTAGATTATTTTTTGAGTTACGTTAATTTGGCTCACTTCACTTCATTTTTGTTTGGTTTATTCTAATTATTTTGATTCAATTAAACTTTTTCTGGGATATATTACTTTGGACATCATAAGAACTTCTCTTGGAGATATCACACCTTAAAAACTAATTTCTTTTTAGTGATTGAATAATGGAAAAATTCCAAAGGGAAGATTATTGACCATACTTGGTGTTTTGGAGTATTTGTTGTCGATAACCATAAATTTACTTATAATTATTTCAATATATATTGATATGAGAATATTAAGTGAGGAAGACATGTGTGGTTTCATTATATATTGATTTTTGATTAATGAATAAGGATTGAAGAAACACCTTGAATCATCGAAGTCAATGGATGTCATTATTCAAATGATAAATGAAGAATCTAAGTTGTTCCCACTTTTTTTGTGAAAAATGAGATATAATTTGAGATAATTACTTTAGATATTATATATATATATATATTCACATATGGTGAATAGATTATGTTGTTTCCATTATTGCATATAAACAACATATCTATAAATGATTGGAAAAGAATGTTAAAAGGTTGAGGAAGCTACTTGAATATCTATATACAAAATAAATTTAAGAATATTTGAGGAGGATTAAGGATTTTAGGTGTTTATAAGAGTTTCATAGAGTATTAATATTTCTAGACCTTATATCTCTAATTTGTAGTTAAGTTGTATGTGATGTTGCGTACTAAGTATTATCTTTTGATGAATATTGATGTTAGATGATTAATATACCTGGATAATGTCTGTTAAGAAGTTAAATTGGATCAAGATCCCCAAATAAGGCTTTAATAAGTCTTCTGTTGATTTATAGAAGTTCATGAAATTTTTGTGAAGTTGTAAATCATACATAATATATATTTTTATGGTTAGAATGTTTCTGAAGTGTTCATTCTCAATAAGATATGAAATATCAATTGTTATGGAAATGTTTTAACTAATTTGATAACTACATAAAATGTTACATTATGATACATATTATATTTTATATAGTATATATGGGTTTTTATGGTATGTAATATATTTCAGTTCATACAGAAGTTATATGAAGGATTTCTATCTTTAATGTAGTAAAGGAAAACTCCACACTTTGATACATAATATGTCAAAGATGGTATATAATATTCTAACACAGTGAGAATTAGAAAAGTGTCAGAGTTCAAAAGTGATACATATGATATAGTGGTTGATATGTAATATATTTCAAATAAGTTTTAATATATTTAAATTGATACATAATATATTATATAGGTATGTAATATTTTGTTTAGTGAATTTGGAAAAGTTTTTATTTCTATATATATTTAATTTTGAATGTCAAAGTTATGTGGGTTTAAAAAAGTTTAATTAGAAATTAAACATGATACAAAAAAGCTGCCCAAAGGAAATAGAATATTTATGAATCCACCAATTGTCAAATATAGAAAAGTATATGTTTCTTCAGAAGTAATATTGGTATTGGAGTAAGACTGGTTGATTCCAGATCTCAAGTAGAGAATATGTCAGTGCCTTAGTGGTAGGATCATAGGTTCAAGGATATACACTTATCTATGACACTTCAGGATAATAAAACATCAAACATTATCCTATTGTATAACAAACACTGTACACCTGAGTTAGAGTCTTCCATATTATAAATGAACCCCATGAATAAATCATATCTATTATTATTGTTTTACATTCCTACTTATAATATTTGAATGAAAACCAAAGGAAATAAGAGGCAGTGAGAATCAATAATTGAATTAGATTAGTTTTAAAATAAAGGATTCAATTAATTATAAGTGAAGAGACTTATTCACCCACATCTCTATGTGGTTACAATAATCATTTTGTAACAACACGTCTCAATTTACTCCATTTATTGGATGTGTTATTAGAGACTATTTTATTTTCTTATGTTATTATTTTGGGAAATGAGGTTACCAAGAGATCAAAATAGTGTACCCATATAGAGGATGATAGGATCTCTTTCTATATGTAGTATCAAAATTTGAGGGTGTGATATTTATTTATTAAGGATACAGAATGTTCTCTATAAATCATCATCACACTAAAAGGTTATTTATTTTCTAATTAATTTCATGAATTATATACTTTTTTAAACAAGGTTTATAATGAATCACATGATTTAATTGAGGCTTAATTGAATTACTCCCAACTCTCAAAGGTTCCATGGTGGGGTAATTTTATACACATCCCCAATTTTCTAATGTTCCATATAACTTATGCAATGATATAAGAATTTAAAAGATTTTACATTAAATTCAGGCATAAATGAATAATTTTTTTTATGTAGACAAGATTTAGATAAAAATACTTTAGGCCATGTTAGTGAGGTAAAAACTATAATTAATTGTTTCCCAATTCATCTATATAACATTACCCAATATTGAAATTTTTGGGATTGAAATTGTGGAGCGTCACCCTATGATAATTTTCTATGTAATTCTTTATACTAATGAGAATATCCATATAAAAACACACCCCTTGAGATGTCATAACGATCATGACTTCTTCATCTATGGGATCTATTTAGATCTAATTATATCAAATATAACAATAAATTAAGAATAAGAGTTGAAAATTTGTTGTTACACTGATAAAAAATTTTATGCATAGTATTGTAATGTTTTCCTTTTAGGGAATTATGTATTAAATACCTAATGTCTAAATAGAATATCATATTTCTTTTCCTCTTTATAATATAGATAGTATTTTAAACCCACAAAGGGTATTTAACCTCAGGAATTAAATTTTGTTAGACATAATTGCAACCTTAGTCTCTACTAGGGTACTGCGGGTTGGAAATATGTTTTTTACTACCTAATTGAATCCATGTTAGTTAGTTGGTAGGCCTAAATGATAGATAATAACTAGTGGTTCCAGAAATAGAACCTCTATGTAGTTTCAAGAATACACATCTTAGTGTTATCTATAGAAGGAATTCAATTGCATATATTTATCATAAAGAGTCATAAAATCACCAGTCAATATGGGTAATGAGTCATCATTGGTACCCAAATTCACCAAATTTAGTCCATTGAAAACTATTTGAAATAAATCACCTAATGTTAGTGGATAATATCAATGATCGTATCCCTCAAAATCATCTATAATGGCATTAGATTATATTCATGAACTCTATACAATTTTATATGGCATACATTATCTGGGTTGAGTGTTTTATGAAATGATTGGGGAAAGTATTCGTTTACCTCAACCAATACCATATGAATAGAGGTGAAGGTTCCAAAACAATATATTTTCTTCTTCTCATGAATTTTAATTTTATTGAATTGTATTACATGCATTTAATAGATTCTAATCAAGCCTATAATTTGGTAATGATTCTCAAGATCATGTTTAATGGTCACAAGAATCACAAGGATCATCCCTTCTATTAATGAAGGTAGTTTAATAGACATGTCCTCTATCCCATAATAAAAAAAGAAAGTAGTTTTTGAGTTTATTCTTTTATTAGGCATAACTATTTAATTTCCTAATTGTATATTTTTCTCTTTTTTATATTGGATATGAATATTAGTATTTCTTTCAAATCATTCCAAGGAGTAAAATGAGTTGCTTCCAATCTATTAGAGGATGTAATATTCACTACACCATAAATCTATTGTCATTTTTATTCCCTTTCATAATATCATACAATGGAACTCTTGGATTTAGTGGAATTATAGAAAGAGTTATCATGAAAAAATGAACAATTTCTTATCAATTAATGGATTATTTTATGAACTAATGATAGAAATATGGAATCACACTGTGAATACGATGAAAAAAATATAATTAAACGAGTGTCATACCAACTTCCTCTCATGGTCTGACATCATAGTCCTCCCCAATGTGTAGAGGTATGTCATATCATCCTTGTTTTCTTATTTTTTACAAATTATTCCAAAAACAATTCAGTAATACGGAAGCAAGTATTAATGAAAATAATATTAATTTTCATTTTAAAACCTAAAATTTGATTAATACTATGAACTTGGTTCTGTTCCAATGAGCACTCATTTCCTGATAATATTTTACTAGACAATCATCCATGATAGGGTTGTCCTATAACTCAGTTCCAACTCTTGCATGCCAACCACTATACAATTCATCCTTATAGCCTCTCTAGTTCTCACCCAATTCCATAAGATGTTCTACCCTCATACCCTAACCATCATGACAATTAAAATGAATATAGACACAAAATAATATTACAAATAAATAAAATAATAATATAACATTAAATCCAGCAATTTTGTTTACCCATATATGTGAATAATTATTATCCTTTATTTCATTTGGAAGGTTTCGCCAAGAGAGTGGTTGGAAGATAATGATGTCGGAGTATTTGGAAAGCATTTACAAAAAACTACTATATTCCTATATTGTTTTTAAATCTATTTGTTTGTCTTCATTATACTCCACAATCAGCTGGGTGTGGTAGTTACACACCACACACATGCATGTATGACCATAATGCTTATTGGATGATCTATCTGTTAAATATGAAAAAAATACTATATCAATAAATATTATAATGAAAATAAATCATGATAAAAAATTTACTGGTGTTCTATAAATGAACTTGAGGCAGTCTGATCAGTGGGTTTGCTTAGATCCCCAGGTACTGAAGTAACATCAACCTGTATAGATGTAGTGGGTCTAAGTGTATGATTTTAATGTTCATAAGGTGTCAGATTAGTAGTAGAAGAAGTAGGAATGTAGTAGCTCAGAGAGAATGAAGCTGAAGGAAAAGAAGATCAAATAGATGGTTGTGCAATTCCCTAATAAAGATGATGAATAAGAATCATCAGTGGATACAAGAACGAGAGGTGAGGTGGTTCATATGGAAATGGAGGTGAAAACATGGGTGGAATAAATATCCCCGGTGTCTATAATGAAACTTCAAGATCTGATATAGTGGTAGATGGTACGTCAGGGGAGGTACGAGGTGTTATCTGGCACACTAACTGGAGCGCCTAGCTGTAGTGCCACACTCCCTCAAATCTATTGACTGATCGTTGCAAGTACTAGGCTGGTCGGTGAAAAACTAGTGCTTTAGTGTTGTATCTTGATTAAAAGTTAAAAAAAATAAAACACATGACATTATATGTTAACGATATATATATTTTAAATAAAATACTCACAATGGGCACTAGAGGTGAGAGTCCCATCTCACTCATTGGGTGATTGTTTTCTACCTTCTTTTTTATTTATTTCCCTAAAGTGTTTTTAATTTCCTACATTTCTAAATAAATATGGAATTAATTATAAAACCATAACTAATGTGTAACTGAAACAAGAAGGAAGATGCAACATGAATTATGTAATAATACCACTTGGCAAACCAAATATAAGATGCACAATGATATACCAAAAACAATCTGTATCTAGTGGTAATAATATACAAACATAAGACAAATCATAGAAAAAACAATACATTAAATTTACCATGTTTAAAATGGGTATGATATAGTTTTATTCTATTTTCAATTCAATCCATTTCAATTTTTGTTAGGCCATTTGGTTCATTCTGGTTAATTGATTGGGCCATTTTTTCATTTTTATTTGTCATAGGTCATTTGGTCAATTTTTATCAATTGATGAGGACATTTACCAATTTTTATTTATCTTAGATATGTTGTTTCTTATTTTTGGTTAGGTCATTCTACAATTTTTATGTCATTATTTTCATTTGTATTTATTTTCATATCAATTATTTTAATATTTCCAATTCAATTAATCATTTTTTTACAATTTAATAGTTTTTTTAATTTTTAGTTTGGTTGATTT
This sequence comes from Viscum album, assembly GCA_963277665.1. NCBI lineage: Eukaryota > Viridiplantae > Streptophyta > Magnoliopsida > Santalales > Viscaceae > Viscum > Viscum album. The sequence continues at coordinate 254,487,999 of OY728127.1, forward strand.
GAATAAAATTCAATTCAATATTAGAAAATGTAACTCAAATAAAACTATAACCAGTAAATATCTAAAATGAACATGATATTCTAGTTAGATAAAGAATATTTACAATCAATAGTCAATCAATTTTTATAGCACTAACCGTAACAAACCTATTCAAGCTAAACCAAAAGAACTGAGAACACAAATGGATGATTTCATATATTTCCCACCAGAACATTAGGTTCACAATCAACTTTGACAATTGAAGTATTGGAGTCATCATAAGTAATAATTGGATTAGGGACATTGTGAGATGGAATGGTGTCAATTCCATCATCACTATCATCAAATATATCTCTTGGGATTGATTTAATAATGAATCCAAATTTAGGATGAATATGATATTTGACATAATAGTTTTTCACCACTGATGAAAATACGTATGGTTCATCATTAGTAAGAGTGTGAGTCATGTAAATAACTCAAAATCCCCAATCATCAATAAATGTTCCACCCTTATTCATCGAATCAAACCACAAAAATTTCAATAGAGTTACTCGACCATGAGAGTAATAATCCAATATTAGTATTTTTTTCAACAACTCCATAGTAAGATATATTCTCATATAGAGTAGTACTATCCAATTCACTACTATTATAGTCTATTTTGGAAGCTATCATAACACCATCATGTTATGTTATCATGTTATTTTCTCATTCAGTGATAATAAATTTGTTCCCATTGATCGCAATTGGTTTTCGTTTATGAACAACAAAATTAGGACAAAAAAATGCTCTCATTTGTGAAGACATAGAGAAAATAAGAAAACTCAGTACCTGAAATATAAATGAAGATTAAAGGTAATTAAATATTTATTTTATTAATTCATTGTAGTAATATTTATACCTTCAATTTCAACATTGATGAAAAATATTTTCTATAAAAAGTCTCTCTCCGGCTCAATATTAAAAAACTATTCTTTCTATTTATCATTTGTTTATGTTCCCTACTAAAAATAGAAATAGTTGAACATGAATGTAAAATTACATGTTCAGAAATAATATATACTTGTTCAATTTACATAATTTATATAGTCAATGAAAAAATAATACTTAAACAAAAATATTTAATGCTCCATATCCCATTCATCAAGGATTAATGTCATCAATGTATATGATCCAAAAATTATTGGGGAAGTGATGGAAAAGTAGGTTCAATTTTCTTATACTGTTATTCTTAATTTATGATTGGTATATGCCATCTCATAGTCAGATAAGACAAATAAATTGAACAAAAATCCATACATTCATGACCAATGCAACCATTGACGATATAACATTTGAGATGATTTCTATTAGGGAAATAAAAAATTAAAGTGAATATTTTTGTTTCAGTTGGATGCATCCAATGAGAATCAATAGGTCCTCTGAGAAGAATTCTGGTTTGATGATGGATAGATAGATGCAACATGCATGTGAAAAACAATGGATGAAATATTTTCTATAAATCACACAAAATTAATGGTCCCTTTTCCAACATTTTTTTGAAAGCATGACTTTGAGAAATTTTTAGAACAAATATCTCCAAGGAAATGACACTATCAAATAACTGACACCAGTATATTATTGGATAAAAGATGACAGATTCCTATTGGAATAAACTCATGCTTACAGATGTGATCTTGAGTCTTCAAATATTTCAACTTCAACACTCTTATGTTGAACAATTTTGATATGTTTCTTGAATAGCCATCAGGAACATTAATAGTCTATAATACTTCCATAAATTGAATTTCTTCAGCATGTTTCATCACAAAATAAGAACAGAGAACATTCCATTTATTTTCACTAATACACATAGGAATCAATTCAGGTCTGATTTCCCAATCCACCAAGTCACACTGAATAAAAATTAATATTTTTATTTTCCAAACACTTTCGAGGGAAAAGTGAGAAACCAAAAAACACTTTTGAGGAAAAGTGGTAAACCATACACAACTTCACAATAGACAGACTTCAAACACAATTTATCAGAAAATAACGACCAACCTAACAACTCATTCATCATACAAAACCACCACTCTATCATTCAAACTGACAATCTTCAAAGCAGGAGCCGAAATCACCCAAGAGAAGGCCAAGGAACCAATAGAAAGTAGAAAGCACGAACCTCATAAAAGAATGACCAAACTCAAAACTGGCTTCCTCAAACGCCACTGATGCGAACATCGACACCAGCCCAAAACCACCAGCGAACACCAGTCGAAGGTCACCCAAACCAACTAAGGACGTGATATGGACTCCCGAAAATCCTTCGGGAAGAACACATCCATAGAAGGCAAACCAAGAATCCAGATCGAGGAAGACCGTGCTATCGTGACGTCGTATCCTTCTCCGCAGGGAACAACAACCCAACCTCGAATTCCAATGACTCCACAAATGCAATCCAATAGATTCATCAACACAGGATAAACACCATCAATAGAGCAACATCCATCCATCCAGATCAGAAAATAACATAAACCAAAATGGTTGACCGATAAGGAAACTCAAATAAGAGACTCCTCTTTCTCCAATTGTAACAGGTTTCGGTGGAAACATTTTTCCACTTTTTTCATTTTAACTTACCCTTACTAAATGAAAAACTAAAATACATTAATTCATTATGAACATATGTTCTATAAAAATGTTGAGGTGGATTTTTAGTCTCTAGGGTATTGTCAAATATTCAATGATTATTTCAATATGAATGGTCCATTGACAAGAATCTTCAATGTCTAATAAAACTAAAACTACGACGATATTTTATTCTTTTGGATTAATTATTACTCATAAAAGTAGTACATGATAGTTTTTCATCCATCATATATCCATAAATCAATGCATAACCTAAAAAATCATTGATCGTCCATATAAGAAAAACACACATATAAATATATCTTTTTAACAGGTATCATATGTGTGCACACTGACATTCCAAAGTTGTGTCAAATATTTTATTAAAGGTTTCATGTATACATATATATCACTATTGGGATCATAATGTACAAATATGAGTTTACTCATGAAAGTGAAATGTTTTTTCATACATATCCACGGAGGAAGGTTATCAATGTTTATGAAAACTAGTCAAGTGTTGTGAAAAGTGAGAACATTCCCAAATGGATTAATACCATAAAATGAAATAATGAGCCTCACATTACACAAGTCAAAAGTGAAATCCATATTTAGTGCACCAAATCCCTTCCATGAAAATCCATCTACTAGGTGAACCAACTCATAATTATTCTTCTTTCTCTTAGTATAATTCCATAACATTTTTATTGATATTTCAACAGATATGAAATGATTTTGGAGTCTGAGGATCAATGGAACGTTCCACATTACATTTTATAGAACACCTGATAGTGTTCCATAAGCTTTTGGATTCCATTGGGATGTCCCATATTTTATACAGTCATTCCATTTTGTAGTTTCCTCACAAAGTAAGCTTTACTATTTTGGGTAAGCATGAGTTTTGTTTTCTAAAAATCCATGTTCCTCAAATAACTTCCCTTCCATAGTGTTTTTTTGAGAAAATATATATATCATATTGAAGTAATTCCTTCAAAAAGGTATGAATGTAATCAATATTAGTTTTAAAAATCCCATATAGTGTTTTCACATGAAACAGTTGGATCATAAATTCGAGCTTCATCATTTTACCACATTGCCGGTATACTTGAGTTGTGGCCGCATAATTCAATTTTTTCATCATGTCAACATCATAATTTTCATTTAATGAATCATGTGGTATCATATCAAAGTCTTCTTATGTTGGAATCCATTCATCTCTTGATGATTAATAAACAGAAAATGTTCATCTAATAAATTCTCTAATCCAATCCTCTTATTTGGATTAAGATTATTTTGAGATTTCATTTTCTACCCATTGTGCGACCACACATAATTTTTTTTGAAAACCATATATGGTTATACGGTAACTAACTTTTTCATATTTCAAACATGTCCAAACAACACAATTATAACTTGGTAAATTTATGTGACCACTATCTTGAGCATTATCAAATGAAAAATATAAAAATCTCTCCAACTTGTTTTGAATGTCGCATGAGATTCAATCAGTTTCATACATCCAGAATCTATCTATTCCACAAAATAAATGTTATATGTAATTTCTTAAAATTAATTAAATAATATTGAAGTTTAATAAAAAATATATTTTAGGAAACAAGAACTCTTCAATTTATATGAAAGCATAACTGAAACACTATTCTATATGATAATCATAACATAATAGACAACAAAATACTATATATAAAAGAAAATAATATAAATATAAAACCATGATATTTAATTCCATTATATCAATGGGTAAAAATGTTCCAAATCCACCAATAGTCAGGGCTTTAATTATGAAAACTTTTCTTATGGAATATAAATACCAAGGGGTGTTACTTAAATGAGATTTAATTGAGTGAATAAATTGATGATGCATCAAGGATCTCAGTAAAGTTTCCATGGAGACTCTCCCCTTCTTTATGAAATATTTCAGGTTTATTTGATTTAGTTTAGTTTTATTTTTTTTAATTAAATTTAATTAGGTTCATTTATATAATGTTTTTTTGAGGATAAGAGTGTTTTTATTGTTTTTTCCTAGTTTCATTCAGCTGTGGTTGTGTTTTTTACTTCACGTGCATTCGGTTTTCTTTAATTTCATTTGTTTCAATTTATAATAACTAGATTAAATGTGAGTTTCTTTTGATCAATTCAGTTCTATTTACTTTGGCAGTAGTGAATTATATTGGGTTTTGTTTGGTGTTGTTTGGTATGGTTCAGTTCAACATGGTACAACATGGTTCTATTCAATTTGGTCAGTTATGTTTGTTTATGTTTAGTTAAAATGTGACAGATATTTATAATAGATGTATACATGATGGTTTATGTCTCATTTTTAATGAGTGTATTACATGCATCAAGGTTTAGAGGAGAGAAACTAGGAGAACAAGTAATTCACATCTATCGCATTTAACCTAGAGTTAAGTTATAATTCAAAAGATGATTAAAATATATATATCTATATTAGGATAACTAGAATCTATATGTTTAATTCAATCAACCATTATCAAATTTATAAATTTGAGATGAGAAATTAATTCAATTTCATATTTAAAATATATCAAGTTAAATCATATATAATTTCACCTTTATATGATTCACCTGGTGATACCATTATCTAATATCCGTTCACAACTTATTTTAAATTGGATGTTTAATGTCATGGTAAAAAAAAATCAACACATGTTTCAATATTGATTATCACTTCATGTTGGTTGTTATATAAGTGTAAAACTTTTGAGATGGAGGATGCATTTCAGTATACAACTTGTTTTCACACTACATTAAGTTATGCATAAGAATAAACATATATAATAAAATAATAATCACATTCCATATAAGATTACTTATAGATATACCACATCATAAGTGTATATGATACACCATAACCGATTCAATGTAAGAATAATCTAGAGTGCTTGATAATTTCACACACCATGAAGGAAGAAACAATAATATAACTGGTATTACATAATAGTATAAAAATTCTACGTAATAGTAAACCTCACTACAACCATAGATTGTTAATAGTAATCTCAATGTATATAAGAGAAATTGATAGAGTATCACACCATGATGATGTATATTTCAATGAGAAGAGGAAAATTTTTCAACATTGAAGATCCCATGATAAATTTGTGTGGTTATGGAATGTGATGGTGGTTTGGATCACTCCACATTAAGAATTCAACACAACAATTATGTGAGACATTGAGAAGAGTGAACAATGGTCACATTGTAAAATTTTATTAATGTTGTGGGGATTAAAACATTATAATAATCGATTGAAAATTGTAAGGAGTCTAAAAAATAAGTCCACAATGAGACTAGAGGACCACACTACAATAAGTCCAAATTTTACGGATTTATGAGAATCCAATAGTCTAGAAGGATTTATCTATATGTAGTAATTCATAAATTTATTATTGATGATGTTTCACTATTAAATCTAATAATATAATATTAATGAATTTACATTTCAATCCCTACAAAAAAACAAATATTAACTCATAGGATACTCCACTTCATGTGTAAATGAAAGGTTACAAAATATAAATCTCATTTTAAAGTTATATACAACACATATAAAGGCTGTTTATTAAAGTTATATTATGTAATAAAAACAAATTTAATGCATATGTAATGAATATTTGATATATTCAAGTAGATTTAAATTGTATATTACAGATACGAAGAATATTTACGTACAATTTATAATAGTTAGTAGATTTTATAATGAGTGTTTCTTATGAAAGTGAAGTTTACACATAAATGCGAATATTTGGAGAATATAATAACACTTAAAACTTTACATTAAATGGTTAATTAATTTCACTTAAAAAACATATATTATAATCTATTAATCTAAACCCTTTCAAAGATTGTGGGATTATATCATGTTATTTTTTTATATAAACAAAAAGAAAATTTGGTGAAACTGCAGAAGGGTAACACTAAATGACAGATCTAGAACTAACTAATTTGATATTCTTGAAAAACCGGATGAAAATATATTCTTGAGGATGGGTTTTCACAGCTAGGGGAGAATATGGAAGCCCTCTTAGGGATCACTTTTGAGAAAAATTAGAGGCTAGAGGCTCATGAGGAATATTTATCACAACGACTACAAGAAATGATAAATGATATATATATTGATACAATAATAAAAGAAATATAGTTACACTGATATAATAAAAAAACATCACTTATAAAAAACATTTGTTTAGATCAACCACCATATTCAAAATATTATAAAAATCACAACAGTATACCCTAATTCAATCCCATATTTAGTCTCTTAAAAATTTAATATGTGAAAAACCATTTTGAATACATATAAAAATCCAAATCTACTGTATATTTTAAATTCCATTGAAACTCATAATTATATTCACATAAAAAACAAAATATAAAAAATTCATATTAAATAACATAAATTTGAAAATCAATTACTTCAACAACTCTATGATCTATGTTGTTTTAATTAAAAAACTAATTCAAAAAATAATAAATTATATGTGACAATGCCACATATGAAGTATTTTGAACATGCAAATTTAATATTCAAGAATATTCAAATGAAAACCATAATAGATAGATTGTAGTAGAGGTGGAATGAAATTAAAAATCATAGTAAACAAGGACAGAATAGATCTAGGAATAATATAAAACTCATTTCAAACTCACTAGTTTGAAGTGGAAGAAACTGAATGACTTAAACCAATGATGGATCACTGGATGAGAGAAAGAGGTGGAGTCCCCAGCTGTGAAGAAGAGTGGTGAACACACCTACAGTGTCGATATTATATTTTGAGGGGAGTGTTGTTAAGGCTCAGGATAAGAGTAAGGAAGCTTTATGTTAGGTCTCATAATGGGTGGAGGGGAGAAGGGTTGTTGGGAGTCAGGATGGGAGAAGGGGAGAATGAGAGGAGCATTGGATTTAGGGGAAATTAGGGAACCCCTGTACCAATAGTTTTAATAACCATTGGCATACGCTAGTCTATCCCAGTGGGTTTTGTGATACTATTGGGATAGCCTCTGGTATTACAACCTATCCCAATGGTTAGGGAAAACTATTGGGATAGGTCTGTTAGTAAACTCCTATTTTCTAGTGTTGTCAAAACACCTTGAGAGGAGAGGGGTGAATTAGGGTGTCAAAATTTTCTTTTAACACAACAGATCATGTACCTTTAATGGTAGAAACTTTTTAAACATATCTTATGGAATTGTATAGTAATCTAACATTCACATGCATAGAGAAAACACAATTATTGTACTTGGTTCAACACTAATTCCTATTCCAAGGAGCATATGCCGATAGTGTGCTGATCGTACCTAAATACACAAATATTCACTAGTTGTGGAACATAAAAGTTGAGACACAATAACTCTATTCCCAGAACATTTCCATTAAAATATTTTTTGGACAACACACTCCCTCACATGGAAATCTTCCATTTAATCATCCTTTCTCACTACTTTGGGATAATTCTTATTCAGTTTGATGACTTGAAAGTCACTTCAGTAGATTGGAATTTATGTCACTGTCCCCAACTAGTACAAGACTCTACTTGAAACATAGTCTAGAGTTTATACACTTGAAAGAACTATTAACTAAAATGATATGTTCTAAAATTAATATTTTCAAAGATCCTTCATAATGCTCCATCATGGAGTTCTCTACAATCTCAAAGCAAACAACCTTTGTGGACCACTAAGGCATTCTGGAATAACCAATCACCACATAACTATTTTTTCCATGATACCCAATCCTTGGTCTAGAATTATATAGTCTTTTCATGATTCTCAATATCACAATGTACACTTGATTACATTAGCTCCCAACATTGGTGAATTCATGTTAATTCATCCTTTTCTACAAATATCTTCATGTGAAATTAAGTGGGGTAGCCTCATATTTATAGGCTCATGCATTCCTAAAGCCACCATGCCTCCAACAGATTTTTCATGAACCTCCAAATCCATGTTTGTAATGTTATTCTTTTCGAGAAGCTCTAGTTAAATTTTTCATAGTCGCAAATAACATTGTCATCTCATCACACACTTGAAATGCTTATTGTAGTCATGAATATACCATCTTTACATCGTTCATTCACAAAGCTCAATAACATATCAAAGATCTATAACTTTGTAAATCTCTATCTCTTTTGAAACCCAGTCTTCAAAACACCCATTCTATTACCATATTTATGAGGATTCAGTCCTAGAAAACTACCTTTCAAGATGATTAACTATTTAACCTAATATTTGAGCCCAAAAATTTGGAAAATAAAGGGAATTGATAACAGCTTAAATATTGTAGTTATCTTGTATTGTAAGATCACATTCCTTGAAAACTACCGGATTAACCTAGTGTGGATTGAAAATAAACACAAAACAAACCTAGATTCCAAGAAACAACTACCTTGGCTCCAACAATACCCCCCTTTTGGTTTATTAGCAGTCTATTGAGAATGAAATCAATAGATTAGAAGCAGAAATCAAAACCTGATACATGTGAAATTCTCATTGGTGTAGAAAACAATTGGGAAAGCATGAATTGGGTTCTCGTGTTTTTGAATGCTTAATTATGACCAAGATAAGATCTGATGAAAATTAACTATTTCCTCATAACAAATAATTCTCATTGTGTCAAAGAAAAATTGATAGGTTTGTCAAGAACCTCACCTAGTAAACCTTTATTTCATTGAATAAACCACCATAAAATTATATTATATATTCTACCCCTTAGGAAATAATCCCAAAGAAGTTTTATTTTTACTTTTAGAGATTAAAACACACTCCCTATGGATCATATTTCACCAATAACCCTACATAAAATCCAAAAATAGATTAAACCATTTAACAAAAATTTGGTGAGGGGACCAACCAAACCCTCCTCATTCCCTGGGAGGTGGCTGAATAGAGAGGTTGAACTAATGTTTCTTCAACATATGTACTTCCAATGGATTATTCAGAATGTCAGCCACCTGGTCGTCAGTTCCATTATGCACCAGTTTAATCACACCTTGTTGAACTTTTTCATTGAGTAAGTGATTTCTGATTTCAATATGTTTGGTATGAGGGTGATAAACCGGATTCTTCATAATATTGATCATTACCTTGTTATCATATTGAATCACCATTAGCTATTTCACCTCATCACCAATATAAATTAGTTATTTATTCATCCACAATTGTTGAGTGTAAGCCTTTGTGGAAATGATATAATCTTCATCAACCATAATATGAAAAGTTATTTCTTGTTTCTTACTCAACAATCCAATAATTTTTTTCCTTTCAAAAATTAGCCACCACTTTTGGAATTTCTATCCACCACATCTCCAACCCAGAAAATATCATAAAAGGTTGAAATTCATTATCTCTTGTTATAGAAAAGTATAATCCAAAACTAAGAGTACCTTGAATATATCTCATGATTCTTTTAACTATTTACAGATATTGTTTCATTGGATTAATTTGAGAGAGGGACACTAAGCATGTTGCAAAGATTATATCTAGATGTGTCACAATTAAGTATAATAAGCTCAAATAATTCTACTGTATATGGTGGGATCCACATATTACCTACTTCCTAAGAGGTATGTGAGTTCACCAATCATAGAAATTTCAAAATATGATTTCAAATGTTTATAAAATTACTCCACTGATCCAAGTTACCTTCTACTAAATATAATGTCATCAATATATAAAATCACAATAATAGTATCATCTTATGAAATTATCAGATATATATTATGATTAAAAACTCCTCTTTTTAATTGAATCTTTGTTAGATAAAAATAAAATTGAGAATACCATGATCGCAATGCCTGATTTAGACCATATAGAGCAATATTTAGTCTACATAACTTTTATTCATCATATCCAATCAGAAATCACACTATTTGTTGAAAGTAGACTTCTTATTCAATAACACCATTTAATAAAGTCATTTTGACATCCATTTGATAAACTTTGTATTGTATTTGAATTTATAATTCATTGAAAAGACTGATCGAATCTAGTCTAGACACTAGAGAAATTTTTTATTCAACATAAATTCACTTAATCTATCAATATAATTTACACAAAAAACACACCTTATTTTTTTTTATCACATTTCCATTCTCTTCAATTTTTTTAAAGATTAATTTTCTTTTAATCACATTTTGATGTTTTAGTTTAATAACAAGATCCCATGATTGGTTCTAGTTTATATGATCTAATTGTTTGTTCATGTACTTAAGCCATGATTCATCCTTCGCTGCTTCTTAAAATGAGGTCAGTTCCACAACTGAAATGAAGGTAGAATGTGCTCCATTATTCATTCTCTTTTTTTGTGTGGGTGTAGTGCAATCCCCAATGATGTTGCATTGATCAATTTTTTCTCTCCTATTTATCCCGTGACATTTTGATTATGTTTCATTAGCCATGGTTTCATCTTATAATTCTTCTTATCAATCACAATAATTTTTTGATCCCTAAATATTCTTCAATCCTTTCACTATTTATGGTTTTGAATCTGTCCCATGCCCAGTTTCTTCTTCATATTCTATCATATAAGAATATGATCCCCTCAGGGTATTTATGGTTTTATATTCAATGTTCATGACATCAATGCATTCCAAAATTATTCCAAGAATACTATTGTATCATTTGTAGGATTTACTTTTCATTGAATATCCATAGAATATTCTCTTCCCTACAACATCAAAATACATTCCTTGATTACCCTATTTTTTCATATGAAAAATTTATTTCCAAAAACACAAAAATAATCAAGATATGGCTTCATTCCACACCATAAAAAATATAGTGTCATGGTTTCTCCCATATTTGAGTGTACACTACTACATAAATATACCCTTTCTCATACTGATGATAGATATGGCCCTCAATCAACATAGTTCTGGCCATATTGTTCACCTATCATTTTCGACAACGAAAAACAATATTTTTCTATTTAGTTCTCATTACACCCACCTATTACCTTAATCTATTTTTTCCAATTGATTTTAAAAATCAATAGATGTGTATTATCATCCAATGTGAGATCATAGAACATTGATTTTATGACCCGTATCATTCTTAGCTATTTGATGATAACTTTTCATGCAATCAAGAAATTTCAGTTTCTTTTATATAACAATTACAAAATACATTATATAATAAGAATTAGTAAAAAGAATTAATTAACCCTCTAAAAATGTTATAGCCACATATATTGGACCACATGCATCTATGTGGATGAGATCAAGTACATTTTATTTCCTTTGTTTCTTTAGCTAATATGAATTATCGACCATCTTTCCTAACATGCAAGCATCACATGTATTTTCTCATTCATGCTTTAGATTTGGAATATTGATTACTATATTTTTATTCGATATATATTCCATAATATTTTGGTTAATGTTCCCCAAAATCTAGTTCCACAAGTTGTTTTCTTATTCAAATTTCAAGTATCAAATGTTCTCTTTACTATAAACCTCATATAAATTGTCCTTTGTTATAAATCACTTCATGATAGAATTCCTAGTCTTTACTTTCATAATGAAACCATTTTGAATAAATTTCATGGTTAGTACCAAGTCACAGAGTTGAATCACACTCAAGAGATTGTGATGTAAACCATCCAAATGGAGAACTTTTATTTTCATAAGCTCGTCATTTTCCAATTCTGAGCATCCACTTCCTTTGATCTTTAAAGCCCCATCGTTTCCAAACCTCAATGTTCCATACAACATTTTCTTATCATTCTTAAAAAAATATTCATTTCCCATCATATGTATGATCATGCAATATCATGAATCAAGGTGCTTTCAATCTTTATATCTTAGATAGTTATTTCTACAAGATTGGATTTCACAATTTTCTTCTTTTACTTCCATGAGATATTTGATTGAGTGAAGGCTAAATATTTACTTTCCAATCTATTTTCCTTAAGAATGGTTTAATCATACAAAAATATTTTGGCCATATGAGAATACCTATTTGAAAGAGAAAATCCACCCGGTTGGTGGGTATTAACCTTTTTAGGAGTTCTATATGTATGCTTACCACCTTTCTTCAACATTCATTGAATATATTTATGGTCATATTTGGAACAATGAAGATAATATACTTAGAAACTATTTCCACTATATGATGAAGGACATGGTTTCATTCTTCTTTTTTTTACTTTCAAGTGCTTCCCCATTAATACATCCCATTGAATCTTCACAATATGACATGGTATAACCCATAAATCCATATAATTGACATTTTTTATATAACATTCCAAGGCTTTAAAAATAAATTAAAATGAATGAATCATTGATTCTATACATAATGACACTTTGTTTTAAGTAGTTAGTTATAAACTAACCATTAAACATAATTTTTCATTTTCTATGATTTGAATTTAGAAAAATGGACATCTTTTATTGTGATCAGTAAGTTATATTGAGTCTGATAGAACCAACTTGTTTTTTGGTGAATAGGAACATACCCTTATGAATAGTAATATGAACATTAATATGAATAGTAACGTGAACCATATGAAAAGTAAATCACATTATTATTTTATTTTCTTAAGGTTATAAGATAATGATATCATGATTCTGTTTTCAAGGTGATATAAATTGAGTTATGGTTTTCACATTTTTATTTTTTAAATAAATTATGATTTTATTTAAAAATTAAATTAATCATATTTAGAAAATTATTTTAAAAAATGTAGTTGATTTTTGAATTCTACATGTCAAAAAATGTTTATGGATAATTTTTGTGATTTTTTGAAATAATTGAATTTTTGGTGAATAATAAAAATATAGTTTTAAGTTTTTAGTTAGTTTGATGACATCATAATGATGTAATAATTATGTAATAATTTTGGTTAAATCGTGAGGATTAAAATATGATATGAGGTTTCCCGATATTCCAATACCATGGGAAATAACATGGTTTTGCAAACACCACTAATGAGGTTTCCTTTGAAATTAATAAAAAACTCCCTCACTTTAACTATAAATACCACCCTCTCACCCTCTTCCTCTAACACCTCTAAAGCATTTATCATTGTCTAATTTTTTCCCAATACCCTTCCCAAGGCTCTTACCCACGTCCAAGACCATCTGGTCTCACCAAAAAACCAAATCCAAGGTCTATGGAGGATGTCAATGAGAAGAGATCAAGAGGTAAAGATCCTCTATCATTTTATTGTGTTTTCTTTTCAATTATTTTCTTTCCTTATATTCTCTTATCCTACCCTTATCCAATAAGAATGATAGATCTAGTATTATATATATATATACTGTATTTTTACTATGTTTATGGAAAAATTAATCATCATTCTTCCACTCCTCTTCCACTTATTGTAAAAATAAAAAGAACCATTCGTGATGTGTCGATTTACCGACATCGTGGAAGATGTTTCTTCCACTTCCCTTAATTCCTTCAATGATGGTGGTAAAACAATTTAAATGGTTATTTTTTAAATTTTTTTATATGGCATCTATTATGTTCTGAAATTAACTTATATACAAAAATATCAATGGTATATGATGAACCAAGTTCGTGATTATCGAATAACCATCAAAATGATCTAAATGAATATCACTAATGATTTATCTAATGAGTCATCCTCACACCATATAATAAAAATGATTTATCGAATCATTTAATATTCTATAAACATATTAATACCATTTCTTTCCACTTTTTTGGTTTCACTTCCATTCGTCCGGAAAATATTTTACAAACCGACCATGGAAATCATTTGAAGCATGCACTCGAAACAATGGAAATAACAATATCATATTTACAAATTCGTTGAAGTATGTTATAAAATGATCATATAAGGTGTCATAAATATGAATTCGTTTCTTTAAAATATTAATAACACTCTTTAAACCATTATACAAGATGTTTAAACAAGTTTAATGTTAGAAGAACCCGAGGTAGGGGAATTCTTAACGCAATTTCCATTTATTGGGTTAGCCTTCTACTTCATAAATTAAGTGATACTGAGATTATTTGTGTAATGAATTTCATTTATATTATGATGTATTATGTTGATTTATATTGTATACACTTAATAAATTTATTATATTTATTCTCATATCAATTATAAGATATTTTTATGGGACTTTCCATTAAAAACCCTCTTTTAAAAAGTTATTTTATTAAATTCAAAAGAAATGTTTTTATTAAATTATCCATGTTTTATAATTATATTCTAGTTCATGGGAATTGTTAATGATAAATTTTGGGACCTATGTATCCCTACGATGTAATGTGTATGTGTATGTTGGTGGTCGGTTGTATGGTTACTCCAAGAGTAACTGCGATGGATACACCATAAGGAAGTAGTGAAGGTCACATTGTAAGGATGCTATGATGACCCATCCATCAGGGCATGTACCGTGACTACCCCAAGCCCACCTCTCAAAGGAAAATGGTTAGTGAATAGAACCAAAAGCATTATCCCATGAGTGTGAGGTATTTTCCTAAGTACCTCTATGCACACACACACACAACCACATCCCAAATAGCTGGAAAGGAAAAAAAGCATGCCACTAAACAACAATTGAGTAAAGGTACAAGATGTAAATCGACTAGGCCAGAATAAAAACCCATGAAATGAAAAACTGAAGATAGGAAAGTACAAAAGATATTTTTAATACTTCCATAGAAGATCGCACCTAATGAGTATGGAAGGAGTGGCTGTAAGAATCCGTGGAAGTATGCCGTTTCTATCGTATCTCACTGGGCACCGCCTTGTCCCGGGCCACCAAGGCCTCTGTCGAACCACCTGTCATCTGCACCAATCACAACACATGTGGGAAAGTACTGTACAAGGATGAGTAACGAAATACTTTGTAGGGATCCCAAAACATAAGGGAAGGACCATAAAGAAAAGTATACACAAGGTACTGTCAGCTCATGCAGGTATAATCTAAAGTATGTAAAGAAAAACTATCAGTTTTACAATTAAAACCTTGGAATTATATGGTACTCACCCCTGATGAGTACCATGGGTAATATAGGTCACATAGAGCCGCTCCCAACTGTGGGTCTTCCAGCTCACACAAAGCCGCTTCCCACTTTGGCCATTATAGCTGGTCCACATAGGGCCGCTTCCCACTTTGGCCATTATAGCTGGTCCACACAGGGCCGCTTATAGCAGATCCACACACAGCCCCTTGTAGCTAATACACATAGGGTCTCATGTAGCTAGTATACACATGGAAAATTCTCATATAGGTCTGGAAGGTCATTTAGACCCACTCATCAGCAGTCTTCTGGTCTCATCCAGTTGCAGGATTCCCGCACGTAGTGCGCTTGATTCTAATAGAGTACACTCAAGAAATTCATTGAATTTAAACTTCCATTAAATTATCCTTAGATATTTCTAAAGGGACTATCTCAGAACTGGGGTTCCAATGTACCAAATTGATCTCTAATAAGATACTCGTTCGGAATGATATTGGCATTTTAGAAAACAGGGCCCGGTTTTGTCTGGTCCCGGTCTGACCTGGTCGGACCCACCCAACTAACCCGACCCAGGGTTCCTACATGACCTGGCCTAGTTTGACCAACCCAACCCAATTTAGGTCTGGTCCAGCCTGGTCCGTCTGTGGGTTCAGCCCACCAGGTCGCCCAATGACCTGGTTCGACCAGGCTTGACTCACAATAGGCCGGCTGATTCTTTCATAGCCCATTCCACCCAATGAGCAGATTTTATCCCATCACCTTATATTCCAACTCGGGCCGCCCAGTAGACCAGTTCACCCCTACCCCCCTGCACTGCAGGTATGTCTCTTCCAACTCCGACACCCGTTGGGCGTCCGGTTCGAGCGCATGTGGCCGACAAGAGTCGAACGCCCCTTGAACCACACATGAACCCTATTGGACCACATACCAGTGTGTCGTGTCCCGTGCCTCCTTCGCTGGCGGTTGGGCTGCTACACCACCATGACCCCAACCAACCATGGCCTCCACCTCAGCACGTAGTGGTGGCATGCTTCCACCTGCCCAGGTCATCCTCGGGGGCCACTCCTGTAACGCCCTAACCCTAGTTACCCAGATTCGGTGTATTATTACATAACATTGGAATGATAACTAGAGATCATGTATCAAAATACTGATTAGTTTGTTAGCCTTGGAAGTACTAGATACATACATAAGTTTTACATTACATTATGAAATGAAAAAACAACAAAATTGTGTCCCCTTTGAACAAACTCATATCCTTTAGCCTATTTATAAAGGTTAATCATAATATACTTTTCACATGATGGAAAAAATAAAACACAGAAATTGGTTGAGCTCAGATGATCAGTATGGGTACATAATATAGCATAAGGTATAAAATATTAAGTCAAAAATGTTTAATAAAAAAACACCTTTTTAAATATAAACTTGAACATAATATGGAAAAAATAAATCCAAAATTAGCATATAAACATGAACATGGATATTCTACAAGTCAAATAATCACATGTAATATCTAATTTCATAACGAGAGAATGCATAATTCCAGAAATCATAACTATATAGTCATGGCCTCATGCCAAGACAACAAATAAATTTTTTATCAAGGCCTTGTGCCAAGACACTAGTTTTTCTCAGGAGACCTACCGATGCATCAACAGACTATAGTGGGCCCCTCCCATCACTTACTATACCCAATTCATTCCTCATATGAAATGGTTGAAACATAATATAAACATTTGTACTAAAACTAAATTAAAAATGTTAATATTTTAATAATAAATAATAAATGGTATAAAAAGAGCACATCCACATTCAAACATATCACAAAATATTAAATACAATATAGAAGAATATATCATAATAAATATACTTCAAACAAGTGTAAAATCCAACAAAGGATGCTGGCATAAATTAAATTAAAACTATTTGAGAGAAATATATCTTTTTATTTTGAAGTTATTTAAAATTCATGTAGTTATAAAAGATAACATTTATTTTAAAAATATTTCTATAAACTTGTAAGGGAAGCTTCTAATGTATATTATGGAAAAAATATCCGTACCCATCGTATAAGTTAAAAAAACATTCTTTCCTTAATTTATCAAAAAGGTCATAAAGTGCCTTGTTTGGAAAGCAATGGAAATATTTATTTCAAACCATTTTATAAAAAGTCATAAAACGGTATAAATGACTTAAACCATTTTCAATTAAATAGTAAAAATGTTTTGAAATACATTTTTAAGAAACATGGATGTGGATGATAAATAAGTCCTAGTAGATACTCATGTATAAAAAACCTCAGAGACTAAAGAGATTGTAAAATTTACCATTACCTTATAATATTTCTTGGCCAAGGGTATGTTATCCTTCTGTATAACAGTTAAATAGTTGTTATTAAATAATACAAGAATTTCATACATAAAAATGATATCATATATGATCTTCTAATATTACTTTGTTAATAATATTTCAGTATTATCATTATTTTGGCTGTTAACTGATTCGTTTTCCTTTATATGTATTGTTACCTAAGTAATATTTGTTTTGGAGAGGATATATTGGATTCATATATAGAATTATATTAATTTAATAAATATTATTTTTAATCATAAAATGAAAATTATTCATGAATGGTTATGATGGGAAAATGAATCTTATCGCGTTCGTGGAGACGGTAATCTGTACCTACGCACGAGCGAAAATATCATTATTTTGATGGTAAAATAATATGTAATTGGATGGTATATCATATATACAGAATAATTAAAATTTTATATTTATTATTAACATCAATTACACTCATTATTATATCCATCCAAATAATGAAGTGTGGAATAACAAACTACGCCACGATGTGGATACGGTAAGCTGTACGTACGCACATATGGTGACTTTATCATTCATAGGATGGATAAAATAATGAATATGGTTGTACAATATTTATAATAACATAAAATTATGTATATGGTACTGGATTTATTATTTTTTTATGGAAATAAAAAATAATGAGGAAGTGGAAAAAGAAAAGAACTTTGAAAGAGATTATGAAATTATTACCTCTTCTTTAGGTGCTTCCTTTTGATTTGATCAAAAGGGATCCTTAGGTTAGATTTATAAACAAAGTAAGGCCTATAAATGGAATTGATTATAGCTGGGAGGATATTTGAGCTGGGTTTGGCCGAGCCAAATGTCTTTTGAGGAGTGATTTTGAGAGAAGGGGAAGTACTCTTTTATAAGAGAGGTGAGGGTCATTATAGGAAAAGCTTGAAATATTATTTTATTATAAAATCATATTCGGTTTATATTGGATCAAAAAGGAATTAGTTAGAGTATAATGTGGGTTTGGGTCGAAAACCCCTCATCCAATAGGTTTTAGATAGGTTTAGGTCACCATATTAAACTTATCTTTTAGATTTAACTCTTACTTAAATAGTTTGACTTTTAGAAGGTATTTATGTATTATTATAATAAATGGTTAATAAAATTACTATAAAAATCAAAGAGAACCCCAATTGGTTAATTATTGAAATATCTAACCTTATATAAGTCCTTTGTATGAACCTTAGATTTTTAGGAATGTTATATGAATTAATAATATACTCTTTTTTTTAAAAACTCCTTCATGTCAATTTTGACACTATTTGGTATTTTGTTTTTATTAAAGTCAAAAAACATTATCACTTAGAAATAAAATTATTTAATCAACCCTAACAAGAAATATTAAGCTATAAAATTATTATAATACATCAAAAGTATAAATTTACATTTATTTGGCTATTTATATTATCAATTATTTTAATCTTTCATTAATAAGGTAATTACTACATAATCGTTGTGTCATAAATAAATTTAATTATTTAATGTCTAAAAATTATAAATTAAATTAAATTATGTAGGAAATATTTCTATCTTTATAATTAATATTTATAGTATAATTTATATTATGTATAACCCCATATTAAAAATGTTTTACTTATTAAAATTTTAATTTTTCACTTTACCTATTCTTTAAATAAAATAATATTAAATGTCATAATCAAATACAAGTGGATCAAAGAATATCATATTGCATTCCTAAGGTTTCTTTTTTCCAAAATACAGTTATCTAATAGAATTATGACATGTGTTAGGTAATTATAATATCATTTTTATCTTCAATTACCGTATTTACTTTTAACCGTGGTAAATAAAATTAAAAAATTATCATTCAAAAAAATTATTTTCATCTAATTGAACCAAATCTTACTTACTAATGTCAATTGTGTCTCTCATATTTTTGAATGTCAATTCACTGTAATGGTAAAATTTTGTTTTATGGAAATTTGCAAATGTGCCTAGAAGGTGGGTAAAAGACGTTAAAATGTTCAATAAAATGTTATACATATAATCTTATTTTAAAATGAATCCAATGAATTACATTGAACTAATATAGGTATTAAGTATCTATTATTACTTAAAATGAATTTAAATAAAACTAAAAATTATTTAAATAAAATTGCAGTTTTAAACAATAACGTAGTATTTTTCACTATTCATCAAAAATTGAATGTTTTCAGAAAAATACAAAAAATATACCTTAAGCTAATTTTGATATTCTGAATCCAAAAACAAAGTCCATTTTGAAATATAAAATTTATCAAATTTCAAAAAGAGGGTATTACTATTCCAACGGCTAGTTTGATTGGTCGTGGTGTGCTAGAACTCGAAGTTGCGTACAACACAAGCTATTGTAATATTTAAAGAGAAACGTACCATAGAAGAATGGGGTGTTACATTAGCCCCTCCATCGAATAATTTCATCCGCAAAATTTATATAATATTTATGCACAAAAAGATTCGGGTTGTTCTTCATCATAGTTTCCTCAGGTTCTCACGTTGTCTCTTCCATTTTTTGGTTTCTCCATAGAAAATTCACAAGACGAGTCGTCTAGTCTCTCAAATGTTTTTCATTGGTATCAAGAATCAAGACAGACTCTTCAAAATAAGATAGATCAGGTTCCAGTTCTATTTCCTTATAGGTGAGTACATGCATTGGGTCAAGCATATATTTTCTCAACAGTGATATGTGGAACATATCATCAAAATTGGAGAGACTTGGAGGTATTTCTAAATGGTAAGCTACAACTCCAATGCATTCTAGTATTTCTAAAGGTCCGATGTAACTGGGAATTTATTTACCCTTCTTAACAAATTGTATAACACCCTTCCATGAAGATAATTTCAAGAAAACATGATCTCCTACCTAAAATTCCAAATATTTTCTTTGATCATCAGCAAATCTCTTTTTCCATATTCGTACTGCTTTGATGTGGGTTTGGATAATCTTCACCTTTTCCATTGCTTCCTCAACAAGTTATGGGCATATGAGTTTTATTTCACTAAAATCATCCCAAAAAGTTGCTGTGTGAAATATCTTTCTATATAATGCTTCATACAGTGCCATCTTAATACTTCATTGATATATAGTCTTGCTAAAAGTTTAAGTGATAAATATTATCTTATAGAAAAAAATGTGCTGAACTGGTAAGATGATTAACAATGACCCATATTGCATCAATCCTTCTAGGATTCTTTGGTAGCCCCATGACAAAGACCATCATAAAATCATCCCATTTCCACTCAGGTATGGGAAGAGGTTTCATGAATCCTCTAGGATGTTGTTTTCCAGCCTTCACCTATTAAAAAACAACACATCTTGACACATAATCGAGAATATCCATCTTCATGTTGTCCCACCAAACATATTCCTTCAAATCTCTATACATTTTATTTCAATGAGGGTGTATTGAGAAATTGCAGCTATGAGAACCATCCAACAATTCCCTTTTTAGATGAGGTATGTGAGGAACATGAAGTCTCTTCCTAAATTTCAAAATTCAATCTTAATATATGAAGGCAATCAATCTCCCATCATTAACAACTTTAATTTTTTTTGAAACTCCTCATCATCAATTTGAGATATTTTTACCCTTTCTAGTAATGATGGTTTCGAAACCATTTGAAAAAATATTGATGTTTCACCTACCATTATTATTACTAAATCCATATTTACTAGATCTGTGAACATATAATCCCTTTCAACTCTTATCTTGTTAAAAAATCCACTATCCTTTCTTCTCAAATCATCTACCACCTTATTTTCCTTCCTCAGGAGGTAGTGTATAGTGAAATCACAATTCTTAAGTAGTTCAAACCATCTTCTTTGCCTCATGTTTAGTTGTTTTTGTGAGAAAATATACTTCAAACTGTTTTGATCAGTATATATCTCACATTTTTTACCATATTGATAGTGTCTCCATATCTTCATAGAAAAGATTACAGCTGATAACTCAAGATCATGAGTGGGATAGTTTTGTTCAGGATTTTTTATCCACCGTGATTCATATCCAATAACTCTATCATTCTTCATAAAGACACAACCAAGTCCTTTCTTTAAAGTAATACTATAAATAACAAACCCACCATTCTCTGATGGTAGAGTCAAGATAAGATCATTGACTAATATTTTATTCAATTCTTCAAAACATTCTTCATAGTCTTTTGTCCAAAAAAATTAAACCCCATTACCTATGATCTTAGTTAATAGGTTAGCCAATTAGGAAATATTCTGGAAAAAACATGGATAATAACCTAATAAACCAATAAAACTATGTTCCTCAGTTATACTTTTCAGTGTTGGCCATTCTTGGATTTCCTTGGTCTTTTAAAGATCGATAAAGATTCCATCCTTAGAGACAAAATGGACAAGAAAATAAATTTCCTGAAGCCATAATTCACACTTTATAAACATCCCATATAATTATTTTCTTATAATGGTTTTCATAATCATGCGCAAGTGATTTTCTTGATATTCTAAGATTTTTCAGTATACTAAGATATCGTAAATAAATAACACTAAAAATTCATCAAGATATTTCTTGAAAATTCTATTAATTAGATCCATAAAATAGAGGGTGAATTGCCCAGTCCAAAAGAAATTACTGTAAACTCGTAAAGCTTGTACTTGGTTCAAAATTCTGTTTTTGGAATGTCTTCCTTCTTCACACACAACTGAGGATATCCAGATCAGAGGTAAATCATTGAAAAATGATGATCTCCATGAATTTGATTGAATAAATCATCAATGCGAGGTATGAGATACCTATTTTTTATTATTATAGTATTGATCTCTAGGTAGTCAATGCACAACCTATTAGATCCATATTTATTCTTAACAAAAAGAACTGGGGCTCCCCATAGAGAGACACTAGGGAGAATAAATCCATTATTACTCAATTCCTCTCATTGTTTATTTAGTTACACTAATTCCACATAGGCCATTCTATAAGGGGTATTCAATATGGGTATTGAACCATGAATTAAATCAATGGAAAACTCAATTTCTCATTATAGAGGATTTCCAGGTAAATCCTCTAGAAACACATCAACATATTCTTACAAAATAGTTACATCCTCTATTTGAACATTACTTTCCTCTCCCATAGTTATCTCACTCTATTATTCCCCAATAATTGAATACATTAGAGATTATGAGGGTGGATCTAGATAAGAATAAAATGGTGACATTTATTCTCAAAAGATAAAGTATTCCTTATCATCATCTAAAATTGTATCCTCCTTCTTCTTACAAAAAACTTCCGCATCGTGGTCTGAAAACCAATCCATTCTGAGTATTATATCAAATTCAATCATGGGTATGGCGATGAGATTAGAAAATAAAACATGTTTATATTCCCCAATGGGAATTGATTCACAAATATTTGTTGCAATGATACTTCCCTTAGAAGTTTTTACTTACAAATCCCTTGTAAAACCAAATTGTAAATATCTAATTTTCATTGAAAAATGGGAAGATATGATACAATGAGATGATCCAGAATCAAAATAAGCATTGGCTAAATTTGAGGAAACCATTAAATTAACTGCCACCATATCATTTTGAGCTTCGACCTCAGTAGTTCTGATCACATAACCTTGGATTTTCTCCATTGTTATTTTATGAGGTATATTTCCTTGGCACTTGGGAAATTATTTTTCATAATGCCCCATTTCTCTACAATTGTAGCATTCAACATTGACAGCCTCTTTGTTTCCCTTGAAATCATGAGCTTGGTGGACTTTTTCACCACACTTATAACAAACTACCATTAACTTTAGGAAATTACTGGGGTTTTTCTTCCCATATTTACTAGAGGATGGAAATTAAAATTTTCCCTTCTTTCCCTTATTTCCATTTTCGGACTGTTCAACTGTTATCTTATTTTCTTTCATTTATTTAAAGTCATAAGACGTAGATAATTCATTTTCTATCTTGATAGCACATGAGACAATATCTTTGTACAATGATAAGGATTGTGAGACTAATTTTCGATGGAGAAATGGTTTTAACCCATAAAATAATTGATCAATATTACTCCTTGGGTTACGCATAAATTTTTTTGTATGGCTTTCTATCCTTGTAAATTTAGCCTCCTACTTTGTGACATTCTCATCCTCCATTTTTCATAGACTCAGAAATTGTCTTTCCATATCCACTCAATGGTCACGAGGAAAGTATTTTTATAAGAAAATATCTTTAACCTCCCTCCATTCCATATTTTATACTTCTTCATTCTCCTTTGTGTTTTGAATTAATAACCACCATTGATCTACATCTCCTGTGAGGTGATAAACGACCATGACTACTTTTTCATTTTTGCTACTCCCAAAGCATTAAATATTCTCTCTAAGGAACTTATCCATTTCTCTAATACAAATGGATTTGTATTTCCATTTAATTTTGGTGGTTGTTGCCTCATGAAATAGTTTAATATTGATCCTCCACATTGTCAATTAGGGTGCTCCATATGGGTATGGTTATTATTCATAACCTGAGTGAGTTGTCTAAGTATGTTTATAAGCTGTTTAGCATCAGTTTCATCACCAGCTCTAATATAATTATCTTGATTAGGATAGAAATACCTACATGGATTACGTTTTTTGATACAGTTTCCATTCATTCCACTAGGCGCCATTTCTAAACAATGGAATACACTATATTAGTTTATGAATTACAATACATAATTCCCAACAAGTAAAATACCTTACATAAATTGAACAGTTTATGTATATAATCCATAATCATAAAAATGCTTTCATTGAGAAGGTATTTACTCATAAATCCTTCATAATGGTTTCTAATGAAAATGTGAATTATACTAAGCATATCCCCTGAGAGTGTTGTAACCAAGAGTGCAGCAAGGCCCATTGTCATTTACCAGGATACGCTAGGTTAAGCCCAAAAATCCTTGTTGGATTTCTCAATCCTAGGTATATCTATTCCAGAGCCTCCTCCACCTTCTCATATATAGAAAAGGATGTATTTCTTAGAGAAATCACAAAATATATTCATTACCAAAATTCTAGGAAGCTCTTCTATACTAATCCTTAAAGGTTTTCTTAGGTTAATGTTATCTAATTACAGTTTTTCAAAATCTAGTTTCTAAGGTTTGTACTAAACTTCCTCTAATACCATCAATAACACCCCGACCCTAGTTACCTAGAGTCAGTGAATTCTTACATAACAATGGCATGATCATAATAGATAAAGGCTCGAAAGACCGATTAGTTTAGTATTCTTAAAATTACTAGATACATACATAAGTTTTACCATACATAATGAAATGAAAAAACAACAAAATTGTGTCCCCTTTGAACACACCAATTTCCATTAGCCTATTCCTATAGTTAAATAGTAATATACTTCTTCACATCTTGGAAAAAATAAAACAAATAAAGGGGTGAGATCAGATGCTCAGTAACGGTACATAATTTAGCGAAAGCTAAAAAATTGTAAGGAAAAATTTGTAATAAAAACAAAATCCTTTTAAACATAAACATGAATATAATATGGAAAAAATAAATAAAAAATTACCATATAAACATGCACCTGGATTTTTTACTAGTCAAATAATCACATGTAATAACTAATTTCATAACAAGATAATTCATAATGTCGGATATGATAACCACATAGTCAAGGCCTCATGCCAAGACTAAAAATAATTTTTTTTTCAAGGCCTTGTGCCAAGACACTATTTTGTATCATGAGACCTACTTCTGCATCGAGGGGCTACAGCGGGCCCCACCCATCACTTACTACTTCCAATGCATTCCTCTAATGAAAAGGTTGAAACATAATATAAACATTTGTATTAAAACTAGTATAAAAATGTTAATAGATTAACCATAAACCAAGAATGGTATGAAAATTTCACATACACAATCAAACATATCATAAAACCATCAATACAATGTGGAAGATTATGTCATAATAAATCAACTTCAAAAAAGTGTAAAATCCAACAAAGGATGTTGAAATAGATGAAATGAAAACAATTTGAGAGAAATATCTCTTTCTATTTTGAAATAATTTAAAAGTCACGTAATTATAAAAGAAAAAATTTATTTTTAAAATATTATTATAAGCTTGTATGGGAAGCTTTGAAGTTTTATAATGGATGAAAATAGCTGCACCTACCGTATATGTTTACAAAAACATTCTTTCCTTAATTTCTCAAAAATGTCATAAAGTAACTTTCTTGGAAAATGGTGGAATGATTCCTTTCAAAATATTTTATAAAAAGTCAAACAATGGTATAAATGAATTTAACCCATAGTCCAGTAAATAGTAAAAATGTTTTGAAATAAATTTTTAAGAAACATGGATGTAGACGATAAAGAGGTCCCAATAGATACTCACATATAAACAACCTTGGATAATAAAGGGATTGTAAAATTAACCCTTACCTAGTAAATTTCCTTGGATGAGGGTAATTTAACCTCAAATATAATAGTTAAATCATTTTTATAAAATTATACAATAACCACATACAAAAATATGATATCATATATGATCCTCTAATATTTTTTGTTAATAATATTTTAGTAGTGTTATTGTTTCGGGTGTTAACTGATCCATTTTCCTTTATATGTATTGTTATGGAAGTCATGTTTGTTATGGATAGGATGTATTTTATTCATATCCAGAATGATATTAATGTCTTAATCATTATTTTTAATAATGAAATTAATATTATTCTTGAATGGTTAAGATGGTTAAATGAATCTTATCGCGTTTGTGGAGACGGTAATCCATACGTACGCACAAGCGACAATATCATTTTTTAATGGTAAAAATGTATGTAATTGGATGGTATATCAAATATACAGAATAATTAACATGTTATATTTATTGTCAAAATCAATTATACTCATTATTATACCTATCCAATTAATGAAGTGTTGAATAACAAACTACACCACAATGTGGAGATAGTAAGTCGTACGTACGCATGTTTCGTGACTTAGAAATTCATACGATAGACAGAATAATGAATAAAGTTGTAACATATTTATAATAACATCATAATATGTATAAGGTACTGGATTTTTTATTTTGGTATGGAAACATAAGAGAAAGAGGAAGTGGAAGCAGAAAAGAACTTTGAAAGAGGTGATGAAATTTTTACATCTTCTTCGAGTGCTTCCTATTGATTTGATCAAAAGGGATATATACGTTAGATTTCTGATCAAATTAAGACCTCTAGGTTTACATTAGGGTATTTGGGAGGATAT
Source organism: Viscum album (assembly GCA_963277665.1). Classification (NCBI taxonomy): domain Eukaryota; kingdom Viridiplantae; phylum Streptophyta; class Magnoliopsida; order Santalales; family Viscaceae; genus Viscum; species Viscum album. The sequence goes on from OY728127.1 coordinate 254,515,191, forward strand.
TTGAGTAGGGTTTGGCCAATACAAATGGATTTTGAGGTGTGATTATGAGAGAAGGGGAAGTACCCTTTTATAGGAGAGGTGAGAGTCACTTTAGGAAAAGCTTGAAATATTATTTTATTATAAAATCATATTTTGTTTATAATGACTCAAAAGGATTTATTTATATGATAAGGTGGGGTTGGGACGAAAAACACTCAACCAATAGGTTTTAGACAGGTTTTGGTCACCATATTAACCTTCTCTTTTAGATTTAACTCTTAGTTAAATAGTTTAACTTTTACCATGTAATCTTATTTTATTATAATAAATGGTTAATAAACTTACTTTAAAAAGCCAAGAGAACCCCATGTTGTAAATTATTGACATATATAACCTTATCTAAGTCCTTTCATCGAACCTTATATTTTTTGGAATATAATATCAATTAATAATATAGTATCTCCTTTAAAAAATCATTTATGTCAATTTTTACACTATTTGGTATTTTGTTTTTGTGAAAGTCATAACAAATCTATCACTTATAAAAAAAATTATTTAATAAACCCTAAAATTTAATATTAACTTAAAAAATTACTGGAATTCATCAAAATTCTCAATTTACATTTCATTGGATATTTATAATATCAATTAGTTTAATCTTTTATTAATAAGGTAATTAATACATCATCATTGTGTAATAAATAAATTTAATTATTTAATGTCTAAAAATTATAAATAAAATACCACTATATAGGAAATAGTATTATATTTCCAATTAATATTTGTAGTTGAATTTATCTTTCATATAACCATATATTAAAAATGTTTTAGGTATTAAAATTTGAATTTAACACTTTTAACTCGATGTTAAATAAAATAATAATAAATGTCGTAATATAATCCATGTGGATAAAAGTAGATAATATTTTATTCATAAGGTAGATTTTATTCTAAATAAAATTATCCAATATAATTAGGACTTGTTTTAGGGTAATTATAATATCGTTTTTACCTTTAATTACCCTATTTACATTTAACCGTGGTAAATAAAAATCAAAAGCTACTATTCACCAAAAATTATTTTCATCTTATTGACAGAAATTTTACTTTATGATGTCAACCATGTCTCTTGTATTTTTGAAATTTAATTCAGAGAAGCGGTAAAATTACGTTTTATGCAAATTTATAAGTGGGCCTAGAATGTGGGTAAAAGACGTTAAAAAGGTCAATAAAATTTTATACTTCTATTATTGTTGTAAAATGAATCCAATGAATTAGATTGAAATAATATAGGTATTATGTATCTATTTTGACTTAAATTAAAATAAAATAAATAAATAATTATTTAAATAAAAATTTGGTTTTAAATAATAATGAAGTGTTTTTCACTATTCATCACAATATGAAATTTTTCAGAGAAATACCAAAAATTCACCCTAAGCTAATTTTGATATTCCGAATCTAAAAATAAAGTCCATTTTGAGAAATAAAATTTATAAAATTTTAAAAAGAGGGTATTACTATTGAAAACGGCTAGTTTGATTGGTCGTGGTGTGCTATAACTAGAAGTTGTGTACAATGCAAGATATTGTTGTATTATTTAAAGAGAAACACTCTGTGGAAGCATGTGATGTTACATTATCCCATCCTTAAAGAATTTCATCCTCGAAATATCTAGAATATTACTGCATAAAAAGATTCAAGTGGTTCTTCATCATATATTCCTTAGGATCCAAAGTTGCCTCTTCCATTTTATGGTTTCTCCATAGAACTTTCACCAGAAGAGTCATCCGTTTTCTCAACACTAGTTCTTTGGTATCAAGAATCCTGATAGTCTCTTAACAAAAAGACTGATCAGTTTCCAATTCTATTTCTTTATATTTGAGTACATTCATTTGTTTAGGCATTTATTTTCTCAACAGTGGTACGTGGAACACATCATGAACTTTGGAGAGACTTGGAGGCATTTCCAAACGGTAAGATACAACTCCAATTTGTTCTAGTATTTCGAAAGGTCGCATGTTCCTGGGACTTTATAGTTCTTAGAAAATCATATTACTCCCTTCCATTAAGATAACTTAAATAAAACATGATCTTATACATAAAATTTAAAATCTTTCATTCGGTTGTCGACATAGCTTTTTTCCCACTTTGAGCTTCTTTGATGTGGGTTTGGATAATCTTCACATTTTACATTATTTCGTTAACAAATTATGGTCCTATGAGTTTTCTTTCACCAACATCATCCCAAAAATTTGGTGTGTGACATCTCTTTCCATATATAACACTTCATATAGTTCCATATGAATACTTGAATGGAAGCTATTGTTATAGGAAAATTCTACCAGAGGTAAATACTGATCCCACATACCTTGAAAGTCAAGAAAGCAAGATCTCAACATGTATTCTAAGGTTTGAATAGTTTGTTCTGATTTTCCATCTGTTTGAGGGTGGTAGGTAGTGCTTAAATGATTTTCAGTATCTAGGTCATTCTGAAGACTTTTGAAGAATCTTGATGTAAAATGGGGATCACGATCAGAACCAATCGATATGGGTAAACCATGAAGACTTAAAACTTCATTGATATATAGTCTTAATAAACATTCAAGTGGAAAATATTATCTTATTGTAAGAAAATGTGCTGACTAGGTAAGATGATCAACAATGACCCATATTGCATCATTTCATCTAAGAGTCTCTGGTAGCCCCATGACAATGTCCATCATAATATCATCCCATTTACACTTAGGTATGGGAAAAGGTTGCAAGTCCCCTCTAGGATGATGTCTTCTAGCCTTAACCTATTGAAAAACCATACATCTTGACACATAATCATCTGTATCCCTCTTCATGTTGTCCCACAAAAAATGTTCACTTAAATATCTATACTTCTTAGTTCCACCATAATGTATTGAGAAATTGGAGCTATGAGCATCATCCACAAATTACCCTTTTAGATAAGGTATGTTAGGAACACAAAGTCTCTTCCAAAATTTCAAAATTCCATCTTCATAGACAAAGTCAATCAATCTACCATCATTCACGGCTTTAATTTTCTTTTGAAACTCCTCATCATTAGTCTGAGAAATTTTTATCCTCTAGAGAAATGATGGTTGGGGAACCGTTTGAAAAAGTATTGATGTTTCACCTTCCATGGTTATTCCCATATACATCCTTACTAGATCAATGAACATAGAATCCCTTTCAACTCTAATCTTGTTCAAAACTCTATGATCCTTTCTGATCAAAGCATCTTCCACCTTATTTTCCTTCACATGGTGGTAGTGTGAATTATAATAATAATCCTTGAGTAATTTAATCCATCATCTTTGCCACATGATGAGTTCTTTTTGTGAGAAAATAAACGTCAAACTCTTGTGAACAATATATATCTCACATTTTTTTCCATATATATTGTGTCTCCATATCTTCAGAGAAAATATTACTGCTTCTAACTCAAGATCATGAGGGGGATAGTTTTGTTCATGAATTTTTAGCTGCTGTGATGAATAGGAAATAACTCCATCATTCCGAATGAGGACACAACCAAGTACTTTTTTTGAAGCATCACTATAAATAACAAACCCATCATTCCCCAATGGTAGTGTCAAGATAAGAGCATTGACTATTATTTTCTTCAATTCTTTAAAACATTCATCACACACTTTTGTCTAAACAAATTTAACCCCTTTACATGTGAGATTGGTTAATGGGTTAGCCAATTGGGGAAAATTATGGATGAAAAACCGATATTAACCTATTAAACCAATAAAACAGTGTACCTCAGTTATTCTTGTCAGTGCTAGACATTCTTGAATTGCCTTGGTCTTCGAAGGATTGAAAGATATTCCATCCTTAAAGACAATATGGTCTAGAAAAGAAATTTCCTAAAGCCAGAATTCACACTTGATAAACTTCCCATATAATTCATTTCTTATGAGGGTTTTTATAATAGTGCGCAAGATATTTTCATGATCTTAGTAGAATTTTGAGTATACCAAGATATCATAAATTAATACCACTATGATGTCATCAAGATATTCTTTCAAAACTCTGTTCGTTAGATCCCTAAAAAAATAGGGTGTATTAGTCAGTCCAAAAGGCATTACTATAAACTCATAATTCATGTACCTGGTTCGAAAATCTATTTTTGGAATCTTCCTTTTTTACACATAATTGATGATATCCAGATCAAAGGTCAATATTTGAAAAATATTTATCTCCATAAAGTTGATATAATAAATCCTTAATGCGAGGTAGGAGATACTTGTTCTTTATTGTTTTATCATTTATCTCCCTATAGTCAATACACAACCTCATAGATCCATATTTTTTCTTAAAAAAACATGGTCTCTCCATGGAGAAACAATAGGGAAGATAAATACTTTATTACTCAATTACTCTAGTTTTTTCTTTAGTTCCACTAATTGAATAGTGTCTGTTCTATAAGGGGTCTTTGATTTGGGCCTTGAACCCAGTATTAAATCAATGAATGACTCAATTTCTTGTTCTAGAGGATGTCTGGGTAAATCCTCTGGAAACACATCCACATATTATTGCACAATAGGCATATACTCTATTTGAACATTCCCTTCCCCACCCATAGTTATCTCACTCTCTTCTTCCACAATAATTGAATTCAGTAGAGCTATTGGGGGTGGATGTAGATAAGAATAACATGGTGACGTTTCTTCTCTAAATATAAGGTATTCATTATCATCACAAAAAATTGTAACGTCCTTATTCTTACAATAATTTTTTTGCATCGTGGTCCGAAATCGGATCCATTCTGATGATTATATTAAATTTAATCATGGGTATGACAATGAGATCAAAAAATAAAGAATGTTTATATGACCTAATGGGAAACTGATTCAAAAAACATTGTTGTAATGATAATTCCCATAGGAGTTTTGACAGAAAAATCCCTTCTCAAATCGAATTGGAAATATCAATTTTTTTTAGAAAACTATGAAGATATGAAACAATGCGATGATCCGGAATCAAATAAATTATTGGATAATTTTGAGTAAACCATTAAATTACATGCCAACACATCATTCGGAGAATCAACCTCACCCGTAGTGACCATATAAACTTGGCCTTACTCCCTTGGACATTTCTTAGGAATGTTTCCTTGTTTCATAAGAAATTCATTTGTAGAATTCTCCATTTCACTACAATTATATCATTCAAAATTGATATCCACTTTGTTTCGCTTGGAATCATGAGCTTAGTGTCCCTTTTCACCACACTTTTAATGGGCTCCCATTCCCTTCTAGCAAGTACCAGGGTGTTTATTTCAACATTTACTACAGGATGGAAATTAAACTTTTCCCTTCATCCCCTCATTTCCATTTCAAGAGTTTTCAACAAATCTCTTTTTCAATTTCCTTATTTTAAAGTTGAAATACATAGAGAATGACTTTTATATCTTGATAGAAAATTAGAAAATATCTTCGTATGATGAGAAGCATGTTCAGACTAATGCTTGATAGAGAAATGATTTTTACCCGTCAATGAATAGATCAATTTTACTCATTGGGTCTATTGCATTCATTGATAACCTTATAAAGTTAACCTCATAATTTGCAACATTCTCATCCTCCTTTTTCCTTAGACTCAAAAATTGTCTTTCCATATCAGCTCGATGGTCCTGAGGAAAATATTTTTCTAAAAAAAGATCTTTAAACTCCCTCCATTACATATTGGATACTTATTCATCATCCTTTGTGTTTTTAATTAAGGACCACCATTGATCTTCATCTCATGTGAGGCGATAAAATTCCATGACAACTTTTTCCCTTTCAATACTCCCCAAATCATGGAATATTTTCTCTAAGGAACATATCAATTGCCCTTCTACAAATGGGTTTGTAGTACCATTGTAAGTCAGTGGTTGTAACCTCATGAAGCGGTCTATCATTGATCCTCCATGTTGTTGGATTATGGTTCTCCATATGGGTACTATTATTATACATAACCTAAGTGAGTTGTCCTAGTATGGTTATAAGCTATTCAGCACTAGTTTCATCCCCATCACCAGTATAATTAGCTTGAGTAGGAGGGAAATCCATACAAGGGTTACGTGTGTTGATACAGTTTCCATTACTTCCACACAAAGCCATTTCTAAACAATGGCTTACACTAGATTAGTTTATGAATAGAAATACATAATTCTAAACTAGTAAAATACCTAACAGAAATGGAACAGTTTATGTATATAATCCATAATCATAAAAATATTTTTTTGAGGAGGTATTTACTCATAAATCCTTCATAATGGTTTGTAAATAAAATATGAATTATTCTAAGCATGTCCTCTGGGAGTATCGTAACCAAGAGTGCAGCAAGGCCTGTAGTCTGTACTATGATACCCCAGGTCAAGCCCACAACTCCTTGTTGAAGTTTTCACACCTAGGTACATCTGTTCTAGAGCTACCTCTACCTACTCATATCCAGATAGGGATGTATTTCTTTGAAAACTCACAAAATCAATATATTACCAAAATTATTGGAAGTTATTTTATACAAATCCTCAATTTTTATCTTACGGAAATGTTCTCTAATTAGAGTTTTTCTAAATTTAGTTTTTGTGGTTTGTACTAAACATCGTTTGATACCAACTGTAATGACCTGACCCTAATTACCAAGATTCAGTGCATTATTACATAACATTTTCATGATCACAAGAGATCAATACTCGAAAGACCGATTATTTTAGTAGCCTTGGAAGTACTAGATATGTACATAAGTTTTACATTACATCATGAAATTAAAAAACAACAAAATTTTGTCCCATTTGAACACACTCATACCCCATAGCATATTCCAGAAGGTTAATTGTAATATAATTCTTTCCATCCTAGGAAAAATAAAACATGGAAAGGGGTGAGCTCAGATGCTCAGTAAGGGTACATAATTTAGCATAAGCTATAAACTTTTAAGGAAGAATTTGTAAAAAAAACAACATACTTTTAGACTTAAAATTGAACTTAATATGGAGAAAATAAATCAAACATTACCATATAAACATGCACATGGATATTATACTAGTCGAATAATCACATGTAAAAAACAATTTCATAACGCAGGAATGCATAATTTCAGACATAATAACCACATAGTTAAGGCCTTGTACCAAGACTAAAAATAAAAATTTTGTCAAGTCCTTGTTATAATACGCTAGTTTGTCTCATGATACCTATCAATGCATCGATGGGATATAGAGGCCCCGCCCATGACTTGTTATTTCCAATGCATTCCTCGTAAGAAAAGGTTGAAACATAATATAAACATTTGTATTAAAACTAGTATACAAAATGTTAATAGTTTAAACATAAACCATGAATATAATAAAAATATCACCTCCACATTCAAACATATCGCAAAAACTTCTATACAATATGGCAGATTGTATCATAATAAATCAACTTCAAACAAGCATAAAATCCAACAAAGGATGCTAACATAGAATAAATAAAAAATATTTGAGAGAAATACCTCTTACTATTTGGAAATAATTTAAAGGCATAAAATTATAAAAGAAAACATTAATTTTTAAAATATTATTATATTTTTGTAAGGGAAGCTTTGAAGGTTTATAATGGAATAAAATAGCTGCACATACTCTATAAGTTAAAAAAACATTCTTTCCTTAATTTTTCAAAAAGATCATAAAGCACCTTGTTTGGAAAGCGAAAGAATGATTCCTTTCAAACCATTTTATAAAAATTAAAACAATGGTATAAATGAAATTAATCCATAGTCCAATAAATAGTTAAAATGTTTTGTATTACATTTTTAAGAAACATGGATGTGGATGATAAAGAGGTCTCAATACATACTCAAATATAAACAATCTTAGATAATAAAGAGATTGAAAAATTAACCCTTACCTAGTACTTTTACATGGTATAGGGTACGTTAACCTCCTTTATAATAGTTAAATTTTTATTAAAATATACAATAACCACATACATAAATATGATATTATATATGATCTTCTAATATTGCTTTGTTAATAATATTTCAATAATATCATTGTTTCTGGTGTTAACTGATTCGTTTTCCTTTATATGTTTTTCTATGTATGTAATGTTTGTTATTGATAGGATGTATTTGATTCATATTCAGAATGATATTATGTTATTAAAAATTATTTTTAATCATAAGATGAAAATTATTCTTGAATGGTTGTGATGGAGAAATATATCTTATCGTGTTCATGGAGACGGTAATCCGTAAGTACGCATGAGAGACAATATCATTATTTTGATGGTAAAATAATATGTAATAAGATGGTATATCATATATATAGAATTATTAAAAAGTTATATTTATTATTAACATAAATTATACTCACTATTATACCCATCCAAATAATTAAGTGTTGAATAACAAACTACACCACGACATTGAGACGCTTAGCCGTATATTTGCACGTATGGTGACTTTGTAATTCATAGGATGGATAGAATAATTAATATGGTTGTACCATATTTATAATAACATCTGAGTATGTATAAGGTACTGGATTTATTATTTTGGTTTGGAAATAACAAGGAAATAGGAAGTGGATGAAGAAAAGAACTTTGAAAGAGGTGATGATATTATTACCTCTTCTTTGGGTGTTTCCTTTATATTTGATCAAAATGGCAACTTAGGTTGTCTTTCTGGTCAAATTAAGGCCTCTAGGTTGAATTGAGGATACTTCAGAGGATATTTGAGTAGGGTTTAGCCGAGCCAAATTGCTTTGGAGGTGTGATTTTGAGAGATGAGTAAGTACCCTTTTGTAAGAGAGGTGAGGGTGACTTTAAGAAAATCTTGAAATATTATTTTATTATAAAATCATTTTTGGTTTATAATCAATCCAAAAGGATTTATTTATAGGATAAGTTTGGTTTGGGTTGAAAAAATCTCAACCAATAGGTTTTATATAGGTTTAGTTCACCATATGAACCTTATCTTTTAGATTTAACTCTTGTTAAATAGTTTAACTTTTACCATGTATTGTGGTATAATTGAAATAAATGGTTAATAAACATACTATAAATATCCAAGAGAACCCAAGTGGTTCATTATTGATATATATAACCTAAAATATGTCATTTTACCAAACCATTGGTTTTTAGGAATTTTATATCAATTAATAATATTATATTTTTTTATAAACTCATTTATGTCAATTTTGACAATATTTGGTATTTTGCTTTTATGAAAGTCATAACAACTTTTTCACTTCATAAAAATTTATTTAATCAACCCTAAAATGTCATATTAATATAGAAAATTAGTTGCATGCATCAAAAGTCTCAATTTAAATTTATTTGGATATTTATAAAATAAAATATATTAATCTTTCATTAATGAGGTAATTAGTGCATCATCATTGTGTAATAAATAAATTTTATTATTTATTGTAAAAAAATTATTAATAAAATACCATTTTGTAGAAAATATTTATATATTTCTAATGATTTATCTTATGTATAACCCAATATTAAAATTTTTTTAGTTATTAAAATTTGAATTTAACACTTTTAACTCTTTTTTAAATAAAATAAATATAAATGTCCTAATATAATCCAAGTGGATCAAATAAGATCACATTTTATTCCTAAGGTTTATTTTGGTCTAGATAAACATATCCAAAAGAATTAGTACATGTGTTATGGTAATTATAATAACATTTTTACCTTTAATTAACCTTTTTACTTTGAACCGTGGTAAATAAAATTCAAAAGTTACTATTCACCAAAAAATACTTTCATCTTATTGAATTACATTTTACTTACTAATTTCAACCGTGTCTCTTAGATTTTTGAAATTAAATTCATAGATGAGTTAAAATTACATTTTATGAAAATTTGCAAATGTTCCTAGAATGTGGGTAAAAGATGTTAAAAAGTTCAATAAAATTTTATACATATAATCTTATTATAAAATGAATCCAATGAATTACACTGAACTAATATATGAATTATGTGTCTATTTTGACATCAAATAAATTTAAATAAAATAAGTAATTTTTAAAATAAAAAGTTGGTTTTAAACAATAACGAAGTGTTTTTCACAATTTATCAAAAATTGAATGTTTTCAGAAAAATACCAAAAATTCACCCTAAGATAAATTTGATATTCTAAATCCAAAAATGAAGTCATTTTTGAAAAATAAAATTTAAAAACTTTTAAAAATTATGTATTGATATTAAAAATATCTATTTTGATTTGTCGTGGTGTGCTAGAACTCGAAGTTGTATACATCACAAGCTATTGTATTATTCAAAGAGAAATATACTGTGGAATCTTGGGGTGTTACAACTATCATCAGCAGCCAATTCTGGCATACCCACGGGGCATTCTATAGGCCACTAGGTCTACTCTGGTGGTTTTATCCCCGAACCGCCTGCGTCTCCAGGATCCTTGGGGATCCTTCTTCCCTCATGTGGCCTCAAAAATCACCTCACCACCAATTAAAAGGTATAACCATGTAGAACTAATGAATTACCAAGGACGGTGGAATCGGTGACTTGTTTGTGTCGGCATGATTCCTTTTTATTAATGTTTTTAAAAAATTGGAAGGGGGAGTTTCAAGATTTGATCAACAATCTAACCCTGAAGAAAAAACCTCGAGATAAGACACCCTCCCACAAGAAAAAGAGACCCGCATATCATCTAGTTCATGAGTTGATCCGTGTTCATTGTTTTAGAAAAAAGAATGTAGAAATGAAAATCAAAAATTAAACCCCTACCTAGAGGAGCTTCAGTCGGAATAATGGCCCGTCGCTGATGGATATCCATCAACTGGGATTCACGATCCACTCGAAGCCATTGAAATTCATATTTCTCCGGTCCAAGGTCTATTTTTCAAGGGTGTCATCACAGCTTTCTAATTTTCCAATGTTCTTCATTGGAAAGAATTCCTTCCTCACTCATCAAAGGAATTTCTAGATATAAATCTGTTTGTACAACCATGTCATCTCATTAAAGGAGAGAAATGGGTCATAGTGTTTTTGTTACGTGGAGTCGTCACATCGTTATGTTGTTTCATTTATGGAATGAAACATTCATCTTGTCACTGCGTTGCAGTGGAATAACTTTTGAATAAAATAATCTTTTTTAAGTTTATTTTCTTATTTTCATAAAACGTCGGAAAACAATATTTTCTGATTGACCCTTACTGGTCGATGTTAGGTCCTTTCTAGAAGAATCCCAATGTTTTGAGTTCAACTGTGCCCTCATATTTTTGATCTATGAACCTGTTTAAATGTTAGAAAACCCCCTACACATTTTTATTTAAATAAACTTTAAAATTGTTCAGAAAAACATTTTGGCCACTCTAGGCCTTGGAATAATGTTCTATCTTAAATTCTAGTCTTGAAAAAATCCCATATAAATTTTTAAAAAATTTACATGGAATTAGGGGACATTACATTACCCCCGCCTTTTGGAATTTACGTCCTCGTAAGCCAAAACAAGGGCTAAAAAACAAATGAAGGTAATATTAATGAAACTGAGCCTTCTTCTCCCATGTGATCTCCAATAGATTCTCGTGTTTCCACAAGACATGTACGTGAGGAATTGACCACCCCAGAAGGACCTTCTCTTGTCGATCATCTATCTCCACCAGGAACTCCACAAACGTCGCCTCATCGTCAATTTCTAGCTTTCCCCAGTCGATGATATGCGATGGACCATGCATGTACCTCCTCGACTATGAAACATGAAAAAAATCATGCACCTAATGAATTTGTGGTGGAAGGGCTAGGAATTATTCCACCTTTCCTACTCTATACCGAATATAGAAAGAGCCAATGAATCTTAGAGATAACTTGCTTCCCCTACCAAATCTCTGCAATCCCCATCAGGGTGAGACCTGAAGGAACACATGGTCTCCCAACTCAGACTCCAAGGGCCTCCATTTCCTATTATCAAAATATTTATGCATGTTCTATGTAGTTCTCATATGCTCTTGGATAATCTGCACCTTCTTAGTGGTAGCCCGTACCAACTCTAGAACCATGAGTGCTAACTCTCCTAGGTCTGTCTAGCATAGAGTTGATCTGCATGGCCACCTATAAAGCACATCAAATGGTTCCATTCCAATGGTGGAGTGATAGAAATTGTTGTATGAAAACTCCACCAGAAGAAGGTCATCCCCCAAAATGTAGCCAAAGTCAAAGATAAAAGCACATATCATGTCCTCCAACACCTGAATTGTCCTCTCCATCTGACTATCAATTTGGGAATGGAAATCCATTCTCAAGCATAGATGAGTCCCAAATTCCACCTGTAATACCTTCCACATCTGAGATGTGAAGCGAGCATCATGGTCTGAGACGACCGTTGAAGGCACCCCATGAAGTCACACTATCACCTGGACGTAGAGGAATCCCAAGGCCTCTACAAATCCCTTCTCCCATATGGGTAAGAAGTGATTCGACATGATTAGTTGTTCGATGGTCATCCAGATAGTATTGTTTCCCATGTACATGTGTGGTAATCACATCACAAATTCCATCGAGATAACATCCCACTTCCACTCTGGTACCTCAAGTGTATGGGCCAAGTCTACTACAACCTGATGCTCAGCCTTCACTTGCGATAAGTGAGGCACCATGAAATGAACTCTGCCACCACTTTCTTTATCTCTGGCCACCAATACCGATGTCAGAGATCCTTGTACATCTTTTCTAGTCTTGGATGTACCAGAAAAGGGGAGGTATGGAACTCCCTCAAAAAATATTCCTAAAACTCCACTGCTAATATTGTGCGTCCTCTAAAAAGTATGACGTTGTCCCCTCCTATCGAAAATCCATCAGTTTCTTGTCCTAAGGATAAATTAGCACGCCGGGCCTTGCAGTCAACATCTACAAGTTGTTCCTCCCTATGTTACTGTAAGAGTGGGGTAGTGACAATCATCGAAGAAGGTAATATTCTATATCATCATCCACGAGGTATATTGTCATTACTACTAGCTGCTTCGTCGCCTCACCCAGCAGCTGAAAACCAGAACTCCTGCTGAGTGCGTCTGCCACCACGTTCCCCTTTATAAGAGTATAGAATATCTCAAAGACATAGTCCTGGTGGAACTCTATCCGTCATTGCAGCCTCACGTTTAGGTCATTCTGGGAGAATATATAACTGAGACTTTTGTGGTTGGAGTAGACTATAAAATTCTCTCCCATCAAGTAGTGCTGCCACATCTTTAATGAAAATACCACTAATTATAGATCTAGGTCATGGTTTTCATAGTTCATCTCATGCTTCCACAACTTTTATTTAGCATAGGAAATCACTACTCACTCCTGCATCAGGACACAACCATGTCCAGTCTCTGATGCATCACAGAAAACAACATACCCAACCACCTCCATTGGTAGTCTCTAGATAGGGGAACATTCCAGTATCTACCTCAGCTCATGGAAACTCTTCGGGAACTTCTCCATTAACATGAAGGTCTTTCACTTCCACATCAAAGTTGATAAGGGTGCTTCTACCCTAAAACATTGAGACACAAATCTCCGGTAGTACTCAGGCAGACCCAAGAAACTCAACACCTCAATCACACTCCTGGGTGGCTCCCAAGAAAGCACCACCTCTATGTTTTCTTGATCTACTAGAAATATATCATCCAATATAACATGTCCAAGGAAGTGGAAATCCCATATCCAGAAGTTACACTTTGAGAGCTTACCATAAATCTCATGCTCTTTAAGTGTATCCAGATGTATTGATAGGTGTGTAGCATGATACTCCTCAGACTCTGAGTACACCAGGAGATCATCAATGAAGGCCACCATGAAACGATCAAGGTATGGCTGGAAGATCCTATTAATGATTCCCATGAACACTACTAGGGCATTGGTCATGCCGAAAGGCATCACCAAGAACACATGGTGACCATACTAGCATCTGAAGGTTGTCTTTGGTACATCCTCATCCCATACACGAAGCTAGTTATATCCTGATCTAAGGATTATATTCGATAACCATATATATTATTTCAGCTGATCAAAGAGGTCATAAATACTTGATAGTGGATACTTGTTCTTCATAGTCACTTGGTTTAGGCACCAGAAGTCCACGAACAACCTCAAACTCCCATCTTCCTTAATAGAAAACAAAACTGGGGCTACCCATGCTAAAACGTTGTGTGTCATGAAGCTCTTCTACTACATGTCCTAAAGCTACACCCTCAATTGAAAATTCTTAGAGAGATCCATCTAATATGCTGGTGTGGATATCAGTGCTGTCCTAGGGTATAGATCGATGTAGAAGTTTACCTCCCTGTGAGGAGGTTTTCCTAGAACATCCTCATGGAATATGTCTTTATACTCTTCAACAACTACCAGAATGTGTGGAATCCCCTCATCCACTGCACCGAGGGTGAGGCTAGACAACCGGTGAGTGATCAGCTGAACCCTCCCTTGAGCAAGATTGTCCTGTGCTAAAAGAGCTCGCTTTTTTCCGGTGAAGGAAAACATGGTACCATACTTTCAGACACACCGCACTCTATGCCTAAAATCGGAAATCTGAGTATGGACTATGGATAACCAGTCCATACCCAAGATGAAATCGTAAGGCCTCAACCCCTTTACTAGGAGAACCCTACCAAAGTAATCACCTCTAAGAGTAGTCTCACATTGCCGACACCTATATGTAATGGTCAAATTACCTCCCATAGAATTACCTAATAGTAAGGATTGAGCTGACAGCTCCACCAGAATCTCTAAGACCTAAACAAGGTCCATGGAATGGAAAGAGTGAATGGAACCTATGTCCATAATAACCGCAACTAAGGAGGAGAATACATAGATCATAACTAAAATAGTCTCTAGAGCATCATGGTCATAGGCCTCCATCACCTCAAGAAGATCTCACCCTTATCAACTAGATCCCTGAGGTAGTGGTTGAACACATGGGGTTGGTGGTGGTAGTACCTCAAACATGAACCCACTTCCTTCCACTCGGCCTTCTCCACTTCCATGTTCGATGCCCTATATACCTTTTCTCTCAAACCTCTTCCTTGGTGGTCCCTCGACTGTCTTCTGATCATTTTCACGATGAGTCGGGAAATCAAGAATGATTTTTACATGGAAACCATATGATAAGAATAGTTTGGCCCCCTGATAACTCCATCTATTCTGGGATCCCTTCACTACCAACCATGTGTCATGGGATTGTCCTCTAAAAGGATGGACATGCTTGGGTCCCTGTGTCTGCTGCATGCTGCCCACCATCAAAGAATCAGCCACCTGGTGTCTACTGGTGGCTCTAACATTCAGTTCCATCTCTATCTAGAATCTCTCTATAAGTAGGGATCACTCTTGAACCCTATCTTGAGTAGGGATGCTAAGAGACACTAGGGAAAACCTAATCTCATGGTGAATTCACTACTCAAAGGCTTGAGACTTGAAGAATGGGTCTCTCACCGTGACTTTAGAGTAGCAATAAAGACCAGTGAATCTCTCCGAGTACTCTACTACATTAATGCTACCCTACTATAGGTGCAATAGATCCTCCATGCGCACAAAGCACAACATCTCTATGAATAACTCTTCTCTGAAGAGGAACTCAAAGTCTGTCTAGGTGAGGTCTACCTCATCTTGTGTCTAAAGCGTCAAGCTCCACCATATCCCTACCGATCCCTGAAGAAGGATCACACCTAAGATCTCCATCTTACTGAGAGGATCCCTCACAAGACAGAAGACTCATGTCACCACCTCAAGAGAATAATCATCCACATGGGGTCAGTCTCACCTATTAACCCAGGAGGTCACTTCCTCTGGAACTCATGAAAGGCACTGAGCTTGCATGAATCTTCTACTGGTAGCGCTGGTAGTAACTACTAATCAACAAGTGGTCATAACACTTGTGCACCACCCGATGGGGCCATATCATTCATTGGTACCTTAACTAACACCTCGTCACTAGATGGGTTGTCTTTATAGTCATGTATCAGAATGCTAGATGGATTTCAATATGGAGGCATCCTGAAATAGATCATGATGTACCACATTCAATAAATTATACCTGGTAAGCTGAGTCAAAAAGGACCAGAGGAAAATAATCAAAATTCTACAAGGTTCATGTACACTTTATTTCCCAGAACTAGTGTTTCCATACACTGAGTTAGAAATTAGGTGTCCAGAGTCATGTTGTATGGATACGTTAGTCACCAAACCAACACTAGAGCCCCTGACCTAAAAGAAGAACTCGAAACACAAAACACGGTTTCCCCAAATCAAAACCATATACTCCTAGTCATTGATGTAGAACTAAAATCTTATGATACCACATTGTTATGACTCATCCCCCACGTCCCTTTTCGTGACTACCCCAAGACCACCTCCCAAAGGCCAGGGGATGGTGACTAGCAGTAAAGGGATTATCGGACGAGTGGGAGGAATTTTCCTCAGTACCTGTATGCACGTACACACACACAACCACATCCCAAACATCTGGAAAGGAAAACATGCATGCCACTAAACAAGCACTGAGTAAAGGTAAAAGATGTAATTCCAATTGGCTAGAATATAAAAAAAAGAAAATAGGATAGTAAAAATAGTGTCTTTAAGACATCTACAGAGGAACACACCTATAGGGTAGACAAAGAGTGGTTGTCGGAAGGTGTGGAAGTACATCCTACCTATCATATCTCATTAGTCGCCACCAGTTCATGGGCTACCGAGGTCTCTATCAAAGTGCTAGTCATATACATTAGACATAACACATGTGGGCAAAGCCTATGTAATGGTGAGTAACAAAATACTCAGCAGGGACCTCAAAAGACCAGGGAAAGATCAAAAAGGAAAGTATACTTAAGGTAATATCATCTCATGCAGGTATAATCTAAAGTATGTAAAGAAAAAATTCCTGTAATAAACTGAACACCTTTTACTACTAAATTACTCATACCTGATGAGTACTGTGGGACTTCTGGGTCACACAATGTCACTCCCAACTATTGGACTTTCGGGTCACACAAAGCTGCTTCCCACTTAGGAAATCATAGTTGGTCCACAAAGGGCCTCTTATAGTTGATCCACATAAGGTCACTTGTAGTTGATTCACATAGGGTCTCTTGTAGCATATCCACACAGGGTCTCTTATAGCTGATCCATAGAGGGTCTCTTGAATCTGAGCTACACAGGATCACTTGTACCTGGTCCACACATGGCTACATATCATCTAGGACTGCATGGTCATTTAGACCCACTCATAAGTATTTTTATTGTCTTGGTCAACTACAAGATTCCCACACATAGTGCACTTGATTGTAGGAGAATCCACTCATCAATCCATTCATCACATTCAAAATTTCATGAATGTCTCTTTAGAGAATTCTCAACGAATCATCTCTTGGAAATGGTTCCAACACCGTAAATGTCTCGCCAATCAAATTCCAGATATGAAATATATTGGAGTTTTAGTAAATAGGAGGCAGTTGTGTTTGGGACCGGTCTAACCTAGTTTTGCCGACCACACAAACCCGGCCTGGGGCTCCCGTATGACCCATCTCTGGTCGACCGAACTGACTTGGTTCGACTCTGGGCCATCCCAGTTCGGCCTGGCCACTGTGACATGTCCATTGCGCCTTGTTGGACCCGGCCTGGTTCTACCATTGGTCTATCCCACCAGGTTTCCAAATGAACTATTCCATCTATCCCATCCTGCAATAGGTGGGCCGGTTCATTCCCAAACTGGGCTGCCCAGCGACCCTATTTTATCCTACAGGCCTGACCCGCAAAAGCTTGTTGATTTTTGTTCTAGCCAGAGATTCCCAATGTCCTAGTTCACACCCCGTCTGGGCCCATATGGTGGGATAGTATACTCTAACCCAGAAACTCTCTAGGTGTCTGGTTCCAACGCACATGGGCAGGAGGAGCCGACCACCCCTTGCCCCTCACGCGGTCCCCGCCAGACCGTGTGCCAGCATGTCGTGGCCGACATGGTGCGGGCTACTCCACCGACGTGGCCGGGTGGCCGTGTCCGCTTCTTCTAGCCTTCGTTCCATTTCTGGTGACCCCCTACTACTTTGACACAGCTCCATATAGCCGTAAACTCTACCTCGGCATGCCAGCACACGTCCACAGCCACCGCCACCGATTGTCGGCACCGATGAGACCTTACATGAACCACTGGGTATGCTCCGGTGGTCTGATCCCTGAAACGCCTACCCCTCTAGGATCCATGGGGAGTTTTCTTCCCTACCATGGCCTCTAGAATAACCTCATCATCAATTCAGAGGTGCATCCACGAAAAAATCATTAATGCCCCAAGACGGAGGAATCGGGGCCATGTTCGTGTCGGCCTGATTCCTCTACATTAGAGATTTTAAAAAAAGGGAAGGAGTAGGTTCAAGATTCAATAAAAAATCTAACCCCAAGGAAAAAAACCAAAGATAAAACACCCTCCCATAAGAAAAAGTGACTCGAGGATCAACATGTTCATGCAGTGATCTATGCTCATTGTTTTAGAAAAATGAATGGGGAAAAGAAAGTCAAAAAGTAAACCCCCACATTGAGAAGCTTCAATAGGAGGAACAAATCTTCACTAATGGAAATCTGTTTATGGGGATTAATGATATGATCTAATCCATTGGAATTCATCAATATATAGTCCTGAGTATGTTCCTAAAGGGTTTCATCACCACTTTCCGATTCACCTATGTACATTGTTGGAGAGAATTCCTTCCTCACTCATTAGAGTAATTTCCTGGTCTAATTATGTTTCTCCAACCCTGTTATCTCATTAAAAGAGGGAAACACATCACATGATTTCTGTTATGCTGAGTCTCTATGCCGTTACATGATATCATTTATGGAATGAAATAGTTGGCTCATCACTCTGTCGTATCAGAACAACTTTTCAACAAAGTATACTTTTTAAGTTTATGTTATTTTTTTCTTAAAACATCCAAAAAATATATTTTCCGGTCGACCCTCACCTGTCAATGTTATGTCCTTTCTTGGTGAATCCCGATGTTATGAGTTCATAAATTCACTCATATTTTTGACTCCAACACCATTTTAAAAGTTTGAAAAACCCATCCATAGCTTTATTTAAATGAATGTTAAAATAGTTTAGGAAAATATTCTGGCCACTCTAGGCCTCATAAAAATGTTATGTCTCAGATTCTGGTCTCGAAATAAACCCATATAACTTCAAAAAAATACATGGAATTCTTCTACATTACAGTATCCACGAGGGTTAAAAATCATAAGGTTTCCTTGAGGGTTAAAATATAAGAAAGTAATTCCCCAAGATACCCTTATGGTTTTATATATGTTCTTTAATATTTTACTAAAATCTCTTATTTTACCAAGTAATTATATATGGTTGAGAAGTATGTATTTGTCAAAATGATTTCATATGTTAATATGTATTCATAGAATAATGGTTTCTTTCCTTCTTTATATATCACACACTGATATTTTTATAGTCTTCCCATGTTTTTAAATGTTTTTCACAGGTTATAAGGGTGTGTAAGATAAAGAAGGTAGTTTTTTTAAATGTTATAAAGATTTTTCAAAGATATTATGTTGTTATTTTGTATTAAAAAATTAATGTTTTAGAGGAAAATGATATTATTTTAATGATTCCAACATTGTATGCTTGTGGGTTGATATGTATGAGTTTTGTCCTAACTTTCTAAGCCCCAAAACCAAAAAATATTTTTTGCAAGGTAAAGAAGTGAAATCTAGTTGAAATAGATAAATTATGCAATGTTTACGGATAGGTCCATATAAAATATATTCTATATCCAAAACACGTGATCACATATGAGGGAATATTTTTATAATAAGAATTTTCTAATAATAAAGATATTATCTAGATTATTGAAAATAGAATGAAAGTGTTGCAGAATCAGACAATTTGTTAGGAAAAATACCATTAGAGAAATAAAAAACTAGAGGATGAAAATTAGTGTCGAAAGAAGATATGATGATGGAATACCAATATTTTTTTAGTATTTGAAATTTTCTATAACACCCCAAACATTTTATGGTATGTTTATTTTAAATATATTAAATTCATAGCCAATATTTCATAATGCACTATGTTCCTTTGACACAACACTTGGTTATAACATATCCATTAAACATAAAATTTCCACTTCTATGTATTGAATTTCGAAGAATGGTCATCTTGAGTTGTGACCAGTAAGTCATTTGGATTTTGAGAGAACCAACTTGATTTTTTTATTAATAGTAACATACCCATATGAATAGTAATATGACCCTTATGAATATTAAATATTGATAATAATTTATTTTCTTAAGGTAATAAAATAATAATATCTCAAGTAAATTTTCAATGAGATATAAACCTAATTATACCTTTACAATTTTTATTTTTGAATAAATTATGATTTTATTTAAAAATTAAATTAAAAACACATACAAACTAATTTTAAAAAAATGTAGTTCATTTTTGAATTCTAAATTTCAATAAATGGTTCGGGTGAATTTTTGGGATTTTTCTAAAATACTTGAATTTTACGTGAAAAGTAAAAATACAGATTTGAGTTTTCGGTAGTATAATGACATCATAATGATTAAATAAGTAAATATAAAAGTATAGTCTACTTGGTAACAGTAAAATATGAAATTAGGTGTCCCATATGGATAAAACCATGGGAAAGCCCATGTTTTTTCAAAAACTACTAATAAGGTGTCCCTTTTAATTAATAAAAAACTCATTCTTAATTACTATAAATACCCACTAACCCCCTTCATTTTATATCATTCAAAACTCATTATCCTTGAATATCTGGTAGTATTACATCCCTAGGAGTCCCCCCCAAGTTTACCTCAATCCCCTAAGGTCCCAACCTTCATGTTTTAGAAATTAATTTCATGGTAAGGGAATCTACCACCCTTTTCATTTCATAAAGCCTTCGTTTTATATTTTCTCTTTTATTTTCAATTGGATTATGTTGGGATACATCATTACATATTACCCTTTCTATCCATATTATTTAAGATTGATTATATATCTTATTTCTCCCATCAAACTGTTTTATAAAATTTTATGTGACACTGTTTGGATGGCGATTTTTTCGTGAGAGATTTCTCAATTTTCTTCTATTTGAGTTATTTTATTTTATACTTATTTCCTCATCTCCCATCATCCAAATGATACGATAATTATAGTACCTTACATGAAATGGAAATATATTATGCTAATGGAATATTTCATCATCATCTCTCATTCCCCCTCCTCTTGTACTAAAAATGAAAACACTGTTCTAGATGTGTTAATTTATCACATTCAAGGAGGATGTGTTATCAATTTTCATTACCATGTTCAATACTGGTCATGAAACCATTTTTATGGATGAACAAGATCATAATTTATTTATTTCATCTCATTAATTTTCTTTAATCATTACACAATCATAATAAAAAATAATAATACAAAACAAGGTCATTATGAACAAAAACGCCAAGTTAATCCAATCATTTATAATTAACTTTTTACTAATGAATCTTCATCATGGTATATAACACAAAATAATTATAAGATAATTTATATATATTTGATGTCACAAAAAATATATATTAATAGTTCTAGATGTTTAACTACAATTCAAACGAACTTCCATTCATGAATAACATGTAAACAAATCATGAAAACCAAGGAATAAAATGCTTCCAGAACAATAAAATTGAACCTCTTAAACCCATAAAAAGGGACATCAATGAACCAAATAAGGTTATAATAAATCAATTAAATGTTTAGGAGGTTTTTTAATTATTAATAAATGAATCTAAATTTTACTATTCAGGTCATTAAAGTAAACAAAGAACACATTTGAGCATAAGTTAAGGGGTTTCTCATCTCACTTTCATTTCTATGAGATTTTCATTGTTCACCACTTATTTCATGTATGTGGTATATATGTAATTTAATTTTATATATAATCACATGATTATCTTTATATTCATTTTATTCAATGATTCATTTTATGGTTATTAATTTCTGGTCATATGATTCGACCGATTACATTGTGAGGGACTTTGTCTCAAATACCATTTTGTTGTGAATAGCTTTGTATTATGCACCTAATAATCCTTATGTGATGTACCTACTTCAAATTTGTGATAAATTTTAATTTGAAATTATATTTATATTAAATATCCAAATTCTCATATCATGGATATGTTTATTGTCTAAATCGTATACCATTTTACATACGATGTTTATTTGGAATATTGTTTTAACTATGGAAATATTGATGAATCTGTATCATCTACTCTATAATGATATTGGAAAGTCATATGGATCATATATTAAATCAATTTATAAAGAATTATTTGGACTTAAAGTGGTGGGCAGGGCCCGCTATATCACCTCGATGCATTAGTAGGTGTCATGAGGAAAATCAGTTGGTGACAAACCCTTCGAGTTTGTTTCCAAAAAATCAGACGAGTTTTTACCCACAGAACTAAACCGTTTTAACGATACTATGGTATCATGTTCTAAATACATAAAGTCCAATTTATAATCATTTTATTTATTAATTATCAGGTATTACTATCCATGAGGTTTTCACTATGACAAAATCTATGGAAGCAGTTTCATTCTCAGTTTATTATCGGCATGAGTTTCTCATTTATTTACCCTGCCGTATTGTCTATGCCATGTTGTTTATGATTAAGTTATCATTGATTCATGATTACACTATTTTTAATCCTTACTGAGCATTTGAGATCACCCCTTCCATTTTTTACCTATAATATGTGATGAAGAGGAGATCATTTATTGAGTTTCTATGGATGTATTTTTTAGTTTTTATTATGTACTATATTTTATAACCTTTTAAAATGTAATTTTGGTTACATATATGTATCTTGTTTTTTTAATACTAATAAACCTACCATTCCATTTTTATTTCATTCCTTGTAAACATGTAAATTTACCAAGTAATACACCAACTCCGTTCTTTAGGGGTTGGGACATTGTAGTTGGTATCAGAGGAAGTTTAGTAGAAAACTTGGAAACTAGATTAGAAATTGTCGATTAGGGAACTAAACCCCAAGGTAGTATTTGAGGATAAAAATAAAATTGAATCCTCGAATTTTGGTAAGGAATAGATTATGTGGATCTTTTTAAAAAATATATCCCTGTCTGGATACAAACACATAGAGGTGGCTCTAGCACAGATGTACTTAGGAGTGAAAACTATGAGAAAGAGTTTTGAGTTTGACCCTAGGTATCCTAGTAAATGACAATGGGTCTTTCTGCAATCGTGGTATTGACACTCCAGGTGGATATTCTTAGGATAATTCACATTTTCATTACAAGCCATTATGAAGGATTTTAATGTAAATTATACTTATGAGAAACTATGTTTATTAGTTTAGCTATGCATAAAATTTCAGACTATGTTATGTGATTTTCTATTTGAGATTCTTAACCTAATATAGTATATGCCATTATTTAGAAATAGAGCCTAATGGAAGAAAGGGAATCAATAATCATGGGCAATGTAGGGATCTCCCCACAGAGCATGTCAATATAGTTAATGTTGGAGCGGATCAGATCATGACCATATCGGGACAACATACTCAGTTTGTGATGAATTACCATGATACACCAGTGTTGGATTGTTTCATGCTGTAGAATCACCCATCTTTTCGTGGGGCTACTAATACAGTGGTAGCGGAGCAGTGGATCAAGTCCCATGAAAATATATTCACAACATTGAGATGCAAAGAAAATGAAAAGGTAGTGATAGCAGTATATTGTCTCAAGGGTGACGCTGATCAATGGTGGTCCTTCATCTAGAATACCATGGAGGAAGAAGAAATAAAAGATATGGAATGGAAAAATTTTAAGGAAATATTATTTCACAAATATTTCGCGTGTAAGCAAAGAAACGAATTGAAGATTAAATTCTTGGGCTTGAAGAAAAGGGAATAAGATAGTGTTGTTGAGTATGAGTCTACCTTCACAAGACTATCCAGGTATTCCATTGATTATGTATGAGACTCGAAAGACAAGATTGATCATTTATTTGAAGGTCTCAATCCAAGTCATCAAAGGGCACTGGGTTCTGAAACATTTTCATCATATGATGAAATTATATCAAGTGTCATCAATATAGAGAAGAAATTTTCTAGATATAATTAGTTCAAGGGAAACCAAGATAAAAAGCAGTACTCTAATAAATAAGGAAAAGGTGAATCATTAAAGAAGAACAAGGGAATGAAGAAATTCCCATTATGTGAGGACGTTGGAAAGAATCATATCAAGAAATGCTTGAAAGTCATGAGAGTCTGCTATAAGTGTGGAGAAAAGGTTCATTGATATAATGAATGTGAGGGGAAGAAAAAATTTGATGATGTTCAACGTTACAAATATAGGGAGATGGGACACTATGAAAATGAGGGTCCTAAGAGACAAAGAAACATGCCTCAGAAAAGGCTAAGAGATCAAGGGATAGATTTTGCGATTACAACTACGGAGGTTGAAGTTCCTAATGATGTGGTGTCAGGTACATTAATTATTTCCTCAAACTTAGTCAATACTTTATTTGATTCTGGATCATTGCATTCATTTATTTCTTCCCAGTTTTACAAGAAAATTAGACATGTCCAATTTGATTTAATAATGGAGTTATCAGTAAAAAATCATAGGGGATGAATCATTGAAACAAATTCATGTAAACTAGTTCTCCCCGTGACACATAAATGTGCTTTAGTTTCTATCCTTATCATCATACCAATGAATGAATTTGATATTATTCTTGGTATGAATTGGATTTCAAACTATGATGCGATGAATAATTGCAAGAAAAAGGAAGTTACCATTTTTAAAAATGGTGTAGAAACTCAACTCTTTAGAGTAGAAACCAATCCATCTGATTCTTATCTATACCCACCCCTAGTAGATCTACTAAATGCAATTCTTAGAGAGGAAGGGAACCTAATATCTGTGGGTAAGGAAATAAATATTCGAATTGAAAATGTGTATATAGTGTAAGAATACATTGAAATATTTCCAGAGGATTTACCTGGACATCCTCTAGAGTGGGTTGTTGAGTTGTCTATTGATTTAATTACTGGTACAATACCTATATCAAAGACCCCCTATAGAATGAACACTATTGAATTAGTATAACTAAGGAAATAACTAGAGGAGTTGAGTGACAATGTATTTATTCGACCCAGTTTTTTTCCATGGGGAGCCCATGTCCTCTTTGACAAGAAGAAAGATGGATCTATGAGGATATACATTGATTACAAGGATATCAATGCAATTATAATAATTAATAAGTATCCTCTACAACTAATTAATGATTTATTTGATAAAATTCATGGAGCACAATACTTTTAGAAGATTGAACTTCGATTTGGATATCATCTACTACGTGTGAAGAAGTAGGATATTCCTAAGACAACATTTCTGACTAGGTATGGGCATTACGAGTTTATAGTGATGCCTTGTGGACTGACTAATGCACCCTATATTTTCATGGATTAAATGAATAGAGTTTTCAAGGAATATCTAGATAAATTTTTTTTGGTATTCATCGATGATATACTGGTATAATAAAAAATAATTGAAGACCATGATAATTACCTATAGACTATTTTGAAAACTCTTAGAAGAAATGAATTATATGGGAAGTTTAGCAAGTATGAATTCTGGATTCAATCATCTTCTTTTCTAGGTCATATTGTCCCTAATTATGGAATATTATTTGATCCTACAAAGTCCATGGAAATCCAAGAATGGAACAAGACAATGAACATAACTGAGATACACAATTTTATTGGCTTAGCACATTACTATCGGCATTTTTTCAGAATTTCGCCTGACTGGCTACCCCGCTAACCAAGGTCACACACAAATGAGTTAAGATTTTGTGGATGAAAAAATGTACAGAATTATTTGAATAATTGAAAATAATATTGGTCAGTTCTCCATTTCGACTCTTCCATCTAGAAGCTATGGATTTGTAATATACAGTGGTGCATCAAAGAATGGGACGAGTTGCGTCCTTATGAAAAATGATAATGTTATTTCTTATGCATCAAGGCAATTGAAGAATTATGAGAAAAATTATCTAACTCCTGATCTTGAGTTAGAAGTGGTAATATTTTCTCTGAAAATATGGAGTCATTATCTTTATGGGGAAAAATGTATGATATACACAGATCACAATAGTTTTAAATACATATTCACACAAAAAGAACTCAACCTGAGGCAAAAGATATAGCTCGAGTTACTCAAAGATTATGATTGTTGAATATAATACCTCCCAAGAAAGGAAAATATGGTGGCTAATGCATTAAGCAATAAAGATCATGGAATTATGACTCAAATTAGGATAGAGAGATATCTAATATTCATGGATATACTAAAGATAAAAATTAGAATTTTTGAGGAAGGGGAAACAACTTTCCTCTTTCAAGTGATTGCGAAACCATATTTACTATAGAAGATAAAAATCTCTCAATATGATGATGAAAATCTACACCATAAAGTTAATATTTTCAAGGATGGGAGATTGGAAGACATCGTGTATAAGGAAGGAGTTATTAAATTTGGGAACCAATTATGAATTCCATCAGTACCTAAGAAAAAAAGGGAACTATTAGATGAGGCTCAGAGATCAAATTTCTCTGTACACCCTGGTAGGAAAAATATGTATAGAGATATGAAGAAGAATTTTTAGTGGTATAATATGAAGCGGTAGATTGCTGACTACGTGTCAAGGTGCCTAGTTTGTCTACATTGTGAAGGAAGAGAGACAACATCCTTGAGGTGTGATGAAAACTGTACCTATTCCTATGTGGAAGTGGGACGAAATTACAGTAGACTTTTTCACTAGACTACTAAGGAAAAATAGAAGGAATGATGCAATATGGGTAATTTTTGATCTTCCCACAAAATCCACACATTTCCTTCTTATAAGAGAGGATTTACCACTTGAGCACCTGGAAATATTTTATATTAATGAGGTTTTAAGACTTCATGGTGCACCTCTATCAATTGTGTCTGATTGAGATCCCCATTTTGCATCAAATTATAGAAAAGTCTCCTGAAGGCATTGAATACTGAGCTTCGTATAAGTACTTATTATCACCCCCAAATTGAAAGATAGTTTGAAAGGACTAATAAAGCTCGGCAAGACATGTTGAGATCACGCTCTCTTGACTTTTAGGGTTTGTGGGATCAATACATGCCTTTGGTGTAATTTTCCTACAACAATAGTTTCCATTATAGTATGTTAATGTCCCCATATGAAGAATTATATGGAAAGAGATGTAGAACACAAACATGTTGGGAGGAAGTTGGTGAGAAGAAAATTATATCCCCAGAACATATTGAAGAGACCACAACAAAGGTTAAGATAATCCAAACCCATATTAAAGAATCCCAAGGTAGGTGGATAAGTTATGCTGACAACCGGAGAATGGATTGGGAATTTAAAGTGGGAGATCATGTATTTATAAAAGTTTCTCCATCGAAGGGTGTCTTAAGGTTCAATAAGAAAGGGAAACTGAGCATTAGGTACATCGGACCATTTGAAATTCTGGAAAGAATCAGAGCTATAGCTTATCGTTTAGAATTGCTTCTAAGTATATCCAATGTTCATGATGAGTTCCATGTGTCATTGTTGAAGAAATACATGCCAGAACCAATGCATGTACTCACCTATGAAGAAAGATAATTGGAATCATATTTTTCATACTATGAAGAGCCTTTTGGGATTCTTGACACAAGGGAGAAGATATTGAGAAATTAGAGAAATCATCTTGTAAAGGTTATTTAGAGACACCATAATATGGAGGAAACAACATGGCCATCAGTTAATTTTATGAAGAAGTACCACCCACATATTTTTTGTGGGATTTATATATAAAATTTCGGGGAAACAATTTTCAAAGGAGGGAATAATATAACATGCCCCAAATTTTATGGTATGGTTCTCTTAAATATATTCTATTTATAGCCTATATTTCATAATGCACTGTGTTCCTTTGAAACAACACTTGGTTATAACCTATCAATTAAAAATAAAATTTCATATTCTAGGTTTTGAATTTTAAAAAAACGATCATCTAGAGTTGTGACTATTAAGTCATTTAGAGTCTGATAGAACCAAAATGATTTTTTGATGAATAGTAACAAAACCTTATCAATAGTAATATGAATAGTAATATGACCATTATGAATAGTAAATAATGATAATATTTTATTTTCGTATGTTAATAAGATAATAAGATCTAAAGTATATTTTTAATGTGATATAAAACTAATTATACCTTTAAAATTGTTATTTTTGAATAATTTTTGATTTTATTTTAAAATTAAATTAAAAATAAATAGAAAATTATTTTCATAAAATAGAATTAAATTTGGAATTCTACATGTTGAAAAATGGTTTGGTGAGTTTTTGGGATTTTTCTAAAATACTTGAATTTTGTGAATAGTAAAAATACAGTTTTGTGTTTTCAGTAGTATAATGACATCATAATGTTGTAATAATTAAATATAAATGTCTAGTAGACTTATGTACTATATAATCTGGAACTGGGTGTCCCAAGTGGCTAAAAACATGGGAAAATACCATGGTAAAGCCCATGGGTTTTCAAAAACCACTAATGAGGTGTCCCTTTTAACTAATAAAAGACTCCCTCTTAATTACTATAAATAATCACACACCCCCTTCATTTTCTTTCATTAAGAACTAATTATACTCAAAGATCTTGTATTATTACCTCCCTAGGAGACCTTCTAGGGTGTCCTAAAGCCCCCAAGGTCCCAACCTTCATGTTTTGTGAATTACTCTCCAAGGTAAGGGAATTTACCACCCTTCTCTTTTCTTAAAGCATTCATTTTATGTTTTCTATTTTATTTTCAATTAGATTGTGTTGGTATATGTCATTATATATTCCCCTTTATATCCATATTATCTATGATTGATGAGATATCCCCTTCCTCTCATCAATCTATTTTATGAAATTTAATGTGACACCGTTAGGCTGCCGAATATTTCCTGAGAGATTTCTCAATTTTCTTCTATTTGAGTTCTTTTCTTTTATAAATCTTTATTCATATCCACTAATCCAAATGATATGATAATTATAGTACCTTACATGAATTTTAATTATATTATTCTAATGTAATATTTCATCATCACCTCTCTTTCCCCCTCCTCTTATACTAAAAATGAAATCACCGTCCGAGATGTGTTAATTTCTCACATTCAAGGACGACAAGATCTACATTGTCATTACCATGTTAAATTCTGGTCAAGAAACCATTTTTATGGATGAAACATATAATAATATATTTATTTCATCTCATTAATGTTCTGGTATCCTAAAACACTCATAATATAAAATAATAATACAAAACGAGTTCATTATGAACAAAAACGCCAAGTTAATCCAAACATTTGTAATTAACTTTTAACTAATGAATCGTCATCATGGTATATAACCCAAAATAATTATAAGATAATTTATATATCTTTTATGTCACTAAAAATATATATTAACTATTCTGGATTTTTAACCATATTTCGAAAGAACATCCATTCATGAATAACAAGTAAACAAATCATGAAAACCAAGGAAGAAAATGCTTCTAAAATAATAAAATTGAACCTCTTAAACCCATAAAAGGGCCATGAATGAACCAAATAAGGTTATAATAAATCAATTAAATGTATATGAGGTTATGGTAGTATTAATTAATGAAGCTAATTTTTTTTTATTTAAGACACTAAAACAAACAAAGTACACACTCGAGCCTAAGGTAAGGGGTTTCTCATCTCACTTTCATTTCTGTGAGATTTTCATTGTTCACCACTTATTTCATGTTTATGGTATATGTGTACTGCCATTTTATAAAAAATGAAATTATTTAATTTATATTAATGTTCTTCAATGATTCTTTTGATGGTTATTATTTTCTACTGATATGATTCGACTGATTATATTTTGGTAAGATACTTTGTGTCAACTACCTTTTGGTAGTGACTAACGTTGTATTATAAACATAATAATCATTATGTGGTTTACCTACTACCCATTTTAGATCCCTTTTAATTTGAAATTATATTTCTATTAAATATCATTATTCTCATATCATTGATATGTTTATATTCTAAATCGTATACCATTTTACATACGACTTCTATTTGGAATGTAGTTTTAACTATGGAAATATTGATGAATCTGTATCATCTATACTATACGGATAAAGGAAAGGAATATTGATATTTTATTAAATCAATTTATAGAGAATAATTTGGACTTTAAATGGAGGGTAGGGCCTGCTATAGCCCCTTGAGGCATAAGTAGTTCTGATGAGAAAAATCAATTGGTGACAGAACCTTTGAGTTTGTTTCTAAAAAATCAGACGGGATTTTACCCACCGAACTAAACCATTTTAACAGTAATATGTTATCAGGTGCCAGATACATGACTTACAACTAATAAGCATTTTATTTATTCATTATCAGTTATTACTATCCATGAGTTCTACACTGTGACAAAATTTTAGGATGCAATTTCATTCTCAGTTTATTAATGGCTTGAGTTTTTCATTTATTCACCACGCCATATTGTCTATGCCATGTTGTTTATGATTTAGTTATTTTGATTCATGATTACAAAATTTTTAACCCTTACTTAGAATTTGAGCTCACCCCTTTAATTTTTTTACCTTCAACAGGTGATGTAGATGAGATCATTTATTGAATTTCTATGGATGTAGTTTTTAGTTTTTATTATGTATTATATTTTATACCCTTTTACAACATAATTTGACTTACATATATGTATCTAGTTTTTTCAGGACTACTAAACTAATTGTTCATTTGATATTTCATTCCTTATAACCATTCCAATGTAATAAGTAATGCACTGGCTCTTGTCTAGAGGGATCATGGCATTACATTTTCCCAGTTTTTATTGAAAATTATTTGTGGGGGGAGAATGTAATACTCAAGATGCTACTATATCATGGTAAATTCTATATCATGAAAAAATTTCACAATGAATACTATAAATAAACATAATTCATGAATTTAATTTGAAATTAAATTTTAGAATTTCAAATTGACCAAATTGACCCCATTTTTATATTCAACATATTAAAATTATCTAATTATTAATTTTTGATCATTTTATGAAAATGTTTGTTTTTAAAAAAATCTGGTTTTAAATAATCAAATATTCATATGACTATATTATTATATAATAATGACCTGAAAGATTAAAAAAAATTAAGTGATAGAATTTGAATAAAAGAAATAAAATTATACATTTTATAATATTATTTATACTTAGAAAACCTATTGAAAATAAATTTTTAACTAGTGTAATATGATATTTTAATAAAAATTGTTTTTTATCTTTTCTTTGAATCATGTATCTTCATGGGGAGATTCAGTTTTTGTTTTTATTTAGTGCATCATAACATATGTTTTTTATAATAACGATATTTATTTATTAAAATAATTTTCCAATGTTATTTTACAATATATATAAATTAAAATTTTTAAAAATTATTTTTAAGGGAACTGTTTTTATAGTATTATGCACATTTAATTTTAAATTATATTTGATCACTTTAGAAATTATATTTTATAAAATTATTTTAAATCTGGAATCATAAAGATCATAATAGGTAATATAGTCAGTATTAATTATTTCCATAAAATTAATTAATAATCATAAAAACTAATTAATAGGATAAATGTAAATTAAGGTAAAAGTTAGAAAGTTAAAGGGAAAATCTCAAAGAACCTCATGGATGACCTAGAAGGATCATTTTAGATGCTTTTAAAAACAAAATATCCTTCCCTACCGATTTGTTTCCATTTTATTACCATTAATCCATGAATAATAACATAAAATTATTAAAAATGGAAGGGTTACTCCCAAAACTAACCTTCTCTTCACTTATAAAAGAGTAATATCTCCACCACATAAAGTCTCTAATTCCCTAAGATTTTATCCATTGAAATATAATATTTTTATCCTTCTAGAACATTATTACACTTCCAAAAGACTTTTAACCAACATATAGCATTATTCCGTCATTTTACAGGAGAATACCTACTGGAAATTCAAATCTTGGATGTGAGTATCCACTTCTTAGTATTTTCTACTTATATTTCATCATAATGTCCTATTATATCCATAACAATATAATTACAGGAATATAATTATTATAATGTGATTTTTTATATGAATTTAAAAACTATTATTTATTCCTCCCCATCAGTTATGAAAAAATAAAATCATCATTATTGTGTGTTTTTTGACTACTACCTCCACAAATCGAAGTCCTTTTTGATAATTCATATCATGTTCTATTTTAATAGAGGGATTGATTAATGAATTTGTTATATATAGTATACATAAGATTCCTAAATTTGAATTTACCATACAACATAATTTACTCAAATTATTTTTTAAATAAAAAATTTAATACTGTGTTTAACTACCAGCTACATGAAGTAAAATATTTCATTTTTATCTAAGTTAAACTTTTATTTATCAAACCATATATTTATCATACTTACCACCTTAAACGTATCAGTATAGTTTAATTAATATTTCATAATAATGACATTATTTATCAAAAAACCACTTTCATAATCCTTATCATCCATTAATTATAGTAATTTTGTGTTTTGGTTTTCTTGACCATCTACTTGAATAATGATATAAAAATACATAATGGATAACTATGGGAACTTAAATACACATGATATTCAAATATAATAAAAATATTAATAATTTATTCAATGGTTGTGAAATTTTTATATTAATAATTTATGTTACAATTGAAACACTATCTTCTATTGGTAAAATTTCCCAAATAAGAAGACCTTGATTCCACATTCTTGTAACATAACTAAACAATTAATGGAAATAAAAAATATAATTATAAATAAATAAATTTTAACTATTATAGTATCATATATATCATATAATTTTGAAATTTTGGAGATGAATAAATATAAACACATCTTTTACGAAACAATTACAAACGATCAAAACAACGAACATATGATATGGTGAAAAGAGGTAAACTATCTAGAATTCAAAAAGGGAATAACTATATTAGAATATTGTAATTGATAATAGATATAAGTAAAGATATAATTTAATTTAATAAGTAAAATATATTTTTAAAATAGGTGGTTAATGTACATTTAAGTAATTATATGAAACCATTAAGTTTTTCCCATATAATTTCATCTCTTCGAGATATCTTTGGTATTATGTACCAAATTGAATTTATGTTGTACATATAATTCCTAATTGAGATTTGATATCTATAAATGAATTTTATTTATGTGTTTTTATTATCAATTTGAGTCCCTCTCTTACAATATATTTTTATTGAATTTATACCCAACCCATATGTGGGTTTTCCTTCTCAAATTTCATTCCTTGGGAATCATGATATATTCACCATGTATTACATATTCTATAGTGCATAAATTTCCAAGTAATAACTTTTACCATATTCCTCATGAAATTAAAGGGTTTCAGTAGGATATATTGTTATCCCATGATTATATTATTTTGATTCAAGAGTTCTGAAAAACATTTTAAAACTTAACATTTTCCAATGTAGAAAAAACTATCCTATGTTTTGTTAAATTAAATGAATATGTTTTTTGAATAAAAATATTTCATATCTGGATACAAGAAATAGGATGCTTCTATGGAATTGGAGAAACTAGTTGTATTCACCCCAAAAAGGTTGGTTCAATATTGAATCATCATTTTCTATGATACATGTAGAGTGGGCCCAAGACTACACTCCTAATTGGACAATGTTGGTGATGTGCTTTGAAATATTCACAGAATCATAATGAACGATTATGAAAGATTTTTTTTTCTACCATTTCCTTGATCTCCTAAAAATTTAAACTATTTATTTTAATTAATATCTTCTATGGATTAAAAAACACAGTATACACACCTCACTTATATATTTATTTAGTAAGGGCACCTCATATTATTTTTATGATACCCCGATTATTTTATATTGATTAAGGCATATTATCATAGAAATAAACAATATTACCCTGAATTTAGAGATATCTGTTTTTTTATTTTTCAATATATGGATATATCAATTTTTATTCAGATAGAGGTTCCCTAGGGAATAGAATTGGATATCTAGTTGACTCTTATAGTGAATATATTATACGAAATAAGGTGAAGGGTTGGTAATGGGATTATATATCCCCTCTATGCATCAAAATATCTCATGGGACAAAAAATCTTGGATTATGGTTCATACCTATCCCCATATCAGTATATTTTCATGGCACAATTCCTTGAAAAATGTTTTAATATACAAAATTATGCATTCCATCAGTCTGAGATAAATTAATATTGT
Organism: Viscum album; assembly: GCA_963277665.1. Lineage (NCBI taxonomy): Eukaryota > Viridiplantae > Streptophyta > Magnoliopsida > Santalales > Viscaceae > Viscum > Viscum album. Next base: position 254,549,577 of record OY728127.1, read on the forward strand.
TATACATGTTTTCATTTATATTCATGAATAGATAGTTACCTAAATATAAAATGATTATGGATTCATGTTGTTTACTTATTCCATCCATATCACTTATTCAAATTTTTTTATGATAGATTATGCTTTATGATACTCCTTACAAATCATCTGGGATCACATTAATCATTTTCCATTATCTAAGAATTTAAGAGGAGAACTAAATATAATTTTGGATGATATTATGGATGGGAGAATAATGTTCTCAAAATGTGTTCATGTTGTATCTTATGTTTTTAGAATTAATATTTGTATGTATCTATAATTACAAGACTACTAATTTATTGGATTCGATGGTGGAATCATGTATTCTATAAAAATAATTTAATATAACCATTGGCTCTGAGTCTCTAGTGTCCAGGATTTAATACTCCCCACCTTTTTTCATTTCATCCTAGAAGATGATATAACTAGAGCTATGAAATGATAATGAAAAAAAAACATCCCCACATGTAAATCAACTTAAAATAACATATAAAACCACTAATTTTGAGATTATATTACTAAAATTACTCAAAAAAATCAATTTCTATAAAGGATAACACGATTATTCCTCTTTGGAGACACCATATCCATTCAATCATAATTTCCAAAGAAAGTGGAAACACTAATCTATCTTTAAAAAACTACTCAACCAACATTCTTCAAATAAATCCCTCGTAGAGTGTTTTTCTTTGTCATGGAATCAAGTAAACCACCATAAGCCTCCAAAATTAACCCCCTATAATTTTTCAAAACATTAGGCTAACTATGGTGGAAGCTCTCTTCTCCTGACCTTTTAACTTGTGTTTTAGATGGTCTTTATAGATAGAAACCAATATATGAATCACAACCATTAGAGGAGAAAAACAAATTTTATATATTGAAACTGGAAAAGATAAAAGGCCACATGATTTACATAATCACATCAGAAACCTCTTGCACTAACAAAAAATAATGCACAAACTATAACTTCACAATTATTTTACATAGTGGAAATATGTTTCATCGATGTAAACATCGACGCTAGGGAAATGGGAATATTATTGGAGGCCCATATCATTAAAAATTATAAAGAATTTTTTTCCATTAATTGAAATAAGGGAAATAACATTATATTTTGAGATAAAAAAAATTAATATCTGTTATGGAAAGGAGAAAATTATTTTGATGTAAAAACACGGATAGGGAAGAAAAACACATTCAATGAAATATGAATTATTATTAACAAAATTGGGTTTTAATAAAACAACAGAATCATAAAAGAATCATAATTTAATGTGAAGAATAATTTACTAGGAAAATAAGGTGTAAATACATACTAAAAAATCATATGATATAATTGACATATTAGGAAATATAATAGTCATGAATGTGTGATTATGACACAAGGAAGAGAATTGATACATCAAAAACCATAAAACCATTTGTGATATTTGAGTCAAAAGTCATTGTAATATTGAAAAAATAAATTTCTATAAATAACATGAATTAATTAAATTAGTATAAAAAAGATTATTAGGCTATATATACCCAATAGAAATAATGAATTTTAATATAATATAAAAACATGTCTTAGTGAAGAGATGTTTAGAGGAAAAACCTTTACGGCTTAAGTAATATTTGAATAAATTCCCTTTGGGAGGTATAATATAGAATAAAACATTTAATATCATGAAATATAATATAATAATCATAAAAAATATGACATAGGATCATTATTTACACTATTTAACTGAAAACATGGTTTATATCATAAACAAGTCTCAAAGATAAGAGTCTGAGATTAAGACCCCAACCATGTTTAATTTATTAGTTGATCACACTCAAACCTATTGTAATTAAATAATTACTAACCTAATATACTATTTTAAATTAGTAATAATAAACATTATCCATTTATGATAATTTATATTTATATTTATTATGTATACAATAATTTATTATAGCACATTATGACCATTTGGTTTTAATAACATTAACTATTTTTTTCATGTTTAATAACTTTGGTATCATTAGATACGATTTGACCCAAAGCTCATTATTTTCATATAATTTAATATTCATAAATATATAAAATAATAATTATTTAAAACGTATTACCTCATTCTATATGTTTTTTATTAAGTTATGTGAAAAAAGAGTTGGTAACAAATTATTTCGAAAATTGTAATCGAAAAATATACTTTAATAATAAGATACAAATTAATATATTATTTCCAAAACCATAATGTAAACATAAAAAAATTAATGTACTATAATAATATATTTTTAGGTACCCAAATATATCTAAAATTTAATTTTAAATCAGTTTCACATACTTGGTTAAATCAACCTAATCTTAAATATGCTTCAACTCGATTGAAAAGTATGGTAAATGAGGTGTTTATTTGGAAAAAATATCATTATTAAAAAAACTCAAATGATACTATTTTTATTTATTTCACATGATGAACCAATTATGAATATTGTTAGAAAACATATGAAATTCATGATGAAAATGGAAAATGTTTCATCGTGGAGGCTAGAGTCCCCATGTATGCATGTTTAGCATTCATGTATCTAAATGCATGAGTGAGGGTAAAGTTGGATGTTTAATTTCCAGTTTAGAATCATAATTAAATTTTATTTATCATTTTTACTCACCATTATCACTATTGAGACCATTAATAACTAGTATCAATGGAAAAAACAAATGACATGACTTTGTGGATGCGATAGCCCATGAAACACACTAAATATATTATTTTTTTGTTAAAAGTGGATCAAAATTAATAAAAATTGTTTGTAACATTATTAAAAAAAATATAATTATTATTCTTATGTTTTCATATTTCTATGGTTATATGATTTTTAAGAGTTATATATTGATGGAAAACATAAGAAGGAAATAATATCAACATTGGAGACTAGATATTTCATAAGAAGATCCCTTGAAATTAAAGGACATAGGAAAATAATTAGTGAACTAGGGATATTTTTTTGAATAAGCTTATAGTTATGGTAAAATTACAGAGTTTCATGGTGTAAATATGATGTTAATTTCATCTTTGGATGGTTGATGTTGTACCCTTTTATAAGGCATGAAATGGGGCACTTTTGGAAATAATAATCAATTATTAATAAATTCTTGACACTATTCAATGGTCAATGAGTAAAATGTGGAAAAGGATGGGTTTTGGAACAAGATAATTTCTAAATAAATCTCATACATTTATTTTTATACAAGGAAATAGTGATTGAATTATTTTTTTTCTATCATCCTTTTACCCAAATTTAGTTTTACATTGTTAATTGAATTTTAAACATATTAATTAATATCAATTGAAAGAAATTAAATTGAAATTTTTTAAATAATTTTATACTTTTGATTACAAATTTTGAAATCATTTTAACACATAAAATTTATAAATGTGTTAAAAGTTAATTTTAAAATTACCATGTTTAATCGATTAAAATACTCATTAGATAAATAAATTTTTTAAGAATTTAATTTATATATTACATAAAATTATATTGGATTTTTATTTAAATAACATAAATTGTTTTATTAAAAAATTTTTGGATTATTTAAAGGAAAAATAATACTAAATTTAACTATATAAACACTCAATCAGAGTAAAAGACAAAAAAAATATTTTTTTACTAATGTAAATTTTGATGTGATGAATTTAAAAAAAATATTTAATAAAATTTAAATTATAATATTTTAAATTATAACATCATAAAATATATAATATAAAGAAATTTTTTTTATTGAAAATTAAAAAGTTCAATTTAAATCATATTAAATTTTTTATATTCTTAATAATTAATTTATACCCTCTTAGAAATTAATATAGTATTATTAATACTTAAATTTTAATATATTGTTATTGTTTATCTTGGTTTTAGTGTGAGAAAAAAATTATATAAGACATTATTCATTTCAAAGGATCCAAAATCTTGGGTCATTATGGAACAATTCACGTAAAATCCTAATCTATTATAATTTTTGATGCCTATGTATCCTAGAAGGGGAATATAGGGGAATCATAATTTTAAGGAAACTGATGATTCCAAACACTATAGAATAGATAAAATAATTTCAAGATGTTTAATCTATATATTCTAAATTACCATAAGTATTAGGTAAATTAAGAAGACTCGGTCCCCAAAACATCTATTCATGAAATCCACATAACCCATGAAGTTCGAGGTTCTTGGAACATTAAATATTCCATTAAGTCTAAAGTTTATTTCAATTTGAAACATCACAAGTAAAAGTAGACCCCATGTTGTTGATGAATAACGAGTCTCATAGATTTTCACATTTTTCTTGATTTCAATAACTATGTTGCCTCTAGAAGCTATGGGGAGTCCGCTCACCACTGAAGCATTCTCTCAGGCTGAGGTAGAATTATCATTCCAAGTGTAATGATAATAACCTTATGTGGACATAGGCTAACTCAAGATATTATTTATGGTATCTATATTTACTATAATTATAATTATTTTAAACATCAGCCAAGACATTATTAATTCCCTTTCCATTAACTCACATAACCTCTCTAGTCTTATAATCGATGATCTTATCCCCTAAAAATTTAGGGGGGGAGGGTGTCAACCTTAGTGGAGTATCTTGCACCCCATCTGAGTTCATTGGAAATAAGGGATATTTAATCCATGGAAAAAAGATCCCATAGCCTATAATAGTAAGAGGAATATAGACCCTATATGAAATATAAGTAGAGGATCCCATGTCCCAACCTCATAGTAGAGATTACTAACGCTAATTAGTAATTGAAATAGGTTAATAAACCTTCCTCTCCATTTAGAGCGGTTTACCACTTGTTTTATATGTAAAAAAGGTCAAATATGATCTCAAAGATGTTGGTATGGCTGATCAATCACACATAATCATATGTTTCATACTGAACACTAATTAAATAGACAATTATCACATTCTATGTATAAATGCACTTGTAGGGGACTCTAGATGTTCCTAACATATTGAAAAATAAGTACATGACATGTTCTAGGATTACACAATATTTCCTCTCATTTCAAACACATTTTCACGTATTTCCCCTTAACTTGGAATGTAATATTAAACATGAAAACATGTGATCCCTATGTCATGTTTTGTTGGGTGAGGGATCGACACTGAGAGTGTCTCTCTTTTAAAATTTTATTCCACTTGGTGTAACCTTGGTTGTATCATGGGAATCCATGGCTATGTAGAACACCTGGTATTCCTGGGTGTGTAATCCATAAACATGTTGATCATGTCCATCCATTATCACATTCTATGTGGTCCCGTAATAAGACCAAGTAAAAAATTTCTCCACTATAAACCCAAGAGTCTTGAAAACCAGAATCCCATGGTGTGTGTTCTATATGAATACATGTCATGGATTCTTAAAATTTCTAGTTGATTAGCTTCATCTCTAAGATTCAACAGATTCATCATTATCATAATTATTTCTACTACACATCCTAAAAGGCATATAGACCATCATAATTAATATTCCACAAGTTGTATTCCGACCACTATTCTTTAGAAAAATAGATTGTCCCCACCTCTCAATGGTGTCCCGTCACCCCAAATTCCCTACATTGTGAAGATATAATATCTCATTATCTTCCTCAAATTTTGTTTCCTATAATGATACTACACCATTCTTGGAACTAAAAATATAATCCCACAACAACGATCTAAAAATTAAATGTTCGACCACACAATTAGTCGAAACAATGGATAGACAAAATATTGGTGTTGAATGCACAAAGAACATAGGTAAAAATGAAAAACCATGATGGTGAGTGGAAATAACTTTTGTATGTGGTAGGCTATTATATTTTTTTAGATAATCTAATGAATCAAATAAATAACAAAATTAAAAAAAATATATAAATTGATAGGTCTTCACAATTATAATCATGGATTTGATTATAGGAAAAAAATTACCATAAAACAATGATATCAAAAATGGGGAAAAAATACAAGGATGAATATGAAAGAATAATCCAAGAAAAGATGACCTATATAGATGAAAAACAATTTCATCTATTTTTTTTAATTTTCACATGATCCAATCATTGACATCGATGTTTATCTAGTCTCCATCGTCACATTTTTCATCATTACTATGATCTTGCTTGTTGATATTGTGAATCCAATCTTGATTCAGTGTTGATCTGTTTCTTTCATGGAAAGTTCTACCTATCTATCTATTGGGTTATTTTATTGACCAAAGAAGATAAAACTAGGGATAATTCATAATGATATTTTAATGGGTAATCCAGGGTTCACACAACCAAAATTCATGGTAAAAATTAATTAATCAATCAATGCTCACAATAGTAAAATGTCAAAAACTCTAGGGAGAACTAAATATAAACCACACATGTGGGAAACACCGATATTTCATATTCAACTAAAACATTAGTTTCTCTATCAAATGTTCTATTTTGGAGATAAATTATTTTATTGAAAAATATTCACGTGTAAGAAAAAATATTATATTATTATTGTATTATTATTATCAAAGCACAGTACCAGTCATATTTCAAGGTCATCTCCACAATACCTTATATAAAAATTATTTAAAATATTATATATTCTTATATAGGAAAGATATTTGTTCTGACACCACCATCTGAGTTCTAGGAAAAATATTTATATAAATTATATAATTAAATATCCAATAAAATACCCTATAATCCTCCCCGAGACTAAACATAACACCCTGGGTTCATCGAAATCATAAAATTAGTTTTTTGAGGTCATATTATATTTTATATTTATCGTTATACCCCTGTATAGGTCCTAGGAAATTGTAACCTCAATATTGAGCAAACACATGGAATGGAAAAAATATGGGTCACTAAAACCTCCCCACCTTAAAAAAATCATCCTTAAATCCGTTAAATGAGAAATCCAAAAAACAACCTGAAACAGAAAACTTTATTAAATCACATGTAAAACATCCACCATTTTATATGAAATTTTAATGTGGACTCATAATATTTATCCCTATGTAAGAAAACCCTATTTTTCATCCTAAGATACATAGACTATAGTATATCATTATATAAGAAGTGAAAAAATGAATTTGTACCAAACAAAACTTAGTCATCCTCCATGCTGGAAAGATATACCCTAAAAATATTTGTTCTAACTCATGGGATCAAATATTCCCCAATATGTAACTTGTAACACCCTGACCCTAGTTACCTAGATTCGGTGCATTATTACATAAAATTGGCATGATCACAAAAGATCAAGTCTCGAACGACCTGTTGAGATGGTATGTGAGTATGATATACTCTATAATACCAAATATAAGATCGAAATAATAGAGATAATGAATCAAATATCTAACGATGCTTAAAATACAAAAGGGGGGTGAATTTTATTCTTTAAAAAATTCCTTTGGAACTTTTAAAGATGGCTTTGTTTAACAAAGCTAAACAAAGTAATTCACAAAACCTCTAAGTTCTATACACTTGCTAGATTCAGGAAATATGATTCCGAGAATGTGATTCCAGAAATATGGTTCTGGAAAGTGAATCTTAATGAAATTTTACAACTACAAAGATTCTACCATAAAGTGTATATAATATTACTAAATCAATTTACAAGTATAAAATGTTTAAGATAGTTATACTTTCCTTAACATATAAAATTGCAATAGAAAACTTGTAACAAAACAAGTAACAAGTAGTAAATATTTTAGCCTAAATAAAAGGGTATCCAACAACCTTGGATAAAGGTCCCTTGATTTATACATTCAAGAAAGTTTGTCTTACCCACACTAGGGTAAGCCCTTGATACGAAGATCAGAGTCGGTCTTGCTATCCCCACAAGCCCTCAACTTCAAGGTAGTCGGCACCTCTATCTTCTTTAGCAAGGAAGCCCTCAACTTCAAGGTAGTAATCACCTCTATATTCCTCAACAAGGAAGACCTCAACTTCAAGGTAGTTAGAACCTCTATCTTTCTATCCCCAAAAGCTCTTGATTGTACACATCAACAATCGGAGTCACACAAAGCAAATCTGAACAAGAAGTTCCGTACGCACTATGTATGAGAGTCTCTCTCTAGAAATCACTTCAACAACATGTAATCTCTAGAGTCATAGAACATTCTTTCAAAGTTATGAGATCTTTTAAATGAGCTCTTATTTATTGGCACAACTTCAACGGTCGGCTCCCTCTTTCAACAGACATATTTTTCATTGAATTTCGGAGGGTCCTATACATGTGTCACTCAAACAACGGTTAGTTAATAACTGAATGCATGAAATCATTTTATAACAAAACAATTGTAAGAAAAAATATGGTTACATAACTAAAATCCAATATTCAGAATGTATTCAAATGAAGGTTCAGAGTTTGAACAAAAATAAATTTGGAGTCTATAATACAAGGATATTCTTATTCTGTTATCTAGGAAATTTAGAACCTAAACTCTATAGAATTACAGAGTCTAAATATCAAGGAAATTTTGAATCAGGATTCACAATAATTTGGAACCTAAACTTACAACGTTTAGAGTCAGAGTTCATGAGAATTCGGAGTCAGAAATCATAAGAGTTCGGAGTCTGTATTCATAGAACTCGGTGTCAAAACTTGGAAGAGTTAATAACCAAAATTCATATTTCGAATTCGGAGTCAGAACTCAGAAGAGTTCACAACCAGACTTCGGAATCATAATTCGAGGTCAAAACTCAGAAGAGTTCGTAACCAAAATTCGTATTCAAAATTCGGATTCAGAACTAAGAAGATTTCGTAACCAAAATTCTGAGAATTTGGATCCTAAAAAAATGCTTCATATCTAGGTAATTATAAGATTTCAAGGTTTTGCTTATAAACAAAATTTTACACTCAGAAAAATTATGATATAAACAATGAAAACATGGTAAGTATAAATTTATTTGGGGAAGAAAAATTTTCCTTATAGAGGTAAAACACATTGAGAAAAGATATTTTCCTTGAGATAAGGTGTTTGTGATTTTCAAAACAAGAAGGAATGGTAAAGTCATAAGGAAACCTTAATTACTCAATAATCTCCCAGAGTGTGATGTAATGGAATAGTCATAAGGAATACTTTATTAACTCAACAAGACCAATTAGTTTAGCAGCCTTGGAAATACTAGATACATTCATATGTTTTACATTACATTATAAAATAAAAAACTACAACAACATAGTCTCCATAGGCCACACTCATATCCCTTATAATATACCTGTAAGTCAGTCATAATATACTTCTTCTCATCTTGGAAAAAATATAACATAGAAATGGGTGATCTCAGATGCTCAGTAAGGATAACAATATAGAAGAAACTATTATAAATAAGCATAAACATTTAAGGAAATGTAATACTAAAACAAAAGCTTTTTAAACATGAACTTCAGCATAATATTGAAAATAAAAAATCAAATAATTCCTTATACTTATTCACATAGATATTCTACAAGTCAAATAATCACATGAAATATCAATAGCCACTTTTATAATGATAGAATTCATAATGCCAGACTTCATAACCACATAGTCAAGGACTTGTACCAAGACTACAAATAAGATTTTTTCAAGGCCTTATTCCAAGACACTAGTATGTCTCGTGAGACCTGCTGATGCATCGAGGAGCTATAACGAGCTCCACCAATCACTTACTAATTCCAATTAATTCCTCATATGAAAAGGTTTAAACATAACATAAACATTCGTATTAAAACTAGCACACAAATTGTCAACACTTTATCCATAAACGATGAATGGTGTAAAAATAACACATCCATAGTCAAACATATCACAAAACCATCAATACAATATGGATGTTTTGTATCATAATAAATCAATTTCAAATATGCTTAAAATCCATCCAATGATGTTGACATAGATGAAATCAAAACTTTTTTTAGAGAAATATCTATTTATATTTTAAAATCATTTAAAAGTCAAATAATTATAAAAGAAAAAATTTATTTTTAAAATATTCTTATAAGTTTGTAAGGGAGGCTTCGACGATGTTATAACGGTAGAAAATAGCCGCACCCACTCTATAAGTTAAAAAAACATTCTTACCTTAATTTTGTCGAAAAGGTCATAAGGTACCTTGTTTGGAAAAAGACAGAAAGATTCCTTTCAAAACATATAAGGTCAAATAAGTGTATAAATTACTTTAACCCATTATCTAGTAAATAGTGAAAATGTTTTGTAATAAATTTTTAAGAAAACATGGATGTGGATGAGAAAGAGGTCCCAATAGATATTTACGTAAAAACAACCTCAGATAATAATGATATAGTGAAATTAACTATTACCTTGTACTTTTCCAGGGACGAGGGTAGGGTAAAATATTGTATAATGGTGAAATAATTGTTATTAAACAATTCAAGAACCATATACATTAATATGTTATCATATATGATCTTCTAACTTTTATTTGTTAATGATATTTTAGTAGTATCATCGTTTCGGGTGTTAACTGATTTGTTTTCCTTTATATGATTGGTTATGTCAGCCATGTTTTTTATGGATTCGATGTATTTGATTCATATAAAAATGATATTATGTTAATAAACATTATTTTTAATAAAAAAATGAAAATTATTCTTGAATGATTACGATGGGGAATGAATCTAATCGTGTTTGTGGAGACTGTAATCTGTACGTACGCCCGAGTAAAAATATCATTCTTTTGAAATTAAATTCATATATAATTGGATGGTATATCATATATATGGAATCATTATCATGTAATATTTGTTATTTTCATCATTTATACTCATTATTATATGCATCCAAATGATTAAGTGTTTGAATAACAAACTACACCACGACGTGGAGACAGTAATCCGTACGTACGCACGTATGGTGACTTTTTATTTATAGGATAGATAGAATAATGAATATGGTTTTACCATTTTTATTATAACATCACAGTATATAAAAGATTCTAGAGTTATTATTTTATAATTTAAATAAAAAATAAAGAGGAAGTGTAAGAAAAAAATAACTTGAAAGAGGTGATGAAATATTGACCTCTTCTTCGGGTTCTTCCTTTTGATTGGATCAAAAGGGATACTTAGGTTATCTTTTTGACTAAAGGAATGCCTCTAGGATGAATGGAGGATAGTTGATAGGTTATTTGGGTAGGGTTTGTCCAAGCCAAATGGCTTTTAAGGTGTGAATTTGAGAGAAGGGGAGGTTCCCTTTTATAAGAGAGGTGAGGGTCACTTTAGAAAAATGTTGAAATATTATTTTATAATAAAGTAATTTTCAGTTACTAATAGCTCCAAAATTAATTATTTAAAGGATATGGTGGGTATGGTTCGAAAAATTCTCATCCAATTGGTTATAGATAGGTTTAGGTCATCATATTAACCTTATCTTTTAGATTTAACTCATAGTTAAATAGTTTGACATTTACCAAGTCTCTTTGTATTTTTATATTATATGGTTAATAAACCTACTATAAAATCTCAAGAGAACCTAAAGTGGTTAATTAATGAAATATATAATATTATTTCATACCTTTGGAAGAACCTTAGATTTTTAGGAATGAAATAACAATTAATAATATAATATTTGTTTTAAAAACTAATTTATGTCAATTTTTTCCTTATTTGGTATTTGGTTTTTGTTAAATTGATTAAAAAATTATTACTTAAACAAAATTCATTTAATCAACCCAAACATGTCATATTAACCTATAAAATTATTTTAATTCATAGAAAGTCTCAAATTACATTTATTTTGGAATTTATAACATCAATTATGTTAATATGTCATTAATAAGGTAATTACTGCATCATCATTATGTCATAAATAAATTAAATTATTTAAAGTCTAAAAATTATAAATAAAATACCAATATGTAGGAAATCATTTTTTATTTCTAATGAATATTTATTTTCTAATTTATCTTATGTATAACCCTATATTAAAAATGTTTTTATTTTTAAACTCTGATTTTATCTTTTTAACTCTACTTTAAATAAAATAATAATAAATGTCCTAATCTAATCCATGTTGAACAAAGGGGATCATATTTTAATCCTAAGGCCTTTTTAGTTGATTTAAACTCATCCAATATAATTAGGACATGGTTTAGGGTAATTATAATATCATTTTTACCCTTAATTACCCTATTTACATTTTACTATGGTAAATAAAACTAAAAAGTTACTATTCACCCAAAATTATTTTCATCTTATTGAAAAAAAATTTGCATACTAGTATTAACTATGTCTCTCTGATTTTTGAAATTCAACTCACAGAAGCGGTAAAATTAAGTCTTATACAAATTTGCAAATGCTCCTAAAGGGTGGGTAAAAGACGGTAAATAGTTCGATAAAATTTTATATATCTAAACTTTTTATAAAATGACTCCAATGTATTACATTGAACATATATATGTATTATGTATCTATTTTGACCTAAAATAAATTAAAATAATATATTAAATTTCTTAAATAAAAAGTCGGTTTTAACTAATAACACAGTGTTTTTTACTTTTCATCAAACAAATTGCATGTTTTCAGAAAAATACCAAAAGATCAACCTAAGCTAATTTCGATATTGCGAATCCAAAAATGAAGTCCATTTTTAATGATAAAATTTATTAAATTTCAAAAAGTGGGTATTACTATTCATATTGGCATGTTTTATTGGTCGCGGTGTGTTAGAATCTCGAAGTTGCGTACAATGTAAGCTATTGCATTATTCCAAGGGAAATGTACCGTGGAAGCATGGGGTGTTACATTATTCTATCCTTTAAATAATTTTGTCCTCAAAATTTCTATAATACTACCACCGAAAAATATTTGGGTGGTTCTTCATCATAAGTTCCTCTGTTTCCCACGTTGCTTCTTCCATCTTATGGTTTCTCCATAGAACTTTTACCAGACGAGTCATCCAGTTTATCAGTACTTGTTATCTTGTATTAAGAATTTTGACAGGCTCTTCACAATAAGACAGATTAGGTTCTAGTTCAATTTCCTTATAGGTGAGTACATGCGCTGGGTCAGACATATATTTTCTCAATAGTGATAAATGGAACACATCATGAACATTGGAGAATGTTGGAGGCATTACCAAATGATAAGCTACAACTCCAATTCTTTCTAGAATTTCAAAAGGTCTGATGTACCTGAGACTCAATTTATCACTCTTACCGAAACTTATAACACCCTTACATTGAGATACCTTCAAGAAAATATGATCTCTTACGTGAAATTCCAAATCCTTTATTCGGTTATCCACATAGCTCTTTTTCCTACTTTGGGCTTCTCTAATGTGGGTTTGTATAACCTTCACCTTTTCCAATGTTTCATCAATAAGTTCTAGGCCTATAAGTTTTCTTTCACCAACATCATCCCAACAAGTGGGTGTAATACATCTCTTTCCATATAACTCTTGATATAGTCCCATATTAATACTTGAATGGAAGCTATTGTTATAGGAAAATTCGACCAGAGGTAAATATTTATCCCACGTACCTTGAAAGTAATGTGAGAAGGATGTCAACATGTCATCTAAGGTTTGAATAGTCCATTCTGATTTTCCATCAGTTTGAGGGTGGTAGGAAGTGCTCAAAGGAAGTTCAATATCTAGGGATTTATGAATACTTTTCTAGAATATTGATGTAAAACAGGGATCACAGTCCGAAATAATCGATCACAGTACTCCATGAAGTCTGAAAACATCATTAATATACAGTCTTTATAAATTTTCAAGTGGTAGATCTTCTCTTATAGCAAGAAAATGTGTTGACTTGGTAAGATGATCAATAATGACCCATATTGCATTATTCTTTCTAGGAGTCTTTGGTTGCACCATGACAAAGTCCATCATAATATTATCCCATTTCCACTCAGGTAAGGGAAGAGGTTTCATGAATCCTCCAAGATTCTTCCTTCTAGCTTTCACTTGTTGAAAAACCATACATCTTGTAACAAAATCAGTAATCTCCCTCTTCATGTTGTCCCACCAAGGATGTTCCCTCAAATCTCTATACATCTTGGTGCTACTAGGGTTTATAGAGAAATTGAAGCTATGATAATCATCTACCAATTCCATTTTTAGATCTGGTATATTGGGAACACAAAGCCTCTTCCAAAATTTCAAAATCCCATCTTCATATATAAAGTCACTCAATCTCCCATCTTTCACTGCATTAATCTTCTTTTGAAACTCTTCATCATCATCCTGAGAACTTTTTATCCTTTCTAGTAAAGATGGTTTGGCTACCATTTAGAAAAGTTTTGATGTTTCACCTTCCATGGTTATTCCCATATCCAGTTTCACGAGATCCTTGAAAATTGGATCCTTTTCAACTCTCATCCTATTCAAATATCCATGATCCTTTCTGATCAAAGCATCTGACACCTTATTTTCCTTCCCCGAGTGGTATTTTATTGTGTAATCATAATCCTTGAGTAGCTGAAGCCATATACTTTGCCTCATGTTGAGTTCCCTTTGTGATAAAATATACTCCACACTCTTATGATCAGTATAAATATCTCATTTTTCACCATAGAGATAGTTTCTCCATATTTTCAAAGCAAATATTACAGCTGCTAACTCAAGATCATGAGTAGTATTGTTTTTCCCATGAATTTTTAGCTATCATGATGCATAGGCAATAACTATATCATTTTTCTTAAGGACACAGCCAAGTCCTTTCTTTGAAGAATCACTATAAATAACAAACCCATCATTCTCTAATGGTAGAGTCAAGATAAGAGAATTGACTAATCTTCTCTTCAGTTTTTCAAAAAAATTCTTTACACTCTTTTGTCGAAATAAATTGAACCTCTTTATGTGTGATCTTGGTTAATGGGTTAGCCAATCAGGTAAAATTCTAGACAAAACACTGATAATAACCTACTAAACCAATAAAACTGTGTCCCTTAGTTATACTCATCGGTGCTGGCCATTCTTGGATTGCCTTGGTGTTTGAAATATCAACTAATATTACACCCATTGAGACAATATGGACAAGAAATGAAATCTCTTAAATCTAGAATTCACACTTTCTAAACTTCACATATATTTAATTTATTCTGAGGGTTTTTAGAATGGTGCGCAAGGGATTTTCATGATATTCATAGCTTTTGGAGTATACCAGGATATCATCAATAAATACCACTACCAAGTCATCATGATATTATATGAAAACTCTGTTCATTAGATCCCTGAAAACCGAGGGTGCATTATTCAGCCCAAAAGGCATTACTGTAAACTCAGAATGCCCATACCTGGTTCGAAATCCTGTTTTCAAGATGTCTTCCTTCTTCACACACAACTTCTGATATACAGATCGAAGGTCAATATTTGAAAAATATTGAGCTCCATGAATTTGGTCGAATAAATCATCAATGTGAGGTCGGGGATACTTGTTCTTTATTTTTATAGCATTTATATTATTGTAGTCAATGCATAACCTCATAGATTCGTCATTCTTCTTAACAAAAAGGATAGGGGCGCCCCATGGAGAAACACTTGGTAGAAAAAATCCCTTATTAATCAATTCCTTTTATTTTTTCTTTAGTTCCCCTAATTAAATAGTAGCCATACTATTAGGGGTCTTTGATATGGTCGTTGAACTAGGAATTAAATCAATGGAAAACTCAATTTATCATTTTGGAGGATGTCCAGGTAAATCATCTAGAAACACATCAACAAATTTTTGCACAATAGGTACGTCCTCTATTCAAACATTCTTTTCCTCCGCCATAATTATTTCATTCTTATCCTCCCCAATAATTGAATTTAGTAGATCTACTAGGGGTTGATCTAGATAAGAATAAATTGGTGACGTTTCTGCTCTAAAGATAACATACTCCTTATCATCATCAAAAAAATGTAACATCCTTCTTCTTACAATAAACTTTCTCATTTTGGTCTGAAAGCCAATCCATACCGAGGATTATATCAAATTCAATCATTGGTTCGATGATGAGATCAGTAGATAAAAAAAATGTATGCACCCTAATGGGAACTGCTTCACAAAAGTGTGTTGCGATGATACTTCCCTTAGGTGGTTTGAAAAATAACTCCCCTGTTATGTCAAATTGAAAATATCTAATTTTCTTAGCAAACTAGGATGATATGAAACAATGAAATGATCCAGAATCAAATAAATCATTGGATAAACTTGAGGAAACCATTAAATTACCTTCCACCACATATTTCAAAGCTTCTACCTCAGCAGCAGTGATCACATAAGCTTTTCCTTACTCCCCTGGCACGTAGGAAATTCATTTTCATAATGCCCATTTTCTCTACAATTCTAGCATTCAACATTGACAGCCACTTTCTTCCCCTTTCAATCACTAGCTTGGTGGCCTTTTTCACCACACTAGTAACATACTACCATTCCATTCATGCAAGTACCAGAGTGTTTCTTCCTATATTTACTAAAATATGGATATTCATCTTTTCCCTTATTCCCCTTATTTCCATTTCTATAGTGTTCAATAGATCTCTTATTCTACTGATTTGCTTTAATGTCATAAGAGTTAGATAATTATATATCTATCTTGATATCACATGATACAATATCTTCTTATGATGAGAAGGATTGTGAGACTAATGCTCGATGAAGAAATGATATTAACCCATCAAAGAATTGATAAATCTTACCCCTTGGGTTATCTATATAATCTGCTGCATTTGTTGCTAACATTGTAATGTTAGCCTCATATTTAGCGACATTCACATCTTCTTTTGGCCTCAGACTCCAAAATTGTCTTTCCATATCCACTCAATGGTCACGAGGAAAGTATTTTTCTAAGAAAAGCTCTTAAAATTCCCTCCATTCCATATTTGATATTTCATCATCTTTCTTTGTGTTTTGAATCAATGACCACCATTGATCTGCATCTACTTCGAGGTGATAAAATACCATGACAACTTTTTCCTTTTACTTCCCCCCAAATTATGAAATATTTTCTCTAAGGAATTTATCCATTGCTCATCTACTAATGGGTTTGTACTCTGTCACGAACCAACTCGGGTTGACCCTTAACCGGTCACCCGAGCCGGCCCACAACATGACTTGAAGGGTGTTCCCAATCCCCATGGGCTGGAAACTAGTGTTGGGCATCAAAATTAAATAGGTGGGAATGATTTGGCGCAAAATAAAGATAAACTAAGCAGCATAAAATAAATAGAAAAAAAATAAAATAAATAAAGATACAACAACGCTAATAACCCGACTACGACCAAAACTCCATGTGACCTCAGGGGTCACTCTCCAATACCCCAACCAATGTCGCTCAAGGTGAACAACTGAACATGGAACCTACAACAGAAACTAAAAACAGGAAAACACTATAGGCGTGAGTATTAAAACTCAATAGGCGTGCCCAGTACACTATTCCCAAAGCACTAACTTAAAATAAATAAATTTACCAATTCTAGGTTTGAACTAAGTTATACAAAATATTGGGTTTCACACACACACTTCCATTTCTAAGACATGAAATAGTCCATTTCCCTTTTTAATTTTAAAAAAGTTTAATGTTTGAAAGGAACAGGTGTATTTAATTTTAAAACATTACTACGAGCAATTTAGAAATTCAAATTTTAGTTGCTAATCAAAGGGGAAACCACACACAACACACCACACACACTAAGGGGAATGGAAAAGAAGTGGCACATAGGGGCCAACAACCGAACTAGACCTCTCAATCGTCAGCCACCTAAAAATAAACACTAATGAAAACATGGGTCGAACCTAGGAGATTGTGAACAATCCAAAACATACCATACATGTGACTCATCCTGAAGGCATGCCCTAACTCTATGACTTAATAACACCCTAACGCTCAGCATAGCCCTACATGGCCTAACCGAGGGGCCCAATCCCCTGAGCAGAAATAATTCAGTATTCCCCTGCTTTGGGGCCACTAGCCAGTGTGTAATATAAACTAGTGCAGCAATCGTTCGCAGAATATTCACTCACTATGCCAGGTTCCCATGTCAACACATGCAATAAAAAGGGGTGCATACACAATGTAAATCAATCAGTCACAAGGCACAAATATCACACACAACTCCGGTAATCAACACACAACAACAATCACCCATGAGTAACTCCAAAGTGAGTTTTTCCAAAAAAATTATTTTATTAAAGTGACAAACGAGCCTTCACCAACTTTAATGAACAACCTTATTTTTCATGAAAACCTAAAACACTTGTTCAGAGGAAATCATTTATCTTTAAAACCAGAGCTAAATTTAAAATTCCATGAATTATGTTTAAAGGAAAAACGGTTATTCTTTCACTACTGGGTCTCTGCTCGTCAAGAAAATATTTCATGTTTCATGTATAAAATAAACGGCTCTTTTTTACACCAAATAATAATTTTAAAATTAATTATCTTATATTATTTCTCATTAATTAAAATTAATAAAAAATCAATAAATTAATAAATTTTAAATTTAAAGGTGAGTGCAGTGGGGGACCTACCTCAAACTTGTCGCTATTCATTGATGACCACCCGAACCGACCCTACGCACATCCATGCACATGAATTTTTACACAAATATATAAATATCCCTAGCTGCATTGCACATATTCCCTGCGCCATGAGGGAATATGTACAAAGAGAGCATTTACATATATATGTCTTACCTTATGCATGCACATGCATACGTTCTTGACACACGAAACTTGAAACCATCATAGCGAGGTCTATCGCACTACACACCAATTAGAATAAACCTTAGAAAATCAAAAGGACTCCATAAATCAAGTGTGAGACCGACTAGCGGTGTAAAAGTCCATACCTCAAAATCTGCATCTTTTAATGGTAGCAGCATGAGACCTCTTCACCTTACATGAATATACATCTTCATATATATATATATATACCCTTTGAACCAAGTACATATTCCCCGCACCATGAGGGAATATGCACAAGGAGGATATACATATATACATGCTTTCCCATGCATATACATATATGTCTTTACCGCCTGTGACACAATAGCCAAACCCCCTTCATAAAACAACTAGCATAATTAAATAAACTATTTGCACCGTTAAATAAAACATCTTCCCCCACTAAATAAACCACAAAGAAAAATTATTACACCATTTCCAGAAACATTACATGGCTTAAAACACAAAAACCCACTCAAAACTTCTTTTATGAAAGAACGCATATCGACGCTACACCAATACTCAGACTGCACAATTTATAATATTCTAGTAAACAGCTCAACATGTTTTTTCATTGAAAATTTCACACATATTGCATCACATGATATTAAAAAATCAAATGTATATCAAATCTCAAACAAAACCAAATTCCCAGCATGCAAACTAATAAATAAACCAACTGAATTAGTTAAACCTACAAAGTAATTCACCAAATAATAGCCATACATCAAATCACCTACCGGTGTGTAGAAAACTTCGCAACCAAGGTTCGCAAAAACCACTACACACCTATCGCACCTCAAACAACGTGACTAAATCCAAAAATCAAAACATCAAACCAATTATACCAAATTTGAACCAAAACTTCAAAATAGAACCCCAAACCACATGCAATATCACACTAAAACTATAAGAGAAGAGGGAAAACTCACCCAGGGTAAAACGCAACTGTGGAAAAGGAGAAGAAGGCCGCCACAACAGTTCCAGAGGCTTGCCAAAAACCGCGGGTAATGGGAGGTGCGCGCTGAACAGGGGAAGCGCCAACGAGGCATGCAGTAGACGACTTGGCCAAGAGGGCACGCAGCCGGAAACTCGGCCAGGAGGGTGTGCAACTAATGAGAAGAGAGAACTGGAGGCGGACGGGGTGCGTTCAGGTGTGCTAGCCAGCAGGAGGGTCCGCTAGGTGAATCATGTTGCACCAAAGCAGGCAGGGGGGTTCACTGAGGTTGGGGTCCAGTGCAATGCAGTTGCACGACGACCTGAGGGTATGGGTTGGAGGCACAGATGGTGGCTCCGGCATGATGGAAGGGGAGATGGGGCTACTACTGATGGCCAAACGAGATAGGGCGTCGTGCCAGCGAGAGGGAGGAGGCAGGCTGCGACGAGCGTAGAGGGCCATAGCGAGGCTTCTGCTGGGGGCACTGTGAAGGAGAATGCTGCAACGGGAGGAGTATGGTGAGATTCGTGGCACAAGAGGGAGGGAGAATGGAGAAAAAGTGGCCGTGGAAAAAATAGGGTTAGAGGGGGGTCTTGATAGAGAGAGAGTGAGGAGGATAGGAATAGGGTAGCGGGAGAGGAAAAGAAGGAGAAAAATAAAGAGAAGAAATAAAATAAAATAAAATAAAAGAAATAAAATAAAACATAAACTAATTAAAAATAAACATAAATGATAGATAATAATAGAAATAATAACAGTATTAATGATGTTAAAAATTTTGTCGCCACAACACAAATAAAATAATAAAATAATAATAGAATTAATAATAATAATAATAATAATTCTTAATTGATACAGTAATTAATATTCATTTTAATTATATTATCTACAGTAACATTTATAATAATAATAAAATTTTAAAAATGATGATAAAAAGTCCCACAACCATAGTAATATTACTATTAAAAATTACGACGCTTCAGTTTCTTTACTTTAATTTCTAAAATTCTTTTTCTCATCTCGATTTTATCTCATTCAATTCATTTATTTGAATGTTGGGAAACCGCAGAGTCCGCGTGTGACTCACGTGGCTGTGTGCGAACCGTGTGGTGAGTTTTTTCCATTCCAACAGTGATCATGTGAGTGTCTGGTTATAACCGCACGATCTCCGGACCATACTCAACTCGTGTTCCTGATGCCGCCAAGTGCCAACACATGCATTTTTAAGTCAACGCTCAAATAAATTTAAAAAGGATCTCACCCGAACTTCGACATGAGCTAGAACCAAGGAAAAAAATAAAAACTCAGGTGTGAAATTATCCCATTGAATATTGGTGGTTGTTGCCTCAGGACATGATCTAACATTGATCCTCCGTGTTTTGGATTAGGGTGCTTCATACGGGTAAGGTTATTATTCATAACCTGAGTGAGTTGTCCCAGTATAGTGATAAGCTAATCAGAACTAGTTGCTTCACCAACTCCACTATAATTATCTTAAGTAGGAGGGAAATCCCTTCATGGATTACATGTGTTGATACGGTTTCCATTACTTCTACTAGGATCCATTTCAAAACAATTGCATACACTAGATTAGTTTATGAATGGAAATACATAACTCCAAAATTGTAAAACACTTAACATAAATTGAACAATTTATGGATATAATCTATAATCATAAAAATGTTTTCTTTGAGGAAGTATATACTCATAAAACCTTCCTAATGGTTTATAAATAAAATGAGAATTATCATAAGCATATCCACCAGGAGTGTCATAACCAAGAGTGTAGCAAGACCCATTCTTGTGCACCAGTTCCCGTTCGAGTCTAGCTCAAAGAAGTGTTTTTGGGTTTTACCCCTAGGTGTATCTATGCCAGAGCCTCCTCTACCTACTCGTATCCATACAAGGATGTATTTTTTGGAAAAATCACAAAATATCTATAGTACCAAAATGATAGGAAGTTCTTCTATACTAATCCTCAAAATCTATCTTAGGATAATGTTTTCTAATCAGAGTTTTTCTAAATCTAGCTTCCATTTTTGTAGTAAACATCCTCTGATACCATTTGTAATTCCATGACCCTAGTTACCTAGAGTCAGTGCATTATTACATAACATTGGCATGATCACAAAATATCATGTCACGAATGACCAGTTAGTTTAGTATCTTAGAAAATAGTAGATACATTCATAAGTTTTACATTACCTTATAAAATTAAAAAAAACAACAACATAGTCTACATAGGCCACACTCATTTCACTTATACTATCCCTGTAGTTCTGTCATAATATACTTTTTCGTATCCTGGGAAAAATAAAACATAGAAAGGGGTGAGGTTAGATGATCAGTAAGGATAACAATATAGAAGAAACTTTCATAAATAAGCATAAATAGTTAAGGAAATGTAAGACTAAAACAAAAGCCTTTTAAAATTGAACTTCAGCATAATATGGAAAAGATAAAATCAAATAATTCCATTTACTTATTCACATGGATATTCTACTAGTCGAATAATAACATTCAATATCAATAGACACTTTCATAATGATGGAATGCATAATGTTAGACTTTATAATCACATAGTCAAGGCCTTGTGCGAAGACTAAAAATACAATTTTGTCAAGGCCCTATGACAAGACCCTAGTTTGTCTCATGAGACCTATCGATGCATTGAGGAGCTATAGCAGGATCCACCCGTCACTTACTAAGTCCAATTAATTCCTCATATGAAAAGGTTTAAGCATAACATAAACATTCGTATTAAAACTAGCATATGAAATGTCAATACTTTATCCATAAACCATGAATGGTGTAAAAATAACATATCCACATTCAAAAATATCACAAAGCCTTCAATACAATATGGATGTTTGGTATCATAACAAATCGACTACAAATAATCTTAAAATCCATTAAAGGATGTTGACATAGAATAAATCAAAACTTTTTTTAGAGAAATATCTCTTTGTATTTTGGAATAATTTAAAAGTAATATAATTATAAAAGAAAAAAATTATTTTTAAAATATTCATATAAGCTCATAATGGATGTTCTGATGATGTTATAATAGCAGAAAATAGCCACACCCGCTGTATATGTTAAAAAACATTCTTTGCTTAATTTTGTTGAAAAGGTCATAAGGTACCTTGTTTGGAAAATGATAGAAAGATTCCTTTCAAAACATATATGGTTAAATCAGGGTATGAATTACTTTAAAAAAATTTCTAGTAAAATGTAAAAAGGTTTTGAAATACATTTTAAAGAAAACATGGATGTGGATGATAAAGAGGTCCCAGTAGATACTTACGTAAATACAACCTCAGATAATAAAGAGATTGTGAAATTAACCCTTACCATGTACTTTTCCTTGGTCGAGGGTTGGTTAACCTCCTATATAATGATGAAATAATTGTTATTAAATTATAAAAGAACCATATACATTAATATGATATCATATATGATCATCTAATATTTCATTATTAATGATATTTTAGTTTTATCATCGTTTAGGGTGTTAACTGACTCATTTTCTTTTATATAATTGGTTACGAAAACCATGTTTGTTATGGGTAGGACATATTTGATTCATATACCGAATGATATTATGTTATTAAACATTATTTTTAATCATAAAATAAAAATTATTCTTGAATGATTATGATGGGGAATGAATCTCATCGCGTTCATGGAGACGATAATCTGTACATAAGAACGAGTGACAATATCATTCTTTTCATTTTAAAATCGTATATAATTGGATTTTATATAATATATACAGAATAATTATCATTTTATATTAATTATTTACATCATTTATACCCATTATTATATGCATCCAAATGATGAAGTGTTTGAATAACAAACTACACCAGGATGTGGAAATGGTAATCTGTACGTACACACATATGGTGACTTTTTCATTTATAAGATGGATAGAATAATGAATATGGTTGTAAAATTTTTATAGTAAAATCAAAGTATTTTAAAGATACTGGATTTATTATTTTAGAATGGAAAAAACAATGAAAGAGGAAGTGGAAGAAGAAAAGAACTTGAAAGAGGTGATGAAATATTTACCTCTTCTTCGTGTTCTACCATTTGATTTGATTAAATGAGCTCCTTAGGTTGGCTTTCTGACTAAAAGAAGGACTCT
Source organism: Viscum album (assembly GCA_963277665.1). Classification (NCBI taxonomy): domain Eukaryota; kingdom Viridiplantae; phylum Streptophyta; class Magnoliopsida; order Santalales; family Viscaceae; genus Viscum; species Viscum album. The sequence continues at coordinate 254,573,351 of OY728127.1, forward strand.
AGGATTAAGGGAGGATAGTTGATAGGATATTTGGGAAGGGGTTGGATGAGCTAAATGTATTTTAAGATGTGAATGTGAGAGAAGGATAGGTGCGCTTTTATAAGAGAGGCGAGTGTCACTTTAAGAAAAGCTTGAAATATTATTTTTTAATAAAATAATTTTAGGTTTCTAATGGCACAAAAATGAATTATTTAATGGATAATGCGGGGATGAGTTGAAAACATCTCAACAAATAGGTTTTAGATAGGTTTAGGTCATCATATTAACCTTATCTTTAGATTTAACTCTTAGTTAAATAGTTTGACATTTACCATGTCTCTTGGTATTTTTATATTATATGGTTAATAAACATACTATAAACATACAAGAGAACCTCAAATGGCTCATTAATGAAATATATAATATTACTTAATACCTTTGGCTGAACCTCAGTTTTTTAGGAATGGAATACCAATTAATAATATAATATTTGTTATAAAAACTCTTTTATGTCAATTTTGACACTATTTGGTATTTTGTTTTTGTTAAATTCATAACAACATTATTACTTCTAAAAAAATTTATTTAATCAACCCAAACATGTAATATTAACCTAAAAAATTTATTGTATTTCATTAATAGTCTCAAATTATATTTATTTGGATATTTATAATATGAATTATTTTAATATTTCATTAATAAGGTAATTACTGCGTCATTATTGTGTGATAGATAAATTTAATTATTTATTGTCTAAAATTTATAAATAAAATTCCATTATTTTGGAAATATTTTTATATTTTCAATTAATATTTATAGTATAATTTATCATATTTATAACCCTATATTAAAAACGGTTTACTTATTAAACATTGATTTTAACTCTTTTAAATCATCTTTAAATAAAATAATAATAAAAGTCCTAATCTAATCCAACTGGAATAAAGGGGATCATATTTTATTCATAAGGTTTTTTTCGGTCTAATTACACTTATCTAATAGAATTTGTACATGTATTGTGGTATTTATAATATCTTTTTTACCATAAATTACCCTATTTACTTTTTACCGTGGTAAATAAAAGTAAAAAGTTACTATTCACCAAAATTATTTTCATCTTATTGAACAAAATTTTACTTAATAATATTTTCTGTGCCTCTCGGATTTTTGAAATTCAACTCAGAGAAGCTATAAAATTAAGTTTTATACAAATTATAAAATGCTCCTAGGAGGCGTGTAAAAGATGGTAAATAGTTCGATAAAATTTTATATATCTAAAATTATTATAAAATGACTCCAATGAATTACATTGAACATATATATGTATTAGGTATATATTTTGACCTAAAATAAATTAATATAAAATAACTAATTAGTTAAATAAAAAGTCGGTTTTAACCAATAACGTATTGTTTTTTTCACTATTCATCAAAAATTGAAAGTTTTCAGAAAAATACCAAACATTCACCCTAAGTGAATTTTGATATTCCAAATCCAAAAATGAATTCCATTTTGATAGATAAAATTTATAAAATTTAAAAATGTGGGTATTACTATTCATAACGGGTAGTTTGATTGGTCAGGGTGTTTTAGAATCTCGAAGTTCTGTACAATGCAAGCTATTTCATTATTCAAAGGGAAAAGCACCATGGAATCTTGGGTGTTATATAAATACTCAAATATTTTATAAAATATTTATATTTAATAAATTTTATATCCTTGATAGTTTGTGTTACACACAACACTAGGTTTAAAAGAACTACGATAAAGAATTAAAAAAATTATTTTGTGACCGTTATAACCTACATTTAAAATTGGGAGGTATAAATAATATTAACTATATTATGAGATGTATAAAAAATTCCCACTCAATATAAATATATTTATTAATTATTAGTAAATAAGTATTCAATTTTTTAGAAAAATTATATTAAGCTTTAAAAATATATTTCCTTTAAATTTTTTTATTTCATTCTATAAGAAAGTATTATATTTACATTTTGAAACATTTGAAATTTATATTTAATATAACCAACTAAATTATTAAAATCGAAATATCAACATTAGCATAAGTTGAATTTCTTGGATTTTCATAAAATTAATTATTATCCAATTAATAGTAAAAAATAAATAATATTTTTAGAAAACATTTTTTTCAATGAATGTACAATGATAATTTTAGTTTATAAATGTTTTATAAGTAAAACTATATCCCTTATATTTTATTTAATCTAATTATTTTCATTAGAATAAACTATATATTTTAATTTGGAATAAAACATTTTCTATATGTAAGAATTTTTTTTCAAAAAAACACTTTTTACACATGCAATGAATTTTTATTATTAATTTAAATGAATCTGAAGTGGTGACATATTTTAATTATATTAATGTATAATTTTTATAGATTAGACATTTTAAACATTCAAAATTTTTACTAATATTTAATGTATAAATCTAGATTTATGCTTAAAAATATAATTTCTATATTGATGTTTTTGTCCCATGTTTCCCACTTACATTAAAATTAATTTCTTCCATTTATAGGTATTTAATTAGATCAAATTAATTACATGATTTTATTCATCAGGTAAAATTTTGGAAAATGGGTCCATATTATTTTTTGTTCAATATTATTGGTAACCATGGAATGATTTATCATTTCGGTAAAGGGTAAATTAGGCTAATATAGATAAAAACAAGTTATAAGGAAATAATTTTTCATCATTATTCCTATTGGATAATGGGAATTACACCCTCATCACCTTATGATATAAATTAATTTTTAATTGAAACATTCCTGAAAAAACAATTTATATATTTTTAAAATCAATGATAGGTACAGAATGTCACTCTCCTAGTTTTAAATATCTATTAAATGTTCACATATGGAAAAAAATAATTAATAATAAATATTAATAGTTATTTTATTGGTATTGAAATTATATGAGGTTAATTTATTTCTACTTTTTAAGTAGTATATAATTACCTTATATTCTTACTCAATACTGAAACAATAATTACTCAATTAATTGAAAAATAAAAGAAATAATTTTGAAAATATAAAAATTTATTAAATTTGATTAATATACAGTATTTAATGAATATTATAGGTTTATATGAAATGTTAATTTCTTTAAAAGATAATTTTGGAATTCCAATATTCTATTTATGTCTCTTAATTCAAAATAAAAGAAGTGTCAAAATTGAAAATAACAATATTTTATCAAAATAATGTTTTACTACTTTATTTAAAAATAAAAAAATAGTAAAATAAGATATGGTGGAAATGATATAGTTATAAATATCCCTTTATGGTACAATTATTACATTATAATTTAAAATTAAAACCCTTTAATATTGAAAAAGTTGTTTTCATTATTTAAATTAAAATTGGTTAATATAGGTTCAATCAAAATATTTTCATTTACAATGGCAAAAAATGTAAGATCCCATCAATTTCATGTCCATACCTGATTATGTTTTGGTTGAAAAACTTTTTTGGGGTTTTTCGTCTGCTTTAAAACATGTTTGTCTAGTCCAATTTTGGGAATTGGGAGAATTTGATGGGGAGAATGACCTAAAGTTTTACGATGTATGTTTTTTTGAATTAATGGAGTACATATATAAACATGTAAAAGGGATTATGAGGGATTATCCATTTATTGGAAGGCTTTGGAGGATGATCTATAATTTCCTATAAAACTGGGCTAAAAGTTTCCTCCTAGAAACTTTCACATATTTAAAATCATACATGATGTGAAAATGTTTCTTGGTACATGTCATGAATAGGTTCATGGTATAAAATATTTACACCCTATGAAACTATTTCATGACATGGAATGGTTAACCAGGGTAATCTAAACCTGATTAAAAAAAAATTCATTGTATCTAGTAAATTTAGAATTCGATGTCCTGAAATGGTTTCACGATGTTAATTTCTCAGGCTCCATGGTTTTAAACTCAAAGAACACATGATTTTTCCCATCCTCCATGAATTCTTTCCTCTATAACCCTCGAGAGACTCCTAGTGATTTTGGAGCCATTCCATCCCGCATGTACGTCTTGATCAATCATTTAATATCCATTGAGTTTTATTCCTTTGGTATTCCCCTCAACTTCATTTTTTCTCCATTCTCACGGTGAAATATATTGACTGAAGTTAAATCTGGATGTTTGTCTGATCATAGTATTCCTTGTGACGTCCTTTACCTTCTTTCCTCATTGGTGTTTCTAGTTGAGATTGTTTCTTTTATTTAAAAATAAAGATAGGTGGTTTAGAACAAAACCCTATGGTTTGTTCCCATTTGTTTATGTGAGAGAAATATTATATGATTCTTCCAAATAAACATGTACAATAACAAATATAATAATGTGTGCAGATAATCTTGTTTCTAGACTAAAATTTGGAACCCCTTTTTTCCACCATTATCGAGACCTGACTTTCGAATACCTGTAGGGGGAGCATACCCTTGAAAAATTAATAACTTGAAAATGGATTAAAAATATTTTTTATTATGACTTGAAATATCAGGTGGATTAATGTAATTGTTTCACCATAGAAAATGTATTAATGTAATATTGAAATGACTGGGGATAATTTATATAAAATGGGTATCCAAACTAGCATAGAAACAAATTTTAATATAACTCAATGAATGAATGGGTAATTGAAAGTCAAATGGAAATTAGCTAAATTAAACATTGTGGCTTATGATATCATGCAGTGTTATTGTCCCTATTGTGACTTGTGTTGTGATTTATGTTGAAATGATTATGTTAAGGAATTTTTTAGGATGCTAAAATGATTATAAAATGGCTTTGTCCACATGATAAAATAGTTATATAAATGGATATACCTGGACACTAAAATGATTATATAATTGGATTTTAACAGTGATGTTGAAATTATAATATAAATGGATTGGCCTAGTTATGCTATAATTCTTATAGTTCTTTACCCTTGTTATGTGATTATACAAATGGATTTTTATTATAGATGGAATGATTGTGCAACATGATAGAAGATATTCCTGTGTGATACTGAAGTAGGTTTATTATTTAATCGTATTAAATGATTAATTAATACATCTATTTATTTCATTAACGCTGGCACTTATAATAAGACTAGTTATCTTATACAAAGTGGTTTCAAAATACTAATTTTTACTCACACCCTATTGGGTTCTCTATTTGGAACACGATCAGATTACATGGATATAGTTTAGGATAAGGTAAAGGGACCTTGTGGCTGATTACTTCTTTATTGATGGGTTGGAGCTTGATGAATGGACCGATAGTGGGATTGGGAATGAGATTTTTTGAGTTTACATGTGACAAAAGTTTCTTTTATCTGTATTAAAACTAGTTTCAAAATTATATACATTTTAGCCTAACATTACATGGTTTATTATATTGTTTACCTGGTTCACACTTTACTTTCTAGTTCAATGGTGTACTATTTCTTCTATTTCAGTTTCTCCAATATTTTATTATTTTTTGTATATTATTACTCTGTACTAGGGGGTATATCCTCCCAAATATATTATCTACACCATCGCTGCTAATTGGCAGCCTCTAGCATTTGGGGTTGTACACATGAGTTATGATAACAAACATGTTTTTTTATATACAAAAGAGTTCCATATTGGGGGATGTTAAATAGTGGTATCAGAGGAGAATGTTGTTCTATTAGCCTGATTTACTATTTTTTAAGGATATAGAGTAATCTTCAATGTTCCCACACTTGGTAATGCACTTATGCATTGGAGTTGCTACCCAATGTATGGGGTGATTTCTAGTTTCCCATAGATGGGATTTTTTTTTCATGCTGTTCATTGTTACGATTAATGTTATTTCACCTTGGGTGATTCACATGTTATGTGATGTTATAGTTTCTTTAAATTTTTATTCATGGACCAATGTTGGAGGAGATGAGTGTGAATGAATCATATTAGTAATCTAGTTATATATCCATATATTATAGGTCATGATAAGTAAATACTCATAGTATGTGATATATTTATTGTATGAACTGTGAAATTAGGTACTTATTATATCTAATAAATGAAATAAAAGAACAATTATGTCTTTCTAAATAACTTTTTATGAAATTTTTAGTAATACCATGGGGAAATTGTTATTTTTTTTTTACATATTGAGGTTTATCATTTTTTTAACAAGTGTTTTAATGATCATGTTTGTCTTTTATTGAAAATAAATTCTTTTCATATTCGAATTGTTCATTAAAAGAGTTGAAATAAGAATTCTCCTAACATATCTAAACATGAGCTTCCTATATCACATGAGGATAAGAAGATGTTAAGATTAATGACATATTTTGGAGGTTCATGTGATCTATTTATTAGGAGAAAATTCACACTATGAATTCGATATGTAAGATGAAGTTTACATTTCAGTTTCCACATCACCAAATTTTCACTAGGGAGTGATATGAAGACCTGGAATTTCCATGTATTTTTTAAAATATATGGGTATTTTATGTGTCCACAAAAATTGACGGCATGTGATTCCAAGGCCCAATGTGCCCAGAATGAATTTATGAACTTTTTTTTTGGGTACGTTCAGTAAACATGCGAGCGGGTTTTTGTAACTTTTGAACAGGTGATCGGAATTGAAATCTGAGGGCACCGTAGAACTCACAACACCGGTATTTTCTTAAGGAGACCTTCAACTCGATCACAGTGGGTCGGGAGTGATATATAAATTTTATGCTTTTCAAGAAAGAATAAAATAAAATAAAAATATCTAACATTTTTATTTCTAAAACCCTCAACATGGGTTATGGTGGTCGGGACCACCCGAGCCTAAACCTACCACATGGTTGTTAAGAGGTGGGGACCACCGGAACTAACCCCCATTTTGAATTGAGTGGAATGGACCACCCGAACCTCTTTAATGAGAGAAAACCTCTCAAGTCATCCAACTTTAATTATACCAAAACAAATACATTTAATTGGGCTAATTAAATTAGCTAATTAATGGTGCCAACGTAGTACTTTAATTATGCCAACATTTTGTGCTAACTTAATTTATTTTGATAAACTTAAATTAACAAGTTGGATATTTTCACATTTTGATGGAATTGGGAGAGGAGAACTATTGGAGGATTATTCTCTCCAATGTGTAATGCATTCTCCAATGAATAACGTGCTCCCCAACGAAGAATGCTTTCACCAACGAGGAACGTCTTTAATAACGATAAACCAATAAACGAGCCTGGGATCAAGGGTGTGTGGTAGGCATGGCGAATGTCAACATCTTCTAATTTTTCCTACGCCAACATCAATGAACCTTTGAGGTGGGGTGGTTGTTTTTATTTATTCCCCTTACCCATTCGTGATAATTCATCATAAAATCAAGAAGAAATTATAGCCGCTTTCCACTGCTCTAACGCGGAGAGTGCGGGCCAAAAAACTTGTCCTGACCTCTCTGCTAATCTTGTGTTTAATTGTTGTGTTCTTCTTGATGGAGGAGGGAAGAAACCAACCTTAGTGGGGCACGAGAATGGTGGCTGACACTGCCACCGGCCGCGACGAAGGAGACGGCGCAACAACACCGCCCCGCGACCACCGCGCCTCCCGTGGTCTCCACCGCCCGCGGCCTCCGCCACCCCGCAACCTCACTCCACCCGCGGCCTCCGTGGCCCCCATGGCCTCGCCACCCCATGTCCCTCCTCAGCCCATGTGGCCATCGTTGCCCAATGGCCCTCCATGGCCTGTCGCAACCCCGCGGCCTCACTGCCCTCGCGGCCTCTGTGCCGCCCTCATGGTCTCGTGGCACTTCGCGGTCCCCATGCTGCCCAACGTAGGCCAGGCCGGACCCAGCGGTCCGAGTCGACCCAAAATGGGTCGGGTCAGTCTGATCGGGTCGGACCAGACCCTGACCTAGTACGAGCTTTACGCTCTATCGGCCATAACATTGGCACCAAGAATCCGTTTGATAAACCGTAAATGGTGATGTACACCTTGGAGTGAGATAGTCCCTTTGGTATACCACACATGAGATTTGTAAAAAGTTAAGATACGGTTGGGTTGTATCGAGCACGAATGCAACCAGGCCCTTGGGACTAAAAGGCAAACAACTTACAGACCGGGCGTCCGATTGACGCACCGTCTATTGTGTTGAGACCCCTATGATGTGACAGTCCTTTTGGATAATTTTTCATGGGACTTCATGGAAGTTGGAGTATCGACCAGTGGCTTGAGGGGAGGACCACCCCGGAGATGAGAAAGCTTAGTGGGGGAGCCCAGTAACTGCCTGTGACATGAAGAATGAATAGTGATCCTCTGTGGGTTAGCATCGAGAGATCTTGTGTGGGTCAGCACCGAGCGATACGGTGTGGGTCAGTAGTAGGGCCTCTTAACATAGTAAGATGATTGAGTAGTTACATCTAATAATTTGTACTTCATTACCAAAGTTATACCTGGTGTGAGATGAGTCTGTACCTTGTGGTACTTTCCTTCGTGGTAATAATTTGGTGCCATTAATCTATGTGGAGTACTAGTGTGGTTCTTGCCTTTGTGGTATTCCTTCTTTTGTGGAACAGTTGAGCTTTGGGCTTTGAGTTGGACTTTGTGTTTTCCTCATGATTGAGATGGATATATTTGATAACTTAGTTATATGTATGGGAATATACCTATGTAGGGTTGTTAGTTGATTTCCTTCCTTGTGGTTTATCCTTGGTAGATTTTGTGAGACCTTGAGTGTCTCGGGGTCCCTACTGAGTATCGTTATACTCACCCCTGCATGGGATATGCCCGCACCTTATTGTGTTTGGTGCAGACGACGTACAACACAGATCAAGTATGAGGGTAACAGGGCTGGATGGGGCACAGAGGTGGACCATACGGTGTGACAGTACACTGAGGATATGGGCGAATGTGGAGTGATGAGGAGGAGATCTGTACCTACCCTTCAGGTAGGAACCTCGCAGGATGAGCCAGTGGCTACCTTTCTTTTTTTTTTATTTGTATTTTATTTCAGTTGTACTTGTACTATTACTGTTGGGCTTGTATTCCAGCCCGTTTTTACTTTTAGCACTCTTTTTTCTATACAGTTGACTTGTGTTCATATCTTGATTTGTGCATGATAGGTTGTTTTTACAGGTTATAAAGGTAATGCCTTCCCGGTTATAGGGAATACGCCTTTAGGTGCTAGTCTCCAGCCCATGACCTGTGAAAGGCGGGCATGGGGTAGTCACGACATGGGCCCCGAGGGACGGTTCGTGACCAATTCGTATTAGAGGAGTTGGTTCTAACATAGAACATAGGACTATGATCTTTTTAAACAGAAATAGTGTTAAGTTTTGTGAGTGTGGTTATCAGTTTAGGGAATCTGGTGTTGGTGCGGCGGCCGATGTATCCACACAACAGGATCCTAACTTCTGTTTTTTTGATTCTGTGCATGAAAGAAACACTGATTGTGTGTGTATTCAAGATTTTTATTTGTGATCTCTTTGAGTCATATCACCAGGTATAACTTATTAACCATGGAGCACCAGTTTCTTTTCAGGATGCCTCCACACAGACAGCCATCTAGGGTTTCAGATATAGTATGCACTGATAGCCCACCGAGCGATGAGGCCTTATTGTAGGGCCCTATTCCAGTAGAGGCCCCATCGGAGGCACCAACGGTACCATTACCCATTGGGAAACCAATTCCACTAGCCCCAACATCATATGATGCATGCCACTTGAGCATGTTGCATGAGTTCCAGTGCCAGAGGCCTCCCAAGTTCAGGGGAGAGACGGACTCACAAGAGGTCGAGGATTGGCTAGAGGACGTAGTGAGAGTATTCCAATAGGTAGGGACACCAGCTGATCTCATGGTGATCCTTGCTTCCAGCCTTTTACAGGTAGAATTAGGCAGATGGAGGAGCTTGATGGTCCAGGTTCACGATGAGGTGGATCTTCTCTGTCAAGACTTTGAGAACCTGTTTTGGGATAAGTTTGTCTAAGAAACTCTTCGTGTAGTCTTCATATAGGATATTCTTAATCTACAAAAGGGAAGTATGAATGTGGCTCAGTACTCAGTGAGGTTCACAGAACTCTCACGCTACTCCACTGATATGGTATGAGATCCATTCTTCGGGGCCTGAACCTTCGAACAGGGACTCAGGCGGGTGATCAGGAATTGATGATCTCACTCAGCATTCTAACACTAGAGGGGGTGTTAGAGAAAGCCCTATTAGTAAAAAGATTCCTTTTTGAGTAGTCACGAGTAGTGAGTCCCACCACTGGATGTCACACAATGGAGTCTTCTGAAGCTGGCAGTAGAAAGATGTAACAGAGGTCCAAAATGACTAGATATACAGGTGGACGACCGTAGGATTCACGGTCGGTTGTGCGGCTCACCCAAGGAAGATCCAATCATGCCTGGAGTGGGCAGTGTTACGCATGTGGCGGGTAGGGTCACATGGCTAATGAATATACGACCCACCATACAAATGATCAGGAGATGGTAAAAGGACCACCCAGGCAGAGACAAAGGTTCAACCGAGGAGTTCTGCAGGGAGAAGGCCGACGTGGCAGAGGAGCAGGTCGTGTAGCTGGTGGGGGGCAAAGACTCGAGATGTTACCACCACCACCACCAGGTGGTCCACCCCGACCGTAGGGAGTATGAGGACATGGGAGAGCTCCACTCCAGGAAGCTATGTCATATGATCACAACACTTCGAAAATGATACGAATTGCGATTTGTGTCTACTCCACCTTACCTGTAGTACATATAGACACTGGTTCCATTCATTGTTTTATTTCCACAACCCTTGTTCAGAGCTCATAGATTCCAATGGAGCTGTTGGCTCGATCCTTATAGCTAGAGACTCCTATGGGAGTGGATTCGACAATTACGCACTGGTGCCGATAGTGTGAGCTTTCTCTAGGAGGTGAGAGCTTCGGCAGGGACATCCTAGTAGCGGTATCGAGGCCTTATGATGTAATCTTGGGTATGGACTAGTTATCTACAGTCCATACTCAGATTGACTGTATTAGGCGCAAAGTGTGGTGTGTCTGCACTGATGGGACCAGGTTTACCTTCACCGGTGAGAAGGGAGCCTTTACAGCACATGATGGGCTTACTCGGAGGAGAGTGCTATCGATCACTAATCAGTTGGCTAGCCTTACCCACAGAGTGGTTTATGTGGAGAGTCTGAGCTATCTTGTAGTGGTGGACCAGTACGCAGATTTTTTACCTGATGATGTTCCGGGTCGACCTCCTCACATAGAGGTGGACTTTTACATTGACTTATACCCTGGTACGTCACCGATATCTACACCAGCGTATAGGATGACTCCCGTAGAGCTTCATGAGCTGCAGGTACAGCTGGAGGACATACAGGGTAAGGGATTCATTCAGCCGAGTGTTTCTCTTTGGGAAGCCTCGATATTGTTCACCAAGAAGGCGTATGGGAGCTTGAGAATTTTTGTCGACTATCGACGCCTAAACTAGGTAACTGTGAAGAACAAGTACCCACTCCTGAAGATTGACGAACTCTTTAGTTAACTGAAGGGATCATGTTGGTTCTCAAAGATAGACCTCATATCAGGCTATCACCATCTCAGAGTGCCAGACGAGGATGTGCAGAAGACGGATTTCAGATGTCAGTATGGCCATTATGAGTTTTGGGTTATGCTGTTCAGCGTAACCAATACCTCAGTAGTGTTCATGGGACTCATGAACAAGATCTTTCAGCCATACCTTGATCACTTTGTGGTGGTCTTCATTAATGAAGTTCTGATCTACTCGACTACTAAGGAGGAGCATTCCTATCATTTGCAGGTAGTACTAGACACACTCCGAGAGCACCAGATTTATGGTAATCCCTAGAAGTGACCTTTATAGATCCAAGAGGTTCACTTTCTAGGATATGTCATATCAGAGGCTGGAGTTGAAGTAGATCCAGTGAAGATTGAGTCATTACTTTCTTGGGATCCACCCAGGAGTGTGACAGAGGTACGAAGATTCCTAGTTTTGGCTGGATACTACTGGAGGTTTGTTCCAGATTTCTCTAGAGTTGAATCACCACTTTCAGCATTTATGAAGAAGGGGAAACCCTTTGTTTGGTCAGAGATATGCTAGTGGAGTTTTCAGGAGCTGTGGTAGAGGCTGACTAGTGCCCCGATCTTGAGGCTACTAGAGGAGGGCATAGGGTACGTAGTCTACTGCGATGCATCAAGGACTAGACTCGGATGTGTCCTTATGCAGGAGTGAGTAGTGATCGCTTATAGTTCTCAAAAATTGAGACATCATGAGAAGAACTACACTACCCTTGACCTGGAGTTAGAAGCAGTGGTCTTCACCTGGAATATGTGGCGACATTACTTGATGGGCAATCATTTTACAGTGTACTTTGATCACAAGAGTTTCAGGTATATCTTCTCTCAGAATGACCTAGACCTGAGAAAACAACGTTGGCTTGAGTTCATCCATGACTATGACTTCAAGATAGTCAAAACATATGGGAAGAGGAATGTTGTAACAGATGCACTCAGCCGGAGATCTAGTATACAGCTGCTAGGTGAGGTGACGGAGCAGCTGGCCACTTTGTAGATATCCTTTGTGGATCGAGATGGAGTAGTTTTCCTTCAGTCTCTTACAGTAACTCCCCCAATTCATTAGAGAGTCGAGAAGGCACAACGCAATGACACTGATTGTGAGACTCGACGTGCTCATATATAAATGGGACATGCACCTGATGGATTTTCTGAAGGTGGGGAGCATGTTATCCTTTTCAGAAGATGTATCATGGTACCAGTGTTACTTCATGAGGAAGTTTTGAGGGAGTTCCACACATCCACTATAGCGGTACATCCAGGAGTTGCGAAGATGTACCAAGATCTCCGATGATAGCACTGGTGGCAGGGAATGAAGAAAGCAGTAGCATAGTTTGTCTCTCGGTGCCTCACTTGTGAGCAAGTGAAGGTGGAGCATTTGGTACCAGCAGTCTTGGTTTATCCTTTTGAGGTTCCAGAGTGGAAATGGAATGGGATATCCATGGACTTTGTGACAAGACTTCCGCTTACATCCAGAGGTAATGATTCTATCTGGCTGATCGTCGGCCGACTCATCATGTCATCCCACTTCATACTGATCAGAGAGCAGGGTTCAATAGAGAGCTTGGGACACCTCTATGTGCAGGAGATTGTGTGGCTACATGGAGTACCCTTGACGATTGTCTCTTATCGTGATGCACATTTTACTTCCCGTATAAGGAAGGGTTGCAGGAGGATTTTGGGATGTAGCTTCGTTTGAGCACCGCCTTCCATCCTCAGACGGATGGTCAGACTGAGCAGACCAATTAGACACTCGAGGACATGCTGTGTGCTTGCGTCCTCAACTACGGTCACAACTGGGAGGATCACTTGACTTTGTTGGAGATTTCATATATCAACAACTATCACTACACCACTGGGATGACACATTTTGAGGCATTGTACGGGTGAACTTTCATATCACATATGTGTTGGACTGGCCTTGGGGAGTCAACACTAGTGGGACCAGAGATGGTATGGGCTACCACTGAGAAATTGAAGATCATCCAGGAGTGGGTGAAGACTACACAGATCAGGCAGAAGTCTTATGCTGACAGGAGACGAAGAACTCTGGTGTTCTAGGATGGAGACCACATCTTTCTACGGGTCTCACCCTAATGAGGTTTTCAGAGATTTGGCTGAGGCAGTAAGTTATCTCCGAGGTTCATCAGACCTTTTCAGGTCCTTAGTAGAGTTGGCAAGGTGGATTTCCACTTAGCTCTTCCCCCTTAGTTGCACAGGGTGACAACATCTTCCACGTATCCCAACTGAGGAGATACGGGCATGACCCATCCCATGTCATCATCCAAGGCTAGCTGGATATCAACGATGGAGCGATATTTTTGGAGGTTCCAGTTGAGATTGAGGATTGACAGGAGCAGCTCCTTCGTGGGTGGTCGATACCACTGATACACATTCACTGGCTGCACAGGAACCTCCAGGAGAGTACATGGGAGCAGGAGGCTCAGATTTGTGCTCAGTACCCCCACTTGTTTTCCAAGTTTTTTGTAGTTGCTTTTTGGGATGAAAAGCCCTGAGGCTGGGAGAATGTAAAGACACAGAATTTACATTTAAATTTTTGTAAATATATGGGAATTTTTTGAGTCCGTGAAAATTTAAGGTGCGTGATTCTGAGGCCCTAAATGCCCGAAATGAATTTTGGAACTTTTTTAGGGTATGTTTATTAAATTTTAAAGTGGGTTTTGGAAACTTTTGAACTGGTGCTTGGAACTGAAATCCAAGGGCACTGTTGAACTCGCAGCATCGATATTCACATAAGGAGACCTTCAACTCAATCGCAGTGGGTCGAGAGTAAAATATAATATTTAGGCCTTTTGTGAAAGAATATAATAAAAAAATGGCTATCATTTTTATTTGTGAAACTCCTCAACATGGGTTATGTTGGTGGGACCACCCAAGCCTAAACCTCCCAGGTGGATGTTAAGAGGTGGGGACCACTTGAACTAAACCCCATTTTTAATTGAGAGGCAGGGACCACCCGAACCCCTTTAATGAGATAAGACCTCTCAACTACTCCAACTTTAATTATGCCAGCACAAATCCATTTAATTGGGCCAATTAAATGAGATAATTAATGGAGACAACACAATACTTTAATTATGCCAAAATGTTTGTGCCAAATTAATATATTTTGAAAAATGTAGAATAACAAGTTGGCTATTTTCAAATTTTGGTGGAATTGGGAGAGGATAACTATTGGAGGATTATTCTATCCAATGAATAATGTGTTCTCCAATGAAGAATGTGCTCCCCAATGAAGAACACTCTCTCCAATGAGGAATGTCTTCAACTATGATGATCCCACAAACGAGCTCGGGATCAGAGGTGTGTGGCGGGCGTGACGAACGTCGACATCTTCGAATTCATTCTCACGCCAATATCATAGAACCTTCAAGGTAGGGTGGTTGTTTGGACTTCTTCCCCCTACTTCTTCTTGATAATTCATCATAAAATCAAGAAGAGATTATAGCCACTTGTTGCCGCTCTAATGCGGAGGGTGCATGCCAAATAAACCTGGACTGACCTCTCTGCAAATCTTGTGTTTAATTGTTTTGTTCTTCACGATGGAGGAGGAAAACAACCAAAATCAGTGGGGGCATGAGGACAGCAGCCAGAACCACCGCCGGTCACGAAGAAGGCGATGGTGCAACAACGCCGCCTCGCAGCCACCACGCCGCCTGCGGCCTTCGCCACCCGGTGGCCTCGCTCCACCTGCGGCCTCCACAGCCCCCGCGGCCTCGCCTCCCCATAGCCCTCTATGGCCCCCATGGCCTTTGCAGTCCTGTGACGCTCCGTGGCCCTTCGTAGCCCCTCGGCCTCGCCGCCCTCGTGGCCTCGCCGCCCTTGCGGCCTCTGTGCCATTCTCGTGGCCTCTGCGCAACCCTCTCGGCCTCACGCCTCTCTACGGCCCCAGTGCGGCCCAGTTTGGGCTAGACCGGACCTGGAGGTCTATGCAAGACCCAGTGGGTTGGGCCGAACCCAGTGTGCCGGGTAGGACCCAGCGGGCCGGGTTGGTCCAATCGGGTCGGACCGGACCCGGACAAACTACGAGCTTTTCATTCTATCGGCCATAACTTTGGCACCAAGCGTCCATTTGACAAATTTTCAATGGTTATGTAAACCTTGGAGCAAGAGGGTCCCTTCCGTATACCCCAATTGAGATTTGGATAATGTTGGGAAACGGTCGGGTTGGATTGAGCCCGAATCCAACCGGGCCATCGGGGCTAAAAGGCTAATAACTTACAGACCGGACATCCAATTGACGCACGATCTATTGCGTTGAGACCCCTATGACATGGCAGTCCTTTGTGATACTTTTTCGGGGTACTTCGTGGAAGTTGGAGTATTGACCTGTGACTTGAGGGGAGGACCCTACTAGAGATGACCAAGCTTAGTGCGGTAACCCATTAGCTGGTTGTGACGTGAAGAATGAATAGCGATCCTATGTGGGTCAGCACTGAGCGATCCAGTGTGGTTCAGCACCAAGAGATCCTCTGTGGTTCAGCCACAAAGCCTCTTAATAGAGTAAGGTGATTCAGTATTTACATCTAATCATTTGTACTTATGTACCTAAGTTATACTTGGTGTGAGTTGAGTCGGTACCTTGTGGTACTTTCCTTCATGGTAATACCTTGGGGGTATTCTTCTGTGTGGCGTACCTATGTGGTACTTTCCTTCAAGGCATTCCTTCCTTTTTGGAATAGTTGAGCTTTGGTATTTTATTTGGACTCCGTGTTTTCCTCATGATTGAGATGGGTATTCTTGATAACATTGGTATTTGTATGGGCATATTCCTATGTAGTGTTATAAGTTGATTTCATGCCTTGTGGTTTATCCTTGGTGGATTTTGTGAGACGTTGAGGGTCTTGGGGTCCCTAAAGAGTATCGTTATACTCACCCCAACATAGGCTACGCCCACTAATTGATGTGGTTGGTGTAGACAACGGACAATGCTGATCGAAGCTGAGGGTACTAGGGATGGATGGGGCCCATAGGTGGACCATACGGCTTGACGGTACACAGAGGAGACGGGAGGACGTGGAGTGCTAAGGAGGCGATCTGTACCTACCCTTCAGGTAGGAACCTCGGAGGACAACCCAGTAACTTCCTTTCTTTTTCTTTAGTTGTATTGTATTTCAGTTGTACTTGTAATATTACTGTTGGTAATGTATTTCAGCCTCTTTTTTACTTTCAGTACTCTTTTTTCAATACAGTTAACTTGTGTTTGTATCTTTCTGTGTGCTTGGTTGCATGTGTTTATAGGTTATAAAGGAAATGCCTTCCCGGTTATTGGGAATACGCCTTTCGGTGCTAGTCTCCATGCCATGGACTATGGAAGGTGGGCTTGGGGTAGTCACGATACGGGCCCCTGGGGGCAGGTCATGACAAGTGAGGCCCCTAGGTAGTGAAGTTCTAGATTGATTTAGTCTATATGATCTTTAATAACCACGAGACATGCTTGGATTGGAGGGTGGAGATTTATACATATATTCCTTGTATACCTACAAATCATTGGAGGAACACTATAGAGAAAGATGGTTAGTAATATGATTAATCATGGAAGGACTTTTTGGTGAAGTTTCTGAGTCACTTTTATCCTGAAACATTATGGGATGAGGAGGATCGTGAGTTAATTAACCTAAAGAATGAGGGAATGATAGATATGTAATATTCTATACATTTCATATAAATACATCAATTTTCATTATCTTTAGAAACTGATTATATTTACAGGGTGAGGAACTTCTCGGATGGATTTCTCTATGATATCTGGTCATATTTGAATTTTTTTCACTTGAGTATCTTTCTGGATGTTAGGAATCTGTATCTCAACATGGAATAGATTTTAAGGGAGGACCCAAGAGTGGTCATTATATTTTACTAGATAGAACTGGTTTCTCTTCATCTAGTGGGAATTTGCACTTTTGTGATTGTTATCACCAAGGAAATTGTTGGAAAAGTAGCCATGGTAGGGTGAATCCATCTCTGGATAATGTTCTACTTCACATCTATCAATATACAATGTATATTAATAATAGGACTTAGTATATGTACCCTTATTTGGGGTGTCATTCTTTTGGCAGGTTGGATCACCTACTGAGGTTTTTGTGGTGAATACAACATTAGAGTAGTGGTAGGTGATCAGTACATGTACTAGAGTATCAAAAGGACATAGTTACCCCTCAACCGACTGGTGGCTGGATTTCCTCTAGATGTTTAGTTTGATGTAATTTATATGATACCCTATCACATAAGACACATTAAAAAGTTGAGGGGATAGCCCAAGGGAGTCATAATAGATCCTAGTTTAGTGCTCCAAATCCCTTACATCCTATAAATTATACTCCATCTAGTTTTGATGTAGGACCTTCAACCATTAGATGTACGATTCTAGTATCACCTTATATTTAATTAAATTTGTTTGAAACAAGAAAATTACACTACATTATATTTTACCTTTTTGAAATTGTATTGGTCTTTATTATGGAACACATGGATTAGGTTTTCACCATAAATATAACATTTGGAGTGTATTCAAAGAACAACATCCTTTTTAAGGTGTGTTCTCTTGAAATTAAGAGATATTGTTTATTTTGGGAACCATTTGTGATAGAAATGAAAGGTTTCAATTTAATTCTTGGTATGTATTGGATAGTTCTATACCTGAATCATGTCAATAATTATTAAAGAATATTAGTCATTCAATATATAGATAGTGGAGGATACTTCTACCTCAGTGAGTGGGATCTTCAGGATCACAATGCCTCAAAAATACAATGAGAAATGGATTTTCCAACTAATCAAATTGATGTTTTTTCTCTAGATTATTGTGTAATATTGAAGGATACTATTCCTCTAGTGGTGACCATTTTTAGGATGTATTTATTGAAGATATTGATGGATTACCACTAGAGCGAGGGATCAAATTCATAGTCGAGTTGGTTCCAAGAGAAATTTTTGTTTATACTCTTCCTTACATGATGGCTCCAGCAGAGCATCGAGAGTTGAGTTTTGAGTTGAATTATTTAGAATATAAGGAGTCATAAAGCCATGTATTTCACCACGAGGTTCCCCAATTGTTTTACCCATGAAGGATAATGGGAATTTGAATTTTTTTGTGTATTATTGGTGATTGGACCAGATTATGGTGAAGAAGTGGTATCCTAATCTATACATTAAATACCTCGTCAAAGAGTTGATCGATTCTATTATCATATCATTGATCAATTTGAGATTTGGATACCACCAGATGTGGGTGAGAACAACAAATATAACTCAAAGTTCTTTTAGGAGTAACTATTTCTTGTACAAGTTTATAGTGATGCTGTTTGGTTTAACGATTACACCAACGATATTTATGGTATTGATGAATCATATATTTCAACATTTGTTGGATCATTTTTTGGTTTTTATTTCAAATTATATCTAAGTGTAATCTCAGTAAGAATATGATCCTGTAAAACATCCTGATATTGTCTTGAGTATATTAAAAGAGTATCATCTTTTTGAAAAACTTACCAAATATAGTATATGGATCAATAAAGTGACCTTATTGTTTCATGTCATCTCATAGGCTGATGTTTTAGTGGAACCAATAAAGGTTACAAACATACTATATCGGGTTTATCCAAAGAAGTTATTTGATATTTTGAGTTTTCTAGATTTTAGTGGTCATTATATTTGTTTTATCTAGGATATATACTATTCGGAAACACTAATGTCTTGGATAACAATGAAAGGGGAGAATTGTTTTGGTTAGTTAGTTGAATGAGATATTTTTATGATATGATGAGTAGGCTGACATTAGCACCAATCCCAACCCTACCAGTACTGGGTAAGGAATATATGGTATGTAGTGATGTATTCATGTTGGGACATGGAGTAGTTTTGATGAAAGAGATCCAAGTTGTTACTTATGGCTCTAGATAGCAGAGATTGCATGAGAGGAATTTTCTTAGTCATGATCGTGAGTTAGGGGTGGTGGTACATGACCTGAGATTCCATATACGTTATCTTTTGTGTGAAGGGTATTTAGTTTAAATAAACCATAAGAGACTCAGATACATCGTTTCTCAGTAGGATTTAGACCTTCGACAGAGGAGGTGGGTTGAGTATATTCAGTTTTCAGATTTGAGTAGGCTAATTCATCAAGAAAGGGAAAATTCATTGCTGATGCGTTTAGTCAGATGATCTAGACAGATGTAGTGCTGGAGTCTTGTAAGGATTGGAAGATGATGGAACTCTTTTATGATATGTATCTAGACATTCAAGTTTCCTAGGGATGAGTTGTTCTAACATCTACATGTTTTATACCAACTGTTCTTGATTAGATTAAGATAGATCAGTTGTCTGATTGATAAGTATTATCTATAAGAGATATATTATTTGTTGGGGAGCCTCCGTCAAGATGGTCTATTTGAAGAGGTGACTTTATCCTTATCTATGGAAGATTATGGGATTCTATAGGCTTCTGAGATAATTTTATTAGAGAGTTTAATTCTTCTAGTTGTGTGGTATATCTTGGACTAACAATGTTGTATTGTGATCTCCATAGACTATACTGGTGGCCAAGAATGAAGAAGTGGGTAGTGGTATTTATGGGGAGATGTTTTATATTCTAGTAGGTTAAATCCATGAATTAGTGGCATACTAGGATGTTGTAGTATATACTAATTTATGAGTGTAAGTGGGATGATGTAAATATGGATTTTTGATGGCATTACACATAAAACCTCATAATAATTATGTAGTATGGGTGATCATAGATCGACTGATGATGGTAGATAACATATTTTCTATCAGGGAGACCTTCGATATTTATGATATTGGTATTCTCTACATACATGAGATATTTTGGTTTCGTGATGTTTCGAGGACTATTATTTCGAATAGAGATCATTGTTTCACCGCTTGGTTCTGGAAGGGTCTTCAGAAGGACTTGGGAATGAAGGTTATTTTAAATACAACCTTTCATCCCCATACTAACAACTAATTATAATAGAATATTAATGTTCTATAGGATATGTTATGAGCCTCTAGTTTAGATTTCAATTGTTCATGGGAGTGGAATTTGGTAGTTATTGATTACTCATAAAATAATAGATTACATGAATTTATCCGATGGTACTTTCCAATGATATGTATGTCAGCCTATGTCATTCTCTACTTTGTTGGTTAGAGGTTGGTGAGTTAGTGCATGATGTACCTAGTCTCATTCATGAGACTTCTGAGAAGGTTTATTTGATCAAGAGGTGGATTAAAACTACACTAGTTAGTTAGATATCTTACACAAATAATCAAAGATGATCTATGGAGTTTTAGGTTGGACATTGTGTTTTCCATTGGGTATTTCCTAGGTTGGGGAAATTACATATTAGGATACGTGGAAATATAGCGCTAAGATCTATTAGACCATTCCAGTTAGTTAAAAGGGTCGGTCCAGTTGCGTACCAATTATCTATTCCAAAATGCTACAGATCCATTCATTCCATGTTTCTAATTTAGCAACATCAGATATATCATCCAGTCCCATCTCTTATAGTATATATTTATGATGTATAGATTGGCATAGATTTTTCCTTTGAGGAGATCCTAATACGGATTGTGGACCACAGTGATAAACATCTCTAGGGAAAGACTATGCCTCTAGTTTTAGTGTAGTGGAAGCATTGGTGTGTTTAGAAGGATATATGTATTTGGGAATCATTTATGTGAGCCCAGTGTCCAGATATATTCTTAGTAACCCCACATCGATGCTTAGAGAATCTCGGGGATGAGCTGTTACATGGTGGGTGAGGTTGTAAGATCCCACATTCTTCCAGTTACAACCCTCATCGAGTTTTAAATGAACCTATTTATTTAGGTTTTCATTCTTATTTAATCTTTGGGGTTTGAGTCCCTTTTTGGGGAAGGAGATAGTTTTCTAGGGAAATGACCTAATGTTTGGGGATGTATGTTTGATTGAATTCAGATTTCCTAGTTAGAAACGTGTTAAAAGAATTATGAGGGATTATTCATGGTTACGAAGGATTCAATTTTTTTTCGGGATTTTACTTTTGAACTGGGTTGAAAGCTGTCTTATAGAAACATTCATGTTATGAAAGTGTTACACTAAATGAAAATGTTTCTTGGAACATTTCAGGAACCCATTTAGGTAAATAAAAGGTGAAATTACATGAAATTATTTCATGATGTGAAAATGGTTGATTTAGGTCAATTTATCCCTGGTGATGTGTTTTTTGGTTTATCTTATAAATCAAGAATTTGACATCATAAAAGGGTTTCACATATTGAATTTCCCTTACTCGTTGGATTTGAAACCAACAACACATATGATTTATTTCATGGGGTTTTTAGCCATATATCTCTAATCGTAGGGATATTGTTGGTGATTTTGGACCCACTCCTTCTCATTTGGATTTCATGATCTCCGTGGTGAGTTGTTTCAAATTGGTTTTCCCCTCTCTTTTGGCTTTTCTCTATTATCACAGTTTAATGTCTTGACCGATGTTAAATCTATATGTTTGTGTAATCTTGGTTTTCCATGTAATTTTTTTACACCTTCATTAGATGTTGGTGTTTTTGGTTGAGGGTGTTTCATTTATCTCCAAATAATGATATGTGGTCTAGAACATAAACACATGGTCTGTTTTTATTTTTTGTGTATTTGAAATATAATGTGATTGGGTTGAATCAACATGCATGTTAAAAAGTAGACTAATAGGTTACAATAATCATGTGTTTAGACTACAGTTTGGATCCCCTTGGATCCACTAGTTTTGTGAAAAGTCATGAGGCTACCTTTTGGGTAAGCATACCTTGGAATAATAAATAATTGGCTAATGGAAGAAATATATTTGTTAGAACAACATAAAATCTCATGTGATTTACTATGATATATTCACCTTATAAAAAATATTAATGGTCTATTAAAATGAATGTGGATAATTTATATGTAATGGTTATGAAAACTATAATGGAAACAATATAGGATATATCAAAATAATTAAGGGGTAATTGAACGATAACTAGTAATTGGCTAAATATAAAATTGTGTCTTATAATATAACATTGTGTTACTATGACTCTTTTGAATTTTCTTGTTAATTATGATGAAATTATTTTATAATTTTCTATATGAGGATGATATAACTCTTATGTAACGGTATTTTACAAGATGATTAAATGCTTATAAAAAGGGTTATGTTAAGATGATGAAATGCTTATATAATCGGATTTTCCCAATGATGCTACAATTCTTATATAAGGGTCCTAGATTAGTTATGCTATAGTTCTTATAGGGCCTAACATATTTATGTGATTATAACATGTACTTGTTGTTTTGGTTGGAATGTTTGTGCTACATGCTCAAAGATATTCTGACAAAGTGCTGGCATTGGTCTATTATTGTATTGTATTAATTTATTAATTAATACACATTTTTATCACTTAATTTAATTAAAATATTATAAAATTGTTTTTTATAATGTATATTTTTGAACCACCATATATTAATCATACCCTATTCGAGATATTATTTTGAACCTGAAATGATTACATGGATACAGGGTTTGGACAAGGGAAATGGTCACAATTATTGACTGTTTCTTATAGGATGGGTTGGAGCATAGACACAAGACCAACAGGTAGTTCAGGAGCATGAAATTTTTATTTTATTTGTGTCAACATGTTATTTTATATTTATTAGTTTTACATTGAAATTTAGATACATTCCATCCCGATATTACGTAGTTTTTTATTTTATCTACTTGGTTCATCCTTTAATTTCTAGTTGTATGCTATTCTAATTAAACAATTTATGTTAGTAGAATATTTTTTATATAATCTATATTATAAATCTTCACTAGGGGGTATAGTCTCCCCACAATTTTTTCAACACCACCACTGCTAGTCGAGTGCCTCTTATATATCGGGAGGAATTCTTGAGTTCCAGTAACAACCTTATTTATCTATTTGTGAGAGAAACAAATTGGGTGACGATACCCCAAAAATTATTTAAATTCTATTGTTGTATTAGATTAAAAATAAATCCAACCATATCATTGAATCCTAATCTGTTTGGAGGCATTTTTCAGAATAATTAATTTAATATAATATAAAAATTTAATAAGTTCTAAAAGTTCCCCTCACCTCAATTATAAAATGGATCATCCTAACTCCATTAATTACAATAAATTTAGAATTATATATTGACCAACCTATACTAATTTCTCTTCTCAATTTTCTAATACACATTATAGGGTTTCTTTTATTCCCGAAAGAGTAACTCAAGAGACCATTATAGGATATATGATGGATTGTTTTCAAAGAAGGGGTAAAAACCATAAAATGTCACTTTTATTTCTAATGTTGTTTAACATCTATAAATCAAATTTTTATTGTAAAATAATAAATTCATTACAATAAATACGATTAAATGTTACTATGGAAACTAAACTACATTACGCAACCTCTTTCCAACCAAATTCTTAGAGAATGTATCACTCATGGGTATGTATGACATACCATATCCACATAGGGATATAATTAATTTTAAATCAATTTACTTTATAGATGGGTATTATGATGCGTTTATTGTATATATATTATATTTATGACATAATTAGTCCTTTATATTGAAAATATTACATGTATCTACTTACCATCTAATCCTTTGAGAAACAATAACCTTTTTAATGTGAACGCATGGACTACCACCTCCAAGAATATGTATGATTCATTTTTCATTCATATTTTTCATGGATGGAAATATGGAATAATTTCATGAATAAATGAGATTTAATAATGATAATTTCATGATTAATTGAAATTTTACATTATTTCACTCCATCCCTCAAAAAATGAAAACAATGATCATGCGTATGTACGACCTACCATCTTCACAAACCTTGTAATTCATTTTTCAATCTACAAATGTTATAGATGGTGCTAAATATTTATATAATAAATATATATGATATTTAAATAAATTTTAATATTTAATATAGGATGGTGCTAAGATAGTTGTACATGGTAAAAAACTACATAACTGAAATTCTAAAGACAATGAGACTAATTAACTCCTTGAAATAAGGGTTTTAATTAGAAATTATTGATAAAAGGGGATATTTAAATGTTATTAAGGGATTATATATATTATATAATAAGTATAAAAGTAACTCTATTATATATTATTAAAAAATTTAATTTTAATATATTATATGTTGGAGTGTTTTCAGTGTATGGAAAACTCAAGGTAATGTGTTTTATGTTACAATTTCATTATTTATCGAGAGTGTTTAAGATTGAGTTATGATGAATATATATATTATGAACAACCATTCAAGAGACTTGTAAATTTTCTTCTCATATATTTATCTATTGAGAATAAAAGTTTTACATTTATTTCGCTCACTTTATAAACTGATGATACCAAAAAAAATTTTTAATGAAAATTTAATTCATTTCTTTATTTGGGGGGGAAATGTTTTTTATTCCATATCTATGTTTTCAAAAGATGATTTAAAGAAGGTTTTTAATATTATCCTATTCTTTTTTTGACATAATTTTTAATTTTTTTGGATTTTTTAATTAGTTTGAAAGCACTATTTTAAATATTTTCCAACTGAGGTAATTTGTAACATTTAAAGAAAAAAATCATGGACGTAATATTTTTTATGTTATATGAAATAATTTTTTGAAGTTTTTATAGATATATTTTTACCTGAATATCCCATTACATGTTTACATGATTCTTTTCAAAGAAAAATATTTTACATAGTAAATGTGTAGTTTTAGTAAATAAATGTTTTCAAAATTAAATGTATTTTTATTCAAAAGTGTTTTACTGGTCTTTAAATGGTATTTCTATTCATGAACTACATCAACAGTTGTAATCAATTATTATTTACTGGGGAGATTTTCCAAGGATACAATTCATATTCTTTATATATATCGTTTAGGATTATGATGAAATGGTGTTCTTGAAAACATTTTTTTCAATAGGTTATGATAAAATGAAATGTTTAGGAAACCCATTTTCTTCATGGGTTTTGGTATAATGAATGTTTTATGATCTTGTGGAACACATATATATGGAATTAGTTATGTAGTGGGGGGACCTATACGTCCCTTCAATTCATTATGTAAATAAATATATCTCATGAGATAAATAGGATTGGAATTTGTAGTGAGCCTAGTTTATTGGGGTACTTTTTCTACTATTATAGTCTTTCGAGTCAGCCTTATCTACTAAAATTGATTAGATAGTGATCTAATTCCACTATGAATGTCTTGAAAAATATACATTACTTATAAGGAAATGATTTTTTATGATAAGGTGTATTCCATAATTCATTGCCTTATGTCAATGGTATTCTCTCATGTATTATGTTAATTGATTTCTGTATGATTCGTGTGTTATGAACATATAATATTTTTGAAATGTCCCATGATTATGAACATTGATACAAAGGTTATGTTTTCAAACATTAAGATAATGTTATTATACCCTAATTATCATGTTATTCTTATATCATAATTGATAACTCCAATTTTTAACTTGACTTAACATCTATGATCACCTTTTTATTATGTTTTATTTCTCGATGTTATAAAAATGTACTAAGTATTATATTTATAATAATACTTCTAGTTATAAAAAACAAGTAAGTGGTAATATTAGTATTTTAAGAGCCACATTTTTTTTGTTTCCAAGTTTCAAATGATACTATACCTAAGTGATTATGGTGTTGTTCGAAATGATAGGTAATGATTAATCAAATTTTAAGATGTATTGTCTATATATTTAAAGTATTGGTCACTATAGTTGGAATCACTGAAAGGTTTAGTTAACCATTGGAAAATAATATACAATTTTAGTAATTTTAAAATCCAATATATATTATAAAATCCTAAATATTTAGTAATGATAATTAATGGAATAGGTTAATACTAAGGCTTCATAAATAAAGGTGTGACAATTTAGATTTCCAATAAAGTATTTTTATATCATTTCACACTATGATTATTATTTCCTGCACAATACTCTTTGGTTCAGACTATTCTTGGGTCCCAAAAGAATAATGTTAATATTGAATGGGATAGTCCATGGAACAATTTTACTCATGAGAAACCAAGTGAGATATGATATGTAAGGAAAACATTTTTATTATAACTAAAACCTATCTTATTATATGATTAAAAATAACAACTTTGGTATATTTATTACTATACATAGTATGATAAATATAGATTTTCATAAAGAAAGGAGATGAAAAAATATTGATCTTCCAACATGTACAAAATGAGGTAAGAATCACCCATGTTAATGTATCATTGGAATAAGAAGATGTTTTGAGTGTGGAAAAATGGGAACCAAGTTAGTAATTACTGATGAAAAATATAAATATCAATAAATTTAATGGATTAAAATAATGGTATTCCTATAGTAACCTAAACATTTGAATTTTTAAATTTGGAAAGTATGGAGATTATGTAAATTCATTTACTAGGGGCGATATTGAGAATTTAATAAGAAAGGTTGTACAAATAATTATTTTACCAATGATATTGAAGAGTGTTAAATTAATGTTTGATAGGTATGAGAGGTTTTAATAGTATTAATTATGTTAAAGGTAGGAAGCATGGTTAAATTTATGTTGAAAAATATTTCAAAATGATTCAAATTTTATATTTTATGAATTATTATTATGGAATAAGATGATGAATATTAGTTAATAGTTTATGTAGGTAGTGGGATGATTTATTTTCTGTCATTATTTTTATTAAATAATTAAGATATATAATTTTTATACTTATGATATTCCATTTATAAATTGAGTAAACATTTCATTATTTTTCCTAAATAGTTTTTCATTATGTATTTTGAATTGTAATAATAACTAGGAAACATGATTTAGCAATAACGACATTTTTTTTGGAGAACACATCATTAAGAGAATGATAAACCATAATATAAGTATAATTCTGAGTTAATAAATATTATTTTAGATAAAGAGGTGATTAAAATTGATTGTATTAGTTTCCTTGAAATTTTATGGTGATTTTATAAAAAATATATTTAGTGAATCTTGTAGGATGTTAATTGAAATGGTTAATTTGTGGAATATATTCTATTTTTTTGATCTTATATGGGGAATAAGAATTGTGTTAATGTTTTTAACCATATATTTTCTCATGTTATGTTTAATTAATGTGGATTCTATCATGGGTTTATATGTTTATGTTTGATCATAAAATCAAAGGCATCAACACCCCCTTTTAATGTTTCTTGTTATGGGAATTTGATAATTTATTGAGGTTTAAATAAACATTTATGGATGATATATTATTTGATTATAAGTAAATTATTGACTACTGGACAGTGGGATATATAAAATCTTGATGGTTGAAAAAGTGATTCATTGACAAGGTGATATTTTCATAGATATTTATGGTCATATTTTGGATTACCTTCAATATTGGTATCTCAATTTGATTCATGATATTTTAGTGATTTTAATTATGATAAATATTAAATACTAATTTATAATGGTGATTAATTATTTTTGGGTGATCTTTCATTTGGGTGATTTGCTTATAACTCTTATATTAAAAATTTTGTTAAACCTAACTGATTTATTGTGACAAATTCAATAAAATTTTAAAAGTTGTACTTTGAAGGGTATGATATATCCTTTGAGATTAAACCATTTCTTAATTTTATACTTGTTGATGTAATTTAATACATTATAGATTAACGTTGTATTTATTAATATGAAGATTTATTCATTTTTGAAATTATCTTACCTTGTGCTAACCAATTTTGATTTCGATCGATGACTAAATACATAAGAAATATATTCATTTACATTATAACATTGAGAATTTTATTTTATTTGTTCAGGAATAAAAAACATTTCAACTTTAATTCTCATCATTTGGAACAGAAGATTAGATTTTTGTGTAATCTTATTTATGGATAAAATTATACTTATTAAGAATATATATTTTCTTATGTTCATAGTCTATATGGTAAAGTAATACCTTAACACTATGAAATTATATTAATAAAAAACTCCCTATAACCTTAAATTTATATGAATTGATTATATTTTAACCCCTTATAGATTCGTGGAATTTTGATTGACAACTTTCCCCCTATCATTTCTCTATCACTATCAATTTGTCCATGTGTGTTAATGTTCTCTATCATGCCCATGTTTTCACTTCCCACTGATGTTCTACAGTTAGGAAACCTATATTTTTAACCTATTTACTTCCCTATCCTTCTATGAAGTTGTAGTTTTATTAAACATTTTTACAATTTTTTGTCAACAGTGGAATTTTGAAATATCAAACAATTGATTTCAAATTAGAAGTTCAGATTTTGATGATGAAATTAATTAAAGTGGGAGAATGTAACAGCCTGTGGATTTATAAAATTTTTTTTTTAAGTAATTTTATATCGTAAATAGAATATGTTACCTAAAAAAATAATTTAAAAAAACAAAATTATAATATTAAAAATTTATCACGTGATCATTATAACCTACATATTAATTTGGATGTTATGAATAGTGAAAAAAACTCATTTTTTTATTGAAAATATTATTTCATTTAAACAATGTACCATGTCATTTTTTTAAACTGTTTCATAGTAAAATTAAACCTCATATATTCTAAATAAAAAATTTAACTTCATTGGAATAAATTTTATGTTTCAATTTTCTATAAAAGCATTTGCATACTGTAAAAGATATTTTTATAAAGAACTGTTTTTAAATGGGCAATTTATTTTTATTAATAAATTAAATCATTATATATTTGATAATCATTTTATTGAAATTTATATACTTTATCCAATTTATTAATAACTCAAAAAATATTTTTTAAAGCATAATAATTAGAATAAATCTTGTTTAATGAGTAAAAATGTATTTTTTTCTATACCTGTTCTATCAAATTTTTCATTCTTGAAACAAAATTAAATCTCCCCATTAATAGTTATAGAATTATATAAAATTAATTACATATTTTTAATTAGGGGGATGAATTTTTCTTAATAGACCTATTTTATTTTTTAGTTAATATGAATACTAATCATGTTAAAATTTATCATCTTGATAAAGTGTAATTTGGGTTTACTAAGATTAGAAATAAGCAATAAGGCCATAAATTTTTATCATAATTATTATTTTACAAATCTAATTCTATCATTATCACCTTATAATATAAATTTATTAGTTTATTGGACAATTTTCCATTGAAAATATTTATATATTATTTAAATCAAATAAAGTTACAAAATTTCACTCTCCTATTTTTAAATCATATTTATGTGTTCACATAGGGTGAAAAACAAGTTAGAAATGAATATTAATAGTAATTTTGTGAATAATGAAATTATATTCAATTTGTACATAAATATATAATTTTTATGTGTTATATAATTACCATAAATTATTACATAAGGCATGAAAAACATTAATTTAATTAATGGAAAAATTAATTAAATGATTTTGAATATATTTAAAGTTATATAATTTGAGTAATTTATATTGTTAATTTAATTTTATAGGTATATATTCATTTTAATTTTTTAAATAAATATTCTAATTAAAAAAATTTCTTTATGGTTCTACTTCAAATGAAAATAATATTTTCAAAATTTTAAATATTGATATTCTCTCAAAATAATATTTAACTAAAAAACATAAAAATATTGAAAAACATTAAATGAAAGATGTTTTTTATGATATGGTCTAAAATTTCTTCTATTTTCCATTTATGGGACAATTTTAACCTTATATGTAAAAGGTATGGTCCTTTAATATTGAAAATGTTGTTACCATAGTAAAAATTAAAATTGGTTAACTATGGTTTAATCTAAATAATAATGTTTAAAATGAAACAAATATCTTCCATAATTGTATTTTTTTTATTTAATTAGAACACTATAGAACATTATATTAGATTTCCATTATATTTGGAGGCATTTTTCTTTGGAAATAATTAATTATAATTTATTATTATGAGAAATTCCAAAATTTCCCCTCAAACTCACTTATAAAATGTCACGTCCTCCTTAAATTTATTACACTAAGTTGATTCTTATAAATAGAAAAATATCTAGAAATTTTATTTTTATACTTCCTTATAACAATTTTATTGGTTCTAGTCATCCAAAAATAATAATCCAAAATCCCTTTAGAGAAGATCTAAATAAGTAATTTCAAATTAGAGCCAATTTCCTTAATAGATCACATTCATTTATACCCTTATTTATCTCTAATAAACATATAGTGGGAATAATAAAATAATATACTCAGTATCATAATTTTTTTAAATTTTATTAATATTATTAACAAAATATTTTTCACCCTCTTTCCTACTAAATGAGAAGTGGAAGTATCGCTTGTACAAACACATCGTTTACAGACTTCACATAGTGATTCAATTAATTTTTATTAAAAATAATTTATGGATTTTTATTATGATGTTTTTAGTGTTTAAATATGTTATTTATGTAATATTAAGACTTTTTGAATTAAAATATCACATATGTATACTAACCATCCAATCCTCTTGGAAATGATAATGTTGTTCATGCATATTTGTGGATTACCAACTACAGGATAACATATTATTTCTTTCCAAATTATATTTTACATGTATAGTAATAAGGAAAAATTTGATTAATATATATGATATATATGATATCATAATTAACCATTAATGTTGAATTAATATTTACCATTCATTTTTTCCATTCTCTAAAAAATGGGAACAATGTTTATGAGTATATAGAGCCTACCATCTATATGAACGTTGTAGTTTATTTTTCTCTATCTAATTTTATTGATGACTCTAAATTTTTACATAATAAATATATATGATATTTATGTAATTATTAATATTCAAGAGATTACGGAAACAAGATAAATATACATGGGACATAACTACTGGACTAAAATACTCATGATAAATGAAATAGTTAACACCCAAAAAACAAAAATATTAATAAGAAATTATAGATAAAATGGGGAGTTAAATTCTATAAAGCGATTATATATGATTTTATAAGTGTCAAATTTACTATGTAATATAAATATAATCAATTTAAATGTATTATATAAGAGGATAGAGTACTTTCAAAGTAATCTTAACTAATAGTAAGGGGTTTAATGTTTCAATATCACTATTTTCTAGATTGTTTATAATTAAGTTAGGATGAAGAATATATTATTATTTAACTCTTAATATAATAATAAATTTTATTCTCCTCTAGTTATTTATTTAAAATACATGTTTTCATTTCATTTTCCTTATCTTTTGTACTTAATATATTGAAAAAAATTAATTGAAAATCAAATTCATTTTTTATTTGGTTGATTTTTTTTATTCTATACACATGTTTTATAAAAAAGTTTTAAAGAAGGTTTTTAATATTATCCTATAATATATTAATTTCATTTTTACTTATTTTTAATTTATCAAAAAAGGTTTGAATGGATTATTTTCATCATTGTCCAAATATGGTAACTGTGATGTTTAAGAAAAAATTATGGAATTAATGTTTTTTAACTTATACATCCTGAATAGATTTTCCCGTCATCATTACAAATTTGCTATTTGATGCTTCCTTTAGATGTTTACAAGGTTATTTTTGAGGAAATTATTTTCTATTACAATTTTTCATTTAAAAAAAATGGCATTTCATAATAGAAATGATATTTTTAGAAAGATTGTTTTAAGGAAATTTTATAGTATTTTTAGGAATGAGTGGAAAAAACCCAAGATATCACTTATGATTTACTAGGGATATGATCCAATGATACCATCTATATTATATATTTTTATGGTTTATCTTCAATATGTAGACATTTTTTTGAAACCCATATCATATCTATAGGATATTAAATAATTAAATGATTATGAAACCAATTTATTTTCTTGGGATCCAATATATTGAATATTTTATAGTCTTATGGATCATAAAAAATATATCATTTATAATATGTGATTGGTGGTGACTATATCTACCTTCAATTATTTTTTTAATTATTGACATCTCATGAGATAAATAATACTATAATGGGTAGTGAAACCTTTTTAGAAAGGATCTTTTTCTAGTATGATATTCCTAGAGTGAACCATGGATACTATGATTGTTTACGGAGTGAACCCATTCTGCTATTATTATTTTGAAAAGAAACCTTGAAAAATAGGGAAATAAATTTTTATTTATTTTTGTATTTTCAAATTCCATGTCTTATGATAATATTATGCTCCCATGGATCATATTAATTGATTCTCTTATGAATTATTTAACTACCAAGATTTATGCCATGACATAATATTGGGATCATTGATATGTAGGGTATGGTTTAAAAATGATACGATCATTTTATCTACCCTTATTCTCTTTTTATTATGAATAATCATTAGTATTTCACTTGTTTACCCTTATATATTATCAAATATCACCCTTTTGATACATTTACTTTCAACAGGTTATAAAAAATGGTAATATTTATGATATGTCTAATAAAATTTCTAGACATGAAGATATAATTGGGAGATGATTTTGATTTTTTAACTAGTTTTTTATGTTTCATAGTTTCCCTTGATAGTAGAAAAAACTGAATTTTGAATGGATCAAAGAGTTATTTAATGAGTTTTAATCTATTACATTGCAATATATATGTATGAAAAGTATAGTTCACTATACCACAACCTTTCAACTCTCACCACTTATAATTCTACTAATATTGATAACTCTCATTGGACCACGTTGATCACAAACATTTTATGAGGGTTCTAGAGAGTCATTTAATAGAGATACCTATATTTTCCAAAAATATATGAGTGAAACTAAATATATTATCCACAATGAAAAACCACTATAGGGTGACATTTTTTTGGAATCACATTATCATCATCTTCTACTAAATTCAAAAAAATATTGCACACAATTTTCGAAAGATTATATAACAAGATAAACATGATCCATTAATAAAAACATCAACAATAGTGTCCATAAGGTTTTTCCCATTCATGTCATGATTTTCGTAATATCCATTCCCTTAGATGATGAAATCCTAGTAGGCTTCACATCTCTAAATTGTTTATGCTATCGATTAAGAGATAAATTTTATCAGCTACTTTAGATAACAGGTCAACACCACACATTGATTATTGGGTGACCCAATCTATTTAAATCTAAAGAGAACAGCCCTAACAATTCAAAAAAAAAACAACTCTATCAGCTCAGAACAAATGAAGGATCATGTATGAGAAATAATCATATTCAGTCCCTAAGATAACCTCCTCCTATATCACATGAACATGTACCTCATGTGATAGGGAAACTAAATCAACACCAGTGGGCACAAAATGCCTATTACCAGGTATTAATAGAGACCTTTCCACTTAGTATTCCTTATTACAACACCCACGATGTGCATAAGGGATGAATCATTATCCACTTAAGGAAGTGAGTGATGTCTCATCAACATCAATAAAACATTCAATCCCATAAGAGCACTATGTCTATCACATCTATAACACTCTTTTCATAAAAGATACATGTGAGAGCACTACTATTAAATGAAGGTGAGAAATGTCTGTATATTTTTTTCCTTCACAACTTCAACTACTTTAAGACTAAGAAAAAATCATAAATTTTGGATTCACAATACAATAACCTGAATCATTGATATGTTCCCTGAAAAATTATCTTAATATGAGATTCATTTCTCTATATCACATCCTTACAATGTCAATCATTATTTTCGGTGTATGGCTGGATGTACACCAAAAATATTTTCTAATAGTCTACTATAGAACAACCATACGATGAATTCAAACATTCCTCAGTATTCACAAGGATAAAATTGATTCACTATACACTTACCATATGAATCCACTCTCAAAAATTTAGGAGAATCTAACATAACACCCAGAGGTTTGGAATAAATTTCCACACATGAATGGTATTTCTCAATATTAAAGATAGAACCTACCCAATCAATGCAATCACCAATCACCTCCTGATAATTTCAGGTGGTAGGAAAAACAAACCAAGGTGGGAACTATCAAACTTCTTCTATAGTAAAAAATAAATAATTGAAAAGTTTTATTCCTCCACCAGGAGAATACTCTCTTCACTAGAAGGATGCGTGTATAACACTGGAAATTAACGGATGATTTCCAGATGACCATGATCTATCCTGAGATTCCACTAGAATATTTAGAACTTATAAATATGAAACTTAGTGAATATCATGTTCCTCTGTAAAGTAGTATGATGGTCCATAGATCAATTGGCACATGTTATACTCCATTTCAAATTAGCTTCCTCCCAAGCATTGAAATCCACTGGTCACATTATCTTGGATTTGAGGTCATCAATAATCTATCCCGATCTATGCTGATAATTTATAGGAAAAAATATAGGAATAAAATAAGGATATCCTCATATTTCTCATAAATTTCATTTAAGAGAATCCACCACATGACTCTTATTGTTTTGAGTGAAAATGTCTCATAGCACAATAGACAGTGTACCCTATGTTAATATTATCAACAAGCATAAGCTCGCTCAAGAGATCAAGCTCTAGTGTTTATGTAATAAATACGAACCATATCTTGGAATCATTTCATTTGGTGTCATTATGACTTATAAATATCAAAAAATCACTATAAGTTCTTCATCAGAAATTTATAATGATGTCCCATTTCCTGATGTGTAATATAAGACAATATTTCTAATATATGAATGGTTCAACATCTTATTATTGGGAATCCATCTAAATATGGGATCAAACTCCAACCATGGTAGAAAAGTATCTACATGAGTTTGAGAAACACAAAAACTACTAATTGCAAACAATGTCATATAGGAATATCATAACAGAAACCTACATCTAGAAAATATGGTTTTGAACTAGAAGGAAAAGATATTCCTATACCCTAGGTAACCCCCATCATCCAAGGCTCTTACTCACGTAACAAAATTTTATGATCTCTTCCATCAAATAAAGTTAGCCTAAACAGTTTATAATTATTCTCATCAAACCCAGTAGGTACATCCATCCACTCTATAAGAAATATCTATAAAACGAGTAAGGGAATTGACACTACCTTTGAATATAGGTTGGAAATTTCTCTCAACCATGTATTTGGAAACAAAAAATTTCCACTCTTTATTTTTTGGTGAGAGTGCCAGCTACATTAATGAGCTTGTAATAACCCTTCATTCATAATTATGGTGTATACTATTAGATAATAATTTATAATAGATAATATGCACCCATGTGGTTTTGGGTATATCTAGATAAGCTAACATAAGGACCTTTAAAATCATAACTGACCACTATATTATGCATGTTTTTAAATACTTATACCTAAAAATTTATTCCATATGGTTATGAGTTAACCCACAGATAATAATATTTCTAGAAAAATAATACATCAAATGCTGCACCAATGTCAGTTTCCCTAGTTAGTTAATTGAACTAATGACCACTAAACATAATTAACATTTGTTCCCAAACTAATCCTCACATGAATACTAACTTTAATAACCATCCCTTTGATAGAACACCTTTGATTTCACTTCAACACAAACCATCCCATCCTGGTCCCACATAGACTTGCAGTAATCTAATTTTCACTCCCCAATCCCCCATTTAATTTTCCACGTGATATGGATTATCGTAAAGTACGCATACCACACAGATGGGAGGTATTAACCTATAATAAGATAGAATAGTCTCATATCTTCAATTCATATAGTAAGAAATAACAAAATTAAGGAAAGTTTAAATGAAACTAAATGAAATGAATTTAACACATGTGTGAGATATCTACTAAGATCCACTAAATAAACTTTATAAAAAACACAATGTGAAAAAGGTAAAAATACATGACTACTAGAAACGAAGGACAACTAACAACTATCCAAGGCAAAGTGGTCCCTGATACAAGCTGGATCTAATTCCGAACATAACCATCCAACATTAGCTCTTGGTACCCCCAAGCTCCAACTATGTTGCATCTGCTAAAGACTCAAGGGGTCCACTATGAATATTCCATGTTAACTCATAATACACAATAACATAACCAGCCTATGCATCATCTTCAAATGAAAAACACATATAGGCCCAATTCTTATATTAGGGTGAGTATAATAATACATAGTATAAATCTATGAAAACAATAGAGGGACCAAAAAGAAGAAATAATAAGGAATCCTAACACATGATGTGTCCATGATGTAAAAAAATAAGAGAAATTAGAATACCATATCAAGTCCAGATTTAAGGGACTATGAAATAGTTGAATGAAACTCCACAAGGTTAATATAGATGTCCTCAAACACTAAACATCTTATGAAAACATAAAAGTCATGGTCATTATAAATAAAATCCATGGAATCCATATAAAAAATTTATAGATGTTCTCAAAACATTGAATCATTTAGAATGTATAATGTTGATATCGCTATATAACATCACATGTAGTGGGAAACTACCTATGTGATGAGGAATCAAAAGTCTCATTAAAGTTATCATTATCCAGTATTCAGGTAGATACATTGCTACCATAAGCTATGATTGTGAGTCTTCTCAACCCTTAATCTTTCTCTCCTTATGAGGTATCAAATTCTACCTAAAGTTAAAGGATTTATATATATGGATGTAGAAGGACTACAAATTTCATATATGGTCCCAGTATTTATATATAGCCAAAGGATTCCTAAAATAACTAAAGTACTCAGTCTTTTCCAATCCCACAACCTACGTAACCTCTCTAAACCAGTAATGGATGATCCTACACCCCTTGAAGGGTAGTGAAGGATGCTAACCCTAGTAGAGGATCCAATTCCCCATATGAGCTAATTTGATAGGATGTATACTGACTATATATATATAGGATCCTGCACACTATAATCGTAGGAGTGATACTGGACCTACCAGATATGTACGTGTAGAGTCATATTACTGAACCCTATAGGATTGATTACTGACTATTTCTAGGGATGGGAAGTGGTTACGACACCAAATTATCTTATCAGGGTTGGATTTAAATATTTATAGATGTTGAAAATATGAATCTAATTTTCCATATTTTAGTGTTGTTGACTATTTTCACTACCTCTAAATTCTCATCTCGTATATTGGTTTAAGAGTCCACCATATTTTTTCCTAAGGAATTTTATATAGAAGGTAATTTTTAAAGGCTACTAAATAATTAAAAGATCGTTATATATAATTTTTGAAGGGTACATGTCATGTTCCCCTTGTAGAGAACATGGTTGAAAACTTCTAAAAAAATCATGAAAAAGTAATATACATGGAATGTGTGCTCATTCAAGAAACATGTGGGTCTGGGGATTAGTTCCCAACATGTTCCTATTTTAATGTCATGTTCCACCGAGTGGTATACCAGGTGCGTCAGGGATAGACATAGACATGTAGGCCACCTGATATTTGTTGTGTCTGTACAACCAGTATATACTAATCTAGGATATCTATGTTTACATGGTGTGGATAACCTCCATAAAACATAGTGATATGTTTATCTACAATAAATTATCGTGCCTTTAAAAAACATACCACACAATTTCTATTCTTTCAAACTGTATTCCATGAAATTAAAAAAATACAGAAGCTAAAATCTTTCCAAATTATTATTTACATTCACCCTCATCACTGTGATATAAACTATAAATACCATAATATGTGTTAACCATCATAAATTCCATGTTGAAAGGTAGATTCTATCCACAATTCATTGAATACATATAACATTCCCACTTTATATTTGAGTCCAATTTCCCTACATGCATTGACTCATTAAGTTAGAATGTCATATTCTTCTCTCAGAATTCTACTTTCATTATTTATTCTCCACCATTCCATGGACCATGAAAGTGAATGTATAATAATGATCCCAAAAACCATTGTTAGATCAAATAATTAATTCGTCAATGAAATTAGTTAATATTCGAGGCTAAATGAATAATGGTGATTAACGGATGATGAATGGAGGGTGAAATAGACAAACCAAAAAGATGAGAGAAATAATTGTCATACACAATTATCCATCATCTACAATTAGATACTTTTTTGAATTAGATTATACATACATGTTCTATTGAATTTAAATTGAAAGGGCTTCACAAAAATATTCATGCATTTGATTTTATGAAAATTCTATCCACGATGCAATAATATTTAAAATAAAATAAATCCAAAAAAAATTCAATGATAAAGAATTTGGTAAAATCGAGGAAACAAATCCATACATCGATGGAGATTCACCACCACCTAAACTTCATTATAATTTTCACATCATCTGGTCATCTACATAACTCTTGATCTAATATTGATCCTCATCCCCATAGATATTTGAATCATTGAATCTATAAATCTTATCATGGGTTGTTTCTGATCATTTTAATCCATAGAAGGATCTCCCACTCTCCCTTTTTTGGTTATTTCATTGAAGAATGTTTCTAAAACTAGATTGAATCCATAAATAATGTTTTAAAAGGGATTCTAGGGTTTTCATCACCCAAAAATCATATAATTAATTAATTAATTAATCAACACCCATGATGACATAACTAAGAAATATTGAGTGAGTATAAAACTCATACCATATATAGGGTAACCCCCCTCCATTATAGATGCAAATATAGGGTCAGTTTTTCTATCTAAAACCGTTCTTAAGAGATATAATAAATACATTGAAAATAAACATGTGAAAACTATATATAATATAATATTTTTATTATATTACTATTAAACATCCACAACTCTCCAAATTCGTTTCTACGTCAATGAAATCTTTTATAAATATTATTTAAAATATTATATGGTATCAGATAGAAAAAACTATGTTTGTGAAAACACATCAAAATTTCATGGATAGATATTTAATTAAATAATAAATATAAAATATTACATAGAAATCATTGAGATATTAAATTCCTCGGATCCTATCCAAATGGTAAACAATTCACCCAAAAATCATTGATACATTCAAATAAGTTTTATGAGGTTATATTATTTGGAACATTAACCTTATACCTATGGAGTTTTCTGAAGTCTCCTTAAAATAAAAATGAAGCTATATATTGTCCAGAAAAAAAATATAGTTAAAAAAAGAGTAGAAAAAATTATTTTAGCTGATAATAATATGAGAATTAATAGATAAATAATTTTCCAATCTCTATAAAACATTAAATATAAAAGATCAATGGAATGTATGGAATGAAATATTTTAATTTAATAATATAATTATGAGATGGTTAAATGTCAATTATTATAGGACATGTTACACATGTTATTATTGAGGAATTTTACACCACATCCATCACATATCCTAAATCTGTAGGTGGTACAGTTAGAGCATGATCACTCTTCTAAGGAGAATCTAATGAAGGTATTTTACTACATAGAGAATATTATACACAAAAAGGAAACTCACCTTTCTAAATTAAATTGGTGAAACCATATATGTGTAGTTAAAATATGGTAAAATTAGAAGGAATTAAAGTAGAATTGACCAAATCATTTTTTATAAAATTGTGTGAAATGAAATAACTAGGATAAAAATTTTACATGGATAATTTCAATGATCGAGACATATATATAAAATTTAGTATCTAAATAAGAATTTGTGTCTTATTTATGAATACAATATAGTATAATACACAAGAAAAATGTAATGTAAAACAAAAAACAGTTATTATATTATTTTATAACCTTAAATTTAGAGGAATCATACACCTAATAAAATTTAAAATAGTGAAATTGGAAAAAAAATATAAAAAAATACATAGAAATAATTGGGTTTATATTATTTTGGTCTCAATGATTAATCATACCCATGAACAACACTCTCAAAAATTATATTAATATTTTAATTGAAATTTTTGAGAATGAATAATATAACTATAAGATGAATTTGTGTGAATGATTAATGTGGCAAATATAAAATATTATTAACAGGTATAAACTTTTATTACCATTGGATTTTTGTCCGTCAGAATAGTAACCTAACAATTATAAATAGAAACAAAACCATAAGAATAGTTACATGAACCTTGGATTAAGAAATATATACCTGGGTTACATATGAAATAAAAATATAATGATTTAAATCCAATTAAATTAAATAAAATTATCAATTTTTCTAAAAAGATATGTCACATAAATATAAAATAACTGTATTTCTGGGTAACCGTTAGGTATTATTTTGAAAATACATTTTTATGATAAAAATAAAACGTTCTAAAAAATACTATTTCATTATTTTTTTATAAAACACTATATATATAAATGATAATATAATTTTACTGAATCTTAATTGACATTTAAATGAGTTTAAAAATTTGATTACGTTAGAAAAATTATTATTTTTCAATAAATAATTAATTTATACAAAAATTAAATACCTCATATTTTTAAATTTATCTCAAAATTATCATATCACTTTTGGTATCACCACATTGAAATTTGATCAGGTAAATATTTTGACAATTTTCATAAATTGTAAAATATAGAGGTGAATCGTAAAATAATTTTTTAGTATAATTTTTTGTAAAATATTATACGAAATATTTTTTAATATTTCAAGAAGATATTTGAATATTTTTTTCCCCATTAATGATAAAATATCTTTCATATTACTATTGAATCATAATTTTGATCCCTATATGTGGATATAATATTTTATTATAATATTTTAATCAAAACCACCCCTAATATAACCTTATAAATACCACCCACCTCCTCCCATATCACTTAAGATTCAACCCAAATTTCATTTACCAAACTATAAATGAATTCATCCCAAACTCTCTAATATATTCATTATGGGTTTTGGTCTATCAAAGAGTATAATCTAATAATACTTAAGGGTTACTTTAAGGGAGCCAGATCAAACTGATATTGTAAGTTTTCTATTTCTTATTCGATTATATTTATTTTCCTTATTAAATCAAAATCATCCTCATAATTATGAAAACATAAATTCCATCATATGAATACCAATATAATTATACTTTAATATGAATTATAGGATCATATAAATATAAAAACTATTTTTGTAATTATTTATAACATGTTTACCATAAGGTCTTATTTTAATATCCTATATGGATGTTGTTATAAAATAATTATAAAATCAATAATGGA
This sequence comes from Viscum album, assembly GCA_963277665.1. Classification (NCBI taxonomy): domain Eukaryota; kingdom Viridiplantae; phylum Streptophyta; class Magnoliopsida; order Santalales; family Viscaceae; genus Viscum; species Viscum album. Next base: position 254,615,121 of record OY728127.1, read on the forward strand.
TAATGAAAATAAACCCTTCATAGATAAATTTAAATAAAAAATGATATTATAAAATTATTAAAAATTTATAAATTTTATTTAAACATAAAATTAAATAATCAATTATGTGTATAATGGTCATTAAAAACCCTTACATGAAAAAACCATTAAAAAATAATATTTATACTCAATAAAACATTTCTATATCATAAAAACGTGAATATGATGAACCATTTAAATTTTTTAAATGAAAAATAAAATTATATAATCATGCTTTTAGAGTTTTCTAGTCATTTGAAAAGAACGTATATACTTATTGATAAACTGATGTGATTTTGAAAGTATGAAATAAACATCCTCAAGTAAACAAACATAAAAATAATGTCGTCGTAAAATAATTATAATAAAAAAATAAATGAAAAATTAAAAATGATTTTTAAATAAGACTGGGTTTGAATAAATTATTTAATAAACCTACTTTTTTTATTCTGGACATTGAGTGAATATACTATGTGAGTCAGGACAAGAGGTAACTGAACTCCCAAAAAATTTTATTTTCATTCATGGTATGTATTCTCACTCTTTACCTCCTCTTATCTCTATACTATTTATAGTTATCAGTTTGATAATATGTATACATATTCGTTACATATATAATTTTTTTATAGCATATTTATATTTTATCAGAATGTACATTTCACAAGATCATTTCAAAATACATTCTTTAAAGAAAAATGATTATAGTTAATATTTTTATTTCTTATTTCATTTCATGTGCTAGTATTTTGGAATTTTTTATCTTTTAAGACATATTAAAATAATAACTCATTAATAGAAATTTATTATATTCCTTATCATGTTTTAATTTAAAACTTATTCACTTAAATCCTATAACTTTTCTTTTCTTAATTATAAAAAAAATTATGGGGTCTATTACCAAACATACTTATTCACCCATGCCTCATGATATTTTTTGTCATTGAGTTCTATCATTGTGAACTATATATATTTATTAAGATATGAATGTATCAAAATCCATAAACCCATTATTTTATGAGGAATTTGTATGTTATATATTTTTTTTATTCTTTAAGAAAATATTATGCAATCCATTTCTATCTCAAGGGTTTTATGAAGATTTTTCTTTACGTATTGTTTAGTTTTATTTTTTTAAATCTAATTATATATTAGGAATTAATGAGTTCAATGGAATTATATTAACTATAATTCATTGGATAATTTTTTTGTCTCGTGAGATACCATGTATTGTGTTATTGAAATAATCCAAGAACATAATGTTAATTGGTCTTGGTAGTGTATATTGATTTATTCTTGAGATTTCATGTTTTATATTTTTCCCAAATTTAAATGATTCCATGAAATTATGATATTTTATCCTTTATTCCATTTTTATTGCTATTATCTGATATCCTTTTCTTCAAGTACATTAAGATATTCCACACAACTCTTATGTTTTATTTCATTATCAGGTCTATTCCCCAACATGGATAATGAGATCACTTATTTTCTTCATGTATCTACATAGAGAATACAATACACTCCTATATGTTCTTTTAGATGTACTTTTAGGTTTTGTATATTAAACTAAAGATAAAGAGGTTCATTTTTATATTTACATATTATATATCTAATCTCCTAAAGACACTATACCTCTTGATTTTTTGTTGTGTTTTATAAATTATTGTGTTAGAAATCATTTAATAATATTTCTATGAGTATAACGTTTTTATACATATAATTATTAATAGATTAAAAATATTTTTTAGAATAATAAATTAAATTATACAATGACCACTCAATAATTTATTTGTTACCTTATTCTATTATATATGACTAATTTTGAGTTTGACCCCATATGTTCTCTTTATTTAGTATCCACAATTCATTGATATATGGGTAAAAAGTATAAGTATTGTGTAGAATATAGAATTTTTATTTTCATAACTACACATATGTACATAAAAATGGGGATAGTATCCCATGTTTAAGATATGTGGTTGGATAAATTGCTTATTTTTCGTTGTCCTAGGAAAGATATGTCTTATCACTACCAAATCCTACATAATTTAATATGATCTATATTATATATAAATATAACAAAAAAAATGATAGGAATAATTCATATAGAATAACATCAATGATAAAAGGTTTTTTATCTTATTTTCTATATAATAAATCAAATGGCTAATATAAATATTGAATAAAGGTAAGAAATTAATAAATAAAACATTTAATTATGGAAATAGAAAATTAAATTCATTAATGAAAGTAAAATTTATATTAAGTACCCATCATTGGGATAAAGAAAATAATTTATGGTCCATCAAAATTTTTATTCCTCGATAAAATATTTTGTTCAATGAATTATCATTGTGGAAAGTGATTGGGGAAGGATAATCTTCAAATGAAAAATCATTTTTATAAATAATTCATTATTTTTGTATAATGTAATAGTTTTTAATCTAATATCATGAATCTGACTAAAGAATGTGTAAAAGAGGATATGAGTTGTTCTTATTTTTATATGAAATAATATTCCTTTCCAAAGGTAGAATATACTTCAAAAATATAAGTGAGTCACAAATTTTCTATCTGTGTAATTTGTGTGGATTCAAATCCACTAATCCTGAATTGTAACATGAATATTCAACATGTACATTAATATTTTTTTAATCATTGATGGGAATATATATATATATATATATATATATTCTTTATTGTACATACCATTCTCACATTCCAATGGATCACATTCGATATTCTATTATTTAATATCCTTATGAAAATTTAGATTGTCTTTTTAATTCTCTTTCTCTTCAAGAAATGTGAAAGGAAAATTTTCATACACATTCTTATAAATGTTGTTAATAGTAATATTATGATGTAACAAATTAATTTCCAAATATGAATGTTCAAAAAACATGATGTTTATAACATGTATTATTAGAGTCTAGTTATATGAAATTGGATTCAATATATTTTAAAACATTAATTTTATTGAATGTATTTTCTAAACACTATATTGAAATTTAATAATTGTTCTAAAATTTCTGATCTAGATATTAATTGCTTTATGTATTTCATATACTTTTTTACATTGAAAATTTGTGTTTTATAGAAAAATTGTTAATTTGAATCAAGAAATAACTAATGGATTATGAAACACCACTTTCTATTATAATAATAGGGGACTCGTCCCCCACATTTCTAAAAAAAATAAAAAATAAAAAAATGGAAAATAAAAATATGTGTATGTTCCAACTAGAAATATTTTTTTCTCCGTGAATGTCAATGGTGGAACATGTTAAATTGTAAAAAAATTAAATTATTTGATTTTTAAATGAATCATATATTACTATCCCATTGTCCCATAACTCTTGTATTTTAATGATAAGAGGTTGAAGGCAGAATTAGGCTTCATTTGCTGGAATCTATAGTATTGAAATAATAAATGATATATTGAATGATTTTTCTCTCATACACATGATGGGAGAAATATTTTAATAGTCCAAAACATCTATCCAAACGTTAAAACTGGTGCATAATTTTATAAAATTGTTTAATATATCAGTTGTTAATCCCAAAAACTCATTTTTAGGATTAGGTGAGAAATATATATGTAACAAATTGATGGAATTTTTTGATTTTAAATATTTTGGATTTTTTATGAAGTAATCATTATTATTATCCAAAAAATGAATTTCATATACTATAAAATTTTAGAGGTCAAAATATTATTTTCAATATTAGTTTTAAAATAAAATCTTATGAAACTATAATAGGAATTTTTCTTTTTATTTATTTAGGGTGGCATGATAATTTAGAATCAAACAATTTTTTATTGAAATACATCTGGATTTGAAACTTATTTTTCAACCATATATGTTATAATTTTCTCCTCACTTTGGGATACAATATTTATGAAATATTTATATCTATATAAAATTGAGACCATGATTCTTAAAAACCATCAATATCTTTTAAAATTATATAGATGTATTCACTTCTAAAAATAAACCATATAAAAATTTTAATATCTTGTATGTTTTATTTATTTTCAATACCAATTGAGTACTTTATTTCATAAAAAAAATCTTAAAATATTGTTCTAAATTTTTATCTCACCCTTCATATAGTTTTCAACTTCAATCATTCAATATTTTAGATAACATGTCAGTTTACTTTCTTAAGATTCCAATTGCTTCTATCTCCATAAAATAATTTTCTTAATATGATATTAATTTCACCTGGATATCATGAAATTATAAAATCATAATTAGTGTTCATAACACAAATATGTTTTTAAAATGATGTGTTAGGATGTTGATTGTTTTTCCTATTTCGAAAAAATCATTAATAAAATTCAAGATCACATTAAAAATTATCACGTAATTAATATGTTCATTATAATGGTGGATATAATGGATCAATATTCTTATAATATTATATTCTCCAATCTAAACACACCACACATATTGAGGATGATATTTTTTAACATTAAGTGCTCCAATACATCATCTCTTTTTAACCATCATTTAAATTTACTTTTAATAAAAGTATATTTTCTTCTTCTATCGATGGAATGATTTTTAATGGAAATTTTCATAAAAAATATCATAACTACTAAAATCTGAAGGTTTTTTTTTGTGGTAGTGTAATATAAATTTATACATAAATAATTAATTAACTATATTTAGAATAAAATATATTATTATATAGGCATATAATCATACATATATTAGTACATAATCAATTTTATGCATATTCACAAGTAATTATCCATATATTTGGTCTCTCTCAATCATTCACTTTACAGGATGATAAAACATTTATAATTTTTTTTTCAAATAAATTATTTAAAAAAACAGTATATTTAATTATCAAATGACTAGGGAAATAATAAAACATTATAAAAATATATAAACATTCCTATATAAAATTACATTTTTTACATAAAAAATCACAATCATGTATTCAAGAAAAACAATCGAATATGTTTAAAATAATTCATATAAAATACAAAACCATTGAAAATAAAATTCTAAAAAATTATTTAAAATAAACCAATATCCCAATATTTGAATCATTGAAAATTATTTCTTTGAATAATTTTACATTATTTTTTAATTTTAAAAAATTGTCATATCAAGCATGACACTAAAATAATTAACATACTGCAAAAAATAAAAATAAATAAAATTATATTGTTACACTGATTTACTCAAAATCATTTGGTTGTAAGCATTTTTTTTCCGAAATGAGACATTGAATTTTTTTTCAAAATCCCGAATCTTCCTTATGGTTAAAATAATAAATTAACCCTAGAAAGATACCTCATATCATTTCTGATTCCTTTAATTCTAGGTCATGGCTTTTAACCTAGAACTAAGTAACGAAATAGTTTCTAGAACTAATAGGCCCTTATAATAATATATTATAAGATAATATATTAGTTTTAGTCTACATATATGTATTTATAATGAATTTATTTAATCATTAAATTGAGATCTTTTAGGGGAAAACTGAGACTATAGTTGGGTTGGAAAAACCAATGGGAACAAAAACATTTTTTTCATCAAGGTCCAACGGAGTTTTGAAGTCATAGAAATATTAATCAAATATAAGGTGAATTGTTTATATTAAATTATTATGTCAGTTACGTGTGATTAAGTTCTTGACATAGACATTACATCAATTTAAATATTTTTATCTTTAAATCCAAGGGTTAACAGGATGAACCATATGTTATGGGAGTGAAAAAAACATCATATTTTGTGAGGGATCAAAGAATTACTTATCTTGATCGATGATAATAATGTATGTGAATGAAGAGTGATCCATTATGGAGGTTGATATTTTTTATTTATAATTTCTCTATTCAACATGGTATTTATAGCAAATTAATAAAAAAATAGAATCCCAAATTTTTCATAATTAATTTAGTTTGTGTATTGATTTAGTTTTCCCTTCTTTAATATGAACCATTAAATCCATTTATCACATTATATGGAAATTTCTAGGTATTAATGTTTACCCCTATAGTTGTTTTTTAATTTTTGGTGATGAATTTTTCAATTGTTAATAAGGAACATTTTAACTGGATCACATTATGTTCCTCCCACCGCTTCTCTCTCTATCTCTATCTTATCCTACTACCCCTATATCTCCACCACTAAATTACTCTCTCTAATTTAATACCTCTCTTTCCCTCCTCCCCTAATTCCCTCCCAATCACACCCAAACACACACACAAATAATATCTCTCTCTAATAGTTGGTTCGAAGGGATCAATGTGTGTAGGGTTTTTTGGTTCATCCAGAGGGTGAAATGCGACTGATATTTTGTGAAGTGGTTGTAGAAAAATCCGATGGATGATGGTTCATTGAGTTATGGATGTCGATATAGTGACTAGAGGTAAATTAAGGGATGATGTCCCATATTCTAGGGGACGGTGCATGAAGGGTGTTTGGTGATCGTCGTCACTAGAAGCACATAAAAAACTCTACCACAATCATATCTAATGTTTCATGAGGTGATTAGGACCATTGTTTTTTTTAAAACAACCATGTGGGGTGTGATGAAAAGTAAAATATATAGTGACATAGGGATGAAATGGAAGCTTAACCACCCCATAAGAAATCATCAAAGTAGCATAAATGTAAACAGTCTCGAATTGCGATGATATTATCTCAACAATCTACTATAACATGGTAACTTGGGATCATCATCTTTATGTAAGAAAATGAAATTAAATGAAGCTTAAAATATAATTCAAATAAGGATTTTAAATATATAATATTTAAAATTTATGTATATTCACCTTGAGAAAGAGTTTAACAGCATAACAAAACATGAGTCTCAAAAAAGGAAAATTGAGACAAACCTTTTTTACCAATTCAGTTACTTTTGAAACATAAACATCATGAATAGAAGTTAACAAAGTATATATTAATAAAAATAAATTTAGGTATAATATTAATAGAATACAATCATGTTAATTACTTACACCACACAAAAATAAAGTGTGGTGAACATATCATGTATCTCACGGGAATAAAAAGTGAGATGAAATTCCCTTACCTTGTGTCTTGACCCTCATCAGACACATTCAAAAAACATGTACAATTATTATAAATTTATTATACATATTTTAAAGAATATTATTATATCTAGTACCATATATGAGTTTATAATGACATTATATTACCCTCTTGTCAGCAATCCTATGTTAAGGTTTCACTTCAGGTAATATTCACATTATTATTTGCATGTGTGTTAATTTGTTATATCTTTGGTTTTTACACATTATAAAATGATTTCAAAAATATAAAAATTATATAAATATCATGTGTATACACTATATTTTTATTATAATAATCTATTGAATATTTAATTAGGAAACAGAATATATCATTCATGGAGACGGTAGGTCTTACATATGCATGAACACAATTTTCATTTAAATGTCATGTTGGTAGAATGAATGTAATATATATATATATCATTATTATAGTATATTTATTATATCATATATATATTAAATATTAACTAAAAACATATTTAATACAATCCATGTGGTGTATGAATGAATCATATCGCTTGGGGGGGGGGGGGGGGGTAGTCCACACTTCCTCAAAAAAATTATCTTATTGATAGAAAATGGAAGGTAAAAAATATATGTGTTGTAAAAATGAATAAGTAATCATAAATACATAATAAATTTAATATATGACATATATAAATTGAGTTTCCATCATAATGGCCACCATGGTAGGTGATAATGAAAAAATGAACAATCATCATTTCGTGAGGCAGCAGTTCACCAAATAAAGAAATAATATATTTGTTACCCATTAGATGAAGGTGTGTGTATGTGTAGGTTGATAAATTTACAAAAAAATACCAGTTTACTGTTAATACTTTTGTTTTTATATAATAATATAATAAATATTGTTTTAGGGAGTGGAGAAGGAAAATAAATAAAATACTTCAGAAAAGACGTTACCTCTTAATCGGGTAACCCATTTTGGTTTGTGCCAAAAGGATTCCATGGATTTTCTTATGAAAAAGGGAATGAATCTAAGATTAAGTGATGATTTTTTTAAAATTATTTGGTCTGGTAATGTCCTAACATAATAGGCTTTAGAGGTGTAAAGAAGAGGAAGAGGTGGCGGCTTTTGTAGGGAAAGAAAGGGACTAACTTGGAATTTTTGAAAACAAGTTTGGTCTACAAATGTAATTACATAAAAAAGTCATAAAAACATATATAATTAAACAATTGATGGTTTTTTACCCATATATGGTCATAAAATGGGTTTCAGACAAGTTTATGGGTCATTTGGGCCCTTAATTTTATGGTTTAGTCCCTAAATAAACTTAATTTGACATTAAGCACTACGATTAATTCTAATCACCTTTAATAATATTTTTGGTAAAAAAATTATGTTTATATTATTATACAAGAAATATTATACTAATTAAAATGATTAATATTTGTTTTTATAAATTTAATTCTCCAAATTCCGAATATTTTGATTAATGTTAATGACATAGAAGAGACGAAATTATGGGTTTTTAAAGTTGAAAAAGGTTCATATGTTTGTTATGTTTTTATATTCAATTTTAAAGTGAAATTTTTTATAAATACCTAAACTTTATTAAAAAATATATAATTGAAAAAATGCGACATTAATAAAAATTTAATGTACAATTTATCAATAATAATTATTCAAACAAAAAAGATGTTTTTATCTAAAAAATAATAGTTTTCAATATTTATTAAAACATGGAACTTTGTGGGAAAATCCAAACAATTTATCCCATGATAATTTAGACATTATGAATTCAAAAAATGGAATTTAATCTATCAAATTAACTTTCTAAAAGTTTCTAAAGTTAATATTATTTTTTTTCACAAATGTACATGAAAAGTAGGTCATTTGAGAAAATAAGGGATTTTAAACATATAAAGGCTTTAAAAAAATTATATTTTTCATTTTCAAAATGCATTGTTTATATAAAACCATTATGAAAACATTTTATAGGAATTTATTACTATTCATATGACTATGTTTTAATGGGTAGGTTCAAACTAACTTGTGTAAATAATCATAACAAAAAAATGATGTTTCGTAGAAGCTAAGTATTGCATGTAACAAATGATAAGTTGATATTCTATGTGAAATGAAGGTCTGAATTAGAGAATTGAAATACCTAAATGGAAATTTAATTGATCAGGGTAAAACATATTTGTGAACATAATAATATTACCTTTTATAATCAATTAGTTTTCATATTCATTTACAATTAAATGGTAACCAGTGAATTCATATTATATTGTATAAACCAGATATGTTAATAAATTAGTTAATTATATTCATAAACTATAATTTTACATCAATGTTTTATCTTATTAATTTAAACAAAAAATATTTTATTAATATATTATTTTTTGGTAAACCTCGTTCTTGTTTGTTATGCAAGTCATGAAGGAATGTCATTGTTGCTTATAACGTAAGATAATCTAGGTGTTCATTGTAGACCAATATAAAGTTTATGTTGTGTATAGTACATGAATAACTTGTTGTAGCATATAAAACAAGAAAATCATTGTTATTTAATTTAAAATTAACTATATTTAGTGTTTCATGAAACTAAAAACGTAAAAAATATTAAAATAATTTCAAAACATATTACAAAAATCTCAGGGCATTATATTCTACCCCCTTAAAAATTAATTTCATCCTTGAAATTAATCTGGGTTATCAGAGGTTTAATACTTGAATGTTCCATTCATAAAAACCCAAATCTTAAAAATTAATACTAAATCTTCCTTTATAATGGTAATATTGGAAACATAATGGTCACCAAAAGTGACATGTAACTCGATTTCCTTATAAGAGAACATAGGTTGGTAATGAAGATTATATATGGAGGAAAAGTATAAATATTTATTGGGATAGATTTGGGTTATCAATTTAAAACATGTAAATGAGAAAAGAAATGTTGAGGTCCTCAAAGTCATAAATCTGTGATGATTTAAAAGGCCATTAGTTAAACCAAAATTAAGGTATTAGGACAATAAATTTTCATTTTGGATCATCTTCCAATCATTGCTTAATTATTTTATTGAACAAGAATACAACAAAATTTTCATTCATTGGATATGATTTTATCTATTTGTAATTCATCCATTACTTATATAAATGTATTTCTATAAATTATCATTGATGCCTCAAGCACTAAATTTTTTTAGCTGATATGAAGACCTATATAAGAATGAAAAGTGTAACAATTTTTTGATAACTATTTTTAAAAATAAATATTTTTAATACATAAATATCTAATCATAAAAAGTTGTACTACCATTACATCATAAACAATTATTCATAAAAAATAATTATACATAATACAGGTTAACATATAGGCCAATGGTAGGCGTTAAACCCATATCGTCTTTGAATCAGGCATTCAGGACTACAGCCTTGCCTGACTTGATTGGTTGTCACCCGAAATACATGATGTCCTTTTCTAAACCCACACTAATATAGTTTCAAAAATAAATATAATGGAAATCCTTAAAATAAGGTTAATACCAAAATGTCCTTTTATCCATGTTTTGGAATAAAAAATCAATACACAAATACCTCGTCTAAAGTTAAAGATAATTTTTTCATGAATAGTTAATCATATAACCTTTCGGAATGATTTAAATACAAATATTTAGAGAAAATTCATGAAATCAGATTAACATTGATCCCCTATATATATAAAATCACCAAATATTTTTAACATTCCATACTTGTTAATATCCTTATCATATATTCCCTTGAAACATGTTAATAGCCTAAATTACAATAAATCCTTTTAGAAAACATGCATTCTTCCTTATTCAAAAGTATGCTATATATATTACTTAAATCCAAAAATCCTATAAACATAATCAATGATAGCATAACCCATCAATTAAAAAGTCCTTACTTAGTTCCATGAAAATCAATATCATTCCATTTAATTACTCATAAAAAAATTATCTAGGCATAAAGAACATATTAAGTGCTACATTTCTTTAGTTGAACTCACCTTATCATTAAATCGCTCCACCTGTCCACTGAGATCATTCAATAGAAACTTGTAAATACTAACCAAAAAACATTTTTAGAACAACCCTTGTATATTTAATCATTTAAATAACAAAATTTTCTGAATCAAAATACATAAAAAAATTATTACTCCACATCATCATTATCCCATTAAAAAGGCTACCTCTTCTTATTACATAACACCTCTTTCATTTTATATTTCTTCTATTATTTCAACCTCTTCCAAAAGGAAACTATTACTCACACCACGTTTCTTATCCTATTCAATACCCTTCATATTGGGACATTAGGTTTCATAATGAATATTTATTCCGAATTTAAAACACTTAACATTAAATGATTTCTTAGGGAGGCCAATATTTTCATTCATTCCATTAATCAAAATCTTTATTTTCCTTTGTAGTCATTTTCCTTGTGTACTTATTTCCATAGTAAACATATCTTCAGGTTACTATAATAAATTCACCTAGGTGATTATTTTAATGTTATTGACACAGAGTAAACCAAATAATCTTTCCTCCATGGTCTCAATAACCCAAACTCTCAGTGAACTCTTTTATTCTCTTCCTTGGTGTGTCTGAGATTTAGTTAAGGTAAACATTGATTATCATGTTCCTTGAAAAATGATTAATAATGATCATGGAATATTTAACTCTAGTTATCATACCATTTGAATTATCATCATAAAATCATCCATCACATTCAACATTAATCCAGTTCCTTATGTTTCCCTCTATTGACTAAAACCAGATGCAAAGTGTGAGCACTACTTATCATAGAAGAAAACCAAATATTCATGAGAAGATTTACTTTGGGGATTTCAAAATCATGACACCTATCATAATATCTGACACCCTACGTTCATCCATGGTTATTTATATCCAAATTATATCTAAATCCTTCATTATGGATTGTGAAGAGTTTTTGAATTTAGAAAGCATATCCCCCAAGAGTGTCAAAATTAGTGTGCAGCAAGGACCGTTGTTGTGTACCAGATTACCCAGAGTCAGGCTCAGTACATCTTGTAAGAGTAGTTACCCCTAGGTATATATATTCCAAGTCCACATCCGCTTTTAGTATCCATAGAATGATTTATTTCGAGGAAACCACTCACTATACCCATTACCAAAATCCATGGATATTTTCCTAAAATTTTACTCATCCTTTTAATTATCCTTAGGTACATACCTATAAATATCATTAGAAATATACCTAGGGGAATCACTAATGTTTTATCATCCTATTTTCTAATGGTTTACTAACCCATTCCTTTTATACCAACTATAGTGACCCAGGACTAACTTACATGTATATCACATCATTTTCGATGAATATACTATACAATACAAAAATACATACCCGAGGACCATAATATTTTAGTGTCTTTTTAAAATTTGAAACAAAATATTCTATCCTAGTGAAAGAACTTATACATATCCCATAATTATCTCCACATGTTTTAATCCTTCATAAAAAATTTCTCCATAACAAAGGGAACGGAAACATAATAAATGAGTTAGTTCAAATTCCAAATAAGTATAAATGATGGATATATTTAAGCATAATTATGTGCCTAAGGGAATGAGAAAATGATCATGAAAATAGAATATTATTACCTTCATAACAATGATCATATACTTGAATCATAGAATTAATCATGGAAGGTCATTAGAAATGAATCATATGGAAGTAAAGAACATAAGCCATGAAAGCATAACATTGGAATAAAACATGGGATTATGGAAGACACATAAAAATATGATATTATTTCCAATGTATCCCATGCATTTCTTCCAAGACAATCATAGTAGTATGGGTTCACTCCCCTTACCATCATCATTGTCATGGTTTACTCCCATGGCGATATTAGTAGCATGAGTTCACTCTTCTTACCATCTTAGTAGTCATGGTTCACTCCCACGACCACATTAGTATCATTGGTTCACTCTTCATACCATCTTGGTAGTCAGGGGTCACTCCCATGGCCATCATAATATCCTGAGTTTACTCCACATACCGTCTTTGAAGTCATGGTTCACTCCCAAAAACATCTTAGTAGTCCCAATTGACCCCCAAGACCATTATATACTATATCAAGAGATAAAAAACTTTTCCCAAAGCATTAGGTGGAGATATAGGTCCCACCAAGCTCGTAATGAAATTTTATGTAAATGTACCAATAAATTATAAAAAATAATGTCTTAACCCAGGTAATTACATGGGTATCATGAAAATGTAAACATATCATAATATTTGTAAAAGATATAGTTTTTACAATAATTTCATCAAAAGAACATCCCATGAAAGACTGATAGATTTCATAAACATATAACCCATAAAAGAGAAACTAATTTAATAAACATAAAACCAATGAAAGAGAACTTAGTTTCATAAAGACCCTAAAAAATCATAACCTATTCATATAAAATATATGAATTGAACATTTAGATCATTTTCTTGAATGGAATGAGTAACATAAACTGATGTCATATTACATGGAAAATAATTTGGAAATATATTTCAAAAACATTTCTTGAAGAAAATATCATTTATTCATTGAAAAAATAATTTTTAACACATAAACCCATTTGAAAATCATTTCCATATAAAATACCTTTAAAAAATTAAATTAAGACTTAAAATCATATGAAAAAATTTTTACTTAAAAAATTATAAAGTAATCTTCTCAACATTTTCAAAAAAAAAATGCTTCAAAAACACTTTGAAATTTTACAATGGAATCTTGAATACCTTTTGAAACTAATTTCATTGAGAATACGTTGAAAATTTATAAATACTTCTTCAAAATTATTTGAAATCTATTTTCATCGAAAATAATTTTAAAAAATATAAATATATCCTGAAAACAGTTTTAAAGCAATTTTTCTTGAAATATTTTTAAAGAATCTTGAAAACGTTTTGAAAACCGTTTTTCTTGAAAAATTATAAAACAAGTTTTAAAATGTTTTGAAATTTTTTTTATTTAAAATATCATTAAAAACATTATATTAAAAAATTAACTATAAATATGAAAGGAAATATTCAAAGGATTAAGGGTAAATAAATTTTTACATGTCGTATGTGGTAAAAAGAACATTCCTTTTACATGGTAAGAAGGATAAAAAATTTCCTCATTTGGAAAGAGAAGATAATATTCATTTGAAAAAATTGGTAAAAGAAAAAAGGGTAAAAATATATTTTAATTATCTTATGGGATTAGTATAATATTCATCGAAACCATTGTTAGAAAACATGTTTTTGAAGGAACATAGAGTTCCGACCAAATAGAGGGTAAAGTCAGGCTTTCTTAAAAACACATTCTTAACTATACTATGAAACAAAGTGTATAAAATGGTACCACTATAGTAATATATCATGAATATACAAAGGATAAGATAATTAAAAAACGTCTTGAGATATGGAACAAATGAATTCATCAAAGGAATTATAAACATAAATAATATTGAAAAGAGATGATATTGTCTCAATAAACTCATATAACTAGGTAACGTCAGATCGTAATCTCCATGTGAGAAACATAAAATAATTGAAGCATAAAATATCATGAAAATAATTATATTCATGATATAACAAGTAAAAAGTTTTTATGTGCATTACAAAACATGTGTCTCAAAGATAGAAAAGTGAGACAAAACATTTTTACGGATTTGGTAACTTTTGAAACACAAAACACATGAATTAATGTTATTAAAAATGATATTTTAACACCCAAAAATTTAATTATAAGATACATAGAATAAAATAATTTATTTTACTTACATGACACAAAATAAAATAGTGTATAACATAACATGTATCATACATGAAAAAAATATGAGATGAAATCCCCTAACCTTGTGTCTTTGTGCTCATTGTACGCATTCAAACCACCTGTATGTTAAATATAAATATATTATACATATTTACTTTTATTATATTATTACATATAATAACATATGTTGTTGTATTATTTCCTTATATTACCCAAATTTTATCAATCCTATGTTATGTTTTCATTTCGGGTAATATTTGCTTTATTATTCGCACGTGTCTTAATTTGTTATATCATGGGCATTTATACTTTATATAATTATTTAAAAAATGTCAAACATGATTTAGAAATCATTTATATACATTATATCTGTATTATTATAATATATCAAATATATAAGTATGAAATTGAATACACGGACCATGGAGATGGTAGGCCATACATATCCATGAACACTATTTTCATTTAATAGTCTCGTTGATAGAATGAAACTAAAAGACATAAATGTATATATATATATATATGTATATATATAATTATTATAATATATTTATTATATAATATATATCTTATATATTAACTAAAACAATCCTTAATACAATCCATGTGGTGTATGAATGAATCATATCTCATTGAGGGAGCGGTAGTCCACAGTTCCTCAAATCAAATTATCGTATTTAGACAAGATGCAATGTAAAAAAGAAATATAATGTAATATTATTTACATAAGTTTAAATACATAATAAATATAATATATATAAAATATAGACAGATTTTCCATCATAATGGCCACCGTGGTAGGGGGTAATTGAAAAATGAAAAATAATCATTTTGTGTGGGAGTAATTTTCCGCACATAGAAACAATATATTTGTTACCCATTACATGGATGTGTGAATCTATGAAGGTAGAAAAATTTACATAAAAGAACCCAAATATATTGGGGATATGTTTTTTTATATAATAATATAATATAAAGAGTTTGATAGGTGTATATGGAAAATAAATGAAAGGACTTGAGAGAAGATGTTGCCTCTTAATCGGGTAACTCCATTTGGTTTTCACCAAACAGCCTCCTTGGATTGCATTCTTCCAAAAAGAAGATATTTAAGAGGGAGGAAGGATATATAATATGTGTACTAGAAGTTCTTATCCTAACATAAGTGGTTTTGGAGGTGTGAAGAATAGGGATATGTGGTGGCCTTTTATAGGGATGTAAAAAGACTCACACATAATTTTTGAAAAGATGTTTGGTATACACAAGTACTTACCTAAAAAGTCATACCAAACCAACGTAAATCAATAATGGAAAATTTTTGGCCAAGATATGGACATAAAAATGGTGTTTTACAACTGGATAGGTCATTTGGACCTTTAATTTTAAGGTTTAGTCTCTAATTAAGATTAATTTAACCTTAATCATTGTGACTAATTTTATTCTCTTTACTGATTTTTTTGTTAAAAAAATACGTTAATATTATTAGAATATAAATATTATTATGATTAAAGTTTTTTATGTCATTTTTTTTTAAAATTTCAATTCAAATAAGCAGTTAAATTAATATTAATTCTAATACTATAGACAGGATAAAACTATGGGTTTTTAAAGTTAAAAAATGTTCATAATATTGGTATGTTTTTATATTCAATTTTGATGTTAATATTTTATAATGAAATAAATTTTATTAATAGATTACTAATTTATCTAATGTGACCGTAAAACATATTTAATGTATTATTTAACATTAATAAGTATTTAATCAAAAATGTAGTTTTTAACTAAAATGTAGTAGTTTTCACAATTCAACAAAAAATGATGTTAATCAAAAAATACCAAAATAATACCCTAGGATAATATTAATGTTTAGAATTAAAAAAATAAAGTTTATTTTTCAAATTAAATTTCCAAAATGGCATAAAAGTAATTTCCTATATTTTCATAGATGTACATGAAAAGTTGTTCATTTGGGAAAATAATATTTTTAAAACATATACAAGATTTACTAAAAATTATATTTTTCATTATCAATATGTTTTATTTAGATAAAAACATTATAAACATATTTGAGAAGTAGTAATTACTAATCATATTACTTGTTTTTAACATATAGCTTATAACTATCTTGCTTAAATAATTATAACAATAAAATGATGTTTCATAAAAACTCAGTTTTGCGTGTAACGTATGCCAAGTCAATAATTCATGTGAAAGGAATGTATGACTTAGTGAATTTCTAAAAAATAAAAGAAAATTTAATGTATTTGGGTAAAATAGATTTGTTACTATAAATATATTTCCATTTATATTTAATCTATTTTCATATTAATTTACAGTTATTTGGTATTTCTATGAATTCATATTATATTTTATAACCCATATATTTTGATAAATTAGTTAATACAGTTTATAACCTCTAATTTAATATCAATGTTTTATCTTATTATATTAAATAATCATATTCTAATAATATATTATTATTTTGTTAACCATGGTCTTGTGTCTTACAAGAGTCATCAAGGAAAGTCATTCTTGCGTATAACACAAGCTAAGATTAGTGTTTTATATATAGTAGGCCAAATATTATGTTTCATTTAGTGTACGATTAACTTCATGTCGCGTATAATGCAATCCAAACATAGTGATTTAATATAAAATTAAATATCTATAATGTTAAATGAAATGTAAAATATGAAAAAGGGTAAATTAATTTGAAACAAATCCCAAAATGTCAGGGTATTACACAAAGAGGTTTACTAAAAAGAGAGAAGGGGATTACTTTTATAAGAATGTGAAAGGAAAAACATGAAATTAAAAAATAATAAAAATATAATTATGTCATCCTCAATAAAAACACTTCAAAATGGCCAAATGTTCAATTAGAAAGGGTATTTTTTTTTTAAAATTTCCTTATCCAATGAAATTTACAGTGGTTTTTGTTCAATTTGAAACCCTATTTTTAAATTAAACCCTTCAATAACCATTTTTAACCTTAATAGTGATATTAAAATTTTCCATCATAAAGTGTTAAAATTTTACTTATAATGTGAAAATTGGATCATAAATATCTAAGGGATGTCATTTTTGACTAATCAATATCCAAATTTTTATTTTTCATCTTTTTTATTATTTTTATATAATTTTATAAAACTTTCAATTCAAAAACATTTGATAAATATCATTTTTTCAAAAATCAAACACTATTACATTTAAAGAAACATGAAAAAAAAATAGAATTTGAATTTAACCCTGTCATAGATTGCTAATATGTTTCATTATACATTAATATTTTTGAATAGAATTATTCATCTAAATAGTATCACTTTTAATATTTTTTTAAAAAATAATATCATTTTCATGTCAATTGAATAAATAATAATATGGTGTTGGATAGGAGTTTATGGTAAATATTAAATAACAAAATATTAAAACTAAATAAAAAATATAAAAAATTAATTCATTTTGAAGAGGATATTTTAAAACTGAACATATCATCCTTTTATCTTTATGAAAATATTTTTGAGATATTAATGTCATGATAGTGACATTTGGTTTTTATTCTTTTTTAAATTAATATAAAACTTATATTGAAAGGCAAATCTACCCAAGGGGATATAGTTTCAGTAAATGGATGTAAATTTCTATAATTCACTCAAAAAATTGGATTAAGGCATGTTTTTGATAAATTATAAATCCTTATACCGATGTTTTAACCCTTTTTACCTGTTTACCCTTACCAAGGACATATAAATTTACTATAGTTATAATTCAAAATGAAAAAATATCAAAGTGACCTATTTAAAATATTTAACAATCATTAGTAAAAATATTTTTTTGATTTTTCATTATTCAATCTCTAGATGTGGTAGAAATTAATATAAAACAAAAACAAAAAATACAATGAAAATAGTTTTTCATAAAAATACCTTTTTAATTATTAATGTTTTTGAAAATAAAAATAATCCATAAAATTGATTCCAATCAAAATAATTGTATTATTCATAATATAAGATAAATAATATTTCCTTGAAACCATTTTAATAAAATTTTTTCTTTGAATTTTTGGATAAAAACATATAGTATAAAAAATCTGTATTTTTCAATATTCACTAGAAAATTAATATTGTTTGAAAAATCCCAAAAAATCACCCAATTGAAATTATGATTCAAAAAATTATTTTAAATTTTTTAAATTAAATTTAATAAATTTATAGTATATATTCTTAAATAATATTTTCTCGCATAAATCAATAAAAATCATGTTTTGAAGGAAATGTATTCAATAAGCATAATTTAAATTTACTAAAAATTGAATGCTTATTTCATAAAAATTATTCAAATAATTTCTAAGGACCTTTATATATATATAATTATATATATATTTCATAATTTCATAATTCATATTCATATTGTCCAATTCAAGGACTATGTTATAATTGTATATTTAAATAGTATTTTTGTTGTTGTTCATTTAAGATATGTATTTCATTTCATATACGCTACTGAATATAATTTTATCCTTTTAAAATATTGGGATGATACATTATCCCCTCAAATTCATGAATTTTATCTTAAGAATTTTAATTTTGTTTAGGAATTGTGGTTTTAATATTTCAAAGTTCCCTTCTTCAAAACCCATATCATAAAAAGGAAAAATAAAAATTAAATAAATAAGAGAAAGTGGAAATAAAAAAAAGTTTACCTAAAAGGAAACATTATTTTTTTCCAATATAATGATAATATTGATGGGATTATGAAATTTAGAAATGGAGGAGAAAACTATCATCCAAGTAATAATATAGAGTGATAAAGAACATGATTATAAGAATGTTGAACACCGCAACACCATAAATCAGGGATGAGTGAAAGGCCATCAATTAATCAGAAACAAAGGTAAGGGATAACAATTTTTTTGTAAGTTTCTTATTCTTATAGTTGAGGTATTATTTTTCAATTATGATAGAGAATAATAGAAAATGTACAAACATTATTTATTTCCATTTCATAAGCATAATTTCACCCTTTGGTTGTACTTCGATGAATTTTAAATTCATCTCCTATTCCATGAATTGAAAATGAATTTTTCATGCTTGAATCACTAAAATATTCTTTTAATGAATCCTAAGACCCATAATAATTCCACCTCTATCTATATATTTACAAATACCAAAATTTTTATCATAAATTATCCAATATGGATAAATTATAAAGTAATATATAAGTACAGAACAAAAAAACAAAAGTATTTTTACTAATCTATTCCATAAATGGATAACCATATTACCCTTCTTTTTTTATTCAAAAATAAAAATCTAAAAATTCAAAAATATGATCATAAATTTCTTGAACAACTGGAAATTAATATACCAATAAATATAAAGTAGCTATTAATGCTACTTAATAAACATGTAAATATCATGATTTATCTAAAAATATACAATTAACCTATATCACCATAAAACCTTAATGAAAACATATATTAATCTATAACATAGAACACTCCTTATTCCTAAAATAAACCACAATCTATAAAATATATTTTATATATCAAAATATTAGTAAATTAAATCAAATATAACATAATGAACTCTTTTATAATATCAATAATTAATACCATAGAGATTGACATTGTATCATACAATTTATCAATACCAATAATCTATTTATCAAAAATAAACATTATTATTTCAATATTTGGAACATGTTAAGGTTTTTATTTCCTGGAATAATTTTTTTTCAACAAAATAACTGCGTAACACTAAATTATTTTTTAATTTCATTAGTACCATTAAATATATATTTTTCATATCCATAATGTCAAGTTACATTATTACAATTCTTAGGTGTTTTATGATTCTTATAACCAGAATACCTTTGGCAAAAATACTTATATAAAATAATTCAAAAATCTCAATACATAACTATTCAATCATTCCTCTTTATTCATAAACCATTAATTGTTATTCATTATCTTATTTTTTTAATACCACATTCCTTTCATATATCTATTTTATTCAATTCATGATCAAAAATAAAATCATTACTCATTTAACCTTACGAATTCTCTTCTAGATCATTCCACATTGGACATAGATTTTTATAATTCCTATATTTTAATCATTTAAAACATTTCATTATTGAAGATTCCTAAGGGAAACCATTCTTCTCATCCATTTCATTTACAGAACACATAATCTTTTCTCAGTAATTAATTTTGATATATCATTCTTTTCAATACCAAAAACATATTCCTCATCCTATAATAAATTTCTGTGAAATATTCTTCCCATATACTTGACATATGAGAAACTAATTCTTAATCCCTCTATGGCCTTCATGAAAATAATTTTTTCTCTTATAAGATGTGTCAAGAAACTCAAACATGAAGAGATTTATAATCAAATAAAGAGAAAGATGGTTAGTAATAATTATATGGTTTCTTTTTCTAGATCCCATTTCACATAGTTTTTCATGAGAATAATCATTTCATATTTCACCTTCAAAATTATCAAAATTTCTCTTGGTTCCTATTATTTACTAAAAAGAAATATTATATTGTGATAAACAATAATCAAAGGGATAGATCATAAAATATCATTCATTTCATGTCCAAAACCTAACACTATTGTTATAATCTAAGACTCATTATTATTTACCTAGTTTATCCGTGATCATATCTAATCAAATCCTTCATCATGTTTCATTAAGAAAAAGTTAAATAACCTAATTATATCCCTTAGGAGTGTTAAACCATATGTGCAGTATGGGTACACTCACCATGTATTGGAATGATGTTTAATATACACTCAACTAATCCATTTAAGGGGTTTTACCACTATATTTAGCTATACAAAAACCCAGTCTACCTGTAGCATCATAATGGGGATTTAATACTAGAAAACTTTGATAAATTATTCCTTACCAAAACTATAAGATTTTTTATATACTTAAACATATCGCAATGTTTTAAACCTTTGTTCTTTAGTCCTAACCTCCAAAAAATTACTAAACCTGTCCTTTGATACTAAATATAGTAACGTTTTATTTTTTATACAAAGATATTATATCTCTTTATATGAATAATCAACATAATTTTTAAATGTACACCCATGTACCATAATGGGTTAGTGCCTTTGGAATCATGGATACATAAACAACTATTTTATAAAATATCTACATTATCTCCCATTAAGTTCTTCATAACTAGGTCCCTTATTTGATAAAAAAATACTAGAAAACATTGAATCATATCCTGTAGAAATGAAACAAAAGAAAGGGTAAGCATTAATGATTATTAATTGTAATTAATAGAAGTATCAATGACTAGTTAAAAATAAAATTATTATAAGGTTATGAGAACAAAATATTGACACTTGAGAAACCAAGACCAAAATATTATAGATCATAATTATGATCCTTGGAATAAAACATTATAGGTCATAATATAGGAATCAAGAATTATTCAATAAACATGATCCATAAGAGTATTACATTGGAATATAAATATGGAGAAAACAAAAACTCATAACATTTTTAACATGTTTAAATAAAAATATGTTCACACATTAAGTAAATTAAATGAAATCAGGCCCTCCCATAGACATATATACATAGAAACTAGGTCCCGACCTAATCTTATAGACATGATATTCATTTCTACACATAAACATACCGATAAGAAAACTTGTTTTTTGCATAAAATTATGTACATGAAAATCCAGATCTGTGTCTGAAATTGTCAACCTAAAATCTAGTTGATGCATGAAATATTCTTCTCATGATTTATCTATATTTTTTCAATTCATTGGAGGAATATAAAGAACCCAACTATCACTTAATCAAAATTGAATCACAAAAATTCCTCAAGTACATAAATAATTCATCCTAAAATCCTAACATAACCCATGGAAAATAAATAGAATTCATAAAAATCTCATCAAAAAATAACAAAAAACTCAAAGAAAAACCAATAATAGAAACATTGGATAATATACCTAATAAATAAAAATTAACATAAATAAATTTTATGATAGATAAAAAATTTCATTATAAGATTATGAGAATATTTTTTAAGAAATATCCATTTTTCATTTCTGATTTCAATTAATTAAATTAAAAATATTTACAAAATATTTGTGGGAAAATAATTTATTTTTAATAAACCATGAATGTATGTAGTAGAATATTAAAAGATAAAAAGTGGTCCTAATATAAGGAAATTATGATTATTTGTTTATGTTAAAAAATGAGACCATTCAGAATTTTGGTAAAAAATAAAAATTACAACATTGAAAAAATGATTAGAAGATTATTTTTTTAAAATTTCAAAATTTAAAACATTGTTAAATATAGCTTTATAAAATCAGAGGAGTGTACTAAAAAAATTTCATTAAAAAATGTTTTTTGAACAAAAAAATTGTTTAATGAAGAGAGAAATAAGATTGAATTTCCTTAAAAATATTTTTTCCATTTATTGAGTACATTAAGTGATGAAAATAACTGTAAAATATTTATTATCAATAAATAAAGAGAGGACAAGAAATATCATTATTTTATTGAGGGGTATATCATAAGATTTAATATTCATAAATTTAATCATAATCAATCCCCATAAATAATAAGAATACATTATAAAACCCTTACCAATTTAGTAAAATTTTAGTCACAATAAAAATTAATAAATAATAAGAAATGAAAAATTAAATATCATGAATAAAATTAAATTCATGATTTAAAATTTAAATGGCTAAATAGATAAAGCACACAAATGAAACAAGTGGTGAATATAGAATATGACTCACAGAAAAAAAAGTGAGAATATAAATCCCTTATGTCATGTTTTAATTTTATGGAATGTTATGTAACCAGGATTATAATAAATTTAAATTAATTATTATTATTTAATAAAATCATTTACACAATTATGATATCATATTTGTTCGGCATATAACATTTCAACACCCATTTGTTCATAAATCCTTATTAACATCTTCATTTCTAGGAGATAACTATATAGTTTTTCATGACTATTTCTATTCAATATATCTGGTCACCATATATTGATCATGGTTCAATAATATATATAATTCTAAAAATTGTATATATACCATACATAGTTATTATATTTATACATAGATTCATTTATTTAAGTAAATATAGTGACATAAATTACACCTTTCTTGGAGATCGTAAGTTGCACGTACACATAAATGTTATTTTCACTTTTCAATTGATGGTAAGAAAGAAACTCCTACAAATATTAACTATTAAATAATTATTATTATTTAATTTATATCATACATATTACTTAAATATATTTTTTACCATCCATGTAAAACATAAATGCAAAACAAATCACATCACTTTGT
This sequence comes from Viscum album, assembly GCA_963277665.1. Taxonomy (NCBI): domain Eukaryota; kingdom Viridiplantae; phylum Streptophyta; class Magnoliopsida; order Santalales; family Viscaceae; genus Viscum; species Viscum album. The sequence goes on from OY728127.1 coordinate 254,639,360, forward strand.
GGAGGTGCTAGTCCACACATATACATGAGGTACAATATCATTTTCTAATGTATTTGTAATGTAATAAGGGAAATGAGATATTAAATTTTCAAAAATTATAAAACTTTAGTCTATATAACATATAAACTTTAAAACCAACATTGTAACCAACCATGAAATATGATGTTGAAAAATGAATTACCCCGCTAAATGGAGATGGTAATCCATAAATAAGGATGAGTGTTGTTTTCATTTACTATAGGTTGGGAAAAATGAAGAAAATGATTATATCACAATAATAAAAAATAACTGTATATTTATATTAATGGATTTTTTATTATAGGACAGTTATAATTGATTTAAAAAAAAATATAATAAGAATGAAATTTGAAATAGTCGTTAATGAGGATTACCTCTTCTATTATTGACTTTCATTAGATTTCCACGTATGGGGGTTAGGGTTGGTTTTTGGTATTCCAAGGTTCTATATAACATATATAAAGATACATAAAGAAGAAATGGATTTAATTTGTATGATATGGATGACTCAATATAGGGTAAAGAAAAGATATAGGAGGTAACCTTTTATTCAGGAGGGAAAAGACACACTTATAATTACTAAAATGTTTAATATATAAGTAATTAATTCATAACCCCAATGGTTCAAAATGAATGAAAAATTGATGAAAAAGAAGATAATTTAAAAATATCATTATCAATTTAAATTTATATAGTTTTTTATTCTAATTTTGTAATTATATAATTTATTAACCCCTCTATTAACCATTATTAACCATAAATATAGTAATAAATATTTAACTATTAATGGGTTACAATTTTACATATAAGTAGAAAGTTAGATCCCAAATGAAAAAGTGATGATATTTTTTACAATATATAATTAGTCTTGTTTTATTTTAATAGGTTTATGACTTTTTATTATTTTAATAAATTATTATTTCCTTAAAATAACAATAATTTGATTTTTGACTCCATTCACACAACTTAACTTTTAAATAAACATGAATTAAAATGAATTTATATACAAACCGTCAAAAAAATTCTAATATGTTATATTATTATGAAAAATTAATGTAATACAATTAATCTCTAAAATAATTTTTATTTTAATATTTATTAAATCATTTATTTAATTTTACTATTAATTTAATAAATAGATTGTTAATAGTGAAAAAGCATTTAAAGAAATTATTCAATCACTAAAAATTAAAAATAAATTACAATGATGAAACAAATTAATTAATATTCAAAATAAGACATTATAACATAAAATTTACTCTTCTTATCCTTTTACATATTTGATAAATGAATGGAAATTGATAAAATATAGTCATCCAATTTTATAAAGGAAGCTTCTGATAGATTTAAAATCCTTTTCATAAATCTCTCCCTATTTTACAGATGTTACCCTTACCGAGGTGAAATAATTGACTAATGTTACTATTGATATTTAAAATGGGAACAATTTACCAATTTTTTTTCCCATTTCTTCCAAATATGGTATGAATTTATCATGATAAAATCTAGAGATGTTGTAAAAAATGATGTAATATAAAAATAATAAAGGTCAATGAAAAATAGTTTTTAAGGAAAATTAATTTTTATACATAAAAATGTTTCATAGAAAATTAAACCATAATATTTATTTTAATTTTAAAAAACATTACTCATAAAATAATATAAATATTTTTACTTTCAAATAATTTTAATAAAAATGGAACTTCTTACACTATATAAGAAACAAAAATTTCAATAAAAATCAGTATTTTTCGGTATTCACTAGATAGTCAATCATTTTAGTAAATTTTTAAATATTCCCCGTAAATTTATTTTGACATTATTATTTTAAAAAATAATTTTATTTTACCAATTGATTATTTTATAATATAAAAAATAGAATAAAATACTTTCACACAAAAATTATTAAAAATCACTATTGATAGAAATTTATTTTTAAGAAGAATATAAATTTATTAAAAGATAGAATGAGTCTTTTAAAAAAATTAATCAATATATATTATTTGATTGGTAAATATATATATATATATATATATATATCATATTTTGGTTATTCCAATTCATACTTATAAATTCCACATCTAGATTATAATGGTCTTGTTTAAAAAATAACATGTTTTGGTTTGTCTAAGATCAATATTTCATTTTTTATACGATATTGAGCAGAATGAGATCTTAAAATATTAGTTTGTTATAAAAATGTATGTAGAGAAACACACATAATTAATACAATAATGATAACAATTATTTCTAGAACCAATAGAAAACCATTTAATTTTAATTTATGGAGTACTACATAGGAAATTTATTAAGAAAAAAAATTATATGAATTTCATTAGAAAATTAAAGAGTTGTATATATAACATATTTGGATACAAAATATAAATTTAATATATCAAAGATTATTTGCATAAAATTCATGTCAAATTTCATGAGGCAGTGTTCCACGGTTCCTTAATGAGGATCATTAATTATAATAAAATATTGTTACTGGTTATAGAATGAGTTCATGTTATGTTTCATGATAGAATTATCTTTTCAAAAATACTATCTATAAATAATATCATTATTTATTTTAATTATTTTAGTATTATAAATATTATATTTTATCTAAAAAATGTTATTTTTGAAATATAAAATACAGTAAAATGAATCATTCTTTTCAAGAGTGTGTAAAATCCCTATATATCATAGTATAAAAAATATTACAGATGGTTAAAATTTAGGTTCTCAGTATTGGAATAATTTTATGATTAGATGTTTGTATATTTCATTTCTATCATAGTTAGAAAATAAAAATATCTGAAGTAATAAAATACCCAAATTGGGTATTTTTTGGAGAGGAATAACTTTACCAATTATCAATAATTAATTTTTAGGATCTTAGAGAATAAAATTTAAACCAGAGAGAAATAAAACCTCTATATTTTTAGAGTATTTTCATGGTATGAAACCTGAGTTATAGGTATAAAACCATGGAATTAGAAAATCGATATGTTTTGGAAAACTGTTGAAATATATACAACCAACATATGTTTATTTCCATGGTTTACCTATTATCATGGTTTTAAAACCATGAAAATTGAGTCATCCTACTACCATGGTTTTGAAAAACTATTAACATAGGTTTATATAGAATCACATTTTACCCATGACTATTGGTATTCTACAATAACTATAAAATACACATCGATGTGGTCCTAACCTTCAACCAATATCTTTTTACAAGGTGACTTAAAAAATTAAACTATGGAAAATTATATATATTTATATATCTATGTGTGCCTGTTTTTATGTATGTGTCTATGTGCACATGCATCTGTATTCATATCTATGTGTGTGTGTGTGGATTTAAAATTTGAATTTAAATTTCAAATTAATACAAAATTAAAAATACGAATATGTATTTAAATATATATATATTTAAATTTTAATTTTTTCACGATAAAACTGAGTGAATATAAATATTTATATATACACATATATATTTATACACACACATAAATAATATTTTCATATTTATAATAAAAAAATTAAAAAATTATATATCCAAAATATTTATATGTTCAAATAATTAATATTATTTTGAATGATAATATCAAGAACATGATACCAAAATATTTATTAAAATAATTAGTTTTTTATTTCCCCATTATACAATCATGTTCCTCTTCAAATATTTACCATTATATTTTAACCAATTCTTCATCTAAATTAGATTGGTACACACATTTGGAAAAATATTTCATTACACTTTTTCTATACCAAGAGATGTAATTTTATTCTTCTTAATAAAAAAATAAATATATGTTTTTAATGTATAATTCTCCGCAAATTTTATATTATTTTCAATTATAATTGTATCCCAATTTGTATTAATAAATAAAAATAATTGATTCATTTTCCTGCATTATAAAATAATTAAAAAACACAATTTCATTCAATATAACTCAACATCCCCAATACTTAAATGAAGTGTTACTCCTTAGGTTTATGCTTAAAATTTGTATCCATCCATGTTATAAAAACTATATACAGTAAAATTTCTATATAGTAAAATTTATTTCAATGATCCTCATAAATTTCTTTGATCAACTAAATGTATATGTTGATTCCTTATAAGATTTCGTTCCAATGGTTACAAGAGTAGAAATAGATTTTAAATCATTTAATATAAAATTCGTCAATATTTAATTTTCATAAATTATTTTTGAGATAAATTAATACTAATTTAATAGAATAAATTATATCTTGGGTAAATATAAAAATTCTACAATCATGGAATTTATAAATTACAATCTTGTCAATTTCACACATTTTTCATAGGATTTAGTTTTGATTCCACAAATGATGTTATTATCTACATAGACCAGCATCACCAATTTCAATTTTTTTATTCTTTTCACATAGAAATTGTGGTTAAAATAACAAATTTTAAAAATTAATTTCAGTATGTTTGATTCCAACTAATTATAAAAAGTGCATGGTTCTTTTTAAATTGTATATAAATTTTCCTTCTTTTTTATACCTTTTAGCCATTTTGTTCATGTTGATACCCATAATATTTCCAAATATAAATATCCTCATTTATAAATCCATTAAATAATACCATATCATCATCTATTTTATTGATTGCGAATTTCCTTTTGATTTATACATTAATTAATAATAATATGACTGAAATTGTTTCAAAATTGGAGAATATTCCTTCAATATTAATTTCATCAAAATGTGTATGACATTTAATACTAGTCAAGCCTTATTTCTCACAAATTTCAAATGTTCTTAAAATTATCCCTCAAAATATGAATTTATTTATATAGAATTACATTTATGTTGTCTATTTATAGGTTCCCATATCATTTTTATATTCTATCTAACAATTCATTCAACATCTTAAATGATTGTTTATTTTTCAATATCCATTGACTTGTTAAAGGATTCATTTGTGAGAATAATTTTTTAATCTCAATGTCAATCATTATCTATATATGTGTGGGTACTATTTTATCACCATTTATAGTTAATCTATCACTGTCATATTTAATTTAATTAATTTGGAGATAACTAACAATTGATTTCTATCGAATACTTATTCTTTATCAAATAATATATTTTTAAATCCACTTCATGTGGGTTATAATGTGGTTCTTCAATATTCGTTACATGATCATTAATTACTTTATAGATTTATATCATCTAAGAAATATTATATATATCTTTTTTGTTAATCAATTATTGGTTACATTTAACCATGTTTCTTATTAAATAATTTATAGGATTTTCAATTGGTGTAAAACTAAATGAAGATTAATTCATTTACTACCTAACTATATTTTTTTATGTGAATTATTTGTTGTTAATACTATTATTACTCTTCAAAATTCTTTACTATTTTATAGAGTCATTTATTCTATATAACATGTCAATGAATTTATTGTTTTAGTTATTTTCTTTTGATGTTAACTTCCCATTCCTAATATTTCACTATTGATATCATATTTCTCTAAACAATATAATTTAAAAGAAGTAAAATATTTTCCATTCTTTAGTTATATAGTAATAATCATCTTCTAACATTGGTTTTTCACAAGTATATGGTATCTAGTGATAATAACCATAATTTATTTAAGTACATGACCCTTATACAAGACATATTGCCATAATAATCAATATATAATATTAAATACCTATTATAGTTTCCACATATTTGAGTCATATAGATAAAAAATATATAATAAGTTAATTTTTTTGGGATTATAAAGCAGGATTCTATTAGTGTAAACATCACAAAAATTATCTCATTTCCTTTTTTTAAATGTTTATGTATCTCATTTCCATGAAACTTGATAGGTTATCCATAATTTATTATTACAATTTTATTAGTCATCAATGTCACAAGAAATTATATTCACACATTATGGTATAATTTTTGTATACATTATTTTACACCTAATGAATAATTTTATTGTTTCTCTAACCATTAGTAAATGAACATTAATTATTAATTTTTTAAACCAACCAGTATTTTTAAAATGATGATTCATGACCAAAGTCACATAATTTAATCACACAAAAAAATTGAGTAAAGTCCATCTATAAAATCTTCATTCATATTTTCTAACTCTTAGTATTCCATTTTTTCTTATTACTTCCTTTAATATTACAAATATTATCCATTATTTCTCATTAAATCTATTCTTTCCATTATTTTGTTTAATTGTTTTTGTAAATTCAAATAACCCATCATTTTTAATGAATATCCACTATAATTTATTCATTGGTTATTATTATTTATTTAATTAAAGGATACAACATGAATGTTATCCTTCACATTATTCTTAATTTTTCCATGATAATGCCTATTGAATTGATATTATTTTGGTAATTTTTTCATCATATTAAATAACATTATCTCCATATTCTTTGAAAATGGAAAATTTATTCCAGAGGATAATTTTAATAATGAAACATAACTAAACATTAATTAGAGCGTGATAAATATATCCTTCATCCATTTCAAACCTATAATAATAATATTTCATTACATTCATACAAATATAAAAAACTATCTCCTAAAGTTATATATCAATTGTTGAGTATGATATGTTTATATCCTCCTTCACATCCCTCTCATCATTTCACCTAATAAGTAGATTCGATATTCTTTTTAATATAGAATCTCATAACCCAAATAAACATATAACTAAAGCTTTATTAATTGTAATATTTTATGGTATATTTATTCTACATCTATTATATAACACAATTTTTTTTATTATTCTTATTGAGGTCATCTAAGAGTTTTACTTCACTATTTTATTTTTATTTCCCATTATTATAATTCTATTTTTGAATAAAGTGGCAGGTTGTGATGAATAAATCAAAATATATATGTAACCTATTTCCTATAGTAAATGTAATTTTTTAGTCAATCATTCCTCAAGTATCATTGAGTATTCTTTGTATTTTTATTTATTCAATTCATTAGTGTAACATCTAAAATTCAATTTATTTCTTATCATTCCATATTTTGATTCAATTTCAATAACCATAAATTTTTTATGAACTTATTATTAAAGTTATTGATTCTTATTTCTAAGATATATCCAGCATAATTATGATCATTAATTAGATATTTTATAATCATTAATTTTAAATCAAAAAAATCATTTGAGTTTTGATGAGGTATTTGTTTCTAATAGGATATTTTTTTTAAATTACGTGACTTATTTTTCATGTTAGAAAATGATTAATTAGATATATTAGTAACTCATTCACCATTATTTCATTTCACATTGATAGTATAATATTTTTCATGTAAACATTAATGGTAGGTAAAAAAAGATATAATGATTCATATTTATTTTCCATATTATTAACATGTATTTTTGTATAATTAAAATCAATTTTAAATTAGACTATTATAATTAATAAAACATTACTTTTATAAGATATTATATGATTTTTATATGGAAAATGTAATAAATGTTTTTTTATTGATTTTATTATTTTATTTCACATAATTAATTGATTGTACGAATTAATAATTTTCATTTTATTTTTTGGAACATTGGATGACACAATATTCATCAACCCATAAAATCAATTATACTAAAAATAAAAAGCTGTGTTTATGATTCCAACTCCATGTCAATAAAGTCCCCAAAACTTTTAAAATGGAAAAAATATTTAGGCGATTGACATGTCATGCCATTGGATTTCTAATTATTCTTCAGACTTATATCATAGGCTATTACATAACCCAAAGTACTCCAATAGATTAAACACACATGGAATAAATTCCGTATTGAAATTCGATGAGATAACATAAACTATGTCACCTAGAAGACACAATCTCAAGGACCAGGAGACAATATACTTCCATAATAACATAATCTATGTTTTGATACATTTTTTTAGGAAACCCCTTATAATTCAACAACATGATATGTGCCAGCCTAAGGACACCTCAGTATTAAAACATTGTCTTCAATAAAGAAAATATATCCATATTATTTAATGATAGAGACCATATAATTGATAACACATCTTTAATATCCAATTTTGTTCTCATCATACCACCAATGAGATAGTTACTCTCCTATCATTACTTATTATTACCACAATTTAATATCAATGAATGGAACATAGACACCAATATTCATATCAAAACATGATCCAAGAACCATTGTGATGATAATATATGGCCATGCATTTCATCTCTAAAACATGTAGATGCCTTGTATATAGTGTTATACAAAGAAGAATATTTTCATTCATTCGATGGATTAAAAACATGAATCAACTTTAAAATTCCTCCATGTTTTCTAGTCAAAGAAAACAATGCTAATTAGATATTGGGTAATGATTTATAGGATTAAAAATCAAGGGAAAAATCTTGATGAACTCATTATAGAAAAACAATTCCATTTTCCAAATCTACATGGAAAGAATCAATGCATATAAAATAGGATAATTTTTCCAATAAATTCATCTCATCCTCTTTTTTATAAATGATTCATAACTTTATCCTATTTTACTAAGAATATTAGTAACATAGGGGTTGGATTAATTATTTCACTTCTAGATTTTTTCTTGTAAAAATCAATATCGTTTCCATTTATAGTAGTTTACATTTCTATTATTCTCCTATTTAATATTCAATTTCGTTCGTTATTCTATAATTATAATACTTCAATAATCACAATGGTGAGTAGTTAAAACTTGGGTTTTTATAGGGGAACTTTTTAATGGTCTCTTAGAACCCCTATTTTTATTTTTAATATTTTCCATCTATTTTTATGGGGTTTTAGCGGTTTAATTTCTAGTATATTTTTTTGACCATTATATAGAATATTCTTGGATATATTATATTCCTTTCCATATAAAAATTTCCTCCCTTCTATCATCTATCAATTTATATAATAGAGTTGGGTTGGTCAAGGTATGGAACATCATATGATGGAGTTAGGTCTAGTAGTGTATTGTCGAGTTGATTATTGTGTGTCAATCATGCTTAATTATTTGAGGAGAATGGAATTTATATTCCAAATAGTTATTCAATGCATAACAAGTTTCATAATCTGAGTAGGGGATTATAGATCATGTATGATGGGATGAGTTATAAAATTGGTTTCATACAATTAATATTGGAAAATAAATAAACAAGACTAAAAACCCTAGGTTAAGGAACTTTCTCGTTAACCAAAGTGTAATCATATATCATTCATTTACATTAATGAATTTTCAATATAGAAAACCGAACTCTATTTCACATTCCTTAAATATAATTAAAATAAAAAAAATTATGAAATGAATTAGAATATTGAGTGATAATAAAAAAATATCAAGTGAGGTAAACCTTTATATCTCCCTTATTACAGTATGGGTTTTAAAATTTAAAATATTCCAAAGAAAAATATAACCTCAAATAAAATTTTCACCAATTATATGGATATAATATAGTCAGTTACCATAATTTTCAAAATTAAAAAACTATTTTTAATTAATTCAATTAAAAAAAATTAAAAAATGGATTATACGTTTTCTTTACCCCATTAAATTAGTGAAAGAATGAAGTTACTTGAAAAGAATATTCAATATCCACATCAATATAATCATAAAGAGGATGAGTTTGAGGCGGTCATCAAGTATCTTATGGAAGTTATTAGAAACCAAATTCTATAAGTGTAATCGATAATGATAACCACGTTCTCCCACTATTTATTAACGTTAAATGAAATCGAGGTTGCGAAAAAATGGTCAAATACATCCATAATTAAAGAATACATCATAGAGGATTATGAAATAATAAAAAAAAATTCTCTGAAATGCATGTTACAATCCTACCAGTGGTATTTGAAGAGTAATAATATCCCACGGTTAAGCCAATTATAAGGCATCATGTTTTATAGTAGTGATTCAGGTTGGATGTTGGCTCTTCCACATGTATTGAGACCACATATAGGTTGTTTAATTATTAAAATATGTTGAGGAAGTAGATTTGTGGTTTTTCATTGCCTTGGGATTATAATTATTATAAAATGTTTTTTACAGGGGTTATAGTAGGAATTTTTAGTTAGACAAGGGTTTCGAGATGTTTAGAAGGCTTAAAAATCATTTTTTTAGTTTTTTGAGGTAAATTTTAGTAGAAGTAGATTTTTAGGGTTATTTTATCCTTATAATATTATGAAAATATCATTTTATCCTTTCTTGTTTGAATAAGGATCATTTATCCATAAAAAATTGATTATGAATCAATTTAGATAAACAATATTCCCATATATTACGATTTTGATTAAGGATTATTTTATCCTTAAAATATTTAGTAAAGATCAATTTATCTGTACTGGTCTGAGTATGGATCAGTTAAACTTACTTGATTCAATAAGAATAAATTTAGTTTAACAATGTATTAGAATATTTTTTTTGTTACGATTTTTTTATCATTACTATATTGAGTAAAGATCAACTATCTTTACTTGTTTTAGTAAGGATCGACTCACTTGAAATGTGTTTCTAGAACCATTATGATATTAAATAATTGATTATAAAAATTGAAGGTTATTTTTGGTACTGACAACCTGTACACAGCAACCAAAATCATCCAAAAACCCATATAGTTTCTCTATTATTCTTTTACAGAGATCTCTTTGGTTTCATATAAGAATAATTATTGTCTAATGTAGGAGTGATCTATAGGTGTGGCTGATCATCTTCATCTAAATATTTCTTATATTTTTCATTATTTCATCATCACTCTTTAAAAAAAAATTAGTATTATATTTTTAGATTTTTCAAAATCAATTTATTAAGGATGAACTAGTTCAATATTCAAAATGAGTGGTGTCCTATAACCTCTAAATAGGGTTCCATAACTATATAAATTTTATAACCTTGTTATGCATTATATGACAAGCTTTTGTGGGTTTGGTCATGATTTATAGACAATGAATGGGTTTTCATATGGTATCCATCATTCCTAGACGATACTAGGGATTAGTGTCATGTGGAAAATGGTGGGTTTAGTATTGTACAGATTAATTGTGTGGTTTTATAGTACAATTTTAATGGTATCACATATTAAAGATTTTGGGTATAGTAAAGATGGTTCTGACTATTTTTTTAGGCAGAGAGAGAGGTTCACAAATTATTTATCTGAGTATTTTTGAATTTTTTGCTCACTATGGTAGGTAGATAGAGGCATCAGGGTTTTTTACACAAAAATAATGGACCATGAGGTGGATTTTCCCACTCATTATGGGTGGTGGACTCCATATATTAAGAGACATTAGGTTATGGACTTGAAATTTTTTACAAAGGAGATTCAATCCAAATAGTCCAAAGTTGGTCATGAAACTAGAAAGCAGATGGGATCATGTTGCTCTTCATATTAAGAGATATATTGGGACTGGCTTATGGAATAAATTTAAAATGTGTTAGTGGGGTGTTATGGTGGATCATTAATGGAATGTTTATTGATATATTATGTTTATCCAAAATGAAAGGTATCTAATTGTAAGGTTAAATTCTATTCCAATATGATAGACCGTGGATGCATTATTCCAATTTTTCACTTCCTCGTGAAGAAGAAATAACTTCATATGTTGATGATCATGGGTGGAGTAGGTGTTATAATAAATTATGTATTTTTTATCATTTATTCATAAACTAGTATATATATGTTTATATTAGATAGGGAAACAATTGGTGGTTCCCTTCTAAGTTAATATGAAACCCTAAATGAATCCTCATAAATGCATGAAAACATTATACAATATTGAATTGATAATAGAAAGGGATATTCATTAGATTATTAGTGGACACTGATGTGAATATAGTACATGTGTTTTCTAGCATTATTTTTGGGAAGGGTTCATCAGTGTTTGTATTGTAGTTATTTTTTTGTTATTTTAATCATGAACATATATGATCATCCCTTGGTGATATTTTGTAATCATCTATAATATCACAACATGGTAAATTTTTACCGAAATAATCAAATATATTTTTGGTCTTTTTATTGATTATAATTTAATTTTTTTTATTTTTTTATTTGTGTCACTATTGTTATTATTATCATCATAGTGTATAGTCACCCCCAACTAACACCAAATATATTTTCAATATTATTTGGTATCATTTGGGATTTGGGGAGGCACTCTGAGGACCTTGTGAGGAACTTCAATTATTGGAAATGTTGAATGGTTATAGGGAAATATAAAATTCCAAATTGGTATCAGTTCTTTAATTTTAAAAGGTTGTACCTAAGAATGATTTTTAAAAGGTGTTAACTACTATAAATTCTAACCAAGTGGTAATAAATAAATGAAAATAAAAATTTGTTTTGTTAGTTGGTGTGTGCTAGACCTAGAGTCTTTGAAAAGTTTTGAACATTGTCGGGATATCACCTTGTATGTCTGTAGATCACCTATATGAGATAATGTTTAGACATAAGAGAAACTAATATTGATGTTATTTTTTTGGGTTTACAATTGAGTTATTTGAATAGGAATAATTTTAGTTTCATTTAATTTATTTTTCCACACCCATTTACATAGGTGGAAAGAGTGGGTACCCATTCATAATTTTTAGCATAAAATTATCATAGGAATATTTGTGTTTATTTTGATTTTTATTTGGAAGTATAATTAAATGTTAGGGTTTATGTTTTTAAAGTGTCAAAAATAGGTTAAATATTGTTTTACCATATAGTAACTTGGTGTAATTTTTCTCATCAAACTTGGGAAATAGTTTTGGTTTCAAAAGTGAAAATATGGTTCCACTATTTAATGTTTCAACCACAACCAATACTATATTTTTCGGTATATAGTTTGGGTGTAATTTCAGTCAACCAACATAGGTATGTAACTATTTTTGGGATCAGTGTATTGGTTCTATATAGGTATAATGGATTTGTTGCCTGACCATTATACTATTAAGAAGAATATATGAAAGGATACATGATATGTGGCTTTTGTGGGATATGGAATGTTTAGAAGTAATGATTTATGGGGTCTCTAAAAAATCTACTTATTTGGGATATATTAAATATTTATGTAGCGATAAAATTATTTCATTCATCTCGTATATACCACATAGATGGCCACCATTAGTGATTATGCAATGTGGGTAGATGGTACCACCTAGGAATTCACCAAAAGTGGTTTATAAGGGTTATGGTGATAATGATCTACATATAAAGGATTAGATACTGGAATGACAACCATAGGGGTTGGGAGAGATGAGGTCATTGTTTCATGAGTGGATTAGGGTGACCCTGGTGTGAGTGATTGAGAGCATTGATCAGGAAATATTGAGAGATTAACTATCTATGGGATTCCTAATATTATACATAGTTATATTATCCTCCTTTGTTCTAGGGAAAGGGTGGACCACATGTGGAGGAGTAATGGATGGAGTTAGTGAAGATTATATTTGACTATATTAAAATACCCCCATGGAGGAGGGTTATATTCTCCATGTATATAGTAAAAGTATGATTAAAACACCAATGGTATGTACATGTTTACATGATGGGTTTTCATAGACTATACCTATGAGTTTTGAGATTTATAGTTGATAAAGACCTTGGTTATGGATTATTCTACAAGGTTCATTTATTTATTTTTATTTTTACCTACTGTAGTAAGAGATGATATCTCTATTTTATTATGATTTTATGTTGTTTTATGGAATGAAATCTAGGTGAAAGTAAATATATTCAAATTTATAATATTAATAGAAGTTTTAAATTTGTTTATAATAGTAGAGTAGACCCTAGAATATGAGAGCACTCTAAGCCAGACACTGGCATTGGGTGATAGAAGAACAAAAATACTAAGTAAACTTAAGTGGAATTATAATGATACACTGAAGGAAATTTAGATTATAGTTGTGATGTTTCTTCCCCAGAGTGGGTCACTCAGGAAATTATATTTTTTCAAATACAAGGCATGCCTGAACTCAATGTTATTGGAAAATGAATGATTATCTTTTATGAATTTTTATGGGGTATTTGGAATGTTTACTTTTAAGGACCTCATAAAAATATAGGAATTATAGAGAATGGAAGAGCAAGGTATCTGAGGTATGATATGGAGTGGTACTAAGGGTGGAATCCAACATAAAAATACATGTCACATTCATGGTAGTGGAAGATATACAGATAACTGGGGGGTGGTGGCTGAGAGAAAGTACAACTCCACCGAGAGGATTAGTATTGGGAAGATGAGCATTAGGTTACCAACATGTTATTGATTCAACATAGTCATTGAAAGATATAGAGATATCTATTGCTATATATGTTCCTTGAGAAGGATTATAACTGTATTTTATGATGTGTAGAGGTAAATTATGTTCATTTGTGATTTATATGGGATGAATTTTAATTGGGAATAAATTGAGAATCATGCACGACATAGGGTAAAAGTTGGAATCAGAAAGATGTGAAATGATGATGGATAATGGCTGGTATATAAGACTGGATAATCAGTTTTAAAAAAATAGATAGGTAAGATAACATCATTTTTTAGTTAAATTTTGTGTGGTGATACTAGGCTTCCAATTCCTATAGTGGGGAGTTCCCATGGTATAAAGTTGTATAATAAGATAAATAAATGTGGTACTCCCTATATTTGGGAAGTAAATGGATGTGTTCAGAATCATCTTGGTAACGTGTAAATGGGAAAGTATAAGGAATAATATTTAGATATGTCATAGATAACAAGTTGTTATGATATATTTGACAAAAACCTACATATTGTGTGGATTTCCTAAGGTCCCTTTTATTTGAAGTAGTGATTAGGGTCATGTATTTGATAAACCCTGTGTATTTGGACTTATAATAAATGTTACATGTTTCCAAAAAGGCCTTTGAATGAGCATTAGGTGTTGGATCAGGTTTTGGTGTTTATATTTTAAAAAAATTATTTATAGTTTTAATATGAATTTCCCCTAATTTTAGGGTTTAGAATTGTTTAGAAGGATTAAACATGATTTTTATAGTTTTTAGGGGTTTTGGAAGTTGTGGAAATTTTGAGTATGATTCATTTTATCATTATTATAATAAGAAATGATCATTTAATACTTTTCTAGTTTTATTAAGCATCATTTATCCTTGTTAATATGAGTAAGGATCAATTTAGAATAACATTATTTATAGATTATTATATTTTGAGTAAGGGTCATTTTAAGAATACAATATTTAGTAATAATAATTTTATCCTCACTTGTTTGATTATGAATCATTTATCCTTTCTATTTTGATTAAGGATAAAACTGGTAGAATCTTGTTTCCAAATTCATCTATTTTGAGAAAGGATCACATCAGATGGAAACTATTTCCATGACCATAAAAATATTAAACAAATGACTAGAAAAATGTAATGGTATTTGGGGATTCCCATGACCATTACGTAGAAACCAAAATATTCCAATCACATATCTTTTTTCTCTCTTCTACTCTTAGGTTTATCTTCCATGTTTCTATAAACAAATCACGTGCCATATAAAACATGAGGGTGATATGGGAGTGGTTAACCATACACATGTGGATAACCTATTGATTTCCCAATATTTATATATCACTTTCTAAAAAATACCAATTTCTGGTATTTTTGTACAATATTTCTAAATAATCTAATTACAGTTAAACTATCTAGATATTTGAAATGAGTGGTGTCTTAAAAACTCAAAGTAGGTGATCCCTATCATCTTTCTATTTATACCCTTGTACTGCTTCATGTGAAAAATAGTCATGATTTAGTACATTGTTGAGAAACCTTTAATAGATTCCCATTGGGTATATACTATTTATTAGAGATGAAAATGGTAGTCATTGTTGGGTGGTGTTCAAGTTTTATGGTCATGAGGCTATATATGAAGGATTGTGTAATTTGGGACGTGCTATTCTGGAGGGTTTCCAGTTTGGTGTTGATGGGATTGATCATTGTTGAGAGAGGTAAAAGATGATCGCAAATGGTGTGGCCTAGAATCTACTAGATCTAACACACCATATTAAGATGATAAGGTCTTTTGGGTTATGTATAGATAGAGAATGAACCCAGAGCTGATTCATTCCAATCATTCTGGGTGGTGGACTCTAATGATTAGGAATCATAGAGGGAGAGTGTAGACCATTATATTAAAGGAGGTTAAAATCATATAGGACATGATAAGAAATGAGAGAGACCACTAAATGGTATCATGTTGATTTGAAAATTGAGATATTTATTAGGGTTAACTTATGGAATTTATTGTGGATTTTCTGGTGGGGTATCAGGGTGGACCTATGATGAATGGGTATATTATATAAGATAAGTATTTCGAGTGACATGATTTTATTCAAAAGGAAATGGACCCTCTAGTATGATGTACTATTGGTGTATCATTCCACTCTCACACTATAAAAAGTAGGTGGAGGCTTGTATTATATTTCTTAGAATATTTGGATTTTTTTTGTAATGAACTATTACTTAATATTTATTGAATTGTTTCATAAAATGGCATATGTATGAATATAAGATAGTGACACCATTTGTGGTTTCATGATATGTTTCTACTAAAATAATGTATTTTCCCAATATGATTAATGAAGAATTTATGTCATATAGAGTAGTTATATAAAATGAATAATCATTAGATGTTTTGTTGAATGTGATGTGTAGACAATGTATGGGCTGGTTGGTGAGAATTTTCAGATGTCCTAGGGGGTTCAACGGTGTCGAGCTGATTATCCTTTTTGGTTATTTTTTATACGTGAATATATTATCATCCCATGATAAATCATATTAACTCTTCTATGAATTTATAATAAGGTAAATGTTTATAAAAATTTTCATATGAATTTTTGGACTTTTTATCACTTAATTACTTTCATAATATTATATTTCTATAATTATTGTTATTAACATTGAATGGTATAATCTTTCAATTATCACATAATAAACTCTCTCTACTATTTTACTGACATTGGTATATGAATATTTTTCCATAAGGTCACATAGCACACTAATAGTCCAAGAACTATCACATATAGATGGGTTTGTGGGGAATTACACCAATAAAGGCATTAATCGCACTTTAAACCCCATTTAAACTAATTAATCATTTTAGAAATTGAATTTCAAATAATTTTGTGTACAGTTTTCAAAATTTCCTAAGGTTTATATGGACTTAAAGGTTGAATAATAATATTAAGAATCCACTTATGAAGAGAATATAGTGCTATATTTTGAGGATGAGACTACTAAGGTGGTAGTAATTTGGGAAGAAGATAAATATTTGCAAGTAAAGACGTGACTACCACCCAGAAAACATGATTTTCCCATATAGAAAGATTCTAGTTAAAATAAAAGGGGGAACAATTTTCAATCTTCCCTCACACTTTTCACCCATTTCTTACATAATTTAAGGGTTGGTGTATATTTTCATTTATTCTTGGTGTTCCCACTCCATGAATCCATTTAATAATATGTGAATATATAAAATTTAGTTATTCATATTACTAGGTTTTAAAGGAATATATAAAAATCATTCAAATACTAGAAATGGATTCGAATCCCAAATATTGGAACACTATTGATGATTTATCAAATCATTCTAATTGAAAATGTAAACATAAGATATGTTTACCATATATATATATATATTATTTATATTCCTGAACTATGCTCAGAGATAAATATAATAATGGAATAAAAAATATTCCCTTATTTGTGGTGTATCTATTGGATGATATGAATCATCCATCACATGAGAGGACACCCCATCAGTCTATGACATGATTATTCCTATTTTAGAAAATAAATAAGCACAATAAGATATTTGAGATAATTTTAGAGAGTCATTTAGGATACATGGAAGAGTATCACCCCCTTCAAAATGGATGTTTCCCTTTTAATAGTCCTTGAGGAAACTCCACGGGTATCCATGAATTCATACTTTTTATTTTAAATATACAAATGAATGCATATTTTAGTTATACGAATTATAACTATTAGGAATACACATTCTATCATGTATTTCAATTATAAAAACATGAATTATATATTATCTATTTGAACACTCTAATGTTAACTTATAATATCTAGCTTTTAGATTAATCATAATACCAATATAATAGTAGTCTATCATTAACTACAAATCATATGATATGAACTAGAACCCCAAAAAATGATATCGATATAATATTTTTTATGATATATCAAACCATATGATATAAAAATCTAATGCGTATAGATTTAGGGAATATTTCCTTCCATCTATAACATTAAATTAATACAAATAGACTTAGTCTTCTTTTACATTATATTATACAATATACAATAAATTTTCAACACATAAGAAATATTTTTAAATATTCCAAAACACTTTTAGAAAGGTATAATTAACTTAAAAAACTAGCAATTCCCATGTAATACCATGTGAATACCCATTACAAACACTTTTTAGATTAAAATGTAAACAATTTTAGAGTAGATATCCATGTTAAACTCAATCATCATTCAGTTAATCACAAAGTGTGACCCCGTGGTCATTTTAGTATTAATAGAAAATAAAAATTCCAAAATTCATAAATATTAGAAAAGATAGACCTTTGATGAAAAATTAATCTGAATCAATCTATAAATTGATATTCTGTAATCTCCATTAAGCACATGTATCTATATTACAATGTACCGCATCCATATAATATTAATGCATGCATTATTATATGATACCTTTGTTAAATTTTTTTACTGAACATGGGGTAGGTATTTTTTCAATCATATAAAAAAATATCTCTCATTATTTACTCTCATAGTATTGAATAACCATGTTTAGGAAAATTTCACATTAGATTCACTATAATGATGATCACATCTGATTCCCCTCAAATGAATAAATAAATTCATCATGTGTACTATCTAACTATCCTTGTACACATTGACAATACTTCTTAATAAATTGACTAAATTTTATACATGTCATATAGGAGAAAAATCCAATCATTTTTAATCATCAACTTGTGAAATTATTAGAAACATACCCAACCACCCTTGATTCACTAAGACATAATGATTTCCTAGGAAATTTATTAAAGTTAAAAAAATTTCCTTCTATGTATGTCTATGGAATCGTGTTTTTTGGAGTTAAAATATGAACGAGGAGCCCACAGTTCATCAATCACATGATGTATGAAACTCAATATTTTGTACATAATTAGCCGTCTAAAGCACAAAACCTATTTTTTTCCTCATGATCATATTTTATATCCCAAATAAAAATGGTAGACACCCAAAACATAAATGTTTATCAATGAATATAATAATCCATGATACGAAATGTATCCTCAAAGAAAAACCTTAAGAGATCAATTATAGTTATACCTCAGGATTCAAATATATATATATATATATATAGGTAGCCAACATGGAAGAATGATAATGAGGACCTTTATTTTGGTATAAAATGGTATATTTCATATATGTAAACTCTTTTAATAATTTTGAGAAAGTGTATATAATATTCATCCTAACAAACCTTATATGATATAAATCAAAATATTCTTTTTACGAACTTTTTGTGGATTTATTAAACAAATTAAACCTTTATGTAGTTCCTTACACGTATCTATGTAGAAATATAATAATACCCTCCCACTAATATTATTTGGGAATATTATCTTTTTAATGTATGGTTAGTATGATTTTTAGGCACTAAAAGTATATTCCTAATGTTCAACTCCTTGTTCATATTCAAATACCATAAAATGGAAATATAAAATATTATATTGTTGATAAATTATATTCTCTACTTATAAATATATCTATGTTTATCATTTTACTTAGAACTTATTATATCTATCTTTCCATTTATAAATTTTATTGACTCAAGTAACTATTTATATTATTATGTTGCAATCCAACCAAATATAATTAGGTTTTTATGATGTATTCAATTTTTTATTGAATAGAAAAATCATTTATTTGTTATCATTGAACTTCTCTATTCCCAAAAACTCTACAACTATCCTCCTAGAAACAATATTATCTTAAAAATATATATATTAAGATAAGAAAACTCTTTGGTAATAGAGAATAAATAATATTTTCATTTAATAGTAATATTCAACAAATAAACTATTACTTCCATATATTACATGGTTTTTTTATGTTTTTTTATCATTTTTTTAAATGAGTATTATTGAAAAAACATTCCATAGACGGTGATGGAATATCAATTTCCAAATAATTTTAAATGAAATTTTTAAAAAACTTTATCATGGATATAAGATTTTTAAATTTATCTTCTTATCAATTATGTTATAGAATTTGTTTAATCATAATTGATATATACAATTTCATGTTACACAAAATAATTATTTTTAATGAACCTATTCTCTCATTATATAAGGGATATAAAATGATGATATAAATTTTTACTTAAATATATAAGACAAAATTTCTTTACATTCAAGAATTTGATTTAGTAATTTTTCTCATCATCACATGAATTAAAATATCATGCAAAAAAATTCATTACTAGATTTTGTTTTCTTGTAAATTTTGAAAATTTGTATATGTCAACAAGTGGGTACCAAATATAGTCATTGAGTTAAAACCCTTTTAATGTTTATATATATATTATACATCATTGATTTTTGTATTTGGAATAGATTTTTGGGTGTCATAGAGAACCAATATATATATCTTAAAGAATTAACTATATTGACCCATGCATGTATCGTTTTAAAAATAATGGACTTTTTTTGAACATGGACTTGGATGTGGAAACCAAGTCCGTTGATGAATTCAAGAAACTAGGTTAACTATGATAAATATATAAAACCAATGTTCATCTGGTCACATATTACTTTGTTGTCCTGGGAATATTATAGATATGATTTGAATAATTAATTATTTAATTAATTATGTGATAAATTTATTTATAAAAGTATTCTAATTTCTTGACCTAGAGAGACCTTATTTAATTGATGTTATGTTAATTATCTCGGTTTAGACATAAGAACTTTGGAATAGAGAGATCCACTATTTGGGGATACTTCAATATGATATCGAGGTGAATCCATGGATTAAGGAATGAAAAATATGTGGATCACAAATGATATCAACATAGAACTATTCTTCACTAAAAATTGATCCTTTAACAATGCATAGGTTATTTATTTGTTGATTATTTCCCTATTAATCTTGAAATAGTTATGTATTTTTAATCTAATATGGATTTCTTATTTTACTCCATTTATAGAAAGAAAATATTGATTCATATTTTCTTTACTCTAAACTAACCAATTGCATTTATTCTTCATCTATGCATTATTTTTCTGATTACAATCATTCAGATAGTTTACAACAACCATTGATGAAGTCTCTTTATTAATTGTGACTTCCTCCCATTTTTCTCTATGCATTAATCATTGGCATACAATAATCCAGGTATTTAATTGTTTGTATAGTTTTTTAATATGATCTAAATTCAGAGCCTTATTTGTTTCTATTATTGATGGAGGAAAGATATTTGAAGGATATTTACTTGGATCGAGGAACCATGAATGGAAAATTAGATAATGTATCCCACATAAGGGTGTATGGAGAAACATTTCTATGAGTCTTGAAGGATATTTCTAAAATTGGGTTAATGATGGGTGAAAATTAGTATTTTCCAGTGTTTCCTTTAATATGTCTTCCTTGGATGAAGTTTTAGGTGAGATTGATAGTGTAATTTTCTAAAAAAAATAATATATTAAAAAGGATATAAACTTAATTTGAGATTTCAGACTACATGTCTTGTATTCTTGAGAAAAAAATGTTTTATTTCCCACATGTTTTAGTGTATATGGTTTTAGGATTAGATAATTATCACAAAATATATGGGGCATCTCACATTCTATGTGACTCTAGCTCGCTATATGAGTGTGTAAAAGATGTTCTTGTCTGGGGCCCTAGGTTCTGTAATGGCTCTATTTTGACCAATTTAGTCCTTTGAATATTTGTATGCATATCTATGGATTATCCATCAGATTCCATGTTATTTTGGGTCTTTTAGGACCCCAAAAGTCATATATCAAAAATATTAATATATATTTAAATACTTATATTCTTATTTTTTGTATTAAATTTTCCACATTATCCAGGACCCTTTATGAGAAATCTATGACCCTGGTTGCTTTTAGAAAATTGGTTTTAGAACAATTTTGACAAATTTTTTATCTTCATCGGGCATTCATGGAAGGGGAGAAGATACAATATTTAATTAACTTAATAGTCAATTAATTAACTAATTAAGAGTATTAAAATACATATACCCCTCTAATTTTCCTTCCCAAATATAATGGAATGGAGAGGGATTATTTTGAAGTGATAGATGAACTAATAAGTAATATAGTCTCCACCAAACTCCAACTATGATAGTGATTGAGAATAAATCAGGATATAACAGCTCCAAGGCATTAATTTGGACCCAAAGCTTCAAGTTTTATTCCATGAGGTCGTTAAATATTGGGTTTCAGGCATTGATACCCATAGTTGTATTTTTTAAGAGTTTTAATTCCCTTTTAGGACTACTAAGAACCCTTAAGGGTTGATTTGTGTATTATTAGGGTAAAACTTGGGTTTTAGAAAGTTTGTAATGATTTTTTTTCATAATAACCATTCACATGGTGTGTAGTTCAGTACAAAAATTTTTATGTTCTACTAACTCATCAAAGAAATAATTTTGAGGAGTACACTCCATGTGTTGGGAGAAAAAACCATGTAGTGGGACATAATCATGTGGCTAAGAACACGTGAGGTCACCCTGTATAATGGGAACATGGCCATATAGTAGTACATGACTAGAGAACTCAAAAATGGGGCCTACAAAATAGGCAATTTCTAGGTTCATAGATACGTTTCAGCAAATTTAGTACATGATTTGTATATCACATAAATTTTATGAACTCTCACATGTCCATACAATCCATGTATGTGTGATTGCAGGTCAAATATTCTTTTTGAGGATACCCACCATGTGAACGAAGTACATTCCTTGTATTTTTTTGTTAGAGAATTACACATTTTTAATCGCTTTTATCAGTACTTGGATTTGGGTCTATGAGTAGGCTATCCTATGTGGTTTAATAAATAGAACATGATGGTTTAATTATTTTGGGAATTTGATATGTGTTATGTGGTGTTACAACATTTATTTTTTCCTCTAATGATGCTTGAATGATTTTAATGATTAGTTTGGTTTACTAGAGATATGTAGGGGTTGTTACACTCTATCGTAGTAGTGTGAGGGTCCCCATACTCTATATAAATGTATATTTGATAATCTCTTTTGAATTAATGGGGGATGGTTCCAAATATATGGGGTGTTACTCCAGTATTTTCAAGATCAAACAGGGATTGAGTCCCCCATGAGAGTTGGTACCCCCTCAGTTATTGACTGTAGTAGCAAGGAGTGAGACCCGTCACATTGATTGTTATGAGGTTTTTTACTACTGGGCTTCTGATATGGTCCATTAGAGTTTCATGCCAGCTCATTTTTCTTGCATCAGAATATAGATAGAGTTCCTCATTCTCTCTCCCATTTCATCACTTTTTTAGAATATCCTTCAGGTTTCCTTTACCATATGCATATGGGTTGAGCTGACTTTAATTCCTCATGTTGTTACCTTTTGAGTTTTTGGGACTCCTACTATGTATGTATATACTCACACATGCATGGGATTTTCCAACATATGTGCTTTATTCTGTAGATAATAAGAAGACCGACATTGGTATTGATGGGCCTAGTATTGGTGTATGTTAGTGTCCTATGGTGGTGATCAGGTTTAGTGGTAGACATAGATATTGTTCCACATAAAATATTCATTCTCAACCCCACTAGATATTTTCAGTTTGGGAATTAATTTTCTACTCAGTTTTATATTCCTCCTACATTTTGTACTTAAATTCTGTAATAGAATTATTTATTGGAGGTTTTTTCATGAACGGTTACACTCAAGATAATCTACCATTTAAATCTCTTCCAAATTTTATGTAAATAGATGTGTGTGTCTGTATGTGCATACATGTACATATACAAAGGACATCCAAATTTTTTATTATATACTCACAACCTTTTTATATCCCCTAGCCTATTGTGGGATTTATTTCAGTATAATAATTAGCATTTTGATGACTAGGAGAGTCCCATTTGGCCATGACATGATAGAGTGGTATCAGAGATGTTTTCCATCAGGTTAGTGGTTTGAGTTAGACCCACAACATGGATAGGTTTGAGATCATAGGGAAATTGGGTGGGAGTGTTTTTAGGTGGGAATTATATCTAGGGAACCCAATTTTTATGTGGCAGATGATGTATCCATACACCTATACTCTGAATATATTATTTTTAAATTTTTGTGTTGAGAAATTTGTTGCAGGGTACAAATGGGACTTGTATCATATAGGATTTGTTCATTTGATTGTAATTTATGAGAAATATCCATAGGTATTATCATTTAACTATTGTATATATTTCCATTTTTAGGATGGATTCGTGATGAAAGAAAGCTATAATGCAAATACTAGAGCATGAAATAAATCCATTAAGTGATGAGGCCTTACTTCAGGAAGCAACTCATGAGGTGATTCCACCATGTTAGACTGAATTATTGTCTCTACCTACCGAGAAATGTCAAAATCCACCCCCAGTGGCTTTGGTGGATGATTGAATATCAGTGGTGTGACTGATTCTTCGGTAGGGAAGAAGAATGATGCATATAGTCTTAGCACACAATGTGAGTACTAGTAGATATGGATAATGTGATTCCATAAAAATCAATACCCTATAGAAATATTGGATTTCATTGATTTGTTGGATTGATTTTCTAGGCATGCGTGGGACCCAAAACATCATTTTTAGTGCTAGTAACTATTCTTCTTCTTAGAGTAATAGGGTGCTCGTGGAAACTGGTCACACAGACCCATGATGAGATGAAACTCTCATGGTTAGCTTCTAGTAGCTATTCTGTGACAAGTACTACCACTATAGTTTTCTCTAAAAGAGTATTTAGGATTTTCTTGAGATGTAGTATGGTTTTATGTTTATTTTTTATTATTCCATGATGTTCCCAAACCACACATGTTATTCTCTAGATATTATGTAGGATAGATATTTCTGATTGTAGAAGTTTGAGCAGATTCTCTAAAGAGACATTTATTGTAGTATGGTCTCCTTATGCCTAACCACATATACTAGTTTACTGGGGTGAGATTTAGATGTTGAGATATTCATAATAGAGGATCACCAAGTGGCTTCATCCAATAGTGGTAATCTTGTTAAAGAATCATTTCTAGGAACTACTAGACATCAATCATAAAGGTATTTTCATTGGAGGAATACTAGTTCCTAGCCTCATATGTGTGGATTAGTAGAATGAGATTCCCACAATGGATCTAGTTAGCCAAGAGATGTATGATACTATACTTCTGATTGGAATGTTTACATGGATCAATATGGCCTAACTCGATTTGCTTTGAAGGATATGTTTTCATTGGATGGATCATTATTGTAGATGTAGTGCTATGATTAGGGATCTCTCTGGAATAGTCAAGGCAGCCCAAGGGCAGTGCTAGTAGAGGAAACAATGGAGATATAGATGGATGAGCATTGGGTGGAGGGTGATGTGAACAGATTCTCCCACCACCACCACTAACAGGTGGCCATGCTAGGTCTAAAGAGTTGGAATTCAAGACCACAAGATGGTAACATCTATAAATTGATATAACTAGACCACATGGAATAACATTCATGGAATGATCTATGTATTTTCTAATCATTCTCATTTACTTTTTGAAATAGGTTCATGTCATTAATTAATATCCATATTACTCATGAGAGGCTTCACAAGGTAATTTTTGTTCTTCGTGATGATGCGATGTAACATCATCACGGATATGTACAAGTTTTCAATGGTATACTCCAATATTGACAAACATCAGAGGTGAGTTAGATTCATTCAGAAGGATGGAATAATATTGTCTTTGTTGTATACTCTCATGGTTGAGAATGTGGGCCTCACATGTTGGAAACAGAAATATATCACCCATAAGATAGAGATTTTTTCCCTTGGTGTATTGGGCCCTTCCGGAAACTATATTCATGTGATAGTGATGGATTATATGGATTTATTCCACGAAGATACACATGGACTATATCTTTAGTGATAAATATAGTTCTAAATTTACTTTCACCATAGGACTACAGTGATATCTTCTACATCATATTATATTTCTCCTACTAAGACCTTGGAGATGAGGGTGAAGTTAGAGGACCATTGATAAAAGTGTTTTACCATACCCAATGTATCCCCCTATGTCGTTCTAATTTTTTTTTTCAAAATTTATGATTTGATCTTGATGTCTTGTTTAGGTGATGATCACATGAACCAGGAAATCGTAAAGAATAGGTACCCCTTTCTTATCATTGATGTCATTTTCAATCAGTTGGAAGTTTCAACTGGGTTCTTAGAGATAAATTTTAGTACCACATACCTTCAATAGAGGGTTAACGTTGGTGATATTATCAACATGAAATTATGATGTTACTAAAAATACTATGAGTTCCTGGGGATAGAATTTGGTGTGGTGAATTCCAACACTATTTTTATTTTACTTTAGAAATATATTTTCCAGCCATGCATAGACCACATTGTGGTTGTTTTAATTTATGATATTATCATATATTATACATTAGAGGAAGATCTTATATAGTGTTTTAGGTTCATTATAGACTTAATCAAGGAGCACCAACTTTATGGAAATATATGGAAGTGTTATATTTTGATCTTATAATAAATTTTTTTATGGAATTTCAACATTGATCATTGGTTTTTTGTGGACTCAATGAATATTGACATATTTTATTCGTGGGAACTACCCAAGGGAGTGTTGGAGGTGTAGAGTTTCTGTGGTTGGCTAGTGTACTATGGGTGTTTCATGGAAGTATTTTCTTGGATTTTAGCATCTTTGGAAACATCAATGTGGAAGGGGAATCAATTTATATACACCAAGAAGTTTCAAAGAACCCTTGAGGAGAGAATTATGTGGTTGAAAATTTCTTCTTTATAGAGAATACTAGTGGAGGGAGTTAAGTTCGTGTTTTTTTGTTATTCATGTGGAGATGGGTTCAGTTTTCTGTTAATTTAGAGGTAGGAAAAGATTTCTTATGATTAACGGATGCTAGGAACCCATGTGAATAACAATGTGAATCATGACCAAGATTTGGTAGTGGTAGTATTCACTGAAAATATTTAGAGGAAACATCTTCTGGGTAATTTTTTTGATTAATTAGACCACTAGAGTACTAGGAAAATATTCACTCAAAGAGATATAAACTAGAGACAAAAGCATTGTTTGGAGTTTCTTTAGTTTTATTACATCAAGATAGTCTATAATATTTGTATAGTAATTGAGTTGGGAGATTTTATAAGCATGAAATCTTGTTATTTACTTTTATAGGAGGCTTTTGAGTTGTTATGTTCATTACTACCATCCCCAGTGGAGGCATCTGGGTATTTGACAGTGAGGTTTCACATGACATTATATCCTTAGGATATGCACCAGATTCCTTCTCTGAAGGTTGGAAGAACATTAAACATTTATTTTGATGGATGATAGTTCTCATCATTATACATGACAAGGTGATGAAGGAGTTTTACACCTCCATCTTGGTTTCAAACATGGTGTGGAAATGTTTTACAATTTCATTTATTGATAGTTTTATTGGGCTATAATGTGTTGGATTTTTTCCATTTTTTGTATCTCAGTGTTTCAAATGTCAATAATTAAAGGATGAGCATCATTTTCTACAATGTTAGAACTAATATCTTGATATCTTGGAATGGAAGTCGGATTCCATATCTAGGGAAATTATTATGGGGTTACACATATATTAATTTTTCAAAATGAAATGTTGGGGATTTTTGACAAACTTACCTAGTCAATACACATTCTCACCTTAGGAATATATAGTTTTGTTCTATTTTTTGGGTAGTTATACTTGTGAAAGATCACCTGGCTTCATGGAAAACCCATAAAGATCTGACCACCCATAATGATTGGATTACATCTTGGATGTGGAGTGAACTGTATTGGGATTTTGATACATAGTTTCAAATGGTTAAGGATTTTCACTCCCTAGAATATGGCTTGCCGAAGTGGACTATCATTATATTAGAGGGTATGTTGAGAGCCTATGCACTTGAATTCTTCTAATCCTGGTAGGATTAGTTTCTAATTAATCATTCTACTATTAGAATTTAATTTTATGAGGATATATATATGAGGCCCTATAGGCCACCCTTGTGTTGGGATAATATTGGCGAGTCATATCTTATTGGACCTAATCTCGTGAAGGTGAATGTGTTGAAGTTTTATATTATGAGTGAATATATTAGAAAATCCTAGAGATAAAATAAACATTATGTAAATTGATGTTATATGATATTTTAGTTATAGTAGGGAGACCATGTATTCAAAATATTCTTCATGTGATGAGGATTTCTATGGTCTATACCGAAGAGGAATTTATCCTTGAGGTTTATCGGTCCTTTCAATATTTTTTGGATGTCTAGGGAGGTTACATATCTCTTATATGTTCCCCCAAAATTGGATTCAGTGTATAAAATATCCCATGTTTTTTAGATTAGGATATACATGAATGACTAATTTCATCTATCAGAATAGAGAGAGATACACATTGAGGATGGAGACACCTTTGTGGAGTACCCAATCAAATTCAAGGGTCGATAAATTAGGATCATGAATGGACAAAATATTCTCTTAGTCTAGCTGTGTTAGCATATTATAAGTGTACAGGAGAGCTACTGAGAGTGTGATAACTAGATGTGGGCTCATTTCCCACAACAATTTTTCTATCTCATTATTTTTGGGGAAAAACTGTAAAATAGCAGAGCGAAAAAAGTCATTTTTTTATTGCTTATACCATGATATATTTATATACATATCTATGTATTTTTCTTTAGACTCAAATTTGTAATCAAGTGTCGTATGAACATGAAAGACATGTTTTAAAAATGTAATTATATATTAAAAAATAAACATACATATTTTTAGAATAAATGGTTTCCCCATTATTCGAGAACTCAAATGAGAAATATGTGACCATGATCATTTATAAGATTTAGGGTTTACCCTTAGAAAAACACAATTTTTGTTATCGTCAGACATTCAGTGGAGGTAGAGAGGATGTGGAAATTAAATAATTAATTAATTAAGAGGATAAAAATACGCCCCTCCCATTTTAATTTTCACACATGAAGGTAGGGAGATAGATTATCCTGAAAATGAAGAAAAAATGATGTGGAAGTGAGGTACCACTTAACTCAATCCCTAACCAGGATTGAGACCAAATTGGGGAGAACCAGCTTCTCGACATCACATCCGAGTCAAATATCTAACATTTCTTCCATGACGTTGGATGATTTAAAATTTTATGTCTTGATCTATATAGATGCGTTGTTCTAGAGAATTAATTCCCTATTAGGTCCATTAATGACCACAATCTACTTGATCTATAAATAATTTAGGGTGAAACGAGGGTTTTAGGTTTTTTATAGTGTTTTACATTTAGAAATCCCAATCACGAAGTTTATATTTATGGAGAACATGTCACATATTATTCCCACTAGAGGAAGAATTGATTTTGGGGACTACATATCAGATTCTATGAGTGGAAATTGTGTAGTGGACATGATTGTGTGGTCAAGAATGTGGGATAAAACCCCATGTAATGGGGATATGATCATGTCCTCATACATAACCAATGAACACAAGCATAGGGCCAAGGATATAGGAATGATCATGGTTTAGGGAACTTTTTTGGTTGAGGTATTACACACCATCTATATTAGGTAGATGTTGTGTACTACCACATGGCTAGCCAAGTCATCTATGAGGGAGGCCATTCCCAGGGATTGAAGAAAAGGGTACAGGTAGTGTGATACATTAACGTGAAATTTAATTTTTATAGGAGAATTAAACATTTGGTTTCTCCTTTCCCAGAATGAGGAATGGGGCCCATGAGCAGCCCATCCTAAGTGTTTTTCTATGTGGGAAATGATTATGTACATATTTTGGGTGATTAAGTTATGGTATGGTATGTTATGATAATGAATCATCCTTTAGTGACATTTTTCTAATTGAAGTGATTGAGTTAGTTCCCCATAGAGATTAAGGGGTTGGTACTCCCCTATTGCATTGGGTTGTAGGTCTTCCATACTCTTTACATATGTATATTATGTTATCCCCCATACTTTAGAGGGAATGGTTACTCTATAAATATAATGTTACTCCAACAATATGGAGTTACGACATTTATTTGTTCTTCCATGAGATGTGGATCTCCCTCATCTATGGAGTACAGTAGTGAGGAGTGGCGCCTTCCACTCAAATTCTGGTGAGGTTACATTTGGTGTAAATAATTCTAGATGTAAAATTTGAGTGATATACTGAATATTCATTCATCTATGGGTTGTGGAGATAGAGACCCCATTATCTTTTTCTTGGGTATCTTTTTTAGTATACCTTTCATGTTTCCTTTAACATTTCTTATTAGTTGAGATGAATTTTGTTCAACTTGTTGATTCCATTTTGATTTTTAGGGTGCCTATTATATATGTATATACTCACCCCTAAATTAGAATTTCCCACATGGTATTTGTATGAGGTAGATGATAGGAATATTTATGGTGATATTGGTCGTCAATGTTTTGGTGGAGCGTATTAACATGTGGCATTGACCATGTTTGGTTGTTATCTTTGTTGATTGTTAGTGGGGACATCATTAGTCTCCCTCCAACCCGATTTTTTAGGTTTTGATTTCATTTTCTTGAAAGGAATAAATTCACCCCCCCTATACATTGTACTTTGGGGATGATCTCATATTTTTTCCTTGAGTTTGTTATACACATAGTCATAGACTAGATGTTTAGTCTTCATTTTTTAGCACCACAACATTGGATGTA
Source organism: Viscum album (assembly GCA_963277665.1). Taxonomy (NCBI): domain Eukaryota; kingdom Viridiplantae; phylum Streptophyta; class Magnoliopsida; order Santalales; family Viscaceae; genus Viscum; species Viscum album. The sequence goes on from OY728127.1 coordinate 254,670,402, forward strand.
GATGGATGTGTGTGTGTGTGTGTTTATATAGGTACATAGGCTATGTACCCCCATATTAATTATTCATACAAAGTGTTTCTCAACATACATTATCCTATTAGAGGGTGGCTTGGGGTGTCACACCCAGCTCAAATCACCTACCATATATATGGATTTTCAAATTCCATATAATATGGAAGTACAAGACCATATAATAACATTTATGTACAATCTATATTCCCTAAAGTACACATTGTGTAATTTTATAAGGATGAACTACCTCTCATATCTCCTTCCTTGAGATCAGAATTAGACCCAAAAGTAGGCTTTCTAGATTTTAATTCCATAGAAGATGTGATGGATGAATAAGTTTTCACATAAAATATATAAAATGAGGATTTTGATCCCTTTTTTCGAATGGTTTTCTGATACTCTGACTCAAGAGTGGCCTAAAAAGTGACATCATCATGGTTCCCCCTAATAGAACATATATTTCATGGTGTGGATCCTACAATTATTTTATAATGATACAATTAGTACCCTCTGGTTCCCATATATGGCATGTGTCTTATATTAGTGATTTCAATACCACCTCACATATGATCCAATAAGAGTAATGGGTCCTCTCCTAGGCGTTGGTACCCCCTCATTAGGACATTCCAACATAAAGGTGTGGATTCCCCAAAACATATTTAGTAATGTTATATTGTGCCACTAGAATAAGGACAATAATGACTCTTTGAGTTTAAGGAAGACTTTTCACCCTTATTTGGATGAGAAAATTGAGAGATTACACACTATATTTTATCCAATTTATTCTTTCACTACATTTTTTTATTTTTTACTCTCCTATATTACTTGTTGGTCAATTAGAATATTTTATTCTACCGATTCCCATTGGTTTTTTATCTGTCATACTAGGTATGTATATAATCAACCCTATATAGGATTTTACATTAAATTTTCTGTTTTATTTATATTACAAGAAATTAGATGGCTACCTTTTTAGTCTTAGTTTTAGTGGATCCTAGTGGTAATAGTTTATAGAGAGTTCAGGAAGTGGGTTAATTCAGTGTTTCAAAGTAAGAATCCACATCCTCTTTTGATTTTAGGTTGGAACTCTATTTATTTATTATTGGGAATGTATTTTTTTCCTTATTAATATGGGTATATTTTAAATGTTTATATTTTATTATTCATAGGGGATATTAGAATAATTTTTTCTCGTGGGATGTTATAATAGTGTCTAAAATACATGGTTGTGATATAATTGGATGTTTCTATACTCATTAAATAGGATGAAGACTTTTATTTATTTGATATGCCTACTCAACACTATTCTCTATCCCTCAAGACTATTATATGAGGAATTGGTGTGTATTACTTCATTTTCCCCCATTATAAGTGTGGAACCCATGGTTTGAGTCCTAGAAGAGTGGCATGAATGTATACTAGTTCTAGAGAAAATACTAGAGATTATTTTTATGTCAGGATTGTTTGAGAAAATAATGATATTATGTTACGGTTTCTTCATTTAATCTGTCAAAACCTAGAACTATGGGAGGTGTGGTGGTCTACGTATCCATATATCAGGACTCTGATAACCTACTTTGAGAAAAGACACACAGAGGCACAAATAGTAGGGTATCCAATGGTACGTGTATGATATAAAAATTATTCCTTACCATTCATTTCATTCCTGATTCATATCCCCATGTACTCTCATATAACCATGATACATATTGTTATCCTTTAGGATTCCTCCATGAAAACTGCAATATCAGATTCCCTGATAGTTTCATTACAATTACCAGTTGATTAATTAGGATTTTCTATATGAATATTTTTATTATGTGATCTCCCCATGTTAGAAGAGTGTATTGGTTCCCCCACTAAGTTACACTTGAATCCACATCCAAAAATTATAGTTGATGTTCTTCTTAATGTTGAAAAATTGATAGTTCCATTGGGATGAGATAATGATGTTTGTAGTATAATTGGTTTACCTAATTTTTTGATCTTAATACCGCCATTAATTCTCTGATAGATATACCCTTGGGTAGTGGAGGATTGGATTGAGTCTATAATATAAGTCTTTTGACTCATGTAGATCTTGACTGATCAGTTGGTTACACTCAGAATCAGTCTTCTTCATAATGAAATATGGTGTGGTTTGGGTCTTGTCACCAAGAAACATGATGATATGAATCATTCATGGATGGAGATTAAGAACTTATTCCAAGAATAGTGCAAAAAATCAACCATAAAATTTATCAAGATTCAGTATCGTCTAGTGTTAGATCATGATGGAATCATTATTACGAAGTATGCATAAAGGATTATCAAACTCATGTGACATTCCCTCGGCCTGGAATTAGATTGATACTTCCTAGTGGTGATGTTTGATAAGGGTATCTATATGGAATTCCAATCTAGTGTGGCCTTTCTGTGAATTCCCACATATGTCAAGGTACTACATTGGACCTTAGTGGGAGAGAGATTCCTGGGATTGGAGTTTTGGACATCTTAATGAAAAGATTAATCTGGATCTGTGTGATCATATTCTAGAGTGGTGAATCTGTGATCAATTTCTTTTAGGTTTATTTTTTCTTTTATAACAACCTTCACCTTTGGTCAACAACAAATGACTACACTCTAAATCATAAAATAATCTCACCCATAATAACATAAGTATTTAAATGGTTTATTTCTAAATATGGATTGTTATTACATTGTATAGTTTAAAAAATATCCAAGACCACACATCCACCTGTAAAAAAAATCCTTTGTGGTTTATGGAATTCCTGGAATATCTATCATTTCATTAAAATGTTGATATTTTGAAATCCATGTGCTCCTCACACATATAATATGATTGGAAAATATCATGAAACAACAAAAAACCACTCACCAACATTATTTGATATGTTTTCAACATGCTACATGAAAATTCCTCACACATTCCATTATACAAGTTATTCTTCTTCCAAAACACTTTTTTTCAATATATTGAGAATTAAATTTTGTTTACACATATTTACATAATCGTATCTATCCAATGACCTTATTTTGATAATTGAAGTCTGATTTCCTATGTAAGATACCTCATCCTTGTATTTTATTCTTCACAATATTCATATTGAATTAAGTATTTGGTATCCTCTGCAATTCCCCAACCCCAGTCACCCAAAGTTAGTGCATTATTACATAACATTGGCATGATAAAAAAAGATAAAGTCTCAAAAGACCGATTATTTTAGTAGCCTTGGAAACACTAGATACATTCATAAATATTACATTACATCATAAAGTGAAAAACTACAACAACATCTTGTCTCCATATACCACACTCATATCCCCTCATACTATACCTGCAGGTCATTCATAAAATACTTCTTCACATCCTGGAAAAAATAAAACATAGAAAGGGGTGAGCTCAGATTCCTAGTAAAGATAACAATACAGCGGAAACATTCATAAATGGGCATAAACATTTAAGGCAATTTATGTAACAGCCTGAGATTTTATGAAAAAATATTCTTTTTATTTTACTAATGTCTTGTGTTATACGCTACACCAAAAGGAGCTTGCACAACACGCATCCTTGACTTGCCTTGCATTACACGCAATCACAACCTTCCTCGATAGCGTGTGTGGTACGTAATCCTGAGTTTCACGAAACAATGATATGCTATTAAAATATTATTAAAACTAGCCGTTATGAATAGTAATAACCACTTTTTAAATTTTAGAAATTTTAACTCTCAAAATGGATTTCATTTTTTGATTCGGAGTATCGAATTTAGCCTAAGGTGAAATTTTGGTACTTTTCGGATAACTTTCATATTCTGATGAATAGTGAAAATTACTAAATTATAATTAAAAACAACTTTTTTAATCGAAATAATTAATAGTGATAAATCATTAATTTGAGTGGTTTTAAATTATATTTAGAATATATTTTTACAATTTAATACAATTTTGGTCATTGGATGTAATTTCACATTTAAACTAGACATAAACAAGTGTCAATCTTTTGATAGATATTGTTTCTTAAAAACACGTTATTTGTTTTAACAGCGGGATTTAATTATAAAATTAATTAATGCAATTTCTATGTTATGAATTTGGTAAAATAGACTTCATTTTTGAATTCGGAATATGAAATATAGCTTAGGATGAAATTTTGGCATCTTTCTGAAAACTTTCAATTTTTGATGAATAGTGAAACCACTAAGTGGTAGGTTAAAAACTGAATTTTGCATAAAACTTAATTTTACCGCTTCTGTGAATGGAATTTCGAAAATCCGAGAGACATGGTTAATATCAAGGACTAAAATGTGGTTCAATGAGATGAAAATAATTTTTGGCGAATAGTAACTTTTTACTTTTTTTACCACGGTTAATAGTAAATAGGGTAACTAAGGGTAAATATGATATTAATATTACCCTAACACATGTACTAATTCTATTAGACAAGTGTAATTCGACCAAAAACAAACTTAGGAATAAAATATGACCATTTAGGCCCACTTGGATTAGATTAGGACATTTATTATTAATTTATTTAAAGAAGGGTTAAAATAGTTAAAATCAAAGTTTAATAAGTAAATCATTTCTAATATGGGGTTATACATAAGATAAATTCGATTGTAAATATTCATTAGAAAGCTAAAAAGATTTACTACATGATGGTATTTTATTTGTAATTTTTAGACATCAAATAATTTAATTTATTTATGACACAAAGATGATGCAGTAATTATCTTGTTAATGAAATATTGACATAATTGATGTTATAAACACCCAAATAAATGTAATTTGAGACTTTTTATGAATTACACTAATTTTCTAGGTTACTATGATATATTAGTGTTGATTTAATCAACTTGTTTCGAACATATAATTCTGTTATGACTTTCACAAAAATCATATATCAAATAGTGTCAAAATTGACACAAAATAGTTTTTAAATCAAATATTATATTATTAATTGTTATTTTATTCCTAAAAATCTAAGGTTCGGAAACATGACTTAGATAAGGATATATGTATTAATAATATACAATTTGGGGTTCTTTTGGCATGTTATAGTAAGTTTATTAACCATATAGTGAAATAAAACAAAAAGACACGGTAAAAGTTAAATTATTTAACTTAGAGTTAAATCTAATTGATAAGGTTAAAATAATACCCTAAACTTGTCTAAATCCTATTGGTTGATAGGATTTCGACCCATCCCCACTTTAGATTCTAAATAAGACCCTTTGGAACCATTATAAACCGATTTTGACTTTAATATAAAATAATATTTTGAGATATTCCTAAGGTGCCCCTCTCCTCCCTTATAAAAGGACACCTCCTCCCCCTCCTCCTCACACCAATTTGAGCACTCAAGCTCGGCCAAACCCTGCCAAAATCTCTTCTCCACTTCCCTAGAAACATCCTAGAGGTTCTGGTCTTACTCAAAGACCAATTTTAGTGCCCTAAGAGGAGGTCTCAAAGAGGCACTTCAAAGAAGAGGTAATTACCGTTACCAATTCTTTCATCTTTATTTCTTCTTCCACTTCTTCTTCTTAGGTTGTTTCATTATGAAGTAATAACATCAGTATCACTCATATACTGATATGTTATTATAAGTATGAAACAACCCTATTTCACCATCTATCCATCCTACGGAAAAAGAAATCACTGCGCGTGCGTACGTACGGAATACCGTCTCCACGCCGTGGTGTAATCTATTTTCCACCACCACCTTACATGGATGGGTATAATGGTGTAATGAGTAACTATATATGATTATTATGAAGTAATATTGATACTGAAATAATATATATATACTCCAATACAATTCCACGATCATAGGAACGATATCATCACTCGTGCGTACGTACGGAATACCGTCTCCACGATGTGATGCGACTCGTTCTACATGATCTTCATTTCATAATGATTATATAAATGAATTGAATGAATGAATATGGTATATACTACACTAATAACATTCTGTAAATGAATTATCTATAACCTAAAGATAAGAATAATAATTTATTCGACAAAACACGCATAAGAACAAAAAGTTATAAAGACCCGAGTAACAAGTAACAATGAAATATTACTAACAAGAAGCTAATAATATGACCATATATGATATCATATTAATATGTATGATTCTGGAATAAGTCAATAACATTATTAAAACCATTATACAGGAGCTTCGGACACGAACAAAGCAAATCAGACCTAAGGTAAGGGAAATATCACAATCTCATTTTTATCCGAGATTGTTTATTCGTAAGTATTCACTGGGGTGTATTTTATCATCCACATCCATGTTTCATCAATATGTAATATTATTTCCATCCACCTACAATTGTTTAAATCCATTTTTACCCTTCGGTGAGTTTTTAGTAATATGTATGAAAGGAATCTTTTGTCGTACGAGGTAATTTTTGACTTTTCCGACAAAAGTACGAAGAATGTTTTTTTTAACTTATACGGCACGAACGGATTTCTACTGTTTTATAAAGCCTTATTTTAATGAAGCTTCTTCTAAAAGATTTCATGACTATTTTAAATAAAATCTCTTTATTTTAGAATTGCATGATGTTTTGTGAAAAGAAATTGATTTTGAAGAAGAAAGGATATTTTCCTCAAGAATTCAATTCAAGTATTTTATCGAAATTATTTTCCATCTAAGATAATAAAAGGGTTCTGTTTTTATCCCTATTATTACATGGATTTGATTATGTTGTGATGGAAATATTTTTATGAATTCCTTTATCTTATATGAATTGTTTTATGATGTCATGTTGTTTAAGAATCCCATTTTTATTACATGGGTTACGCTATGATGTATGGTTTATGATTATGTGGCACACATAAGAAAGGATTCATTATAAGATGGGTGGGACCTATATCTCCCTCCAATGCATTGGGTAAAGATTTTATATCTCATGAGATAGACAGGGCTGGAACGGAAGGTTATTTCGGTTCAGTGATACAGGACTGAAACGAGGAGTGAACTCGGTTCAGAAAGGGACTTTGTCCACTAAGATAGTCTTGGCAATGAGTCTTGACTAACAAGAAATGATTCTCTATGATTATGTGGGAATGCCACAAAGTTTCATGTTTTATGTTATGATTATTGTGATTACATTTCACTGCCATGATTTACCCCATGTTATGAAATTATGATCTCTTTTGCAGGTTAAGATTTCCAAAAGTTATGTGCTTATGTATATGATGTGATTGATATTTCTTTTGTTTACCCTTACTGAGCATTTGAGCTCACCCTTTTATGTTTTCTTTTCCCCAGGATATAAAGAAAGGTTTTAGGTAAAAAAAAAAGGAAGATCTTTATGGGAGATTTTGAAGATCTTTCACCACGTTTAGAAGATTACGTTCCGAGTTTCCAAAGACACTAAACTATTACGATCCTTTGGTGTGTGTTTTTGTTATGTACTAAGTATTCCGCAAATGTAATGTAATGTCCATGTACGTCAAGCTTCGGGCCTTTACAGTTGGTATCAGAGGAAAGGTTTAGTCAACCTTTGGAAACTAGGATGCGAAAACGTTAGTGAGATCCCTAGAGATATTTCTAAGGTATGTCTAGGGATGCCCCTGAGGATAAGTATACGTATAGGATATAGTTCTAGAACTATGGTAACAATATTAGATTAAACCAAAGATGATAGATATTTAAGTTACTCCCCCTTTATTATGATTTTTGCATCTAACACTATTCTGTTTGGGTTTTAGAAAATGGCTGGAAACAAGATGATTCACAATAATGGAGGATATGATGGACAATGGAATGGTATTATTCATGAGCAACCAAATGAAATGGGATTTGGATGTCCAAACATCATTATTATGCCGAATCAGCAATCTCACAACATGATCAATAAAGTAAAATTTGGTAAGTTTCCTGACTCGACTAATAAGAGAAAGATGGAGTTCCATGATGATCATAGAGGAAAGAAAGTTCAATTTCCCCTATGTAAATCATGTGGGAAGAGGCATCAAGGAGAATGTTTCAAGGGAACTGGAAGATGCTTTGGGTGTGGAAAAGAAGGACACAAAGCAAGTAAGTGCAAAGGAAAAGGGTCGGTTAACACCATGGATGAGGATAATGGTATTGCTACGACATCAAAAATGGTTAAGTGTTTTAAATGTGGAATGTATGGGCATTATGAAAACAAATGCCCTAAGGGAAAGACTCATGAAGAGAATCAGTATGGTCATATGGGTAGTATTTATGTGGATGATGATGAAGAGACTACAAATGATATGTGAGATGAAAGAATTTTTGAAGCTCGGTCAATGGTTTGAGAATGTAGTGGAATGATTACATGTTTATCATGTGTAATTTTGGAATAAAGAGACATCTATGGATTGTTACACTGTTGTCTTTCCTTGTGTTTTGAAAGTGTATGATTAATGTTACCAGTATCCATGAAAGGTTATTCAGATATTTTTGGAATGTAGATGATATGCGCATAATGAAGGGATAAGGAGAAAATTAAATGTTTGATAGTATTCATGAGCTCATGATTGATATAAGGACTAAGTGATATCATAGAATTTGGAGGATTTTGGTATGTGGAAAGTGTTAACTTTTAACTGCACTCATGTTTTCACTAAGGTATTCAAGAGAATACACGATTAAGGACTTTGAATGTTTGGAATGTGACCAACAAGACATATCTTATGATATGTGGGGATCAACGACAGTATTAAATCTCTGGTAATCGTTGTCACTATATTATGAGAGTGGACTGCTGTATTATAAGCCTAAAGATTAGACTGGATTATGTTGGACATAAGTTAGTATTGTTTAAGGATAGAAGATTTTCGATATTATTGAAGGGATGTTATAGTAACGTAGTTTTAGAAAAAGGGACAACCTGCAGGACGGGCGACAGCCCATCGCTTCGGACAAGGCTGTAGAAATCGAACCCACAACCGAAGTGCGACTGGCCTTTATCGCCTACCACTGACCTACAGGAAGTCCCTGTTTAGTAGAAACCAGTTTTATTATATTAATAAGTATGATATATGAAGTATAAGTCCATTTTAGGAACCATATATGATTAATCTCACTATAGAATGACTTATGTATATTTAATAACTTTTGCTAACCTTTTGTTTGAGACAGATGGAATGAACAGTCATTCTATCACATGATCTGCTAACACTTCACGAATAACAAATTCAACTTCATTTATTTAAGAAATGAAGTGGAAATTGTTCAAGGCACGAACAACAGTGAGATTGTACCAAAATAATGTAAGTATTTATTCTAATTCAAATTTTCAACTTTAGGGAGATGATCTTGAAAACCAAAAATGTTGTCCTAGTGATCTTATACCTGATGAATCAGATGGTACCTTAGATCATCACAAATTTATGGATTTGTGATTACTGGATTTTCCATAGCCATGTTCTCTACCACTCTCCATCAGAACATGATGGTTATATTTCTCTTCCATATCCATATTTTCACCTATGTGGAAACCCAGTGATTAGTTTATTTGGGTAATCGTTACATTTCATACTTTAGTTTTCAAAGCCAAGTTTTGGTATTCCCTTTTACGAAGTGGGTTTCTATTAAAGAAACTTTCGAATAGTAAACCATTTATAACCCCGACGAATTTCGAGGGCGAAATTCATTTTAAGGGGGGTAGAATGTAACAGCCGGAGATTTTATGAAAAAATATTCTTTTTATTTTACTAATGTCTTGTGTTATACGCTACACCAAAAGAGCTTGCACAACACGCATCATTGACTTGCCTTGCATTACACGCAATCGCAACCTTCCTCGATAGCGTGTGTGGTACGTAATCCTGAGTTTCACGAAACAATGATATGCTATTAAAATATTATTAAAACTAGCCGTTATTAATAGTAATAACCACTTTTTAAATTTTAGAAATTTTAACTCTCAAAATGGATTTCATTTTTGGATTCGGAGTATCGAATTTAGCCTAAGGTGAAATTTTGGTACTTTTCGGATAACTTTCATATTCTGATGAATAGTGAAAATTACTAAATTATAATTAAAAACAACTTTTTTAATCGAAATAATTAATAGTGACAAATCATTAATTTGAGTGGTTTTAAAGTATATTTAGATTATATTTTTACAATTTAATACAATGTTGGTCATTGGATGTAATTTCACATTTAAACTAGACAAAAACAAGTGTCAATCTTTTGATAGATATTGTTTCTTAAAAACGCGTTATTTGTTTTAACAGCGGGATTTAATTATAAAATTAATTAATGAAATTTCTATGTTATGAATTTGGTAAAATAGACTTCATTTTTGAATTCGGAATATGAAATATAGCTTAGGATGAAATTTTGGCATCTTTCTGAAAACTTTCAATTTTTGATGAATAGTGAAACCACTAAGTGGTAGGTTAAAAACTGAATTTTGCATAAAACATAATTTTACCGCTTCTGTGAATGGAATTTCGAAAATCCGAGAGACACGGTTAATATCAAGGACTAAAATGTGGTTCAATGAGATGAAAATAATTTTTGGTGAATAGTAACTTTTTACTTTTTTTACCACGGTTAATAGTAAATAGGGTAACTAAGGGTAAATATGATATTAATATTACCCTAACACATGTAATAATTCTATTGGACAAGTGTAATTCGACCAAAAACAAACTTAGGAATAAAATATGACCATTTAGGCCCACTAGGATTAGATTAGGACATTTATTAATAATTTATTTAAAGAAGGGTTAAAATAGTTAAAATCAAAGTTTAATAAGTAAATCATTTCTAATATGGGGTTATAAATAAGATAAATTCGATTGTAAATATTCATTAGAAAGCTAAAAAGATTTACTACATGATGGTATTTTATTTGTAATTTTTAGACATCAAATATTTTAATTTATTTATGACACAAAGATGATGCAGTAATTATCTTGTTAATGAAATATTGACATAATTGATGTTATAAACACCCAAATAAATGTAATTTGAGACTTTTTATGAATTCCACTAATTTTCTAGGTTACTATGATATATTAGTGTTGATTTAATTAACTTCGTTCGGACATATAATTCTGTTATGACTTTCACAAAAATCATATATCAAATAGTGTCAAAATTGACACAAAATAGTTTTTAAATCAAATATTATATTATTAATTGTTATTTTATTCCTAAAAATCTAAGGTTCGGCCAAATGACTTAGATAAGGATATATGTATTAATAATATACAATTTGGGGTTCGTTTGGCATGTTATAGTAAGTTTATTAACCATATAGTGAAAGAAAACAAAAAGACACGGTAAAAGTTAAATTATTTAACTTAGAGTTAAATCTAATTGATAAGGTTAAAATAATACCCTAAACTTGTCTAAATCCTATTGGTTGATAGGATTTCGACCCCTCCCCACTTTAGCTTCGAAATAAGACCCTTTGGAACCATTATAAACCGATTTTGACTTTAATATAAAATAATATTTTGAGATATTCCTAAGGTGCCCCTCTCCTCCCTTATAAAAGGACACCTCCTCCCCCTCCTCCTCACACCAATTTGAGAACTCAAGCTCGGCCAACCCCTGCCAAAATCTCTTCTCCACTTCCCTAGCAACATCCTAGAGGTTCTGGTCTTACTCAAAGACCAATTTTAGTGCCCTAAGAGGAGGTCTCAAAGAGGCACTTCAAAGAAGAGGTAATTACCGTTACCAATTCTTTCATCTTTATTTCTTCTTCCACTTCTTCTTATTAGGTTGTTTCATTATGAAGTAATAACATCAGTATCACTCATATACTGATATGTTATTATAAGTATGAAACAACCCTATTTCACCATCTATCCATCCTACGGAAAAAGAAATCACCGCGCGTGCGTACGTACGGAATACCGTCTCCACGCCGTGGTGTAATCTATTTTCCACCACCACCTTAAATGGATGGGTATAATGGTGTAATGAGTAACTATATATGATTATTATGAAGTAATATTGATACTGAAATAATATATATATACTCCAATACAATTCCACGATCATAGGAACGATATCATCACTCGTGCGTACGTACGGAATACCGTCTCCACGATGTGATGCGACTCGTTCTACATGATCTTCATTTCATAATGATTATATAAATGAATTGAATGAATGAATATGGTATATACTACACTAATAACATTCTGTAAATGAATTATCTATAACCTAAAGATAAGAATAAGAATTTATTCGACAAAACACGCATAAGAACAAAAAGTTATAAAGACCCGAGTAACAAGTAACAATGAAATATTACTAACAAGAAGCTAATAATATGACCATATATGATATCATATTAATATGTATGATTCTGGAATAAGTCAATAACATTATTTAAACCATTATACAGGAGCTTCGGACACGAACAAAGCAAATCGGACCTAAGGTAAGGGAAATATCACAATCTCATTTTTATCCGAGATTGTTTATTCGTAAGTATTCACTGGGGTGTATTTTATCATCCACATCCATGTTTCATCAATATGTAATATTATTTCCATCCACCTACAATTGTTTAAATCCATTTTTACCCTTTGGTGAGTTTTTAGTAATATGTATGAAAGGAATCTTTTGTCGTACGAGGTACTTTTTGACTTTTCCGACAAAAGTACGAAGAATGTTTTTTTTAACTTATACGGCACGAATGGATTTCTACTGTTTTGTAAAGCCTTATTTTAATGAAGCTTCCTCTAAAAGATTTCATGACTATTTTCAATAAAATCTCTTTCTTTTAGAATTGCATGATGTTTTGTGAAAAGAAATTGATTTTGAAGAAGAAAGGATATTTTCCTCAAGAATTCATTTCAAGTATTTTATCGAAATTATTTTCCATCTAAGATAATAAAAGGGTTCTGTTTTTATCCCTATTATTACATGGATTTGATTATGTTGTGATGGAAATATTTTTATGAATTCCTTTATCTTATATGAATTGTTTTATGATGTCATGTTGTTTATGAATCCCATTTTTATTACATGGGTTACGCTATGATGTATGGTTTATGATTATGTGGCACACATAAGAAAGGATTAATTATAAGATGGGTGGGACCTATATCTCCCTCCAATGCATTGGGTAAAGATTTTATATCTCATGAGATAGACAGGGCTGGAACGGAAGGTTATTTCGGTTCAGTGATACAGGACTGAAACGAGGAGTGAACTCGGTTCAGAAAGGGACTTTGTCCACTAAGATAGTCTTGGCAATGAGTCTTGACTAACAAGAAATGATTCTCTATGATTATGTGTGAATGCCACAGAGTTTCATGTTTTATCTTATGATTATTGTGATTACATTTCACTGCCATGATTTACCCCATGTTATGAAATTATGATCTCTTTTGCAGGTTAAGATTTCCAAAAGTTATGTGCTTATGTATTTGATGTGATTGATATTTCTTTTGTTTACCCTTACTGAGAATTTGAGCTCACCCTTTTATGTTTTCTTTTTCCCAGGATATAAAGAAAGGTTTTAGGTAAAAAAAAAGGAAGATCTTTATGGGAGATTTTTAAGATCTTTCACCACGTTTAGAAGATTACGTTCCGAGTTTCCAAAGACACTAAACTATTACGATCCTTTAGTGTGTGTTTTTGTTATGTACTAAGTATTCCGCAAATGTAATGTAATGTCCATGTACGTCAAGCTTCGGGTCTCTACAATTTATAACTAAAACAAAAGCCTTTTAAACATGAAATTCAGAATAATATGGAAAAAATTAAATGAAATAATTCCATTTACTTATTCACATGGATATTCTACTAGTCGAATAATCACATGCAATATCAATAACCACTTTTATAATGATGGAATGCATAATGTCAGACTATCAAAACCACATAGTCAAGTCCTTGTGCCACGACTACAAATAAGATTTTTTCAAGGCCTTGTTCCATGACACTAGTTTGTCTAATGAGACCTACCGATTCATCTAGGAGCTATAGCGGGCTCCACACATCACTTATTAAGTCCAATGCATTCCTCATATGAACAGGTTTAAACTTAACAAAAACATTCTTATTAAAACTAGCATATGAAATTTCAATACTTTCTACATAAACCATGAATGGTATAAAAATAACACACCCACTATCAAACATATCACAAAACCTTCAATACAATATGGATGTTTTGTACAATAAGAAATAAACTTCAAATAATCTTAAAATCCATCAAATGATGTTGACATAGATGAAATCAAAACTATTTAAGAGGTATATCTCTTTTTTTGAAATCATTTAAAAGTCACAAAATTATAAAAGAAAACATTTACTTTGAAAATATTATTATAATCCTGAAAGGGAAGCTTCGATGATTTTATAATGGTGGAAAATAGTCGCACCTGCCATATAAGTTAAAAAAGAAATTCTTACCTTAATTCTGTCGAAAAGGTTAAAAAGGACCTTGTTTGGAAAACAATAGAAAGATTCCTTTATAAATATCTTATAAAATTTCAAAAAAGGGTATAAATGACTTTAACGCATAGTCTATAAAATAGTAAGAATGTTTTGAAATACATTTTTATGAAACATGGATGTGGGTGATAAAGAGGTCCCTCTAGATAATTACATATAAACAACCTCGGATAATGAAGAGATTGTAGAATTAAACCTTACCTTGTACATTTCCTTGGTCGAGGGTAGGTTAAACTCCTGTATAATGGTGAAATAATTGTTATAAAATTATACAAGAATCATATACATTAATATGATATCATATTTTATCTTTTAACATTGATTTGTTAATAATATCTTAGTGTCATCGTTGTTTCGGGTGTTAACTTACTCGTTTTCTTATATATGTTTTGTTTCATAAGACGTTTTTGTTATGGGTAGGTTTTATCTTTTTCATATACAAAATGATATCAAGTCCTTAAACATTATTTTTAATCATCAAATGATGATTAGTCTTGAATGGATATGATGGGGAATGAATCTCATCACATTCATGGAGACGGTCGTCCGTACGTACGCACGAGCGACAATATCATTCTTTTGATATTAAAATAATATATAATTGGATGGTATATCATATATACAGAATCATTATAATGTTATATTTATTATTTACTTCAATTACATATCATTATCATACCCATCCAAATAATAATGTTTTCAATAACAATTACACCATAATGTGGAGACGGTAATCCGTACGTATGCACGTATGGTGACATGTCATTCAAAGGAGGGATAAAATAATGAATATTGTAGTACCATATTTATAATAAAATCAACTATATAGAATATACTGGATTTATTATTTTATAACTAGAATAATAAATAAAGAAGATGTGGAAGAAGAAAGGAACTTGAAATAGGGTGGTGAAAACATTACCTCCTTTTCGGGTTCTTCCTTTTGATTTGATAAAAATGGCTCCCTAGGATGGATTTCTGACCAATCTAAGGCCTCTAAGTTGAAGTGAGGGAAGTTGAGAGAATATTTGGGTGGGGGTTCTCTGATCCAAAAGGCTTTGAATGTATTAATGTGAGAGAAGGGTGATTTCCCTTTTATAAGAGGGGTGAGGGGCGCCTTAGAAAAAACATAAAATATTATTTTATAATAAATTCATATTCAGTTTATAATGGATCCAAAGTGACTTATTTTCAGTCTAAGATGGTGATGGGTACCAAGTCTTTCGACCATTATATTTTAGACAGGTTTGGGACAATATATTAACACTATCGTTTATTTTTAACTCTTAGTTAAATAGTTTGACATTTACCATGTCTCTTTGTATTTTTATATTACATGGTTAATAAACATACTAAAACAAGACAAGAGAAGCCCAAGTGGTTCATTATTAATATATATAATCTTATCAAATCCATTTGGAAGAACATTATATTTCTAAAAATAGAATCTCAATTAATAATATAATATTTGTTTTAAAAACTATTTTATGTCAATTTTGAAACTATTTGGTATTTTGTTTTTACTGAATTTATAACAGCATTATTACTTCGAAAAAATTCATATAACCAATCGTAACATGTTATATTAACCTATAAAATTACTTTAATTCAAAAAAAGTCTCAAATTAAATTTATTTTTATATTGATAATATCAATTATTGTAATATTTCATTAATTCAGTAATTACTTCATCACCATTATGTCATAAATAAATTAAATTATTTAATATCTAAAAATTATAAATAAAATACCATTTTGTAGGAAATATTTTTAGATTTATAATGAATATATATAATCAAATTTATTTTATGTATAACCCTATATTTAAAATGTTTTAGTTATTTAACGTTGATTTCATCTCTTTTAACTCTTTTTTGAATTAAATAAAAATAAATGTCCTAATCTAATCCAAGTGGACCAAAGAGGTTCATATTTTATTCCTAAGGGTTTTTTGGTAGAATTATACTTAGCCAATACAATTAGGTCACATGTTAGGGTAATAATAATATCATTTTTACCCTTAATTACCCTATTTACTTTTAACCGTGGTAAATAAACGTAAAAAGTTACTATTCACCAAAAATTATTTTTATCTTATTGATCCAAATTTAACTCCTTGATAATAACCATGTATCTTGTATTTTTTAAATTCCACTCATAGAAGTAGAAAAATTATGTTTTATGTGAATTTTCAAATTCTCCTAAGAGATGGGTAAAACACGGTGAAAGTTCAATAAAATTTTTATATATCTAAAATTATTATAAACATACTCCAATGAATTACACTGAACATATATAGGTATTATTTATCTATTTTGACCTAAAATAAATTTAAATAAAATAAATAATTATTTAAATAAAAATTCAGTTTTAATGTATAACTCAGTGTTTTCCACTATTCATCAAAAATTGAATGTTTTTAGAAAAATACCAAAGAATCACCCTAAGATAATTTCGATATTATGAATCCAAAAATGAAGTCCAATTTAAAATATGAAATTTATATAATTTAAAAAATTGAGTATTACTATTCATAACGACTAGTTTGATTGGTTGTGGTGTGTTAGAACTCAAAGTTTCATACAACACACCCTACTGTATTATTCAAAGAGAAATATACCATGGAAGCTTGGGGTGTTAAATTCTCCCCTCCTTCAAATAATTTCCTTCTAGAAATTTCTAGAATACTACAACATAAAAATACTCTCGTGGATCTTCATCATAAGTTCCTCGGGTTCCCACATTTCCTCTTCCATCTTATGGTTTCTCCATATAACTTTTACCAGACGAGTCATCTAATTTCTCAGCACTTATTCTCTGGTATCAAGAATCCAGACGGGCTCTTCAAAATAAGACAAATCGGGACCAGTTCTACTTCCTCATAAGTGAGTACACGCGTGTGGTCAGACATGTATTTTCTTAACAATGATACATGGAACACATCATAAACTTTGGAGAGATTTGGCGGCATTTCCAAATGATAAGCTACAAACCAATTCATTATAGAATTTTGAAAGGTCCTATATACCTGGGAATTCATTTACCTTTATTACCGAAACGTATAACTCCCTTCCATGGAGATACCTTCAAGAAAACATGATCTCCTACCGGAAATTCCAAATCCTTCCTTCGGTTATCAGCATAGCTCTTCTTCCTACTTTGAGCTACTTTGATGTGGTTTTGGATTACCTTCACCTTTTCCATCGTTTCCTCCACCAGTTTTGGGCCTACGAGTTTTCTTTCACCAACATAATCCCAATAGGTTGGTGTGTGACATCTATTTCCGTATAATTCTTAATATGGTGCCATCCAAATACTTGAATGGAAGCTATTGTTATAGGAAAATTCTACCATAGGTAAATATTGATCCCACATCCCCTGAAAGTCATGTGAGCAGGATCTCAACATGTATTCTAAGGTTTGAATTGTCCATCTGTTTTAGGGTGGTAGGTAGTGCTCAAATGATGTTCAGTATCCAGGGCCTTCTGAAGACTATTCCAGAATCATGAATTAAAATTGGGATCATGATCAGAAACAATCGACATGGGTGTTCCATGAAGTCTCACAAAATCATTAATATATAGTCTTTCTTGACATTGAAGTGGTAGATTGTCTCTTATAGAAAGAAAATGTGTTCAATTGGTTAGACGATCAAAAATGACCCATATTGCATTGTTCCTTTTAGGAGTCTTTGGTATCCCCATGACAAAGTCCATCGTGATATTATCTCATTTCCACTCAGGTATGGGAAGAGGTTGCATGACTACTCTATGTTTTTTACTTCCATATTTCACTTGTTGAAAAACCATACATCTTGACACAAAATCACCTATCACCCTCTTCATTTTGTCCCACCGAAAATGTTCCTTCAAAGCTCTAAACATTTCTGTGCTCCTAGGGGGTATAGAGAAATTGGAACTATGAGCATCATTCAACAATTTCCTTTTTAGATCAGGTATATCAGGAACACAAAGTCTCTTCCCAAATTTCAAAATTCCATCTTCATAAACAAATTCATTCAATCTCCCATCATTCACTGCTTTAATCTTCTTTTGTAATTATTCATCATCGGTTTGATAACTCTTTATCCTTTCTAGTAAAGTTTGTTTGGACACAATTTGAAAAAGTATCAATGTTTCACCTTCCATGGTTATTCCCATATCCAACTTTACTAGATCCACGAAAATTGGATCCCTTTCAACACTCATTTTATTCAAAACTCCATGATCCTTTCTGCTCAAAGCATCTACCACATTATTTGCCTTCCCCGGGTGGTAGTGTATCGTGAAATCATAATCCTTGAGTAGTTCAAGCCATCTTCTTTACCTCATGTTGAGTTCTTTCTGGGAGAAGATATACTTCAAACTCTTATGATCGTTTTATATATTACATTTTTCACCATAGAGATAATGTCACCATATCTTCAAAGCAAAGATTACATCAGCTAACTGATGATCATTAGTAGGATAGTTTTTCTCATAAATTTTCAGCTGTCGTGATGCATATGCATTAACCCTATCATTCTGCATAAGGACACAACCAATTCCATTCTTTAAAGCATCACTATAAATAACAAACCCATCATTCCATGATGGTAGAGTCAATATAAGAGCATTGACTAATCTTCTCTTCAGTTATTCAAAACATTCTTCACACTCTTTTGTCTAAATAAATTTAACCCCTTTACGTGTGAGCTTCGTTAATGGGTTAGCCAATCGGGAAAAGTTCTGGACAAAATGCCGAGAATAACCTGATAAACCAATAAAACTGTGTACCTCAGTTAAACTCATTGGTTCTAGCCATTCTTAGATTTATCTTGTCTTAGAAGGATCAACGGAGATTCCATCATTAGATAAAATATGGACAAGAAAAGAAATATCCTAAATCCAGAATTCACACTTGCTAAACTTCTCATATAATTCATGTCTTCTAAGAGTCTTCAAGATAATGAACAAGTTATTTTCATGATATTCATTGCTTTTGGAGTATACCAAGATATCATCAATAAATACCACTATAAAATCATCTAGATATTCATTGAAAACTCTGTTGATTAGATCCATTAAAACAAAGGGTTCATTAGTCTGCCCCAAAGGGATTACTGTAAACTCATAATGCCCGTACCTGGTTCGAAATAATGGCTATGGATTGTCTTCCTTCTTCACACACAACTTATGGTATCCAGATCTAAGGTCAATCATTGAAAATTATTGAGCTTCATGAAGTTTGTAAAATAATTATTAAATGCGAGGTAGGGGATACTTGTTCTTTACTATTATAGCATTGATTTACCTGTAGTCGATACATAACCTCATAGATCCATCTTTCTTCTTAACAAAAAGGACATGGGCTCCCCATGGAGAAACACTAGGGCAAATAAATCCCTTATTACTCAATTCCTCTAGTTTTTTCTTTAGTTCAACTAATTCCACAATGGCCATTCTATAAGGGGTCTTTGATATAGGCCTTGAACCACGAATTAAATCAATGGAAAACTCAATTTCTCATTCTGGAGGATGTCTAGGTAAATATTCCGGAAACACATCTACATATTCTTTCACAGTAGGTAAATCCTCTATTTGAACATTCCTTTCCTCACCCATATTTATTTCATTCTCTTCCCCCCCGATAATTGAATTTAGTTGAGATTTTGGGGTGGATCTAGATAAGAATAAGGTGGTGACTATTCTGCTCAAAAGAGATGGAGTTCTTTATCATCATCATCAAAAATCGTAACCTCATTCTTCTTACAATAAATCTTCGGATCATGGTTCGAAAGCCAATCCATACCGAGGATTATATCAAATTCAATCATGGGTATGATGATGAGATCAGCAGATAAACAACATTTATGTGCTCTAATGAGGACTGATTCACAAAACTTTGTTGCAATGATACTTCCCTTAGGAGTTTTGACCGACAACTCCATTGTTAAATGAAATTGGAAATATCTAATTTTCATAACAAACTGGGAAAATATGAAATAATGTGATGATCCAGAATCAAATAATGCATTTTCTAAACTTGAGAAAACCATTAAATTACTTGCCACCACGTCTTTAAGAACTTCCACCTCATTAGTAGTGATAACATAAGCTTTTCCTTGATCCCTTGGACTTTTCTGAGGTAAGTTCCCCTGACTCTTAGGAAATTCATTTGCGTAATGTCCCATCTCCCTGCAATTGTAGCATTGAACATTGGTGGCTTCTTTCATCCCGTTGAAATCACGAGTTTGGTTCCCTTTTACACCACACTTGTAACAGACTCCCATTCCCTTCAAGCATGTACTGGGGTGTTTCTTCCCACATTTACTACAGGGTGGATATTCAAATTTTCTCTTCATCCCCTTATTTCCATTCCCAGAGTGATCAACAGATCTCTTCTTCTCTTGCTTTTCTTTAAAGTCGTAAGACTTAGAGAATTCGTTTTCTGTCTTGATAGAACATGAGACAATATCTTCATACGACGAGAAGGATTGTGAGACTAATGCTCGATGAAGCTATGGTTTTAACCTATAAATGAAATGATCAATCTTACATCTTGGGTTACGTATATAATCTACTGCATACATTGCTATCCTTGTAAAGTTATCCTCATACTTTGTGACATTCTCATCCTCATTTTTTCTCAGACTCAGAAATGTTCTTTCCATATCTGCTCGATGATTATGAGGAAATTATTTTTCTAAGAAAATATCTTTGAACTCCCTCCATTCCATATTTGATACTTCATCATATTCCTTCATTTTTTGAATCAATGACCACCATTGATCAGAATATCCAGTGAGGCGGTAAACTGCCATGATAACTTTTTCCCTTTAACTACTCCCTAAGGCATGAAATATTTTCTATATAGATTTTATCCATTGCTCAGATACTAGTGGATTTTTACCCCCATTGAATGTTGGTGTTTGTTGCCTCATGAAGCGATCTAACATTGATCCTCCATGCTGCGGATCAGGGTGCTTCATATGAGTAAGTTTATTATTCATAACCTGAGTGAGTTGTCCCAGTATGTTGATAAGCTGATCAGCACCAGTTGAATCACCATATCCACTATAATTGTCTTTAGTAGGAGGTGAATCCCTACATGGAGTTCGTGCATTGATATAGTTTCCATTCCATTCACTAGGTTCCATTTTAAACAATGGCATAAACTAGATCAGTTTATGAATCAAAATACATAATTCCAAACTTGTAAAACAATTATCATAAATTGAACAGTTTATGGATATAATCCATAATCATAAAAATGTTTTCTTTGAGGATGTATATACTCATAAACCCTTCATAATGGTTTGTAAATAAAATGAGAATTATCCTAAGCATATCCACCATGGAGTGTTGTAACCAAGAGTTCAGCAAGGCCTGTTGTCGTGCACCAGTTCTCATTCGAGTCTAGCTCAAAGCGGTGTTTTCAGGTTTTACCCCTAGGTACATCTATACCAGACCCGCCTCTACCTGCTTGTATCCATATAGGGATTTATTTCTCGGAAAACTCACAAAATCTCTACAATACCAAAATTCTACGAAGTTCTTCTATACTAATACTCAAAGTCCATTATAGGTCTATGTGCTCTAATCAGAGTTTATATAGATCTAGCTTACAAGGGTTGTACTAAACTTCCTCTGATACCAACTATAATTCCTCGACCCCAGTTACCTAGAGTCAGAGCATTATTACATAACCTTGTCATGATCACAAAAGAATAAGTATCGAAATACTGATTAGTTTCGTAGCCTTGGAAACAGTAGATACATTCATAAAGTTTACATTACAACATAAAGTGAAAACTAATACAACAACTTGTCTCAATGGACCACACTCATATCCCCTCATACTATCCCTGTAGTTCATTCATAAAATACTTCTTCACATCTTGGAAAAAGAAAACAGAGAAAGGGGTGAGCTCAGATGCCCAGAAATGATGACAATATTGCGGAAACATTCATAAATGAGCATAAACTTTTAAGGAAATTTATAATTAAAACAAAATACTTTTAAACATGAACATAAGAATAATATGGTAAAAATGAAATGAAATAATTCCATTCAGTTATTCACATGGATATTCTTCTAGTCGAATAATATCATGAAATATCAACAACCAATTTCATAATGATGGAATGCATAATTCTAGACTATCATAACCACATAGTCAAGGCCTTGTGCCAAGACTACAATAATATTTTTTCAAGGCCGTGTGCCAAGACAGTAGTTTATCTCATGAGACCTACTGATGCATCGATGATCTATAGTGGGCTCCACCCATTACTTATTAAGTTTCATGCATTCCTCATACGAACAAGTTTAAACAAAATATAAACATTCGTATTAAAACAAGAATACAAAATGTCAACACATTCTCCATAAACCATGAATGGTATAAAAATAACACATCAATAGTCAAACATATCAAAAAACCTTCAATACAATATGGAAGTTTTGTATAATAAAAAATCAACTTCAAATAATCTTAAAATCCATCAAAGGATGTTGACATAGATGAATCAAAACTATTTGAGAGGAATATCTCTTTTTCTGAAATAATTTAAAAGTCACATAATTATAAAAGAAAAAATTTAATTTTAAAATATTATTATAATCTTGTAAGGGAAGATTCAAAAATTTTACAATGGCAGAAAATAGCCACACCAGCCGTATATGTTAAAAAATACATTCTTACCTTAATTCTATCGAAAAGGTTAAAAAAGAACATATTTGGAAAATGACAGAAATATTCTTTTATTAACATCTTATAAAAAGTCAAAAAAGGGTATAAATGAATTTAACCCATAGTCTATAAAATAGTAAGACTGTTTTGAAATGCATTTTTAAGAAACATGGATGTGGATGATAAAGAGGTCCCAGTAGATAATTACTTATAAACAACCTTAGATAATGAAGAGATTGTAGAATTAACCCTTACCTTTTACATTTCCTTGGCTGAGGGTAGTTTAACCTCCTATATAATGGTGAAATAATTGTAATTAAATTATACAAGAATCATATACATTAATATGATATCATATATGTTCTTTTAACATTACTTTGTTAATAATATCTTAGTATAATCGTCGTTTCAGGTGTTAACTTACTCGTTTTATTTTATATGTTTTGTTAAATAATTCGTGTTTGTTATGTATAGGTTGTATATTATTCATATCAAGAATGATATCAATTCCATAAACATTATTTTTAATCATCAAATGAGAATTAGTCTTGAATGGATATGACAGGGAATGAATCTCCTCGCGTTCGTGGAGACAGTAGTCCGTACATACGTACGAGCGACAATATCATTCTTTTTATATTAAAATCATATATAATTGGATGGTATAACATATATAAAGAATAATTATAATGTTATATTTATTTTTTAATTCAATTACACATCATTATCATACCCATACAAATAATAATGTTTTGAATAACAATTAAACCATGATGTGGAGACGGTAAGCCGTACGTACGCACGTATGGTGACATGTCATTCAAAGGATGGATAGAATATAGAAAATGGTTGTAACATATTTATAATTTCATCATAGTATATATATTATAATTGATTTAATATTTTATAATGTAAATAACAAAGAAAGAAGAAGTGGAAGAAGAAAGGAACTTGAAAGAGGGTGGTGAAAACATTACCTCTTCTTGGGGTTCTTCCTTTTTATTTGATCAAAATGTCTCCTTAGGTTGGATTTATGATCAAACTAAGGATTCGAGTTGAAGTGAGGAAACTTGAGAGAATATTTGGGCAGGGGCTGGCCGATCCAAAAGGCATTGAATGTTTGAATGTGAGAGAAGGGGGAGTGCCCTTTTATAAGAGGGGTGAGGGTCACCTTAGGAAAAACGTAAAATATTATTTTATAATAAATTCATATTCGGTTTATAATGGCTCCAAAGTTAATTATTTTGAAGATAATGTGGGGATGTGTCTAAATCATTTCAACCAATATATTTTAGAGAGGTTTGAGTCACTATATTAACCTTATCATTTATTTTTAACTCTTAGTTAAATAGTTTGACATTTACCATGTCTCTTTGTATTTTTATATTATATGGTTAATAAACATACTATAAGAAACCCAGAGAATCCCAAGTTGTTAATTATTAATATATATAACCTTATATAATTCATTTGGACGAATCTTATATTTTTAGGAATAGAATATCATTTAATAATATAATATTTGTTTTAAAAACTCTTTTATGTCAGTTTTTACACTATATGATATTTTTTTGCTAAATTTATAACAGAATTATTACTTCAAAAAAAAATTTCATCTAAACTACCCTAATATGTTATTTTAACCAATTAATTTAGTGGAATTCATAAAAAGTCTCAAATTAAATTTATTTGGATATTTATAATATCAATTGTTGTAATATTTCATTAATTCGGTAATTAAAACATCACCATTGTGTCATAAATAAATTAAATTATTTAATGTCTAAAAATTATAAATAAAATACCATTATGTAGGAAATATTTTTATATTTCTAATGAATATATATAATCTAATTTACCTTATGTATAACCCTATATTAACAATGTTTTAGTTATTTAACTTTGATTTTATCTCTTTTAACTCTTCTTTGAATTAAATAATAATAAATGTCCTAATGTAATCCAAGTGGACCAAAGAGGTTTATATTTTATTCCTAATGTTTTTTTGGTCGAATTATACATATCCAATAGAATTAGGACATGTGTTAGGGTAATAATAATACCATTTTTACCCTTAATTACCCTATTTACTTTTAATCGTGGTAAATAAACATAAAAAGATTCTTTTAACAAAAGATTATTTTTATCTTATTGATCCAAATTTTACTCCTTGATATTAACCGTTTCTCTTGGATTTTCTAAATTCCACTCATAGAAGCGGTAAAATTATGTTTTATTTGATTTTGTAAATTCTCCTAGGAGATGGGTAAAAGACGGTGAAAGTTCAATAAAATTTTTATATATCTAAAATTATTATAAACTGACTCCAATTAATTACATTAAAATTATATAGGTATTATATATCTATTATGACATAAAATAAATTTAAATAAAATAAATAATTATTTAAATAAAAATTCAGTTTTAAACTATAACTCAATGTTTTTCACTATTCATTAAAAATTGAATGTTTTCAGAAAATTACCAATAATTCACCCTAAGATAATTTTGATATTACGATACAAAAATGAAGTCCAATTTGAAAGATGAAATTTATAAAATTTCCAAAAGTTGGTATTACTATTCATAACAGTTAGTTTAATTGGTTGTGGAGTGTTAGAACTCGAAGTTCTATACAACACACACTACTTTATTATTCAAAGTGAAGCGTACCGTGGAAGCATGGGGTGTTACATCCTATATCTAGTATACCATTTTTGTCCTACTAATGTTGTTACATCAACACGATATGTCTCAATCACTTCAGTAGAGAAAACCCTTCTAAAATAATTTTTTCAGCCAAAACAACACAGGTCGCACCCCTACTACCCTTTATATATGTATAAATTTTCAATACATCATAGTAGGGAAGTGATCTAAAAATTATATATTCCAAATAGAACATTAAAAATCCCTCTAATGTTTTTAATTGACCCCATTTAAGCATACTCAAAATTAGGAGTTGAAAAGATTCATATAATACCCATTATATCTTGTTATTAACTATCTCCTAAAAACATCATGAAAAAATAGCAAGTATCTCAATCTTCCCATAATTATTATTGACACACTGATTATCCAGTATAACCCCATTACATTCAATCACCTTGCAAAAAAATTCTAAATATTATAAATACAACACTTTGTTCATCATCATAAGAACCTCTCTATCTATTGACCAGGATAGGTTTTTCTTAATCTGTTCACGCAATGTTTGGTAGAATTCATATTAGACTATCATAAAACCCTTACATGATTCTTATTAAAAGTGATCATCAAATTAATATATTAAATGGAACTACTCAAAAATATTTTTTTATTCCTCTACCCACACCCTTTATCCTATGGACTATTTATGGAATCTTATATCTGATGACTTCATTTAGAGTCCATATTTTTATAATTGTCCATGGAATCATCTTGACAAGAAATATTCCTAGAAACACTTATATGAAAATTTTATTTTAACTCCTTTTCATCTAGATCTTACACAATAACATATTTGTCTCATGATATCCATATGTTTCCTCTATCCAATTAATTTGTTATGAAACCTTTTTTTAAAATTTTGAAGCCTCTATCTGATGAACCCAAAAAAACATTCATCTAGTTGAATCTATCCAAAACATCTAATTTTAAATAGCCAATAAATCTTTATTACTTATTTCATATATAAATATTAGTCTGTTAATAATAGTTCCACCATGTTATACCCACATTTTAATTTGACAAAATATATAGAATCATGAATATCTTAATATAAACATTTTAAAGACCTAGAAATTCCATGTAATTGTTTTTAAATTATATGGGAATTTTACGAGTCTACAAAAATTGACGATGCGTGATTCGGAGCCCCGGTGTTCCCATAATAAATTTATGATCCTTTTTTTGGGTACATTCAGTAAAAATGTAAGTGGGTTTTTATAACTTTTAAACTGGTGCTCGGAATTGAAATCTGAGGGCAACATTGAACTCGTAGTGTTGGTATTCCCTTAAGGAGACTTGGACCTTGATGATAGTTGGTCAAGGGTGAAAGTTAGTTTCTATGTTTTTAGTGAAAGAATAAAATAAAATAAAAATGTTTAACATTTTTATTTGTTAACACCTCCCACAAGGGTTATGGGGGTGGGGACCACCAGAGCCTAAAACCACCCAAATTTAAATTCTTAAAGGTGGGGGAACCCAAAACCTCATAATGGGAGAAACTTTTAAACTCCCTGTTAAATGTGGGGAAGCCTCTTGAACTTCCCCCACTTTAATTATGCCACCCCATTGATTAATTATACCAACTCACCAATTAATTAATTAATCCAATTTCAAAATTTTCCAACAAACTAAACAGTTAACATATTCTATTATATTGTCTATTTCATATTTGGTTGGGATTGGGGGAAAGTATTTGGCAGAGAAGAAGGGGAGATCTTTTTAATGTATTATTCTCTCCAATGAAGAACGTGTTCTCCAATTAAGAACATGCTCCCCAATGATGAATGCTCTCACCAACGAGGAACATCTTCAACGACAACAAACCAATGATCAAGGAAATGCCGATGTCACTGACATCCCTCTATCCCCAAAAACATCATCTCTTCCCTCATTACCTCTGTCAATAAATCTCCTAGTTAGGTTATTTTATTATGTGTGATTATGGATTCTCATGTTCTTCCCTTCTAAACAAAGAACGGAGATCAACTCTCTAACTAGTTTATCCGCGGATGATTTCTTTTTCTGTGGTTTTGGGAATAATCATTATTGGGTGTTGTAGAGTTTGATTTTCTTAATTCAAGTTTTATGTTGAGCTGCTTGCTACCAACCTAATGAAAAGGGTGGAGGCTTAATAAACATGGCCCGACCCCTCCGTTGTTCTTCATTTTTGGTGTGTTTTTTGCGATGGAAGAAGACTGATTTGTGCCACGATGACGAATGAAGAGCGGTCGACTGAACCGGCCATCGACGAAGGTGTGGTGCATGACCACACCGCTCAGAGAGGACGACTGGACATCTAGCCAGCTACAGCACCCCGCCACACCACGCCCCCCCGGCTCTACGACCCCTCTGCGACCTCTACGGCCCTGTGGCCTCCTCTGCCCTGTGGGCCCCATCGTTCCTTAGCCTTTGCTGCCCCATGGCCTTCGAGGCCTTTGCGCCTCCCTGAGCTGCCCAGGATGGGCCACCAGGCTAGACCGCCCAGTGCAGGACGGGCCGCACCGTGGGCGGGGCCAGGTCGGTCCGACCAGGTCGGACAGGACCCGAACCCACTTCGACCCATTTTCTCCTTTTTGGTCATAACTTCGGCACCGTACATCCGTTTGACGAACCATCTTCAAAACCAGAAACCTGGAGTGGGATGGTCCCTTTGGTATACCCCACATGATATTTGTATAATGTTGGGATATGGTCGGGTAGGATCGAGCACGAATCCAACCGGTTCCTCGAGACTAAAAGGATAATAACTTATAGACCAGGTGTCCGATTGACACACCGTTTGTTGCGTTGATACCCCAAAGACGTGACGTTCCTTCGGGTTACTTCTTCATGGGAATTCATGGAAGTTGGTGTATCAAAATGTGGATTGAGGAGTGGACCCTCCCAAAGATGAGCATACTTAGTGTGGGAACCCAGTAGCTTGTTGTGACATGAAGAATGAATAGAGATCCTGTGTGGGTCAACACTGAGAGATCCTGTGTGGGTTATCACCTGGAAATCCTATGTGGGTCACAACCGAGAGATCCAGTGTGGGTCAGCACTAAGCAATCCTGTGTGGGTCTGGACCTAGCGATCCTCTGTGGGTCAGCACTGAGCGATCCTATGTGGGTCTTCACTGAGCGATCCTGTGGGGGTCAACACCGAGCGATCCTATGTTGGTCAACACCTAGAAATCCTATGTGGGTCTAGCGATGTACTGGCAATGTAATATGATCCTCTGTGGGTCTGATGATGGTTTAGGATCCTTTGTGGGTCTACCTATTAACGGAGTAAGATGATTCAATAGTTACATCTAATCATCTCTACTATAGTACCTAAGTAATACCTACTGTGAGCTAAGTTCGTACCTAAGTGG
Source organism: Viscum album (assembly GCA_963277665.1). Lineage (NCBI taxonomy): Eukaryota > Viridiplantae > Streptophyta > Magnoliopsida > Santalales > Viscaceae > Viscum > Viscum album. The sequence goes on from OY728127.1 coordinate 254,699,577, forward strand.
TACTTTCCTTTGTGGTAATACCTTGGTGGTATTCTTTTTTGTGGGTTAATTTAGTGGTACTTACCATCGTGGTACCCCTTCCATTGTGGAACAGTTTAGCTTTGGGCTTTTGAGTCAAAATCTGTGTTTCCTCATGATTAAAAGTGGTATACTTGATAACTTAGGTATATGTATGGGAATATATCAAAGTTGGGATGTCACTGGTTTATATGATTTATGGTTTATCCTTAGTGGATTTTGTGATACCTTGAGGGTCTCTAGTTGCCTACTGAGTATCGTTATACTCACCCCTTCATGGGCTATGCCCCCAACTCATTGTGTTTGGTGCAGACGACGGATAGTGATGACTGAGGATGAGAGTACCAGGACTGGAGGTAGCACAGAGGTGGACTTTAGATGAGGCATACCATAGAGACGACCAATATATAGCTGTACATAACCTTCAGGTAGGATCCTTGGATGGTGTTTATAGGGGTTGTTCCAGTTTACTTGTACTTTCAGTTTCTTATACATTCCGGTGGGGCTTGTATTACAACCCGCTTTTTTACATTAAACACTCTTTTTAGAATTCAGTTTACATGAGTTTGTTTCTTGATATGTACTTAGTTGCGTGTGCTTACAGGTTATAAAGAAAATGTATTCCCAGTTTTAGGGAATACACCTTTGGTGCTAGTCGGCTGCCCCTAGCCTATAGAAGGGTGGCTTGGGGTAGTCACATCATGGGTCCTGGGGGACGAGACATGAAAAATTGGTATCATAGGAGTCGGTTCAAATGTAGAACATAGGACTATGATCTTTCTTTTTAATGGTAGTAATGCTAAGTTTAGTTAGTGTGGTTATCAGTTTTGGGAATCCAGTGTTGGTTTGGTGGCTGACATATCTATAAAACATGACCCTGACTTCTGATTTTTGACTCGTTGCATGAAAACACTAATTGCGTGTGAGTTTTTAAGAGTTTTCATTGTGTTATTTTTGAGTCAGCTCATCGGGTATAAATTTTTGACCATGGAACACCTGTTTCTTTTTAGGATGCCTCCACACATACAGCCACCTAGGGTTCTAGATATAGTACACACTGATAGCCCACTAAGCGACGAGGCCCCGGTGCTGGGCCCTCTTCCAGCAGAGGCACCAATGGTACCATTACCCATTGGGACACTGATTCCACCATTCCCTACAATAGAGGGTGTATGCCACTTGATCGCGTTGCAAGAGTTCCAGCACCATGGGAAACCCATGTTCAGAGGGGAGACAGACCCACAGACGGCTGATGATTGGCTGGAGGCTATGGTGAGAGTCTTCAAGCTGGTAGGGACAATAGCCGATCTCATGGTGATCCTGTTTTCCAGTCTTCCACAGGAAGCATCAGGAAGATGGTGGAGATGGATACTCCAGATTCACGATGAGGTGACGCTTCTCTGAGTATAATTTGAGAGCCTGCTTCGGGAAAAGTTTATTCCAGTGACTCTTTGCGTAGTGTGCATACATGAGCTTCTTCATCTGTAGTAGGGCAGCATGACTGTGGCTCAGTACTCAGTGAGGTTTATTGACCTCTCATGCTAATCAACTGATATGGTGCGAAACCCATTCTTCTAGGCTGGGACCTTTGAGAAGGGGCTCGAGCGAGAGAGCAGGGCTTCGATGATTTCTCTTAGCATCCCGACGCAGGCAGAGGTGTTAGAGAGAGCCATACTAGTGGAGAGTTTCCATGCTGAGCAGTCACCAGCAGCGAGACCCACCACCATACATCATGTAGCGGAATCTTCTGTAGCTGACAGCCGACAGATGTCGCAGAGGTCCAAGGGGACCAGACCTATAGGTGGAAGACCACATGATTCAGTGTCGGTTGTTTGGGGCACCCGAGACAGAGCTAGTCATGTGCAGAACATGAAGTGTTATGGATTCGGTGGGTAGGATCACATAGCTCGTGACTGTCTGACCCATCGTATAGATGATCAACAGACGGTGCATCTATCGGACACCTGATTCCAATGTTAAGGCCAAAAGAGATAAAATGGGTCGAAGTGGGTCCGGGTCCGGTCCGACCTAGTCCGATCGACCCGGCCTTGGCTGACCCGGTCTGGGTCGACCCGGCCCGACCCACTAGGTCCGTCCCGGGCCGCAAAATGGAAGGTTCACCGTGTTGACATGAGTCATATCATTTTTTAATTTAACCCTTTATCATTATGTGGTGTTACATTCACCCCCTTTAGAGAACAACACCCTCATTTTGGTCCCTACATCTCATCCCATGCAGTGCACCACACCTAAGGCTACGTTCTTCTAGTACTATGACTTCAAGATAGTCTATACTCCTGGGAAGGGGAAGGTTGTAGCAGATTCACTCAGGAGGAGGTCTGGTATATAGCTACTAGGTGAGGCGACAGAGTAGTTGGACGATTTCCAAATATCTATTGAGGATACAGATGGAGCAGCTTTTTTTCAGCCTCTTATAGTCACTCCACCACTTATTTAGTGAGTTGGGGAGGTGCAACATGGGGACATTGACTGTGAGACACAACATGCTTAGATATCCACAAGACAAGCACCTAATGGATTTTCTAAAGGTGGGGAGCATGTCATCCTCTTCAGAGGACGTACCACGGTACCTGTATCACTTCAGGAGGAAGTGTTGAGGGAGTTCCACTATTACCTTATAGTGGTACATTCAGGAGTTGCGAAGATGTACCAGGATCTCCAATGACAGGATGGGTGTCTAGGAATAATGGAAGCAGTAGCAGTGTTTGTCTCTCGGTGCCTCACTTGTCAACAATTGAAGGCGGATAATCAGGTACCTACAGGCTTGGTTCATCCTTTAGAAGTCCCAGAGTGGAAGTGGGATGGGATATCCATAGACTTCGTGACACTAATTCCATGAACATCCAAGTGTCATGACTCGATTTGGGTGATCGTCGACCGACTCACCATGTCGGACAACTTCCTACCAATCAGAGAGCACGGTTCAGTAGAGATCTTGGGCGGCCTCTATGGGCAGGAGATTGTGCATCTACATGGAGTACCCTCGACAATTTTCTCCGATCGTGATGCATGTTTTACTTACCGACTGTGGAAGGGGTTGCAGGAGGCTTTTGGGATGCAACTTCATTTCAGCACCGCCTTCCATCGTCAGATGGCTGGTCAGACTGAGCGGACCATTCAGACCTTCGAGGACATGCTACATGCTTGTGTCCTCGACTTCAGTCGTAGCTGGGAGAATCACTTTCCTTTGGTATAGTTTTCATACAACAACAGATTTCACTCCATCATTGGGAAGAAATCTTTTGAGGCATTGTATGGTCAACCTTCCAGATCACCTATGTGCTGGATGGACCCAGGGGAGTCAGCACTAGTTGGACCAGAGATGGTACAGGCTACCATAAAGAAAGTGAAAATCATCCAAGAGGGGATAAAGACTACACAGAGCAGGATGAAGTCTTATGCTGACAGGAGATAGAGACCTCTAGAGTTTGAGGATGGTGACCACGTCTTTCTACAGGTCTCACCACGATGAGGGTTGTGGAGATTTGGCTAAGGTGACAAGTTATCTCCGAGGTTCATCGGAACCTTCCAGGTCCTTAGTAGAGTTAGAGAGGTGGATTACCACTTAGCACTTCTACCACAGTTTCACCGGGTGCATGACGTATCTGACATATCCCAGCTAAGCAGATACATGCATGACCCTTCTCACATCATTGACCACGGGGAGTTGGACATCAATGTTGGTGTGAATTTTACGGAGGCTCTAGTAGAGATTGAGGATCGACAGGACCTGTTCCTTTGTGGGCAGTCGATACCTTTGGTGCACATTCGCTGGCAGCATAGGAACCTCCAGGAGAGCACATGGGAGCGGGAGGCTCAGATTCGTGCCCAATACCCCCACTTGTTCCCTTAGTTTGTGTTGTGGCTTACGGGGACAAAAATCCTTGCGTTGGGGAGAATGTAAAGACCCAGAAATTCCATGTAATTTTTTTAATTATATGGGAACTTTACGAGTCCACAAAAATTGACGATGCATGATTCCAAGGCCCGGTGTACCTAGAATGAATTTCAGAACATTTTTTTGGGTACTTTTAGTAAATGTACGAGCGGGTTTTTGTAACTTTTCAAACAGTGCTAGGAATTAAAATCTGAGGGCACCATTGAACATGCAGTGCCGATATTTTCTTGAGGAGACTTTCACCTCGATGATAGTTGGTCTAGGTTGAAGGTTAGTTTTTGTGTTTTTTGTGAAATAATAAAATAAAAGAAAAATGTTTAACATTTTTATTTGTTAAAACCTCCCACATGGGTTATGTTTGTGGGGACCACCTGAACTAAAACCCCCATATTGGTTATAGTGGTGGGGACCACCCGAGCCTAAAACCCCCCAATTATGAATTCCAAAAGGTGGGGCCACCTGAACCCTCATAATGGCAGAAAAACTTAAATTCCCTCTTAAATGTTGTGAATCCCCTTGAACATACCCAACTTTCATTGTGCCACCACCTTTGATTAAATATACCAACTCATCAATTAATTAATAAAGCCAATTTGAAATTATGACAACAAACTAAATAGATAACATATTCTATTATGTTGGCTATTTCATTTTCTGTGGGGATTGGGGGAAAGTATTTGGAAAAGGAGAAGGGGAGAGATTTTTGGAGGACTATTCTGTCCAACGAAGAATGTGTTCACAAATGAAGAATGTTCTCCCCAACAATGAATGCTCTCGCCAATGACGAACGTCTTCAACGACAATGAACTGACAATCGAGGAAACACCGACGTCACTGACGTCCGTCTATCCCCAACGACAACGTCTCCTTCCTCGCGTCCTCTGTCAACAAATCTCTAAGGTAGGGTTTTTATTATTTGTGATTATAGATACCCATGTTCTTCCCTTATAAACAAAGAATGCGGATCAACTCCCTAACTAGTTTATCTGCGGATGATTTCTTTCTCTATTGGTTTGGAAATAATCATTTCCAGGGGTTGTAGAGTTTGACATTATTCATTCAAGTTTTATGTTGACCCGCTTTCTACCTCTCTAACGCAGATGGTTTGAAAAAAAACCATGGCTAGGCCTCTCCATAATTATTCATTTTTGGTGTGTTATTTGCAATGAAAGAAGATGGCTTTGTGCTATGGAGACAATGACGAGCGGCCCACCGAACCGGCCTCTGGTGAAGGTGCAGTGCACGACCGCATCGCACAGAGAGGACGGCTCGCAATCCGGCCAGCCATGGTGCCCCAACACTCTGCGACCCCTCCACGGAACCCCACTACTCTGTGACCCTTGTGCGGCCTCCATTGCCCTGTGGCCTCTGCTTCCCCATGGCACCAGCGGCCTGCGCGGCCCCCACGACCTCCGCATCGCCCTGAGTCGCCCAGTCCGGGCCACACTGCAGGCCGGGCTAGACCCAGGGGGTCAGGCCAGGTCGACCCAAACCATGTCGACCTCGGACAGGTTGTGCCAGGTCGGTCCAACTACGTTTGAATGGACCCGGACCCACTTTGACCCTTTTCTCTCTTTTGGACACAACTTTTGCACCGAACGTACATTTGAAGAACCGTTTGCGGTGCCAGAAACCCTATAGAGATATGGTACCTTTGGTATTCCCAAAATGTGATTTGGATAATGTTGGGATATGGTCAGGTTGGATCGAGCATGAATTCAACCAGGCCCTCGAGACTAAAATGCTAATAACTTACATATCAGGCATCCAATTGATGCACCATCTGTTGTGTTGAGACCCCCAAGATGTGGATTTCCATTGAATTACTTATTCATGGGACTTCATGTAAATTTGAGTATCAACTAGGGGATTTAGGAGAAGTCCCTCCAGAAGACGAGCAATCTTAGTGAGGGAACCCAGTAGCTGGCAATGATGTGAAGAATGAATACTGATCCTGACCAAGCGATCCTATGTGGGTTAACACCTAGAGATCCTATGTGGGACAGAACCAAGAGATATTCTATGAGTCAGCACTGAGAAATACTGTGTGGGTCAGCACCTAGCGATCCTCTATGGGATAACAATGAGCGATCCAGTATAGGTCAGCACCGAGCGATCTGATGTGGTTTAGCACTGAGTGATCTTGTGTGGGTCATTACCTAGGGATCCTATGTGGGTCTAGTGACATAATGACGTGGTACTATGATCCGCTGTGGGTTTGAGGATGGTTTGGGATCCTTTTTGGGTCTTCCCCTTAACAGAGTAAGATGATTCAGTAGTTAGATCTAATCATCTCTATTACTGTACCTAAGAAATACCTCGTGTGAGCTGAGTCCGTACCTGAGCGGTACATTCCTTTTTGGTAATAGCTTGGTGGTATTATTCTATGTGGCATACATGAGTGGTACTTACCAACGTGTTACCCATTCCTTTATGGAACAGTTGATCATTGGGATTTTGAGTTGGACACTATGTTTCCTCATGATTGAAATGGGTATACTTGAAAACATAGGTATATGTTTGGGCATTTACCTAAGTAAGGTTGTCACTGGTTTAAATTATTTGTGGTTTATCCTTGGTTGATTGTGCGAGACCTTGATGGTATCAGTGTCTCAACTGAGTATCATTATCCTCACCCCTGCTCGGGCTATGCCCACACCTCGTTGTGTTTGGTATAGACGATGGACATCTCTGATCGAGGACGAGAGTACCAGGACTGGAGGTAGCTCATAGGTGGAACTTAGACGAGGCATACCACATAGACGACCAATCGAGAGCTGTACCTACCCTTCAGGTTGGATCCTTGGTGGGTGTTCATAGGAGATTTTCAGTTTACTTTTTATTTGAGTTTCTTGTACTTTCCTATTGGGCTTTTATTTCAGCCCCTTTTTTACAATCAAGACTCTTTTTACTATTCAGTTTACATGAGTTCTTATCTTACTGTGTGCTTTTTTGTGTGTGCTTATAGGTTACAAAGGTAATTCCTTCCCAGTTTTAGGGAATACGCCTTTGGTGGTAGTCGCCAGCCCCTAGCCTATGGAAGGCGGGCTTGAGGTAGTCATAGCTCAGGTCTCGAGGGATGGGTCGTGACAAACATTATATATGGAACTTCAATGAAATGTAATGAATCTAATGGTTTTAATTTATTAATCAATTATTTTTTATAAGTGTGTGAATATTTTTAGAAAAAAATTGGTTCTAACCTCCCCCTAATAACCACAATTTTTTCTAGTCGATCTATTAGCCTTTATAATTAAACATTAATTTATTAGCCTCCAAAATATTTTTATAAAACATTTAAATCTCTAAAGGAAGGCTCAAATATTTTCCTATGACTTATGTATGAAAATAAATGAAATTACATAAGTAATTTATATTTCATTTAAACCCTCTAATTAGTAACATATCATCATCTTAGAACCTCTTTCTCTCAAAAATGACCCCCATTTTATTTTCATCTTTCACCCAGGGAATATAAATCACCAAAGCACTGAAACTAAATAAATTTATTACAATACAACAAATCTAATCCAAAATGATTGAACACAGTGTAAGAAAAAAGATTTTTTAAATTACAATATAATGTTGTCCATAACGTAGTGACTAAGAATCATTTCTTAAGAATATTTTAAAACTTATTTCTACCCTACAAACATCATCATTAAATAAAACATCAATATGTATAGAAAATATTGTTCATTTTCATGACCTGTCCTAGGGGGTTCTGTGTCGCGACTCCCTAAGCCCGCCTCCAATATGCTAGAGGCTTTTGACTAGCATCTGGTAGGCATATCACTAATAAGGGAAGAATTTCCTATATACCAATACTCATGAACACATCTACAATCCCAAAAATTAAGAAATGTTAAAACCACTAAGAAATAATTAAATTCATACCACTATCCAAACCAATATATTATGATAGGAATGTAAAGTGCGGTAATTGAAACAGGGCCAGAATACATTGACACCAAATTAAAGAGTCCATAAATTAAAAAGTCCATCATTTTAAAAAAATATTTACTTGGAATACAACTTGAAGCTATATGAAAAGCTCGATCTACCTAAACTCACACAGATATGTCTGGTCCAGGACCACTAAAAGGTCACTTATTTTTACAAGGCTTGACATGTACAGGTAAAGCCCATACAAAGGTGAGCATAACAATTCTAAGTAGGAAACCTTGAAACTAAAAATAAATACAAAAAGAATGAGGTATTGTATGCTCCACATAGTACATGTATACAAAAAATATAACAAGAATATACAAATATACTAAAACCAAGACAAGTAGTCTTGATGTAAGTCACAAAAACCACATATAAATACTAGAAATTTAGTTCAATTTTTACATAAAGTCTTCATCTAGGGGAACACACACCTCTTTCTGATATCCCTAACTACATCCATCCTAGAATTACTATTCATAAAAAATCATGAGATATATTCAATGATACATTTGAAGAAAGATATATGATAAAATAGATGAGGATCATAGCCAGGGCCATGAGGTGATACCAACAACTCCATATGGTTTAACCTTCTAAGTAGAGGATCAACACTAGGTGAAGTTGGTCATTTCAATACCAAGGACTATACATAGGTCATGATAAATGAATATAGGGTCCTTCTACAGGCCTCCTAGAGGGTATTCCAATAACTATATCCAGAAATTACTTTTAATGGGATCATACTCCCTTGAGTAGGAAATGATATGCATCAAACTATATGGAAAGGATCGAGGGGGTAAATGATGTGTAGTAGGGTCACATGTCGTGTCCCTTGACCCCATGTACTGATAGTGTACAATGGACCATGTTGTTTAGATCATGTTGCGTAGAATATGGGTATATTCCTTGTAGAAGGGTCACACACCATTCCCTTATATTTACATTCCACCCATCTACTATAGTTGTGCGATAGTACACGATGTCAACTCGTGTAGCTTTTCCCTTGTACTAGTACATGTGGTAGTTCAGGTACTTGGTCTAGGCCAAGTTGTGTGGTGGGGTACACACTGTGTAGGCAACCCATGTATGGCACCCTGTGTCTGTGTGTCTCCTAAGATACACACTAAGTATCTGGGAAGGTCCTACACACTGTGTGATAGGGTCACATGTCAAGTAGAATTTACCTAACTTCTAAAACCATAGTTTTCATTTAGTAGGGGGCCCACACCATGTAACCTTGTGTTACACACTGTTCTGGTCATGATTTTTTAAAAACCAATGTTTTTACTCCGTGCACCTCACTCGATCCTTTGCTGTTTGATCCAATGTGTTGTTCACCTTGAAACTGGTGATCTAAGGTCTTCTATCCACTATAACACTGTATAGGTTGTTTTTAGGATTTCAATTAGCTGTGAAATCCAATTCTGATCACCAAAACAAAAATCCCTCGAAGAACGATATCTCCTGAATCACTTCAATACGCCATTCTCCATTGCTGTCACACCTCCACAATGTCATCTTGATGCCATATCTTCAATTTTGGATCATTACACAAAGCATTGAAGGTGAAATGATTGTTCGTTCACAAACCATGAAGAAAGAAGAACAAGAAGAATAAAACGTTAGAGAAAAGCACAATGAACAAATAAGGAATGCACCTCATTGATTTTTCATTCTAGCCTTGATCTTTTCACATAATAACGATCAAAAAATACAAAAAAAAAACAATCTCCAAATCAAACACCGATAGTTCCTACAGATAAAACCCATCATGTAAGAACAATTGGTTTATGGGTCATCCTATTCATTGGTGGATCCATATTAATCTTTGATTATAAAAATGGGGAAATAATACCATCTAAAAAATCCATACATTAGGGTTGGATCATTTAATGAAGAGGATCTATTGTTGGATCATCGATTTTGGCAAGATCTGAGAAAATCAATATACATAGATATCTGATCCAAGATCCGTCATTGTTTTCCATCAAGAGAGTTCCCCAGCGTTATCTCCAGATCCTCCACTAAATTACAGGGTAATGATCCTAACCCTATATCCCTACATAAATGGATAATTTTAAAGAAACTTCATTGTGTCTTTGTGAATTGTTAAAACTAAATTAATATTCCATGTTATTTTCTTTTTTAATACACCAAAAACAACTTTTCAAAGATGACCCACACCTACCGATGTTAGGCCTTTCCTAGGGTAATGAAATTTCTCTAAACTTAATGGTTTCATCATATTTCTGATCCGACCACTTGTAGAGAAGTTATTCTAATTTTTCTAGAAAATTATGTGTGATGGATATTTAATAGTTTAATATTATTCAAAAATTTATTCTGGGCACCCCGACATGAAATTGCAAGTTGTTTTAGTACCTAGTATCAAATTAATTCCATATAATATTTAAAAATAAAACACAAAAAATCCAGGACATTATATTATCCTCACATTTGGTCTTTACAGCAAAATAAATCCAAAAAAAGTCTATACAAAAATATGTGGGTACTGTGCATGAATCTTTCCTCCTGCTCCCATCTGTTATCCCGAAGATTCCTGATATTCCATTGGCCATGCCTCAAGGGAATCAATTGCCCATGTAGGATCCTCACATTCCAATCCTTGATCTCCACTAGGTACTAAAAAAAGATTCCCCATCATCTATATTTGTATTTCCCCATTTGATGATGTGAGATGGATCATGAATGTACCTCCTCAGTTGTGGCACTTGGAAGACATCATGTACCCGATCATACTATGGGGGTATATCCAAGTGGTACACCACCTCGCCAACTCTACACAATACCTATAAATGGCTGATAAACCATAGATATAAATTTTCGCCCCTACCAAATCATCATAATCCTCATCGATGTGAAACTCAAAGAAACACATAGTCCCCTTCTTCCAACTCCAAAGGCCTCTGCCACCTATCAATATAATATTTATGAAAACTCTGTGCAATCATCATCCACTCCTCGATGATCTTCACCTTTTCAGTAGTATCTCACACCAACTCCAGGTCCATGAGTGCTGACTCTCCTGGGTTAGTGAAGAATATTTGTGACTATATCAGTCTCCCATACAAAGCCTCGAATGGTTCCATACCAATGGTGTAATTTTAGTTGTTGTTTTACACGAACTCCACCATAGATATGCGATCCTCCCAAATATGGATGAAGTCCAATATACAAGGCAGCAACATGTCCTCAAGAACCTGAATAATTTTCTCTTTCAGGCCATCTGTTTGGGGGTTAAATGCCATGCTCAAGTGTAACTGTGTACCAAATTTCTCTTGTAATCCCTTCCACAACTAGGATGTAAAATGATCCTCTCATTCATAAATGATCGTTTATGGGAATCCATGGAGTCGAACAATCTCTAGAATGTAAAGGCATCCCAAGATCTCTTATGAACTCTTCTCTTAGATAACTAGGATGTGGGATGACTTAGTGATTTAGTCAATGATCACACAGATTGCATCATGTTCCCTAGAAGTACATAGAAACCCTATCACACTGTCCGGTGATATCCCATCCCACTTCCATTCTGGAATATCAAGGTGTTAAACTAAACTAGATAGAACCTAGTTCTCATCCTTCAAATGCTGGCACGTAAGGAATCATGAAACTAACTCTCCCGCTGCCTTATTCATCCCTTTCTACCCATATTGATGGTGTTGGTCACAATACATCATTTCCACTCCAGGATATACCACTAAAGGGATCATTTGAAACTCCTGTAGAACCTCCTCCCACAATTCCACTGGTACAACTGTGTATCCAATGAAAAGGAATACATGCTCCACACCTTGTGAATATCCATTAGGAAATTTTTTTATAGACATCTGAGAACAAAGGGTCTCACAGTTGGTATCCCTAAGTTATAACACCCTGACTTGTTGTAAGAGTGTTGGGGTAACAACCATCAGCTGGAGGTAAGATAATCAATCTGTATCCACAAAGGATAATTGTAAAGAGGCCAAATTCTTTGAAACCTCGTTTAGAAACTACGAAATAGATCTCTTGCAGAGAGAATCTGCCACCAAGTTCCCTTTCCCAGGTGTATATATAATCCCGAAGTCATAGTCTGGGCGGAACTCTAGAAATATCCTCCATCCAAAGTTCATATCCTTCTGAGAGAAGATATACATGAGACTCTTATGATTGAGTTGATGATGAACTACTTTCCCCTCAAGCAGTGTCGCCACAAAATAAATGTGAAGACTACCACTACCAACTCAAGATCATGGGTCAGGTAGTACATCCCATTTTGACCTCAACTACATAGAATATGGGTGATAATTTCATTCCTCTGAATCAGGACACAACCAAGTTCAGTCATTGGTGCATCATAGGATAGTACGTACTTGACACCTTCCTTTAGAAATCTAAAGATTAGGGTGCTCATCCAACTCTACCACAACTACATCAAAGATTGATAGAAATTCTCATTCCACTTGAAAGGATTCCCCTTTTGATTCAAATATGTCATAGGTGCTAATTTCTGGGAGAAATGATGTGTGAATCTTCAGAAATAGCTTAATATCCCAAGTAATTTCGAAACCCCCATCACGGTCCTATGTAGATCCCATACTAACACTACCTCCACCTTTTCCAGGTCCACATACACCCTATCTACTGAGATAACATGTCCCAGAAAGTGGACTACATGAATATAGAACTATAAATTTGAGTGTTTCCCATAAATATGGTGCTCTCAGAATATGTCTAGAACCATCCTTAGGTGTCTCAATTTGTCTTCATCAGAAACAGATTGAATAAGGATATTGTTGACGAAGACTACCCCAAACTATCATAAATAAGGTTAAATCATCCAGTTCATGAGTCTGATGAACATTGTTGTGGTGTTATTCATGCCAAAGGGAATCCCCAATTACTCATTGTGACTATAGAGGCATATAAATTCCATCTTGGGTATATCATCATCTCATACTCACAACTGGTGATAGCCTGATCGAAGGTCAACCTTTGAGACACTTCATTCCCCTATCAACTGATCAAAGAGGTCATTGATCCTCAGTAGTGGATACTTTTTTATGTTCACTTGGTTCATGGACTAGTATTCCACACACAACCTTAATATCCTATATACATTTTTGGAGATCAAATATGGGATGCCTAAGGTGAAACACTAGGTCTCACTTAGCCCTGCCTCTTAAAGTCCTCCAACTACAAACATAGCTTTTGATGCTCTACAGGAGCCATCCGATTTGATGGTACCGATATCATTATGGTCCTAGGGTGTTTGTCAATGAATATGTCTATCTATCGATGAGGATGCAATCCAAGAACATCTTATAGAAGGACATAATCATACTCCATCACTATAGCTGGGAATTGAAAACTCATAACGTATGATGCTCTGAGTGTTAGGATAGCCAACTCATGATTAATTGGCGACAACCTTCTATGAAAGAGTACATTCTATTCTTTCAGGAGTTCCCTTTCTCCAGAAAAGGAAAACATCATTCCATTACTACAGACACACTTCACCATTCTCCCAGAATAGTCAATGTGGGAATGGACCAAAGATAACAAATCTATACCAACATTGACAACATAAGTCCTTGATGCTTTAACCAAGAGGCTCCGACTAAAACTCCTACCTCCAAGTGTTTTGTCACACTATCAACATAAGTGTCTGATCCTTGTGTCTGTTCCCATAGGTTTCTCCATGTATAAGGGTCAATTCAATGGTTCTACCGAAGTATCTTGGACTCAAACAAGACCTGTGGGGGGAAATGGAATGACTAGAACCTATGTTTATCAGTATTATAAGTAATGTAAAAAAGACACATATTGTACCTAGAAACATTATAAGATCCCCTAGGTCATATTCCTCAACCACATGAATCTATCCCCACCCCTATCTTCTTACTCCATGATCCTATCGTGGACCTCCTGAGGGTGGTGGTGGTAGTATATCGAAACATCAACCACCTCCTGCTACTCTACCATCCTCTCTACTATGTACTCTACCATTTGGATCTACATGATCATGTCAATATCTCTACCTCAGTGGTCCATTCACTATCTCCATATATTCCAAACGATGGGTTAGAAAATCCTGAGTGAGATGTCTCGTTCCATCACATGAATAGAACCTCCTCCCTCTTGGATGACTGGACCCACCCTGTGAGCCTTGTACTGTAGATCCTCTGTCTTATGATCTACTCTTGAAACTTATCCCATGTCTAGATCCCTAAGACTTACATAATCTCCCTCCTTCTGAGGACGTTACACCATATTGTCAACTGCTGACTACCACCGGTTGTACCTTCTCAGCCAAGAAGAATTCAACCATGAAATCACTCTCAAGCACTCCTGCATACATTAGAATTAATAGAGGGATAATATTGGCTCAAATATATCTATTATGTCCTCACTTAAAATTCTGAGTCTCGATGTAATGATATCGAACCATATCCATCAAGTACCTGGAATGTTTGGTGAACCCGGATGAATATCAATCCCTACTCTATCTACCATGTTGGTGTTAATGAAGCTCCTATGTATGCAATACTCTTAGTGTAACTGGTGATAACACCTTTCTAAAGATATTATCTAACTCTATAAAAAATGAGTTATCTCATCATGAGTTTTTGTGGAAAAACTCCACCAAAACCCTACCGAACCCTGTATAAGACTCTCTGCGAGGACTACAATTTGATCTGTTCGTGTCCTGACTAGATAGAAAACTCTTTTCACCTCATCATGTCAGTGCACAAACGCCTAAGGGTTGAGCTTGCCTCAGAACCTAAGGGGTATGTATCTCTCAAACACATGAAGTGCGCTCAGCCTGCACTCCTCATTTTTTAGTACTGCGGGTACCATGTGCTGCTCCATATGTGGTGGTATGGTTTGCGAACCACATAGATGTGACATCTGGGGAATGATTCCCTACATCAAATCCTCATCACAAAGGGGGTCATCCTCATGGTCGACGTGCTAAATCCTAGTAGGAAAGAATCTCATGGTATTCTTATAAGAAAAAAATGATATACCACAGTCTATGAGTATATTTGGTGAGTTGAATCAAGAAAGAAATGGAAAACACAACCCCTTCCTATGTGATGCATGTACCATTATTTTCTCAAAAAACTGGGTTGCTATGTACAGAGTCAAAGTGATAGTTATGAGAGTCCTAAGGTATGTATATGTTGACCGCACACACTAAGACTTGAGTCTCATTCCTAAAATGTGAACTCAAAACACTTAACACTATTTCCCAAAACCAAACTCATAGACTCATGATCCAGATGTTTACTTGGACACCATTGATACCACTCTGTCACGACCAATCCTAGTGGGGCCCATGATGTAAGTCCCCAATCCAACCTCCAATAGGCCAGGGGATGGTGACTAGAACTTAGTAGGAATATCACTAATAAGGGAGGAACTTCTTATGTACATGTATGCATGCAGACATCTCCAATACCATAAATGATGAAATGTAAAATCAACTAAGAAACGAATTCATGCATATTAGTATCCCAACCCAGAGAGTATGATAAGAAAATAAATTACAATACAGTAAAGTGGCACATAATACAATCACACCAAAATAAAGTGTCTATAAACTACAAAGTCAAACCTGTAAACAAAATAGGTATTGGGACTGCTGATTAAATCTGTAGAAACACCTCAGCCTACCAAAACATAGAAATCCTGGTTCGGTCCTGGTCTATCAAATGTTCTATTATCTACACAATAAATGTCACTAGAAGGAAAATCCTGTACAAAGGTGACTATAAAAAAACTCAATAGGAAAACCCGAGACAACAAAGCAATAAACAAAGAAAGAGGTACAATCAGCTCTACATAGTATATTTATATAGCACATATAACAATAATATTCAGATATACTCAAACGAAGATGTGTAGTCTAGATGTATGTCACAACCACCGCATACCAACACTAGGAATTCAATTTGATGATTCCACGAAGCAGTCATCCAGGAGAACACACTACGAAGTCTTATAGCCCTGATGATGTCCATCCATGAAATATTGTTCATCAGAAACTTTGATGAGAGAGATACAACGATAGATTTGAAGAGAGAGAGAGATATGATATAATAAATAAAGATCACAGCCAAGGACACGGGGTGATACCAACAACTCCATTTGGATTAACCTACTATGTAGAGGATCAACACCCAATGAAGTTGGTAAGATCAATACCAAGGAATCCACCTAGGGTATCGAGAATTAACATAGGTTCCTGCTCCTAGCCTCTCGAAGGGGATTCCAACAACTCCATAGAAAGAGTATTCCTGAAGGGATCATGCTCCTATGAGTAGGAAACTATAAATTTCAACCATAAGGAAAAGTATAAATGGAATGAAATCTAACAAAACTTTTCTAATATGTGGTGGGAAAGAGTTTAATGCTATGTATAATGGGGGTACACTGCCTGTAGTAGCGTCACATGTCATGTACCTTGACCCTGGGTATTGCTCACATGCAAAAAACCGTGTTTTTAAAAACATGCCGTGTAGAAGATGGGTACATGCCATGTAGAAGGGCCACACAACCTGCCCTTCTATTCAAGGTCCAATCATTTTCTCTAGACATGTTCCAGTACTTGGTGTCAACCCATGTAGCTCAACTTGTGTACCAGAACATGGGGTAGTCCATGAACTTGGTCCAGGCCATGTCATGTGGTGGGGTACACATCATTTAGGAAACTTGAGTACTCCACCTTGCATTTTTGTATATATAAAGATACACATTGAGACTCAAAAAAGATCCTACATGAGGTGTGAGAGGGTCACACTCTGTGTAGCATTTAAATAACTCATGAAACCCTAGCCTCGGCTCAGTGGGGGTCATAAGCCGTGTAACCCTGGGTTACATGCTGTGTTTATCACCATTTACCAGAAACCCTTGTTCTTCCATTACGCACCACATACGATCCACTAGTGTTCGATCCAATACTCTATTCACCTCAAAACAAGATATACAAGGTTGTCTCACCATTATAACACCAAATTGGTGGGTTTTATCCTTTTAATCTACTCCAAATATTTATTCCAATCACGATCACAGAAATTTATCAAAGAACTCTATCTCCCAAATATATTCAATTAATCCATATCCATCATCGTTCATCCACTTTTATGTCATCCCGATGTCAGATCTCCAATTTTGGATCGTTGCAACATGGTTCCAAGGTGCAACAATCATTCATTCATAAATCACAAAGATCGAAGAACACAAAGAATATAACAGGGTAAAATCACAAATAAAAACACAAGGAATGAACTTCAGCCATTGCTCACTTTGACCCCCATATTTTCCCATATGAACAGTAAAGAAATCCAAAAAAATGATCTCTACATCAAACCTTGATAGTTCCCGCAAGTAAAACCCATCCCATAAGAACGATCAATCAGTGGGTCAACCTATTCATTATTTGATCCACGTTCATAATTAATTCCAAAAATAGGGAAAGAACTCCAAATAAAAATTCACTACCTTAGGGTTGCATTGTTCTCTGAAGATAACCAATCATCAAATCAAAGCCTTTGGTGAGATATGTAAAAAAAAGCATCTATTGATCTATGATCCATGGTCCGTCTTTGTTTCCCATCGAGAGAGTTCTACAGGGTTCTCTCCAGTGCCTCCAAGATATTAAAAGGTTATGACCCTCTACCTGGATCCATTATTAAAGGAAAATTTTAGAGAAATGTCACTACGTCCCAAAAAAACAATAAAATAATATAAATTGTTCACTTAATTTATCTTATTAAAACCCCAAAAATTACTTTTCATAGCGGACCCGTGTAGGATGATGTTAGTCCATTCCTAGGGTAAAGCTGCTACTTAAAACACAATGGTCCTCTCATATTTTTGACATTGGCACATGTTTAGAAGTTATTCCACTTTTTTAGGAAAACTATGAATTTGTGCTATTTAAAATTTTAATGTTATTCAAACATTTACTCTAGGCATAGTAAGACTCAGAATCACACACCGTCTTAGTGCCTGGTCCTGAATTAATTCCATATAATACATAAAAATAATTCACGGAAAAATCATGGGACATTACATGAATCCAGTTGAACAAACTATTAAAATAGGTATCACTTGATGAATCATAGCTTACCCCTTTTATAAAATCCCCCTAAATATATGAACTCTCTTAAAAGGTAAATCACATACCAACTGAATTATTTATGTCGTATAATTTCATCCCCTATGAAAACACGATCCAAATACAAGATGATATAGGGGAAACATATAATATCCATTAGATTTAAAGAGACTGAGGTTGTACACACATAATCAACAAATTCTTCTTAAATTTTTCCATCATTAATGGTTTAGTGAATATTGTAGACAATTTCAATACTTAAGGAAAAAAATATATTTACTTCATTAGTTTCCATATCCTCTTTAGTGAAGCTATATTTAAGATTAATGTGATTAGATCAATAATTTTTCACTATATTTTTAGTGATATTTCTATAAATTTTATTATCATAACCAAAGATAAGTTATATCCTTATATAGACCAATAAATCATAAAAATGTATCTTCTCCTATGTTTAAAATTTTACAACTTTTGTGTAAGCTATATACTATGATTCTATAGAGATAAATGTTACTATACATTTCTAATTTTTATGCCAACTCGTACATAATTCTCCCAAAAAGAATACTCCACACAATATATTTCTTTTTACATTGACACAACCTACCAATTATATATCTTTTTAAACATGAAGATCAATATTTCCAGAGCTATCATATTTCTACCTAAAATAAATTGTATCTATATTATAAATGGGAATTATTTTCCCATCAAAATGATGACTTTTTTGTCTCACATTGATACATAGAACAAGGAGTAAAAACAAACAATAGATCTATCCATGTGGTCATTATATACAAAAATATTCTAATCTACTTCACTAATTATTTTAGATCAACCATTAATCCTTAAACATTGTTTCAAAACATCATTCCCATGGAAATGGGTGTGTATATAGTCTATAAATTGTCCATGATAAAATTAATTAAGAGTTCCTCAATATAAATTTCTTGGGGATGGAAAATATACCTTTTATTTTTTGAGATTTTTAATCTTATAAAGTATTTAATTTATGATAGAATAGAAATTTTAAATAACTCAATTTATTTTGAAATATTTTCCCAAATGTTTTCATAATTCCCTATGAATATGATATCATCTAAAAAGAACATTTCAATGAGAAAAACCACTTGATTTTATTTTATATAGTGTTTTTTGTAAACTCTCTATTTTCTAAAATTAATATTCTTCAAGAAAGTATCTAGTTGAGAATGCTAAGATCTTAGGTCATCTTTCAACCCATATAAGGACATCGTTAATATTAAAACATATTTTTAATTTTTAAAGATGAATAAACCATATTATTTCTCTATATATACTTCTTTATCCAACTCTTCATTTAGAAAAGACACATAGTTTTATATTTGGAATATCTTAAATATTCATTATAAATCCATATTAATAATGAATTTGGTGTTTTGTGTATTTTTATAATGGGTAAGTACAAATAAAAATAAATTCCTTTACACCATGACAATCATTTACAAATAATCATTACATGTTTCTGATCATTTCACCAATTTCATTAAACATTCTACAAAAAAACCATTTTGTTCTAATCATTACCTTATCATTGAGTTTAGGTAAAAGTTCCCTAGTAACATTGTTCTCAATATGATTTTATTATTCATTTATGGAATCAATGCATTCATGATTACCTAAAGATTCTTTAACATTTCTTGGATTAACCTATGAAAATAGTGACGTGTGGAATTTTTCCTCAATATTATCTAAACCCTATTATGTACTAATTTTGGAATATTTATTTTATCAGATGAATAACAACAATAATAACTTCATCTTACCATGAAAAGAATATAATAAATACCTCATATCATTTTTACATTCTACATATTCTACATGAACATACTTATGACCATATTATTACATAACTATTTTTCATTCATCATGATCAGATAGGATGAACCCTGTACACTTCAGTCATGAAATAAAAATCCCTGGGTTCATTTTAAACTTACTACAACTTTCCCATATTGATTATTTTTAATATAAAATCCATATTTTCTAGAAGAAAAATTATTTTCTTCATAAAAGAGTTAGAAAACATTCAACAATTTATTTTTCAGTACATCAAAAAATAAGGAACTTAGGGATTTTATTTATTCTTTTCCAATGATATATGATCCAACCCCTTTGATTGTAAGTAAATTATTATTTCCCAAAGCCACTATTATTTATTTGTAATCATTAATGTTTTTCCATAGTTTGAAATACCCAATAATTTGTGAACAATACTCACTATCCTATATCCATGGATGTTGTCCTTTTTCACCCTAGGGAGAAGTTGTAATAAGAATGAAATGTTATTATCTCAATAACTTGTTTACATGATCATTCCGAGATATTTCATCTAAACATTGTTAGGAAGGTACCATTATAATGTTTTCTTTAGTAATATTTATAATCTGATCAGATCATTTATATATAGTTTCTAGAGGTATAAATCTATTTATAGTTTTCCAATATATTTTTTCAAGTTTAATTATTTTAGTGGGTTGATTCCCCATCTGAATATTCCTCAAAGACCTGGCCTCTGAATAACCATTAATATCAAAAGAAATCATATTTTTCGTCAATAACCAGCATGCTTTCTAGAACTACATATCTATATTCAAACATATTTCACACCATTATCCACATATCCTTTTTGTGAACCAATGTTTTGGTAGCCTTTAAAAATATTCTTCTTCATCATGTTAGTCAAATTCTCAGTCTATGCTTCATCTCCAAATGTATTTGTTTTTTAAAGATATTTTAGACGATACAAATTTACTAATGGAGAGCGAGGAATGTATATCATATCTACCTTTCACATGATTATCTATAAACTTTTACTCTGTAGCTATTATAGGACCACCCATAATAGGAAGAGTAAATGATTTGTATCAAAAATATGAAAAGAATAACCAATAGATAAAATAGAAGGTAATATATTTTTCTTCTAAATATGATAGTTTATTCCTTGAAATAAAAAAATACACTACTATTAATATAGTTAATAAAATACATGGAAACCTTCATTATCATTGAAATGATCATATAAAATAATCACTGAAATATCCTTTGATTTTATACAAATTCAAAGGACAGGTCAAGACCTGTGTGCTCACTGATATGGGGAATCAATTATCAAATTTTTAATTTTTTTTTTTCTTCCATAACAACTTTCACATTCGATTGGTGATAATTGAATCCATAATATTGAAATATACGATGAAACCCACATAATCACATGAATTTACAATGTTTTATGCTGAAGAAAAACTTTTAGTCCTTGGTGTGGTTTGGAAAATATCCAAGACCATACATCCACTAGAAAAATATCTTTAGAGGTTTACAAAAAGTAGAGAATAAATATCCTTTTCATAACACTTTATTTTTTCAACGGTGTATATTATTATCACAAAAATTATTTGATAGATCATGTTTTATAAATAATGAACACAAATAAGATTAAATATATTGTTACTATTCTATTTGAACATTCATAACAAGGGAATTCCTATAATTTATTTTTCTTACTTTAAACTATATTGTAAAGTAGTGAAATAGAATGTATATATAAAATTATTTTTCCAATCAAATCCATATGATGAACTCTTCTAGGTTCCCTCATTTTTATTTCCACTATCTAATAGCTTGTTCAGCGGATTTCCTCTATACACAATTCATCTAGAACAAATCAGTTTGTATCCTATGTATGGTCCCACGACATATCGTGATACTAAATATGATTCTTCAACCATAGATCTCACAATATATTCAGTGACCAAATCACTTATTTAAAAATTATCCTACCATTCACCAGACCAGCTATGCACCATCTCCCTTTTATATATGCATATATTCTCTAAAAAAGGCGTGGACCCTGATATTAAAATTCAAACGTCGATTTTGGACTTTTAACTACCCAATAAAAAAATTGAATAGTTTTATGCCTTTAAACCTCAACATAAAACAGAATTCATAAATTTTTAGAAACTTCCTTATATATTTACATCAACAATCCCTTCAAAACATCCTGAAATCATGGATAACATCATGATCTTTACTTTTTTTTATTATTGATTTATATAACATTCATATTAGCATCATCAACATTATATAATTTACAAAAACCATGTAAAATTTCTCAAAAGATCATCAGGTTATTATTCATAGGAACTTCCATATTTGATAAGCTCATAAGGTTTATCTTTATATGGTCTATAACTATCTGGTAGAATTCATATTTTTGTGTGTGGAAACCCATACATGTTTTTTCTAATCTGTGCTATTTGAGTTACTCATTTGGATGGATCTAATTTGAAACCTTCTTCTATTCCCTCCACGCACAAAATTTTCATTTTATGTATAGTGTATAATTAAATTTTTGGAATCCCCTTTCCTACAAAAATTCTTATAATGATATTTTTAATAAATTTTCTCCTAAATATCTTCTCAATAATATTATTTTATATCCCTTCTATATAAAGATTCCCCAAAAAACGTTTTTTGATAATATCTACATGTTTCCATTATCTGATTGTTTTTTAAATAAAACTCTATTTGATCATTTGGAAGCCTCATTCCAATGATATCAAAAACAATATTTTATTGTTGGGATATATCTAGAACATCCAATATTCTTATTAGGGCACTTCATTATGTATTGTTTTGTCAGGAATTCTTAGTCCAACAACTATAGTTCCACGAAGTTTAACAAATTTATTCTATAAAAAACTTATATAGAATATTATATAAATTTATATAAGCATGATGTTTGTAATATTAAAGATTTTAAATGACATGTGTTCTTCTAATATATTGGATAACTATATTTAGTTGAACTATAGATATAATCATAAAAATAGTTCGTTCTGACCTCCATATGAACACATCAATCCAATTGACTTTATCCATTGGCCTCCATCCATTAACATCGACCAGTAGTCCATAACCATATCTTTCTAGAATAATTTATCTGATTGGATGTTGGAGTTTTTATTAGGAAAGTTCAATGATAACAAGTCATGGAAGGAAAAAATTGAGGTAACCTGAAGAATCTCCCCGCACAATGAGATTGAATTTCTTTGTTAACAAAAATGAACTAAAAAATTGAAAGTCCCATTCAAACTAGATTTACTGGATAAGGAATCAACTACAAAGTTACATTCTCACCATGTATTCCCAAGATTTTATTGATGATACAAAAAAATCCCCCCATTATTAATCAGATAAGGAAACCCCCATGGCGTGTTCTCCCATACTTGGATCATCCCAGTGATAAAATTTGAGTATTTTTCCATTAATTAATACGAATTGAATATTATTTTCACAATTAAAGACTACTGATCAAAACCCATACCTCTGATTCCAAGGACTTTCCAATTCCACAGTAAGTAGTGAAGTGAAAAATAACCGACCCTCTACCATCCCTGACCAACCCTCCACCTATCATATAACCAGTAGCACATGACCCATACTCATTCAATTTCATCCCAATAGTAGGAGGGATATAATAGACCCAAGACCCCTTGTTGTTAGTACTAATCATTCTACAACAAAAACCACTCGGGGGTACATTTTCTGAGGGAGGGGGAAGCATACCCTAGAGAGTGAAGACCACCTAGTTCATCCACTAGGGCTTTTGTGCGCACCAAAATGTAGGAATAATAATAAGATCTTCCTTCTCTTGCCGTATTATGGGCCTCCCAAATTAAACAACACACTTCCTAAAACAACATGTTCATCACCATTAACTCATCACCACAAGAATATGCCCCTATAACTAGTTGGATAAGTACTTTACAATTGTATACCCTCATTATACCACACCTGTGTACCATTATATAATGTTCTATATTACCCATCATAAAATCACTTTTGAAAAAGAGATTCCATACTATTTCATAATCAGGAAAGGTGCAACAACAACATCGAGATGCCAGTGAAATCCATCTAGGCTAAATGTTCTCCTTCATTGGGAGAGATTTTTCATGCAGATGACATATTAGGAAATTCAAATTCACCAGGAGCCTTTTACCCCAGAGATTCAATGACCAAATATCTGTACCAAATCCGACATAAAGAAATTCCCGAAGATCCTTAAATTTGAAGCCCCCCGATTTCCAAAAGGATAGAACAAAACTATCAGGTTCATCGAAAATCGTAATATTTTCAAACACCTCCTACTATTGAGGGTCGAGCACCATTTGAGTGATGGTTGGGAAGCCACATGCCTCTTTGAATGAAATATCAGGACCCAGAAACCCATGGAAGAATAATGGTATACCACAACAGTTATCTTTCTAGTAACTGATCTCACCTCACACCACCACCCAACAAATGTTTCCATATAGAATATCCAGAAGAGCAATCATTAGCCTAGCCAACTTCAAAGTCCTTTTTATACCTATAAACACATATGACCTTATAGATCTCAATATTTGGTTGGTTAGTAAACATAATTTTTAAGTCATATTCTACAAATTCTGGACACCATAACTCTTGTTCTTTTCTTGGGAGGTCTTCCTAAAAGAATTGTTCCTCTCAAGGATAAGTTGCACAATGATCTTACAAAAAATAAAGTTAGCTAGGAGATGAGTGGTGTTTTTATTATAATGGAAGGGGTCACATGACCAATGATTTCCCAAACCTATGTAATATATATGGTGTATAGAAAATGGAAGTACCTTTGTGATAGAGACAAATTCATGATAATAGATCTCATAGGGGTTGTCAGGGTGAAATTCATAGAGTCAATACTATGTAATAGAAAAAAATACCACGAGTAGGGGAGATATAGGTGGGGTAAGACATTATAACCTATTTCTACCACCACACCCATGAAATCCACACAATAATAGGAGGACTGGTACCTATAGTCATGGTACACTATAAGTTATTGAGGGATATGATCAAGCTACACATAAGAAAATTTATGGTAAAATATTTTTCTTCTCTAATTCAGAATAATTCCTTATAGAAATAGGTTTAAGGAAACAATTCATTTTATTAACCCTTTTTTAAGAGTTATATATTCCAAAGGATCAATTATTCTGACCTTTATATATAGGTAATTTTACTAGGGGTGATTTTAATTTTATCACATATAATGGAAGTGGGATATTTCACTCAATGAATAGAATTCGATGTGTTAACTCTTGAGAGGTACAATGAATATATATGATAGAATTTTTGGTATATAAGGGCTATCCACTATATGTTTCCATATATGTTATCACCATAAGAGATTAATTATCCTATGTGGGTATTGAAAATTAATCTCTAGTAACGGTAAGACAGTCCTACAAGAAGTAAAAGTGGGGATCTTAAACAAGAAGTTGAAAACCATCACTCATTGTTTTTTGAGTTTTTCTCTTGGTGGAGCTTTGTATTCTAACTCATATAATCTAAAATTAGATGGTAAATACATGGAAACATCCCCCATAGAAAATTTCATATTATCTATAGATTTAGAGGGCATCATTGCTATTTATAATCACACAATGTCGAAAAAAAATATTCTGAAGCATATTGGATATCCAATGATGAGATTTGAGATATAGAGGTGAAATTTGTTGATTTTCAAGTGAATTGATTTACCAAATCTATTGTTCCCCCTAAGTGTCTATGGAGTAGTTCATTGAGATAAAAGATAGGATATTGAGGATGTGTGTTGATTTCCATAACATTAATCATGATACAATCAAGAATATTTACAGATTTGAAATAATCAATGATCCCATTGACCATATAAAAGGCACAATATGGTTTTTATAGATTAACCTAGGTTTTATCTATATCATTTATAGGTTTACAAGGAATACATTCCCCAAACCGAATTCTGTTATCATTATGGTAATTATGAGTTCTAAGTGATTCCCTTGGTTATGACGAATTCCTCCACTATCTTCATGGCACTCATAAGTAAGATCATCTAAAAATTCTTATATCGGTTCATGGTTTTATTAATCGATGACCTTTTTATTTACACTATATTAAAAGAGATGTATTTAGGGAATTTAAGGATAGTTGTGGTCTTACATTTTGGGATCCATTTATATGTTAAACAGTAAATATATCAATTCTAGATCAAATAGGTTCACTACTAGGTAATCATTTCATAGAAAATCATTTGGATGTGGACATATACAAGATATAGGTTATGCTAGAATCAGATCCATTGGGGAGTGTATTATAAGTATGATGTTTCAATGCATTATTTGGGTACTATCAGAGGTTTATGGTAGAATTTTCATATATTGAGACCCCTATTAATTTACTACAGTGGAAGGGGAAACCATTTTCATAGACTAATAAATGTTATAACAAATTCAACATGAAGAGGAATAGGTTGAGATACGCTCTGATTTCAAGGACACTGGAGGAGAGTTTTGATTATGTGGTGATATATTATAACTCTAAAGTTGGTCATGTATATTTTTCCACTTAAAGGTAGTTGGTGAGTTATTTTGAGTTAGAAATATGATACACCATGAGAAGAACAACACAACCCATGACTTAAAGTTATTTTTATTGATATTTTTCTTAATTAAGTGTATGTATTATATTTTGTTGGAAGGATATGTGGTTTAATAAAACCACTAGAGTTTGAGATACATATTTTTTCATAGGGACTTCATGTTGATATATAACAATTATATAGGGTTATTTTAGGATTATGGAATTTATATTTTCAGTAGTTCTAGAAAGGTAAATAATGTCAAAGATTCCTTGAAAATAGAATCCTTCTTTCTATTGATAGAGGCGGAGTTAGATAATTTGGACTCATTATAGTAGGCACTTCTAGATGATATATGGGAAACAAATATCCATTAAATGGTTGTGACTCCAACATTTCATTAGTGAGAAAGAGAATCTCATCATAGTGATATTTGTTTTGATGTTATTCACAAAATTTATTATATTGAGATAAAATAGAATGATATTATGAATGTGGGGACCAAATCATCCTTTTCCAAAGTTGATTGATAGTTTTTTTCAAATTACATGGGGAGGTGTTGAGAAAATTTCATAAATCCCACTTTTAAATGCATATTGTGGTTGAAATGATGTATCAGAATTTTCAGTGGATGTTTTTGTGGGTAGGAATGTGGTTTAGTGTTTCCAAGAATGTTTCATGACGCCTCCCATGTTAATAGGTGAAGGTGGGTCATCATGTTCAAGAAGGATTGCGTCAATATCTTATGATCACAGAGTGTAAGTGCAATAGAATATCAATACATCATGTGATGGATATTTTTTAGATTTAGAGTGTCCATAAAGCTCTCTATGTGATTTTTGATTGTATTACCAAGTAAGCTAACCACTTTTCCATCTAGGACCAAAGGTTAATAGAGAGTTTCGTAAGATTGTATATTCATGAGATCATATGGATTCATAGGGTGTCCTTCATGATTTTCATTGGCCATGATGCACTATTCAAATCATGGTTATAAAGAAGTTTTCTATTGGACATCTTAACCCATTTATTAATGATCCAAGAGTTTTTCCGAGGCATAATTCCAGAAATAATAAACCATTTGAGTTTTTTGGATAAGATAAGATCATGTGTAGTAGAATCTAATTAGTGATATAAGGATTAAAATATATTGGTGAATTTATATTACAGTAACATCTATCACTTATATATTTTTATGAAAACATTTAATCCTTATAGAAGAGGCCCTTTAGGTCATACTTATGACGTATAGATATTGGGCATTCATCCATCATGGGTTCATAGATGGTACAAGCGATGAAAAAAAGTACATTTGATCCTTGAGAAGATGAGTTTGGTCTATATTCAAAATAAATATTATATTTAATGATTTCATTGTCCCTTTATTGTGAATAGAGAGACCATGTGTTCCTGATAGTCACTGCAAGATGATGTTTTCATATGATTGGTCAGGGTAGAAGGATATCCCATGGATTTATTAGGACGTTCTGTATCCTGTTCATGGTTAGAGATTTTACAATTTATTTCCTTTATCCCCATAACTTTAATCATAGAATGATGTATTCAATATATCATAAATGATAATATAAATAACTTTCCTTTCACGTTTTATTAACTAGGGAAATATAAATTTCAAAGGTGGAGCGACCTTTTTGGAGTACCAAGTGTAAATAATGGATTATAAGGAAAATATATTTAATGGTTGAAATATTCCACAGGTGAATTTTCATTTGTAGTATGGTAATCGCCAAGAGATATTAAAAGATCTTGAGAGTCAGATGTTTGATCAATACCCCCACCTTTTGAGTAGGTACTACATTTCAAGGAGAAATGCTTCATATATTTGGACAATGTAATTACATTGTTTTTTTGAGTATTTTAACTTTTAACATTATCATATATTATTTTTGATTTGGTTTTGGAGTTAGTGTGAAGTATTGGGTGTCATGGAGCCTTTACAAAAATATATTAACAATATTAAATATATTATCCCCATCCCCCCAACAAGCATCTTCTCATAAAAATTTCTTCATCTATTTAACAGTGACAGAGATAAGGGATATGAGACCACTATTAATTTCAATACACTAGTTATTCCCTATGAATTATATGAAACACTCACATATTTCATACCATTGTGGATCATAGTCCTGGGATGTTTATATAGATAAATTGGATAATTAATTTTTTGAGATATTAATTATTTTATTCATTGCTTATTATTTCTTGAAATAAGGTTTAAAATTATTTAATATTTGCTATAATGATTCTATATGGATATACTTATAACTTATTTAATTGAGAGATCCAACATGGGGAGATACATCAATGGAATATCAAGTTGAATATGTGGGCCAATGAATTGAATCAATATGGATCTCTTACACCATTGATGCAAAATTGTTCTTCGTCAATGATTGATCCTTTTTCGAGGTATATCTTTGTTATATGTGGAATATTTACTAATTAATATTTATATTAACCATGGATTATTAATGAAATTTATATTTCTTCATCTACTACATTTATAGACTGTCCCTATTTTTTCATCATTTCATGATACTGAATTTATACAGTGAACAAATTCTCTTTATATACTTAATTTTTTTTTGAGAAAAGTGGATTACATCACAATGTTCACCAAATAACTCGAATTGTTTCCTATTGATCTATCCCCTATAGCTTCTTATATTCATCATTGGAATATTATATGTCTGTGTTTCGACCCTCAATCTAGATCATATCATGATAAAAATTGGTCCATCATTTTTCTCCATTATTATTTGATATAAGGGATTTCAGAGATATTTTTATGGATCAATTGGATATTAATTGAAAAGGATAAGAATGATCATTTAAAAGGTTTTAGGGTATAGTATAGATAAGTGGGTCAATAGTGGTTTCCATCATTTGGAAATTATATATGAGAAACTAGTATTTTGTGTGGTTTCTTTCATGCTCGTGGACTTGGATGAATTTTTCATGTGAGATAGAAAATGATATCAATGTAAACAAAAATATATGTTGAAGTAGAAGAATATATTTTAAATTTTTTGACTGAACACCATGTATTTAAGAGTAACAGTAGTCTTGTAGTTAGTGTGTTGTCGTGTCTAGGGTTTCAGGCCAAGATATGTATCAAACACTGTGTGTGCTAGACCACATGTCCTTTGACTATAGCCATATAAAAAATCATGTATACTATGTATATCATAGGGAACATTAGTAGTCCCAATGAGATTGTTCCTCACACCATAACACATGTCTATGGATTTTATCTTTCCATGTGGGGAATTTCTATAGAACCAGAACATTACATAGGAGTAAACCGATGTACCCTGAAGGTCACATCATGTAAATTTATCAGAATTATTTACCTCATATGTCTCTATCTATTGGTTTAGAATTAGATCTTTGAGTATCCATTTTATGATTGTAATTCCATGATGGATGTGATCGGGGGAATTATTCTAATACCATAGATACAACCCAAGGTAGATGATTGAATTTCTTGGCAATGTTGGAAGATATTGAGAATAAAGATTGACCTCCAGAAGTACATAAAGATCCGTACCCTAGTGATGATGCATATATGCTAGTGAATATTTCCCCAAGTTCTTCAATACATAATGGTTTGGTACCCTCCCACCCCCTATACCTCATGAGTGATGGGTATACTATCTTCACTATATTATCACCTCATATAAGAGCTCAAAATAGTCCATATTTATTTATTATGGGTTTATACCCCCATCAATGGAATTCCATTGGCATGTAGTGGGGCTCACATAAAACCTGTAGATGTAATGTTGGGATATTTTAATTGGAGTATCAATGAATCTTAAATTTGTGGGTAGAATGACCTCAAATAGTAGGCTTTGATTATCAATATCTTCCAAACTCTATTAATCTTTATCTATACTATTATAATATATGTATTTTGGAATTATAACTTCCCTATTTATCTTTTGGGTTGATCTAATTTTTTATTCTTCGGCTTCCATTTAGTTTTGGCGTAATTAATTCGTATGTATATAGTCACCCCATCATTGGTAACACCTATACATTTGGGGTATTATTCATGTGACATGAATTTAGATATTAACCTTATATGTCCCAGTGTTGGTTAAGCGTAGTGGTATTGGGTAACAAAAATCATATTAATTTTTTATTTCGAGTGTCCACGATCAAGAAAATTACACTTTATTTTTTGTTAGTGCAGAACTCACATTATTTTTATTAGGTGTGTATTTTATCCCTTCATACATTGGACATATTTTTATTTTTTAATCTAGTCATTCATCATGTTTATTATATGTATTTTTTTTCTCATGGGTTAGTAAAGTTTTATCTATCATGCATGGTTGTGATGTACTTGTAGGTGAGAATGTGTATTATTTCATTAAGAAATGGATGCTAATTTGTTTAATATGACTAAAAAACACAATTTCTCAATGCATAGCCTAATATAAGTGGGATTAGGATTTGATTCTCAATATACATCTAGTATAGGTAAGGCCATGGTGGGTCGGGTCACAAAATTTGGTTTTATATACCCACAAAATAAAATATTTAATTTATAGAACAGTAATACATGACATTGAAATTACATTATTTTTCAAAACTAATTTAGGTATTCTAAAAAAATTATCATGAATATAAGTTTCAATGTCCTTTGGTGGATAAAAAAGAAAAAAAATTGGAATTTCCAAATAACCTCTCTTCTCCTAGTTTAAACAATAACCTAGGTTTGTTTTTAACACAACACCATATTCTAGGAATTATATTCCCATCTCATCTACCCTCATTAGTTTTATAATATAGAGTAATCCTTTCTTGGAAAATTAGATATTGTAGGAATATTTATATCAATGACTATAACATTAATTCATTATCCACAATAATCCTTATATGGCATTTTCCAATATCACTATGTTATAAGCTTATACTATCATGTATGAGTAGATTTTAAAATTTATTTTCTCAATGTAAATTTAATTTTTTTGAAACCTTAATTAAATCATTTTATACATCACATAATAATCTAGATTCACATTTTGAACAACATCAACTATTAATTTATTTAGGATAGTGTTTATCTTCAACAAATATATTATATTACTTAAGAACACTTCTTATGATTGTAGGATTAATAAATACATAAAATAAAATTCTATTTTCAATTTAGTTTATCTAAAAGTAAATATTGATGATGATGATGATGATATTATTGAATGTTAATAGAATCATTTATCATATGAGTATCATGTTTTATATTAATTTTATAAGTAATTATATTAAATTTACTTCCACTAAAATTATGAACCCTTATAAACTAATCAATTTAATTAGTAGAAGAGTATAAATAAATAATTAATCAATGACTCCTTTTTATCCTTTCTCTATCTTCAAATTTTTTTGGTAGGTATTCATTTGTATCATATCATATATGAACCTAAAATGGCTGTGTAAACAAGTCGTTGTCCAATCCACCACATCGATAAAATAAACATTATTCATTGTGTATCTATCATACGGGTTTCCAAGCTATATATAACCCAAATATCATAGTGATATTTGGTTATATAACATAGAGGGTAATCTATTTACACCATGAATTACATAAGATAATCTATGGGACCCTACTTTAGCGGAAGCTAATGAGTTGAATGATTCTGGTATTGACATGTTATTTCATTAGAAGGAATATTATACTTACTATAAATTAATGCGGGTTGAATCTCCAAATCTTATCTCAAGTTATAACTTTTACATGTATGCATGATTGTAATTATTTATTTTGGAATCATATTCCATCCACAAAATCAATATTTCAAAACCATATTGACGTGTTACTCTTTAAACAACTAATAACATATGTTAAAATACCATATAAAATCTAATTATATTTACACATATCGAAATTCCTCAAATGAATACGGTATACAAAAGTAATTTATGGGAAGGCATAATATAAATTGTATTATATAAAAAATTTCATTACTTAAATATCAAAATTTTAAACTTTTAAAACATAGATCATATGAGTCATCAAAACTCAATTCGATGTAATTTGAATAATTCCAATAATAATAACATTATATTGAAAAACTCAAATTATATTTTACCAAAAATTAGTAATGTTAAATATCAACACTTTTATATTTTAACTGTATTGTGTAATTTATTAAAACATTATAAATTGAACTTATAATTCCTAAATAAACAATATTTATACATTATAATTCATTGAAGATGGTTTTTTATAGTTACATTCATATTAACATTTACCATTATGTTTATTTATTTAATATATGTTTCGAAAAAATTAATAATTTATTTAAAAATTTTCAATAGCTAGATTAATTATGAATTGCATTCTAAATTAAATAAATATACTTAAATATTTTATATTATTATAAATTATATATAAAAAATATAACTCTATAAATAACAGAAAGAATAATAAAAACACATTTTTCATCCCATTTTATTTTAAAATATATGGTCGAGTCTAATAAAGGGAAATGATTTGTCTGATAAGTATGTGGATGTAACTTATTTCCTTATTTTTAGGTTAATAGTTTACTATATTATGGTCTATATATAAAAACCCCAGGGTATTTGACATAGATTCTTTCTCGATATAGAGTATTAATTTACATATTACTATTAATCTAAGCTAATGGGATGTCACATCTATAATAGGCACCAATATTGTCACTAAAAAATAATCTACCATTGAAATAATGAACAATGCCATCATACCATGTGATATCCCCATATCATACCTTAACGTATGTAAAAATAAAAAATATATTTCAGGGCCTATAATATTGGATATCATACCTTGAAAACTCTAACCATATTAAATTTTATCTTAACATACATTGTGTCTCAAATGAAAGATACATTGTCACATAATATAATGTTTATGACCCCAACACATGTTACATTATCACATAACGTAGCGACATGGAAAAAATCACATTTTTTCTCACATAACCTAATTTCACGTACCTAAATATAGAAACATTTATCTAATAATGTAATATTAGTGACCCAAAGTATGTCACATTATTATATAACATAATATCATCTCCCTGGTGGCATTATATTATTTCATAAAATAATGTTTCACACTATTTCCCAAATTAAATATATTATTTAAAGAAAATAATTAATGAAAAATATTTAATAACAATTTTTGGTTTCAAAGTATCATATAAAACTTATTCATGGGAAAAATGAATGAGAAAACCAAATCCAAGGACATAATACTTGAAAAATGAAACCATTCTACAGTAAAAAAAATATACTACACTAAATATATATATTGTAAAATTGTTTATTCTATTTTATATTCTACCATTGTGGTTAAAAATAATCATAGAAATAGGAAAAAAGGGATCCCCACCTTTAGGGAGCATCCATGGGATGATTTGAATCATTAATCAAATCCAGATGACTATAAGGAATTATAGTGGTCCTCATAATAGAGAAGGATTAAATGTTAGATCATAAGGAGAAATATAAAGAGTTATCCAGGATACATGGAAAAGTATCAAACCTCTAACAATTCAATTGGTCCTTTATATATCCACCATGAAGAATTATCAATTTATCATGAATTAATTTATAAAATTTGAAATAGATGACTGATTTTTTCCTTCTGTTATAGAATTTCCAACTCAAGGCCATCCATAATCTACCATGTCTTTCAATTAAAAAATAATTAATGATTTGTTAGGTGGGTTATCACTTGAATGCTATCCTTAATGAATTACATCGACATAAATCGTAATACCATGTTAATTAAATGTTGGGGTAACAAACATAATATTATAATAGTAAAATAGGAATAAGTATGATATAAATAAAATCATAATTTAAAAAATACATTTATTATACCATTCAATATACAAATAAAATGTGTACGTATTTTGGGAATATCAATTTCACATATCAAATAAACATCATTCACCATCAGATTTGGGTTAACCAAGAAACTACTAATCATTTTGAACTAAAAAAGTATCTATATGGGGGAATGAATGATGAATCATTTCTATCCCTCTGTATCATTTTAAATTTCATTGAATAAATTTCTCATTATTTTCTTTATTTTCATTATATGTTATAGTGAAACGATGGGAAATAACTCAACTCAAAAAATAAGAAAACAAAATTATAGGTTGAATCTATCGATCCCAATTTTATTTATTTAGTCATGTTTTATATTTTCATATTTAAAGTGAATTTTTAGTTTCCTGTGTGGGGGTATTTTCAATCTGACATAGGTTTTGAGAGTGTTTTCATCTTTCATTTTAATTTTTTCACATAAATAATGTATAATGGTTTGTCCACTTGATAATTTTCTATTTTTCAGTTCTCTATGTGTCAAACTTAATTTTTTAATATATGGGTTATCTTTTTTAAATGTTGGGTAATGAATTTTAAGTTGGAAAATATTTAAATTCAACACAATTCAATATAAAAAATCAAGATCATGAAACTCGAATTTGAGTGAACCAATTTCTTAATAAAAGTTCAAACTCAATATTAAAAACTAAAAACCCAATTAAATGCATTCATTTGAAATAAACATGTTTTATTTGTTGTAATCAAAACATAATTCCCAGAAAATTTCCAACATCACAATTTGTCTTCTTGTGTAAAATCAAAATAAAGAATAAATTTAATTATTGTCAAAAAATGAATGAATTAAATAAAATAGTGTGAATAAGTGGATGGGTTTTTAGATATATTTAATGTAAGGTGAATAATGAACATAACTAAATATGATCAAAATTATATTACCTAATCTAATTTTATAGTTAATAAACAATGTTTTTGAAATTAGTAATAATGTTGAGAACATTAAATATGATGAAATTGAAAATGTGATTTCATGGTAACATTGTGATTTAATAAAATATCTAAAAATGTGTATTCATTAAATTGTGTCTTTAACAATGGATGAAGTGTATTATAAATAATTTTTTGAGGGCCATTACTTTAGGAAAATGAAGAATTAATGAAATAGGGAGAGATTTATCCATATATATTAATATTTTTCAAAAATTTTAGTATATTATTTTGGTAAATTAAAATAATTATTAATTTATAATGTTGTAAATGAAAACATTTTCATTTTATAGTATATTTTATTTTCCACATAAGATAATTTCATAAATATACATTTTTAAATGTTTTATTATTAGTCATTGATTAAAAAAATAAATGGAGAAAATATAAATATTTTTGGGTTGTATTGAATAGTGGGATGATGAAATGTTATTTCATTTAAGAACATACTATGATAAAAATCAAAATTCAAGCATCATAGACCAATACCATGCCACGGAAGATCCTTAGTCTATTCAAAGAAAACAACTTACTATAATAATGACCATTTAAGTGTCGTCACCCTACCAATGCTTCTTTTTTATCACACCTCAAGAAACACTGAGGACCAAGGTACTCCCATGAATTACCCTAACATGGGGGAAGTACCTCAGTGAAATCATGGGAGTTAACATGGCATACATTACCAAACAAACATACTCTTGTGCACCAATGAACAATACATACTCATTGTAATGTAATTAGCATTGTGATGCGTTATTCTTGGTGGATGCATTCCATATCAACCACATGGTCTACACCAGACAAATGGAACCACACCTCACAAAATAGCATCTATTAGTGAGCAAACATTTCCTTAATATGAAACTCCAATGTCTAACCAATCTACAACATAACGGCCCAACTTTTTATATTTGATATTATCATTCTGAATAATAGGTTTTCCATATATCAAAATATAGTATGGTATAAAATACATGAAACACATAATGAAAACAAAAAACACATTATTTTATTAATTAATAAAATTCTGTTTGGATAAAAAATATACCAAGTAAAACTAAAAATATTACAATGGGAAAATAAATTGTAAAAATAAAAAAACCATAATAGGATCATTTTTTATCATTTTGTTATCCTATAATTATCACACCCATGAAGAAAATTATATCATTGAAATAAAACAATCGCAATGAATTCGAAATTTTGTAAATGAATAACAAATAACCTTGAACATAATTGAAGTGAATAGTGAGTGAAGAAGATATGAGGTATTTATATGACATATAATACCAATATGGATGTTTCAATATTAAAATGGCTGCTTGGAATAGTAAATTGATCATTATGAACACTAACCTAATTATTAGAATTGTACTGTGACAGCTAGAATATTAATTAGACCAATAAAAAATTAGAGTGAGATCTAAATAATATTAATCGAAAATAAATTAAGTAAGTATAAATAATAAAATTTACAAATTATGTATTCAAAATGAATTAAAGTATTATTATGTTTTGGATGAAGTGTATTTGAATGGTTTATTTATAAAAAATATAATTTTACATTAGTATTTATTCTTTCTTTTGTTATGATATTATTTATATAAAATTAATCTCTTTTTTTGATTCATCTAAAAAAACTGTCTTGTGATGTCTTTTTTATAATTTTTTGAGAAACATCAATTTTTATGAGAATAGTAAAACTACTGTTTTCAAATACTGTAGGTTTGATAACATTATAAAGATGTAATAAGGATATAATAAATTATAAATTATAATAATATACCTAATAATAATTGAATAAGATAAATGAGTCATTTAAAAATAATAATCTTATCTTCAAAACCTAAAAAATCAATTTCAAAACTATTAAAATAAAAATTTTTCTATTAAAATACAATTTTTAATTTTTTTTATATTTCTTTCTAATAAAAAAATATCAACATTATCAAAATTTTGAAATAATAAAACATGTTATTTCATCCACATATTATCCATAATTTCAAAAATATATATATTACAATATTAGTTTTGATGTAATATTTTAATAAATATTTTTACTAAAATACCCATCCTTTCAATTATAAAAACGTCTCTCCATTTATTTTAAAAATTACATATCATCTATTTATCTACGAATAATATTTTACCAAAAAACATCTAATAATATCATAAGTACTATTAGGGATTCTCCAAAATCACACAACTACAAGATTTCATGACATTAAGGGTATTGTAAAATAAATAAAATCTAGATGGAGATAAAGGTCTTTCATTTTTTTCCTTTCACTTTCCCTTCTATTATTATATCCATCAATTCCTTCCAAATCCTTAAATTATTAATTAATTAAATCATATGTGGCTAATTATTTTATCCTCTAATGAAAATGTTATTTATAATTTTTAAAATATTATACAACTCTCCTCCTCTTTAGAAAATGTATCATTAATGTTCGTTAAGCTACATATGAGGATGTTGTCATCCCTTTACATTTCACTTACATTATGGATGGTTAGAAAAAAATTCATAAAATATAAAATGGGAATTCCATGTATTATTAATATTATGGAATTAAATTGACCAATGCGTAAATAAAAATAAATCCATAACATAAAATAAAAACAATACATATAACACCCCATTACCTTTATATCAGGTATATTGTAAACAATGACGTGGTTTTCTTCTTTTCGTTGTTTGGGTAGGGTTGAGAATGTATTGGGAGGATACCTCTAATAGTGATGTAAAATATTTGGAAGATTCTCAACTTTAACCATTTTTGTTATGAGCATGTGGAAGAATTTCATGCCGTGTAATATGGTTATAGTCCATGAAAATATATAAATGTAAATAATTAATTTTTATCTAGAAGTGATAAGTTTTTTGGCGGATATGAGAATGACCAATTACAGGGCATGTAATTGGGATACATGATTTGTACAACCCCAAGACTTGTTTTTAAATAGGTATTCCAAAAGAAAGTTTTTTCTTCTTCGACTAGGATTCCTTGCTCTTGACATAGAGCCTTCCCTATACAATTTTGGGAGCCTCCAACTCCTTTTTACCTTTTCATTTGACAATTTATCCTCGCAGATATCTCATTGTTTCTTACTAGATAATCGTTATCTTCATCTCTCAATCTCGTTCTATATTAGTTCATGGGAGTTTTATTGATCATATTGAGTTTGATGGATCTCATCCCCATGTTATTGAATCTCATTTCTAGGTTGACTTCCTTGAACTTCTACTGCTTAATTCTTGTTGGCGGGTTTTTTTTGTGGGCATTTTGTTTAATTAGGGATGTTAGGTTGTTCCATATTCCATTTCCTATTTAATTATCCTTTAACATCTTTATATTAATTTAGTTTGATTTAAAATGAAATTTAATAAAATGAATATGTTTCATTCAATCAGTTTATTAAAAACCTAATTCCAGTGAATTGGGATTTTGGTTTTCTTTGGTATGAAATTGGGACCCCCCCCCATTTCTAGTGATTTGGGGTGTGTTTTTAGAATGGATGGATTTTTTTAGAAAAGATTAAAATTTTGAATTTGATTGTGGAATGTTGATTTGAAGGAAAACTATGAAAACCCCCCAATTCTAGTGAATTGGTAATTGTGATAAAATGGATGGAATTGTTTGAAAATAAAACTATTAAATTTAAATTGGGAAATGGATTTTGAAATTTCTTGTATTGGTTTCAAATACTAATTTATGAAACATGTCATAAAATGGTTTTGGTGAAAACCTAGTGGTTTCATATTTTTGGAGAAGGATTTTTTTATTAAAACCCTTCTATGAGTTTTATGGAGGAAAGTGGCATATTTTAAATAGGGGATGAGATTTATTTGTATTTCAAAAACTCTTGACTTGAATTTCTCATCATGGTTTTCACTTGACCACATAGAATCCATAGGTAGTTTCTGAGTTATTTGTGTCTACAAATTATGATTTATAGTGTTCTAAAACATCATATCAGCACATCCCATTCATTAGGTGATGGTGGAGAGTCCCCTTTCCCTTAGTCCAAATGGAAAGTATTTAAATACTTTTCAATCAATAGTGTTGGTTCCTTATTGATTGGAACTATCATACCTATTTGGAATATGAACATGCTTCTCCCTTCATTGTATCTCAAAACATATATTCCTTGCAAATTTATATAAACTATTTTATATAAAAGTGTTCTGTTAATCAATTTTTTTGAAAGTTACACTTGTGTAAAAAACCTTTGACTAAAGGTAAATTACATCTTTTAAAAGTGTATTTCCATCATTCGAAATGTAAAGAATGAATTGGAAAAAATTTCCATCTTTCCAGTTGTAAATCAGTATTTGTTTAGATACGATTTTGTGAATTCCCAACCTTTTTATGTAAATTGAATCACATTGTTAGGTAATTTGATTTTGGAATATTGTTATGTAATCCTTGTTGGTATCCTACTAGGTTTCATTTCTCACACTTCTCATTCCTTCATTTTTTTTGTAGATTATCACTTTTTTGGTTTGAGCAAGGGAAATGGATCTCTTAGAGGTGGATCTTACCATTGAACCTTGGATATGGTGACTTGTGTCCTTAAGGATGTAGTCTATTTTCAGTATTTGGTACTTGGATTTAATTACATTGGGATTCTTTATTCCTTTTGGACTTATGGTATATTACTCCCAATGGAGTTCATTTTTTATATTCATACTACCTTGTTTCTTTTATATATGCATTGTTAGAGAAAAAATCATTCCCACTTCAAGTTTTTATGATTCTAGGCGCTAGTCACAGACCTGTGGTGATCAAGAATTCCTTTGAGCTCTGTTAGGACCAACATTGTCATTATGTTACCAGGGTAGTCGGGCTGGTTCATGACAAAGTG
Organism: Viscum album; assembly: GCA_963277665.1. Lineage (NCBI taxonomy): Eukaryota > Viridiplantae > Streptophyta > Magnoliopsida > Santalales > Viscaceae > Viscum > Viscum album. Next base: position 254,739,798 of record OY728127.1, read on the forward strand.
GTATTAGAGGATTAGGTTGAGCTTTCTTCTTAATGTCATTATAAATTTCTGAAATATTTTTGGTCCAGTTGCGATTGTGTCCCTTTCTAGAACTCACTACAGTGAACCTGAAGTCACCAGGGGTGGTTATGTAAAGATTTCTAGGGGATTAGTTCAAGTATTTTCCCTATTCTGATTTTGATAGAGTGAAATCCAATTATTGATTGTTCTATTTGTTGGGATTAATTTACCTTGTATTTTTCAATTTTTTCCCTCATCATGCCTCCAAGAAGACAAGTGAATCAGATCCAAGAGGTAGATATTGTTGAACACCAGTGATGAAATCATCATATGGAACTAAATCTATAATAGGAGATCCTATGCGTTTCTGAAGATCTGGGAAATGAAACACCTCAAGTTTCAATTCAGGATACAACGATGGAACCATAGAAAGATGTTATTAAAGTTTGTTATTAAGAGTTCCTTCACCAGAAAACATCACCATTTTAAGGATCAAAAGACCCTAATGTGATTTAGTAGTGGTTGAGAATTATTGAACACTTCTTTGGGTTCTTCAACACACAAGATGATGTCAAAGTCGAGTATACCACCTCCATGATGGAAGGAATGAGCTGAAAATTGTGGGATATTAGGGTAATAGAGAAGAAACATGAGTTATTAGAGTGTAAGTACTTTAAAATTCCTTTCACCAACTAGTTCTCACCAACATCAATGCTTTTGGCCATGCCTAAAGGGTTTTTTGAAATTGATCATCCTGATAGGTTTGTGACCGAGTTTTCAAACCATTTTACTAAGATCTTCAATTTCACACAGATATAGTATATAATGAGATGATAAATGATTGAAGGTTTGATTTGGGACATAATTAGAATATTCAGTCTTAGGTTTTCATACTGATGCTTTCTTCTTATGTCGATGTGCGTGATAGAGCACTTGTGGTTGAAATGGAACAGGATGTCATGTAAAGGTTATCAAGAATTTATTTCTCTTCCGTTGGAAGTGTGAGTTCCTTCAAGGGAAAGTAGAGTGTGATGATTCTCATGGATTTTCTTGATGGTCAGGTCATTCTAGACCTCTTGCAATTCCTAGAAGAGATCCATTAATTTATTACCATTGTTGAATTCCAGGTCACTCAAAGAGGGGTTTCACTTAGTCAGCAAAGAACTGTGGATCTTTCCAAAATTCAGGGAAATTATATAGACTCTTCCATATTTATACCACTCCATATAGTGGAATAATATAATCAAATCTTACTAAAACTATGGGGAAATAAGATCCTTCATGTACAAAAGGGTACTGGCCCATAGAATCTGAAAAAAAATTCTTCTCACAGTGTAAGTGTCTCTAGGCGAAGTGGATACGTGTTCAATGACTATTAGAGGTACCATTACTATAGATTCATCATTACTGACATATCTTTTTGATACAAGTGTATCTTATTAGTTTATTTCAACCCATACTATTAATCTACTAAATATTCCTTTGGAGCTTTTATCTTGTGAAATGGAAACTATTACACCCCTTGTTACTACGGGAGAGAAGGGTATATGTAGTCCCACATGTGTATTCTCTCTATTAGATGTTGATATTTCATGGAGTTATCTCATTCTCGATATGAAAACAATTGAATTAATTTTCTGGATGGATTGGATCATTAATAATATAGATACAATTGATTGTTATCTTTGATGAGTTTTTATTACTACACCTAATGTTGTGTCTCGTGTCTTTCAAGTAGAATGGGAACTAAGTTCAAGAAGAGATATACCATCTTATCTAATGTTGGGGAAAATGATATCATTTTTATCATTTGATCTAGAGCATGAATCTTTGAGTGGTGATCTTCCTCTAGTGGTCATAGAGTTTTCCAATGTTTTTCCCTATTACTTTTCTTATCTTCCATTGACAATGGAGGTTGGGTTTTCCATTGACTAGATTCCTGTTACTCAATCAGTTTCTATCCCCATTTGAAGCATGGAACTAGCTAAAAAGAAGGATCCGAAGTCCCATTTCTAAAATCTTCTAGGAAAGGCATTATATTCTTGAGTTTTTCACCTTTGGTGGTTCCAGTTCTCTATGCTAAAAGGGATGGTGGTTCACTTTTTCAACGTGTTGATTATTAAAATCTAAATCAGCTGATGGTAAAAAACAATTATCAGTTCCAGGGATTGATGAACTGTATGATTAGTGGAAATAGGAAAAGTGGTTATTAAAGATTGATTTTTGATATGGTTACCATCAATTGTGGATAAAATAATTTTACATTTCCAAAATCTCCTCCTGGAGTAGGTACAATCATTATGAGTACCTTTTCATGCCCTTTGGTTTGACAATTGATCCTACAGTCTTTATGATTTTGATGAAAATTTTATTCCATGAGTATCTTAATACATTCATGGTAGTCTTTTTGGGTGACATCCTCATTTACTCAATGTCCAAGGAGGATCATGTGCATAATTTCACAATTTCTTAGAGTTTGATGAGAAATCACTGACTTTATACCCAGATTTGAAAATATGGTTTCTATATTTCAGAAGAGAAATTATTGGGAGACATGGTGTTATAATAGGGAATATAAATTGATCTTGGGACGTAAAAGGTTGTTATAACATGGTACATAACGTGAAATATCTTCGAGAATTGTACTTTCTTATACATAGATGGATATAATTGATGGTTCATGATGGACTTCTCAAATATATCTTCTTTGATGATTGAAATAATTAGAAAGGGAGTAAAGTTATCTTGTGATGAGAAATTATAGTGTTCTTTTGTTGAGATAAAATTAATGCTAACTAATAATTCAGTGTTGGAACTTCCAGAGGCTGGGTATGAAAATTCCATATTTTATGATGCATTGGGTTCATACATGGAATGTGTTCTTATTAAAGGTGACCATGTGGTTGCCTATGGATCTCATCGTCTTATGCCACTCAAGAATAATTATCCTACCCATGACCTAGAACATGTATCTTTGATGCATGAGCATAAAACATGGCATCATTAATTTTATATAGAAAGGTTTATCGTGTTTTCAAAGTACAAGAGCTTTATTTATATATTACTGCAAAAAGAGTTGAATCTCTGCTAATGGTATTGGGTGGAAGACCCATAGTCTTTAAATTTGAAAATCATCAATACACCAGGGAAAGGGAATGTTATTGGAGATTCCTTGAGATGGAAAATTCAAATCCATGAAGTAAAAGAGTCATCAGAAGAGTGTAATTTGATGGATCTCTCTACATAGTTTCATATTGCAGTTTAGAAGAAAAGGGATGATGTTTTTTCAGATAGAATTTAGTTGACATCTTATCTTATTGAATTGATTCTCCAAGATCAAAATATTGATGATGAATTCCATATCATTATAGACTCTCTTTATGGTAGAGAGATAGTTTCCAATTGGTTTTTCTCCAAATAGTGAATTATTTTCTATTAGGATCATTTTGTGGTACCATATTCGGTAGGGAATGTTTTGATGGGGGATTTCCATAGCTCCTAGTTTCCAGTGCAACTATGAACCACAAATATGTTTTTTGTAATCTGATGGAAATTTTATTATCCAGGGATTTGGTGGGGAATTATTGAGATCTTTTTATCATTATTATACAAGCTAATAGGTTATTTTTGAGCTCCATAAACCTTCTTGTTTTCTTTAGACACATCCATTCACTACCTGGAAGTGGGATGAAATACCTATGGATTTTTTGGATTGGATTCCATGTACCCAGAGAAAGAAGAATCTCATATGGTTAGTGATCGATAGGTAGAAGAAATCATATGACTATATACCCATTCAAAATTCACCAATAGTTAAAGAGTTGGGAAATATCTATGTGAAAGATATTGTTTGTTTTATTGGAGTTCCATCAACTATAGTCTCTTATAGGGATCTTTGGTTCAGTTATTTCTTTTAGAGTGGCCATTCAGAGGAACTAGGATCTCATGTTCATTTGACTGTGACATCCGATCCGTAGTCAGATGGCCAAATAGAAATATCTATACAGATTCTTGAGAATATGAATTGGGCTTATGTTATTGACTTTGGAATGTCATGGGATGATCATTTGGGGATAGTTGATTTTTCTAATAGTAATAGTTACCAAGACATAATCAGAATGGATCCTTCTGAGGCCTTTTTTCAGCCCTATAAATCATTGTTGTGATGGTTGGAGATTTGTGAAAGTGCCTTGGTTAGACTGATCTTGGTCCAAGAGATAACATCAAATATTCATTTAATTTTGCAGAATATTTTGATTTCATATAGCTAATATAATTCTGAGGCTGATCATCATCATAGAGCTTTGTAATTTTCAATTCGTGAGCAAGTCTTCTGGAAAGTTTCACCCAGGTTGTGTCATCGATGACATAGAATGTAAGGAAAGATTACTCCTCATTTTTTGGGACATTTAAGGGATATTGAGGATTGGGGAATTTTTATTACCATTTAACGCATCCACCACAGCTGATGCTGATAAATAACGTGTTCTGTGTATCTCAGCTACAAAAGTATCTTTCTGATCACATTTTTTTAGATGGTTTGATTTTGAGATTGAACCAGATTTATCATTGATTGAATGTCCAGTCAATATATTTGAATCTAAAACCAATGTAATTCATGGAAAAAATACATTTAATATGAGTGATATGAATTTATTTTTAATATTTTAACGAGATGTGGGAATGTGAGGCACCGATGAGAGAGTAGTGGCATCATCTTTTTGGCATGGAATATTATTCATAGGATTTATGGAGAAAGGAAGTTGTTTATAATGAATAGGTTTTAACATATTGTTACATATATATCAGGTATGTTCAAATCAATGTTGTGGTTGTTTTTCTTTTTTCTGGTAGGGTTGAGATGGTATTGGTAGGATACCTATAATTTCGAAGTTATGGATTTTTTGGATTCTCAACTTTCACTGATTATTTCTACAGCATTGTAAATAATTTCATGTCATGTAATATGGTTATATTCGATGTAAATCCTAAAATGAAAATATTTTTTTAGCAATATCATAATAGTTTTTTTGGAATATATGAGAATTACCAATTACACAAAATGAAATTGGGTTACACGCCATGTAAAACCCCTATCCATGTTTTTAAATAGAAATTCTAGAATAAATTTAAATTTTTCATCCTATAGGATTCTATTCCATAAACCTAGAGCCTTCCCTAGGTGATTTTGGGAGCATTTAACCCCTTTGGCCCCATTAGTTCAGTGATTGATCATTGTGGTGATCATGGTGTGTCTTACCAGGTAAGTGTTCCATCTGTCTATATGTCTCTTTATCTATTTATTCCTTTTAGATTGATAGATAATATTTAGTTTTAGAGATATAATCCCTATGTTTTTTATTCTTTTTAATGTTTTAGTTCTTAGATCTTATGTATCTTAATTTTGGTAGGAAGGTTTCATTGTGGGTGTTGTGTTTCTCTGGGGAAGGTAGGTGTTTCTATCATTGTATTCCAATATAATTAACCTATAATTGCTTGTTTTAAATTTAGTTTTATTGAAAATGATATTTATTTAATTTAATAAGTTACCTTAAATAATTATTTTAAAAACCAAATTCCATTGAATTAGGGTTTGGGAGCTCTTTGGTATGTAATTTTGGAAAATGCCCAATTCTTGTGAATTGCGGTGTATTTCTGGAATGGGTGGAATTTATTTCTAAAATTAAATTATCGAATTAAATTAGGGGAATTTTATATTATGTAATATTTTGAAAAAAACTATAGTGAATTGAGGGTTTCTGATGAAATTGTTGGAATTGTTTGAAAATTAAATTGTTGAAATTAAATTGTGAAATGATTTGTGTTATCTCATAAAATGGTTTCAAATCCTTATTTATTCCAAAATGGCGTTAAATGGTTTTGGTGGAACCACAATGGTTACAAATTTTTGAAAAAGGAATGTTTTTTATTAAAAAAATGTTGTGGGTTTTAAAGAGTAAAGTGGCATATTTTAAATGGGTGATGGGATTTAATTGAATTTTAAGAAGTCTTGAAATAAAGATCCCATCATTTTTTATAATTGTCACATGAAATCCTTAGGTAGTTAGTGATTTATTTTGGGTAACACATTACCATTTTCAATGTGCTAAAATAATATATCAGTATAACCCATTCCAAGCTGATGGTGAGAGTCCCCTTTTCCCTAGGCCCAAAGGGGCGTATGCACATACTTTTGGTTTCTATTGTTCGGTCCATATAGACATGACCGATCACACATACATAGAACATGACAATATTGGTCACTTTTTTATAATTCAAATGTATATTCCATTGTTATGAACTACTTCACATGCCTTGTAAATTTCTAAAAGATACTTTATATAAAAGTGTTTATTTAATCCATTTTGTGGAAAGTGGAATTTGTGTATAATAGGTTGGATTAATGGTAAATTCCATCTTTTAAAAATTTGTTTCCTTAAATTTAAATCTGAAGCCTAAATTCTTAATTTATTTCTTTTGTATAAATTATAAAGAAGGTTTTTTTTAAATATTCTCTTGTGAATTCCAAACTTGTTTATCTGAAAATTGAAAGCACATTCTTGGTTAATTTGATATTGGAATCTTGTTATGGAATATTTAGTGAAATCCTGCTAGGATTTGGATCACACCTTACTTGTTCCTTCAGGGAATTATAGATTATCTCCTCAAGGTTTGAGTAAGGGAAATGGATATCTTGGTGGTGGATTTACCTATTTAACCATGGACATGGTGAGTTGTGTCCTTTGGGTCTTGGGTTTTTTCCCCAACTTGGTAATTGGGATATAGTACATTGGGTTTTTGTATTCCTTGTTTACTTCTAGTAAATTACTCCTAGTGGAGTTTATTTTGATATTCGTAATATCTTGTTTCTTTTACTTCTACAATGTTTGAGGGAAAATCGTTCCCACTTTCAATTTACATGATACCATGTTCTAGTCTCCAACCCATGGGGATATGGAATTCCATTTAAGCTATGTCAGGACTACCACAGTTACTAGGTTACCAGGGTACCTAGGCTAGTTCATGATAATACACAATGATTTAAAGAAAAATGATCAAAAAATATTTCACCTATAATAGAGAGTATTAAAAAATAAAATCAAATGATTATTTTTCAGTAATATTTAAAAAATGAATATAATTCCATTATAGATTAATTTTTTATTATACAAGATTTTTCTATATATTTACTGAATACATGAATAAATATAACGATTCCTTACGTCAGATTAACTTTTGAACCTTTCTCTTTCTTCTAGGATATCCTATTTTCTAATATATATTTGAATGATTCTTCTCAAATACCTTATAAATGAACTTTTATTCATCCATTTCATTAACATAACATTGTAAATTCATGTGCTTACTTAATTGAGAGTATTTTGAGGACACCTATAATGTCATTTCAATAGGAATTTTTTTCCAAAACATATCAATGGTGTTTTTTGGAATTTTTTATTCGTCTAACATTGACATATGATAATATTATTTAAATATTTAATGTCCAAAAATAGGTTTTACTATTCTGTTTTGATAACCTCCGTGGTTATTCACCTTAATATTATTTACAACATATTTATGATAACCATTCTTATTAATGTGGTTTTTTCACATATATAATTTTTATATATTTCTTTTGTTTAAGGAATTCAGGATTATGTTCATTTTAGGATGTTGATAGTAGTCCTAGAATTATATATCCATCCAATTATTTTGTTAATGTTATATATGAAATTCTATTTTATATATTATGAGTTAACTCATATCTATATATGTTCAAAAATTTGGACGCTATTAATTTTATATATTTGTTATGCACAAACATTATGTTTTATTTTTTATAAAAATATATGTGGTAATTGACTATAATGTGTGATGATTTATTGTTAGGAATATAACACATTCCATGCTTCATGAAAAATATTCCCTCATGTTTACGATGATGGTATATTTTATGATATGATAATGATTATAATGCTCACCCATACACTATGTCGATTCATGTTACATCTTGTTTTCATAATACACCTCCATTAAATTGGATTTTAGATAACCCTATAAATGATTTATTTCCTCACGAGATTATAAGTGATAAGGTGAATATGAATGGTGATAGGAGGAAAATTTTGAGGTAACTAAATGATCATTTAATTTATTATGCACAATTATATTATAAAAACATAATTTCATAAGATAATAAACCTTTCTATTCTAGGTATTATTATTGTTATATTATTTTACATGAAATTATTTATAAATAATTTATAGAAAATATGGGTCACTATAAATGGTATGAGAGAAAGGAAGAGTTGATTTAGAAAATACTATAGTGAAATACATCCAAGATGAATCCTATTGATCTCATATGTAGAGAGTTTATGATTGATTTAAAAATGTGAATAAGACATTTATCTATGATTTATTGTCTTATTCATTATTATATACATTTTTATTGTTATATAATGGTGGTAACTGTGATCAATAAAAGTAAATTTTGAAAGGTGTACTTAATATATACTCATTTCTACTAAACTTTTCATTTAATTATAGATATAATAATTATATTATTTCTTAATTTTTTGGTACTATTTAATCACTGTCTTGGTACCTATAAGGAGACATATCTATGAAAAATAATAGTTTAGTTGTTATTACAACCCATTGGTTGGATTATTCCACAGTTAACTTTTATGGGATGATTCTTCAATAGATTATCATTATCCTTACTTTGGTATAATATGAAACAATAGTTTTCATGGATTAGATCTCAATATATATATATCACAAGAAATATTAGTAAAATTAGTTCTATATTCACATCCAAAATCATACGATACTTTTATGAAACTATAATGAACATTATTAATCCACTTTAGAAAATACATTAATTTTGTGGGTATTTTTGCTCATTGAATAAGTATATATTACTCAAAGGATTGAGTCAAAATAATGAAGGATTGGTTTCGATATTCCCATTGAAATGAAATATATATCATAATATTTGGATGAAATTAATATAATTTCTCCAGATCATGGGGTAGAGTACCCAATATAACTGATATCCTAGGACATAGTTATGTACAATATTGCATATGAGATGGATCCAGTAGAGATAAAGCAGTTGTAGAAGCTATTGTAAGAGTATTTGGACCATGGGTTCATATTATCGAGTTCATCACCTTAGGGTGCACCAAAAACCATTGTCATGAAAATGTATGGATCAATATTTTTGTGAATTTAATACATAGAGCTCAAAAAGATCACTATAAAGAGAAATTAATTAATTTAACTGATTGATGACTTATTTAATGAAATTCATGAAAATATGTACTTATCATATGTATAGCTTCATTCTAGATATCATCAAATAAAGGTAAAGAGAGAATATATTTTAATTAAAGCCTTTCAAACATGATATCGACTTTATGAGTTCACATTTATTCGATTAAGAATTAAAAATTCACATGAAATATCTATAGATTTCAGGTGTAGAGTACTTTCATATTGTCAATATAAATTTTTGGGGGTCTTTATTTATGAAATTAACATATACTCAAATATAATTTAAGAACATGTAGAATATTATTGTATTGTATTGGAATAATTTAGGATGGATAAGATGTTTGCAGTGTTTTGAATATGAGACATTTGGATTCAACAAGTCACTTTATTGAGGAATGTTATCCTATTAATGGGGACATCTATAGATCCTTTAAAGAAAAATGTTATTATAGAATAGAAAATATCATAATTTTTAACCAATATCCATATTTTTTGGATTATATAGATACTATCGATCATGTTTGAGGAAATTCTCATTATTTCCATGCCCATTAACCAACCTTACTCAAAATGAGTAATCTTTTTCCTATGCTAATGAGTTTAAACAAACATTTAATTAGTTCCAGCAGAATCTAATTGATCCAACTATATTAACACAACCTTTACATAGAAAATATTATTCGATACACAATGATGCATAAAATAATTTATTTGGTTTAATACTCATTGAAAATTATAGTGTTATGTCACTTGTCTCTAAAAAATTGATTTCTCCAGAAAAGAAAAAGAAAAATCATAATATAGAGTGAGAATATGTAATTTTTCATTAATGATTTTGAGAAATTGTACTTATTAATAGAATTTGGGCATATTTGTAGATCATAGGATCTTATAAAATTTATTCACATTGAATGAGCTCAATATAATCCAATGAATACAACTCTATCCAATTAAGGATTCTGAAATCTCACTCCAGTAAAATCTTAGGAATGTGACTAAAGTAAAAAATGATCGATGTGAAAAATATCATGTATGAAAATCCATTATTATGGTTGATTTGGATAAAATATTATTAATCATGTAAATGATATTCATGACAATCATAAAAAAACTACCACGTCATACCTTGCTCAAAAGAATAATTGAAAATATGTTCATAACATGATAGTGATTTCAATGTTTGGATGCATTTAAATAACTTTTTTATTTTATTTTTAATATTTTTTAGTTATAATCCATTAAATTTATGTTCTTTAAATCATTATTTAATTTATTTATTCATTCATCGTTGACTCATATTTTTATTTAAAACTATTTGTTTTATATTTTGTATAAATTTATTTAAATAATTTTTTTATTTACATTTGTAAATATTTTATAATTTATGTTTAATTTTATGGAAGTAACAAATATTTCCTTTCATAGATTAATGATATTGTATATTACATTTTCCTATTGATCTGAGCCAAAATTTTACATTTATGTAGCTTAAATTCATTAACATACCCTTATTTTAGTCTTACTTATTCATGGCTACCATTACTTAGGGAGTTGTTCATCCAAAAATTAAGTAGCTACAATTTATGTGTCTACTTTTTATATGTTTTGACATTACATTTAAAAAAAGTATATTTGGAATACCTTTATGTATCATTTTATTCAACTTTTATATAGATAAAATTTTCATAGATATACATATATTTACCTTGTTACATTTATATAGAAATTGAAACCACCTATGTAAATGTTTTAATTTATGTTCACAAAACACACACACACATATTCTTTCATTTATATAATACTTTCATAATAATTTTATGTGGGAATTTTCTAATTTTCCTTTACATAACCTCTATGCTTTGAAGATCGACCTTTACGAAGACTAATATATTGGAACATAAATTTAAATATGAATTTCACCATTAGAAATATATTTAAAACTACCTCTCTGTAAAAAGAATAATTTAATGGTTCTATGTATCATGTTACAATTTTTATTTTGATTCACTACATGATTATTGTAGATATTTTAATCAATTTATTTGTTTGAAAAAGTAATTTTGATATTATAAAAACTATGGGAAATTATTTTTGGAGTTTTTAAAGTATAATTAAATGATTTTCAATCTTTTTATTCATTACATCATGAAATTTCCACATGTATTTGAAAAATTAGGATATATATATCAGTGAGTGATTTTATTATTTTAATTATTCCAAAATTCATATTAAAATCAAATGATCATATTCAATGTTGTTTTATTGTTTTTAATGACACATTATTTATTTTAGATATTTGACTCATATTTTAATGCTAGCATGTAAATTTTTTTTCAAATTATGAATAAGAATTTTACAGAAGGACTCTCATATGATATTTATGGAATTTATTTTTACTAATTATTTATAAATATATGTTGACATATTAAAATTATTAATTTAAATTTATCTTCCTATTCATTAGTTTTGGAATGTTAATTATAATTTTTGAAAGATTATATCTCACTATGATAATTTTGGATTATAATTATTTTTATTTAATTGATTTCATGGTTGTTTTGTAGATATTTGTATTCTTATTTTCAGAGAATGAGACACACAGATTTAATACTAATACTAATTCTATTATAAAAAATATTCAATGCTCCCTATTTAATGGGAAATTGTATAAATAAATAAATGATATTGTGTGACAAAATCCATATCTTCTGGCACACTCTCAACATTTAACTAATAATTCTATAACACCTACGATTAAGAATAGATAAATGGTTCCATCACACAAGAACGGGTGGTTCTAATTCATATATCCACATCAATTTATAAATCCTATATTCTTATGTATATATTAATTCTTCCCAATATTCTGAATTGATCATACATAGTATGGCTTATGCCTTTACATTTTATAATAATTTATTCATATAGTTCATGACTCCCATATTATAAAGTCATGATCTTCGGGTTGTGACTCTTCAATTCATTAGGGAAGGTTATACCTTCACCAAAAGGAACATGTTCTAAAAAATTATCAATAACCGTGTAATGTTGATTTCATATTGGTTAAAACAAGAAATTAAATTTTTTTTGTAATAGGATCTGATTTATCATAATAAAAATAGTCCTTAGTGTATAACATACCTCCCAAGTAGTAGTCGGGTGTGACGAGTATATGTAGGATCACATTGATTAAAAAATTTGATCGTCATAGATTCCAAAAACGTGCTATGTAGAAATTCATCAAAGATACTTGGAATTTGAGTGAGAGATAAATTCTTTATTCATATATCCCCATGTAAGAGGGTCTTGAGGTTTGAGATGAATAGAAAGATATAAGTTAGATACATTTTCCAAATTTACATTTTTGATAACATTATATTTTTGTACTACCAATTTTCAATCGTACTAAACATGTCTCAGATATATGATTTTTTCCTCATATCCCTTTTGAATATATGAATACCTTATCCTTGAGATATTGTAAATCCAATAATCATATAGATTGATCATTATTACTATTATGATAAATAAATGGTGAAGGTGTTAGACTAAAAAGATAAATTTATTAGAAAAAATACAACTCACCTAGTCAAAGTGCTATGGAAAAACCACAGGTATAAATCTGTCACATGGGAACATTAAGATATAGTGAAAAAGATGTACCTAATGTTTTGGAATTATGATGATGAATACAGAAGAGAGCGTGAATTGTGAAATTTTAAAAATATTCAAAAAACAAAATTACCCTCTTTAAATGAATGAAACATGTCATTCTCTCTAAAATATGAAGAATCAATGAAAAATAAATAAATGAACGAATAGTATATGATTATAACACCCAGAAATAATAAATGGAGAACATTTTTTAATAGAATGTGTGACATAAAACCCCATGATTATAAGAAAATATAACACCCTAGAATTAATGAAATATTTAATAAATATCATAAATATATTTCATTAAATGAAATTTTTGAGTATATCGTTAATTACATGAAACAATCAGTTTCTTTGATAGTTTGTGTTACATTCATGACCGAGTCTAAATAAACAACAATACAATATACATATTATTATTTTAAATGATTGTTTTTTTCTAACTTTTGTAAAATAGGGGATGAATATAAATAAATAAATTAGGAAAATATATATTCTATACATGAATAATAGATATATATTAAATGTAAATAAAATAATAATAATTTAAAATAAAAAGAATCATTTTCTAAAAAATAGTATTTTTTTCTAAATGAAAGTTTAATATCGATTATTAGAAATAATTTGAAATTTATTTTTTACTAATATTATAAAATATATATGATCTTTTTGTAAATAGTAATTTCAAAATTATTTTAGTGGGTCCTTTTATGTTTTTTCTAAAAAGATTCATTTTTTATAAATAGTGAAAATACTGAATTTTAATTGAAAAATGGTTTCTTATTTAAATAATTTATAATTTAAAACTATACATTGAATTGGTTTTAAAGAAAAATTAGTTCAATTATACATTTAATTATCCAAATTAGGTAATAAGTTTCAATTTCATATTAAATTATCATATGAAAATAGTATAATCTTTTATACCTTTTCACTTCAAAACATCGCTTTATTATCAAGTTTTTTGGATTGATTTTAAATTAATATTTATTAATTAAATGAATGTAATTTGGAAAAATTTATTCCATGTTTTGAATTAGAAAAATTTATAACATAACTTATGTTGAAATTAATATTTGACCAAAATACATAGTGAATATTGCAAAAATTAATTTCCACGATAAAGGTAAAAGTTGATTTACAGGAGGGTTAAATGAGATCGAAAAGTATGAAAAAGAATTAAACTATTATCTAAATATCATTTAATGATTTAATTTAGACATTGGTAATGAAATTTTATGAAATATTTCAATTATTTGAAACTTTCATTTAAATATGACCCATATATTAAGTTAACTAATGAAAAATATAGAAAAATATACCTTTACATCTTTTAATAGGTATAATTATTTGGGATATTGAACAAAAAAACATTGGTTCTATCATACATATTATTTTGAAATATAATTGGTTTTTGTAAAAATAATTTTGAATGAATCTTTAAATATGAATTATTTATATTAAATACATATGAAATTCTAAAATAGTAATTATTTAGTCAATAATAATATAAAATAAAGGATACTAAAAATATTAAAGGTGAAGTAAACTAAATGAATTATTTTTTCCAATGTTTTTGTTGATGACTATATCATTTTAATAAGTTCAGAAATTGATAAAAATAAATTCCATCATTTTAATTAAATTTAGTACACAAATAAATAATGTTAAAATTGACATTAATGCTATTTTATGATAAATTTTATTTTATAAAATGATTTAAAACTCTTAAAAATCAAATATGCTCTCATGTAATTTTTAATGAATAATAAATATTAATTATGTTATATTTATGGAATAATTGTTCATTTATAATGACTATAGTAAAACCTAAATAGAAAAAACCCAGTTATCATGGTTATCGTTAAAGCGGTGTTTTTGCATGTTACATGCACTTGTGTTAAAGTTATCCTCCAACAAAAGTATAATTTTTATTTTATAAAATTGATATCATATGTAGAGTTTTTGAGTCATAATTATATAATGATTCTCACATTAATTTTCTATTAATGGATAAATTATAATTTTGAGAAATCTAATTATCCTAGAGAAAACCCAAATTGGTAACAAAAAGGAAACATGGAGGTTAGGAAAATAAATGTTTTAATGAAGTGTTTTATTGTCTTTGGGAAGGGTGGTTCGACTATATCATCCTTATAAACTATTAACTATAATTCTTCAATCAACATGAGGTAAGGGATACCTCCCAATAGTGAATACCTTTGAGTATTTTCAAAAAATGCCACTCATCCTCAAATATAAAAGGGTAGTCACTCTCCCCCATTTTTCACACATTCAAACCACATTGGTTCTATCAATACCTTAAAAAATAACTTTAAAAAATCCCGCCCTTAATCCTAGAGGAGTTATTTTTGGAAAAAATATAACATTTGAAATATTTAGTGAAAGCCTAAAAAGAACACCTGAAGGAGAGTAATGTTCTTCAATAAGAGTCTTTATTTTATTCCTTCTTCCCTCCTTAAATTATTTTTAAAACCTGATGATAAAATAAACTCCATTTATTCTATATTAGGGAATATTTTATAACAATTTAATTTCATGAAATAATCTCCACTTCTATAAAATGGGTTACGAAATCATTATTCTTGTGTACTGTAGACTCCCACCCCAGAAACAAATGTAATTACTTTTCCAATTTCCACCACTCAAGGATATGTATGATGATGGATATAAATTAAATAAATGATATTTATAACATAATTATACCTCTAGAGTCACTATATCATATTTATATTTTCCCTTACATTATTTAACAGTTTTGATATTGTCTCTCATGTGTACGTATGACAACCGTCTGAACAAGCGATGTGATCTATTTTCACTAACGCTTCACATGGAAGGTGATGTGGATAAATATAATGTTTATATGTGATAAAAATGAAAAATTTATGTTATTATTGTAATATTTATATTTATATAAAAAATATATATATTTATATCTCATTTTCTTCATTCCTTTTCACTCATGTAAATATTATAACATTGTTAGTCAATGAGTAGACTACCACCTTAACGAAGTGATGTGACTCTATTTTCATCACCAAGACACATGGATGATATATATAAGTATATAATATGTGATATGTGATATTTTTATCATTATATAATTGTAAAATATTACTTACATTAATTCAATAATTATCATTGAAAAATTGAAGCGTTACCCATGTGTATATATGGAATACTATCTAATTTATCATAACATACATTATTTTTCAAAAAAATCATTAATGATTTGTATTAAAAGTATTATTGATGTAAAAATATAATAATTGTGTGTTAATTCATATTCTAGATAAGATAAAACAATATAATATGTGCAATAAATGGATCTCTCACGATGAAATATTCATGAAAAAACAAGGCAATTAAATTCCAAAACATTGAAAATAATGAAATATTACAGCTGAATGGGCAAAAAGATATCATAAAAATGATAATATATGATAATATAAATATGAATAGGGTTCTGGTATAAGTTAATAACATGTCTAAAATCAATATACAGGAGTTTAATGAGTGTACATAAAAATGAAGCCTACAGTAAGGGATTACATAACTCAATTTCCACCCACTGGGTTAAACAAATAGTTCATTGATTATGTCATGATATGATTATGGATGTAATGGATTTTTATTATCTAATTTTTTATTTTATCTTTTTGTTTCTGGATATACAGTTGATATACAAGATTGATTCATTTATTAATTCTCACTTCATGGTTAGGATCATTTTCATGGTTTATTTAACCATCTCACTATAGTTGAGATTGTTTATTCTTGGATATCAGTTGAAGGAAAATACAGGATAATTTTTTAATAATAAATTTAATTTTATTACCATATGGTTATTAATGAATGATTTCAACTAATATTATTGTTTTCCTACTCTATGTTAAAAAAGATGTTTCAGAAATTATTTTCTTGAAAATCCAACATTATTTCTATATTAAATCCAAAATAAATTTTCCTCCAAAACCAAGTTTTATAGAAATTTTTTAAAAAATATTTTTTATAAATTATTTAAAAATTATTTATTTAATTAATTTCACCCATTTTTTACTCTTTAATTTTATTTCGAAATGGATCTTATGTTGCTTTCAAATGTTGCTTGTTTGTATTTTATAGAAAATTCAGAGGAATATTTGTTCTTAACATGTATGACATGAATTGAATTTTCGTCCATTATGACAACTCAAATGTTTTAAAAATTCATTTATATGTTTTAATGGTTATTTCAAAAGAAAATAGTTTCAAATTTTTTTCGGAAATTTT
Organism: Viscum album; assembly: GCA_963277665.1. Classification (NCBI taxonomy): domain Eukaryota; kingdom Viridiplantae; phylum Streptophyta; class Magnoliopsida; order Santalales; family Viscaceae; genus Viscum; species Viscum album. The sequence goes on from OY728127.1 coordinate 254,757,033, forward strand.
ATTTTTAAAAATTTATTTTCCAAATGATTTTCAAACTGAAAATGATATTTTTCCCAATAACATTTTTAAATCAATTTTAATGGTAATTATATTAATTAATAAAAAAACATTAATTTATACTAAAATGGGTATACATTGTGTTGATTCCATAATAATTATTAACATGGATGGATTGTAATAATTTTTACTTATTAATGTATTGACATTCACTTCTTTTATTCATTTTTATAGTCAATAACTTTACCATGAAATGTTCACATTCATGTAATCATTAGACATTACATTTTCCAAAAATATCACTATTATTAATGATGTATATACTTATTCTTATACCATATCACATTTATACAAACTATGTTTTAATGTTGAAGTTATTTGATTGATGGGGGAAATATTGATAAATCCATATCCATTACTCTATATGTATACTTGGTGATAAGGAATGTTTTTCATGAATTTAATTGATTTATTGATTTATTACGAATGATGTTGGAAAGTATGACATAGGTTTGGAATTGGTTATAGAAAACCCCTCGATGCATTGGTAGTCTCATGAGACAAATCTGTTGTCTACAGACACTTTTCATTTGTATCCAAGTAGTATTAAAAAATATATAGGAAAGATCATGATAGTAAGTGTGTTGTGAATGTTTTGGGAAAAAATATTATGGGTTTTTACACATCACTTAGTAAACCATAGTGAGGATAGATCATTATTTTAAAGGTATCATGAGGCCAGGAAATGTGATGTCTAATAATTAAGCATTGAATTTATTAAAAATTTAGTTATTATTATGGATGATATTTTCTCTGTGTCAGAATATATAGTTTAATTTCATTCTCAAATTATGAATTAAATGACAAGTGTTTTAAGTTATTTACCTTTCTATATTGATTCTTCCTTATCATAACATGATAGTCTTGTTATATAATGAAATGTGTGTTTAGTTGTTTACCATTATTTATTGATTATACAAATTGATTAATGATAGATTTTTACGAATGGAACTATTACTAAGAAGTTGATATTTCCCTTATTTCCCCACTTTCATATGAATCGATGATGTTTATTATGGATGATATAAATAGAAATTATAGAGAGAATAATTATATTTTCTAAAGAAGTTTTTTATTATAATGTGTGTATTCAAATGTAATTCATGTCTCATGTATGTATCTAGACTACTAAGAGTAATAAAATATTTGGTCCATCAGATAGATATTCCTTATATATTATACCAATGTGATTTTAGCATGAATGGGATTCGATCTACTGGGTTTGGGGTATCTAAAACGATGTTGTATAGTTGTTAAGGGTTCTTAAATCCCCTAGTCCACTCCACCAATGATTTTTTTATGATATTGGTAATTTTAACTAAGAATTTTATTTTCCTGGGGAACTCTATCATTGAGTTAAGGGAGTTGAAACATTACAATAAGAATTTTACATGGACTTTAGGTTCTATTATATAGAACTCTAAATACGAATCTTGGTACGAGAATATGACACTCAACCATTACTAAGTATGATTAGATCACACATCATAAGAAAGATATCAGATGTTGAATATTGAAACTTCTTTGGAATAGAGTTTCAGCAACAACTGAAAGATGTGGATGATCTTCAAAAACACATAGTAGAAAATAAATTCATGAATTTCATGTAGGTTTATTCTTCATTTAATATAATTTAATAAAATATACTGAGTCATGTGGGCTATATTTTTTATTCTCACCATGATAAAATAATGATGTACATATAAATTATTTCTCTTATTCAGATATTCTGAAAAAAAATGAAACTTTTGTATAAAAAAATTTTCAGAAGCATTTTTACATGCTTCTCCTCTAAATTATCTTAAAAACCAACTTTATTTCTGAAAAAAATTCAAAATAAACCACGTCAAATAAATTTTAATTATACTAAAATTTACACATCATTTTTGAATGATCCTCCCAAATAGATTCAAATACCCATTTTAATATTACTTTAATATTATTGAAACAAATCCAAAAAACTTGCAACCCTATCATTATGAAATTTCAATCATTTTAATTTAAATAACTTATTGTCCTCTATCTTCTTAAAAAATGTTATATTAGAATTAACCAATAATATTTTGATTTAAATAACACAAAAAATCATACCAAATAGTTCAATAAATATAATTTAAATTTTGGATGAGTTATTCAACTGATAAAGAAATAAAAATAATCTATATTAAAAAGGAAGCTTCATTAAATACCCACAATATGAAAAAATAGATCATCATAATATGCTATATTTCTATTTCCAACACTCTATTATTATTTGAATCAGTATCGTAGTCTAATATCCACCTGATATATAATCATTATTAACTCTAAATATATTACTGTAGGAACAAATATGGATAATTATTTAAATGGGATTATCTAAATTTGGTATGTTTAAAGTAGTATAAAACATATTTTTTGACCATCAAAACAATTTTTACCATTCCATGTAAATAAAAAGATCACAATAATTGCCTTTGTGTTCCATAAAAAAATTATTCAATACATTAAGATATTTTAGTTGCATGTAAATATTGGAAAATATAATCAATCAAATAAAATATACTGTTGATTCCTTGAAATGTTGTAGTAGCTTCAGTGAATTTTTAGAGCAGTATATAGATCATTTTAGATAGAATCATAAGTAAACAAATTTTGATAAATATATTGTCCATCTAACATGGAATTTTGTGCATTAATTTGAGATATGTACCTTGATATATGATCAAATTATATAGGTGAAATTTAACTAATAAACTGAAATGTCACTGAACAACATAAAATATATTTGAATAATTTTTCTAATTTAAAAAAGTAATTTATATTTCAACATAAAAATTTAAAATGAAGCTAATATTATTATCCATACAACCTAATAAAAAACATAACATTCCAATTAATTAATATTGAGATATAAAATTAACACATAGACTAATAAATTGGAAATCACTAAAAAAACATATAAGTTAACAAAATGGTTGTGTAAAGTTATTATGTAAATAAAAAAGAGAATGGAATGGGGAGAGTAAAAAATCTCTCAATTATTCATTATTACAAAAACCAAACTCTCTAGAAACTTTTATCACATATTTATTAAGTATAGATAATATTTAAAATTATAAAAACATTTTCTCTCATTTTTCAAAAGAAACAAATATGTGATAATGGAAAACACATGTAAAATAGGTTTTCCAAACAAGTGTCAATATAAAATCTACCATAATTAATGCTTCCATAAAAAGGAAAAACATTACACTCAATGATCCATGAAAAGATTTAAAATACTATTCAATTAAAAATGTTTGAAATGAATTAAAATATTTATCTAAAAAAGAAAATTCGTGCAACAATAGTAAAAAATTACTAAACTCCTACTAAAAACCTAAATTAACTCCCCTTGGGACAAAGCATAAATATTTATGATATTAAATGAAGAAAGTATTTTCAATGAACTTTAATTAATTGATTTTCAAGGACTTTTTAATAAATTATTTTCCCAAAATTTAATATAAAGTATCTTTAAAATATTATTTAAATTTTTTCAGATAATTTTATATAATATTGTTTCAAATAAATTTTTATAAATTATATTTAAATATTTTCAATTAAATTTTTGTAAGAAATAAAAACTATTTTCAATAAATTTTAAAATAAATATTTTGTCTCCTTTCATTTATTAAAAAAATATTTTTGCTAATAATATAAAAATATATCATATATAATAATAGAACTATTTATCTCATGCATATAATTTAAATACTAAGACAATAAACATATTCTTACAATTAAAATAATTTCTTAATAAATTCCAACATAAAATTTAATAGAGCATGCATGATGGTCATAGGTTAAAAACATATACAAATATTCACATAAAATAATATAGTGAGAAAATAATTTAATAGATCAAGCATAATAATAATCAAATATAGAGGAATAAAATATATCACATTTAAAATCTCTTGTTAGTTAACAGAAAATTGTGATTGTATTTAAATAAAATATTAAATGTCCAATGAATGAATTTCAGGATTTTTACAGTTATATATTTAAGAATAATTCTTTTAAAATAATGAACCACTTCATAGTTTGTCAATATTTGTAAAATAATAATTGTTTTCATGAAAATAAATAACTTGATTTTTAATAATCTACATAATTATAGATTAATTATATTACAGTGGTTAAAACCAAAAAAATAAAAAATATAAGTGTCTTTTAGTACCCATATTATTTTGGGTCTAGTGGTGTTAGAAACTAAAGACATAGGCACTAGAATCAATTTATGTTGAGTAAAAATTTGAAATTTAGATTCAGATAAAGATTTTGAATATCTGACATGATTAACACACATAAAAATAGTGGATTTTTAAAATATTTTTCATTAGAATTATTTTTACCAATACCATACAAAAACATTTATTAGTAGATTTTCATTTACTTTTGAAATCCAAAAATTATTCCGATTTAATTTAGTAATTTATCTATTACTTCAAATACAAACCATGCATTTATTAAATTTAATATTTTCAAGAACTTCATTTAGATAATTATTTCCCTTTTTATGAATACTAAAAAGTAGTTTTAAAAAATAAAATTCTTCTAATAATTTCTAAATTTTATTTTCAAGAAAATAATAATACTTTTTGAGTGAATTATATCTTAAATATGAAATCTGGTTAACCAACCACTCATTTTTAAAAGAAATATGATCAAAATAATTTCTATGATTCTTATGATCATCATTTAAGGATTAATATTTATCTCTATGTATAAAAAAATATTCATTACGGTCACTATGATAAATACACACATAATTATAACTATTAGTGTAAGATGATTTTACATAATCCTTATTAGTCATAAGACATATATTTACCCTTTTATTTTTATTCTTATCGTAAGAGTTTGAATCTTTAGATATAACTTCTTTAGACTTTATGGATTTGTAGAATTTTATTTTATAACAATCATTCATTTGAGGTTTACGAAATGACCATTCATGTCTTAAAAGAATTTTCTTCTTTTATATTCGTATAATCTTAAAAAATTCTTATTAATCTTCTTAAAATTATCATTTATCCTTGTATATAGCCTGATTTTTTTAGAAATATATGATAACACATCACCTAAACCCTAATGAATAGAATATGAATTAAAAAATTCAACCATTTAAATATTTAGTGCATTATTTTCCATTTTGATAGAAATATGATTTTCTATTTCATCTTATAAATCATATTTTTAAATCATCACGGTTCTAATAAATTTTTTTAATCTTTAATTTTTTATGTGGATTATCATATAAAAGAAGAAATTTTATTCCAATTATATTGTAAAAATCAAAGTAATATTAATGCCTGATCTGGTTATAAAATTGGATTTTCCATGACAACAACATCATTGAAAAATTATGCTGGTATACCATCCAGTTTAGTAATTCAATCATCATCTTAAATCCAACATACATCTAATTTATGTTATGAAGTATGGTTCTTTTCTTTTCATGTCATGAAACATACCAGTGGGGCCTGTCCCATGACTCCCCATTCTACCCACAAATATGATAGGGGAAACTGACTATCATTGAGTAGGAATATCACAATCATGGGAGGTGTTAATCTACGTACCATTACACACACAGACACACATCTCTAAGTCTATATAATGATGATATTTAAAAACAAGTGAACAAGCATTCGTGAAAAAAATAAAAATATCCAAACCATAGTATTATAAGAAGTATATAAAAGTTAATAGGACAAAGTAAAAACCCACCACCAAGATTCTAAAGACAAGTCCAACATGAAATTAAATATTGGGCACTACTATAAAAAATACATAAGAATATACCTCAGTATTTCCGGCCTCACCAAGCACCGTCGGGGCCTTGTATATCTAAAACTATTTTAAAAGGATGATCATAAGAAAAAGATACGACACATGCATTCAAATACAATACATTGGTGATTATAAAAATCCTCATTAGGAAACCCCAAAACCAAAAATATTACAAAAAGGAAATATAGTTACCTCTATACAAGTATATTTCTATAAAACATATAACAATAATATCCTGGTATATTCAAAAAATACACATAGTATAAAGTTAATTCACAACTATAGTATGTGATCGTAGGATTCTATATTGTAGTTTCCTTATATAACTTATCTAGGAGAACACACTCTCGAGTCTTACAACACTTATGATGTCTATCAGAGTTGTGATTCTCTTCAGGTCTCTCCAATAGAAGTACATGTTGAATATCTAAGAGATATGATACACAAATGTGGATCAATCCAAAGTCCATGGGGTATACCAAAATCTCAATCTAGATTAACCTTCTTGGTAGAGGATCAACGCCCACGTAGTGTTATCCATGACAATACAAAAAACTCCACCCAGTGAATGATGATGAATAGTGTATCTCACTCTGGACCTCACAGAAAGATTCAAATAACTCTATACAATATGTCCTGATAAAGATATCATTGTCTTAGAATTAAGATCTGATTCCATACTAACCCTTGGGGAATTTATAAGGAGAATGAAACAAAACTAAACTTGTATAGGATATAGAGGAAAAAATATCCAACCCTTCATTTAAGGAGTACACAACGTGTCGTAGGGTTATACACTATATCGCTTGAACTTGTGTCCTAACCATTTAAATGACCCAATACTAATTTCATGTATATTCCCATGTATAATTACACGGAATGTAGGCTACATATGTACGGTACCCATGAGCCAGTACATATCTTGTCTTTTGTCCATGGGTCCATGCTATGTCCCTATGGGGGAGAACAAAACATGCTCTAAACCGTATACTCCAACCCATTTCTATGTTCCAACAAGGTACATGTGGAACCACTGGGGAGATACATCATTCCCGGTGATAGGGTTCACACACTATGTTATACTTAACTATATCATGAAACCCTAGCCTATGCACATGGGTGTCCATATAGAATGTGGATCCACATTACATGCCGTTTATAACCTATTTTTTCTAATTCTAGACATGGTTACCATATGGTCATACATTTTTCAAATATTCAATTTGAAAACCAGATCATAGAAAAATAATTATTCAATCCATGAAGAGACCATCCATCAGAAAACAACAAGATCCACCCATTTGATTCATTTATAAAATCGGCCTCATTCTTCATTCATTGTTTTACAATGCACAATGATATATTTATTAGTATATTTCAAACCATATTAAAAATGAAGAATGACCTCGATGAAAAAATAATCATGGGAGAAAAGATCAATAACAATCAAGAGTAACAAAACTCATTCAATGTTCATGTCAACATCGTTTCATTTCTATTATAATTAAAATTAAGAATCAACAGTCACAAGTAAAATTTCCCTAAAGAATTCCATAAAATATCCCATAACACACATTATTTGAAAATAAATCCATTCATTAATTGATTTTTAATCATTGTATACATTAATAATGGGTAAAAAAACCAAATAAAACAAACATCCAGTTTATATTAAGATCAATTGCTGATGAAGAATGAAGCAATGTTTTAGTCATTGGTGACATGCTTCTATTACATTAAACAGTTATCATAAATCCATCACTCGATAATTGTTCATTTATGAGAGATCCCCCAATTCCCTCTCTAATTCCTCTAAAATGGTTCCAAGGTTATGCAGATAACCCTATGATTTCATCATAACACTCTACATAAAGACTCATTTGACTTTGCATCAACAAAATTAAAATAAAATAAAATAATTTATTATATTATTCATTTTATGCCATGGATGATTTTTTCACAAACCACCCAGACTGACTAGGTTTATGTCATGCCTAGGGTAATGCTCACATTATAGACATAATGGTGCCCTAGGATTTTAGATACAAGTATCCATTAAAAATTCATTCAATTTTTTTTCAAGAAAACTACACTTCTGTGAAATTTAATATATCTAATATATTTAAAACATTTAGTTAGGGAACACAAGGTCTTTAAATCAAATGTTCTCTCAGTTCCTAGTCAACGATTCCAATTTTCATATTATAATAATGATTAAGAAGACACGAGTGGATGGGTGAATTCTATCCAATTAAAAACCATGCGAAAAAATCATCAAACATGGAATGAAATGATCTTATACTTCTATCATATGTATGCGTATGAATTGGAAAATAAATAAGTAATCTAACATAAAACTACATAGTATTGTGCTTTTAGGTATAGAAACCCCTTATTATAGTCTATCAATTCATTCTTTTTTACATGATGTGATTTAAATTAAGTATGTCCTTTTCCACGTGTCCTTGTACAACTGAGTATAGGCAGTTGAAACATGATACTAGGTTTTTTAAAAAGTCTTCTGGTTCAGTTACATGGAATATGAAAATCAACTGATTAGTATGAGAAGATGACACTCAATCATGACTAAGTATAAGAAATTGATACTTTAGTATAAATACTGTAACACCCCGACCCATCTAGACTAAAGCCGATGCATTACATGTTATATTGGCATGGTTATAAGGAATGAAAATCCTGATGGAATGATAATTTTAGTAGTCTTGAAGAAACTAGATACATAAAAGTAACTCAAATTACATTAGATAAGGTTACAAAATACAATATATAACAAAAACTAAAAACTGCATCCATAGGCACTCAATAAATGATCTCCTCTTCATCACCAGTTGAAGGTAGATAATGAAAGGGGTGAGATAAAATGCTCAGTAAGGGTTACAAATAGTAGAATCATGAATCAATAATATCAGAATTGTAAACAATTTTACATAATCAACATGACATGATGAAAAAACGAAAAACTCACGCCATAAATAAGGTGAGAAATAAGCTGCATCCATTGATTTTTTCATATTGAAAACCTCATGGATAGTAATAAATGACAATGAATAAAGAGAATGATTATTAATTGGACCTCATGTATCTGGAACATGAAACCATAATACCATAGAAATAGTATAGTTCTTGTGCATAGAAACCCATCAGATTTTTGGAAACAAACTCAAAGGGTCTGACGCCAAACTGATCTGTCTCATGAGACCTGCCAATGCGTCGAGGGGCTATAGAGGGCCCCACCCACCACTTTGTGTCCAATGAATTATTTATACATTTCTTCAATACCAGATCAATATGCCTTTTCAATATCCATATAGAGTATAGTATACAGATTCATCAATATTTCCAAAATTAAAATAACTTTTAAAAAAAACTCTGTATGTAAAATGTTATACGGTTTATAAAAAACATATCCCTGACATGAGATTATGGATATTAAATATAAATATAATTTAAAATTAAAAGTGATCTCAAATGGGCAGTTGGTACACCACATAATAATTATTAGATTTGCAATACAATGTTAGTCACAACGAAAAGGTGGTTGAGACAAAGTCCCTTATCACAATATAATCAGTCTAATCATATGAACATAACATAATGAAAATAAAATTAATCATTTAATAAAATTAATATAAATAGAATCATGATATTATTTATCAAATATCCGTACAAGTATACCACATACAAGAAATAAGTGGCGAACAATGAAAATCTCATAGAAATGAAAGTGAGATGAGAAACCCCTTAACTTGTCCTCGAGTTTATTCTACGTTAGTTTTAAGGACCTGAATAATAAAATTTAGCTTTACTAAATAATAACTACAGAACCTCATATACATTTAATTGATTTATTATTACCTTATCAGGTTCATTCATGGCCCTTTTATGGGTTTAAGAAGTTCAATTTTCTTGTTTTGGAAGCATTTTCTTCCTTGGTTTTCATGATTTGTTAACATGTTTTCATGAATGGAAGTTCATTTGAAATGTGGTTAAACATCCATAATTTTTAATATATATTATTAATTACATTAAGGAGATATAAATTATATTATAATGATTTTGGGTTATATACCATGATGATGATTCATTAGATAAAAGTTTATCATAAATATTCGTATTTACTTGGCAGTTTTGTTCATAATGATCATGTTTTGTATTATTATTTTATATTATGAGTGTTTAAGGATTAAAGAACATTACTGAGATTAAATAAATATATTCATATCTAGTTTAACCATTAAAATGGTTTCATGACCAATAATGAAGGAGAAATTGATGAACGAAACACCATCGTCCACAAAGGTTATAATTTGGAACCTCATGGATGTTGATTTCGTTTATAAAAATAAAAGGGAGGGAGTACAAATATTGATTATGGTTATTCCATTCAAATTATGTAACTAAATTATATATATGATACTGGAGTTCATAATGGTCATTTTGCAGAGGAGGTGAGGAGATAAATAGAAACGAGATGAACATGAAAATAAAAGAAAAGGTGAGATATCCCTTATGAAAATTCGGCAGCCTAACGACGTCGCTTAAAATATCATAAAATGAAATGATAAGAGAAAAAGGGTATCTCATCATATTAAAATAAAAATTATAGTAATAATAACACATAAAAAACCCCCATCATATGAGACTGGAAAAATCAAATAGATAACATAAAAGGAGTGTCGACTAAAAGAATAGAATGAAGAATTCCCAAACCTGGTAGAGTAACTCCAAGATCTTGAACGATGGGACCTTGGGGGCTTAATGACACCTTTGGAGGACTTCTATAGAGGTAAAACCAACAGATATTCTAGGATGAGGGATTTTTAATGAATGAAAATGAATGGATGATTGGGTATTTATAGAAAAATAGAGGTAGTTTTTTAATAATTTCGAAGGGACACCTTGTTAGTGGTTTTTGCCAAACCATGGGCTTGTCCGTTGTACTTTCCCATGGTTTGAGCCAATTGTGACACCTGATGTCATAATTTATGGTACACAAGTCGACCATACTTTTATATTCAATTATTATGTCATTATGATGTCATTAAATTACCGAAAACTCAAAACAGTCTTTTTACTATTCAAAAAAAATCTTGTATTTTATAAAAATACCAATAATTAAACCTAACCATTTTTCAACCTGTAGAATTCAAAAATTAAATCCATTTTTAGAAAATAATTTTTATATATTTTCATATAAATTTTTAAATAAAATCATTATTAATTTAATAAATAACAATTTTAAAGCTATAATTAGTTTTATATCATATTGGAAAATTAATTAAGATCTCATTATCTTGTTGCCTTAAGAAAATAAAATATCATCATTATTTACTATTAATAAGGGTCATATTACTATTCATATTACTATTCGTGAGGGTATGTTACTATTCATCAGAAAAATCAAGTTGGTTCTATCAGACTCCAAATGACTTACTTGTCACAACTCTAGATGACTGTTTTTCGAAATCCAAAACCTAGAAGTGGAATATTTAGGATTAATGGATAGTTTATAACTTTCTCCTATAATGTTTTGATTCAAAAAATACATAGTGCTTCATGCAATATCAACTATCTAATGAATATAAAGTCTTTAAAAGGATCATACTATAAAATGTTTGGGGTGTTATTTAATAACCTCCTTCGGAAATTTCGTCCTTGAAAGATTATGTATAATTCCACCAAAAAGATGTGGATGGTTCATCTTCATAACATTCTCAGGTTCCCATGTTACTTTCTCAATATTCAGGTTTTTTAAAAGAACCTTTTCTAGATGAGTCCTCCAATTTCTCAATACCATCTCCCTTGTGTCAAGAATCCCGATAGGCTTTTCACAGTATGATAAATTAGGTTCCAGTTCTATTTATTCATAGGTGATTACATGCATTGGGTATGGAATGTACTTTTTTCAACAATGACACATGGAAAACATCATGGACTTTGGAGCGACTTGGTGGCATTTATTATAGGTAGGCTACAGCTCCGATTCCTTCCAGAATTTCAAATGGTCTGATGTACTTGGGGCTCAGTTTCCCTTTCTGAATGAACCTTAAGACACCCTTCCATGAAGATACATTCCGAAATACATTCTCTCCAACTCGGAATTCCAAATCCTTCCCCTGGTTGTCACCATAACTCTTCTACCTAATTTGGGCTGCTTTAATATGGGTTTGGATTGTCTTCACCTTTTTCATGGTCTCTACAATAAGTCCCGGGCCTATAAGTTTCCTCTCACCAACTTCGTCCCAACAAGTTGGAGTTCGACATCTCTTTATATATAATGCTACATATGGATCCATTTTTAATACTAGAATGGAAACTATTTTTGTATGAAAATTCCACCAAAGTCATGTATTTATCCCACATACCTTGGATTTTAAGAGAGCATGACCTCAGATTATCTTCTAGTGTTTGAATATCAATTTTAGACTGTCTGTCAGTTTGGGGTTGATAAGCAGTACTCATTTGAAGCTCAGTATTCAATCCCTTCTGGAGACTTTTTCCAGAATATTGATGTAAATCGGGGACCTCAATCAAATAAAATTGATAGAGGTTCACCATAATGTCTTACAACTTCATTAATAAACAATCTTTCCAGGAACTCCCAAGTGGTGAATTCTCTCTTATAGGAAAGAAATGTCCTGATTTTATGAGACAATCAACAATTACCCATTTTGCATCATTATTTCTAGTTGTCCTTGGTATTCCAGTGATAAAATACATCGTAATGTTATCCCACTTCCACATAGAAATAGGTAGAGGTTGCATCACTCCTTTGGGATGTTGTCTCCCTACCTTCACTTGTTGACAAACTGGACACCTTGAAACATAGTCAGTAATTTCCCGCCTCATATTATCCCACTAGAAATATTCTTTATTTTCTCTATACATTTTTGTGCTACCTTGGGGTATAGAGAAATTTGAGCTATGATAATCATCTAATAGTTCCCTTTTTTTCTCAGGTACTTATAGAACACATATTGTCTTCCCAAATTTTAGAACTCCCTCTTCATACATGAAGTCGGCCAGTCTCCCATCCTTGACAGTTTTATTTTCTTGTGCATATTCTCATAATCAGATAGAGAGATTTTTATCTTCTCTAATAAAGATGGTTTAGCAATCATTTGAAAGAGAAAAGTTGTTTCTCCTTCATTAACAATTCCCATATCCATCTTTAATAGATCTAAAAATATAGGATCTCTCTCAATCCTCATTTGAGTCATAAGACCATGGTCCTTCCTAATTAAGGCATCTACCACCTTATTTGCCTTTCTTGGGTGGTAGTGTGTTGAATAATCATAATCATTGAGTAACCCAATCCATCTTCTTTTCCTCATCTTGAGTTCTTTTTTGTGTGAAAATTTATTTCAAACTCGTGTGATATGTGTATATCTCCTAACACTCACCCTAAAGATAATGTCTCCATATCTTCGGAGCAAAGATTATAACTACTAACTCAAGATCATGTGTTGGATAGTTTTTCTCATGATTCTTCAACTGCCTTGATGCATAAGCAAAAACGTTATGAATTTACATAAGGATGAAACCCAGACCATTCATTGATGAATCACTATATATTACAAATCCATCACTTCCAAATGGAAGAGCCAAAATTGGATCATTGAACAATCTTCTCTTCAATTCTTCAAAGAATTTTCTACATTCTTTTGTCCAAACAAACTTAACTCCTTTACGTGTGAGTATGGTTAGTAGCATAGCTAGTTGGGAGAAATTCTGAACGAAACGCTTAGAGTAATCTACTAGGACAAGAAAACTACGTAGCTCGGTAAGGCTTGTAGGCATGGGACAATATTGGATTGCATATTTCTTCACAAGATCAACTAGTATTCCTTCCTTAGAGACAATATGAACTTGAAAAGAAACTGATTAGAGCCAGAATTCTCACTTTCTAAACTTCCCATATAATACATTTCTTCTAATAGTTTTCAGAATAATCCACAAGTGATCCTCATGGTATTCATTGTTTTTTGAGTATACTAGGATATCCTCGATGAATACCGCAACAATGTTATCAAGATATTCCTTGAAAACTATATTCCTTAAATCCATAAACATAGATGGTGCATTTGTCAGTCCAAAAGGCATCACTGTAAACTCGTAATGCCAATACCTGGTTTGAAATGCTATCTTCAGAATATCTTCCATCCTCACACATAGTAGATGATATTTTGAATGATGTTCAATCATTGAAAAGTATTGAGCACAATGAATTTTATCAAATAAATCATCAATCTGTAGAATATGATACTTATTCTTTATTGTAATGACATTGATTTCCCTATAATCAATGCATAGCCTAATGGATCTATCGTTCTTTTTGACAAACAAGTTTGGGGCACCCCATGGAAAAACACTAGGTCGAATAAATCTTTTTTTTAATAAACTCCTCTAGTTGTTTCTTTAGCTCCAATAAATCCATAGTGGCCATTCTATTGGGGGTGTTTGATATAGTTCTTTCACCAGGAATTAAGTCAATGGAAAACTCAATTTCCCTCTTTAGAGGATGTCCATGTAAATCCTATGGAAATACATCAATGTATTATTTCACTATATGAACGTATTCAATTTGAATATTTCTTTCATCACACCTAGATATTGGGTTCTCTTCCTCTCCAAGAATTTCATTCAATGGAGCTACTGGGGGTGGATCCAGATACGAATTAGATGGCAAAGTCTCCATTATAAAGATAAGATATTCTACACCATTTTCAAAAAATGTAACTTCCTTTTTCTTGTAATAAATCTTCGCAACATAATTTTACATCCAATCCATACTAAGAATTATATCAAATTCAGTCATTGGTATTATGATAAGGATAGAAAATAAAGCACGTTTATGTGTCACAAGGGGGACCAGTCGAAATTCCTTTGTTGAAATGTTGCGTCCCCAAGGAGTTTTGAATGATAACTCCTTTGTTAAATTAAATTGTACATGTCTAATTTTCTTTGAAAACTTGGAAGATATAAATGAATGTGATGATCCAGAATCAAAAAAATTGTTGGCTAAGTTTTAGGAAACAATTAAAGTACCTACCAATACACCATTAGGAACTTCAACTTCTGCGGTTGTAATTGTATAAGCTCTCCCTTGTTCCCTAGGCTTTTTTTCTAAGGCATTTTTCCTTGGAGCTTAGGACACTCATTTTCATAATGTTCCATCTCTCTGCAATTTTAGCGTTGAACATCATCAAATTGTTTCTTCCACTTGAATTAATGGGATAGATGACCCTTTTCTCCACAGTTATATCAAACTCCCTTTCCTTTTAAGAATTTCCCGAGATGATTCTTTCCCTAATTTTCAAACAATAAGAATTTCTTCATTACCTTTTTCTTATTTGGTGCTTCACATTTCCATTGGTTATCAAATTAACTCTTCTTATCTTGATTTTATTGAACAATTTTTATCTAGAAAATCCCTTCTCTATTTTCAGGTCACTTGATACAACTTCATCATATGATGAAAATGTTTGAGAAGCCAGTGACCTTCGAAGATTTGACTTAAGTACTTCAATGAAAAGATTAATCTTTTCTGTCAAGTCATGTACGTAATCTATGACATACTTGGATAGCCTTGTTAAGGTAGACTCATACTCCGCAACACTGTTTTATTCCCTTTACTTTATGCCAAGGAATTTACTATTCATTTAAGTTCATTGCTCATGAGGGAAATATTTTTTGAAGAATATTTCCTTAAAAGTCCTACATTCCATATCTTCTTTTTTTTTATTCCTCTATGGTATTTTGAATCAAGTACCGCTATTGATTACTATCTCCCTTGAGACAATATACTACCAGAACTACCATTTAATTTTCAATGCATGTTAATGCCAGGAATATCTTTCAAGGGACATTATCCATTACTCAGTAACCACTGGATTATTAGTCCCACTAAATGATTTGTCCTTCTACCACTTAAAACAATTCAAAATAGGTGTTGAATGGTTATTTGTTACAACATGAGTAAGTTTTCCCAATATGGTCATGATCTGATCTTCTCCAACATTGAATGTGTTGATATGATCAGTGGGGAGATCCCTAAATTTCCCACAAGTATTGATTCCCCTTATTCAATTAGACACCATTTATAAATAATGGTACACAATAGATTAGGGTATAATCATAATGTATAATCCTAACATAACAAAATACTTTGCATAAATTGAGATCCTACGCATGGATAATCTCATAATTAGAAAAATGGTTTCTTTGGGGAATAATTTACTTTTTAATTCTTCATAATGTCTTGTAATGAAAATATGAGTTATCCTATGCATATCCCGTGGGAGTGTCATATCCAAGACTACAGTAATGCCCATTTTCGTGTATCAGGATACATATGTTCAAGCCAAAAACTCCTTTTCGGAGCTTTCACTCCTAGGTACATTTGTTCTAGAGCCACCTCTACCTACTCGTATCCATAAATGGATGTATTTGCTAGAAAGATTCATAGAATCTATTCCTTACCAAAATAACAGGATATTCTTGAATGTTTTTCCTCTAATACTACCTTAGGTCTTTGTTCCTTGCTATACATTTCATTCTCTAGTTTCCAAGTTTTCTACAAAAATTCCTCTCATACTAACTTTAACACCCCGACCCCTCTAGACCGGATATGGTGAATTAGTTTTTATATTGGCATGGTTATATGGAATGAAAATCATAAAGGAAAGAGTGTCTTAGTATTATTGAAGAAACTAGATACATAAATGTAACTCAAATTACATTGGAGAATGTTACAAAATATAATACATTACAAAAACCAAAAATTTTATCCACAGGAACTCAATAAATGATCTCCTCTTCATCACATGTTGAAGGAACAAAGTAAAACGGGTGAGCTAAAATGCTCAGTAAGGGTTAAAAATAGTGAAATCATTAATCAATAAAAACTAAATTGTAAACAATTTTACATAATCAAGATAGTATGTTGAATAAATTAAAAACTCACTCCATTAATAAACTGAGAATGAAATTCCATCTATAGATTTTGACATAGTGAAAACCTCATGGATAGTAATAAATGATAATGAATAAAGAGAAGGATTATTAATTTGAAATCATGTATCTTTCACATGAAACCATAATACCATATAAATGGTTTAGATTTGTGGGTAGAAACCCGTCTGATTTTTGGAAAAAAACTCGAAATGTTTGTTGCCAAACTGATTTTTCTCATGAGACCTACCGATGCATCGAGGGGATATAGAAAGCCCCAAACACAACTTTATGTCCAAATAATTATTTATACATTGATTTAATATAATACAAATATTACTTGTCAATATCTATATTGAGTAGAGTATACATATTCGTCAATATTTCCATAATTAAAATAACTTTCCAAATAAACACCGTATGTAAAATGGTATACGGTTTAGATAGAAAATATATCAATGACTTGGGATGATGGATATTTAATATAAATATAATTTCAAATGAAAATTTATCTCAAATTGGAATTACGTACACCACATAAGGATTATTAGGTGCATAATAAAAAGTTAGTCACAATGAAATGTTTGTTGAGACCAAATCCCTTACCACAATGTATTCAGTCGAATAATATGACCAGAACATAATGAAGATCAAATGAATCATTTAATAATATAAATATAAATATAATCCTGTTATTATATGTCAAATTTATGTACACATATACCACATAAAAGATATAAGTGGCAAACAATGAAAATCTCACAGAAATGAAAGTGAGATGAGAAACCCCTTACCTTGTGATCTAGTGTGTTCTTCATTTGTTTTAATGACATGAATAATAAAATTTATCGTCACTAATTAATAAATAAATAACCTCATATACATTTAATTTATTTATTATTACCTTATTAGGTTAGTTTATGTCCCTTTTTAGGGGTTTAAGAAGTTCAATTGTCTTGTTTTGGACGCATTTTCTTCCTTTGTTTTCATGATTCGTTTACTTGTTTTCATGAATGGAAGTTCATTTGAATTGTGTATAAACATACAGAATTGTTAATATATCTTATTATTGACATTAAGGAGATATAAATGATCTTATAATGATTTTAGGTTATTTACCATGATGATGATTCTTTAGTTAAATGTTTATAACAAATATTCGGATTAACTTGGCCATTTTGTTCATAATGAACTTGTTTTGTATTATTATTTTATATTATTAGTGTATAAGGATTCCAGAACATTAATAAGATGAAATGAATATATTATTATCTTGTTAAACCATTAAAATGGTTTCATGTCCAGTAATGATTGATAATGTGATGAACCAAACTTCGTAGTCCACAAAGGTTATAAATTGGAACCTCGTGGATGTTGATATCATTTATAAAACTAAAAGGGAGGGATTAAGAATATTGATGATGGTTCTTCCATTCACATGATGTAATTACATTATATAGATGATAATAGAGTTTATCATGGTCATTTGGATAGAGGTGTTGAGGATAGAATAAGAAGAGAGGTGAACTTGAAAATAAAATAAAATGTCAGAGATCACATATGAAAAGTCAACAGCCTAACAATGTCGCTTAAAATTTCATAAAATGAAATGATGAGATAAAAACGGTATCTCATTATATTGAAATCAAAAGGAGAGTTATAAGAACACATAAAATCAAACGCTGGCATATGATAAAATAAAAATCAAATAGAAAACATACAAGGAGTGTCGACTAAATGAAGAGAATGAAGGATTCCCTTACCCTGTAGTGTAACTCCAAGATCTTGACAGATGGGGCCTTAGGGAATTAAGGACACCTTTTTAAGACTCCAAGAGAGGAAAAACCACAATAGATTCTAGGGTGAGGTATTTTTAATGAATGAAAACGAATGGATGAGTGGGTATTTATAGAAAAATAGGGGTTGATTTTTAATAATTTCAAAGGGACACCTCATTAATGGTTTTTGCCAAACCATGGGCTTGCCCATGGTATTTTCCCTAGGGTTAAGATAATTGGGACACATCATGTCATAAGTTACTGTAAAGTAGTCTAACATACTTTTATATTCAATTATAACATCATTATGTTGTCATTAAACTACTGAAAACTCAAAACTGTATTTTTACTGTTCATGAAAAATTCAAGTATTTTAGAAAAATCCCAAAAACTCACCTGAACCATTTTTTGATGTGTAGAATTAAAAAATGAACTCCATTTTTAGATAATAATTTTTATGTGTTTTTAATTTAATTTTTAATTAAAATCATAATTAATTTGATAAATTACAATTGTAAAGGTATAATTAGTTTTATATCATATTGGAAAATTAACTAAGATCCCATCATCTTATTGCCTTAAGAAAATAAAATATTATCATTGTTTAATATTAATAGGGGTAATATTAATATTCATATTCCTATTAATAAGGGTATATTACTATTCGTCAAAACAATCATGTTGGTTCTATCAGAATCCAAATGACTTACTGGTCAAAACTTTAGATGACTGTTTTTTAAATTTCAAATGATAGAAGTGGAAAATTTATGTTTAACGAATAGCTTACACCTCTCTCCAATAAATTTTTGATTCATAGAAGACATAGTGCGTTAGGAAATATAGGCTATCTAATGAATAGAAAGTATTTAAGCGGAACATACCATAAAAGTTTTGGGGTTTTATAAAGATATGAGATGAAGAATGATGAAATAGTTTCATAACAATGTTCTAGTATCAATAGATAAATGTGGACGATCATTAATAAGTAATAAAAATTACTTCAATTTCAAAAATTCATATTCTTCTTTAAAAAATGTAAAATAAAATAGATAGATTCTTACATGCCTTATTTTTTTCCCCAATTTATGAATAAGTACGCACATTAAAATATTAAATATTCATTAAATATAGAATAATAGAATGAAACATTTGAAGCACTTTTTTGTAATATTATTTACCCACATATCCTAGTATTTTTTTAAATAGATTTTATAGATATATCTAATAGTTTTAGCATCACATCCTCCTTTAGATATTCAAAATAAATTGATTCAAAATATTTCTACATAATTCTCCCAAAAAATCACAGTACTATTTAATTATTTTTTTTTTGAAAGTAATATTTGAAATAATCCCCATTAAATTAATTTTAATTTCACAAAATATTTACGAATCCTTATTGAATTATATTATACTATTGATTAAAATATCCATTATAAATATTCGTTTTAAATTTATAAAATAATTATTGAAGACTAGCAGTAACATCTATAAGAAAATTAAAAAATTCAAATTTAAATAACCTATTTTCCCCCATTATCATGGAAAAATGATTTTAGAATAGACTAATAATTATTATCCATTAATTTAGAAACTAAATATTTTAAAATATTTTGATTTAAATCATTTGATTTTATGATGAATTATTTAAAAAGTAAAACACTAAAAATAATCTATATAAAAATGCAGTGGTATAAAATACTAAGAATATAGAAAAAATGGAACTATAACCTTTTACATATTTTTAGGAAATATTCTATACATATTTTATTAAATATCTTTGAAAAAAATACAACTGAAAATAATGATGACTAATTTGAAACAAATTTTAGATGGTAGAAATGTCCACACTGAGTTAAAGGATAGTATCACAAGGCGGTGTATTTGAAACAATTAAAACCCATTTTGTTTACCATAAAAACAATCATTTTAGAATTCCATGTTACATAAAAGAATCAATATAAATTTATTGTCCTTCCATTACACCATATTACATTGAATTCAATTTGTTTATCTCATGTAAATATTGAAAAAAATATCTATCAAAATATTGACTGTTGAATCTATTCAATGTGTCCTCAAATTTGGTGAATTTTTATAGAAATAAAGAAATCATATATTGATTCATTAGAAATTAATGAAATTTAGATAAATATATTGGATATACAACTTGAAAATGTTTTCATTAAAAAATGCACATAGATACATAAAAAATCAGAAATCACTAAATAATCATATTAATAAACAAACTAGTCAGTTAAAGTAATTATCAAAACTAAGATTAGATTTGAAAGGATACAACCGATAACACAATAATATTTTATCAACCAAGGATACATGTTGAAATTTCTAGTATTAAATTTATAACGGGGATAAATATTGCAACACAAACATTTATATATTTTATTTTTTTGAATAAACATTATTGTCATATATAAGAATATAGTATCATATAAAATTCCTTGAATAAATAATTAAAATACATATACAATTATTTTATTTATTGGGAAAGATACATTTAGAAATTAATATTAATGGTAAAAATTAAAATATTATAATTGGATAATAGATAAATAAATGTAAATTATCTAAAATATAAAATTTTGGATAATTTTTATCATCATTAATTTTAAAAATCTCAGAAAACATTATATAAAAGAAAATATGTATTAGAAATTTAGTGTATCTTTTGAAGGTGAATAATATTTAACCATGACAATAATTGTATTGGATTTTGAATTAATGAAATATGATTAGTTTATCGTAATCACTAAAATCATTATTACTGTTGGAATAATAACATGATTGTTATGAATATTAACCTGGATATTTGGAATAAAAACATTACTTCTTGGGATAGTAATCTGAGTATTAGAACAGGAAATTAACTAATAAAGATGTATAATAACATTTAAATGAAATTTAACATTAATAAATTGTGTATACATAAATAAATTATGTATAAGTAAATAACTTATCTATACATAAATTTTATAATTCCACAAAATATGTATTCAAAATAAATGAAGGTATATCTAAATTATTCATAGTGTATTTGAAATTATTTTTCAAAAACCATGTTTTTAATTTTTATAATAGATATAAAACATTGTTTAATTTTTTTTATAAATTTAATTAAATTTTTAAAACCATCACATTGAAATTTTCAATGGTTTATTTTTAATAAATATTTTAGAAACATGAATTTTTAGGTGAATAATATAAATGGATTTTTGAAAATATTGTATGATTTATGAAATATTGATGGTTTAATAAGGAAATAATAAAAATTAATTTGGTTATAATTACCAAAAATTAATTTAATAAGTTATATTATTCAATAAAAAACTATAATCTTAATTTCCAAACCTAAAGTTGAAATATTGAAGTCTAAAAATAGAAAGTATTTGAGTGAAAATTAATTTTTCAATTTCATATTCTTCAATTTTAATAACAAATAAATATTATTTCATCAAGGATCAAAATTCCTAAAACATATAGTGTTATTAAAATATCATTCATAGTGATAAAAATATTAAAATTACTAGCCATATTTTAGAAATAATAATTCTATTAAATTTTTAACTAATAAATATCATTTTGATAATGTATAAATACCACCTTCATTACCAGGTAAAATCACTTACCATTCACTTTTCCAAGGATATGATCGTCAAAAATCTCTTATATAAATACCCTTAGTGCTGTTAGAAATGTTCTAGTGTCACACAACTCTAATCCTTCTAGTTTTTATTATCATGGAAAAGGCTTAATTTGAAAAAGGTGTTATTATTCTTTCATTTTTTTTATTTTAATTTCTTATTTATATTATTCTATACATATATTCTGTTCTAATTCAAACCATATAAATTAATTAAATATTATGATTTTAATTTTATTAGTGTTCTATAATATTTTCTTTAAAATACTTGTATATGTAAGGAAAATCTGTCCTCCTTTTTTTACAATGTACCGTTTTGGGTCGTTTAGCTACCAACAAAAAAGTTTAAAACTTATTACAAATAATTTATATCAAAGATAATTATTTTTTTAATAATATATGAATATAAAATTTCATTTTTTTAATCTTACAGATTTAATTTAATTAATTTGTAAATTAAACTAAACAAAAACCATGTTATAGAAATAAGACAATATTATTTGAAGAGAGAAGGACAAAAAAACATTTATCATTAACAAAGACAATTAAAAAATAACATCCATTTTTTAAAATTCATATAGAGTGAAAATAAAATTAATACACTAAATTATTAATTTTTTAAATAATTAATTTTTTTATTAAACAAGTTGTGAAAATGGGATGATATATAATAGAACCAAAGGTAAGTGGAACTCTAAAAACAAACTCTTTCTTTTGGGGTATCCAATTTTCCTCTATATTTTTCAATGATTATATCTCATATTCCTTCTAAATAAAATTTGAATAAAGGTTTTCAATTATTTAAATAGCGGTATTCTTTCTTTTACATCAATGATACAATTCATAAGCCTCCAACAATTATTTTTCAAAAGTATTTATTTTTCCAATCATATTATTAATTAATATGAAGATTTTTCCTCTTCATACAATACCCTATAATTACTTTAGACCTATATTTAAATAATAGAAATATTTTTACCTTTTCTTGGATCCTCTAACATTATTTCTTGAAATATTAATTTTGTAATATTTATGAATATATTTTTTCATGTGATTATTTCATGGTTTAAATTATAATATGTTTCTTTTCTAGGTTGAATTCATCATTATGAGAATTTATTTATTTGATGGGTGGGGAAAATGATATATGTCTCCTAAATGAATTGGTGTATGTGATATATCTCATAATACGTTCAGAATTATTCTTAAACACGATACTTACTTTTTTAAAAATTTATGATGTGTTTATTTGTACACTAATGTGTTAGACTTGAATATAATGTTATGATGTTTCATTATTTTTTAATATGACACATTCAATGAAAAATTGAAATACCTCACTCAATTTTATAATGATTATCATTTTTATTCAATATGATGATGAATATTATTGTCACCCCTATACTCTATTGATTCATTACTCAGGTTAGTTTTAGAATATTCATCGCCTTTGAAGGCTTTTAACACACCCTTTCCATGATATATTTACTTAAGTGATTACAAGTACTAATGATAATATGAAATATAATTTGATTATTTTATTTAATTAATTAATTAATGTTTAATATTTTATGAATTATTATATTGTGGAAACCAAATTTTTTAAATATACTAAACCATTAAATTCTATATTTGATTAACTTAAAGTAATTATTTGATCATCATTAATAATGTGGGGAATATATTTCCAATTCAACCTTATTATCCAATATTAATATTATCACACCCCTAATTCCCACATAACCCTCTATGAACTGATTATAGTTATCATGATTTTTTTCATATGATTCAATCATAGACATTGATATTCATATTATATATCAAGCTACAAACCTAGATGAAGAATATTCTTTACAATGGAATTCTTCTCCTATTCACATAGTTTCTATGAATGTGAGGTCCTCTGTGATGGAATATTTTTATTTATTATATTTACCCAAATTATGAAAAATATTGATGATATAACCATGTTCTTCCATTAAAAATAAATAAGGGAACCATATACTGTGGGGTTAATTATAAGAATCAAAATAAATTAAAGAATCTAGAATCACTCCAATATAGAAGAGTATCACCATTCAAACAAATATATATGGAATGTGTCTATAAAAAATTAATGAGTTCATTTTTTTTCTATAAATTCATCACACTAAACCCATTTTAAAGGGTTTAAATATTGATCCCCCATCTTGGAAGATAATGTTATGTACGGTCTATCTTCATTATGATTTTTTAATTTATATTCTATAATTTTATTATTGTTTTTTATTTACAGTAGTTCACACATGTTTCCTTATCTAATTACATCTTCTTTATTGTTCCTTCTTCCATAATTGTGCATTTTTAGTGATGAATTTGGTGAGTAAATAACTACAGTATTAGTCTTTTGGAGTTTTCTTAACATGTTCCAAAATTCTTATTTTTTCTTTTGGAATGTTATACCTTTATTTGGGATGAAGTAACATTGTCTCGTGGCTCAGTATGAATATTTTCTACAATTCCATGTAATATTATTTACCTTATTCCATTCTTTATCAAAACAAAATTCCTTCTCTTATCTGGAGGAATAATAAAACGATGGATTTGGGTTCATCATGGCATGAAACCACATCTGATAGAACTATTTTTATGATAGTGTCTCATATTAGATTAATTTGTGTTCATTATTCTTGATTACTGATGGAGGTGAGATTTTGTGTACTGTAGATAACTTCTTATCATGTTTGGTTTCATAGTTAAGGTATGCAATTATAGAACTTGTATGATGGGATGGGTTAAAAAATAATTGTGAGATAATTAAAAATGGAAAATGAAGAAACCTGTGTTTCCAAATGGAACAGTTTCTAAGGAATCCACATGTGACCAATGAAAAACATTGAAAAAAATAAACAAAAACATTCCTAAAAATGAAATAATTTTGAAAAATAAATTTATTTAAAAATTGAAAAATATATATTTTTTGGAATTTAATTTATGTATGGTAAATATTAATTGGTTCAAAATATTCAACACATGCAGACTTTGAATTATAAATCTATATTTATTTCATTCAACCAACAAATTGACCTATATTTTTATAAAAAAAATCTGGAATTGAAATTTTTTAAATTCATATAAATGAAAACGTAAATAAAAATTTGACTCCACTATAAACTATTAATGAAAATGAAGATACGAGTAATCTTAGGGAGTTTAGGTGTCCTGATATGTTTATTAATTCATAATGTATAAGGATTTATCCAATCTCTATGAACTAAAAAATTAAATAGTCCCATCACAATTGGCTACCACCATTTCCAGTGAAAGTAGAGAGGATTCAAATTATTTAATTAGATATCTTAAATTTTAGTTCAATAGTCACATATTCATGGGATGAGAGAGAATGATCATATTTTTAAGGACATTCATTTGTTTGGAAGAGTGTGACTAGATTCTCAATCCAGGATTGGGATGAAGAAATTTCTGAACCCTAGGGCTAATATTTCAACTCATTTGTTGTTAAAATTTATCCTAATATCCCCACCAATGAAGTGAGATAAAGGTAGTGGTGTTTCCAAGATCATGTTGTTGTATTCATGATACATGGTAAAAATTCATAAATCAACATAGGAAATGTCCCAACCTCAATCATTCTCATATTTTTATGGAAACATTCTAAAATAGTTCCAATCCTTACCATAAAAATAGTTGGTATAAATCCAACTTTGGTTATTTTCAAATAAGATATATTAAAATATTAAAATAAATATTAGAAAAACATTCTAAAAATTCCTAACCAAAGTTCTCTTGTGAGTAAAAAATTAGTAAGAAAGAAAAAACCCTTAGGATGTTATAGTTAATGATAAATCACTTAGGGGCCAATATAGCCACCAAAGAATGTTCGTAAATAATAAGAATTGATTTCCACACTTTAATATAATTGTTAATATTTTTTAGGGAACTCAAATAATCTACTACAATGTTAAGAAATAGGGGAAAACGGCCCCTTTTCAATCCATTATAATGTTGGTAAGAACAATCCCCCAAACATATCATTTATAGATAAAGGGTTACAAAAGAAACATTATTCTACAAAGGGATACTCAAATCTCCCAAGAAACTAATATAAAAAATTTAATTGACCATGAAATTATAATACTAATTTTGACGGTTGGGTTAGGTAGTTTATTACTCTGGTAGACATTAGTAAATTTTGAATTCATATCCTATAAATCAAAATATTCCAAAAATAAATCGACATATTTTTTAGAGATAATGATAAGATTAAAATTATAATAGTAATGAATCCAAATTTAAATATTTTTTTATTTTTCACAATAACATGATTAAAAAAATTAAGAAAATATAATGGTTCATCATAGAGAGGATGAGACAGTGGATTTATCTAATTATAAAAATCAATATTAGGACTACGATAATCTAGAAACATAAAAACAAGGACCAACCTGAATATATTGATGAATATACACATAAAATAACTAAAAATATATAAAAATGGTAAATAATAAATAAAGGTAGGAATACAGGTTGTTTTGAATGCAATTTTAGTAATCAAATTGTTTCATAATATTACTCCCCTCACATTCCATTTCCCCAAAGAAACAAATAAAATAATATTGAACTCAACTTATTGAAACTCCTTTTGATGTTTAGGACCAATATAATTAATTTTTCTTTTTTGAAAACATTAAACACAATTAATTCTTATGTTAAATTTATCAATAGGATTCTATCTGATAAAATTGATTTGGTAGAATATTATATCAAAAATATTATATACGACTGTAGTGTTGTCCATAAATAAAGAATCCTCTAAAAAGAGATATATTGGAAGATTTGAAATATTTTGAAAAATAGTAGAATGTATGGAGATTAATTATCAATGTAACTAGGTAGAAATATTCATAGTTCCTTAGGAAAAAACTAGTCTATGAAAAAGAACCATGTTTCCTTAAGAAGAAATCCCCATATTAAATAGTTAATTGGCTAATGGTAAAGGCAAAATCCATAGATTTTGGAGCCTATTACCTTGAATCCAAGTCATAAAAATTTTATAAAAATAAACTATCATCACAAAAAACTATAAACCTTATAGTATATATAATAAATGATAAGCATGTCCAATATCATATAGGATAATTTCATACAAATCATATAATTTATCACCCCTCCAACTGATCAAAAATACAAAATCAAACACAATCAATATAGCCCTACTTACATCCTTGGGACTCATCCCTATCTACTAATACCCTCAAGCTACCTTATACTGATCCATATCACATACCATTATCTGAATAGAAATTCTTACAAAAGTCATGCACATACAATGACATAACCCTTTAGTGTTTGAGAATAAACCTTGGTAAAGACTATATAAGAACAACCTATATATACTATATTTTTTATTTGCATACATGAAGAAAATAAATAAAATAAATATGGTCTCCATGTTATCACATGCTACCATGAATTTAAGACACTTTATGAGTTATACACACTCTCTTGGATATCAGGTTCCAACCAATCCAATCAGACTCTAACCATACCAATATTGAATCTATACTAGAATATATTTATATCCTTATTATATACAAAATATTGCCAATATTTATTATATATTCATGTTATGATTAAATCCAAAACATTGACCCAATACATACACACATGGGGCAAAATCATTCATCTATGTTCCTTGACTCGTCCTTCTTCTTTCAAGGGAGGTCTATATGTATTGCATCCCTTCACCAAGGTATCTAGTTCAAAGGGTGGTCCTTGAAAAAATAATAAATAAAGAAAGGACCATTTAATGAAATCATATTCATAAAATTCATGGAATGTCCCCAAAACTGATAGTTGAAAGAATAGGACATAGTCATCCTAGTGACCTATCCCCAATGACTCAAGGGAGTTTAGAAAAACATTGAACCAAGCCTATTGGGAAAATTTCAAAGCCCTAATAACTACATTAAGAAAATATAATCCCATTGGACCCTCCGTAAAGACACTTGGTAGGTCCATCACACAAAACCATACCAAAAGACACCATTTCGGTTCATTAGGAACATACATACATGGAATTTTGCAACCGGTTTCACAGGTCAAGATATGATCCCAATGAGCTACTAACATGTGACCTATCCCCCCATCAAAACATATTCCAACTCACTAATCAGGGTACCCAATGTGTCTTCCAAAACCACCATGGTGTCTAGTCACTAATATCATCTTAACCATGTGACATGATGGTGACATCACTATTGTAAGGATCTTGTGAATGAGACCTAAATATCAGGTTCATCCTCACCAAAGAACCTCATTTACATTGGTTCCTATATATATGGACAATCTCAATTCAACATCTGAAAACCCCTTGGATTCCAATAACCATATCCCAAATGATTCCCACAACCGACACTTGGGTCTTGTATCACATCTTCTAAGTGATATTCCTCATCTTATAACCCATAGGAAAACCATCTCCATCAAGAAATACCATGTATTGAATGAATCTCTCTATAGAAGAACACATGAAGTATCACCTATATAATCCTGAATGATATTATAATCTATCATAATATGTATACCCATATTTCCCTTCACAATCTAATTTTAACCTCATTGCCTTCCTACTAGACCTTGGAACAGGACTTATACTATTTCCACATCATCTTGAAATCAAAGACATCCCTAGATTACTAATCAAATCACCTATGGCCGACAACTGTTGGTGAAATATTTTTCAGAAATGTACAATTCATCTATGTGTTAAGGAGCACTTGGTCTCTACATGAGTGGCTTGATCCGACTTTTCATCTCACCTAAGGACTCTAGTGGTCCCTAGTACCCATTGGGGAAACCAGGGTAGTATAAAAACATTCCTGCTCATAAATAGGCATTAATATGGTTATTTATTATAGGGTCCACCTACCTCTATCATGGATTCAAAAACTCATCGACCTCTACTGATCCTTGTCTAACCGACCAAGCATCACTTGTAATACCAATAAACTATCCCGTGCTATGAAAAATAAATAATTAAATATAAAAATTATATTAAATTAATTAATTAATTTTTCAATAATACTAATTCCTAATTACTCATGGGTAATCAACCACTGAATGGAACTGTATTAAATAGATTTTTTCCACTCATGAGGAACTTCTAGATCGAGGATATATAAAATCACTAATTTTCAATCCCTTTGGAATGATTGATTTTACCAAAAAATACTAAAAAATATATAAAAATTAATTTGATTATATACTATTAGTGAAACCAATTCCAATAGCCTAAAATTGCCATCATGGGGCATCCTTTATGCAATCCAAGTAAAATAACCTTCAATATCATTCTATTTTATCATGCACAAGTTGAATCTCTAGAAAAATACTAATTGAAAATTGTTAAAATAAAATGGAAATAAGAGAACGAAAGGATGAAGAAAAAATAATATTTCATACAATGAATCTTCCAAATTAATTCACCAATAACAATCACCATGGTGGTGGGTTTTAGGGGATTGGAGGGAGGGGAGAAGCTAGCCAAAATGAACTCACCCAACACCCAAAAACTCTAAATTCCAAGGGTCCCTAAACTCAAAAATAGGGAAAATATCCCACTAATAAAAGGGAAACCATATCCTCCATGCTTTCTAGTTATATCTCAATACGGAGATGGTGGCCCAATGGTGATCCAGTAACTTAACACCCCAAATTTATAGGGACATTTTTTTCAAATAAATTTATTTTTCATCGATGTATTTCAATGAACTATGTAAAAAATTTCATTCACTTGAAATTGAATCATCATATGATTAACACAAACTAACATTGGGAATGTTACATGAAATACCAACTTGTTATACATTAAATACAACACCGATGTTACCATGAAAAAACATTTTATTATTATAATTACTAAAATGTGATAATTATACCATATCCTTTAAAGATAGATATATTAATAGTAATAAAAAAATTTCAAATCATTATTATAATTTATTTATAAAAATGAAATGCATTTATAATGAATGATATAATTTTTTGTAACATCCTTATATATTTATAAATGATACATTTTCACATGATCTTATTATAATGTCCTTATGTGGAAAATAAATAAAATTCGTTTAAGAAACACTTAGAAATTTAATTTGATAAAATAAAATTTATTTCTTAATATTTAATTTCTAAATTATCTTGGGGTAAATTTTTTTGTTTTTTTGGAGAAATTTCATTTTCTGATGAATAGTAAAATATACCGTATTTAAATTCAAAACTGTCATATAATATAATTTATTTATAAGTTAAATTATATTTTATTTTTGTTTCAAAGTTTAATTAGGTCATATTTTTATCAATTAATATACTTTATGCCATTGGAATCAATTTTCATTTGAAATTGTGTATAAAAACTTAACAATCTTCTCATAATCCTTACTTTCAAAACTCGTAGTGTTGTCCCGACAACAAGATTATTTTAAAATTAATTTATACCACTTCTTTTATCATAATTTAGAAAAATGGATTCCATATTTTTAATAATCACAATTTATAATTTATAACAAGTTACACTTAGTTTCTGACCAAAAATATTAGTGAATGTAACTAAAATTAATTATAAATATTATGGTAAAATTAAGCTTCATAAGGGAATAAACCTTAAAATTAAAAAACCAAATGACCTATATACTTTTCAAACAGTCAATGGATGGAAGTTATTTGGACATTAAACATCCATTATTTAGTTTGGTTATTTATGTCTTTTTTTTGATAAAAACGTGGGAACTCCTAATATATTTTAAAAAATGTAAAGTATGTCCATTCCATTACCTATAAAAGGTCACCACCTCTACCCCTTCATCACAACTCTAAAATCACTTAGGATTGTCCAATGTCTACCCAATAAAATTTCCAACATATCTATATTCCTATTAGAATCCCAAACTTTAAATGAAGTCAATCCATGGAAGCCTTTGGCACGCACTAGAAGGAGTTACTTGATTAAGAGGTAACGACTTCTCTCAAGCTCCTTTCATTTATTTTTTCCCACCTACTCCAATATATTTATTCACTGATATTATAAAAACACCAGTATATTTAACATTCTAGGATGTTTTTATTATATTTTTTCTACCCATACATACAAAAACCTCTATCTAACAGGTAAATGACATATTGTTTATGTGTACAACGAACTACCACCTCACAAAATGATGATTGTTCATTTTTTCCTTTATCTCCTCGCATGGAGGAAATTATGATCAATACTATGTTTATATATGTTATTTATCATATTTATTTTTAGTTTATTCTCATATAATATATTTACAATAGATATTGTTTGTACAATCCATTTAGTGTAAATATGATAATGCCATTTGACGATGTGTGGACTACTGCCCCCTAAAAGTGATGTGATTTGTTTGCACACTGCATAGAATGTATTATGGACAGGTTGAGGGAACTTTTATTATATATATGCTACAATAATGACACTTTAATAATTATATATATACATATTTATATACATACATAAATATATACATATTTATATATATACATATTTATATATATACATATTTAATTTACCATATTTCTTTCAATACAACAAGAAAATTTGAAATAATAATCATGTGCACGTACGACTTACCGTCTCCATGAATTTTGTATTTCATTCCATACATATATAGTATATAGATTATTATAATACCAAAAATAATGTAGATAAATTATATTTATATCATATTTTAAATTCATGGAATTGTGATAAATGTAAAATAACAAAAGATATAAAAAATTAAGACACATGCGAAGAAGAAAGTGAATATTACCATAAGTGAAACATTAACATATGATTTTAAACAGGAATGTAATATAAGTTCTTAATAAAACCATAAATGGTTTTAGATATAATAAAATGGGTTTTTTAAATATTTATAATTAATTTTTTTTATTATACACTTGGTTTGAATGAGTGTGATGAGAGTCAAGACACAAGGTAAGGGGATATCATCCATCTTTTTTATTTTCGTGAGATACATGCTTTATTCACATCCCATTACTTCTTTATGGAATGTATACTTTCCATGGATGTAATAAATTATTATTATACATAAATTTATAGGGTTTTAAATATTCATTATATGTTATTTATTTCATGGGGCTAATATTTCAGAATCTAGCAAATCATTAAGATAGTTTTGTCTTAATTTTCCTCCTTTAAGACACATGTTTTATTATGCACCAACATTATTTTATGAGGTGTATATACACCTATTTAAATTATTATATCTAGGATCTAATTAATTAAATTTTATTTTAAACTTCATGTAATTTCAATTTCTTATATATAGAGTATGATACCATGTTACCATGTTTTAATAGTTTATTGAAATAATCTCATCGTTTATCTAGATTGTTAATGATCATTCTTCCTTTATTAAAATATCATGATCCATATGTCAAGAACAGTCCAAATTTATCATATCCTCTAGTTATTAATTAAATATTCAGTTTTTCATACAATCTTCCACTCTTTTATAATTATTTTATTTATGAAATTTTTTTATGAAAATATGACCGTATTTTTATCTTCAGTCGGAATTTTTTTATTCAGGAACCATGTTTTAAAAAATGTTTTCAAATATTTCTCAAAGATTATTTCCATTGAAAAAATGATATTTAAAATATTTTATGGTTTAAAATGATTTATTTATATGTTTTCAAAATTATTTTCTTAGAAAAATATTTAAAAATATTTTATGTTATAAAAATTATTTCTCAACTCCTAACGGATATTTTATTCAAAATTTTTTTTAATGTTATTTATAAATTATTTCCCATATTTGATAATATTCCTCAGGATTACTCATTCCTTAATGGGGAAATTATTCTTTGTTTCCATTCATTTTATTTTTATTAATGGATTATTTTTTTATGTAATGAGGTTTTTGAAACCCATATTTCTTTCACATGTTATATGCTTTTGAAACCCTTCTCATTTCATGTGTTATTATTACGATGAAATGATTATGAAACTTGTATTTTTCTACAATTTATGATAATATTATATGTTAAGATTACCCATTTCCTTTAACAGGATATGATATGATTATATATTACTTTATGGTACAAGTATGTATGATTTTATTACGATATGGGTGGGAACTATATATCCCTCCAATTCATTTTGTAATGTTTATATCTCATTAGATAGACTTAGATGGAATGATAAATGGACTCATTTTAGTATTATTGGGCTAGAACAAGGACCAAAATGGGTTCAATAATACTGGGTTGAAATGGGGTGAGAACCTAGTTTAGTAAAGGACTATTTACACTAATATTTCCTTAGAATAAATGTGTCGAGTACTATGTAAATAATTAAATAAGGTTATGTGTATGAAAAAATTACATGTTTTATTCCTATGTTATACTTACATGGATTATTTTCTTTATTTCCTTATGATTCATGTCTTATGAACTGTCATGATATATTGAATGATTCATTATTATGACCTTTCATATTCAGGGTACGATCATCAATTTTCATGATCATGTTCTTACACCCTTATGCCCAGGATTGTGCATACGTACCTCCCGTGTTTACCAGTAATTGTTATCTGAGATCACCGCTTTTTTCTGTTTCCACCCCATGGTTATGAAGATATGTATTATTTTTTTAGTGTCTAATTAGGGTTCTAGTCAAGAATAAAATATTATCAGATGACGTAGCTCATTTATGTACTAATGTTTATGTTTACATATTTCCAATGGAAGTAGAAAAGTACAAGCATTGAGCATCTATTTGTATAATGTTTTAAGTATTCTGAAAATGTTATGTAATGTTAATGTATGAAAACAGAGGCTCAATATAGTTGGTATTGGAACAAATGTTTAGGTTACCATTAGAACCTAGGATGAGAAAAACCCTATTGATAACCCTAAGGATATATACATGAATAATTATAAGGACAATGAAATGTACATAAAAATTTACTTGAATTTTAGTAAAGGATAGAGTGAATGGTTTCCTATAAAAACATCCATTTATGGATACAACAAGTGGATGTGGATATATAACCTATGTACCTATGGGTAATATCTCTGAAATGATGTTCATGAAATGGATCAGGGTAATATTCAACATGATAATGAGCCTTGCTCCACACCAGGTTTGACCCTCCTAAGGGATATGATTTCGGAATTCAAAAAATCTTCATGATCCATCATTAAGGATATAAATATAAGTTCGTTATGAATAACCTAGGATAAAATTATGTATTCATATATTGATGATGGATTCATAATTTAGACATCCTAAAAGTTACTTTTCATGATTATGTGGTTCCTTAATATGTTAAAAATTTCTTACGCTGTTCTTTTTTATTTTAATAAATGGATGGAACCCAGAAGAATTTCATTAATTCTAACTTCGATGGATAAAGAAATGATTATACTCATGATAAATTGAGTGATATGTGATCTAAAATGAAAAAAACTCATTGCTATGATCACACAACTTTATCAAGATATGAATCATAATGGACTCTTAAAAGAGGAAAGGTGTACTAACCCAAACCCAAAATCCCAAATCCAGTGCATTATTTTTGTACACAGGAATGAATATAAGGAGTCAAATCATAAAGGACCAAACAGTTTATAAGTATTTGAAAATTTATTACATATATCTACCATTCATTACAAATAAAAACATAATATTCTATAAATATAATTATTTTATGACACTATTATTCTCCTAGACTAACCCAGCATGTCATTAATAAAACACTTATTAGAGTCCAAGGAAAATAAAACATAAGAAAGGGGTTAGCATAGATGCTCAGTGTGTGTAAAAAATATAACAGAGGATATCATAAATAAGAACAATATTTTAAGGAATGTTATAAATCTGAAACATAAGAATTTTAAACATAAACATTAGCATAATCTGGATGGAAAAAAATCAAATACTTCTATTTAAAAATTCACATGGATATTCTACAGGTCAAATAATCACAATTAATATCAATAGATAATATCATAATGATTTAATACATAATAAAGGAAATCCAAAACATACCATCAAGGCTTCATGCCAAGAATATAATATTATAAAGGCTTTATTCCAATAATCTAATACTTCCAAGGCCTCATGCCAAGAATCTAATATTGTTAAGGCTTCATGCTAAGAATTTAATACTTTCAAAGCTTCACACCAAGAATATGATAAATGGATAATTCCACAGCCAAAAATATATCTATTTTTATTCATGAAACCTACCAATGCATCGAGGAGATATTGCGGGCCCCAAACATCACTTTTTATGTCCAAAACATCCCCCATATAAAAATAGGGAAACTTAAACATCCTACTCATTCATATAAAAAATATTATATAAAATATGAATACTTTAATCATAAACATTGAATGATTTATAAATAGCACATCCACAATAAAAGTGATCAGTATCCACTCAATTAAATATATTAAATTATATTGTAAGATATTAACCTCAATTATTCATATGATCCAACAACGAATTATGAAATATATAAAAATACTCAAATAAAATCTTTTGAAATATCTGGATAAGAATATTCATTTTCTTTGTAATAATTTATTTAAAATACACATATTTGTGAAATATAACAAATAAAAAATATATTTTTTAATAAAATTATCCCATTCCACTTTGAAGCATTTGATGGAAATTCAAATATTAACATTTTAAAATATTCATATTCTTATAAACAAGTATATAAAACCCATTTTGAAAACATTCACATGAATGAGAATTATTTAGAAGAATAAATCTTGAAAACAATTTAAAAAATTATTTACATAAATATTCCCTTACATAAAATATCAAAAATATTATTTTTGAAAATAATTTTAAGAAACATGGACATGGATGAAAAATATATCTACATAAAAGGAATCCCAGATAATAAAGACATTGAAAAATTAGTCCTTAAAACATTATAATAAGTATACTCTTATTACTTATGAAATAAATGAAATTATATGGATATTAAAATACCTTAATATTATTGTTATCTCCCATAAAATAAATTTGTGGAAAATATATACACCGCATATAAGAAACATGTAGTGCATGAGGCATGTGGCTCACAAATGTAAAGGTGAGACAAAAATACCATAACTTAGGTCTAATACACTCCATACATGTCGAAAATTCTTCTATAATAGGTTTAAAAATAATAGTATTTTATAAAAATATCATAAAAATGTTTATGATATCATATATGAATCATTTTAGACATTATATCTCCCTTTTATTAATAATTCTTTTTTAATACAATGTTTTAGGTAATAATCCCTTTATTTATCATACGTGTTTGGACTTGTTATTCCTGATTATATTACTTATATCAGGATTTAATTACATAATTAACATATAAAATTATTTATATATAATATATATTATTTATATTCAATATATATATATATTAAATGGTATACACCGCTCATGGAGATGGTAGGTCATATATATACATGAATATCGTTTCTCTTTTCTTACATTATTGATTAGAAGAAATTAAATGACATATATATATTATTAAAATTAAATTATTATGTCATATATTTCATACTTATTAATTAAATATATTTTTATAATCATTCTTGAATGGTTAACATTGACGATGAATCTCATCATGTCATAGAGACAATACGTCGTACGTACACATGTGCGATGATATCATTATGTAGTTGTAAATTGGGTAAAGAAATGGATGTAATATTAATTATAAATAACAATTATCATGTCATATTGATTATTTATATCCATTATATTCATCATTATACTCATCAAAATAAAGTATAGATGAAAAACATTTTACGACACAATGTGGAGATGGTAATCCATACACACGCACACATGGTTATTTTGTTTTTTGTAGGATGGGTAAAAGGAAGAAAATAGTTGTTAAATAATCATTAAAACATATCAAAAGATAGTATATTCAGGAGTGATTAATTTTTTATGGAAACAATATAGTAAGATACAGTAGTAGAAGAAAATAAATTGAATTAAACTGTGAAAACAATTACATCTTCTTTGAGTATCTCCTTTTAATTTGAACAAAAGTATTTCCTAAGATGGATTTCTTCCCAAATTATGGACTCTAGGATGAATTTATAGATTTTAGGGGAAGAAATGGTTAGGAATTGGCCAATCTAAATGTATTTATACATTTGACTAAAAGAGAAGTACGTGTTCCCTTTTATAACAGAGGGGAGGGGCACTTTAGGAAATTCAAAAACTATTAATTTAAAATAGACTTATTTTCGTTTTAAAAAAGGTAAAAAGTGATTTATTTCAAGTATAATATTACTATTGTTATAAATTCACTCAAAAAAATTAATTTTATACATCATTAGGTCACAAAAGTAACCTTATATTTTTCTTTTAACCCTTAGTTAAACAATTTTACTATTACTGTGACAACTTGACTTTTTACACTATAGGGTTAATATAGTTTCTATAAAATGACAACCCCCCCCCCCCCAAATAGGATCATTAATGAAATATATTACATTATAATAGTTATTTGAATGAAATATATATTTTTATAAATTTTATATCATTTAATGAAATATTATTTATTTTAAAGTATAATTTTAGTCAATTTGGCCACTATTTATTAAATAACTTTTTAAAAAATCATAATAACATCACTATTTAGAAAAAACTACATTAAATTATCCCTAAAATATAAATTTCATAAAAAAAATCTTGTATTTCATAAAATATTTTTAATTATGTATATTTTAATATTAGTAATATCATTAAATTTATTCTTTATTTAAGATATCAATTACTACATCACAGTTGTGCCATAATTAAATATAATAAGTTAATATATAATAATTTTAAATAAATATTAAACATTTATATAAACATTTTACATTTAAAATTACCATTTATAGTATAATTTATATTCCAAATAACCCCATAATTAAAATGATTTACATATTAAAAATATTAGAATGACATTTTTAACTCATCTTTAAGGAAAATATAATATATGTCATATTCTTACCCAAGTTGTATAAAAAGGTTATAATTTCTGCCTAATATTTATTTTGGTCTAAAATCACTCATAAAATGAATTTATGACAAATGTTAGGGTAATTTTATAATTTTATAATAAATTTTTTTACCTTCAATTACACGATTTACCTTTATCCGTGGAAAATAAATAAAAATGTACTAAAGTTATTACTCAACAAAAAATAAATATGATCATATTAGATCAAAAATTTTTGAAAAATTACAACCATGTATGAAATTTTTTTAAAATTCAATTAATTGATATGGGAAAATTAACTTTGATGTTAATCACACAAATGTGGTGAGAAAGCGGGTAAAAGAGATGTTCAAAAGATTAATATGTTTTTATATCTAATTTCAATATAAAATTTATTCCAATAACCTAAATTGGATTAATATATTTATTATTTATATATTTGGACTTCAAAATTTTAATATTCAATAATTATTTAAATTTAAAAAATATGTTTTTAGTACAAATGCAATATTTTTCACCAGTAATCAAAAAATCAAACATTTCAGAAGATACCCCAAGTTATCCCTAATTAAATTTTGATATTATAAATAAAAAATTATTATTATTTTGGAAAATATAAATTTCATAATGTGGTAATAATATTCATAACCTCTCTTTGAATATCTAATTCGATAGATCATAGTGCAGTTGTAGTCAATGTTGTGTACAACAAAAACTATTTAATTTATTTAAAAAGAAACGTACTATGAAATATTGGGGTTTTATAGTCACCCCACCATTAATAAATTGCATCCTCATATTTTTTAAATTCTATTTTGGTAACTATTTTTTGACTGTAAAAAATTCATTTATTAGAATCCCACATCGTACCAAGGGTCGATAAAAGTTCTAATTTATAATAATGAAAGGGAATTATGATGTTTACTAGAGATAACACATAAAGTTCTCCAGGTTAGAAAAAATTGACATGAAAGAAAAATATAACCCTCATTTTTTGATGGAGAGTGACATAGAACTTGGTTAGGAGATATTTAAAATTCAAAAATCCATAAATCAATGACAATCTAAGGGACCATTAGATTTATTTGAAAATATTATAATATTGAATTTTTGGTTTCAATAACTATTCCCTAGAGTTGAAGAATTATTTTACTATTTATAAGGGAACTTAATTGATTTTTTGCCATGTCATAAGAATAATATCATCTTTATTTATGCTTTGATATATAGTCACTTCATCCCTTACACTTGGAAAAGAATGTTCAAAATTAATTTTTGATGCGTCAATAAATTCTGATAAGTCATAATGCCTATATGTATTTCTTTAATCCTATAAATTTTTACTAAATCCAAAATTGTTTTCCCAATGTATCCATTAAATCATACTTAATCCTAAAATAATATTATCCAATGGTTAACTTACTCTATTCTAACCGTAAGACCATTACAAAATACTTCTCTCCAAATTTACAATTTAAAAGGTCTCTAAATTTCCAAAGTAAATCATATCATCATATTTCACAAACAATGAATTGTAGCACTTATTGAAAAATAAATTTATAACCTCAAAATAATAATAATATAATTAATGCTTCGAAATAATTGATCATTATGTACTACAATACAATCCTTATATATCTCATGAATCTTATAACTATAGACCATTGATGAAATAATTATTGAATCCACATAAACATGAACATTAATCATTCTACTTCATTCCCAAACCATTAACTATGATTCATCATCATCTTCCTTAATAACTCCTTCATTTGATTTTCCTTTTGCAATCTCTTCATCATAAATAGTATAACCATTTCTTGTATAACCTTTCTAATAATAATAATTGACCAAAACCCAAATCTCAAGGTCATAAAAAATCATCATATATTTATATTCAGGAAAAATCATTTATAGGAACTCTAAATGATTATATATTCTTATAAACCCATACATCCATAGGACTAACCTAGATTATCCATTAAAAAATTAGAAAGTATGATATTTTATATAGAGAATTATCCTCACAGTCATTCAAACGGTTATATTTTATAATCATTAATTTCTAAATATTTTTTCCATGGTTGCTGCTAAAATTACTTTGAAACCAACTATAATGCCTCAAACCGAGACACCCATAGCCGATGCATTATTTTAATACATTACCATGCTTATAAGGAATAACATCCTATTGGACCAATCAGTTCAACAATGTGGGAAAATATATTACATAAACAAAACTTTTATTATAATTCATAACATAATGTGAAACATAGATAATTATTTGAGAACACCATTATTCTCCTAGTTTAACCCTACATATCAATCATAAAACACTTAATCAAATCCTAGGAAAATAAAACATAAGAAAGGGTTTAGCTCAAATGATTCATAAGGGTAAACAATACATCAGAATATATCATATATAAGAATACTATTTTAATTAAAGGAAAAAAACTAAAACAAAAGCCTTTTGAACATAATATAGTAAGAATAAATCAAATAATTACCTGTAAACATTCACATGAATATTCTACTAATCAAATAATCACATGTAATATCACTATCTTATCTCATAATGAGGGAGTACATAATGGTGGACATCTGAAACATACCATCAATTATTAATGACATGAATCTAATACTTTTAATGATTCATTACAATAAACTAGTACTTTCAAGACACCATTCCAAAAATCTAATACATTCAAGGCTTCATACCAAGAATTTAATACCTTCAAGACATCATAACAAAAACCTAATAAATTGATAATGTCTCAACCAAAACCACATCTATTTTGTTTCATAAAACATATCGATTCAACAAGGGTATATAGAGTCCCCTTCTCATCAATTATTATGTCCAATACATTCCTCATAAGAAAATAGTGAAACATATAAAACATAATCCTTAATATTAAAAAATAGTATAAGAAATATGAATATTTTTACCAGAAACCATGAATGGTATCTAAACAGGACATCCAAAAAGAAAATGATAATATAAAATTCAATAAAATATGTTAAATTATTTCATAATAGATTAAACTAAATTATGCATAAGATCTAACAAATTATGTTGACATAGAGGAAAATACTCTAATAAAATCTTTGGAAATATTTTGAGAAAAATACCCTTTTTCATTGAAATAATTTATTTAAAATTCATGCATTTATTAAATAAGTCAATTAGAAAATATATTTTTTTAAAAATATTTCCCATATTAATTTGAATGTTTTGAGATAAATTCAAAAATT
Source organism: Viscum album (assembly GCA_963277665.1). NCBI lineage: Eukaryota > Viridiplantae > Streptophyta > Magnoliopsida > Santalales > Viscaceae > Viscum > Viscum album. The sequence continues at coordinate 254,798,643 of OY728127.1, forward strand.
AAAATTTTAAAATATATGTGTTCTTATAAATAAATCCACATAATCCATTTGGAATACATGGGAATGAATGAGAATGATTTAGAAGAATAAATCTTAAAAGAAATTTGAAAAATGGTTTTGAGAAATCATACCTTAAAACATTAACGAGATAAAATTTGAAATTTTATTTAAAAAAATGGACATGGATGATAAATTTTTCTACGTAAATGCAATAATGGACAATAAAGAAATTATAAAATTAACCCTTAAAAATTTATAAATAGTAGACTTATATGCCCCATGAAATAAAGGAAATTATATGGATATGAAAAAATATTAATCTTATGGTTAACATTAATAAAATAAATTCATGGGAAATATATACACTATGTATAGGAAACAAGTAGTGCATGAGTCATGTGTTTCATAGAAGTAAAGAAGAGACAAAAATCCCTTACCTTAGGTATGATACTCTCAGTATGCGTTCTAAAGTCCAATGTAATGATTTTAAACATATTATTAATATATAAAAGAATCATAATTATATTAGTGATATCATATATGGATCATTTATGACATTATATTACAAATTTGCTAACAATTCTCTATTAAAGCAATGTTTAGGGTAATAGTCACATTGTTTATCATACATGTTTTGGCTTGTTATTCTTGATCATATTACATATATCATGATTTAGATACCTATAAAATGTATTACATGATTTTTATCTCATATATTTTTAGTATATATCTATATAACAGATAGATATATGAAATGGTATGCACCATTTAGGGAGATATTTGGTCATATGTACACATGAACGTTGTTTCTATTTTCTTATCACATTCAATGGAAGAATGTAATTGGAATATATGTGTATATATATATAATTCTAGTAACATTATTATTACATATATTTAATATGTATTTGTTATATATTTTTATAATCATTCTTGAATCGTTAATGTGGAAGATGAATCTCATCACGTCATAGAGATGGTAAGTCGTACGTATGCACGAGTTATGGTATCATTCTGTTATGGTAAACAAGTAAGTAAATGGATGGTATAGTAATAATAAAAAATAATTATATTGTCATATTAATTTTTTATATCCATTATATTTATCATTATACCCATAAAAATAAAGAAGAGATGAAATACAGTTTCCCCTACAGCGTGGAGATGGTAAGTTGTAGGCACGCATGCATAGTGATATTGTTTTTCATAAGATATGTAAAAGGAGGAATACAGTTGTAACATAATCATAAATGAACCTCATAAAATTTTTGTTTTCTATATTATCTAAAAACATAGGAAGATGATGTAAAATGAGTAAAGAAGTTCAATTTTAATGGAAAACCAATTAACACATTGTTGAGTATCGCCTTTTGATTTTCAAAAAATGATATATTAGGATGGATTTATACCCAAATAATGACCTTTAGAATGAATTTGGAGAAGATAGGAGGAGAAATGTTGAGGGTTTGTATGAGACAAATGGTTTTAGAGTCTTGAATAAAAGATAATGAGAGGTTTCCTTTTATAAGAGACAGGAGGGGCAATTTAAGAAAGTGAAAATCTATTAATTTAATATAAATTATTTTTCGGTTTAAAAAAGCTCCAAGATATTTATATCAAGGAATATATGACTATGAATCCAAATACTCACAAAAAAAGGAATTTTATACATGTTTAGGTTACAAAAGGAACCTTATATCTTTTCCTTTAACCCTTAGCTAAACAATGTAACTCTAACAGTGATAACTTTTTTTACACTATAGAGTTAATATAGTTTCTATAAAATGACAAATGAACCCCAATTGGATCTTTAATTAAATAATTAATATTATTCTAGTTAATTTTTAGAAATATATATTTTTATGAATTTTGTATAATTTAATAAAATATTATATATTTTGAAGTATCATTTTATTCAATTTTGATATTATTTATTAGTTGACTTATTAAAAAATGATAACAACATGATTCATTAAAAAAATACATTAAATCATCTCTAATATGTCAATGTCATCAATAAAATCTATCATCGAATATTTAAATTATATTTATTATAATATTTTTAATATCATTTATTGAATTTTTCAATTAATAAATCAATTTTTGCATTATCATTATGTCACTCTTAAATATACTTATTTTTGTCAAAACATTATAACTAAATTATCATGATGTATATACATATTTTATATTTTAAATTAATTTTTATAGTAGTATTTATATTTTATATTAATCTATATTTAAAATAATTTACTTATAAATAATTTTCTTATAAATAATATTAGTATAATTTGTTTTACTTATCATTAAATAATATATAATAAATGTCATATTCTTACCCAAGTCACATAAAAAGGTTATAATTCCATACTAAAGTTTATTTTGGTCAAAAAATACTCATCCAATAAAACTAGGAAAAGTGGTGGGATAATTTTATAATTTTATAATATTATTCTTTTTACCTTTAATTACCCGACTTACCCTTAACCGTGGTAAATAAATAAAAATTTACTAAAGTTACTGTTCACCAAACAATTAATTTGATCCTATTAGAAAAAAAATTCATAATAATTACTACCCTGTATGTTTGTTTTTTTAAATTCAATTAATAGACTTGGGAAAATTGAATTTAATGCTTGTCCTGAAGATGTGGAGAGAATGCAGGTAAAAGAGATGGTCCGAAGATCAATATGTTTTTATATATAATTTAAATATAAAAATTATTATAATAATTTACATTGAATTAAAATTCGTATTTTTGAAATATATTGGCTTTAAAATATAATTAATATAAAATGTTTATTTAAAAGAATAAGCCAGTTTTCAACTACAATGTTGTATTTTTTACTATTCATTAAAAAATGAAACTTTTCCGAAACATACCAAAAATTCACCAAAAGTTAATTTTGATATTATAAATTAAAAAATTAAGTTTATTTTAAAAAATATATATTTCATAATGTGGTTAATACTATACAGAATAGCTTTTTAAAAGACTAATTTGTTTGAACATAGTGCGCTCAAACTCAGTGTTTTGTACAACACCATATATTTAATTTATTTAAAAGGAAACATACCATGTAATATTGCGGTGTCACAAAAGGGTGGAACAACCTTATTTTCATTATTTTATGAGGCAATTCCCCCATATTTCAAAGGGTCTTTCGATTCAATTGTTTCTGAATAGTGGATCAGAATTAGAAAAAATATATTCTGTATTCTATAGTTTTTGGAGCAGGGGAATGTCTTTATCATTGTTTATCATCTAAGAGGTGAAGAAAACTAGTAGTGGACTCTAATATAGAAGAAGAGGAAACAAGATGAGATTGATTCCATGGATTGGGATGAGTTCAATAATTATTTTTCAGTACATACATTCCCAGGATTCTTCATACCTAATTGGAGAAATAGTTCCTTTATTAGAAACAAATGGATGATGAATCTATTGGTATCTATACGTATAATTTAACAATACTTGTTAGTTATTCTTTAAAAATTATCATAAAATTAGAAATTAAAATTTAGAGCTTCTTCAATGTCTAAAAGGCATGTCTTAGAAGGGTTATGGATATAAGAGATATTTGTAGCTATGAAGAAATTTTGTGCTGTGAAATTAATGTTAAAATGCAGGTTGGAGTCATATATCAACCTAATGGTTTTTATATGAAATGAAATATTTAGATCAAAGTAAAATTTAAAAACCATGGAGAATAGAATATGTGTTTTTTAAGCTCAAAAGTTAGTAATAATCATGAATAAATTTGTCATATGGGGTCTAGTAAACATTTTATGTGTAGAAAGGATGTTCTCTAGTAATTTATTGTTAAAATGATGTGAAGAAGTTAGCTCAAATACTAATGGACATAAAGTTCCAAAGAATTCCCCTCCCCAATATCAATGCTAAAAGTGTAAAGATAATGGAGATTATGATAAACAGTTCCAAACCCCAAGGTCTGGATAAGATGGTTGACATCAGAAAACTCTTAACCTGAGGGACGAGTGGAAATATCATGAAATCATTATTTCTAACAAGGGGCGTAACAAAAATGTAGTGAAATGTAAACAAACCGTCTAGTATTTAATTAATAATTTATTATTTTATTATGGATCTACACACTATTTCATCTCTAAATAATTTTATAACAAAGTTGTGATTGAACCAAAAAACTGGACATGAAATTATCAGTGAAAACCCACAATGGAACAATGGTTATATCCCAGGTTTATGATTCCTCTTCAGTTGAAGATTATGGGAATGTACTTCCTAAAAATTTTATCATTCTTCATTTGGTTGAATTTGATATCATCTTAGGCGTGGATAGAATTTATCTACATAAATTCCTCATCAATTGTCATATAAGGGAATTTATGTTTTATATTTCAAAACCTCTTATGATCATCCACCAATGAGATTATAAGAATGAATTTCATGTGGAGATTACATACAATATATGAGTCTCAATTACCTTTTAAAAGTGTTTTTTATCTTAACTATTTAGTAAGAAAATCGACATCGATGATATTTCTATTTTTCATGAATTTTTTATGTCTTTCTAGAATATTTTCCTAGCCTTCCACCAAACATGAAGTTCAGTTCACAATAGAACTCATACCTGGTTCCACACAAATTTCAAAGACTACTTATATGATGGAACCAATTGAGTTGCATGAATTGAAGAAGAACCTCAAAGAATACCTTTATAAGGGATTCATTCGGCCAAGTGTATCACCATGGGCTTCTACAATTATTTTTGTGAAAAATAAATATGGGTCAATGAGACTCTACTTTGATTAACCGAAGTTGAACAAGATCACAATCAAGAACAAGTATCCTCTTACCTATATTGATGAATTCTTCGATCAACTATGTTGACCTCAATACATTTTCAAGATTGACCTTCATTCTAGATATCATCAATTGAGTATGGACACTATGAATATATTGTGATTACTTTTGGTCTTTTGAATGCCCATACAATTTTCATGAATTTAATTAATATAGTCTTTAGAGATTACTATGATCTGTTTATGGTAGTCTTTATAAATAATATTCATATACAATAAAAGGGAATAGAAGAGCATGGGGATAACATGATAATTGTATTAAGACCAAAAGTAAGGACATACTGCACGAAAAATATAATAAGTGTGAATTTAGGCTGCAAAATGTTTCATTTTTGGGTCACATAATATCAAGAGATTGAAGAGTAGAAGTTCCATTAATGATTGAGGCTATATAATGTTTGCCTATGCCAATCATGGTGACTGAAACCCGTATTTTTAGTAGATTAAATAGATATTAATGATGATTTTTTGAGAATTTCTCACAACTATATAATCATCCAATGATGAAAACTCGGAAGGATTTCAAGATCCATTTGATATATGAATGTGAGAAGAATTTCAAGGAACTGAAGAGATGATTATTTAGTGAACCTATAAATGCATTTCACTGTAGTTGAGAAGGGGTTTTAATATATAACAATGAATCCATGAAGGGATTGGGATGTGTTCTTATGTAGAATAACATGGTTATCTCTTATTCCTCACATCAGTTGATGATTCATGAGAAAAATTACACAACTCATGATCTAGAGTTAGTAGTGGTAATTTATTCATTAAATATATAGAGGAATAATAATTATGGAGAAATGTTTGATATATATATATATCAATCATAAAATTATGAAATATATATTCACATAGAAGGAGTTGAACATTATCAATTGAAGATATTTATAGTAGATAATGGATTTTGACTTTTGAATACATTACCACCTTTTTAATGTAATCTAGGTGGCTGGTGCTTTGAGTCAGAAGGATCATTCTATCTTATCCATGAAAAAGATCACAAAAGATCTAATATTTATAATTTTTTATATGATATATCAGGAAATACCGAATTAAGGGTAAAATTTTATCTTTCTCAGACAATTTCTCAACTCTCTATCGATTAGAAGATTATGGTGGTGCAGAAGGAATATATAGAGCTTAAAAAGCAAGTTATAAATGTTCTTGAGTGAACCTTGGTCTAGATAGAATGATATGGGTTAGGAACCATATATATGTTCCTTACATACTAGATTTAAAGGAGTTGTTATAGGAATTCAGTTGTTCTTCAGTGTCTATTCATCCAGGAAGTATGAAGATGTATAAGGACTTTAAAGAATACTTCTAGTATGATGACATGAAGAGAGATATAATGGAGTTAATATCTCTATGTTTGGTATGCCAATAATTTATGCCTGAAATAAAAGTAAAATGGGCTGTTGTATCCATTACACATACTATAATGAAATGAGATAACATCACTATGGATTTTGTTGTTTGACTACCCAAAACATATAAAGGGTTTAATGATATATGGGTAGTATTTGATCGCCTTACTAAGTTAGCACACTTCATCAATATCAGAGAAAACTTCTCTCTAGATCAGATATTATAGATTACATTAAATAAGTGGTAAGGTTCTATGAGGTACAATTTTCTATTGTATTAGATCAGGATCTGAGGTTCACCCCAATGTTCATTCATATTATTTAGAAATAAGTTCATATAGAATTGAGTTTTAGTACTTCTTATTATGATTAAATAGAAAGTCAATCTAAAAGAACAGCTCAAACCCTAGAGGATATGTTGCGGTCTAGTTATCTGAATATCAAGGGTTTTGGGGATACAAACCATTACCTATTTGAGTTTTCAAAAAAAATAAATTTCACTCTAGAATTAATATGGAATATTATTAATCCCTATATGGGAATAAATGTAGGTCTATAACATGGTGGGATGAGGTTGGATAAATAAATTTATTTGTAACTGATTTCACTCTAGAAATGGTTGATAATGTTAGAACCATTTAGCATCATATCAAGGAAGCTCAATGTCCATAGAATATTTATTTGGATTACAAAATCCATGATATATAATTTTATATTGGTGAGAAGGTGTATCAATTAATATCATCCATGAAATAATTTAATATATTTAGGATGAAATGAAATCTAAGACATATGTATATCAGTCCCTATGAAATTCTTGATCGTATCAGAACGATAGCCTTTCAATTGGCACTTAATCCCAATTTCTCTCAAGTACATGATCTGTTACATGTATCTATCCTAAGGAATTACAGACATGAACCATGACATGTACTAAAATAAGATGTCAAACCACTAGAGAAGAATCATTCTTATGAAAAATAACCACTTAAAATTCTAGATCATACAGAGAAAGATCTATGAAACAACACTACTCGCCCAAAAACAATTTTGTGGAGAAATTAACATTTAGATGGAGATTTGTGGGAAAATGAGGATATGATGTAGCATAATTATCCTCATTTGTTATTACCTGAGTGTAAAATTTTTAGGGGTAAATACATTTTCATTGGGGTAAAATGTAACATTCTTAGTTTTTAAGGACATTATTTTTCTAGAATAAATTAAACTTTCATTTATGTCTTTTAATGCACTAAGTAAGAAAATTCCATTCATGCAACACTGAATCAGTGTACATTACATGAAATAGTGACTTGGAAAATGTTACATGCAACACCGACATTGCATATATTACATGAAATTCCAATATTTTTACAAAACAACATTTTAATGATATAATTATTTAAATGAGATAACTAGAACCTATACATTGAACTTATTGATAATGAATAACAATATATACTTTTAAAATATTATTTAGAACTATTTTATATAAATATAACTTATTGATAATGAATGATATAATATTTTGTCAAGTTAATATATGTTTAAAAATACTATTTTATCGAATGGACTGTTTTTAATGACCTTCTATGAAAAATAATAAAATAAATTTTGGACAAAATTAGTAATTTATGTTGATTAAAAAAATTTCTAAATTTTAATGTTGAAATTATCTTGGGGATAATTTTTGGGATTTTTCAGGGAAACATATTTTTTGGATGAATAGTGAAAAAAACTAGAATTTAATTAAAAAATGACTTTTTTCTAATTTATTTATAAAGATAAATTATATTATGTTTTGTTTTAAAAGTTTAATTAGATCAAAGTTTTATCAATTAATCCATTTTATGTAATTTTATTCAATTTCCCTTTCAAATTTTTGTATAAAAACATAGAAAAAATTTGGACATTTATACTTTAAAAGCCCATTGTGTCGTCCCATCAGTTGGATTTTATTAAATTAATTTATGAAAAATATAAGATTATAATTCTGAAAAATAGATTCCATATTATGAATCATAATAATTTTTAATTAATAATAATTTCAATTTAGTTTTTTACAAATAATTTTATTGAAAGTAATTATAATTAATTACTATGATTGAGGTAAAATTAAGCTTAATAAGGGAATAAACATTAAAATTAATACCACAAATGACCTAGAAAACAGTCCAAAAATCATTTTTTGGAAATTATTTAGTCATTAAACATCCATAATTAGGTTTTTTATTTTTTTTATTTTATGACATTTTATAAGAAAATACATATTTACACAAAAATTGTTTTAAAAAATGACAAGTGTGTCCTTTCCCTTATCTATAGAATACCACCACATCCCCTTCCTCAAAGCTATATAAAAAATTAGGTCCATCCCTGATCTCCCCAATAAAATTACCAACATCCCTCCATTACTCCTATAATCCTTACCTTTTGAATAAAAAATCCATGAAATCTATTTGGCACAAACCAAATGGCGTTACAGGATTATGAGGTAATGTCTTCTCTCAATCTCATTTTTTATTTTATTTCTCCACCCCTCTACTATCTATATTATATAATTATATAACAACAATAGTGAATTTAATATACTAGTATGTTTTTTTTCTATCTTTCTACCTAAAATTTCAAAATACATCATCAAATGGGTATCAAATATACTGTTTATGTGTATTACGAACTACTGCCTCCCAAAATGACGATTGATCATTTTTTTCATTTTACTGCCTCTCATGGTAGGAATTATAGTGAAAAATATGTTGAAAAATTATATATTAATTATTTATTACATCTTTAATATTATTTAATCTTTTTACCCCACATATTTTTTTAATTTCCATTTGGTGTAAATATGATAATTTCTCTTGAGGAGGTATGGATTACCACCCCCTCAAATCGATGTGATTCGTTCACACACTACATGGAATGTATCGAGGATGGATTCAGTGAACATATATTACATATATTATAGAATAATTATACTCAAATATAGATATATATTCATATATATATATATATATATTCATACTTTATTTACCTTCGTTCATTCAATACAATAATAAAAATAGAAATAATGTTCTTACGTACAAATGACTTACCCTCTCTATTAACACTGTATTCCATTTAATAATTCTATATTATATAGATTATTATAATAAAAATATAAAAAATATATGTTATACTAATATTATTTTTTAAATTATGAAATTTATTCTGTAAGTATAATGAACAAATATATAACAAATTAACACAAATGCGAAGAATGAAGCGAATATTACCCGAAGTGAATCTTTAACAACAGATTGTTAACAATAGGGTAACATAAGGTCATAATTAAACCATATATTGTATTAGATATATTAATATGTGTGTTTAGAATATTAATAATAAATTTATATTTTTTATATAGGTTGTTTGAATGAGTACAAAGAGAGTCAAGACATAAGATAACAAGATATATTATCACTTTTTATTTCTGTGACATGCACACTTTATTCCCAACCCATTCCTTTTGTGTGGTTTGTATAATGAAAATTGGATGTATTAATTTATTATAATACTTAAATATCTCAGTATTTACATATACATTCTCTGATCTTTATTTCATGGAGTTAATGTTTCAAAAGCTACCAAATCCATTAGATGGATTGGTCTCCATTTTCCTTCATTGAGACACATGTTTTATTATTCACCTACATTATTTTCTGAGGTGTATATACTTCCATTTGACATGTAATATCATGAATTTAATTCATTTAATGTTTTTTTAATCATTACATCATTTTATTTTCTTACATGGAGAGTATTATACCAAGTTGCCACATGGAATTATTTTATTGAAATTTTATCATCGTTTATCGATATTGTTTATGATTATTCATCCTTTATTGAAATATCTTGAACCATATCTGAAGAACAATCTTGGATTTTATTATATTCTTGTTATTCATGATATATTCGTAGTTTTTGTAAAATTCTACACTTTTTTTACTTAATATATTTAAGAATTTTTTTTATGAAAATATGAATGTATTTCTCTCTTCGATCGAAAATCTATTTTATTCAAAAAAAACTTTTTTTGAAAAACGGTTTCAATTTTTTTAAATGATGTCTAAATATTATTGTCTTGAAATAAATTATTCTAAAAATGTTTTATTATTTTTAAATAATTATTTATATTTTTTCAAAGTTATTTTAAATGAAAATAGTTTTTGAAAATGTTTAATGTCTGGAAAATGATTTTCAATATATAAATAATACTTTCCTTAATAAATGGTTTTAAATGATATTTAAAAATTATTTACCATATAAGATAATATCCATTGGTGTTACTCATTCCTTTCATGGGAAATTATTCAATGTTTTCATTCATATTATTTATTTTAATGGATTATTTTTTATGTTAATTTTTATGAAACTCATTTCTCTTTCACGGGGTACATTATTTTGAAACCTTCTTCTTTTCATGGGTTATGTTAATGATTAAATGATTAAGAAACCTATATTTTTCCACCAGTTATAATATTATTACATGTTTATAACACCCATTTCATTTAATGGGTTATGATATGATTATTTATGACCTTGTGGTACTTGTATGTATGATTTTATTATGAGATGGGTGGGAATCATATCTCTATTCATTGGATTTGGTAATGATTTATATCTTATGTGATAGGAATGGATGGAATGAGAAATGTACTTAGTTAAGTATCATAGGGATGGATTGTGGAGTGAAATCTGTTCAATAACATAGGGCTATATTGAGATGTGAACCCTATTTAGTAATGGAATTTGTAAACTAAGATGACCTTGGGAGAAATTCATTGACTAATTCAGAAATAATTATATAGTCTTATGTGTCAACCAAAATTCCATGTTTTATTCCTATGTTTTTTTATATGGTTGATGTTCTTCATTTTCTGATGATTTATTCCTAATGTACTACCATAATTTATTCCATTATCCAGGTTTAGGACTTTTGATATGCATGGTACAGTCTTCTATTATCATGATCATGTTATCGTACAATTATGATCTAGATTATGCTTATGTATCTCCCATGTTTACCCTTACTGATCATCTGAGTTCACCTATTTTTTATTGTTTCATCCACCATGTAATGATGATAAGTATTATTTTTGAGGTGTATAATAAGGTTTATAGACCATAAAAACCTAGTGGTAGATGATCTTGCTCATTTAATACCATGGTTTAGGTTTCTATGTTTCCAAAGTCAGTAGACTAGTATGGTCTTTGGGCGTCTGTTTGTATAATGTTTTAAGTATTTTGACAATTTTATTTAATATTAATTTATTACAAGCAAGGGTGGATATATGTACTATACCCCAAGATTTCTAGTGATCCAAATAAGCATGAATCACCACTAGCCTTCCCACTATATATCCATTGTTCGATTATCGGCAAGTTGGTGCCCTCTGCAATAGATTTTTTACATCCTTATCCACCCAAACCTCCCTCTTGAAATTTTTTAGTCCCATGTGTCACCAATTAATCCATGAAACTCATATAGAAATAACTCTTTAATATTTTTAATAATTCCTCATTCAATTTTTATCTTCATTTATAATAAAACCATTCACCATCTCAAATATCAAAATATTTTTCCAAATGCAATGATTTAAATCCATAGGGTGTCACAAAATCCCGTCTATAATGATTTTCATCCATGATAATCCCGGTAAACCATTAACCATTCCTAGTTTCCATCCATGGTCATGAATTCACATAGAAATCATCGAGTTCCATCTCGAAACACCAAAAATTATTTTGAAACACAAATCTAAACACCATGACTAAATACACAATTTTTTTGAAAAAGATTTGGACTAATCCCAAGACCACATAAACTAAATCCTACATGATGTTTACATCATGATTCCCATATCACAACATTCAAATCTATAGTGAAATCCAAGTCATACAACCTTCATATAATATTAAATTTATAACTTTCACCTTTCGGAACACCACCACATTACTCAATCATGATGCCTTAACACCTAGTGGCATCACATAATCATTCAATATTTCCCAATAAAGTCTATAATCAACTCTCAATATGATTCCACAATCAGATCACCAACCATGTTAACTAGTTTTCATTCACCCACCTCACAAAATATTATACCACTAATCCAAATCTCTATCGAGTCTGATAAAACCACCCGAGTCGAATGACAAAGAACAAACTCAGTCCCCCACATCACACAAATAGTGGATCTAGTATTATCTAAGGAACTAGATTAAATTGGATCTTATCTAACAGTGGTACATTTATTTTTCCTCAATAATGAGATTATAACACAAATTGGTAACATGAAATATATGTCACGATGGTCATTCACTCACAACTGATAAAAATATTTCATAATATATAAGTATCATTAAAATCATCACATCATGAGTCCCAAAAAACCAGTATATATAGACTATCCTCCATTGATTACTAAATGAAATGACAATATGTGTTTTTCCCACTCATACATGAGCATCAACCAAAAACACAATCACCGCCCTTTCTTGACTCACAAAGAACATTTTCCTCCATCAACAAAGGGAATGATCACCCCATATAGATTCAAATATAGTAATAAATGATCACCAAACTAATTAAGTTGAATCACCACTCATGTTTCACTCATCAAAAGATATTCTATATCTTATATTTCCATAGAACCACATATCCCTGACATTCTTTCTCTGGGATTCCACTTGGATAAACCACACCATTGTAACCCTATCAATCAATGATGTCACCTGTTATTGTTAAGGGGAATCTCCCTTAGAACATGAACCTATGGGCCACAAAAACCTTAATAATAATTCATAATATATTAGTCACCTCACTCTGTCCACATCCCCACATTGAAACCTCCACAAAATTACATCCCAATCACTACATGGGTTCATATAAAACACAAAATGATCTCGACAAACCCATACCAGGCATGTTTATTGATTAATAACCCAACTGGAATTGTGTTTTCATAATAAAAACCCTCCCCACAAAGTAAGACTTTTATCCGTTAGGACCAATACAGGCCTATATACCCTAAGAGTGGGGTGAATCAGGGTATGGATATTCCTTCTCAATGTTCTTCCTGCCCCACTAGATCTTGACCTCTTTATTACAAGGGTCACTTTGTTTGCACTCATGTGATTATTATGACCACTTATTTTCTTATTTACCTGATGATGATACTTTGAATGTAATGCAGGGAAGCAAATAGTTAGACACAAATATTTTTACATGGTTCACCCTCACTTGGCTACGTCCAAGGAGCATACGCCGACAAGTTTCCGGTCGTACCAAATTCCACTATTCTCTACTAGATGTGGATTACAATGTTCGGGCTAGATCACTTCTATGACCAGGATCACTGCCTTTACAAGGTTTAGGGTTATCTCACTGAGTTCCCGAGGGTCACTCCCTATTTCTCTCTCTTTGGCTCACTGCCGGTGGAGAAGATCTCCTTTTTCCTCTTCCTATGCTCACTGTACTTGGAAGGGATCCACTCACAGCTTATAGACCTGTATGTCTTTTAACATGCATGAATAAATGCATCCTCAACTGTTGATAGATGCTATTTTAAAAACCAACTTTCATCCACTAATGAATACCCCTTTGCCTCTTAACCACTGGGCAATTCACTTTGGAAACACCTTCACAAAGCACCCTACATTTCTAGGCTCCCAATTTCGTGAAGCTCAAATAATCCTTCGTGAAGCTCTTTCCTTTTCGTGAAGCACTACCGCGAAGAACTACTGCAAAGCTCAAGTCGTTGCAGAGCAACATCCCTCGCGAAGCTCACTGAGCCAATGCAGAGCGCGCAACTTTCACGGAGCTACAATAGCCACCGTGAAGCTCTTCTTTCTCGAAGCACACAAGCTACGCGATCTACCTACGCGAACCGAGAGAAAATGATTTTCTCTTAAAATTCTCTCTACTTCCCTCGAGGGGGTCAGCCTCTGTTTATAGGAAATTCCACCGACCCTCGACCCTTCCGCGCAAAGTCAACACCACGTTATCTCAAATCGCGAAGCTCCGAATTTTCCGCCGGAATTCTGTCCAAATCTCAATGTACCACGAAAATTTTCCGATCGCGGAGCTCATCATAATCACGGATCATTACCGTCAACATTCCTTAGCACCTTCACCACGAAGCTCCCTTGCAAATCCCTTCACCGCCGCGATGTGCTTCAACTATGTCGTCCGCGAAGCGTTGACGTAATCGCAAAGCATCACCGCCTCCATTTTTCTGGTCTTCGCTAAATCTAATCCATGCACCCCATCTTCACGAAACTCATGTCTTTGCCATATAAAAATATGATATTCATGGAAATAATATTTTTTCGATGCTCACCAAACTCCAAATTTTGGACCCCAAAAATTTGGCAAACACTGGGAAATAGCACCATCTTATACTGCTCTTTTGTACCGCCTCCAGATCATCCATTCCTTTGTCATCATTCTTTTTCAACATGGATTGTCAACAACTTCTAGGGAACTCAACAATTCTCCATGGAAACCTGCTTTGTCAACAAACACAATCAAACCAAAAATACAACAATGTTACCTTGTGGGATTTTTTCCAACATTATCAAGGTGTTTTACCACATTCACGATCCTCCATAAGGTAGAGTGATCAACCAATAAAATTCTCAAAGGTTCTCACCCATTATCTACCTTGGTGACAATTGAACTCAATAGGTTTAAGCTCCCATACATCACAACAACATAACTAGATGTTCCCACAATTCAAAACCCATCTAATAAAGCTGATATTTCTTATCCATTTACTATTCCCAAATAGAATTCAGTCTCACCAATCCATATCACCCCCAACACTATTACTCAAAAATGGGTGTATTTCTTATTACAAGGTTCACCACACGAACACACACCACCCATCCATCCTTCAAATCCTTTATAATCTATATACAATATTATTTTTCTATATTAAAGTGTATCCATATAATGAATATTACAGTTAATCAACTAATCATTACCTCTCGTCCCTCTTTTATACTAAAAAGGAACTTATATCCTTTCCACTCAAATGCTCATGGAATTTCCACACAAGTTAATATAAGGACTCTTAGTTCCTACAAAACTACCTAGTATATATAAGTAACCAAAATGATCCCAAAAACCCAAGAGTGTCCATCTTTCTTTGGGTGACAAATTTCCATACATGGGTCAACCCTCATTAATACGATACCTTCATCGAGTCATATTTGGGGTTTCAAATGAATGTAATGACGCCCAATGTGTCGTAATACACCCCTTGAATAAGGGGTTACATTTCCATCATTAGGAATCATATTTTCATTAGATCCACATAATCTGCCATTGGAAGGAAACACTCCAAAATCAAGTTGAGTAAATATCCACTAAAATGTTATATGTGAAAACCTCAATTTTTTCCCTCACATTAAAAAAGATAATATTTCATTAGAAAACAAATGAAGATAAGAAATAATATTCCATGTGATTCCTTGTGAAAAATATGATTAACTCACAAGAACTCCTTCCACCATGAAAGGAGACAGAAACAACAGCAAATCCTAAATTTAAAAATCATGTTGATCGTTCAAGTTAAAATCATATACTTATAACATTGAAATCCCAGAAAAACATTTTGATAAACCTAGTAACCTATAATTCCTACCGAAATAGGGGTCCATGATGCACTAATATCATATCTATCAAAGAATATGTTTCATTCCTAGACAACCTGTTTAGAAAATTAACAAATAAAAAATACAATAACCTTGAAAACATTTTGTAACACTCCATTATGGAACTAAACTAAAACATATCACCACATGGAATCATGAAGACCAACCTATAAAATGGAGTATATTGGGTTATAGTGAGGGTAAAACACATATAGTGGGGAGACAATGACCTTGAATAAAATTTATATAAATTGTGGAATAATAACACATGAATTCAAAACTAATATAGTAAATATAATAAATGATAAACATTTTATAATATCTTATATGATGTATGTTGGTCAAAGTAGAATACTAAAGAGGGGGTGAATTATGTATCTATAAAAATTTCTATTTAAAAGGTATTCTTAAATAGGTTACCCAATAAATTTAAATACAGCCTAGTTAATCAATGTAACATAGTTATAAGAGTTTTACTGTTTAAATAACTTCTTAGACGATTGATTAATTCCTAGTAATATTAATATTAGTGATTAACATTACTTTTGAAGATATTCTAATAAGTAAAAACATTTATAACTTCTTTCCATGATTATTTATCAAATTAAATTTTCAAATTCTTGAATTATACAGTAAAACAGAGAAAACTAAATTAAATAGCACAATAGATATAAAACAAGGGGTTTGGTCTCAAGACGAGAACTAATCTACTCAAGTTGGTGATCACCTGCCACTAAGAGGTTTATATAAATAAACATGATCCACACCCTGGATCGGGTTAAAAATAGTACACAAGACTATCTAGGTCACACGACCTCTTCCACAGTTCTTTGTGGGTATGAAAAACCAGATCACACAGGGACCTCCTCCACACTTATCTGTGGGAATACATAAGTTAAAAAAGATGTATGAGAATAGATATCTTGTATCCTTTAGTTTAATGCATGAGACAATTCTTGTTTTTAGACAGACACACACACACTACTCGAAAGATAAACATAATACGTAACAAAGAAAAAATGATGAGATATGGTTATAAGTTCTCTGAGTGTTAGTATATGAAACTCTAGACTTCTAGGATGAAACAGATGTAGAAAGCGAGTCCTCTTGTGGAAAACAGATTATCTCAACTTAGCTAGATCTGGATCATGTTCTTTATGGATTTGATAGTGTAAAAATGTTCTCAACTATAGGATTCAAGTATGCATTGTGTTTTCTTTAGTAGTGTCAGGTTTCATGTGTCAGTTATTCTTTCAAGAATTCTCGTTCCTCTCTGTTATCGCCTAGACACTTGTTTCTGTGTTGTCACTATTGTCGTACTTTTCTTCTGGACATGTTGTTCTTTTAAATCATAGAATGCATGTGTTGGAGTTGACGAGATGCATGTATTCCACACCCCATAACTCATACTATCAGGGGACATGTCTAGAAAGAAAAATTAATTTTGTCAGAGCATTTAAAACTTCAAATATGACTATTAGATATTAAATTGAAAAATGACGAAACAGATTAAGAAACAGTATCGCAGTCAGTCCAGAAACGGTGTCTTCATGAAACCGTGTCTCCTAGACATGGTGTCTCCTTAAAATGGTGTATCCTTGTTTTCCATTGTGCGATGAGACAATCACGGTGGAACAGTTGTATAGGGATTATGAATCGGTAGCACATATGCGGTGTTAGGATCATGGTGTCTTGTCCATGTATCTAATTCACGGTGTTGGGTCACAGTGTCTGGTCACCATTTCTGGGTCATGGTGTCTAGGTCACGGTGTCTGGGACACAGTGACTGGGTCATAGTTTCTGGGTCACGGTGTCCCGTCATGGTGTTTGGGTCACATTGTATGGGTGAAGGTGTCTGGTCACAGTGTCCGGTCATGGAGTGTGGGACATGGTGTCTTGTCCTTTTCCAGATAAACATAACTTGTTGTAGGCTCACATTTTCACAGACACAGTTAAATATCTATACAAAGATGTAAACAGTGATATTCATAGATTGAATTAAAATGAATCATTCACAAGGTAAAATAAATAGATTATAATAATTATTTAAGGCATAAATAGACTAATCTTCTGTATGCATGACTTTAGATAGATTCAATATGATTAACAAGATTTACCAAATTTATAGGATTTGTGATCATTAAAACATTATTAACACATGAGGAATGAAAAAATCTACCCCTTATGAAGATCACAAATCTTGTGAGTGAGAGATCTATTCATAGGTAATGTGTCTCTTCCTGAGTGTGCATATATAATACATATTTATCCCCCTTTTGGGATTATCAAAAAGAGTATAAAAGTAAATAAAATAATAGATAAGAAGAGTTCACAATTCATTATATTGATAAATATTTAAATTAAAAATAGTAATAAAAAACACACAAAAATCTACCATATCAAAAGATAGTAGTCACAAATTTTCATCACCGGCTTGCCTTCTCTTTTCCCTTGGCAGCAACATCAGAAGAGGAAGCCCTAGGAGTAGTGGTAGAGGTGGAATAAGGGAGTGAGCCAGTTGATAGAGAAGGTAAATGGATTCCTTCAAAAATAGATGGGGCCAAGGTAGGTGCAGTGGAAGACTGAAGAAACTGTTGATCAAGGATAACTGGTCTTATTTGACACAGATCCTGAGAGATAGACATAGATGTAGAGGCATGGGCAGAGGATGAGTATGTAGGAAAACCAAATCTCAGGGGTGCAGCTACAAGAGTGACAATAAGAGTACTTTGGACATGAGATAAGGCCTCAAAATCTAGATGATTTCAGAAATGATTTCACCACCATATTTCATGTCTTTATCAATGTCATCCTTGTTCTCCATAATCTTATCCAACAAAGGAGTGAAATATTTGAGCTTTTGGACTTTATTTTTGAAAGCTTGAGTGATAGGGGGATTCTCCGATTCTTCACAAGGTAATTGAAATTTTTGATCATGTCATGATTTGAGATGATCTAATTGAAGTAGAAGTCCTCCTTATTAGATATCTATTCTTGATCATCATTTTCAATTCTGGAATTAATTCTCACCAAATCAAAAACTTTGTCACTGTTCTTGACAACTTCTGATAGAGATTATTTTTTAAAACCACTTATCATATCATCAACTTCTTCAATGAAAACTGTTCTGAGTATATCACTATCTAAAGTGGGTTGAGATGATTTTCCAGAAGTATGAGAAGTATTAACAGCCGTAGTAAGGGACTTCAGTTGATTTAGAACTTTTTGGAGACAACCCTTATACTCATTAGTCAACTTTTTTATTCCAATAACAATTTCATGCATCTCATGAACAATATTATTGTTTCTTTCATCTAGGTTTTCAGACAAGGAGGTCAGATGAGGTTGTATCAGGGAGACTACATCATATAGAATTTGACTACAAAATTTTTCCACAGGATGAGAAACCGGTTCAGGTATTGAATTCATCACTCTCCGCATTTCTTCAACCATATCTTTGAGAGTATTTACATCCTCACTGAGTTGTTTGTTCTCAACTCTGACTTCTTGAATCTTATGAATCTTCTTGGGTTGAATCTTCCATATGCTCTTTTCCAATAACAAGGAAACATCTCTCTCACTCAAATTGGTTATAGGAGCCGGTTGGGTAATCTTGAGTTTTTCAACTCCATCCAATAGGGTAGCATCAAAATCATTCAAACCACCCTTACTCACCATGATTGAATGTTCTTGTGAAGGCTCAAGAATAGGGGTAGAGACATGCTCATGATCAATGGTAGAAATAACATCAGGAGAAGATGCTAGTATTAATTGAAACATAGTATACAAATCTATTCATTTAACTGAGACTTCTTGGGAATCAGTCACATCAAAATAACTTGTGAATTTATACCATGTATCCACTGATCATAGATCAACGAGATTAGGGACTTCATAATTTTTCAAACTGGGGTGGATACTCTCCCTCAACAGGTGAATTTCTCTCAGGACAGATATATTTATATCCTTGATCTATTTCCAAGATTTCATCCCTAATATCCACACCCATTTCTTTTCTAGCTAACTGAAAATCTTGATCCATTCTTTCTTCATAAGATGGAATAATTTTAGGAGAAACTTATTCCTCTCTGTGATTCTCAAGAGAAGCTTCTTCCACAATAGAGATATATATTTCTATATACTCTTCTACAAATAAATTTTCATTTACCTTAGCAATAAATTATTATTTAGCAGTAGGTTGTTCTTCCAAATCAGCAAATTCTTTAGGAACATGTATTTCCTTCTCAGTTAAGTCTTGGAGAATAGGTTCACTGTATTTTCCATTCAAAATAGTTTATCATGTTGGTACAAGAGCCTATTATTCTTCTTCCTCATCATAATAATCATAAATTTCCCCTGGTTCCAAACTAGGAAGAAAAATATCATTAGGTATTGAAGAGTATTCCACCGGATTGAATATTTCATAAACCCAGTCATTATCCCCCACCCAAGATTTTCTCCATGGATTCCAACTGATTTTCATTCTCTTTACTATAACTTTTGAAATAAAAAACTCATAATCCTTAATAGAATCTTCATCTGTTCCAACCCACCCTTTTGTATGAAGCATAGCCGAGATAAGCCTTGAATATAATAGGGAGGTTGACTTGGAGGTTTTCTTGATAAAATCACACATATGGAGTATAACATATTTTCATAGGTTGATCTTATGTACATTGTACAAAAGGAGTATCATGAATATATCCTAATACATGAGTGTAGCAATGTCACCTTTTTTGGGGCTAATCAGATTCTAAACAAACATAAATAGATGTCTGGTTTCACCATCTATCTCAGCAGCTATAGCTCTTCGCTTTGTTTCATTCCAAGTTAAGCTTAAAAATTCTTCTTCCAAAACAAAGTAATCACTTAGAGGGGGAGGACCTCTCTGGTAGTCCTCACAAATACCCTCATGAGGTATCCAAAGGTATCGATTCCATAACCTTGATGAAATGGTACAACTCTGGCCATTGATCCAACTTCGCACATCATAGCCACATTTTGTATCGAAAGAGAATTGAACACCCTGATAAAACTATGCAACTAACATCAGATAAATAGGCATATCCTAAATTGTAAACCAATCCTTCCATTATTTCTCTCTTGGTACTTTCAATTACAAAGAATTACATGAATTATGCCACTTATGGAATATCCTCCTTTTGTGTACCTCTATTCGGTCTACTAGATTCAGATTGAGAGGACCTTCTGATGCTATCTTCGGCACTATTTTGGACTTCTTGTTTGAATTGTTCTTATCAGGAGTTGATGATGATGGGTGTTTCATCCTGGGCATTCAACAGAGGTTCAAAAGTGAGAGAAAGAAAACAAAAGGGTTGATAGAGGGATTAAGGTTTGAGAGAAGAGAGCTCGAGTGAATAAAGGAGTGAAAATTATTTTTTTATCATTTAAGGATATCAAGTATCGCGGGATCAGAAATGATGGGATGTAAAAAAGGTAAAATAATTATTCACCATGGTACAGGTTATAATGTATAAATAAAACAATTAGGTGTCTTTACAGTGAGACCGTAATCAACTTTTACAGTGAGACTGTAACAGGAAATCACGATGAGACCGAAACTTGCTTTCACTGTGAGACTATAACTAGATTTCATGGTAAGACCATAAAAATGAAACAACAATTCATAAGATAGTAAAATTATAGAACAATTAGATATGACTTGTTAAACTGTAAACTGAGAAAAAGTAAACTGTGAAACAATATACTTTATACTTAATATTTATCATTCTCAATTCAATTATGATGTAATCAATCCTTCCAAAATTTAATGTTTTGTTGAATATATCAGTAATCTGATATTCAGTTCTAATGAATTTCAAAGTCATCTCACTTTTTTGATAATGATCTCTCATAAAGTGATGGTTTACATCAATAATTTTTTTATCTAGAGTTTGAAACGAGATTTTTTGTGATGTTTATAGCACATGTAATTTAACAATTTATAGGTAAATTCCTTAATTGGTATCCATAATCTAGTAATGTGTGTTTCATCCACAAAATGTGTGCACAAAAACTACTGGAAGCTATGAATTCAGCTTCTACAGTAGATAATGCTACAAAGATTTGTTTCTTACTACACCATGATTCTAGTGACTTGCCTAAAAAGTGACATGTTCCATAGGTGATTTTTTATCTAACTTACAATCACCGATGTTAGAATCAGAATAACTCACTAATTCAAATGATTCTCCTCTGGGATAGAACAATCCTAGATAGGGTGTTTTCATGAGGTATTTGAAAATAATTTTAACAACATTTAAATGAGATTCCTTGAGGTTTTCTTTAGAATGATCACACATACACTTAATAATCATAATGTTAGGTCGACATAATATTAGGTAGATTAGACTTCCAATCAATCCTATGTAAGTGTTTTGATCAAACGATTTTCCATATTCATCAAGATCAACTTATAGGTAGTACTCAATGGAGTTCGACTACTTTTAGTAAAATCCAAACCGAAATGTTTTAGAATATATATAATATATTTTCTTTGATTTAAAATAATACCAACCTTATTTTGAACGATTTGAAATCCAAGAAAGAATTTTAGTTCACCAATTAAACTCATTTCAAATTTTTTTTCATCATTTTAGAAAATTTAATACATAATTATTTTTAAGATCTGAAGATAATGTCATCTACATAAATTTGATCTACTAAAACATCATTGGAAGTTCCTTTTATAAAGAGGGTATGATAACCTATTCCTTTTATAAAACCATTTTAAATAAGAAACGTACTTAATCTAGCATACCAATATCTTGGAGCTTTTTTTAAACCATAGAAACCGTTTGGTAATTTAAAATTTTGATTTGGAAAATGACGATTTGTAAAACCAGGGGGTTTCTCAACAAATACATCCTCAGCTATATACCGATTTAGAAATGCACTTTTAACATCCATTTGATATAGTTTGAAATTCATATGTACAATATAAACAAGCATAATTCTGATGGCTTCAAAGTCTAGCTACTAGTGCAATGGTCTCTTCATAGTCAATTCCTTCTTCATTACTATAGCTTTGTTCAACCAATCTATAATTGTTTCTAACTATATTACCAACTTCATATACCATATTTATAAACACCCATTTAGTGCCTATTGTTAATGTGTATTTGGATCTGTCAACAAGTTTCCAAACTTTGTTTATTTCAAACTGATTAATCTCTTCTTCCGTAGCCATCACAAAAAATTCATCACTGATAGCATCATTAATGTTTTGAGGTTCAAGTTATGAAAAGAAGACTTCATGTTCAACTCGATTCCTAAGAGAAGCTCCAGTTTGAGTTACTTTATTTAAGTATTATACAACAACATCTAAAGGAGGGTTTTTAATAGTGATAACAGCTCTTGAAAAAGAAGGACTTGTGATTTCAGGTTCTTCAACATGTTTGGGTTCGTTGTGACTTGAATCTAAATAATTTCCCGAAATGGATGTTTTCACAGATTTCTTCACATGATGGTTAGAGGATTTTGAATTAATTTACAGATTTGATACATCATCATTCAGATTCCTTAGAGTTGTTTTAGGATCATGTGGATCTGTTTCATCAAATTTTATATGGACAGATTCTTCCATACTATTAGTTATTTTATTAAATAATCTATAGGAATTAATAGAGATTAAATATCCTAAAAAGATTCCTTCATCGCTCTTGGATGCAAATTTGTCAATATTTTCCGTACTATTAAGGAAATTGACTTTGCAGCCAAAAACATAAAAGTAGATTACTCTGGGTTTTCTATTGTTCCACAACTCATATGGAGTTATTTTAAGAATCAGTCCAATAAACACTCAATTGATATTATAGCATGCTGTACTTAAATCCTCATCCCAAAAATAAAGAGGTATGTCATATTAACTAAGAATAGTTCTAGTAATCTCATTCAGGGTTCTATTTCTACATTCCAAACTCCATTATATTGTGGTGTTCTAGGGGCAGAGAAACTATGAATTTAGCCATTTTATGTGAAAAATGATTCAAAGTATGGATTTTCAAACTCACGACCATGATCAGTTTTTAACGATTTAATCTTAATTCCAATAATATTTTCTAAAAATTTGGAATATTTGGTAAAATTAGAGTAGGCCTCACTTTTTTTATCCAAAAAAATGTCCCAATATATCTAGAAAAGTAATCTACATGAACATAAACATAGTACTTTCCATTTAAACTAGAAACTCTAGATGGTCCAATCAGATCCATGTGAACTAATTTGAGAGGTTGATATGTTGACACTTCTTTCTTTGGTTTGAAGGAAATTTTGTGTTTCTTTCCCTTTGGACATGGATTAATCAATTTATCATTTGGAAACTCATGTTTGGGTCAGTCTTT
Source organism: Viscum album (assembly GCA_963277665.1). Classification (NCBI taxonomy): domain Eukaryota; kingdom Viridiplantae; phylum Streptophyta; class Magnoliopsida; order Santalales; family Viscaceae; genus Viscum; species Viscum album. Next base: position 254,822,929 of record OY728127.1, read on the forward strand.
GACTAACCTTTTTTTGGTTAGCTTTATAAGGGAGTGAATGTTATAATGTCCTTATCTCTAATTCCAAAGATAATATTCATTATGAAATAAAATTAAACATGAAGCATTTTGGGGGACTAAAAAATCTAAGATAACATAGTAAACATTTTCATTTCTTAATGCAGAAAACAATAATTAATTATTAGAATTGAAAACATTGCAAGAATAATCTTCATATTTAACATGAAATCTATCATCATATAGTTGTGAAATACTAAGAATATTATGTATCAATCAATCAAAAAAGTACTTTGTAAATCAAAACTATGTTAGAGATACCGATTTTTCCAAGGCCAATAATCTTTCCTGTGTTATTGTCACCAATGGTGACATGTCAACCATCAATCTTTATTAAATTCTTGAAAAAATAATAGTCTCCTATCATGTGTCTTGAACCACCACTGTCTAAGAACCATAAGATTTTACAAGAGATCATTAAGCATCTTTCCTACAAAATTGTCAGATAAAAAATGATTTTGGTACCCATACATGTTTAGGTCCAGAAATATTAGTGACTAGTGCTTTGGAAACCCATATCTACCTCATAGATTTCCTATAATAATTATGTAAACTATTTGAAAAATATACTCTATTTGGTCCATAAAAGCATGGAATAGTATAGGGTGTATAATAACATGAACTAGATGAATGTTTTGCAGAACAAAGAGTAAAGTTGTATATCCTAGACTTAGAAACAAAATTAGTTCTTCAAAAATTTATTTTACCAGGTTGATAGCCAATTCTAGTTGTTTATTTAAGAGAAATATATTTACCTATCATTTGTACCAAGGTATCATTACCATTAGTAAACCTTTCAAGATAATTTTTCAATTTATCATTAGATAGTTTTAGTTCATTATTTTCTTTGAGTAATTGATAATTTTTCTCCCTTTCTACATAAAGTTCAGTTTTAACAGTCGAGGTAAGAGCATTCTATTTCTTCAAAGGCTTTAATTTATCTTTTAATTCATTGCATGTATGTTCAAGCATATTATAGTTTTCTAACATTTCTTTAATAGAAATATTTTCTAAGTTACTCTCATCTCAAGAATAATAGTAATTGTGTACAGGGGATTATAGTGTTACCTTAGATGTGTTTCTCAAAAAATACATATTGGGTTTGTTAGCCAGTTCATAATGTGAATATTCTAAGTTACTTGAACTATCCTCAAAATCACTCTATGTTTCTTTTAGTACCTTTTTATACTTTTTATCTTTGTCCTCAAATTTATTTTTTTACTTTATCGTGGGACGGTTTAACATGATATGTCCCTTTCACTTACATTCATCGCAGAATATCTCATCAGACTTGTCATTTATTTTCCAATCATTCTTCCAACTTCATTTTTTATCATATCTCCCTTAATGTTAGGATTTCTGTAAAATTTATTCTTCTTGTAAATTCTCTTAAACCTTTTGGATAATTGAGCCACCTCCTCATCACTGTCAGGTGATGATTGTTAACTATTGGAACTTTCTACAAAGGCTTCTAACATTCCTTTCTCTTTGTGTTTTGAGGTGGTGGTCTTGAATGCTACTGAATTTATTTTGGGTTCATCCTCCTCTTCCTTGTTGACTTTCAGCTCCTCTTCATACATCATCAGTTTCCCAATGAGTTATTTTATAGGTAACTTGATGATGTTGCATGATTACTTAATAGAGACACAGGTTCCGATCTATCTATCAGGTAGGCATATGAGAATCCTCATGATCTGTTCTTTGGTAGTATCATCTCTTCCAAGAGAAACCATTATGTTGACAATTTCATTGAACCTGAGATACATTTTAGAGATAGGACCATCATTTTTCATTTAAATGTTATCATATTTAACAGTATAAGAATATAGTGTCATTTCTTTCACACAATAAGTTCCTTCATGTGAAACAAAAAAAGTATCCAAAATTTCATGGGCAGTTTTACATTCAGAAATTCTATTAAATAACTAATATCCTAAAGATATATATAAAACATTCATGGATTTAAAATTTTTATTGTAGGAAATCTCGGTAGGGTCATCCCAAGTGATTCTATCAGTTGTAGGAATCTTATATTCATCTATAATTGAAGACCAAATTTCAAAACTCATACTTTATAAATGAATTTTTATTTTAATTTCCCATTGGGAACAATTTTTTCCATTAAATAATGGTGGTCTATTTGTTGCAGCGCCTTCTAGTCTGTTATCCATAATAATGAACTACTTTTAAATAGATAGAAATTTACAATTAATTGAAATTTACAATTATTTAAAGTTCAACTAAAATCACAGTTGAATAGGGTCAAAAATATAGTCTTAATAAGAATAAAAAAACCCCATCTGATACAAAATATTGGTCAGAGTAGAGTACTTAAGAGGAGGTGAATAGAGTATCTATTAAAATTTTTGTTTAAAAAATATTCTTAAAAAGGTTCCCAAATAAATATAAATACAACCATGTTAATCAAAGTAATATAGTTATGAGAGTTTGACTATTTAAATAACTTCTTAATAGATTGATTAATTCATTGTAATCTTAATATCGGTTTTTAACATTACTTTTTTAGATGTTCTAATAAGGGAATATTATAACTTATTTCCATGATTACCTAGAATTGAAAATTTAGTGATTTCTGAATTATACAGTAAAATAGAGAAAACTAAATTAAACAACACATTGGAAATAGAACAAGCAGTTCAGTCCCAAGTTGAGTGCTCATCTACTTCACTTGGTGATCACCTTTCACCAATAAGTTTATATAAATCAATATGATACACACACTAGATCGAGTTTAAAAATAGTAAACATGAATATCTTGGTTACATGACCTCTTCCACAGTTCTTCTAGGGTAAAAACTACCTGGAACATAGGGACCTCCTCCACACTAATCTAGGGGAATACACAATATTAAAAATATGTATGAGAAAGGATATATTGTATTCTTCAGATTAATGTAGGAGACAGAGTCTGTTTCTATACAGACACACAAACACTGCTCAAAAGATAAACATAACACACAACAAAAAAAATGATGAGATAAGTATATAAGCAATATGAGTGTTAGTCTATGCAGCTCTGGACTTCTAAGATAAATAAAATGCAGAAAATAGAGTATCGCCAGTCAGCTAGATCTGGCACATTTTATTTGTGGATTTGATAGTGAGAAAATGTTCTCGACTCTAGGATTGAATTATGCTTCATGTGTTCTTTAGTAGTTTCGAGTTACATGTGCCAATTATTCTTTCAAGAATTCTCATGTTTCTTCGTTATCATACACACAATTTTTTCTCTGTTGTCAGAATTTTCGCACATTTCTCCTAGCCACGATATTATTTATATTCATAGATTTCATGTGTTGGAGCTGACATGATGCATGTGTTTTGAACCTCGTATGTCGTACTGTCATGTGACATGTCTACAAAGAAACATAAATTATTTCAATGCATTTAAAAGCATCAAATATGACAATTAGAGATTAAATTGAAAAACAAAAAAACATATTATGAATCGGTGTCACAATATATATAGAAGTGGTGTCTTCATGAAACGGTGTCTCCTTGATACAATATCTCCTTGAAACGTTGTCTCATTGTTTGCCTTTGTGCGGTGAGACAGTCATGATGGAATAGTTGTATAGGGATCTAGAACCGGTAGCACAGATGTGGTGTTAGGATCACAATATCTAGTCAAGGTATTTGAATCACGATTTCGGGTCACAATGTCTGGTCAAGGTGTCTAGGTCACGGTGTCTCGGTCATGGTGTCTGGGTCACGGTGTCTGGTCACGGTGTTTGGTCACAATTTCTGGGTCACGGTGTTGGGGTCACGGTGTATGTGCCATAGTGTCAGATCACAGTGTCTCGTCAAAATGTCTAGGTCATGGTGTCTAGGTCACACGGTCTGGTCACAGTGTCTGAACACCATGTCTGGGTCATGATGTATGGCCCTTTTCTAGAAAAACATAACCGCTGGCAGACTCACAGTTTCTCAGACTTAGCCAAATATATGTACACCGACTTAAACAATGATATTCATAGAGTGAACTAAACTTAATTGTTCCTAAGAGAATTTCATTATAAACAAAATAGTTTACATTAATCCAATAAGGCATAAAGTGACCAATCATATGTACACATGATTTTAGATATATTAAAAAGGATTGACAAGATTTACAAGATATATAGGATTTGTGATCATTAAAACATGATTAACAAATGAGGAGTCCATCAATGTAGTCACACAATGTTTACAAATGATCTCACATGGGCTTGATTCAAAATACAAAAATAAATAATCACACACACACAAACCCTACAATTATTCTAGGGAATCATCTGAGTCTCTCGATACACTCTATTTTCCTTTAATAGATCCTTAAAATATCATGTTCCCAAACATGAAATGCATTCATATGGTCTAATTTCACACTGGGATCCCCAAACACTGTGTGATAATAACACTCAGTTGGGTCTCACCAAGCACCCCTAATATACTGATTCATAAGTTTTTGTATTATTTAAGAAAATAAATAACATAATAATGATCTTTGAGTAATTGGGAGATAACCAAGATGACCCAACACCCTAAGAGATTAACATTCCCATCAGGTCATTTAGTTTAAATTAGGACACCCTAATGCAAAAAGTAAGTTCTTAGGGTCCACAAATTAATCAACTTTTAGCTTCATATAATCATATTGATGGTTAACTTATAAGTAATGACTTAGAAAAGGGTGGAGTATAAATCCAAAACTCAATACTCATAGATACTGGGCATTATCATGCATCATTAAGCCCTGATCAATCCCTTCTCACCTAAGGTAGATTCATTTTTCCTATGCCGCATCAGCCCATGAACATATCCCTTGGGAGGTCCTTGACCAAATACTACACAAGGAATGCTAATATTAATACACCCTAAACCATGATGTTTACTTTAAGGACTTTGACCCAACACTCTAAGGAACAAGGAACATTTATCCCAATGAACCATCTTTATATACTATGGGGAAGTCTAGATCACACTAACCCACTCCATGTTTGGAATGGTCTTACACCCAATACCCTCATTTGGGTATTTCCATCCCACCCACTCATAACCATAAACACCATAGATGTCCATCACATTAACCCATTCCCACATACACTATGGAGGTATATCATGAACATTTAAACATGAATCTTTGCAACCCTTCACATAACTCAACAGATGATACTGAGGAACGAGTAACATGAGACCTAGAACCATGTCTTAACATGTACAAACACAGCCTATAAGGAATGTATAGGTTCCTCATGAACCACAATGGTCTAAAATCACTCATACCAAATCAATACCAACACATTCAACTAGTACCACATCCCAAAGGAACCTTTAACCCAATCCTCATGTTTCAGTAAAACATTTCAAAATCCCCATGTTGTCTGTGGTCCTACTACCCATAATACATCCTAGAAAATTATTAACTAAAGCACGTGGTATCCCAATCCTCAGTCCCAGATTATTTCCATGAATAGTACTAGGGATCCATATCACATATCCTAATAGAGATCCGTCAACCTATCATGAAAGGTAAACCCTTCTCTATCATCCAACACCAAGTCCAAAAAGAATCATCTCAATACATGGGAATATTTGAACTCGTATCCTTCCTCAAGATGGATTTCCCATTATCTTGCATGATGTTAAATTGTCCATACCATTTTTGTATATCTATAAGACAGACATGAATTTCCACTAGAACTTATAACTTTACATAGGAAGTGGAAACTGAATCCATCATTATCTACAACTCCCTATCAGGTAAGAGATCCATGTCATGGTCTATTTCATACATAATGAGTAAATTCCTTAGTCTCATGGATCCCAACACCAAAATTCTCCATACATGGCGTGAGGGTAATAATGTTTCTGACTATCTTTCCTCCTTGTCAACCCATGGGAATAGTAACATTTTCTCTACCGATATATTCTATATGCCTACTAATTGGGAGCATCTTGTTAGAGGGGATGCTCTCAGCCAACACTATTTTAGACCACCTTAGTCATTTGTCCCCGGGGACCTCTGGATCTTTGGACCTTTGGTACCTTGGATATTTTTTTGATGTTGCATGTTTTTGTACCACAATTTTATTAATAGATAAATGCTGATTATGATAACATATGCTATCTAAAATTGATCTCACAAACAAGGGTCTCCCATAGGTAACTTTTCATCTCAATCAAGGCCCTATACCATTATATATATAGTCATTGATGATCCCAATTTACCTAGGTGATAAAGAGAACTTGGTCTCCACCCAATAGAATTAATATTTCGTATCATATTAGAAAATTAAACAACCTATAATTATTAATCATTACATAATCCCATGTAGTACATGTTGTTGTATTGTAGAAAATAAGAATGTATATGGTTTCCTTTTCTATGATATACTTACCATTAATAAGGATTCAATCATTAAAAAATATCCTCTAAGACTCATCTTACCAATGAAGAATCTCTCCCACTCTTAATGGAGTGTCTCACCGTGATAATAATAATCAATTTATTATAAAAATTTATAATTTTTTATTAAATTAATTTCAAAATTGTAATAATTCCCATTTAATCACTATTCATCATCCACTCAACAAATTCTTGAACAAAAATGTGAATTCCACTCCTGACCCATATCCGGTTCTAGGATACACAAAACCACAAATTAAAAGAGCCATTCAAACATTTTATTTTTACCTATAAATAACTCAGAACCTAGTAAAATTCATAAAGTGATGTACCTATTTCAAATGAACTTCCAAAATATTTAACAAAATTATCTTGGGATGTTCTATAGGGAATCCTAGAAAAATCACCTTAAATATTTGTGGATTCTACCACACTATAGTTTAATTGACACCACAACTCTAATATAAAGGCATGAAATCATAGTCCAGTGAGAGAAAGGAAAGGAAAAGAAATAATTATATGTCTTACCATGGATATACAACTAGAACACACCCAAAACCACTCCCCAAGGATGTGGGTTTAACGAGAGGAAATGCAGGGGGACTCTATACAAAATGGACTCTCCCAAAACCGAAAATAATTTATATAAATAAGAACCCTAGAAAAAAATGACCCCCAAAATGAAGAGTAACATAGGACCCACCTGCGGGTTGATGAGCCCGACCACCATACAATCCTACTTTCTTGCACACCATATATTAGATAGAGTCCCATCGATGAGATGGTATCCAATACTGCTACTTTATAATAGCCTAAGCCTCTTATTCCTCCGCCTAATTCTTTTTCAAAAAACTGTGTAACAACCATGGCCTTGAAACTATAAAAATACTACTTCGGGATGTTCAAATGTTTGGATTTACATTGTGAGTGGTTATTCTCTAATTTTTTTCCCATCATGAAACTGAAATTATTTCTCAAATAATGTCCAAAAATCCACAAGGTGTAATATTTTTAGTCCTGTACCACAATAATTTAAACAGTTGGGTCTAAGAGAAACAAAATCATCAACTATTTCTTTTTTCCAATAAAATTGTTCAATTATTCATCCTCATATAATAGTTATAAACTTATAGTCAATGTGGAGAGGATTATATTTCCCCCTAATTACCTGGATCCATAATTAGAGGTTAAAAACAATGTACTTATCATTTTGGGAAGACCGTTATTAGCAATAAGTGTTGTTTTTATAGATGTTTCAAAGAGAAGACAGAACATCCATGTTGGGGATGATCAAGAAAAGTTTCATCATTAAAGGAATATATGTGAGTTTAAAACTGATTTATATAGTTTAATACATGTTAAGGTCTTATATAGTAAAATATTTTCATAACCCTTATAATGAAATAAATTAGGATTTTGTTAATGTGAAAATTATTGTCAATTTCTCTGATTCTGAGTCCATAAATGAATATAAATGATTGAGGAATTTTAGATCCAAACTCAAAAAATTATTATTGTGGTCCATTAATTATCCAATCCTAAACAAAGATAAAGTTTTATAGTACTTCTTAGGGTGTTTATCAACACTAAAATCCCACTCTTTATGAGAGAATTATGTCCCATAATGTTTTTCTAAATTTTCCTTCTTTGGGAATCAATTTTTTAACTCATTGGTTTAAATTTTTTATAATGTTTAAAGGTTGATCTATATGATTATAAGGATAATATTTTTTATTACTCCATTAATTTTAAAAAGATTATAATTTAATTTCTATAATGAAAAATCAATCTTTTGACAATTCATTGACTGCAATTTATAAAATTATCATTGTATTTGATCACATATATTGTAATTAATATCATAATGTTTTCCTTCATATTGTCTATTATATAGTCTTTTAACCATTGTGAACATTAATTATTTAATATAAAAATTTTGGATGAGATTATTATTAGTTGTTTTTAATTATAAAACTCACATATCAATTAAATTATATCTATATATCCTGAAATAAATCATGTGAGCCTATTCAATTAGAGAAAAAAGTGTTTTCTGGAAGAAGATTTAATTCAAATTGATTCATATTTAATTATTTTCAATATTTTTAGGCTTAAACAGTATTGAATAACATATATCCAAATTTTCATTAAACCATCATTTTTACATTAGGAAGTCATTTTTACTACATGAGATACACTATGTGGGAATTCAATTTTGGAAATAAAGACCTTATTGGAACTTTAGTTTTTTATTCATGAGATTATTTCTTGTCATTTAGGTTTGTTAAATTGTTTTCTTAAGGATATATAAAACTTTATGTGTCAGGTAATATGATGTGTAGTTAATTTAATACAATATTTCCACCTCATAACTCACAATTTACTTTGTTATTAATTCAAAAATGATATTTAATTAAATAAATAATGAATACTTGTTAATTTTATGTTGTATTTGTTGCACTATGAATATCATGATGGAAATATGTGTTTTCTGTGTGAATATTTAAATTTTATTTCATTTAATGATCATATAATTTTAAAAAATAGATTATAGTTAATGATTCCATTAAAATTATTGAAATTTTATTTTTTATTTATTTTAATATTGTTATTTAGTTCTATATTGAATTCTAGATTTATTGGCATAATCATGTGTTAGAGGTAATGATTTCTAGGTTTATATTTTCTATTTTAATATAATATTGAATTTTGTGTCCTTTTAAGAAATCTATATGGGTATTCCCTAATTTATAATTCAAATATAAATTAAAAGAAAAGTTTATCAAATGCCATGGATGGTTGATCATTGGGTTTTCAAAAATACATATTGGTAAATTACTAGGTTTATAAGCCAATGGAAAAGAAGGTACCCAATAGCTCAATGCGCTATAGAAAGGTAAAATCTATATGATTAGGACTATTTTAGGGTATCATCACATGTTGTTGAACCTATAACATGTTAACCAATAACACTTAAGTGGAAATTAAGGGTGATGATGTTGTTGTAAAATAGTATCCATGAGGTCTGTGGCTCACATCAATGTTGTTGGGAACTTATAAAATGCTAATATCCCCCTGAAGGGGTATATAAAATGTTAAAGTGAAGGGGATTTTATTTTGGGAGACATAAATCTAATTTTTAAAAACAAGAAAACCAAAGGAAGTAGAGAATATTTATCTTATTGATTCTAATATAGATACTATAGAAGCAAAAATAGATTTCAAAAACATATGGAGTATTTAACTTGCAATGAGATCATATATGTCCATCACATGTAGAGATGGAAAATGTTGCATGTATAGGAGAATAAAATGTTATGGTATATAGAATTATTCACACTCTGGGGTTGATAAAAAAATGCAGGGTACCACATGTAGGATGTTAAGGTGTGGACAGAAGTTGATTTCAGCTTTACTGATAGTGATGCATTAGTTAGAATGCGACTTAATTGGGGTCATTAATTTATTCATGGGAGAAAATAGATTGATTTGGGTGAGACACAATTTGAGAGGTACCCACATCACATGACTAAGATGAATCCGGATTAGAAGAATGGAGTCCTCTTTAAGAATGGGTTTAGATGATATTGAGAAAGAATAAAGAGGATATCTCATGAGAGAATATTCTTCATCAATTTTTCAATATTATATATAATGTTGTATACATAAGATTTTATTTAATATTGTTTACTTTTCTCTTATGTGTAACTAATTATTTTAGGTGAATTGGATAAGATTATATAATTTTAATTCCTATTAATATATTCATTTTACTATATTGGTTTTTGGTCATTTTTTCAATGTTCTCATTTTATCATCTTTTTATAAATTTTTTCAATTTTTTCCAAAAACAAACATGTGAAAATTAGGGGTGTATTTTTCATTTGGAACTATAACCAATGTAATGAATCGAAAATTTTTTAGTTCATGTTTTCACTGGGAAGAATAATATCCATCTCAAGTTTTTTTAGGCATAATATTTCTTTTTTAGTTATCTAGAGAAATTTTTTAGGTTATGATAGTTAAGTGTTTCATTTCTCTTGTCACACAACTTCAACATTTTTCAGTTAAAATTTATTAAAAATGTGTATTTTTTCATTAATTATGTCAAATATAGTATCTAAAATTACATATTCTATTTTTTCTTCCTATCATTACTTATTTCTTTCAATGATTCCTTGTGATGAAAACCCTTTTCACAATACTTCTCACGTTTCACTACAAAAAATTTATTTTTATTTCTTCTTTGGAATTCATTATTGTTACTTTTAATTTTTTTTCTACAAACCATATCATTCACTTGTGTTCAATTCATACACATCATTGTTATCTTGGTAGTATGTTTTATGAATATATAAAATCCATTATATTAAATGACTTAGATATCAGTAACTCTAGGACCGAGACCATTCCAACCAAAAATTGTATGGTGTTCTTTATTTCATTTCATTTAATTTGGTTTCCACAGAAAATAATAATACTCCACCCATTTATTTTGATTTCAATATAATAAAAATACAAAATGATTTGACCAATTAATTTGAATAATGAGTATTTAGAAAATTTTCCAACTGAGATGAAAAAATTTATCTCTTTAACTATATAATAAATTACAAAATTGAATTGATTTTATGGATCACGACTGCATTAAATAAGTCTATTGGGTTTGGATAAGAGCCACCACTCCATATATTTATGGTTTCTTCCCAGGGATAAAATTATTTTTTCCATGATATTGGGGGTTTTATCCCACAGTTTCTCCCTTCATCATTCTCTTCATATATTTTTTCAATCTATATGATTTTTAGAGGTATTTTTTACATTATATTTCATTAATGTGAAATATACCATTAACCCCTTTCCTTTCACCCTGTTATTTTCTTATATGAGGTTATATGCAGTTAAATATATATTTTCTAATTTTCCTTGATCAACATATTTAACTATTTTTGTGGAACCTTATCTTAGATGATCTTTTAGTTTTGAGATGCACTATTAAGGTAGTTTTAGATGAACCAAACAGTTATAAGTGTCTCTATTTTTAAATTGGACCATAAAATGGTAATGATCACCCCTAGAATGACCTCACAAATGGTTCATTTAGTATTGTATTTCCTTCTATTGTGAGAACCTCATTTTTTCAATGATCTCTAATATGATCCTATACTAGTGATGTGATCCATTATGTAAGGTATTTGGTATAGTTTTTTCCTTACATGTTTAGTCCTCTAATATGAACCCATATAGTGGAATAATATGATTAATTTTATATTTAGTTACCTTGTAGTGACATTTTCCTTCTTCACTGGTCAATCCACAAAAATCATGGTTCCCAATATGATTCTCCTCCTTACATACTAGCTTCTATTCTCTATTATTCTATTATTGATGCCTTATATGTCCACTCCCAAAGGATGGAAAATTATTTTTACTATGTTAATACCCACCTTGTGAGTTCCCACTTATACTTATCCACCTCAAAAATATTATTTATTATTATTTTGTTTAATATTAATCCAATATCATGATGTCCCCATAGTCATCCAACAATGATGGCATATCCCCCTTTTGTGGTTGTTCTTGTGTTTTAGGTTATTTATTTCTAATATTTGTTATAGATTTTTATTTCCTTCGATCATGTAAATTTTCATCCATGATGTTGAGACTACCATTTTTTCACTTACTTGTACCCTTTATTTTTCACTAAGACTTTGTTCAACATTAAATAATAAATTTTTGTTGAAATTATTTGACGATTAAAGTAAAACCTCCAAATCCACAACACCATATTTTTTATATGGATAAACATCATTAGTCAGTTATTTTTTAATAATGGTAACTAATGAATCTCCTAAATTGGACTTGAATTCTGGTTCTTCATCCTTATTGGATGAGTCATTAAATGATCATATTTTCTCATATAACAAATAATTTAGGAAAATAACTTATTTCTTACATTAAGAGAAATTTATTTTTTCTAATTTTCTAGATTAATATATCTCTTAGTCATCATTTTTTATCTTACTCTCAGGCACTTTATAGTGAACTGACCCAACATTTCATATTTAAAACACACCCACGATAATTTTCTCAGTGCATTCCTTATATGAACATCAATTTATTTAAAATCATTATAATAAATCTACCAAGAATATCATTATTATATTCCTCATTAATTTGAAAATACTAATCAATATAAAATATATATCATGGGATGAAGGGTTATATGTCAACTCCACCATTAATCTAATATTATAATAAAAAAGAATAATTTCAAATTCATCAATTGTAAATTGAATTATATAATGTTTTTATATGATTGATACATTTTTATTTCAAAATAGAATATGGTTATCCATTATTTTTATTCAATATTTCTAAATCTTCTGCATTTTTACTATGTATTCCCATTCAAAAAAATCAATGATTATATAAATTAATTTACGAATTCATCCATTAGATTTATTACCAGACAATAAAATTTCTTATTTTTGAACTGAAGTATATAAATATTTACATTTTTCATATACATAAATGTTATAAATTTTTTCTGAATGGGATATAGATATAGTAACCCCATTGAATCCTATAATGATATTTTATTTATTATAATTATATTATATTTTGAGCCTTATCCTAAAACATTTCCAATAAAAATTGGTTTTTATCCATCATCATTTTGGATGGATCATATACAAATATCCCTTGTATAGCTATTAAGAAAACATCTAATCCCAAAGATCATAGACATGTTCTTATATGGTTCGGTTGATATTATAGTCTATCTAATAGATGATATGAAATTTATTAACATTTATCGTATTTACCATGTATGCATTTTTTTAAAATATAGATATCCAAAATGATAGGTTTTACTAGATTTAACTATTTATATTTTGTATGAGTTGCTGTAACCATGGATTTTATAAGAAATCAACAACTTAAGAGGTAGTGGTATAATAGGTTGTTCTGTTTAAATCAATAAATTCCACCTTTATGGATTTTTTTCTCCTAATATAAGAACTATTAAGTAGTATAAATAATTATATGAAAATATAGTATATAAATAAAAAATCCATAAAAATGCATTGATATCTTACATAGAATACACTCTAAAATAGATGGGATAATCATAGGGGTGTGTATGAATAGAATCCATTGAGGTCAAATAAGTAATACTCAATATAAATTATAAAAATATAATCAATTCAATCTATAATACTATGTTCACCCCTATTCTAATATTCTGACATAATAATCTAAGAAAAGGTTCACGAAATATGGAATTGAAAACACATTATCTACAATAATTTGATCAAATAAATTAACACAAAACTAATGGTGGATATTTTCTTTGTCTCATAATATATATATAAAAAGTTTCAAAATACAAATACTTCCAAATTATCATTGTATTCTAGGATTACATGCATACAAAAAAATGTTTTATTGGTATTGAATATCACACACAAAACATTATGTTTCATAAAAAAGTGTCATAAAACCAATTTTAATTTCTAATTATCTAATAATATAAACATAAATTTCAAGGATATCATGGTATTATGGATATTTTTCAAATTTTATCAATGTGAAAACCCCATTAAAATTTTACCAAATCTATCTAATAAAATAGAACTGCTACCATATTTAAAAATTCTAAATTTTAAAAAATTTGATGAGTGAAAAAATATTCATTTTTTTTATCAACACTAAATTTAACGAACCAATATTTTTCAATGGAAATTTCTTTCTTTTAAATATATCATAATAAATTAATATGTTCTATGTAACCCTTAAAACATGGGTTTTTCACTTCTGTGATGTGAATTTTGAAAACCAGACATACATGGTTGCGATCAGTATGTTATTTGGATTCTGATAAGAAAAGAAATTTTTTTGGGAGAATTGTAACCTTCCATTGTGAATAGTAACGTACCCTTATGAATAGTGATATAACCTAATGAATAGTAACCTTGCATGTGATAGTTTATAAATAAATATAAAGTGGAAGTACAGTATACATATTCCTTTTAATAAGTAAATAAATGTTTTAAAATTGTTATTTTTTGAATAAATTATGATTTTAATTAAATATGAAATTAATCATATATAGAAAATTATTTTTGTAAAATGGACATTATATTTTTATTCTACAAGTCACAAAATGGTTGTGGTGAATTTTTGGGTTTTTTTGAAATACTTGAATTTTTGATGAACAGTAAAATACCATAATTTACAAAATAAGCTAAATACACTAATTATAGAGTCATGTATGATTTTATGCTAATGTAATCCCAATTGATTCGTAATCACATGATAAAATTACTATAATTGGTCATGGAGGACTCACTATTCCTTGTCTTGTGGAAAAATAATAACTTAATGAATATAAAATTGAGAAATCCCCTCTCCCCTCCACAATAAAAACCCCTCGTCACTCCCTCTTCTCTTCACTCCTCTCAGGCCTAGTTCTTTATAAAAATTCTATCAAAATATCATCCCAATCTCCTATTACCCTTCCATCAAGCCTTGGTATCATAAAAAGAACAAAACCTCTCACTTAAGGAGGCTCTCAAGGATGGTTGGTTCGGGAGGTAAATTCATCTTTTTAATTCATTGTCTTTCCTTTCAAGTTCATTTGTTTTATTTTTCTATTAATACCTCTCCTTATAGAAATTTTGTGATGAATCTAGTAATTTATTGGTAATGTAATTTTTTCATGATATTGGAATAAGTTATCATCATCTATTCATTTTACATTCTTTTATAATAGTAGCAAGAATATCATCTGAGATGTGTCGATTTACCACATTCAAGGATGATAGGATTTCAGTTTCTATTATAGTTCTCAATTCTGGACTTAAAACCATTATTTTTATGGCTGAACAAGATTATAATATATTTTATATACCCTATTGAAGGTTATTTAATCCCTTTTTACAAATAGTGTTACGTTATAAAGAAAAATGAGTTCATTTTAATCAAAACCCACAAATTAATCGAAACACTTATCATTAAAGTTCTATATAATAATTCATCCACATTCCATGTAATCAAGTAATATAAATAACCTCTAACACATATGGGTCATCATAAAGAATATTTGAATTCAATTCTAGAGATTTACATCCATTCCAGATGAACTCCATTACTTAAGAACAAGTGAACCGATTATGAAAATAAAGAAAACGAACACTGTGGAACCTTGAAATTCAATATTATAAAATATTAAAAAGGGAATAAATGAACTAAAAAGAATTATTTTAAACTAAATACATGTATAATAGTATATTAAATAGGTTATTAATAAGTATAATTTCATATTCCAGGATCATAAGTTCAAGAGAGGAACACGTTAAGATTTAAGGTAAGAGCTTTCCACCCGAACATACATTTTCATTCAGGTAATTTTTATTGTATATTACCTCTATGAAACTCTTCTGTATTATTTTTTTAATCCAAAAAAATTCAGTCTGTGGATTATATATATGTTTACCCACCCAAATAATTTCTTATTTTATAGATGGTTACACATTTTAAAAAGGAACATTCGAAATTGATTCTGAAATACATGCCTGATCCAATGGAATATTTCTAATTCTTAACTATTTTAAAGGGCACTCTATAATCCGTTTTTTAGAAACCATTATATTTATAAAATTACTAATTTTATTATAAAAAACTATCTTACTTCACTTCTGATTTTATACAAATATTTTTCCAAAATAACTCTTCTTTTCCATGTAAAAGGGCATTTATCTCAAGATTTACTCGAAGATTTAATAAGAGCATCTTCATGTATTTCAACACTCTTGTTGATTCATATGTATTATTTGGATTTTTATGAAATTTTATAATCTTCCATTTTTAATTTAATGGTTTTTGATTACATTGAACGGGGATGTTATATCGTAAATCCATTCATAAATTTACTCTGAATGGTTAGTGTTTATGCTTAATGTTCGGGTAATGTTATTTTCATTTCATATATTAATTTTAATATGAATTTATATGTTGTTTATGTTTATCCCTATTCTTATTTGGAATTAATTTGACATTTTAAGTGTCGGTTGGGGCTTTCTACATCCCCTCGGTGCATTGGTTGGTCTTATGAGACAAACTATGGTCTTGACATAAAGCCATGAAAAAATTATAATTTATGGTCTTAGCATGAGGCCTTGACGGTATGGTTTTGTTGTACTGCATTATAAATTCCTTAATTATGAAAATATTATTAATGTTTAATGTGGTTATTCTACTAGTATACTACCCAGGATTATTTTATGTTATGGAAATATTTACTTAGCTCATTTTCTGCCATATTATGTTCATGTTTATTTTTAGAGGAATTTGTTTTCAATTATTCACCTTTTATAATGTTTATGTTATCTTCCATAGTATTACTTACCCTTACTGATCATTTTAGATCACCCCTTTTTTATGTTTTATTTTCTCAGCACATGAATAATTTTATTATAAATTACATGATGAAATAAACTAAGAGTTATGGATGTTGTCAATAGATTTTCTATGTTGTATTTATTTGCATGTTGTAACTTTTTTCTTATGTATGAATCTTTTTTCAATAATAATAAACTACTCAGTCCTTCAGGATGATTATTCCTTTTTTGTATTCCAATGTAGTCAAATAAAGAACCAACTCTAGGAAACTGGGGTTGGGTCCTTACAGTTGGTATCAAGTGATGTTTAGTAGAAAACATGGATACTAGATTTAGAAAATGTAGATTAAGAAGAGTCCCTAAGATAGCCATTGAGGACAAACATACAAGAAAATCATGGTATTTTTGTGAGGAATAGATTATGTGGATATTTCAAGCAATACATCTCTATCTGGATATGATCATATAGAGGCGGCTCTGGCACAGATGTACCAAGGAGTGAAAGCTCTGACAAGGAGTTTTGGGCTTGAACCAGGGTATCCTGGTACCCGATAATAGGCCTTTTTGTACTCTTGGTTATGAAACTATTGGCGGATATGTTTAAGATAATTTAAATTTTCTTTATAATCCTTTATGATGGATTTAAATGTAAATTTTTCTTTAAAGATGCCATGTTTATGATTATGAAATTATCTTTGTGTAGAAATTCGATTTATGTTATACATTTTTCTATTTGAGATTATACATTATTATTCATTCCCTAATCTATTGTATGTCATTATTTCGAAATGGAAACAAGTGGAAGGAATGGAAACCAAATGAGTGTTCATTTCCCATGTAGGGATTTCCCACCAATGCAAGATAATGATATTGGATCTAGTGCTATGAATGTTGCGAAGAAACATTTAACAATACTGGGACAACTTTCTCAGGTCAAAAATAATAACCCTGCCTGTATGGAGCATTCAGATCCACCACATGGATGAGCTATATAAGATCGCTTTATGTGAAAACATCCTCCATCATTCAATGGGACTACAAACCAAATTGTAGAAGAAGAGTGGATTTGTTCCCTAGAGAAGATATTTCCCTATTTGGGATGTATTTAAAGAGATAAATTTGTCATGGCAGTTTATCATCTAATGGGAGATATAGATCAGTAGTGGCTATTAATCCAAAAAAAGGAGGAAAAAATAGAGGATATGGAATTGGTGTATTTTATTGATATATTCTTAGAAAAATAATTCCCTTGTAAACAATGAGCAGATAGAGAGATTTAATTTTGGAATATGAGGTAGAAAGAGGATGAAAATGTTTCCATGTATGAATCCAACATTACAAGGATGGAAAGGCATGATGCGGACTACATATGTAATTGAAGTATTAAAATTCATCGATTCATTGATGGATTGAAACCATTCCTCTGAAGGGCACTAGTTTCCTAGAATTTCTCATCATATAAAGACATAGTTTCATGTGTTATGAAAACAAAAAAGGAATTTTATATGAATTATGACTTTAAGGGAATGTAAGGGAAGAAGAGGGTTGCTAAAAACTCTATGAAAGGAGATAAGGAAATGGGGAGGAAGGGATGAGTTGAATTTCTATCTTGTAGTAATTTTGGGAAGAAACACCCTATCACTTACCTGAAGGGAATGGGAGTCTGTTATATGTGTGGAGAAAAATGCCACCTATCATTGGGATTGTAAGGAGAGGAATGAAGCTACCAATATTTTGTTCTACAATTACAGGGATATGGGACATTATTCACATGAATGTCCTAAACATTAATAAAATATTTCCCAAATAAGGCCATGGATGCAAGGCAAAGATTATACAGTCACAACCGTAGAGGATGAAGTTCCTAACATAGTGGTGGAAGGAATATTGATCATTTCATAAAAAACATTATATATGTACAATTTGATTTAATAAAGGAGTTATTAGTTAAAAAACCTATTCTATGTGTCATCAAAACAAAGGCATGCCGATTAGTCCCCCTCATGACACAAAAAATGTTCTTTAGTTGATAGCCTTTTCATCATACCAATGGTTGACTATGATATAATTCTCAGTATGAATTGGCTATCAAATTATGATTCGAATATCTATTACAAGAAGAAGGAAGTTAAAATCATTGAGAATGGTCTAGAATCTGTTATTTTATGAGAAGAACCCTCACTATTTGACTCTCATCTAGATCTTCCCCCAATAGCTCTACTGAATTCAATTATTGGGGAGGAAGGGAATGAAATAAATATTTGTGAGGAGCTGAATGTAAAAATAGAGGATGTACCTATTGTATAAGAATATTTTGATGTATTTCCAGATTATTTACCTGGACATCCCCAAGAGTGGGGAATTGAGTTTTCCATTGACATAATTCCCGATTCAAGGTTCATATCGAAGAACCCTTATAGAATGTAAACTATGGAGTTAGTGGAACTAAAGAAATAGCTAGTGGAATTGAGTGATAAAGGATTTATTCGACCTAGTGTTTCTCCAAGGGGTGCCCTTATCCTATTTTTCAATAAGAAAGATGGATTCATGAGGCTGTACATTGATTATAGGGAAATAAATGCTATTATAATAAAGAATAAGTATCCTCTACAACGAGTTTAAGATTTATTTGATCACCTTATTGGAGCCCAATATTTTTCAAAGATTGATCTCCAATCTGGATATCATTAGTTTGATGTGAGGAAGGCTGACATTCCAAAAATATAATTCTGAACTAGGTTCGAGCATTATGAGTTTACAGTAATGCATTTTCGACTAACTAATGAACCATATATTTTTTTGGATCTGATGAATAATGTTTTAAAGGAATATCTTGATGAAATTTTGGTGGTGTTTAGTGATGATATCTTGGTATACTATAAATGTCATGAAGATCATCCAAATCACTTGTGCACTATTCTGAAGACACTTAGAAGAAACAAATTATATGCGAAGTTTAGAAAGTGTGCTTTTTTTCTCCTATCAATTTCCTTTCTGGGACACATTTTCTCTAAGGATGGAATATCTATAGATCCTACGAGGATAAAGGTTGTGATATAATGGCCTAGTATAACCAACATAACTTAGGTGCATAGTTTTATTGGTTTAATAAGTTGTTATTAGCGTTTTGTCGAGAACTTCTCCTGTTTATCCCACCCAATGAACAAGATCACACGAAGAGGTATTAAGGACGT
Source organism: Viscum album (assembly GCA_963277665.1). NCBI lineage: Eukaryota > Viridiplantae > Streptophyta > Magnoliopsida > Santalales > Viscaceae > Viscum > Viscum album. Next base: position 254,842,992 of record OY728127.1, read on the forward strand.
ATGGACCAAGGAATGTGTAGACTATTTTGATGAATTGAAGAGGACGTTAGTGAATGCTCTGATCCTAACCCTACCATCGGTGATTGATGGGTTTGTTATCTATAGAAATGCATCCAAGAAAGGACTTGGTTGCGTCTTTATGTAGAATGATTGAGTGATGGCCTGTGCATCTAGGCAGCTAAAAATTCATGAAAAAAACTATCAAACTCATGATATTGAGTTAGAAGCGGTAATCATTGATCTAATGATTTGGAGACAATACCTCTATGAAGAAAAATGTGAGATATATATAGATCATAAGAGTTTGAAATATATATTCTCATGGAAAGAACTCAACATGAGTCAAAGGAGATGGATTGAGCTACTGAAAGATTATAATTGCATAATACATTACCACCAGGGGAAGGAAAATAAGGAAGAAGATGCTTTGAGTAGAAAATATCATGGAGTTATAATCAAGATTAGAGTTAGAGGGGATCCTTTGTTCATGGATATAGTAAAGACGGATATGAGAATTATCAAGGAAGGTAACACTTAACTACTTTTCAAAATGGTTTCCAAACCTTCATTATAGGAAAAGATAAATGTTATGAGGGTGAAGATGCGGAGTTTCAAAAGAAAATTAAAAATCTAAATGATGGAAAGTTGATGGACTTCACATATGAAGGATTAATTTGTAAATTTGGAAAGAGGTTTTGTGTTCCTGCTATTCCTGAGCAAAAGAGAGAACTATTTGATGATTCTCATAGCTCTAATTTCTCCATACTCTATGGTATCACAAATATGTATAGATATATAAAGGTACATTTTTGGTGGGAAAACATGAAGAGGGATATTGCTGATTAGGTTTTGAGATGTGTGGTTTGCCAATAGGTGATGGCTGGAAGAAAACATCCTGGAGTATTCATGCAACCCCTTTATATTCTTATGTGGAAATAAGATGATATTATGATGAAATTTGGCATGGGGAACCCAAAGACTCCATTAACGAATGATGCGATATGTGTCATTGTTGATCGCCTTAGAAAATAAGCACATTTTCTTTCTATAATGGAAGATTTACCACATTAATGTTTAGCAATACTACATATAAATGATGTATTAAGACTTTAGGGTGTACCCATATCAATTTTTTCTGATTTTTATCCCTGTTTTACATCACAATTCTAGAAATGTCTTTTGAAGGCCCTAGATACTGATCTTTATTTGAGCACTACTTGCCACCCATAAAATGATGGACAATCAAAACAGACTATTCAATATTTGGAAGACATGTTGTGGTCTTGTTCACTTGAAATTCAAGGCATGTGGGGCAAATATTTACCTCTCGTTGAATTTTCCTATAACAATACCTTCCATTAAAGTATTCAGATGGCACCATTTGAATCATTATATGGAATGAGATGTCGTACACCAACTTGTCGAGATGGTGTTGGTGAAAGAAAGATCATGGGACCAGAACATATTGAAGAAACAACGGAAAAGGTGAAGATTATCCAAACCCATATCAAAACATCTTAATGTAGGAAAAAGGGCTATACTGATAACTGAAGGAAGGATTTGGAAGTTGATGTAGGAGATCATGTTTTCATAAATATATCTCCAAGAGAGGGTATAATACGATTCAGTAAGAAGGGAAAATTATGTCCTAGACCATTTGAGAGTCTGGATTGAATTGGAGTTGTAGCTCACCATTTAGAAATACCACTAAGTCCCTCCAAAGTTAACAATGTGTTCAATGTTTCAATGTTAAAGAAATACATTGCAGACCCAAAAAAATTACTAACCTATGAAGAAATAGAACTTGAGCCCGATCTGTCTTATTATCTAGAGCCTATTAAGATTTTTGATACCTGAGAACATGTATTGATAAGTTTAATGACTCGTCTGGTAAAGGTTATTTTGAGGAACCATAAGACGGAAGAGGTAACATGGGATCCTGAGGAGATTATATTGAAGACATACCTGAATCTTTTTAGGTACCATTTTGTGAATTTCGAGGACAAAATTGTTGTGAGGGGAGAATGTAACGACCCAATCTTTTCAATGGAAATTTCTTTTTTATAAATATGTTATAATGACCTCCTAAGTGCTATGTGACCATTAAAACACATTTTTGTCCCTTCTGTGATGTGAATTGTGAAAATCTGACATACCCAGTTGTGATCAGTATGTTATTTGTAGTCTCATAAGGAAAACATAATTTTTGGTGAATAGTAACCTACCCTATTGAATAGTAAATAACCTTATGAATAGAGATATACCCTATTTAATAGTAACCTTACCTATGATAGTATATAAATAACAATCAAGTGGTTGTATGATATACCTATTCCTTGGAATAAGTAAATAAATTTTTTAAAACTGTTGTTTTTAGAATAAATTATGATTTTAGTTAAATATTAAATTAATCAAATTGGGAAAATTGTTTTTCAAAAACAGACTACATTTTTGGATTCTACTTGTCGAATGATGATTGGGGTTAATTTTTGGGATTTTATTGAAATACTAGAATTTTCATGAATAGTAAAGTACCATAATTTACAAAATAAGCTACATACACTAATTATAGATTCATGTATGATGATCTACTAATGTAATCCTAATTGATTCGGATTCAAATGAAAAAATTACTATTCTTGGCCATGGAAGACTCACTATTCCTAGTCTTGTGGAGAAATAATAAATTAATGAATATAAAATTGAGAATTCCCCTCTCCCCTCCACTATAAAACCCCCATCACTCCCTCTTCTCTTCACTCCTCTCAAGCCATGTTCCTTCTCCAAATTCTATCCCAATATCCTCCCAACCTCCTCTCCCACGTCCTAGAATCCTTGGTCTCATAAAAAGTCCAAAATTTCTCCCTTAAGGAGGCTCTAAAGGATGTCTGGTTCAACAGGTAAATTCATCTTTTTAATTATTTTCCTTTCCTTTCAACTTCATTTGTTTTCTGTTTCTATTATTACCTATCCTTATCCAAATGCTGTGATGACTCTAGTACCTTACATGTACAAGAATGTATTCATGATAGTGTAATAAGTTATCATCATATCTTCCTTTCACCTTCTTTTATACTAGTAGCAAGAACACCTACTGAGATGTGTCAATTTACCGCATTCAAGGACGATGCGATTTTGATTTCTATAATCATTATCAATTATGGTCATGAAATCATTATTTATATGGTTGAACCAGATTATTATATATTTAATATACTCTATTTATGTTTCTTTAATCCCTTTGGACAGATGTTATTATGTTATATATAAAAATGAGTTCATTGTAATCCAAACCTACAAATTAACCATAATAGTTCTCATTATAGTTCTATATAATAATTCATCCTCATGCCTTGTAACAATGTTATATAAATGACCTCTAACACCTATTTATGATCATAAATAATATGTGAATTAAATTTTGGAGATTTACATACATTCCACATGAACTCCATTACTTAAGAATAAGTGAACCGATTATAAAAATAAAGGAAACAAACACTGTGGAACAATGAAATTCAATATAACAACTTATCAATAAGGGAATAAATGAACAAAACAGAATTATGAGAGACTAAATACAAGCATAATAGGTTCTTAAATAGGTTATTAATAATTATAATTTCATATTCTAGGAACTTATGATGAAGAGTGGAACACTTTCGGATTTAAGGTAAGGGTTTTCCCACCTGAACATCCATTTTCATTCAGGTTACTTTTATTGTATATTACCTCAATGAAACTCTTGTGTATTATTTTTTAATCCAAAACAATATGTGTGTGGGTTATATATATTTTTACCAACTATATTATTTACTTTTTTATAGATGGTTACATGTTTTAATTGGAACTTTCAAAATTCTTTCCGAAATAAAAGCCTAATCCAAGGGAATTTATCTAATTATTACATATTTTCAAGGACACTCTATAATCTATTTTTGGAAACCATTATCTTTATAATTTCATTAATTTTATTATGAAAATACTATCATACTTTACTTCTAGTTTTATACACATTTTTTTCCAAAAGAACTCTTCTTTTCCAAGTAAAAGATTATTTATCTCAATATTTACTCGAAGATTTTACAAGAGTATCTTCACCAATTTCAACACTATAGTTGATTCATATGTCCTATTGGGATTTTTATGCCATGTTATTATATAATATATTTAATTTAATGGTTTTTTATCACTTTGGAGGTGGATGTGCTATCTTAAATCCATTCACCAAGTTACTCAGAATGGTTAGTGCTTATGCTTAATGTTCGATGAAAGTTATTTGCATTTCATATATTAATTTAAATATGAATGTATATGTTGTTAATGTTTATCCCCATTCATATAAGGAATTCAATGGAAATATTAAGTGTCAGATGGGGCCCACAATATCCCCTCGGTGCATTGGTAGGTCTAATGAGACAAACAACGGTCTTGGCACAAGTTCTTGAAAAAATTATTATTTATGGTCTTAGAACAAGGCCTTAAAGGTATATTTATGTTTTCCGGCATAATGAATTTCCTCATTATGAAAATCATATTAATGGTTTATATGGTTATTCTCCTAGTATAATACCCCTGATTATGTTATGTTATTTCAATATTTACTCAGATCATTTTCATCCATATTATGTTCAAGTTTATTTTTAGAGGCTTGTGTTTTCAATTATTCACCATGTCTAATGTTTATGTTATCCTCTGATGTATTGCAATCCCTTTATGAGAATTTGAGCTCTCCCCTTTATTATGTTTAATTTTTTATGGACATGAAGAAGTTTATTATGAATGACATGATGAAATAACCTAGGAGAAATGGATGTTGTCCAAGGAGTTTCTATAATGTATTTCTTCTCTAGTTGTAATGATTAACTTATGTATGAATCTTGTTTCCAATAATACTAAACTACTCAGTCCTTCGGGATGCTTATTACTTGTATGTATGCCAATGTAATCAAATAAGCTATCGGCTTTGGAAAACTGGTGTTGGGCCCTTACACTACATTAGTTTGTTTTAAGAACAAGTCATAATTTTATTGTCAAACACATATGTTTAATAGTTAGGATTATTACCACCATCCAATCTTCAATATATTGGGTATTTATGTATATAAAAATTATTAGAGAAAACAAATATTCTCATTTTAAAAATTGACATTACTTCTGATCTTGTTTTTTTATTCCTCTATTTCTGATAAATTCCTCCAAAAACTCTATTATTTTATTCATTTGAAAATGGATAATATAAAAAATAAAAAATAATTTTAAAAAATGGAATTTTAAAATGATATGATATTAATTTTCAAAAATTTCTGTCAAAACCATTAAATTTAGATATTACATGACATTCATCTCCATCTAATTTTACTCAATAATTTTTTGTGAATTTATATACTCCATGAAAGTTATAAATAATATATAAAATAAATTATATAGATATTAGAAATAAATAAACAACGTAATGGAAAATATATAAAAAACAGTATTAAACACATGGTGTGTTTTTATTATTCTCTCTACTTCTTTTTTTTACATCTACAAGAAATAATATACTTACCAAAAAATAGTTATATATCATTTTATATCAATTAACACCTAACACTACATTTGTGCCATATAATCTTGGTTGGTTCCAACATTCATCTAAATTTATCCAATGTTAGTAAAAATAAGTGGGATTAAAATATTCGTAATTAATTTATTAGTAATTTAGATCTAATGTAACATCTCTTGATTCATCTCAAATGAGACTCCTTAATATATTTATATAATTTAATTTTATGAAAATTTAAAATTGAATGGAAAAATTATTATGATGGTTTTCTCCAAAATTAATGAAAATTAATTATATATGGATTGTTTTAATTTTTTGTGTGTTCAAAATAAAAAATATATTGAATAGTATTATTTTAAATTTAAATTGTTATTAAGAAAATAAATTTCATATAAAAGAAATTTTAAAACCCATGTTTTACAGTGATAATATAGATACTATAAAAATATATTATTAATATATTGTTAAATTTTTATTTACTTTTTATTCATTATAAAATTATTTATATGCTATGAGGAACTGAAAATATAAATTTTCAGGTTATTTATTTTTTTCACTTTTTATTTCCAATCAAGCAATTAATTTTTTTAGAAAATTATAAAGAATTATTAGTAATGATTATCAAGAAAATTATTTGGTATGTGTGTTAGTAATATTTGTAAGCATAATATAATAAATCATAAAACATTTAAAAGTACATCTTCATGAAAGAAGTTGAAAAAAAATTAAAAGGATTGCTTTTCATCAACATACTAAATTTAGAGATTATGTATAATTTTATGTAGTGAAAAAATATATAGATGTTAACACTGGGTTGTTTTAATAATTTACCTCTTAATGAAACACATACCCTCTTAATAGTGTGTATGATCTTGGGATGCCATTCTAATCATAATTATTTTTATAAATTTTAGGATTTTGATGGAAAATCATGTTGGAAAAGTGTTGAAATTAGATATTGAGAATAGTTGTGGTTAAAAGTTTTTTTATTCCTTAGTGTTTTTATAATATTTTATGAATTAAAAATTGTTCTTATTAAATCTAATGTTATTCAAAATGATTGAATGTTATCCAAACGAAAATTAAGAAGAAGTCTTGATAGTTTGTGGTTTCCTATAGTTTTATTTGGAAGAAAAGATGATATTTTTTGAAGCTGTGCCTATTTTGTTATTTAAATACATGGTAGTGAGTTTCAAGTCATAACTTCACCATAATTCAAATACAGTGTACATTAAATTTGAATATTTAGATATTGATAGTTAAAATCATATATATTGTGTTATTAAAATAAAATGATCATGACAGAGAAACCATATATATTGTGAAACTAATATAGAGTGTCATTGTAAATATTCTATAGTGATCATGAATATATACTATGGTGAATCAGAAGATAAAAATGGAAAAAAATACTTCAGACCAAAAAATGTTACATTAATGACCATTTGATAATTTAATATATAACACTTTTGTACTTAATGTATAAAAATCGGGATGGGGTAATGATAGAGAATAAATTATTGTGAGAATGTGTAATTCAATCTCATTGAATATAAAGACAAGATATAATAATAATGATTGAAAAAATGTAAGTTATTAAATATTTTAGTTCTGTTATGTTCATTAATTCTAAAAGATATTTAAAGGATGATTATTGAAAATATAATTAATGGGTGGCTTTTGGTCAAAGAATAAAACTAGGTATCTATATTTTTTAAAAAAAATGGAATATTTATTGAGACACATTTAAAAAAAATTGGGATATTATTTATATAGAAAAATAATCCATGATTCAATGCGATAATTCTAAAGGGTCTAAATATAAGAACAATATTACTTAATGTATATTTAAATTTTGGAAAAAGAAGGATGAATTGATTAATCATGGATTTAAAATTCATTGATGTAATCATTATAGTTATATTAATCAATGAAATTAGTTATTTCATAGAAAATAAAAGTTTAGAGAATTATTAAAATTATAATTTTTTCTAAAGGAAATAAGAAAGAAGAAAGGGAATGGAATGCAGTCAACTGTAAATGTATTAATACAGTCATTCAGTGGATTAAGTGAAAAAACATAGTTAAACTAATTAATATTTTTTAATATTATTTATTAACATTTTAAATTATTTTTTTAATATATTTTTATCAAATGGGACTATATGTAGTATATATAATGTAAATACATACTTCATCTAAACCCTTTGATTTAGTGTGATTTTTTATTCAGGTGAAATGAAAATTAAATCAATTATTCATATGTTATCCTATATATTGGAAGAACACATTGTTAAATTGATGAATAAATTATTCTATGATTCTTTATTATTTTCATAAATATGATGTGGTGGTGATAAGTCTATTTTAAAAACCATGGAATAATAATTAATGAAGGAAAAAAATTCATATAATAAAATTTAACACCCTTGGTTTCACCCCCACCCCTCCCATGCTCTTTTAACGTATATTCTATATTGGTGATAAGAACAGTAATGTGAGAAAAAGGTTACGTAAAGTGATTTTATCATAATTTTGGGGAACAAAAAACATAGTAAATCATTAAGGTGTGCATATTTTCCATGGATTTGTTTTTTAAAATTTTCCAAATTTCAATGTTTTATTATTTTAAATCAGAAGACATATATGTGTATTTTTTTTATATATGGGATAAAAATTAGAATCATTAATGTGGGATTTTAGTTATGGAGTTAAAAAATATGAATATGGAATATAAAGGAATTATTATTTTATTGGAATCAATTACAAACATGCTGTTTAAAAAAGTTTGGGATTTAAATCACACCATGGAATGTGGAGACTCCATATCGATATTAATTGTGTATATTTAATATGGAATAAGTTTAATCTCTTAGTTTTTTTTTGTAAAAATTATTGATATAGAATGATACATCCCATAACATCTATTAATAGGGTTTTAAATTGATCTATAAATGTGGTTGATGAAATTACCCCCTAGGATTGATCATTGGGTAAATAAGGATTATCATGAATATTATAAGGAAAATTCATATAAATTTGATCTAAAGGTATTTATAATTTATTAAAGAGACATAAAAACATTTGAAATTGATGATCTACCAACCACACCTGAGACTTATGAGATATATATAAAATTTTATATTACCTATTAAGTAAAATTAAAAGGATATGGATTTATAAACAATGAAAATTTTATATATTGAATAAGATCTATACCTGGATTATTTAGATTAAATAATGTTTCTCCATACTTCAAAACTATGAAAAAATATAAATAATGTTTATTTGAAAACATGCACATAAATGTTTCATTTATAACAATCTTGAGAACCTGAATAGAAAGTTACTAATTAAGATTCATATAGAAAATGAGGATAAATAATAAACTATGAACTCATCTTTTAAATTTTAGTATAAATGAATGTATACTAAAAATATGTTGTAAAATTGAATAGCTATCTAAATAGGATCAGTCATTAGATATATCAGAAGATAAAATAGTTAGAGACTTTTTGGAAATATATGATGATGTAAGGGAATAATTTTCCAATAAATTAGAATTTAACAAATATATGTGACACTAAATATGTTAATAATAAGATGAAATAGAATTTAAAGTAAAAAAAATGTTCATTTTAATTACATTTATGTGAAAATAGAAAGGACATAAATTGATTAATTAAATATTTATGGTTAAGATGAATATATATAAGAAAAATGTTAAGGTTTATTTTTTAAAATGTTATGTTGATGTATTGTTTTTTATAAATTATAAAACTATTAAAATAAAATTTGAAATTAATATGGAAATATAGGTTTAATGAATAATAATATATGGGTTTTCCAATATAGATAAATCAAGGTGTAATTATATTAATAATATTGAAGCTGGGATTTTATAATCATAGAAACAACACACCGATTTTTAAAATTTAAAGGAAAATATAATGATAATAAAAATGACAAGGGTTTTGAACCGTCGGGAAAAATAAAATATTATCATTATCAATATAATCCAATTTTAAAAGAAAGGTTTTTTGGGGTTTCAATATAACTTATAAGGATATGAATCCTCCGGTAGGGAAGCATGTTATTTTTTAATACAAAATTTCCATTTCAGTGAAACCAGAAATATTGTAATATTTAATAAAAAATAAAAATAAATACACATCAACATAGTATCTAATATGAAGTAAAGTTAAATTATTTAATTTGGTAATATTCTACATGAAAATATAATAGAGTTATTGAGAAATTCCTTGCCACAAAAATGAAATAATTGAAACATGATTCCTCTTCAAAAAATAAACTATATTTTTATTGGATATTTATTATATTTTGTAGTAAATGAAAAAAAGATTTATATTGATCATAAAAAATTCTATAAGAGTATCTTTGATAAATAAATAGTCAAACAAAAATGAGGATTCAATAAGAAGTTCTAATAAATACCACCACTAAACCACACTAGTACTCCAATTATTTTATTGATGAAAATATGATTGAACCCCAAACCATGCCTCTAATGGGCCATGTGTAGGAGAATATCATGATGGTTTGTAGAATGAGATATGGTAGGCATTCCCCTTTGTAATCCTATGAACGAAATGAAATCCACAAAATAACACTAATCAATATAGAAACATAATTCCCAATATCTTCTAAACACAAAAAATAAATAAATGTAATCTCATATAATCTTAATAAAATATAAAAAAATTAAATTCACTACCAATATGTCAAATATTTGTTACCTTAAATAACAACTTCTCTGTAACACAATATCCTTATTCTAGGAGATAAAAATCCATTATGATCTCTAAAACAATCTATAAATTTGCAAAATCGAATGTGTAATATAGATTAAGATTTTTGAAATACTCAACAGGTTCCTACCTATTAATTCTCATTCCTATATGGAAGAATAATAATAAAACTATTGGTAAATAATAGTGATATTATTACATGTTCTTATACTGGGCCATTAGAAAATACACATCTTTGTAGTAATACATCATAAGTAGTTTTATAGTATATATATTATATAAATATTTAAAATATTGCAACAAAGGTACCTTAGACCAACTTCCACACTGTATTGGTATCCCTGAAATCCAAATAGTATATATACTAGGACCCTCATTCCTTCCTAATCCGTATACCAATACAAAAAAAATCTTAACTTCTTTATATCATAGGTACATACAATCCACTTTATACTTAAAAAACATAACCAAAACTACGTCTTTGGATTAAAGGGAGAGTGGGAGAGGTGGAGTAGTTTTTCATCTATAACCTTCATTTTATGGAAATTGGAGCTCGATATATTTCCCAAAACATAATATAGACATCAATTATTTTATTTAACTAGGGTGTTAGTGAATTAAAATAAAATTACATAAAATTATATAATATAGATCATAGTCTCATAGAGGGGTCGACATCACATTAAATTTACAATTATAACCATATTTTAACCATCATTATAAAAATATCAAAACTATCACCCATTTTTCCATCCACACTATAGAGTATGAAATAATAAAAAAAACATCTTAAAAGACAACCAAGTTTTTACCATAATTTAACAATCATTTACCTGTATTAATCAAAATTTAGTTACCACATTAAATAATTATTTTCAATATTTTAAAACATCATTTGATAAAACATATCTCATTTAATTCATTATTCTCTAAATTAATATTTAATTACATATATAAGTCACGACTAACTTCATATAACTAACTCAGAACAATATCCTATCTAATATAAAAATACAATATTATTAACACTATTTAATATCTTCATTAATCATATAATTTAAAATAACATCAATGATACAAAAAATTAACATATACTACATGATCTTCACAGCCGTCATTGATTTCAATTCATTATATACAATTAATCAATTAAAACATCTACCCAAACAAAACTAAATTTATCATATCATTAATTGTGTTTAGGTATTTTATGACACTAGTTCTAATTTCCTTTTACAGTGCATATTATTTTTCGGTGTTTTAGGTGATATTTGAGAACTTTTGGAAGCTAGAGGGGTTTTTCATGGTTAGCTCATGGTTGGGTAAACCATGTGGTTTGGCCCAACAAATTGGGCGCCCAGTTGAGAGCCTGTGGAAGGGGCACACAGTTAGGTAACACATATTGTGAAACTATATAGAGAACCTTCCAAAACATTCACACCAATGATAGTGGGAAATGAATGTTTGTTGAATGGGTTTTTAACCATGTGGAAAAACTAGGCACCCCAAATAGAATTCCAATATGGGATCAATGTTTGGGTGCATAGATTTTCTATCCATTCATCCATCCCTAGGAAACCTAGTTTTTTTGTTTTTATTCCAAAAAATAATATTAAATTTTTTTGAACATTGTGTTATTGGTTTTATAACTCTTATTTGATCCAAAAAACAAATTTTAATCCTTAGTGGCTCTCATGTTGTTATTTTCTCCCCTCCAAAAACTTTTCTTGGTGTATTAGAGCATCATTTATCTCATTCGATCCCTACTATGTAAGTAGATCAAATATCATGTTTCTTTATTCTAGTTCATTTTACCTCCTCCTTAGAGTTTTATAGATCATTAATTAACAACTGGACCTAATTTTTTATTGGAACATGATTCTTTGTTCAATTACAAGAACTTCATTCCATCATTCTTTGTTAGTGAGTCCCGTTACAACCATTTATTGATGGATCTTTGATTTAAAGTTAGGTGGTTCGATATATCATTTACCTATGAATAAAACCTTGAATTGGATTATTATATTGAAATTATTATTTAATTAATTAAAAAATTATTTTTCATGATTTGATTTTTTATTTTTAATTGTTATGAAAATTGAGAAAAAACCCCATTTCAATGAAACTGAAATAATGGGGTTCATTTAAGAAAAATGATTGATTGACGTGGAAATTATTATGGTGAAATGATTTGATCTTAACCATGAGAAAATGGTTTAAATTGAAATTAAATTTGAAATTTCCTAAAATGATGAAACTTACTATTTGGTGTTGAAATGAGTAAGCATGTTTAATACTGAATTAGGGAAATAGTATTTTAAAATATTTTAAATTTATTGATTTACAATTTCATTGATTGATTTATTAATTTATTTATTTATTGATGAACATGGGATCCTAGGTAATTAGTAGGTGGTTGTGATAAGAATTTAGGATCCTAATCCCCTAGATCTCGATTAATAATGAAAACGCTTACTAAAACAAGACAACTCTGGAATCTTGTGATGAGTTACACTATTGGGGTGTTGTTTGATTAAACATAATGGGTTCCCATACTAGGGTGTTGGTAGTGTATACACAATATTTACTGAGTTCTGACCATTTATGAGATGTGGTATTATCATATAGATACTAACTAATGTAAAATGTAGTGCTTCACCTTAGGGAAATGAGTTATTTGACTTCACATACAAGTCGTTGATTATTGAACAGTTTTCTTCATTCTAGATGTTTTATAAAAATAAATAGTATTTTTTTATATAATCCTATTTAAACTTTTTTATAAATATATTCCTTCTATATCAATGAAATCATATTTTGGTTAAGAATTTTAAAATTATATTTCAGTTCTTGTTTTAATTGAAATGATATAATAAATGGGGTATGTTAATTATCCATTGGACAGTGTAGTGGCGATTGTGACTAATGGAGCTATTGTCCACTCATTACACTAAGATTATAATAATTTTTCATGATCAACATTGTATCTTATATTGTATTGTTTATCTTTATTTTTGTTACTAGTATACATGTTTTTTATAGTACAAATTCCTTTTGGAGTGTTGGGTATATTGACTTGTGATCTTTTATCTTTAATATATTTTGAAGAAAATTAACTCCCTCAAGGATATTTTATAATGAAAGGTGCCTGTCATCTTGGTGTGGAAGTCCTGAATTCCCTTCAGGCCATATCAGAGTGGGATCAAGTATCAGGGTACCAGGGTATTTGGAAATGTTCATGAAAATTTGGTGTTAGATGTTGGCTATGAATCTTACCTTAATGTTTGTATGTGGTTTAGGATTTTTGGGACAAAGTAGGTATTTATGGCCGAGTTTCTGGACATCTCTCACTACAATTAGCCTTAAGTAACCATGGGTGTCTAGGGAAACAAATCTTTAGGAATAATTTGATATTATTATAGTCTTTTCACTACATTTTATATGGGCATTTTGAAATGTAAATCTTGAAATCATAAATAATCTGATTCATATTCACATTTTTCTTATTTGAGTTGTTGATCTGATTGTTCTTATGACGTATCTTATTTTTTTTATTTATTTTGGGAAGGATCAAACCTATGAGAAGATATTTTATTAGGACCCAGAAGGAAGCTCTAGGTGATTAATAGTGATCAGATCCTCCTATGGACTAGAATCTTGTTGAGATTGTTTTTAGTACTATCTATGCTCTGGGATAGCCACCAACACCCATTCCTATTCAGGCTACAGTAGTGGAACCTCAAGTTTTTGAATATTGGAATCATGTAAAGTGATTTATTCTCTATAAGAAACATACTTTTCAAAGAAATAATGATCCGCATGAGGAATAGGATAGGCTGAACAATGTATTGTTCTTTTTTGATTTCCTAGAAATGAATGAAGCTATTAATTTGTATTGTGAATCATTCAAGATATAATGTCCTATAAGGAGGTGTTGGAATATAATATTAACATTAAAGAAGAATGAGGGTTTAGAGAGGGATGAATTTAAATATCTCTTCAATGATTATTTTTATATAGAATCGTTGTTACTGGATAAGGCTGTAAAGTTTTTAAATATCTAATATGCTAAATGGACTGTGACATAGTATGCAAACCACTATTCCACCCATGCGTAGTTTTATCCTAAGATTATATTTAATGATATGATATAGACAAAATGGTTAGATATGGGTATTTATCCTAATCTTCATTCATAGGTTTTCTTACTGAATATCACCGAGTAAGATGACATGATAGATTGTGTGTTTAGGGTTGAGCCTTACCTGGCTTGTATGTTAGTGTTAACAAGAGTTCATTTTCCACCCTGTGAAGGTTTTTGGAGTTTCATTAATATAAAGAGGAATATTATTGATTATTATGGTGGTTCTAAATTTTAGGTGTCCTCTAGAACTTTATTAATTCATGGAAAATTCCCTTTATCTTTATTTCATAGTGAGAATTTTATAGAATCTGATATATGTTTTTACTTAGGTGAAAATGATCTATAATTCATGTGGTCACTCAATAAACTAATAAAATTCAAAAATTTCATTTTTTTTCTCCACATAGTGGCACTGCCTTATGATCACCTGAATGTATAATAGTGAAATATGATTCTTTGTGATATAAGTTATGAAACTTCTTCATATACTGGAAGAGTATCCAATGGATGTTGATACATGTGTAGAAATTGTGAGTGGTACTATGACAATAGAATAATATTTAGTGACATCTTTATTTTATAATATTGTATCTTACTCATTTATATCGACATTTATTATGATCTTTAAAAATATTTATACGGAGAAATTGTTTAATCTGATGTGTATTACTATGCCCCTTAGAGAAAAGAGATTGCATGGCCTCTATTATCCTTCTTGTGTCTTATCTTTTTCAAAGATTTAGCTTACCTAAAATTTTCTCATTCTGAAAATAAATCCTCTTGATTTCATCTTCAATATAGATTGGATCATTTCTATTAAGGATTTAATTGACTATTAACTTTAGTGGTTATCCATTACTACACCCGAAGGGGTATTTCATGTCATTCGCAAAGAATTGGAGTCGAGGTCAAGTAGAGTCTGACCTTATTAAACATTGGTGTAGAATGTAATATTAGTGTCTTATTTAGAATTACAGTAAGAATATTTCAGTGATGACATCTCTCCTATTTTTATTCATTTCCAAACATGTTTCCCTCTGATTTATTCAGTTTTCCAACATAAATAGAGGTAGAGTATTCTATTAATTTAATAACTAGAACTCAGTATATATATATATATTCATTTTTCAATATGGAATAAGTATAGTTGATTGATTTAAATAATTATTTGGATAATATATTAGATAAAGACTTTATATACTCGGGTTTGTCATCATGGGAGATGCATATTCTATTTATAAAAGAATCTTTTTGAAAACATTCCTGCTATGTTGAATACTAGAAACTTAATCGATTTACGATAAAGAAAAATTATTTGTTACCTTGTATTGATGATCCTCTTGAAAAATTGAAATGGAAATAGTGGTTATCAAATATTGATCATTAATATGGTTTTTACCATTTTGGAAAAATTGAATATGACATTCCAATGAATACCTTAAGAAGTAGGTGTGGTCAAATTGAATAAACTTTTATACCCATTTTCATGAAAAATGCTCTTAATGTCATTATGGTGAATATGAATACACTCTAACATGAGTATCTGGATAAATTCATGGTGGTCATTTTGGATGACATTGTAGTTTACTCTTAATATTAAGAGAATCTTGTGCATCATATGAGATAATTTCAAGAAATGTTGAGAAATCAATAAATTTATGACAAGATATCAAAATGAGATTTTTAGATTCAGGAAGTTAGTATCAAGGGCAATTTTTTTTCAAAAAATTTTATTTTATTTTACCTAGAAAAGGAGGAAGTTTATATGATATGTGGGAAATCATGAATGAATTTAGATATTAGATTTTTATTGGGTTTAGCGAGGTATTATCATCGACATGAAAATGATTTCTCAATGTTAGATTCTCCAAGGAACACTCTCACTTAGAAGAGGTTGACATTATTTTTGGATGATAAATGTACAAGTTATCTTGTTAATCTGAATCATATTATAACATTTTCACATGTGGTCACACTTCTAGAGGCAGGGTAAGGTTATGTGGTCTTCTTTGATGAATCGGGTTTGGTTTAGGGTTGCATTAATTTTTTTGGGTTATTATATGGTATCTTATGGTTCGATAATTCTTTGTCCACATATGAATAACTATCCAACACACATCCATGATTCATTTTCTTGTGATTCAGATATATAAACACTGCATAAAACTTTTTATCATTTATTTTGACCTCTAAATATTGATATATATCTTCTAAAAATTGATTTTAAGATCATGTATAGGTATTGGGTTGAGTACATGTAATGTTTTTATTTCAACATTTCCTCTACCCTGTGGAATGGGAATGTTGATTTTGATCCATTATGAATAAAAATCCCAATCTATTCCATGATGGGATAATCCTAAGAGAGGAACATATGGTTCCTTTTTTCAAAATTTTATTTAGGAATCATAAAGGAGGAGACCAAGGTTAGCTTGGAAGGTTTTCTACTAACCTTGATTATTCTCAAGATGATTCTTTATGAATAATATCTTAATAAAAATTTCAATCCTATTATGGTCTCTCTTAATATTGCGGAGACTATTGGTGAGTGGATGTTGTCTTCTGTGGGTATACTATGTTTTCATAATTGGTTGGTTATACCTTATCCATAAGGAAGGATATAATAAGTTATTTTTATAATTTGAAATGGCTAGTCTAGTGGGGTAAACAACAATGATTTATGATATGTGGAGATGATTCTGGTAACCAATTATAAAATGGGACAACAATGACATAATTTCATACTGTTATAACTATTAGTAGGTCAATGTCGAGCACTGGATGCCATTGGGTTCTCTTCATCCACTTCTAGTTCCATCTTGGAAGTGTAATTTGATCTCTATGGACTTTGCAGATGGGTTCCATGTACTCCATTATTGAAATAAAGAAATATAGGTTGATAAGGATAGGATGAAAAAATCTACTCACTTTATACCAATTAATGATACATATAATGTTGATGATTTTAAAAATATCTATGTGAGAGATATTATTTATTTTCCTAGATTTCCATATACTATTTTATTTGATAGAATACCCATTTTAAATCATGATTTTTGAGAGGCCTACATGAGGCATTGGGATACTATGTTTTTTGTGTAGTATGTATAACCCATAAATGGATGTCCAGACATAACGTGGTGTAATAATATTTTGTGGGATGCTTCATGACTGCATCCTCAATTTTGGTGGAGCTTGGGATGTCCATTTAGGACTAGATGAATTTTCTTATAACAAAAATTTCTAGTATGCAATTCATATGGAACATTTTGATTGCCTGTATAGTCATCCTTGTACATAATTAATATGGTGGTTGGATATTGGTGAATATTATTTGGTTGGACTAATAATTGGCTAAGAGATGATGGCAACGCTTTATTTGATTCATAAGAGAATATTAGCAGCTCGACATTGGTAAAAAAAATATACTGACCGATTTAAGAATCCTATAGAGTTCTGAGATGGTGAACTTTATTTTTTTTATTGTTTCACCTTGTTTTGTCATCGATGACTTAATAAATAGGGGGATCATTCACCATGTATTTTGGGAACATTTGATGTGGTTGATTAATGAGGAAATTGACATATAGTTTAGAAATTATACTATAGTTTATGTTAATACATAATGTGTTTCATGAATCCTAGAATTGAATGTGTCAATCTCACTGATATCATGTTTCGATTGGTATTGATCTTGATGTTGAGCTTGACTTATCCATGACTGAGCATTTAATATGGATTATTGATTCTGAGACAAAGGTTCTTCATCAGGGATGTTACCTTTGGTCTTTGTTCTATAACCATATGGTTTTGATTCTCATGAGACTATTGAGTCTGAGGAACTTATAAGAGAGTAGTGGAAGCATATATTTGATATAGAAGACACTTGTTATCATTTTGAGGACAAACTGTTTTTATGGTGGGGGGGATGTAACATTCTGATATTTTTGTTCTTATATTCTTTAACATTAGTTATGATCTATTTTTGGATGTGTCATTTTTTATGGTGTTTATGGATAAATTATAAAAATATTGGAATATCAAGTGGTTTTTTATGGTTGGTTCATGATTTGGAAAAATCACATAGTTTTTTCCCTTAAACCATGTTCCCAATTAAGAGCCACTAGACGGGGGTGAAAAATTTGTGTTCATGGTTTGTCTAACGATGAAGGCACCCCTCTATATTATGAACAACATGAAAAGTGGGGAATTCAAATTATTATACAAATATTTTAACCATGAGGCAAAACCGTTTTCCACAAATAGATGTCCATTAGGGGTGCATGGTTTGTCTAACTGTGTAGCCCTCCCCGGGACATTGTGCACATGGTTTTTTTCCTTCAAAAATTACATAGAAATTATTGAACCCTGATTTTATGTTTCGTAATCCCTAATTAAACCCTACCATTATTTTTTCATATATTTAGGATACCAAGATATGATTCCCCCCCCCCAACCCTTTTCTTAGAAGACCAAAGCGGTGTTGATCTCATTCAATCCCTTCCTGTTAAGTGGATATTGTCTCATGTGGTTTCATTCCCATATCTATTTTTCACTGCCTTATATTTTAATATAAAATATTATAAAATGGTTGGTATATACTATGTTCTATTGGATCTTGATTCTAGGTTGTGTCTCTAGATATTTATCTCCATCGTACTCTGTTGGTGGTTTTTATTGTGTAAGAGGATTTCTAGACTATTCATTCATAGGTAGGTCATTCCCTAAATTATTTACCTATGGTTAAAAATCTATATTACTTCATTAATTTGAAATGTGTATTAAATATATTTTAGAAAAATTATTTTTTATGATTTTATATTTTATTTGAAATGTGTATTTAAATAATGAAAAAAACCAAATTTCAATGGAATTGAAATTGTGGACTGGATTTAAGAAAAATGATTGATGGATTTGGAAATCATTTTAATGAAATGATTTTATGGTGATAATTAAAAATGGATTAGAATGAAAATTAATTTTTAATGCAATTAAATAATTAAAACCATGGATTTAGTTTTTAAATTATACGGCCCATTGAAAACGAAAATTGGGAAATTGTATTTTAAAATGTTTTAAAATGATTTATTACCAATTTTTTTTATTAGTTGATTGATTTAATAACAGGGTATCAGGGGTAGTTAGTATGTCTTTGGGACAAAAAAGATACGATATTTATCATGAAGAATTTGATTTATGATGACAACACTGACTAAACCAAATTTTCTCTAGAAACTCACGATGAGTTCCTCTATTGGGGTGCAGTTTGGTTGACCATAAGGGGTTCCCCTATTAGGGGTTTTATATTGTATACAAACTATATATGATCCTTGATCACTAATGAGATGTGTGGGGATCAAATTTCCATAAACTATCATACTATAGTGTGTTTGACCATGGTTTTATGAGTTATTTTATTTAGTATTATTTTTTGGATTATTGAACTGTTTTATTCCATCAAAATGATTTATAAAAAAATTATAAAATGTTCATATAAAACTATTTTAATTATTTTTGATATGTCTAAAATACATTTTAATTAAAAAAATTTATTTTTATAAAAGGAAAATTAATTTTAATCAATTTCTTTAAAATAATATCATAAATAGGTAATTTTTATTGTAATGATTAGCGAACACTTTGTGAGACACTTCTAGGATTTATTGATCACACCCTATTTTTAAATCATGAATTTGTATATTTTCTTATGCTGGGTCTCAGAAAAGTAAAAGTTTCACTTAGAGGTGGTGTATTTTCTTGATCCTTTGGACAGTGGAGTGGAGATAGTGACTAGGGGATCTATTTTCTACCTATTACAATGGGATTCTAAGATATTTTTCTTGAATAAGTTATAGCTTCTTTTGGGATTCATATCTTTATAATGGTTACTATTATTTATGTTTTTTTATGGTACTTTCTCTTCTTTTAGTGTTGATCATACTAACTTGTATTATTTTATCTTCCACTAAATTTGTGGGAAATTCATTTTCTCCTTGATCTTGTATCATTCAAAGTGTCGCTTCCTAAAATGTGAGGATAATGAATTCCCTTCATGTTTGATAGAGTTAGCTCCAGTATCAGGGTACCAAAGTATTTAGGATGGTTTATGATAAAAAATAATTATAATCCCACATCAACAATAACTAAAAGGGGGTTCTTGAATCCTAGAATAAAAATAATCACTTCGATCCGTATCTCATAAAAGATTAAATCCCATTATAAAACTACATATTCTCAAGAATAATTTAATGTAATTTAATAATGCATCTTTATTATGTAAGTAATACTTCAACCATTGTGAAAATATTTTTAGAAATTAAAAAATATGGAAAAAATGAATAAATGATGTGGTTGAGAATTATATACATAAATATTACACTATTATCAAATAAAATTCAATAGATTTTACAATAAAATACACTCAAGGACAAAAATAGTTTATAGTATTCAAAGACTAGACTCATAATCATATTATTTCATAAAATATATTGAACATGTCCCACAATTTTAATCACCCACAATACCCTTTTTAGACATTTATTACTTAATAACATTCTTCATAACATAGGGAATGATGAAATATAAGATATAGTGACCTTATATACTCAAAAAAGATAACGACATAAGCTATAAATTAATAATTGTAAGAGTTAATATGATTAAGTTTATAATAACTTTATCATACCATATGAAATTTGTATAAAATCATTCAATGATATTTAATAATGAAAAATGGAATATATATTTCTCAATCAAAATAAATAAGACAAAATTGTGAAAAATATCAATATTTAATCATGATCCAAGAGAACATGATATAAACATTATATATAAGTTTTCTTCATAAAAAACTGTATTTAATATAATTTATTTAGTCAGGGATCACTATGAAGTCAATCATAGTTGATAGGGTTCAAAACCCATTCCATTATTTCCTTCATCATGACTCACTCTCAAGACTAATATAGTGGATAGTGTCCCTAACATAATTGGGCTCACTCCCCCATCAAGTCCTTATTACCTCCAGAGATATCATTATTTACACAATTCATCAGTGGGATATATAATTATGATCCCACCAATCACATAATGAACAACATTAGATTAAGAAACATTCATCAATTTATCATATATTAAACTTTTTAAAGGAAATGGGTTTCATAAACATTACATCATTTAATAACATCTATAAAAGAAAATGTTTTCATAAACAATTTGTTATTTCATTATCTTGTATCTAATTTAAAATAAATGGGTCATAAATTTCATCCTAACATAATTAATCTATGGAAATAAATCATGTTTTATTGAATAAACCACAATTTATCATTATCAAAATCCATATTAAGAAATAAATTGGACGGTATTATAAACAAATATCCTTAAACATTACCTATTCTAGTGAATTTAAACAACATTTCATATTAATTCATTCCCTAAAATCATTTAGGATTAAATTTTTATAGATATTGGTCATTAATCTAATATAAAAACCCATATATTATAAATTTTACACAAATATTTAGTGTACATTTTACCAAGAATGGTTTTTTCTTTAAAATAATTTCAGTTTAATTTCATGACATATCATTACAATTTCAACATTAATTCAGATGTTTCCCTAATAATCCTATTATAAAACATAATGTGGGATGAGTACAAAATGAACAATAATTGACATAAAAAACAATGAAATTCTATTCCATGAATAATTATCCAAATTTTCTATTTTCAAATTAATCACAGGACTCATAATAAACATTTTTATACCCAATTAATCTTCTTCTCTGAACAAATATTTACATTTAAAATTTCATATGATATATTAAATGAAATAATAATACTCATAAGGTTTCCATTTTAATCTAGAATATTTTAAAAACACTATTTAAAAATGATTTAATTTTCATCCTTAAGACGTAGCATATAATTTCATATACATTGTGAGATCATAATATTACCATAAAACCCCAAATAAAGAATATATAAATCATGTATGTAACTTGAATCAAAATATTAATTTCACCATTAAAAATATTATAAATTTCATGGTTTCACATAAAATAAACAATATGGTTTCCTATTAAATTTCCATGATAGTTACATATAAAATATGAATCCGGATTATAATTTGAATAATCATCGCTACACATTCTAAAAATATCATTATAGAAACCTAATCGGATAACTCTATACCTTCACTAAATGTT
The DNA here is from genome assembly GCA_963277665.1 of Viscum album. Taxonomy (NCBI): domain Eukaryota; kingdom Viridiplantae; phylum Streptophyta; class Magnoliopsida; order Santalales; family Viscaceae; genus Viscum; species Viscum album. The sequence goes on from OY728127.1 coordinate 254,865,663, forward strand.
CTAAAACGTTAAAATAGGATATCCTATTTTAATTTTATAACATAATCAACCATTATCATAAAAATTTCCCAATAATCACAACATAATTCATAAAATCTTGCATCATGAAAATGTTTTTTTCACATAGAAGAAAACATTTTTCTACATTGAAAAATGAATTTTCTTTAAAACCATTTTTTCAAAAAAAATCCAAAACAAAGGGGGTGAAGGATATTTTAAGAAAAAATGAATTTATATAAAGGAATAAAAAATAAAATAATGGTTACAGTAGCAATAAATTTAATTGACATAACATATGTTAAAATAAAACATTTCTTTTTTTTCTTTTGTAAATAATATAAAAAAAATCATAAAAATATATATTTTGAAAAAAAATGAAATAAAAAATAAAGCTAAATTGACCAATAAAAATCACATTATTCCATTTATATAAATATTTAATTTATTTTAAAAAATATAGGTATAGAAGAAAAAATGGATTTTAATGGATACTTTATAAGATTGTTTTTTTTAAATAAAGTCACATTACTTGAGTTCAAATCATCACATACAATATATATTCTAAGTAATAAACTTTTTATAATTATTAATTTTCTTGAGAACATTTTCTAATTTATCATTTATTTTTATCAATTATTTTCATTTCATAAACATGTAAATAGTCATTTAAGTTTATGTTTGATTTTTTGAAGACAGGTGGGTCATAAGTTTAAAATGAAATCGGTAGGTTGACAATGGTAAATTACGTTATTATTACATAATCTCCAATATAATAATCATATCATAATTATAATTTTCATATATAAAATATACTTTTAAATCAATCCATCAAATATGGTTAAGAAAAATGAACTATATTACAATTATAGAGACAATAGTTCATATGTACACATGAGTAACATTTCAATTTTTCAACGGTCATTATAAAGAGAAGGTATGTATTATTTTATATGTTAAAAAATATTATAATATGATAAATTTAATCTCAATTATTAAAATATACTTATTTATTTCATCCATGTTATGTGGTGATGAAAAAAAATCACATCACTTGGTGGAGGTGCAAGAAAACACATGTGCACGAACGACATTATCACTTTTTTAGTGAATGAAATGGTAATAAATTAAATAATATATCATATTTTTATAGTGATATATATTTCAGGATGATAAAATAAAATCATTAATTTCATCATTATAACAATTCTTCATAGTTGTTTTTGGAAAATGAACTACATCGGTCAACATTGTGGTAGCATTACGTACACACAAATTATGGGTTCACTTTCTACTTGATGGAAGATGGATATGGTTGTAAGATAAACCACTAATAGAATAAAATCTTAGAATTTTTTGATGATAAATTTTTATCTTATAATGGCAGAAGAATATTTTAATTAAGCGAAAGGAAAAATAAAACAAAAACACGCAGTTAAGAACCATTCCCATTGGTGTCCTCCTTTTTTTAATAATAAACAAATTATAATTATTGTGATAATTAATGATATTCATGTTTTCTATTTTCATTATATATTAAGAGATAGATTAGAGAAAATTTATTAAGTATAATTCACTATGAGAAAAGTCTCATACACTATCTTGTCTTACCTTCAGCAAGTCTAACTTCCATGTATGATACACCGTCACTAAAGTCTCACTATTACCTTGAGTCACCATCATGTATGTAACACCACTAGAACATAATTTTGAAAATTTATGGAAAAGATCACCTTCAAAAGAGACACTGACAATCTAAGACCCCCCTAACCTGAGAAAGAACCAAAATAAAATACCTTCAGATTAAAGCACTATTCAAATATCACACTGCCAAAATCTAGGTAACCTCTATACATAAAAACTGTAAGAAGTTTCACCATTCCAATGAGTCACCAATAGATGTTTCATGATTCATTGGAAACACCCCCAGTATTATGGTTTAGTTTGAATTATATTTATCTAATGGATAGTTTCTTGAATTGAATGTCATGTATTATTCTAATGATTGTTACTTCATTTCTTGAAATAACAGCATTAATATTAGCTTAAGAAGGAGTAGTACAAAGAGTAGAAGATCTGGTGGATTCTATGTTCTCTTACTTATATTAAAAATATGAAGTGGACTCCCTCATGCAGATGAGTTAAGTTCTTAGGGAAAAGACATACATCTACACATAAAGTTAGATTAACCTTATTGTAAAAACAAGAAGAGCATCCTACTACATCATGGTTATATAAAATAGAGGAAAGCCTAAGTATAAATTAAATGTATTTACTTCTTATATTAAGGATAAAAGATAATACAATACTCTATTTTGTTTCTACTTCCAAAACACGAGTCTGGCGTTAGTTTAAATAAATTTCAATGAGTAATGACCTAAAAAGAATGTCATTCAGAGAAAAATGACCATTATAAATTATTAATTTATCTATTTTTTATTTATTTATACAACATATGATGTGTGTGTTACTATTATTTTTACACACACTATTTCCTGATTTAAAATATAGGATACTTAGATATCATCTGAACACCTTTTAATTTTTTATCACATGTTATGGTAGTTGTCTGATTGTACCCTATTGATTTGTACTCCGGCAAAAACTGTAGGAGAGGATATGTGTATTCTAGATAATCTTTAAACTACTGAAAAATCTGAAACTGGTTGAGGAGAAAATTTTTACTTTTCACAAAATTCTTGGATGCAAGAGATTTACAAGAAGAGAGGACGAAGTCTCATCTTAAGAATGAAACTATTGTTTTCAAATTCCACTATGTGTTTAGTTTGTCTTGTTTTTTTTATTTTAAAATAAAATCAATTTTTACCTACATGAAAAACCACTACTTTTATAGTTTATCTTTATTAGTGTTTATATAAAATTATGTTGAATTAAATTTATTTCAAAGGGTATAATAATATGCTATATTGTTTTACTCGAGACCTAGTGAATATTTTTATAATATTATATAAGATTAAAACATATATCAAACTACTATTTTGGAAAAATAGGTTGATTTATTTAAATTGGGGGATTTTGTTTAATTCCATTTTAACAGAATTTTTTATTGGGTACTAAATTCACTTCCCTCTTGAGATACTCACCCCAACCAAAATTTTCTATTAATGGTTTAATCTTTGGTATCAATGTTTTCAAACCATTAAAACTGTTATTTTAGTGGTCATTTAATGATCTTATATTTCTATTCATTCTAAATTCAATAAATTAAATAGATAATAGATATAAAGGTTTTGTTACTAATGAAACACCTTTTTTAATGTAAATAACTATTCTCAATGGAAGATGAAGATGAAAATGTGTATAGAGTGTATGGGTTTCAAAATCAAGACTTCCATATAAGAAAAATATAAACATCCTGCAACTGCTATATTTACATGGGATGAAGCTATCGAGAAAGATTATAATTATAATAATAATGCCATGAATTCCTTGTAATGTGCTATAATAGTTAAGTAATATTATAGAATTTATTCTTGGAAAACATTCTTTAAAACATGGGATACACTAGCTGTATGCCATGAGGGAATAAATAATGTGAAGGAAATGAGATTGAATACATATAATATTTTTTTTTATACTTTTAACATAAATTTTGATGATTTATCCTCTAAAATGTATCTAAGGTTTAATTAGATTTTAAACACTATGAGATCTCTTAGAAATCTAGTGTCAAATAATTACAAAATCATGATACAACTTAGATTCATTTAATAATGATAGACTGGCCGATATGCTTCAATCATAAATTAATGTGACATTATAAAATTATTAGTCAGAGGTATGATTAGTAAAATGGTGATGTAAGAAGCAGAATTAAAAGTCTTTCGATAGAAAGATGATAACACCAAAATAAAGTCAGTATCTTTCAAGCCAACTACATCCAAAGAGAGATAAAAATAAAATGAAATGTTCCAAATTGAATGTTCAATTTCTAGTGATTCACCTCTATAGAGTGATGAGTAAATAGCCCATCAGGATATGATATTTTACAAAGTTTTATAGGAAGAATATTTTTTTTAGAAATCCAAACATTAATTGTATGTATGATACAAAACGAAACTGGAAAATTTTTTAGAAGAAGGATGATATAACCAGTGAAATTACCTAATATGAATGAAATAGAAAAGGACATGTCATGGAAGACTTTCCAAAAAATAAATAAAAAACAAATATGATGACAAGGATAGAAGTTATAACAAATAAATTAAAGTCACATAGAGTGCTTCTAAGGTTAGCTATAATGATTATGATTCATCACATGAGAAAAAGTCTAATGAAGCCAACATGTGGTTCATGACTAATTTCTATGAGGTGCCTACTATTTCTAATGTTGTACATGTGCTCAATTTTGTTAATTATTTGAAGAAAATAATGATGAATACATTTCTCAAGAATATATTCCTGAATATTTAATAATTGAGGAACAAACTTTTCACGAATATAAGGATAAATATAAAATTATGAAAAGACAACATGCTTTATCTTTTAATTATAAATCTGATATATCTATTAAGAAAGAGATAAATGATCAGTTGATAAAGGAGAATATTGAACACAATTTTTCCAATGATAAACTAAAAAATTATTTAGAAAGTCTTATCAATTGTTGTCTAACACTTATTTTGATTCTAGGTAAACAATTTACTCAAAAAAATGCTTGAGGTCAAGGATATTGACCTAGAAGATGTAGGATAGTCAAAATTAATTTTCTAACTGGATCTAAATCTGAATGTTCTACTTACAGTTTTTAATCTAGAGTAACAAACATAGTTTTCATGAAAAAATAATAAAATATGTTTACTGGAATCGTCTTCGGAAATTATGGGTTAATAAGGCCATATTTACTGATGCATCTAGATGCGAGAAAATATTGGTACCTTAATCATTTATTGTATAAATTTTTTGTTATAGGAAAACTACCTAATGACCTTTTTTAAAAGTATATGATACTTGGAATGTGAATGGTAAAGTCATGTGATATGTGAATACTCCAGTTTCAAGAGCCTAATAAAGGTTAATCATGGTTATGTCACATTTGTTGACAATTTTAAAGGTAAAATCGTCAGCTTTTTCTAATTTGGCAACATCAATTCTGTTTTTATTTCCAATGTACTATTTGTTGATTGTTTGATGTGTAATTTTCATTTCATCTCATAATTATTTGATGATGTTTTTCAAGTTATATTTCAGAATAATGTATGATTTTTTTATTCTAATGGTGTTTTAGTTTATTATGTTTCAAGGAATGAAAAAAATTAAACATTTTATTTTAATTCTATAATTTCACATGATGTGTTCTATTCGAAATCTGTTAACAAATAATATAGTATTTGGAATAGGAGACTAGTACATAATAATATTCATTCGCTTAGGAAACATACTAGGAATGGTTTTGTTATGTATCTTCCCAAACTAGAGTTCCCAAATGACAAATTCTATAACCCATGTTAAAAATGAAAACAACACAATATTTATTTTAAATAAGTGAAATAAGTTTCAACTTATCAACATCTTATGTCATTTCACATGGATTTATTTCTACCAGCTTGAATTTAAAGTCTAAATTGGATATACTATGTTCATGTATTAGTAGATGAATTTTCTAGTTAAACATGGGTGCTCTTAATTTCTCACAAAAGTGAATCATGTTCTTTTATTTCCATGAATGTTGGGTCTATATAATACTTAAGTGGACATACAATTATGACCCAATAAAGTGGTTGTGGTTGGTGTTTCAAAATCGATACTTTGTGTCTTTATGTATAAAAAAGATAGATATAGTAATAACTTCTCTTCTCCTAGGACCCCTCATCAGAATAGAGTTATAGAAAAAAGTAATAGAACTCTTCATGTGATTTATGGTGCCATACTAAATGGATAAGATTTACATTTACACTTTTGGGTAGAGGCTTTGAATACAACCAATTTCATAATCAATATATTCTCAATTAGACCAATCTAAAATAAGACTCCCTATGAGATTTGGAATAATATAAATCTTAAGTTTAATCACATGAGATTTTTTGGTTTAAAATTACTAAATATTAACACTAATGGTAATCACAAAAAAATTTCCTTCAAATGTGATGAAAGAATTTTCCAGGGTTATTCAACCTCTAGTAAAGCCTATAGATTTTTTTATCAAAATGATCAATAATGTGGGAGAATATGTTTATAAAAAATTAGATGAGATAGATCCAAATTAATCAAAGGAAACATTATTAAACCTTGAGGATGATTTATCAACATTGAACAAAAATTAAATACCTACTAATTTTATTGTAAAACAATATGAAATATCATCTAGTTTTAAATAATTTCTATATCATCCATAACCCGAACCTATAGAAGAAACATAAGTGGCCATACTGATTATTTATTGATATGTTAGGACCCCTATGTATCATCCTTCATATGTTTTAGATGGATACCAAGACCGGGGTACATGAAATAGGTATTTTATTAAAAATTAGGTTAAAGATCAAGCATTCTTGTCTCATCTTGAACCAAAGAACATCAATGATGCAACTAATGATGAGTTCTAGGAAATGAAAATGGAAGAAGAGATAAATCAGTTAAAATGAAGAAATGTATGAAAACTAGTGGGTATACACAAAGAAACCTTGACTTTTGGAACTAAATAGGTGTTTAGAAATATGATAATTGAATGAGTAACAATAGAAAGAAATGATACTATGCTAGATACATAAAGAGACAATCATGAGTAAGGGAAAAACAATGAAGAGTCCATTCCACCTGCTAAAAGATTTGAATCCATTAGAATAATTATTTCCTATGTAGCTCATCTTGAATTGGATATTTATGAAATGGATGTCAAGAGTGAGTTATTAAATGGGTTTATAGTTGATGATTTTTGAGTGTGGAAAAAACCATGGTTTTGAAAATCCCCATTTTTAAAATATAGTTCTTAAATTAACTAATATTTAAGATGGATTATGTAATCTCCTAGATATTGGTATGATAGTCTCAATATATTTAATTTTTTAATTTTTCAAAAATTTATATCTAATCTTATAATTTTTATAAAATTAAATTAATTTTTTTTACTTGTACAAATATCTGTAGCTTATATTATTTTTGGTTCTTCAAAAAATTCCTTATGCATTAATTTTTAAAAAATAATGAAAAAATATTTTGAAATTAGATAAATGGGGGAGATAAAATAATTTCTTAGTTTTTATATTTTCCAAAATAAAGAAGGAATCAATTAAATTCAAATTAAATTTATGTAGGATATTTAAAAATTATTTAATAGGGATAATACTGAATGTAATGATGCCTATATGAGTACCACCATTAAATTGGATATTGATGACACAAAAAAATTATTGGATTAAACTAGATACAGAGGCCTGATTGGAAGTCTTATATACCATACATATTACATACATCATATTTTATAGAGTGTATATGTATTTTCATTTTCAAGAAACTCAATGAGTCACGTCTTATAGATATAAAAAGAATTTTCAAATTCGTCAAATATACTTCTAATTGGGGATTGTTTTACCCATGAGGACAATCATTTGATTTAGTTAGTTATTAATATGATTATTTTGGTGGAAATATGTTTGATAGAAATATATCCTATAGATTATGTCACTTTCTAGGCATGTATCTAGTTTATTAGTGTAGTAAGAAGAAATACATGGTTTCACTATCTTCTATCGAAGCTGAATACATTGATTCAAGTAAATGTTGTAAGAATTTTTTTTAAATAAACACACATTACTGGACTATGGATATTAATTCCAATATTTCCAAATAAACTGAGATAATATAAGTGAAATATATATTTCAGTGAAACATTAATCACATTATAAAAAAAACATTTTGATGTAAGAAATCACATTTTGAGAGATCATTCTCAAAAGGGTGATCTCAATCTTGAATATATAGGTAAATAAAATCATCTCACTGATAAATTCAGTATCACATTGAATTCAAATAAAATTAATTACATCAAAAATGAATTGGGTATGATTAATTTTGGCTATGTTTAACTATTGGTGAATCACCATTATGAATGTATCACTATTGCGAATGACTCATCGGTGTGAAATTTTCACGATTATGAATGTCTCACAATTTTTATTATCTCACCATTGTGAATGTATAACAATTATGAATGTCTCACAATTGTGAATGTCTCGCCACTAGGATTCTCATCATTGTAATTCTCACAATTTTACTTCTTCCCATTGGACTACTCCCCACTAGACATCTCATTATTACCATTTATCTCAATGATGGATTGTTTTATGCCTTTTCCAAAATATCATTTCATAATTTTGAAAAATAATTTTTTAATTCTCTATTTGAATTATTTAATTTTAGTCCCAATAAAAATTTTAAATAAATTTTCAATTATTATTTTCTTATCAAATTTTATCAAGAATACCAATTTTAATTTTTAGGATCTCTAAAAATACAAAATGATAAATGCCTCACTTTGTTTAGTTTTAATATAAACCCTTTTCCTGTTCCCTTTTTCTCTCAATCGTGGTGTAATATATCTCTCCCAACCATTCAAACATTCCTTCAAATTTCATCCTTTCTACTTCAACCGATTTTGTTAGACCAATCCATAAAAATCACAAATGATAAATGCATCAATTCATTCATTTTTGGTGTTTACTCTTTCATAGTTCCCATTTTCTCTCAATCCCTATGCAATATTTCTCTCCAAACTATTAGACCCCCCCTTCGTCCTTCAATACTTCTTCTTCATCCACATTTGTCGAACTAATCTTCATGGTCAATGTCAAACATCCCTCTGAATCCTCTTTAGAAGAGTCACATCCTACAATGAAATAAAAAGTTGATTCTAGTCATTGAGAAACAGTTGAACCAGGGAATCTTGAGATATAAAAGCTATTTGCAGCACCTGATAATAAAGTTGATGAATAGTGGTTTCATTTTTTAAGATATTTTGTGAAATTGTTTTACTCAACCAAGGAGAGATGACTTGGATTACTTCAAATAAGAGTCCATTTTATCCTATGTTGGTGTATGCATTAAACTATTATTTCATATTTTTTTGAAATATAAGAAGACTACTGCTCAAGAAGATGAGTTAAAGGTCAAAAACAATTTCTTCAAAATAGTGAGTTGAGTGCTTGAAAGTTCCACATGAGGGTGTATTTAAGGATTTTCAAGAAACTATTACAGATTATGGGGATGATTTCTTCTGCGAATAATACCTTTTTGAGTTGTCTAGATATGGAACAGTGAGAAGGTCAATTTTTTATGAGTTAGATGGAGAGTGCACACTACTCTTCCGGTTCATCAAGCATTTTTTCAACCAAAGAAAGGATGACATTGAAACCATAAGTTATCAAGATGTGTATTTTAATTGTCTTGTGAAATGGGGACATATTAAAAATATAGGTAGATATATTATGATTTATATTTAAGAAATGATCAAACCTATGTCTAGATCAAATTTCCTAATTTATCTGAAGATTATTTCTATAATACATAAAGACAATAGTATTATTACATCAGTTTAAGAGCCATAATTGGAATGTGGTGGAATGTTTATCAAAAGGATAATTTTAGTATGTTAAGGATTAGTTATAACCCATGGAATAAGTAGTGGGTAGGTGATAGTGAATACATGTATGATGTGTTTAACCTACTGGACCACCCATTTAGATTGATAGACAATATTAAACGTTGTCTAGAACTTGATGAGATTGTTAAAAATTATAATGTGAAGGAAGAAGATTCTATTATTGTAAAAAAGGAGGATTAATATTATATAAATGAGGATGTGACCCTGACATGTCCCCTAATTCTCCTACCATAACTTTTGGTTCTCCTAGCCCGCCTAGTACTCTCCCAAAAAGAAAAATGTTGGTAAAAATAAATGTGGAAGAGAACAAAGTCTCAGGAGAAGATCATTTGAAATTTATTTCCAAATATGATGATGATAATCATAATTGTAATGATGAATATGATTTAGGATGTAGCGATAATGATGTTAATGAAGGACCAGATCCTGATGGTTCCAGTGGGAAAATGAAAAGAGTAGATCTTGAGAGTCCTCAAGTTTTTGTTGATTATTTTAAATGATCTATTTTTAGATTAGTGGATATACTTATTTTTTAATTATGTATAACTCCCTATAATAAAATAAATATATTGATTAGTAATGTGGGAGAATTTTCCATGTTTTGGAAATGACCATGTTGTTGATGTTACTATTGATGGAAGTTTTTTTGTCTATTTTTGTTGATTAGACTGAGTCAGATGAATTAATTGTTGAGAATATGGGAATTTTTATCGTTATTAAATAGTATGTAAATGAATAGATGTAATTGTTTCATCAATATCAGATTGTTGATGCTCAGTTTAGAGTTGTGGCTACTTCAGATGATCCATCTATTGATGATTATATGTTTGATGCACCTTCAATTTTATAGTGAACCATTGAGAGCCCTGTAGGCGTACATGCATTAGTTTTATCTTTTGTTATTATTATTTTAGTTGTTGAGTCTCTTATAAAGCCTTATGAAACATGGATTGATCCCATGTCATAGGAATTTGATTTTTTCTTGTATGGTTGATAATTGACCAACGAATGGTGATCCTGTCATTAGAGAAGAGAGAGATCCTAAATGATCGATGGATAGTAAAATTGATGTTGTTGGGATGTTCAAAAGATCTTCCTCTATGAGAGAACATTCACCTAATGGTCGACCTATTATTATTTATGTCTTCACCAAGGGTGATGTAGATGATTTTAGAGAAAATATAAATTCAAATTTTGGTATTTTTTGAGGAATCAAGCACCACTTCTTACTAAGCTAGGTGAAATAGATTCTAGATATCTGTTTGATTTGGTGATTCCACACATAAAACCAATGATTATTCAAAATTTCTAAGAAGTTGAGTTTAATATTAAAATAATTATATGTTATTTGGGTTTTTTGATATCTATTTTTAACTGATTCAGTATGCTTTTGAATAATGTATGGATGCATTATTGCTGAGAATAAAAAAATACTACCTAAATGGATTCTAGTTATAATTATCTATCTAATTATATTTTTTATTTTGAGTTTCTCATGTTTGTGATCATAGAATACCTTAGAGCTGCCTCCAGTAGTAAATTAATGGAATTTTTTCCCTATCATATAGAGACTTTGAGGGAGTTTGAGCATAGTAATAACCATGCTCATATGTGGATAAGTGAATACATGAAATATAGGATGGAATACATGAATAATATGATTGAATACCATGAGACTATAAGTATGGAAATCTATTATTATCTCACTAATATTTACTCCAAGCATTATATTAATTCTCACTTTTTGTTTTTGGAAGAAAATTTGAGGATGCCTCAAGTGAGCGGAGCTTTTATGGAACAAGTTGATCTATTAAAATTCTTGGATCCTCTTTTGAATCATTTTATGGAAGAATATAATTATATATTTAGTTCCAAGGAGAGAGGTATAAATATTATAATGGAATTAATATATCTTCTGAAACCATTTCTTCATGTGCATGGGACTTCTAAGAATGAGACAACATCACCAAAGTCTCCATGTATCCTTGAGGCACCGTCAAGGAAATCACATTGCCAGAACTTTGTTTAGAAAATGTATGGAAAGACACATAGTAATAAGAGACACCATCATGACAAGAAAATGCGATCTTAAGAAACTTCCATCATGACATTCCTCCATATTAAGACCCCATTACAATATCACACTATCAGACTCTAAGTCATCATTAGACTTAAGAACTTCAAGATGTGTCACTGTTCTGGGGAGTCACCACCATAAGTGACATGATTCAAAAGACACACCACTAGTGCTTATGTTTATTTTGAATTAATTTTTTCGAATGGTTGGTTTTTTTAATTTAATTCCATTCATTATTTTAATGATTATTCCTTCATTACTAAATAGAGAAGAATTAAATCTAGTGTATGAACATGTTGAATGAGGAGTAGAATATTTGATGGATTCTCATTGATGTTGTTGCTATTAAAAATTTTATGTGGACTCTCTAATGAATATGAGTGAAGTGATGAATGAAAAGATATTATTTTACATGTGAAGTGAGCTAAAACTAATTTCAATAATAAGAAGATCTTATGTACTAACTATTGATTTCACACAACTAAGGAAATGTGAATGATTTCATACATATAGTGCCTTCCAAGATTCAATAATAAAGAGTATACGACAATTTGTTTTTCTATAATTTCTGAAACATTACTCAAGCCTCAGTTCAAAACACTTTTACAGAGACATAAGCTATAGAGAATATTATTCAGAGAAACATGACATTTATTCATCATTACATTATATTTTTATTTATTTATAGTCACAATAAAAGTAGTGTATGTTACTTAGTTTTGTAGACACACTACCTCATGATTTAAAATATATGATGTAGAGATCTCATTTAAAAACACATTACTTCTATTCACCACAAGTTGTGGTAGAGTTTTAGTTTTGTATTGATTATTAATATTCCCATGAAAACTATGGAAGAGGCCTTCTGTGGTATAGAAAGTTGGTATACTATTTTAAAACCTGATCATGGTTATGTATCAAAATATTATTTTATATAAATGTTTTAGCAACCGGTGATTTCTAAGTGGAGTGGACTAACTCAATTCTTGATACAAAACCTCCTGTTTTCAAATTCAATTGTTTGTTTTATTTCCTTTTTTTATTTTCAATACATTAAAAACAAATCTATTTTTACATTGAATAAATACCAAAACATTGATAGTTTATCTTAATTTGTTCATATATAAGATTTTGATTAATTAAATTTATTTCAAAGGATATAATAACAATGTCCTTTTTTACCATAGACTTAATCAATCCTCAATGAAATATTCATAAATATTAAAACTTATAGAAAAATAATAGTTTTTAAAAAGGGATTCCTTATTTAAATTGGGGGATTTTTTATTTCATTTTAGTTGAAATATTAATTTGGATCTCAATTCCCTGCCCTCTAGAGATACTGACTCTGACCAAAACCACATATTTCAAAACACTTTGTTGTATTGCACATAAATACCTATAAAGATGGTATTCTTCCCAAATAATTCATCTAGAAGGTTCTAGAGGATGTTACAAATTGATTTGGGTAGATATCTTCTGAACCAATTTTGTTTTTAACTATGAATAAATGTGAAGTAGTGGTTTCCTATTACAGGGGTGGATTGGACATCTTTTGGAATTTATTAAAATTTTAAATTAATATAAATTAAATGAAATTTCCAAAAAGATCCATATTAATAAGATTCAAATATTAGATTTTTATGTGTCAAAATACATCCACACAATAAAATTAGGATATTTTTTACCACATTTTTACCCTTATCATTTGGTTTTAAGACCTCATAAACCCATTTCACGCTATTCACAACCGAATGGATTTTTACACACTTAGGGTAATGATAAGAACTATAAAAAACCAAAAACAAAGAAAAGACAATGGTATATATTTCCAATCATATAATTATCACCTAGAAGAAAGAAATTATTTATAGGAATTTTATATTATTTAAAAAGATATTGGGTTCCTAAAGTATCTATAACATCAATTAAAGAACTATTTATTTACTTTTACATTAATAACATCAATAAAACAAATTAAATTAACAAAAACATCCAATACATCCCAATAGTTTTTTTTGTTTCAATAAAAATTTATATATCATATTTATTATTAAAAAATTTATTAGTTTTAATATTTTTATTATCATTTATTTTATTTTTTCATTTTTTGGATAATTTCTACATTAGCATTGTGTAAGAATTTCAGGTAATTAATTCATATATTAAAATTAAATATAAATTTATAAATTAAATATATATTATTTAGATTTCATAAGAATATTTGTAATAAATTATATACTATGTTCCTACCCATGTTAGAAATATTATAATTATTAAATACAAGAGAGTGGCATTCTTGAATTTTTATTTAATTAAATATTATAAATTACATATTAACATCCAAATGGAAAAAGGTTATACAAACCAATATTTGACAAGTGTTGATGAGATGGACTCATCCATTAAAATTTAAGAATGTGTTAGTTTCATTTTCTAGTCCTTATAATTTAATTTGTATACCTAATTACCCAATTTACCATTTATTATACTAAATAAATTACTAAGGTTTTTATTTATAACGATAAAAAATTAAATGGTCCAATCTACCATATTTGTTCCTTATAAGATACGATATTAAATAAAATTTGAAAAATTCTAAAAACATAATTTATAAGATATATTTTAAAATTAAACAAAAAAAAGAAGGAAAACAATTTTTCCCAAAAAAAACTTTTTGAAGTATAAATTTTTTTTATACTAAATTCCAGAAAAAAAAATAATTTCAACAACCATAGATGTATTATTTTAATGAAATTCTAAAAATATTCAAAAAATTATTTTTCATTTATAAATACTACTAAAGGAGGTAAAAATTTCAATACAAATCATTATTTATCACAATTCACTGAGAAAAACAATGTTTTATAAAATTCTAAAAATTTCATTTGAAAATAATTTTTATATTAGTAATTAAAAAATAATCAACCTTTTATTAAATAAATTTTTCTAAAGTTGAGGAAATTTATTATAATATTTTCTCATGAAAGTAAATACAAACCATTTTTGAAGAAAACATATCTATAATGAATAAAATGATATTACAAAAAAATGAGAGTCACTATTTACAAAGAATTAAAAAATAAATTCTTATTTATGAGAAAATTTATATATATTTATCAAATTACTCAATCCTACTAACACTCACTAATATAATATCTAGGTTATAATGGGCATATTGAAATAATAGTATTTGGTTTTGTTTTATGTTTGGTGTTTCATTTCTTAAACGCTATTAAACATAGTTTCACTTTTAAAAAAACTAGTTGTTTATATTCATCATAATATTAAATCACCAGTGAATCATAAAAATCCTTAAATATTTTTACATGGATGAAAATGCCTTTAAATGGTCTTTTGGTTGGCTACATAAAATCACATGAAATATATCCTTTTTATTTGATAAAATTTTAATAAAAATTCTAGGAATATTGAGAAATTTATTTAGTTTAAATTAACTATGTTTAATATGGAATTTTTATTTAATGAAGATTGAAGTCATGATGGTGGGAAGTCAAACTTGTGGTAAACATTTAGAAAAATTTCCACTTTACACTTTTTGTATAAGGTTTTAAAAACTATTTAAGAATACATAATAAAAATTCATTTTAAAACCTTCAAAAAGAAAGTAATTAATGTTTTCAAATGTATTTAAAAATAATTTCATTATATGAAGTAACATTCTTGAATCCATTTTAATGAAAATAGGAATCTAATAAAAATTGTTAAAAACAAATAAGAAATAAGGTATTTCTTTAATAAATATATTTTCTAGAGTATTTGTTTACCAAGCAGGGGAAAATAGTTCTAATACATAAAAATTATATGATTAAAAATAGAGGTATAAAATATATTGGTTTTGAAGGATAATATCTATATAATTTCCCTCGTTATAAATTTTAACACAAAAAATCCAGAAAAAATAGATTGTAGCATATATCCGTTAACTTATTATTAACATTTTATTTATAAATCTTTGTATATAATTTCGTTAATTTTAACATCAAAAATAATTATTTGATAATTAGTCATTATATATAATGTCTAAGGGGAAATATATTCATTTCATAAGAAGTTACATTCATAACATTGAATATTTCTCGAAGAAGAAAATTTTACATGACAAACCATTACATAAAGTCCCATTATTAATTTTACACCAACTAATGTCATGTATTATAAAAATTAATTTCTTATCCATATATTCTAAAACCATATTAATACAGAAATTATTATTTATCATTTTAGTATAATTTTTAATTACAAATTTATAAAAATTTCTCCAATAAAATGAATATTTCGGTGAAAGCATGTTGGTTTTCCATGCATCTTTCGATTCAATGGTTTTGGTACTTACACACTAGTCATGAATTAAACATATCTTGAATCTTAATAATGTGATATGTATAACATTTTCACCGTATATATATTTTTCTAATCATTCATATAATGTGGTTATGGTAAATTAACTACATCACTTCATCGAGATGGTAGTCTATACAAATCTATAAGTTTTTTGTACATATTTCGATGGATGGAAGAAAAGAAAAGTAAATAACTATTCACCTTTATAGAATAATTATTAAATTTTAAATATCATATATATATATATGTATATTCATTAAATATATCCTTAATACCATCCATATAATAGAGAAATGAAATTTAATATCATTACTTCCGTGACGTGCTAGTCCATATGAATGTAGCAATGCCATTATAATTTTCAAATTGATTAAACGGTAAGAATGAAGATAATATGATATAATAATAAAAGAATAATTATTTTATAAATATAATATTTAAAATTAAATAAATCATAATAACCAACTATGAACTATTGTTATTTAAAGTGAATAAAAGCGTTATGTGGAGGGGATAATCTACTCGTATGCACAAGAGATTCTTTCATTTCCCATTTGATGTATATGAGTTCGAAAATAGTTGCATCTTAGTCATAATAATGCATAATGTTATTAATTATATTGTATTCATAATTTTATGATTTACATAATATATTTATAATAATTATAAAGAGATACAATCATCGAAAGTGTCTAGTATGATGATTAGCGCTTCATTCAGAAGCCTCCTTTATCTTACATATTATGCCATTATAGGATGGTATTAAAGGTCAAAAATAGGATAAAAATGAGGGTAATGAATATAGGAAGTTTTTGGGTATGGTATTTTTAATATAGAGTGCTCAATGTTTTTAATAAGGGATTATATGATGACACCATTTTCAAGTTGGGGTAGGGACACAAATAGAGTTAAATTAAAGAAATAAATTATATAATGTCATTTATTGTGAATTTGGATCCAAAAGGTAATAAAATAGAATTTATGATAATTTAATGTCTAAAAATATTCAATTATTAAAATTTATCTTTGTTTAAGAGTAATTTTACCCTTATTAGTTTATCCCATGGTAAACTCTTTTTAACCATAAAAATAGTAACAAATTTTTAATGTTTTTATTATTAACATTGAAACGAAAATAAGTGAAATTTATTAAATTTCATTAATTATTATTATTAAAAATATATATTCAATTTTAAATGATTAAATGTAAATAATTTTTTTTATTTCAGTATAAAATAAGTACACAAAACCTAACGAAAACTATTTTTTTGGAAAATTTGTTTTTAAGCATAAAACTAAGTTTACCATCATTAATTTTCATTTGATAAAGATTATATGAATTTTAAAATTAATTATAAAAAATATATATTATAAATTCAATGGAAATTATTTATAAATTCTTATTATTTAATTTATTATGATTAAACAAATTTGAAACATATAAAAAATTCGTAAAAATTATATATTTTACATCAAATTATTTTATTTTCATTTCTAGAAAATTTATATATAATGAATTCGATTCAAATATGTGTGAAAAATATTTTTTTCATAATTTAAGAAGATCATTTCATACACTCAGATACAACAGCTACGTGAAAACAGTCATGTTAACATACAATATTTTAATAGTATATCTTGGTTTGTTTAAACTCGGGTTTTAATGTAATGAAATATACCAATGATGTTAAATTTATGTAAAGATAAATATATAATAAAATCATTTTTTTAGAAGAGGTTCTAATGAAATGTTTCCACATTTCCTATCGTTATATACCACATGATGGAATAAAATAAAAGGATTTCAAATTATAAGTCGAAGGCATCTAGTAAACTCATACTATCTGAAAAAATCCCAAAATAAATAGATAAATAAAATAGAATGATTGAAATTAAAAAAATTCAAAAAAATAAAAGAAAAAAATTTCCTGATATATTTAATTTTAGGGTAATTTCATTTTGTCCAGTGGCTATACAAAAATCACTAAGAAAACATCAATCTCTTTCCCTAAAGTAGTATCATTAACTGTATTACAAATTGAAGATATAAATTCACTATAGCCTATCACATTTTTTCACTCTATAATCACATTATTCAGAGAGTCACTTTAAAATTAATATTGTCCCATATTTTTATTCAAAAATTTATTAATACTTTATTATATTAATTTCACATTATTGAAACCATAGACCACCCTAAGTGGGAGGGGTGAATTAGAGTGTTTAATTATTATTTACCTCTGCTATATATTATTCTTGCATTGAAAATAAAATCCCTAACCATTTAACATTTAATAACTATTAATATCAACATGTTGAAATTAAATATTGAGATAAAATGATTTATCTTTGGTCACCAAATTTGGATAATCCAAAGAGAATATGTCGATGGTGTGCCAACATACCATGGGATAACACAGGTCAATGTATTTTTTTAAAAAGGCCATGAAAGACCCTTAGTTGATCTGAGGGACACATCTTTATCTTATCTTAATGTTAAATTCATTGAGACATGAAATATATGAAAGTTTTTAGAATGATTTCTCAGAATTATTATCTAAAAATAAAAAAACACGAAGCCATAAATTGTGTTCTTATAGTGTTATTGTTACTCCTTCGTTTCCTAATCTTTCATGGATCATTGTTCAACAGTTTCAATCTTCATTATTTTTCATATCATTAAATTATACTTCGTAATCTTTTTTGAATACATCTCTAAATCATTTATTTGTTACTCCAAATCAAGAATCATGAGTTTTCTTGTTTTTCACACTTATTGGGTATTCAATCCCACCATTAGAAACTTATTATATAGGAAAACTAAATTATAATCTCTCAGAATTTGGTATGATTTTTAAATTCTATATTTTTTTAGATTTTTCTAAAATACATTGTGACCTAAAATGTCTAGAATAATCCTTAGTAGAAAATCCCATATTAGAGAATGATGTAATTCACTATGTTGTGATCATAGTTGACAAAAATATCAACTTCCCCTATCCCAATATTAGATTGAAATCAAAGAAATATCTTGTAATGATCTCCTCAAATCCTTCCAATACTCAAATCACATGTGGTGAAATAGTTATGTTTGTAGTTTAATATTATACTTATTAGGAAATCCATATATATTTAATTCTACCCAGAACTAACCTCAATCTGCATAACAAGTATGTGATATCATAGTCCTCTTTTTATCTTGATTGGTTATATAATTAACACGCTCCATGATGTGAGAAAATTAAAATTGGATATTCCACATAAATATTAATGAAATTCATCAAAATGTAGTATTTTAATGATTTCCAAAAGCGTAACTCATTGTGAGATATTATTTTTCACTCAGTGATAATCCTATACATATCATCACGACTTTTTCCTTATTTCTATTTAATGATATTTTGTTTCATATCCTTACACATAAAACCTTATATATTAATAATATTCCATTTTTATCCAGATCCACTAATAGCTTGATGCATGTTCTTACATCATGGATTGTTACATTCTACCCCTAATTGGTAACCAAATAATTCATCATATATTTCCTTGATTTTGTTAATAAAATTCAGAACCATCATTCAAATATCTATGAGATAAGAATCACATTAAATAATATTTTTTTATAATATTTCACATTTTTTTTTAATTAGGGTTGCATGTAATGAAAGCTAAAATTATTGTTATATGTAATGCAATATACAATCAGTGTTGCATGAAATGTAAAATTTAGAAATTATTTAATTTATTTGAAAAAATAATTCACAAAATATCTGGGTGTTACATTAACCCCCCTTGAATTTAATTTCTCCATCAAAATTCTTCAATTTGATACTAGAAATTGATAATACTTATATCTCATTGCACACTTAGGTTCACAGATAACTTCTCAAGCTCATGGTTTCACCACAACACATTAACCATGTGAGAAATATTATATTATAGAACTTTATATGTATTATCTTGTGTCTCCACTAGTTATTCCTCATCCAAAATATTTTTCTCAAGAGGTACGACCTCTGAGTTTAGAACATGTGATGAATCAGGTATATACTTATCAAAGTGAGATACATGGATCACATAATAAACCATAAATAGGATTGATGGAAGATCTAATAGATAAGATAATTTACCAAAACAATCATAAACATAAGTGGGGCCCATATATCTATGTATTATTTTTCCATTAATTATTTCATGGATACATTCATAGAAACACATTCTCATCAACATCAAATTTCATATCCTGTAAAAGGTTATCATTATAAAATTTCAGTCAAATTTGTTATATGATTAAATATTTTTGAATAGATCTAACCTTATCTTATATTCTATAATCTATCATAGGTATAAATTGCATTATTTTTACAACTTAATTAGAGTACATTGGATTTCTATTCATCTTTCCATAAAGGGAATCAAAAGGATCCATTTGAACGCTTGAGTGACCTCTATTTTTGTATGAAAACTGAACTATTGTAATTTGTTAATTCCAACCACATTGGTTTTCTATAGAACATGATCTTAGCATATCCTTAAGGGTTTTATTTTTATTACCAGACTGACCATCCATCTGTGGATAAATAAAATGTTGATTCTAAATTATATACCAAGACATTGATGAAGAATTCTTAAAAACATTGTGGAAAGCATCAGATACCATTAATATATAATTTAATGTGGTACTCTATGAAACCTTACCACTTCTATAATTTATATTCTGGAAATAATATATAGAGGAAAAGATTATTTAATAGTATAATAGTGTGCAGACATCGCAAGGTAATCAACTACAACCCATAATTATCTCAAGATAAAATATAAGATAAATCCTAAGGGTTACTAAAAACATTATTCATATTTCCACAAATTTTAAAGCCATTCCTACTCAAATAACATGGTCAGTAAAACATATAAAAAACCAAAGGGTTGTATTTCCATAAATATCTCTTAAAATATCCTTTATCTTGATCAACTCCCAACACATAAAAACTACAAACTCGTGTCAATGAATTTAAACATATTACATACCTTAAACACATAAAAAATGAAGTTATCCATAACCATTTTTCTTCATCGTACATGAGACATATAATCTCCAAAAAATTAATTCAAAATGTATTTCATATATATTCTCTTTTCATAAAAAAAACATTTTCATTGGAATTTTGGGATCATAGTTTCACCTATAGAATATAAAATTTTATTTCACTATTCCAGAGTCCATGTATTGGGAGATAATAAAATTAAATATAACTATATTATGAAAAATAATATTCTCATAGGTCTCATTCAAATAAAATAAAAATTTTATTTCCCACCTAAGGAATGGAGGTTATGTGTTACCTAATTATCATTATTCACATCACCTATTGTGATTGGAAAATAATTCTCTTTTAACTTTACCATCATAGATTTTTCTATCTTATCACCTATATTAACCCTTGAATTGGGGAATTGATTCCCATAATTTTGAAAATCCTTTCATTTAAAATTGTATATAATGGGTTGTTCATTATATATATCTCTATATATACATTAATTTTTATCTATCTTCTTCCAATCACATTGAAAATCAATTGATCTATGGACTTTTTTTCCACACATAAAACATTTACTAATCTACTTAAGAAAATTTCCGCAATGTTTTTCCCACACATATTTTATAAATTAAATCTAATTTTATCATTTCTATGGTTTATATAATTTCCTTTGAATCCCATATTTTTCTTCTTATGAAAACCTTGATATTTATATATACCATTAATTAGAATTTCCACTATGATATAACAATAATAAATAACATCATATTTATTGACGTACTTCATTGATGATGACCTTTGGTGACCATGTTTTAAGCCATTGAAAAATATATCAACCTTATATTATGGTTGGATGATAATTCCAGAAGTCTACCTCACAAGTCTTACATAATTTTCCCCATATGTGCCAATGGAGTCAATTTAATTTTTCATTATCTCAAGGAACTCTTTGTCAATACATGTATAAATAATTCAAGTAATGTACTTATTGAAAAAATATATTCCTCAACTCATCATAATCCATAGGGTAAATTTTATATTATTTCATCATATTCTTGGTAAGAGTCCACCATTGATCCTCTTCACCTTCCAAATGGTAGAAAATGAAAATGATTTTTATCATGATACAAACACTAGTGAACATGAAAAATATTTTTAATGGTAGTGATCCATTTCCCAATAACTATTGGATTAGTGGAGTCACTAAAATAAGGTGGAAAATAACTCATTAAGGACTCAAATGAATTTTGTTCCCTCATTTTCTCATAAGGAAGTTCATCATGATTCATATCCTAAAAAAAGTTATGTGATTATAGAAAAAAAAATTCATTAATTATCCCATACTTCATGGATGATCATAAGGAAAATCATTTAATTATGTATTACACTTAGTATTAACATGGTTCCTTCAAGTTAAAACCATTGAATAATTCCAAAAAGCATATATTATACAATAATAATTGTTATGGGTAACCGAATAATCATTAAAAATCACTTATATGATGCCTGAATCTTGACACTATATTTTTATTCTATGTATCCTTAGGTATATCCTAGGTTATTCATATTATCCATCCATCTGAATCATTCATGATGTTTCACAAAGTGTTTTTGAATTTCAAAAGAATATCCCAAGGGGTGTTTAATTAGTTTGTAGGAAGTTCCATTTTGATGAACCATATGATGATCGAGTCCAACTCAATGTTCCATTTAGTGTTTAATTGA
The DNA here is from genome assembly GCA_963277665.1 of Viscum album. Taxonomy (NCBI): domain Eukaryota; kingdom Viridiplantae; phylum Streptophyta; class Magnoliopsida; order Santalales; family Viscaceae; genus Viscum; species Viscum album. The sequence goes on from OY728127.1 coordinate 254,888,488, forward strand.
CCATAAGTAACTATATTCTAGACCCACATCTAATTTTTTATCTATAAATGGATTTAATTACATGGAAACTACTCCCTATATGATTGAAAAAAAATCAATAAATTTTCCTATACTTTGACTAATACATAGACTTATCCCAATACTTATCCCTAGACATATCATTGGAGATTAAAATAGGTATCTCACTACAGTTTTATCATCCTCGTTTCTTGAGGTTAACTAATCTTTTCCTATAATATCGACTATAATGAAAAAAAATTATCATATGTAGTTATTGAAATATTTTTTTATGAACATTCATTACATTACAAAAACACTTGATTGAGGACCATAAATGTATAGTTCCATTTAAAACAAGTAATCATAAAACATTGGTTCATAGGTGAACTACATCACCTCCTACCATGTTCTTCATAAAATGATCCATAATCATAAAAAATGATATATAATAAATTTCTTCTTATCCTAGGGTAAAGAAACATAAGAAAGGGTGATATAAAATTCTTAGTATGTGTAATCAAGGGAGATACATTAACATAACATGATTTGAAGGATATGATAATATTAACATGACATTTGATAACTATACACTATATATCTAATGTAATATTATTGGGTCATGGAATAAAGAGATTCAGTTCATAATACATGACTCATAAGGTAGTCAAATAATATGATCCTTGAGATCAAATTAATAGAATGAGAAATGGAATCGTTTCAAACACATAATCATAAAACATAATTTCCAAAGTGGTTCAACGCTTATTTCCTAGACTATCATATTGTTATGGTTTCACTACCCACACCTTCATTGTAGTCAAGTATGAATAGAAATATTATTATATTTATAGGGTCCATTAATGAACTAGGTTCAGCTTCAATTTCAGTCCTTTTATCTAATGTGATATCAATCGATACCTATTATGTTCAATGTAGATATAGGTCCCACACACCATAATGTAAAAATCATACATATACATCCCACAATGTCATAAAACTGTCATTTCATCAGACAGAAGAGAAGAAATTGTTTCTATAAAAATTTTATCATAACAAAACCTATACAAAAGAAAAAATTATCATAATCATTTCATCATTTCCTAAAATATTACCCCATTGAAAACAAATCTGATTTCAAAAGAATTTTACCATGGTGTAGCATGTGTAAGAGAAATAGGCTTTATAAACATCTTATCATCACCAACATAAGCAATCTAAGGAAATAAAAAATATGGTATCATTAAATCATATCCTTGGTAAATATTAACTAATAAAAAAGGATGTCTTCTTGGATTTAAATTTATTTTGAAATTATAACAACATGGAAAAATTATGGAGGAATGTAACATTTATTTTCAAATAACCTTTTTAAAAAAAATTACGATTTTTTTTTGAATGAATTCAATTGAAAAAAAATTAAAAACATATAGAGGATGATTCAAAGAAATTAAATGTATTAACTTTGGTAAATTCTATACATATAATACCCATTAAAACAATAATTCTGTTCATATTTATTGTAAAATCCAAATGGGGTCTATTTTTTAAAAATGACATGAATATTCCATTCAAAATTTTTTTTTTAAATTAAATCACAGGTACAAATTTACTTAAAGGCTAATTATTAGTGTTACAAATATTTTTGAAAACATTTTGAGAAAATAGGGGTTTGGAAGAAAAGGGTTTTCAACCAAAGAGAGAAATGAATAAGTTTTTCCTTAAAAATGATATTTTGTTATCTTTAGACAATAAGTATATGAAAATGAAGGGAAAAATGTATTCTCATTAAATAAATAGGGTTGGGTAAATTTCATTAGTTTATTGAGATATGGATCATAATATTTCATTATAAGAATCATAATAAAAATAATCCATAAAAACAAAGTGGTTTTAACATAAAATCTTTAAAACATTTGAATCATTTGAATCATAAGTACCATTAAATATTAACATAAAATTAATAAACAAATATCATTAAAATAATAATATTAATGATATAACATGTCAAATTTTATGTATAAACACCTCATAAAATAATATCATTGCAAAACTATATATATTTCTTCAAGAAGGCAAGTTGAGATAAAAATACCTTAAATTTAGTCTCAAATTACTTAATACACATTAAAAACATCTGTGTAAAACATATAAATATATTATATATCTTTTAAATAATCATATTAATTAATATCATAACATAAATTATTTAATTATAACCATTTATTACCCATTTATTATCAATTCCATGTTAATGTCATAGTTCAGGAAAGAACATCCCGATATTCATATATGTTTTATTTTTTATTTTTTTCATATTACTTTTATCATTATTAAATAATATATTTAGTTTTAAAAATGAAACGAATATCATATATATCATGTTTATATTTATTTATACTTTTCCGAAATTTTGATATTTAGGAAATGAAATACGTCATTCATGGAGACGGTAGACCATACATGCACAAGAATGTTGTTTTCATTCATTGAAGGATAAAGAAAAAAGAAATGTAAATAATATATTAATATTAAATAATATTAAATGATTAATTTATATCACATATACTCATTAAATTTATCCTATATTACCTTCCATTTGAAACATAACAGAAAAATTGATTGCATCGCTTTGCAAGGCAATAATCCTACATACACATGAAGGACATTACCATTTTCTCTATATAAAAGAAATTTAAAAAGTTATATATAATAATATTTTTAAAATAGTATATTTATGTTAAAATTAATGTACATATACTATATATAAATCATCATAAATATCTGTGAGTGGTGCTTATGAAAAATATGTCACATCAGTTCGTGAGGGAGTACTCCGCCGTACAACTGAGAAACATTTTCATTTTCTATTTTGGGGAAGCGGAGATGAATACATGTAATTATCTTAACATAGAAAAATATCACAATATTAAAGAAAACTGGGTGAATATATCATCATGTTTTAATATTATTCTAATCTGGTTAAGGGGGAAATAAAATAAAAATTCTCATCGAATAACGTCACCCATTCTTCGGGTAACCTCTTAGTGTTAGCTTCGAAAACCCAACAGGGATCTATTTATGATAAAAATAATGCTTATATGACCACATTAAGGAATTAAGGGATTTTTTTTCAAGTATATTCTAAGATAACTTGTTTTGTATGTATGAATAATAGCGGAGAGGTTTAGGCCTTTTATATGTGAGGTGAGTGGCACACTTCCAATTTTTTAGATGAAAAAGGTACACAAATATGTTTCTCATTATAAAAGGATAAAAAATTGTCCATTATTGATACTATAAAATATATTTTATAAATATTACCATTCAGTGGGTGTTTTAGAAATTTTAGGTCAATTTTCATGCTTATATTTTTAGTTTAGACCAATGTAAACAGATTTTCAACTAAATTGTGGTAATTATTTTTTACTACATTTAATTATCATATTGTTGTACAGATTATTTTAAAATATTTTAAAATATTAATTATTAAAACTAAAAACAATTATTATATTATTTAAATTACATTCATATAATTTCTAAAATTTAAATTTAAATTAAACCCGTAGATGAGATGTGAAAGTGGTTTCTCAAAAAGTAATAATTAATAAGAATAAATAGTTTCTCTATAAAAATTATATATGAAGGTTATAAAAATGAAATAAATTATATTAATAGATATATAATTATACTAATTTAACATTATTACCAGATTAAAATATTTTTTTTTGTTTTTTAATGCTTTAAAAGAAACAAAAATTCTAAATAAAAACCAATATTTTACATTAATTATTGAAAAATTTATCCTCTTACAAAATTACAAAAAAATAACCTGAAGATAATTTAGGTATTATTATTTTAAAATTTATTTTTATTTTCAAGAACATTTACTAGAATTTGAAATAAATTAATATTAATATAAATGTGAAAAATATAACAAAAATTATTTTGAAAAAAATTATTTTTTAAGTTAAAAAATGGATTTATTATTATCTTATGTATAATAACCACATAATGTAAATGTGAAAAAATTAAATTTAATATATAATATATAAATTTAATTAAAATCAGTCACCAACATTTATTTAACTAATTTCTTTTCATAGAATACAAATTCAAGAAAATAATTTTCCATAAAAACATTTTCTTTATTTCAAATGATTTTCAGTTTAATTTATAATTAATTGCTCACAAAAATAATTCATCATAAAATATAATTATTTAGTTAATACTATTTGTACTCACAATTCAATGGTATCTTTGATAACTGTCCTTTTAAATAATATTTTTTTAATTAAGTGGATTATTTCTTTTATACACAGGATTACTTATAAGAGAATATAAACTTAGTGTTTATTGAAAAAATGCCAAACACATTATTATGTGTAACGCAAAATAAATAAAAGATTAAATTTATTTGGAAAATAGTGTTTCTCAAAATCTTGGGATGTTAACCTTAATTTTTCTTAAATAACAAATACAAGAATTATTGTAATAATCATAAGCCTTTCTAGAAGTTTGAAGGTTTCGTTCACATCAATTAATTTTACATTTACATAGCCCACAAAAACAACTCATTATTGTCAATTTAACATTTCATGATAATAGCATTTAATTTTGAAAACCCACATTATTCTTTTGAATTTTTAAGTAGTTTCCCTCTTCAAAAGCTCCCAAGTTTAATTTTTTTCAATTTTATCTAATATCTCTTTACTAGGCTTAATAAAAAATTTATGATTCGTTACCTCTGCAAATAAGGATGGGTCCATTTTTTATAATAAATTAAAATTATCTATATTTATATTTCTTTGAGTACGTGTTGGGGAATATTCATAAATTATAATATTGTACACATTGTACTTATATTTTCACTTTCATTGTTGAGTCAATAATAAACCCCCTTTAAAATATTTCTTATCCATCAATTCATTCATTAAATATTATATTCATTTTGGAATGTTTATGTCATTAGTGTGTATATCTATTTCTTCTTCATGATCATTTACCACATTCAAGGCTAATAAAATTATACTCTAGGTAATTTTTGGGCTCATCAGAGTTCTACATCATACTATAATTGAATAAGATAATATTGACCATTCTCATAGATTCATTCATAACTCTATTTTAAAATTTCTTAATAATCCTATTAAATTCCTTATTATCCTTTATAAATATTATATAACCTATTAAAATATAGTCATCCAAGAACAAGTTTATCGATTTCTCACTATAGGTTCCTAAAAACTTTTTGGATCACACATATCGATGTGAATCAAATATAAAACATTTTTGGCCTTCTAATTCTTTAGAGAGTATTTATATGTCACCATCTTCCCTCTAATATGGGAATAAAAATTCATCAGAAAGTTTTATATATGATTTTTAATTTCATACATAGCTTCCAACATAGAATAATTTTTCTTACTTTCATGATGAATATTCCCCATCATTCATTTAGAAATACTATTTTCATATACTACCATTAGGAGATAAGTACACTCTTTACAATCTACTATGTCTAGATTTCCAATGGTTCTACATCACATAGTCAATGAGTTTTGTGTTTTATATTGGAAAAAGTAGACCATCGAATTTAATGTGTTCCTAAATCTATAGTCACCAAGTTGTCAAAATCTCAAAATATAATATCAGAGACTGTAAAAAATTAAGGATTTTTATATTCTATTGCTCATATATATTCAGACATTACATTCCACATCTATTTATTTTTATAGAAACAAATATTTGAATATTATCATGCCAAGAATCCAACCCTTTAAATTATTAATATATTTTTTATTCCAATATTAAGATATGAACATTAAATATTTAGAATGAAATTTATTTATTTTTTTGTTTCATTAAGCGAAATTTATGCTAAGAAATTTAACTTATTCTCACCTTCTGTACTCAAATAACTACCAATTTGAGTTGAGAAATGAGGTGGTCTCCTCACAATTTCCCTTGAATTGGTTATAATTTCTTACTCATCATCCTCCAAAAGATAAAAACAAATTTTCATTGGAATATTTTTTAGTTTTACCAATTAATCATTCTTTGATTCTTTTAGATAAATTTTTTATTCTTTGTTACCTGTAATTTATAACATAGTAACCAAATACTTATATATACACCACTAATCAGAAAATTTGTTTTCTTCATGTTTTATGATAGTTCTCAATACCCTATTATTCACTCTTGGGAAATTAACCTATCTAATAGCTCTATGAATCCTTATACAATGTCGTTTTTTTACTATTATAGGAATAAAATTGTAATTTATACAAGGGAAATATTTAATCACTACTTCCTCTACAAATATTTTCATCCAATATGTAGCTTCTTCAGTTTTTTATGAGTCCTTGGTAAACATAATCTATCATAATTTTTTTCTTTTTGTTATCCATTAGGATAACTCATCCTTCCTTGGATGAATCGAATTCACAACTAACATGAATCTTTGTTGTAGTCATGGTCCAATATTAATTTATAATTTTCTTAATTGTCTTTATATATCATCCTTCTCTATGAATAATTTTTTTTTGGAAATAAATTCCTAAATTTAATTATATTTTTATCACCATAAAAATTGAAGTCATCTATAATATTAAAACTAAATGAAAAACAATAACTTTTTGAAATTAAAAAACATTATTCCACTATTTTATACATATTTTAATATAATCAATCATTTTCTCTTTCTCTTAAATATTTAAAATGAAATTATCCACTTCCATGGATACTTTTTTAATATCCCCATGTTCTTACACCACATTTCTAATCGATTAATTTCAGATTTTACCTGATCAAAATTTTTAATAATTCTTTTATATGTCCATTAAAATTATGTATTTTCATGGATTTAATGTTCAATTATTTATATGAACCTTAGAATTAATTATTTTTTTCAATAAGACCATCAGTTTGGGCCTCTTAATTATTTTAATGTTTAGTTTCCTTTACTACCACCAATATAATTTTTTTCTATCTATAATGGATTCAAGAATAATATCAAAAAATAAACATTAATTCAATTTATCTTAATTAAATAAAAAGTATTTCTACTTCAACCACTTTATAATTGGATTATATTAGTTAAGGATTCATCTTAGTAGATGATTTTTCTTCTATATTGATACAAAATGATCATCAAATTCACTATCAAAAATCCTGGGAAATATTTCTATGGTATTCTTAATATTTCAATGATTAAATCAAGTTAATGATATATTACCTTCATACCACCCATTTAGTTTCATTAATTTTCACTGTATTGTTAATGTGAAATTTTCACTAATATCATCAATATTTTTTCAAAAATAATTTATGTCTAGATTCTTCATGTATTGAAATAAAATATATTTTAATGATTAGTTAGATTTTAATGCTAGTTTCACTAGAATTTTTAATCCATCCTGATTCTATGAAGATCAATAAGAAACAATTCTATGAGACATTATTCTTTAAGAGTTGAAAAAATGGAAATTTGAAAATGTAGTAGTATTCTTATAATTTTATTCATAATTTCAATATCATTTATTTTATCAATAATTATTTAGATAGATCAAATGAATTCAATGATATAGTTCATGGTACCATCAATATTTATAGTGTGTATCATCATCAAATTAACATATTTTTTAATCATAATATGTAAGTTTTCATCTTTTACCATTTTTTGTCCTTCATAAATATCTGTTAATTTATCCAAATTTTTGTTAGACATTTAATTTATCAACATCATATAGATTTCGTACGTCAATGCTCTTGATAAGTCATGTTATACATTTTCATCAGCATTGACATGTTTTATGTCAGCATTAATCAAGAATAATTTTGTATCAATATTGATTTATATTAAATAAATTTCATCCCAAAACCATCATGGAAAGGAGATCATACATGATATCTCATCCAATTCATTCACATATTGAAATTATAAAAATATAACAATGAATCTCATTTTCAAAAATATGTTTCCCTTATAAGATAAGCCATCTAATGGCTTGTTCATCACAGAAGAAAATTTTGAATCTAATACAACTTGTTACAACCACTATCTGAATACACCCTTAGAGGGGGAGAAATATGGTGTTTAATTATTAATTATATCAACTGGATCATGTCCTCATATTAGAAATTAAATTTAAAAACCTACAATTAACATGAACACATCATATCCAAAATCTAAAATTAATTACAATTGAATTGTGAATTTAGTTGGTTTACCCCTAAGATATAATCCAAGGATCATATACTGAGGGTGTGTGAATATAAAATGGGATTACCCAATTCACTAACTGTGTTCCATAATTTTATGAACGACTTTCCATCGATCCTAGGGACACCCCTTCATCTTATATCTCTCAACACTACTATGATATTTCGAATATAAAAAATGTGAGACAATTATTTATCACAATGGTTATTTATAAAATATAAACCCTCAAATAGAAATGGTGCAGATGTTGTGCTACTATTAATCCATTTGTACGTTATCTTTAAAGGATCAAATCACATGATAGTCCCTCTTCCTAAATTTTTATATATGAATATTAGCATATTTACTCCTTTTATTTATAATCTTTATATAATTAGATGATTTTCAATCAAAATTATAGTAAATGAATATTGAACTTTTTTCCAACTAATCGGGTCATCAAACAACCGGTTAATTTCTAACAAAGTTGGCCAACTAAATAATAAACCTATAAAGTATTATATTTATTCGAACTTATGGAATTTCTTAAATTTTCTTCTTACTAATGTGAAATCCTTTATCAATGTGTTATTTATAATAAAATACCCCAAATTATAGTATGGTGACCATTACTAAGGTGTGATCCAAAATAAACTATGATATCCAAATTCTTCAGCTAAATATTTAATTTAATTAATTGATATTTCACATTCTGATCACCTCAATTCTAATAAATACTCAAACAAGATTTGATATGGCCTTATCAATTACATCATGATGATTTTCATCTCAGGAAATCCATCCTTATGTTATTATTTTCATATTATACCTAAACTAATTTAGTGACAATTCCATGGTTTGGTGTACATTTTATCTTGACATATTATGGAAAGGCAATCCTACACAGATTTAGAATCATCATTTTTGAAGAACCATTAAAATTTGACTAAGCCTCTTCATGATTTTGTTGATATGTCATGGTATGACAGAGTTCTTAAAATATTCTTCAATATAAAAATCCATAATAATCATAATTAAACCCATATATATCACCCTGTATAAAAATACCATTCGGTAGTTTGATATTTTATTTATAATTTACTCATGGCATGATTTTTTTATCACATTTGATATACCCTTATAAATCCTTACAGTGTTATACTTTTACTTAGGTAATTATATACCATTTCATATCCTCAAAGATTAAACCATGCGTAGTATTACTTTTAAATTTTCTTCTAAATATACTTGTGGAATGATCTTTGGACACATTTCACTACTTATTCTTGATCCTATTATGTTTATTAGAGAATATATATCACCATATTAACCAGGATTAAAAATTATGTACACAATTCAATATAATTTAAAAATATAATCAAATTCAAATTGACAATAATTCCAACATTTTAGCATTTGGTTTGAGAATGAATCCATCCATTCATTTTTATGGTGTAGTGAAATACCCGTATATAAAGATCCAAATCATTAAATATTATGCCCTAAAACTATTTCATAGATTTTCTCCTTAATTTTCATTAATGAAACCATTTTTCATCGGTGATTTACTATGAAATAAATCCACTCATCACAATATAATTTACAAAACCATGCTGTAATTACTAGGCCATCATGGTATGTGGTGTTACCATCCACTAAGTTAAATACTAATAAAATATCATCCACTAAAAGAGTAAATCCAAATATACTGAAAACTATTATGATATTATTTTTATATTGAAATAGTTTCAATAAAAAACATTCTATATCATACCTCTCAATTTAAAACAACCATAAATAAAATAAGGGAGAGTTTAATGAAAATATAGGACCTCATAATAGATACCTATCAAATGATTCATATCCTAAATAATAAAAAAACTAGAATGAATTAGAATCTTCAAGAAACTTAATTTTCACATGTGATATATCTTAAAAAGTACTTTATCCATTTAAAAATATTTAAAAATAAATGGATAATAATTTATATAATGATAACTAATTCATATTAATATCAAATCCCACCTCTAATTAAATAATTAATATTTAAAATAACTTTGGGAATTGAACATGAATTTTTCACTCTAACTCTCACATATATTTCTCTAAGATATCAAGTCTCTAAAAATATTCACGACTATAATGAATGACCCATTGAAGACATTCCCTTAATTATATTGAATCTCTATAGACCATTCCACATAGGATGTATCCTTTTCAAAATATTAATCACCCTAATCAATTTTTTTTAAGGTTGTTATAATGATATATATGAAGTCCTAAAATATAGATGAAATATTAAAATGAAAATAATATGTAAAAACCATAAAATAAAAATATAATACATCATTATATATTATTATATGATACATCTCATAATAAATCAGACCCCCATAATCCATAGCTTTAGTGAATTTTGAAAATATTTATATAAATTATTTATTTCACAACAGAGTGCATATTTTTTTTAATTTAATTAAACTTGAATCCATTCCAGACATATCATATGTCATATTCTTATTCATAATTTAAAATATGGAAACCTAAAAAAGGGTAATCATAAATTGTCGATAAGTGGTAAAATATATGAGATTCAATCAAATCAATGTAAGTGATCATCAAAAATATAATAATGGGTAATGAATAAAATAAACATATAAGAATGAGTTCATATATATATAAATAACCAATATATTAAGAAACATAGATCATAACATGAATTATAAAATAAAGTGGTGTATCGAAATATGAATATTTAACAAAAAACATGATCAATGGAAGGAAAACATAATAATGCTGGGAAAAAATAAACATCAAAAAACCATAACTTATGACAATTTTAACTATAAATAAATTCATATCATAGTGGATAAGGTTAAAAACCAAAATCCCATAACATAATATATTGGGACAACAACTAATGTCCCATAACATAGTATTTTAATGAGGTGTAAATGTTTACCCAATAAATTAAAGGGTTTTATAGTTATACTCCCACCTGTAACATATGGACAAAATATACAACTGTCTACCTTTTGAACATAAGTGAATTATAAAATCTATGATAGAATAATTAAACAATTAAAATTAATGACCTTTCATAAAAATATTTATAAGAAATAAAAAATATCCCATTTAGATAAATAAAGTGGATGATTTTATAAAATATATCATTAGTGAAATTGAAATAACCTTAAAGGATATTGAAATAGATGAAAAACACTTTAGAATAAAAATATATATTTATAGAATATTAAGAGATATCAATTTACTTTAGATAACTTATTATAAGGGAATAATTTATAACATAGTGGTTTAGAAAATAATGATAAAATAAATAAAAAATGTTTTAGAGAATTATGGAATAGTGAGATGGAATCTTTGAAAAGAAAATATAATTAAATGATAGGTGAAAGTGAACGAGTTATAAATATAATTAAAGAGACATGAAAATATTATGAAAACATTTTTTTAAGAAAAATCTGATTTTAGAAACATAAGAAATAAATGAGGTTGATAGAGACAAATCTATGAAATAATGAGAGAATATTAATATTAAGGAATGAAATTTCTAACCAAAAAATAATGATAAAGATAATTCCACAAATATCTCTATTTTTAGTAGAATTATAAACCAATAAAAGGGAAAATGGTAAGATATCATGTAAACAACAAAAATAACCAAATGAAAAGAAAATAAATATGGAATTAGATAAAAGAATATAATATTTCCACAATAGAAATTTAGATATATCTAGTCACAAATTTTAGAGTGATTTAAATAGAAACCCTTTTGTCTCTAGAAATGTTTGAATAAAAATCTATTTAAAGATTTAAAATGAAATATATTTATTAAATACCTTGTCTTACATGAATATTATGAAAAAATCCATCCTAGAGGTAGTGAATACACCAGACAATATGTTGTTAATATGAAACAAAGACCAATGAAATGAAATTTAGATAAGAAACAATTTAGATATTGATAATGTTTAAATCAAAATCCAATTGAATATATAATTTGATATGTATTTATAAAACACTTAACTTATATGAGAATATCAATAAAATTCATCCATTTAATAGAAAATACACCATAAAAATTTAATTTCTAAAGAAAATGGAACATATCTCAAAGAAAATAGATTTAGAATAAAAACCCTTATGACATTTAGAATTTTTTAATTTAAATTCAATGAATGAAAAAATGTGATATGTAATTAAAAATAACCTGAATTATATGAAAATATAAAATTGAGGAATTGGTTAATATATACACCATAAAAAATATAATTTGTGGTGAATATTCAATATAACTTAATGAATGTTAATTGAGATGAGAAACCCTTAAATTTACCAATGAATCCCACAAATGAACATTGACAACTTTTACAATGAAAAATAATTCTTAACCATATATTGGAGAAACATAATATTTTTATTACATTTTATTTTATAAAATTATAATAATTTTATTAGTATATATTACAAAAAACTATACATTCACTATATGAAGTTTTCCTTCTATATACATGTGTGTGGGGTTCGTATTGAAGTACAATCTGTAATATAATCCAAATACACCCCAAAAAAATGAACAGTATTTTATTTCATTTTTATATAACAACACATATTAAGCATGTATATAATAAATAATATCTATAATAGTATAATGTGATACTAAAAACATCTAAGAAACAAAATTATAATTTGAAATTATGGTTTGTCACGGTCTCCTAAAATTAATAGTTATATAAAACAAATTATAATAAGGAAATAATAGTTAAAATAATATTTTATTTTTTTAAATAAAATTTAATTAATGTTGAGATTAAATTGTATTAAATGGTTAATAAATATAATAATAGATGTTTCTATGATGTATAATCCCATTTTGACTATTTAAAATGGGAGATCTAGTCATATTAAATATTACCACAGTAATAATAATATGATCATTTGAAAAATAATTTCGCTATAAGAATAGTAAAATAAATATTATGTTTAGTGACCAATAAAAAAAATAATGGTTTTTATTAATTAAGTAATTAAATATATATAAATAAAAATACTAAAAACAATTACATGTTCATTATAGGAAAATGTAAGTTTATCTATATTTTTTAGTTAAAAATAATTCTAATATAATAAAAATTTATATAAAAAAGTCATTAATATAGAAAATAATTTGTAATAATTCATTTTGGGAATAATAAAATCTAATTTAGTGAATGGTAATTCTTTTTCAATATTCAGAAATACTTAATTATATAAGTAAATAATTAAAATATGATCAAATATGGTTTTACAATATTAGTAAAATAAAATAAAAACTTCAAATTAGATGATTTATGAAACATTTATCATAGAGACCAAATTATAATTCATTTATCATGGTCAAAAAATCATTAATATTGGTAGTATTGGGTAAAAGTAATAATTGAGTTAATATTTTAAAAAAACACACTATCCTCCTCTTATTAATTCCACTACCATCAACAAGCTTACCTTTATAGATTAGTGTAATTATTTTGGAAATGATATATCATATTATCTATTATATATATTTTTTACATATTTTTTTGTTTTTGGTCTCATCAAAAGGCCACCATTAGAAGGATTATATTAATTAGCAAATGAGAGACCTTGAAAAGTAATGTAAAATCATCTAACCATTCCTTTTCCATTACACTACATTATATGATATTATTATCATTTATAATTTTGATAACCATGTTACATAAAATAAATATATAATTTTAATCTAATATAATATTAATGGTAAAAATATATTGAACATAATAGTTCGTTTTTTGACAGACATTTATTTAAGGTCGATATAACCACCTTTTATAATATTATTATTAAAAAAAAAGTTGACTTCATATATTACTATAACAAATAATTTTACACTAAAATATAAACATAATAATGAAATAATATTAGGATTAATTATCTAGAATTAGAAAATAGACATAAATATAAATATAACAAAAAATGATCATCATGGTTATTAAAACTGATTAAATGAACACATCATAATATAATGAAAACATACTAATTATTATATTATTACAAGGGATTTATTTTAGATAATTAGAAATATTTCAACTTATAGAATGTTATGAAATATTTCTCATTATAATTTTCATGGTATGGACTAATTTAATAAGAATTATGGAATTTATCGACAAACTAATATATTCATGGATACATGATATAAACATCCCCTGGAAAATGTATATAAAAAATCTTATTTTAATAAAGTGATTATAATAAATATGAAATAATTATAGTAAATCAAATATAATGAATAAATATATTAGAAATATATTTAATTTTTTTATTTAAATTTCTTGTCTCGTACATCATTATGAGTATAGAATGATGGTTGGGGTTCCTTTAACATAACAAATTCCATTTAGATGATTTTTCTCAAATTATCTATCTTTATATATATTTTCACCAAATTTTTATTATTATATGTTTTTATTGATATATATTGAGTTGTTGTTTCTCTCTTTACTAGGGTTATGAATGTTTTACGAGTTTAATTACAAATATATTAATTAATCAAAACACAACTAAGGTGTAATTTTCTATTTATTATTAATTTTTCTTTTATCATAAATCTAAATTATTTTATTTTCTATGATATAAGTAAATTTTCATTATTTGTACAAAATATATTCATATTCATCATTTATTTCCATGAAAACACCATTTTATTTTCTTCTTTAATGTTTATTTATCCATTAAGAAAATATCACTTGAGGGATTCATTTCTAAACTTACTTATTCAAAAATTAAGTATGATAAAAAATTAATTGAGTCATAACATCAAGAACAATAATTTTTTATTAAATTATAAGATTCCAAAAATTAAATAATCCCTTATTGTATTTTAGTATTTTATGATATATCATTTTTTTATTCATTGAGATTTTATTATGTTTCCCATTTACATCTCATGGGTTTTTATAAATATTGTGTTTTATTTATGATTCCTCTTCATGTGGAAATCAGATTCATGATGTATTGTAAAAGGAATGGCGGCCCTAGAGTTATATATCCCCTTAATTTAATTATAAATTATTTCATCTCATGTGATATCATTTATGGTGTAGGGGATGTTAACTAAGAACATAATATAATTACTTCATTGTAGAGATCATCGATAAATGTTTATAAAATGTTTCTTATTTTAAAATTTTCTTACATTCCTCATAATTATTTTAATATTATAATAACTTTACTTATATATCAGGATTTTATTAGATTACTTATCAACTATATCTTTTATGATTTTTTTTGTTGATGATATCTTACCATCATGTTTAGTTTGATAACCCCTTATCGTGATTTTATGATCACCTGTAACGCCCCAACCCCCGTTACCCAGATTCGGTGCATTACTTTAATATATTGGCATGATTACAAGGAATCAATACCCGAAGGACCGATCGGTTTATCAATCTTGGAAAATAGATTACATACATGAATGTTACATTACACTTCATAACATACAAAACAACATAAATAATCCTTCACGAATGCCATTATTCGCTTGGCTTAACCGTGCATATCAATCACTATACACTTCTTGGAATCCTAGGAAAAATAAAACATAGAAAGGGGTGAGCTCAGATGCTCAGTAAGGATAATTATACAGCGGAAAATTTCATAAATAAGAATAAAAATTTGAGAAAATGTATAACTAAAACAAAAGGATTTTAAACTTGAACTTCAGCATAATATGGAAAAAATTTAATGAAGTAATGTCATTTACTTATTCACATGGATATTCTACTTGTCGAATAATCACATGCAATATCACTAACCACTTTTATAATGATGGAATGCATATTTCAAAACTTTAATTTCTATGTCAAGGCCTCGTGCCAAGACCTAAGCTATAACTGTAACCAGAACCAAACCCAGAGAGCCTCTATAACCGGACTCCAACCCCAAGTGCCTCTAATAACCGGACACCAACCCGAGGTGCCTCTAATAACCAGACACCAACCCGGAGTTCCTCTAATAACCAGACACCAACCAAGAGTGACTCAAATTACCGGACACCAACCTGGAGTGCCTCTAATAACCGGACACCAACCCGGAGGGTCTGCTGTAACCGGACCCCAACCTGAAGGGCCTACTTTTACCGGTCCCCAACCCGGATCATACTAGTCCAACACATTCATCTTAAAAAGAGGATGAAATATTACAAAAACATTCGTATTAAAACTAGCATAAGATATTCCAAAACATTAATCATATACCATTAATGGCATAAAGATAACTCATCTATAGTCAAACATATCAAAAAACCTTAAATACAATATTAAATATTTTTATCATAATAAATCATATTCAAAAAAGTGTAAAATTTATCAAAGGATTTTGAAATAGATGAAATCAAAACTATTTGAGAGAAATATCTCAATTTAATGAAAACATTTAAATGTCACACAATTTGGAAAAGAATTCATTTAATGACATTTTGGAATCAAAGTGTCCAATACCAATTTGAAACTTTTGAAAGGAATTAACATTTTAAAAACATTCGTGTCCATATAAATAAATCGTTAAAAACCATTTTGAAGACATGGACATTAATGAGAAATATTTAGAATAATAAATATTTAAAACGTTTGAAATGATGTTTTTGTAAAAAGTCCCTTAAAAGAAACCCCTTGAAAACTCTTTCATAATACATGGATATGGATAATAAATATGTCCTAGTAGATACTTACATAAAAACAACCTTGGATATTAAAGAGGTTGTGAAATTAACCCTTACCAATTTGGTAACTTACGAAACATACAACCCAAGAAAGAGTTACCATACAATGAATATGTAAATACACATAAATTAAAGTGTATTACAAAAATAATACAATTATGGGTAGTATATACACCAAATAAAAGGTAATAGTGGCAATATGGCATGAATCTCATAGAAATAAGGAGTGAGATGAAAACCCCTTACATTGTACTTTTCCTTGGTCAAGGGTAGGTTAACATCCGGTATAATAGTTAAATCATTGTTATTAAATTATACAAGAATCATATACATAAATATGATATCATATATTATCTTTTAATATTGCTTTGTTAATAATATTTTAGTATCATCGTCGTTTTGGGTGTTAACTGGTTCATTTTCCTTTATATGCTTCGTTACGTAAGCCGTGTTTGTTATGAATAGGTTGTATCTTATTCATATTCAGAATGATATCAAGTCTTTAAAAATTACTTTTAATCATCAAATGATAATAATTCTTGAGTGGATATTATGGGGAAATGAATCTCATCGTGTTGTGGAGACGTTAATCCGTACGTACACACGAACGCTACTTCCATTTCATTTTTCATTTTAAAAGGAATAAAAACCAAATTATACATAGGTATATAATTATTCCAGTATAATATAATATCTTATATGTGTTACTTATTTTCATTAACACCATCCTTTATACGTTTCATGAATGGTATGAACGAGTCATATCACTTTGAGGGGGCGGTAGTCCGCACTTCATCGAATGAAATTATCGTATATATATACCACATGAAACGAATAATGGTATGATATAAAATGGAATTAAAGAAGCTGATATATCAAGTAAATATCATAAATATCATATTTAATTATATTTCCATTATAATGGCCACCATGAGAGGTGGTAGGAGGTAATTGAACAATCATCGCTGCGTGAGGCGTTTGGTTTGAATCCACAGAAACATTATGTTCTTCACCGATTAGATGGATATATGTGTAATTGTTGTTATAATAATTCTAATAACAATATCCTAGTATATTTAGGATACTGTTTTTGTTACAAAAGAAAATAATAATAAGAGTTTTGGGGTTGGAGAAGTAAAATAAATGAAAAGAAGCTAAGAGAAATTGTTACCATTAATTTGGGTAACTCTCTTTGATTTGAACCAAAAATGACTCTTGAAGTGCGTTATGCCTAAGGTAAGGCTTCTAAAATGAGGATAGAGATGTAGGTAGATTAATTGGGTAGAGTTTGGACGATCGAAAAGTCTTGAGAGGTGTGAGTAATTGGTTAGAAGTGGTGTCCTTTTATAAGGGGGAAGAGGGGTTCTTTAGGAAAATCTAGAAATATTATTTTATAATAAATTCATATTCGGTTTATAATGGATCCAAAGTGGATTATTTAATGTTTAAGGTGGGGATGGGTTGAAAACCACTCAAAAAACAGAATTTAGAATGGTTTGGGTCATTATATTAACCATATCTTTTATTTTTAACTCTTAGTTAATTAGTTTGACACTTACCATGTCACTATGTATTTTTATATTATATAGTTAATAAACATAATATATACTCCCAAGAGACCCCCAAGTGGTCCATTAATGATACACCTATCATGATATAAGTCTCTTGGATTATCCTTAGATTTTTAGGAATAGAATTTAAATTAATAATATAATATTTGTTTTAAAAACACATTTATGTCAATTTTGACACTACTCAATAATTGATTTTTTGTTAAAGTCCTAAAAATATTATAAATTAGAAAAAAAATCATTTAAGAAATTACAACATGTCATATTAACCAATATAATTCGTTTATGTCATCAAAACATTCAAATTATATTTATTTTAACATTTATAATGTCAATTATTTGATTCTTTCATTAATAAGGAAAATATTGCATCATTATTGTGTCATATATATTTTTACTTTTTCAATGTATAAAGATTATAAATAAAATACTAGAATGTATCAAATCTTTTTATATTTCTAATTAATATTTATAATCTAAAATATAACATATATAACCATATGTAAAAATTGTTTTTCTAAAAGATATAAGCTTATGTTAGTTTTGTATTCACTTTAACATAATTAATATAAAGTGTCAATATCACCTAAAAGTGGCTCCATCGGGTCCCAAAATCCCAATAATGCCCAGGGTCGGACATGTATCCACCAATAAGGTTAGGAAACCTTTTAGGGTAATTTAGTATTATTATAATATTATTTTTTAACCCTTATTTACCGGATTTACCATTTAACCATGGTAAATAAAATATTTACCGAAGTAATTATTTAAAATGTCTAAAAATAAAAGTTACCTATTTAAAAAATTTGGAAATCATTATTTCAAAAATGGAATCCATTTTTCCAAATTCAAAACACAGAAGTGGAAGAAATTAATTTAAAATTAATTCCCGCTGTCAAAACAAAAAGCGTGTTTTTAAGATATAATAACTATCAAATGATTGATTCTTGTTTATGTTCGGTTTAAATGTTAAATTATGTCCAATTACCAAAATTGGATTAAATGGTAAAAATATATTTTAAATATAATTTAAAACCACTCAAATTCATAATTTATCACTATTAATTATTTTGATTAAAAAAGTTGTTTTTAATTAAAATGTAGTAATTTTCACTATTCATCAAAATATTACAGTTATCCAAAAAGTACCAAAATTTCAACCTAGGCTAATTTCGATATTCCAAATCCAAAAATTAATTCCATCTTTAGAGATAAAATTTTTTAAATTTCAAAAACTGGGTATTACTATTCATAACGGCTACTCTGATTGGTCGTGGTGTGTGTTTGAACTCGAAGTTGCGTACAACACACGCTACTGTATTATTCAAAGAGAATCGTACCATAGAAGCTCGGGGTGTTACATTCTCCCCTCCTTAATAAATTTTGTCCTCGAAATTTATACTCAGTATTGGAAACTTGGGGTTGACATTTCAAAATATCTTAGTTGAAATCCCACATCGAAAAATGGATTAACGAGGCCTCTATTGAAAATAAAGAGTGGTAAGTATGACGGTTACCAAAAATAACACATACTATGGTTCCATGTAGGAAAATATGGATATGGAAGATAAATCCAACCATTAATATCTGATGGAGAGTGGTAGAGAACATGGCTATGAAAAGGCCAACAATCCCAAAGCCATAAATTTGTGATTATCAATGGTACCATCTAGGACAACAATTTTGTTCTAAGTTCCTTTAATTAATGTTGAGAAATTTATTTATGAGATTGGATAAGATAATAAGGAGATATACTTACTTTATAATTAGAGTTTTATCCATTAATAAATTTCTACCACGAACTCATCTTTCACTTCAAAACATAAGACAACCCAAAAATACTATATTTATCCTAATCGTATAGGGTTCCAAATATAAAGAATGTATAATTCATATATCAGACCCATTAAAAAAGGAAAGTACATTATACAATCAATGGAATTCACGTAGTCCAGTGGTAGGTGATAAATCCCAATCGCATTATATTTGTGGGTTTAATTCCTGAAGCTTTGTCCGATGCGACGGGTTCTCACACGGTCTGCGTGTTGTCCTTTTATAAAAATCCAAAACTAACCTTTCAAAATTAATCCATTCCAACCTATAGACTTATCCAAAATAATACTATCAAAACTCACAGTCCAAAATTTATATGGAAGTTAAACACAATGAAGAACCTTTTTTCCATTTAATTTCCAAATAGTTTAACTCCCTATAGATGGGGAAATGAATCTCATCGTGTTTGTGGAGACGGTAATCCGTATGTACGCACGAACGCTACTTCCATTTCATTTTTCATTTTAATAGGAATAAAAACCAAATGATACATAGGTATATAATTATTCCAGTATAATATAATATCTTATATGTGTTACTTATGTTCATTATCACCATCCTTTATACATTCCATGTATGGTATGAACGAGTCATATCACTTTGAGGGGGCGGTAGTCCACACTTTCTCAAATGAAATTATCATATATATATACAACATGAAACGAATAATGGTATGATATAAAATGGAATTATAGAAGCTTATATATAAATTAAATATCATTAATATCATATTTAATTATAGTTCCATCATAATGCCCACCATGAGAGGTGGTAGGAAATTATTGAACAATCATCGCTTCGCGAGGCGTTTGGTTGTCATCCATAGAATCATTATGTTCTTCACCCATTATATGGATGTGTGTGTATGTTTAGTTATAATAATTCTAATAAAAATATCCTAGTATATTTAGGATACTGGTTTTGTTACAAAAGAAAATAATAAGAAGAGTTTAGGGGTTGGAGAAGTAAAATAAAAAGAAAAGAAGCTGTGAGAAATTGTTACCTTTAATTTGGGTAACTCCCTTTGGTTTGAACCAAAAATTACTCTTAGAGTGCCTTATGCCTATTTTCAGGCTTCTAAAATGAGGATAGGGATGTAGGGAGAATAATTTTCAGAGTTTGGATGAGCCAAAAGGCTTGAGAGGTGTGAGGAATTGGTTAGAAGTGGTGTCCTTTTATAAGGGGAAGAGGGGCTCTTTAGGAAAATCAAGAAATATTATTTTATAATAAATTAATATTCGGTTTCTAATGGTTCCAAAGTATATTATTTAAAGGTTAAGGTGGGTATGGGTCGAAAACCACTCAACAAATAGAATTTTGATAGGTTTGGGTCATTATATTAACCTTATCTTTTATTTTTATCTCTTAGTTAATTAGTTTGACACTTACCATGTCACTTTGTATTTTTTTATTATATAGTTAATAAACACACTATATACCTCACAAAGACCCCCCAAGTGGCCCATTAATGATACAAATATCATGATATAAGTATCTTGGATGAACCTTAGATTTTTAGGAAAAGAATATAAATTAATAATATAATATTTGTTTGAAAAACTCATTTATGTCCATTTTGACACTACTCAATAATTGATTTTTTGTTAAGGTCTTAACAACTTTATTAATTAGAAACAAATTCATTTAAGCAATCCTAACATGTCATATTAACCAATAAAATCATTTTATGTCATCAAACCTTTCAAATTATATTTATTTTGACATTTATAATATCAATTATTTGATTCTTTCATTAATAAAGAAAATAATGCATCATTATTGTGTCATATATATTTTTACTTTTTCAAATTATAAAAATTATAAATAAAATACCATTATGTAGGAAATAATTTTAGATTTATAATTAATATTTATAATCTAAAATATAACATATATAACCCTATGTAAAAATTGTTTTTCTAAAAGATATAAGCTTATGTCAATTTTTAATTCACATTAACTTAATTAATATAAAGTGTCCCTATAACCTACAAGTGGCTCCATGGGGTCCCAAAATCGACCCAAAGATGCCCATGGTCGGACATGTATCCACCAATAAGGTTAGGACATTTTTTAGGGTAATTTAGTATTATTATAATATTATTTGTTTAACCCTTATTTACCGGATTTACCCTTTAACCATGGTAAATAAAATATTTACCGAAGTAATTATTCAAAATGTCTAAAAATAAAAGTTACCTATTTACACAATTTTTAAATCCTGATTAAAAATATGGAATCCATTTTTCCAAATTCAAAACACAGGAGTGGCAGAAATTAATTTAAAATTAATTCCCGCTGTCAAAACAAAAAGCCTGTTTTTAATATATAATAACTATCAAAAGATTGATACTTGTTTATGTTCGGTTTAAATGCTAAATTATGTCCAATGAAAAATATTGGATTCAATGGTAAAAATATATTCTAAATATAATTTAAAACCACTCAAATTAATAATTATTCACTATTAATTATTTCGATTAAAAAAGTTGTTTTTAATTAAAATGTAGTAATTTTCACTATTCATCAAAATATGACAGTTATACGAAAAGTACCAAAATTTCACCCTAGACTAATTTCGATATTCCGAATCCAAAAATGAAGTCCATTTTGAGAGATAAAATTTATAAAATTTCAAAAAGTTGGTATTACTATTCATAACGGCTACTTTGATTGGTCGTGGTGTGTGTTAGAACTTGAAGTTGCGTACAACACACGCTACTGTATTATTCAAAGAGAAGTATACCATAGAAGATTGGGGTGTTACATCACCCCTTGTTTCTATATATCCCTATGATATATTATGTAATTATAGGAGCATAATGATATCCAAGGAAGAATAATAATGATGTAAAATAAATATTATGTAACTTAATTCAAAATATTGTATTTAATATTATAAAGACATTAGATCTTTATATTTATGGGTGTATTTTCTAGATTTTATAATAAAAATGAGGTAAATATTTTTTTTATGATATGTGAGTTGTTAAATATATTAGTTGGTTATAGTTTATTTTCATCACCACACGATTGTATTTTTAATTATTTAATACTTTTTTTGGTTTGGTGAAGTTGGTCCCCTTTCTTTGATAACATTTTCATTATTATTAAATTTTTTAAATTCCTGTATGCATATTATTATAATGATTTATAGATCCTAATACTCATTTGATTTATGTTTTTGTAATTATTGATAATGATGTAATTAACAACTTTAATGTTTCAAGTAACATTACTAAAGAGTACATTTATAATCATTTTTCATTTTTGTGTCACAGTTTTAGAACAATAATCATAACAAAAATTCTTATTTATTATAATATCTTTTGATTCTTAATTATTAATAATCATTCATTTTTTTTAATTTTGAAGAAAAAATAGAATCATTAATATAGTTGGTTGAATAGACTTAAAAATAATTTGTTATACTAATGAATGTATAACAATATAAATTTATATGATTATAATATCATTCTTATAAAATAAAGTTAAGGATAATAATATACTATTAGTTTGATTAATGATATTTCTAAATATTGGAGATGAAAAGGTATTTGAGAATGATAGAGATGAACTATATTATTACATTTATGGATTCGCTAATTCTCATTATGGGGTCCCCCACAATATAGTATTTAAGAATCCTTTAATTCAAAAAACGATGCCGAATAGAAAATAAGACATTAATAGATGGAATTTTGGTGGAGATTTAGAGAAAAATAAAATAAATTGTTTTTTAAAATGGTAGAGGATGTGTTTTTTTATATCTAAATCAGAGTCACCTATTTTGTTTTTTCATTCATTAATTGTTATATAAGTTAATTTTGAGGTTAATATTACCCCATAAGTGGAATAAACAATATTAACTAAATGGTACCTCTATAATAAACTTTTTTTCTCATTATTTAATGTTTTTATAAACATATTCTTCATTTTATAATTGTTTTTATTTACTAATGTAATTCACTATTAACCATAGTGACTTATTTTTTCATAAAAAAATTAAATTGATCCCATGACCTAATTTCAATGATATAATTAATAATTTGAAATATATTTTATCTAATTCAAAAAATATATAAAAAATTTAAATTAAAAAATATATACAATACTTTAAAGATTTAAATTATTTGAAAAAACAAAATTTCGTTGGAAATGACGAATTATATTATGATTTATTATCAGCCCTTATTTATTTAATAATGTAATGTAATTATTTTAAAAGATAAATATACATTTTAGACTACATTATTAATTTATAAAAAAGGATTACATCACTAAAAAATAATTTTCAATATACCTATTGATTATATGTATTCCCAATGGTCAGATAAAATTTCAACTACCATATAACATTCAAATCAATCCTTTTTACTCATTTACAAAAAATTTCATTCTTAATTAATTATTATTTATCATAATATTTCATTTGATTCATAAAATTTATTTCATCTTCTAGATATTTATCACTTTTACTATAGCTATAATATCTAATATGACTTCCATGTAAAATTGTGCGGCTGATAATTTTATTTTCTATACACCGTTGCTTATCCAAGTATCTTTTAAAATGATTCCTTTTTTTTACAATTTATATTTTTTCTTTATAAATTAAAAACACAAAATCTTCAGGATTACACATCTTAAAACTTATATGATCTATATATTATACCCATGAATATATATATGGTCACCAATGACATGTTTAATATCTCTTTAGTCTTTTAGGAGTTTTATATATGAAGAATTAAAAGTTTCCCAAATTAAATTTATTATTACATATATAGTTATATTTAATATTAAAATCTCTTAGATATGAAAATTAAATCACCTCATTCGTTATAGGCATTGAATATTTAATTAAATCCATTTTTTTTTTAAAAAATATCTTAATGGTGTGAAATAATTAAATAATATGTTCTTCGTCCATTAATTATTTCATTAGTATTTATAAAATCACATTATAAAATTACAAATAAACATAATGTTCAATGATATTTCAATCCTAAAAAATTCTAAAATCCACTCCCACATAATTCTTCCAATAAAATAATGATAATTTTCTTAAATTTTTAATCTATATCCCCGCATTCCATGAATTTAGTAAAGAAAAGTGACATACTAACAATGGAATAATCAAAATTCTATACCCAGAGTGATATTTTATAAAAATGTTAATCTTTTGTCTACATTAATATTTTCTTCCCCAAAAAGTATATAACATGTACTTGTATCTTCTGATTATGTGTAATTTATGTTTTTTGGATTTTCAAAAGTTCATCATCCAAATATTATTTTACAAAATTTTTTAAAAAAACATTTAAACTAAAAATCTTACATATTATTTTCTATGAAATATTTTTAATCACCAATGCTATATTATTTTCAATTACACATGACATATAATTTGATATCTTTATCAAGTGTACTTCTCTAAATGGTACATATCCAGAGTGACTTTCTCATATTATAAGAAATGGCATATAGAAAATATCTTTTCAATAGAGCTTATCCACTTTTCCAAAATCAATGGTCTGTTAGATCCACTGAATGTTAGAGGTTTTTGATGCATAAAGGAAACAAAATATTGTTTTTCCTTCATGGAGGAATAAAAATCTGAGCTTAATTCATGTTATTTCCCAAAACATGAGTTAGTAAATTCATCATTATAAATAAGGTTTCCATTCGAGATTTTGTTATGGGGTGGTCAGTGCAAGGCCCATTACACTCAGCATTTACATGATTCCTCATATTTCCCATTATTTTCTAAAAATAGAGAAACTTAGTGCGAAATTTTTTACATTTAATAATTTTATATATGTAAAAAAACGTTTTTCCTAAAATAACATGCTAAAATTAGGTATTTATTATCAAAAATAACATTTTCTATAAATCCTTCATAGTAGTTCATAAAATGCTTGTGATAAACCAACCATATCCCTCAAGAGTTTCAAACCAGGAGTGAAATAAGGCTTGTTTTCATGCATGATTTCCCTTTCGATTCTAGTTCAATGTATTGTTTTAGGTTTTACCCCTACATATATCTATGCAAGAGCTACATCCACTTGTTTGTATCCATACATATATTTCTTTGTTAAGAATCCACTTAATTAGTATTTCACCAAAATACTGTGTTATTTTCCAATATTTAAACATTTATCTATGTTTCTTCTTAATTTTTTCAAATCCTAATTTCCAAAAATATATAAACAATCCTTTTTTTACCAACTATGGAATTCTTCCATTTTATTACATAACATTTCATTAAATTTTACAAAATGAGGATCTTTTAATGTTTTGTGTATTAGAAATAAGGTGCATAATACATAAAAACATAAAACATTATTTTATTAAAATTTAAATGATTCTTCAATTATCATCTTAAGTGCATTTATTGTCACTCATATCTTTGGGACATACATCAACGGAAAGGGTGAGTATAAGACCCAATAAGGGAAAACAAAGATGAAATTTTACTTGCGATCTTGGGGAATAAAAATAAGAACATGAATAAATACACAAAGGAATCAGAAAGAGGCATATAAGAGTAATAAAAACATCAAAAATAATATTGAATGTTTCTAAAAAATTTTATTGAGTCACTCATAAGAGAATCACTTTATGTTATCATCGATATATCATAAAATTACCATGGTTATTTAACAAGGAATCGTAAAACATGTCATCTCTAAAGATTAAATTATTTTCCCAATGAATATGAGAAATATCAAGGATAAACATTCATATGTCATAATAAATTTGATCCACCTAGATCATAATAAAAAATTTCCTAAATAACCTGTGGATAAAAAAAAGAGACGAGTTTCATATCAAAATCATAGAGTTCTAAAAAGTTCTTAAAACATGTTGATTTTGTCATTTTAATCCCATAGAAAAGTAAGGATGATTTCATGTATGTTAATACTTGAATTAAAATACATCATTTTTACATATATTTGAATACCCATGGATAAGATAAAGTTATAGTTATCCAAAAAATCAAATAAAATAATTTCTTGATATATAGAGAGAAATTTTGAGATAAAAGTTTAGTAGCATAACGAGTATGAAACATCATTTTAGATATAATTAAAAACGAGAGGGGATAGTGGTATACTGTTAATAAGTGAATTATAATACCATATTTTTATAGAATAGATTTTATAGAAGTATTTATGTTGGAATTTTAAATACATACTACATAAAAAAGAGAACTTAAAAGGAAAACAGAAGTTTAGATTTCCATTACCTCAAAGAGTGTCTCATTAAACAATATGATCGAGACCTTGTGGGATTGTTGAAAACTAGAAAGGTCTACTTGGTAGGTAATACTATCATATAGTCATTGATTATGTTTTTGGAATGATTGAAAAGAAATAATGGGTGGGTATTTATAGAAAAAGTGACAGAGTTTTTTTATT
Organism: Viscum album; assembly: GCA_963277665.1. NCBI lineage: Eukaryota > Viridiplantae > Streptophyta > Magnoliopsida > Santalales > Viscaceae > Viscum > Viscum album. The sequence goes on from OY728127.1 coordinate 254,916,262, forward strand.
AATTTCCTAGGACACCTCAAAAGTGGTATTTTCAAAACCATGGGATTTTTAATTGTATTTTCCTAGGGTATTGGACACTTGGGACACTTATTATCTTATTATAATTCAAATTAGTAATCCATAATTTTATATTAAAAGTTACATCACTATGATGTTATTTAACATACATAAAATATGAAACAATATTATTACTCACTACAAAAAAAGTTGTTGTTAGAATGGGTTATTTTTTACATTTAGAGTGGATTATAACCCCATTGAATGTCTTTATTAGTGGTTATGGGAAACCACCTCTAATGTGGCTTCAATGTGTGGCTATCAGAGGTTTTTTTAATCCACTTGTATATGTGAATTCACATTAGACGCGGTTGCATTAGAAGGGGTTTAAACCCCTTCGGATGTTGTCATACAATAACTGGAAACACAAACATTATAAGGGGTTTAAACCCCTTCTAAATAATTTATCAGATTAGGGGAAGTTAGAACTTCCCCTAATATTTAAATTATTTAGGGGCGGTTCTAAACCGCCCCTAAATTTGGATAAATATTTTTTAATTTATTTCCAAAGGTCCATCGCGCCCAGCTCCCTTCCCCCCACCCCCCACCCCTCTTGTTCAATGTGCACTTATTCCCTCTTCCTACCACTCTAGTGCCCCCATTTGTTCCACCCCCCTCCTCTTCCTCATGTGGGTAACAACCCAAACATTCATTAATTAAAATTACCCTTGCTATAATTAAATTTCATATTATGGTCATATAAAATGTGAACTTCATTGGGTTTATGTTTTTGGATTTGAATATACTTTTAATAATTGAAACAGCTGATAATATAGACATTGAACAATTATCAAATTATTAGTATAAATATAGGGCTTTAACAAATCCAATTTACACAGACAGAAGAAGAGACTACCTATTCTAGTAGGCTTGCCCTATATGAAGCCCATTTTTTGGAGCTCGAAAAGGAGGTGGCATCATTAAAATTTTATTTTAACCAAGACCAAGACAAGCTTGAACTGGTCAAGCATGAGCGGAACTGACTATAGGATAAGTGGAAGTTAATAGATATTACCACCCGAGCGATGTTATCCGAGCCACCCCAAAATTATATCACCATCGAGCACCATACCCTTCAATCTTATGTGGGTGTTATAAGGGGTTATGTAACAAGACCCTATCACCATAACTATTTACATTATTCTTGTATTGATAATACACATTCCTTTTATTGTGACCTTGTAAATAGTTTTTGAAGCCCAAGTTGCTTTTTTAGTTAATATTCAACTATGAAATCTATTTTGATGGATTAAGGGATTTTGAATTAAATAATAATTTAATAAAATATTATTAGGGTTATTATCATATTACTTTCTATTAAATATAAATTATTGTATAATTTTTTGAATGTAATAGTAATTTGTATTAAGGTTTGAAGGTTGTTTTTGTCAAAACCCATGAATTTTCTATAAATGTACGTTTTTATTTTAATATTAAATATAAACATATATAGAAAATTAATTAGATTAAATGAATATTATTTTTGGAATTAGGATGTCGAAATTATCCAATAGTGAATTTTTCATAATTTTTTAAGACAATCGATTTTTTTGGTAAAAATGAAATACCGTTTAAATTTATAATGTGTTTTATGACATCATAATGACCTAATATTGATGTAATAAAATACTATAAACATTATGTTCGGAAAATATATGTTTTATCATTAAAATAATGTAATTTTAGATTTTTTTGATTTATTTTACAATGCTTTAGTAGACTCTTCAAGACTTATAAAACATTTTGTCTTCTTAAATTGTTTTATTTAAGAGTGTGACTCACCTCCACCAAAAGAACCCTATTATTTTAAGAAGATCGGCCCTTGGACTCATAAAAAAATTGCCTTCCACTCCCCTTTGTCAAAAACCATTGGCAAAAACAATGGGTTGGTTTGTGGTTTTGATTTGTTTAATGTGTGGTGTCCCGAACACAAATAATAATGAATTCCCTCTCTTTTCCAATATAAACCCACCCATGCTCCCAATTCATCTTCACTTAAAGACTTTGGAGTTATTCCAACCTTGATATTATCTCTCTATAATCCTCCCAAGGTTCCCCAATCCCCCATGAAGCCTCTCTCATGCCTCTCCCATGCTTTTGGGATCACACTTCCAATGCATTTCATCCTTTCTTATTTTTGTCCAATTTTTGTTAAGTTGTTATGCCCTTTTGTTTTAAATTGAAAATTTGGGGGTATAATTTTTCACCTCCCCGTACTTCCCAATTTATGTTTGGATGATGTTATACCACTTTCTCTCTCATTAATGCCTCCCATGTACACCTATTACCTTGCCGAAATTCCATGAGGGTTTTCTATGTCCTGTTTTACATCCAAGTAATTATTTTGTATTATGCATCTAAATTCCATTATGTTTCTTGGGACATGTATATATATTAACCCTTTAATTTCCATTTCATGTACATATTATGAGACACCATTTTATCTATCATCAACCATTTTCGTGAAACTTTATGTCACCCCGTTATGCAGCCGAAATAGCACCGCCTTTTTCCAAGACAAGATCATTGTGTAGTGAATACCATGCCCATCTATCTATCAAGGGTGTTCACCATTATGAACATATACATATTTAATGGTACTTTCATGTATTTATTCCACATTAATTAATCATGGAATAACTTATTGTGTTCATTTATTCTATGATATATGATCCATGTGGCACATTTATGCTTGGAATGAAATATTTAAGAAGGCTACACCCTGATAGCGCTCTAATACATTGGGTAAAGTATAGCATCATGATATTTCATGTGAAATGAGTTTTGAATCATTAAAATTAATGTTAAAAGAGCTTTTAATCAAGCATCATCTGCAATGAGGGTTTACTCATGCTTAATGTGCAATGAGCCTTATCTCATGAAAATTCCATGTTAAGTGTTGTTGCCGCATTTCCATGTTATGATTGTCATGCGTTATCATTCCTTTATGTTAATGCTTTATTGTGGTCCACTAAAATGCCTATCATCTAACATGTATTGTATTCCTCATGTTATTCAATTTTTATTCCCTTATTAGTCTTTAGAACTCACCTTTTCTTATGCATGTCCTCAGGTTATCCCATGCAATGCTAAGTACAGGGAATGTAGTCGTCATGTAAAGGAAGATTTCAATAAAAAATTTGTATTTAATGTTTTAAGTTGTTATTTAATGATCCTAATCCCCAAAGACACTAGACTTCTCGATCATCCATGTTTTGTCCGGTGAAGGTTTTATGCAAAAAATCATGTTTAAGTGTATAATAAAGATAAGGTTTGTTATAGTTTGTATTATAGGATAGGTTTAGTTATTTTTGGGATTAAGATTAAAAAACCCCAGTGAAGCCATAGATACAAGACTACGAATAATAAAAACATCCCTATCTTTTAGTGAGTATTGAGTAAGTGGTTTATCAAGAAAATACATCCTTGTTTGGATATGAGAAGGTAGAGGCGGCTATGGAAAAGATGTACCTAGGGGTTAAAACCTTGACAATGAGTTTTCGGCTTAACCTGTGGTATCCCGGTACACAAAAATAGACCTTGCTACACTCTAGCTTATGACACTCCTGGGGATATGCATTGGTAAATTCACAAGCTTAGTATAAACCATTATTATGGGAATTAAAAAAAATCACCTAATAATATATGCTATAAAGTAGATCATGGATAACATAGATTAAAGCCTATATATTCATAAGTTAAGGAAATAAAATATATTTATAAGTCATGTGTTTTCTCCTTGGATTACCCTTTATGTGTTAATATATTACGATACTCATCTCTATGTATATATCTGATAGAGTAGAACCAAAATCAAAAAGTGAATGCTAAATTTATATTACAAAATCCTACACATTCTTTTATATCCCAAAAGTTTAGTACAACAATCCCAACACCACCACAAATCAAGGATGTAAGTTGTCGGTGAGTGTGAAAAATTGGGCAATCATTGCATCCCATGAATATAACTCCTCCTAGGTCTTAATCAGTGGATTTAACATCCCCACAAACCTCATCATACTTCTTCTAGTGGAATTCGATGCATTTCTCAATATGGATTGTCATTCCTAATATGGAGCCAACATAAATTCTTGTGAGAGGGAAATCACTCTCCATGTTGAGAATCAACCCCCAATTATGTACACATGTAAGGAATAAGTTGAATATTATTTCGATCGATCATCTCAAATGTGGATATTATTGCCCTCTGACCACATATATATAGCTCATATGATTGAGTCTAAGGAGTAAACTATTCTTGAAGACATGCCTATTGTGAGGGAATTCACTGAAGTGTTTCCCGAGGAATTGCATGGTATTCCTCCTAGAAAAGATGTAGAATTCATAATTGATCTTATACCTGGGGGATTGCCAATATCCAAGAATCCATATAGAATGGATTTTGTGGAGCATGAGTAGCTGAAGGAACACCTACAAGGGAATCTAGATAAAGGGTTTATGCACCCAAGTTCTTCACTATGGGGTGAACCAGTCCACTTCGATGAGAAGAAGGATGGGTCAATGCCCCTTTTCATCGATTATCTTGATCTTAACAAAATAACGATAAATAACAAGTATCATCCCCACAAATTGATGTCTTGTTCGATCAGCTACATGGAACACAATACTTTTCCAATGAATATTTGTGGTCGGGATATTAAAAAGTAAAGGTGATGAAGGAAGATATCACCAAAACTGCTTTTTGTACAAGATACGGGTACTATGAATTCATAGTAATTCATTTCAGACTCAATGTGCTCCAACGATCTTCATAGACATAATGAATATAGTCTATAGATATTAACTCAACAAATTTGTGGTATTTTTTATAGATGATATTCTCATATACTCCAAAACCAAGGAGGATCATGAGGAGAATCTAAGAACTCTAATAGAGACCCTATAAAAATAGTAGCTCTATGAAAAGTATAGAATGTGTGATTTCTGGTTGAAGTATGTATCATTCTTGGGCCATATCATCACAAGCAATGAGATATCTCTAGATCCCTCTAAGACAGGTGTAATAGAGGGATGGTCAAGACCAACATCAGTAACTGATATCCGTAGCTTCTTGGGGTTAGCTGGATATTATCGACGATTTGTGATACATTTCTCATGATTTTCCAACCCTCTTAACAATATAACTCATAAGGGAGTAAAGTTTTCTTGGAGTGATGAATGTGAATAAAGATTTAAGGAGTTGAAAAGGAGGTTTATCCCTATGCTCGTGCTCACTTTACGTATAAGTGGATAACATTCTGTGGTATTTAGTGACACTTTGATGAAGGGCTTGGGCTATGTGTTGATGAAAAATGACAAATTCATTGCCTTTGATTCAATGAAATTGAATGTTGATTGGCAGAATTATCCAACACATGATATGGAGTTGGATGCGGTGATCTTCTCATTAAGAATTTGGTGGAATTATCTCTTAGGTGAGATTTGTGAAATATATATGGACCAAAAAAACCTCAAGTATATATTCACACAGAAAGAGTTGAACATGTGCCAATGAATATGGTTAGAACTGATCAAAGACTAGGACTTCTCAATCCATTACCACCCTAGGAAAGTGAACAAAGTGGCAGATGCTCTAGGAAGAAATGACTCAGTTATTCTATTATTGGTGAGAATTTATAGGGATCCAATCATCTTATATTTGATGAAGATGGACAGGGGAATACTAATGAAGAGAACATCATCAACCCTTTCACAAATGATTGCTCAACCATATATCTTCAAAGGGTTAAATGATGCTCAAAAGGATGATGTGGGAATTAAAAATTAAGTGAAAGATATCTGAAAAAGGGAAATCCTCAGAGTTCAATGTTAATGAAGAATCAATTGTGAGAGTTGGGAGAAGACAATGTGCTCCATTAAGTTAAGACATGGAGAAGGATCTTTTGGATGATACACACAGTTCGAATTTCTCAATTAACCCAGGAAACACAAAGATGTATCATGATCTCTGAGAGCATTATTGGTGGGATAATATGAAGAAGGTGATTTCTGAGTATACATCATAGTTCCTCGTGTGTCAGTAAGTGAAGGTAGATAGGCATAATTCTAATGGGATGATGCATCCATTGCCTATACCAGTATGGCAATGGGAGAACATCACCATGGACTTTTTCACAGGACTTCTAAATACATACAAAGGCAATAATGATATTTCGGTTGTTGTGGATTTTCTTACAAAGTTTCCACACTTCATTTCAATTTGGGAGGATTTCACATTGGATCAACTGGCATGAATATATATTAGGAAATTCATAAGGCTATAGTAATTACCACTAACTATTGTATCTAATCGAGATCCAAGATTCAACTCTAGGTTTTGGAAGAGTCCTAAACTTTCTCTTCATACTAAACTAATATTCAGTACAACCTCTCACCCTCCAATTGATTTTCAATCTGAGCGAACTATTCAGACACTGAAAGATATGTTATGATCATGTTCAATAGACTTTAATGCAGGGTGGGATCAACATCATCCTCTGGTTGAACTGTTCTATAATAACAGTATCTACTCGTTCATCTGAATGGAACCTTATAAATCTCTATATGGTAAGAGGTACATAACACCAGGGTGTTGGGATTAAGTCAGTGAGCATAAGCTGCTAGGATCTAGAATGGTCAAAAAAATGGTGGAGAAGGTGAAAACCATTCAACAGTATATCAAGGTTCGGCCAGAGTCGACAGAAGAGTTATGAAGATAACCGTCGATGAGATTTTGAGTTTAAAGTTGAAGACATGGTATTTCTATGCATATCTCCATGGAATAAGGTCATGAGGTTTAGAAATAAATGGAAGTTATGTCCTAGTTACATCAGACCCTTCAAGATTCTTGATCATGTCAGGGCTATAGCCTATCAACAAGAACTTCCACCTAACATGGCCAAAGTACATGATGTATTTCATGTATAACTCTTAAGTAAGTATATACCAGACCCTTCACTTGTACTCTCTTCCGAGTTAGTATAGTTAGAGGATGATGATTCTTATTAGGAGAAACAAGTGAAGATCTTAGTTCATAGAGAAAAAGTTCTACAAAATAAGAAAATTCCCCCCATCAATGTGTTATGAAAAAACCACAAGTTTGAAGAAGAAATTTGGGAATCAGAATAAGTGATGAAGAAAATTTACCCACGTCTATTTTAGTGTGGAAAAGGGAAATTTCGAGGGAAAAATTTCTTAAGGGGGGAAGATTGTAAGAACCCAAACATTCATTAATGAAAATTTCTATTGATCTAGTTAAATGACTTATTATGGTCATATAAAATGTGAACATCATTGGTTTTATGTTTTTGGACTTTAAAATAATTTTAAGAATCGTGACCATTGCTAATATAGCTGTTGAAAAATCATTACATTATTAGTATAGATATAGGGATTTAACAAATCCAATTTACTCAGAAAAAGTAAGTGATGACATCATCCAACAGACTAGCCTTATATGAATCCTACTTGTGAGAGCTCATAATGGAGGTGGCATCATTGGGCTTCTCTCTGGACCAATCCCATGACGAGCTTGAACACGTCATGCTTGAGCGGAAATGATTACTAGAGAAGTGGAAGTTAATAAATATTACCTCTCGAGCGATGTTATCAAAGCCACCCCAAGAGTCTGTCACCATCTCCCACCTTACCCATCGGTCATAGGAAGGTGTTATAAGGGGTTATGTAATGAGACCCTATCACTTTGACTAAGTACATTATTCTTGTACAGAGAATATATATATTTTTTAATGTTACCTTGTAAATAGTTTGTAAAGCACAAATAATATTTTTAGTTAATATTCAACTAAGAAATCTATTTTTATGAATTAATGTATTTTTGAATTATATAATATTTTAATAAAATATTATTATTATTATCAAATTAATTTTTATTAAATATAAATTATCGTATAATTTTATGAATTCAATTGTAATTTTTATTAAGGTTTGAAAGCTGTTTTTGTCAAAACCCATGGATTTTCGATTAATTCCAGTTTTTATTTTAAAAGTTAAAAATTCACATATTTAGAATATTATCTAGATTAAATGAATAATTTTTTTGGAATCAGGATGTTAAAATTATCCAATAGTGATTTTTTCATAATTTTCAGAGACAGTTGAATTTTTGGGTAAAAATTTAATACCGTTTAAATATATAATGTGTTTTATGACATCATAATGACCCAATAATGATGTAATAAAATACTATAAACATTATGTTCTGCCAATATATGTTTTAACATTTAAATAATGTGATTTTAGATTTGATTTATTTATTTTACAATGCTTTAGTGGACCCTCCAAGACTTATAAAACATTTTGTCTTTTTCAATTGTTTTCCTTGAGAGTGTGACTCAACTCCACATATGAAACCCTATTATTTTTAAAATTTAGGCCATTTTCCTTATAAATATTTTTTTCCACTCCCCTTTGAAAAAAGACCAAGAAAAAACACCATGTACTGGTTTGTGGTTTAGACTAGTTTAATGTGTGGTGTCCCAAACCTTAATAATAATGAATTCCCTCTCATTTCCTATATAAACCCACTCAAGCTCCCACTTCCTCTTCACTAAAATCATTTGGAGTTCGTCAAAACAATGCTCTCCTACTATATCTCAAATCTTCCCAAGGTTCCCAAATCTCCAAATAATCCTCTATCAAGCCTCTCCCAAGCTTTTGGGATCACACTTCCAAGTAAGGGATTTATTCCTTTCTCATCTTTTTTTAAATTTTCTTTAAGTTGTTATGAATTTTTTTAAAATTAAAAATGATTGGGTATAATATTTATCCTCCCCCATAATGACCTATTTATGTTTGGATGATGGTAGACCCCTTTCTCTCTCATTAACTCCTCCCATGTACACCTGTTACCATGCCAAAATTCCGTGAGGGATTTATCTCTACTCTTTTACATCCAAGTAATTCTTTTGTATTATGCATATAAATTCCATTATGTTTGTTGGGATATTTATATATATGACCCATTTACTATCCATTTTTTGTACATATTATGAGACACACTTTTCTCTCTAATGAACCATTTTCATGAATCTTTATGTCACACCATTATGTTGCCGAAATTGCACCGCTTTTTTCAAGCAAAGATCATTGTGTAATTAATACCATACCCATGTCTCTATCAAGGGTATTCAACTTTATGAACATATACATATTGAATGGTAATTTAATGTATTTATTACACATTACTTAATCATGTAATAAATTATTATTTTGATTGATTCCATGTCATATGATCCATGTGGCACACTTATGAATGAAATGAAATATTTAGAAAGGGTGTGCCCAAATAGCGCTCCAATACATTGGGTAAAGTATAGTATCATGATAAATCATGTGAAATGAGTGTTGAATCATAAAAAATCAAGTGAAATTAGGTTTTACTCATGCTTCATGTGAAATGAGGGTTTACTCATGCTCTATGTGCTATGAGCCTTGGATCATGCTAATTCCATTTGAAGTGTAGTTTCCACATTTCCATGTTATGATTATCTTTCATTATCATGACATTAAGTTTCTGTTTCTTTTAGGATCCATTGATATGAATATTGTATTACATGTATTTTATTCTTAATTTTATTCCACGTTTACTCCCTTACTGGGAATTATATCTCACCCTTTTCTTATGCATGTCCACAGGTTATCGTATGCAATGCTAAGTACGAGGGAATGTAGTGGTCATGTAAAGTATTTTTTCAATAAGGTTATTGTATTTCATGTTTTAAGTTGTTATTTAATGATCCTAATCTCCTAATCCCCAAATACACTAGACCTCTCGATCATCCATGTTGTTTCAAGTGAAGGTTTTATGTAATAAATCATGTTAAAGTGCGTAATAAAGAGTAGGGTTGTTATAACATGCCCAAGCCCTCTCCCTACCACCCTCTGGTTCCCCTATGTGCACGCCCAGGTCCTCTCTCTACCCTACTTTGGTTCCTTGGTGTGCGCCCACAATCCACATACGGTTCCCCGCATGCCCATCTGTTTCCACCATTGCTTCCCCCACGATCTGGTTCCTCACGCGCCCCAAACCCACCACATATAAACTAGATTTTTTGTAAAATTTTGTAGGCTGAGGGATTTGAACCATTGACCACACCATTCATAAGGATTCTAAGGCTATACTCTGACATACACTATAACATATCTATTTTTTATATTTAAGTAAGAATGAATATATTTACATATATATTCGATCAAATATATTCTGATAAATATTTTTTTATAATATATTTTAATGAATATAAATTTATAACATATATATGAATTTGTATATACTATTTTTTTATATGTATATAAACATAGGTTTACTTGTTTATATAAATATTCATATAAATTATTTATATACATAAATACATATTTATATATACTATATACATGTTTATTCAAATAATATATAAATACATTTATATTTTTGTGTGTTTGTTTATTTATTTATATAATATTTATAGATTAAAATTAAATATAAAATATTTTTATTTAAATATCTTTTTATATTTTTATGTGTTTGTGTGGGACTGTTTGATATTGATAATTTTATTAATTAATATTATTGTTATTACATGTGTTTTTTAATCTATGAAAATTATATGTTGTTTTTAAAAATACTATACATTTATTTTATAATTTATATCATATATATATTATGTAAAATAAGTATATATTATATTAAATACATTTATATTATATATTTATATAAATTATTCATATAATTAAATAAATATTTATATATTAAATTCATGTTTATTTAATGAATATATATATATATAAGTATTTACTTAATATATTCATATAAGGTATTTAAAAATATATTTATATAATGTATTTAAATACATATATTTTTTTATTATTTACCTCAATATATATATATATATTTATAAAAAATATAGTATTATATATAATAATTTATAACTATTATTATATGAAATACAATTCATACAAATATTTATATTATATATAATTAATATTATATGAAATATGATTTATATAGAATATTTATATAAGGTTATTTTAAATACAATTTTATATTATATATAATTAATATATATATTATATATAATTAATATTATATGTAATACAATTTAAACAAATATATTTTTAATATTGATTGAAATACAATTTTATATTTTATATAATTAAAGATATATAAAATTAAATTTATATAAATATTTATATATTGTATTTCATACATATATTTATTATTATATTCAATAATATATATTTATTTCAATAAAAATAATTTTACAATTTTTTCTAATTTAATATATTTTTATCTGTAAAAATTTTATTTCATATAATGTTAGTTATATATAATATAAAATCATAAACATTTTATTTAAATAAATATTTGATATTATTGTAATATAAAGTATAAAAATAACATGCTTTTGTTTTTATATTATATTTTTTTTAATAAATTATATTTATGTATGTATTTATATAATATGATTATGCTTTTATATTATAAATAATTAAAATTATATGGAATAAAACTTATATAAAAAAACAAATATTAATGTATATAATATTACTCCATTATATTTTTATATACATATAAATACAATTAAATACAATCATATAAATATTTTATATAATATGATCCTAAAATGTATTTAAATATTTAAATATTTGGTTTTAATTATATATATGTGTGTGTGTGTCTATATATATTATAGAAGAAATTGTTTTTTCAAAATATTGGGGGTTCACAAACCCCCTATAAATTTAAGACATTATAGGGGGGTTTTGAAGCCCCTCTAAATTAAAGACATTAGAGGGGGCTTTGAACCCACTAAAATTTAAAGACAATTGAGGGGGTTTCGAACCCCCTCTAAATTAATAAATTAGAGGGGGTGAACTCTCTCTAATTTAAGAAATTGGAGGGGGTTGAACCCCCTATATTTTAAGACATTATAGGGGGTTCTCAACCGCCTATAATTTAAGAGATTATTGAGGGTTCTGCACCCCCTCAAAAATTAAACTATATATTAAAAAAATAATGCTAAAATATTTAGAGGGGGTTCAAAACTCCATCTAATTTAACAAACTAAGAAGATCCATAACTCTTTATAAATTTGATTATTAGCAAGGTTTCTATATAATCCAATATTAATTTTTATACAAAACCAATTTAGAGGGGGTAGTACATAACCCCCCCCCCCAAAATAACCCCTCAAATGTACTATTTTTTTGTAATTATTCTTTGAAAAAATGAATATTTTATAAAATTCTCATAAATTTTTCATAAACTAATATCAATGTTCTCAATTAAAAAATAAAATTTATCTTATATTAATTAATATCTAAATTTGATATACATTATCTGACACAAATAAAAATACTTATTTATTAAAAATAATAGAAGACCAAAAATACATTGTAAAATTACACAGTAAAATTTTTGATACATGAAAAACTAAAACTATTTTATGATTTATAATTAAAAGGTGTATTTTTTATTTTACTATTTAATTACCATAAAAATTATTAATAATACCGTATTTAATTATAAAAATTATATCTTTCATGAAGACTATAATTTTTTTCTGAAAAAGAAATTTATCAAAATACATCTGGATTTGATAAAGAAAAACTATTCTTAAAAGAGAATAGTTTGGAAATTATTTTATTAATACAATGGATTTAAAATTTATGTGAATAGGGACATAAAACATAACCCCTTATAACTACTATATAGGATCTAAGGGTAAAGTGTTTGATTCTGATAGACTCTTGGGGGGGGGCTCGAATAACATCGCCCGAGTGGTATTCTCCACTACGTTGAAATTCATCTTTTGGGAATTTTGTTCAACATTAACATTTTGAAACATGGCTTGGGATTCATCAATATTAAATCCCAAATACGGTACTGACCTCCTAGTTTATGATAAATTGGATTTTTATGAATTGAATCTACTCGATGAGGCCATCAACTCTACCTTAAGTATTAATTAACCATTATCATTTCTATTTCTAATACAAATTATAATGTTAAAAATATTATTTAGAGTATTTCTTCCAATGGCCATATTGACCAATAGTCATAATTGTCCAGTGGTCTTAATTGAATAATAGTCATATAATGGTCGAAACCCTAAGGTCAAAATTCCAATAAATTGACATCATTATTAAGGGGACATAGTTTTTATGTCATAAAATAATATAACACACATTTTGAGTAAGTGTTTATCATTCAGAAAGTTCTGGTTGTTACAATCTTCCCCCCTTAAAAAATTTATTCCTATAAATTTCATGTCATTCTCTTATTTGAGAAAAAATGGGATTACTTCTTACTTATAGTTTCATTAGGATCCCATGTCTCTTCATTATACATGTAGTTCATCAATAACACATTGAATAGGTGGGTAGTATTGGTTCATAGAACCTTGTCCATGTGGTCTAATATATCCACTGAATGCTCCCCATAGTATAGATTTTGTTACAGTAGTACCTCCTTTTATTTCATTACATGTGAAGGGTTAGGTATTTATTTACTCAAGAGTGATATATGGATGAATCATGAACTTGAGATAGATTTGGTGGAAGTAATAATCAATATCCCACTAATCCAATGTGACAAAATATTTCGTAGGGGGAAAATATACCAAGGTATATGATTCACATTCTTCCCAAAATTCCTGACTCTCTTCTAAGGTGAAATTCAAAGGAAGAATTTACCACCAACATTAAACTCCATGTCCCATTAACTTTTGTCATCATAGTTATTTTTTCGACTCTGAGAAGCCTTAATGTGTTGATGGATGGCCAGAACTTTTTCTATCATCTCTTGCAAAATATCATCCATGGGAATATTTCACACACTAACTTCATCCCAACATGTAAGAGTTCTATATCTCTTCCCATATAGGACATAGATTTCCCAAATGGAAGGTTTTTTGAATGAGAACTCTACTAATGAGTGATGTGGATCCCAACCCCCATTAAATTACATTTATCACATTCTTTACTTGTCCCTGAGTGTTTGAATAATCCTTTCAGATTGGACAATAGTTTGTGGGTGATAGGCCATACTAAATTCAATTTCTCACCTAGAATATGTTGAATACTTCTCCATAATTTTGATTAGAACTTTGGATAACAATCAGATATGATAAAAAGTAGAAATCTGTGAAGCCTTACAGATTTTTTAGGTATATCATGGTGAGTTGGTCAAGAGAGGAATCTTCCCGAATACAGATAAAGTCGATAGTCTTGGTGACACAGTCCACTATAACCCATATCACACTAATCCCTTTTTATTTTATTGGGAGAACATTGAAAAATATTATAATGATATTATCTTAGTTCCACGTTGGCATGGGTAGTGTTTTTAATAACCCTTTATGATTTTTTCACTCTACCTTCACTTGTTGTCTCATGAGGCACTTTTTATTATAGTCAGTAATCTCCATTTTCATGTCATCCCACCAATAATGATCATTAAGGTCCCTATAAATTTTAGTTCTTCGATGATATATAGATAATGTAGAGCTATGAGATTCTTCCATTATCTCCTTAATTATTTCTGAAAAAGATGGAACACATGGTGTAGTTAGAAATTTCATAAAACCTTCTTGATCAATATCAAACTCAAGAAACATCCCATTCATCACAACATCATACTTATTCTGTAAAAAAATGATAATATCATTGAGATTTTGTGAAATTCTATAGTAATGATGGTTGATAAATAATTTGGGATTGGGTTGATGATATCCCTTCCCTTACAATTACCATGTTCAGTTTTACTAGGTATTTGAGGAAATAATCTCCGTGAATCCTAATTATTGACCTAACAATATGGTACTTCTTTATAAATTCATTAGTAACGTTGTTCACACATTCGGGGTGACACTGAATTGAATTATAATTGTCTTCAAAAAGTTCCAACCATATCCTTTTTCTCATGTTCAATTTTCTTTGAAAATATACTTTAAACTTTGGTGGTCTATTTATATATCACATTTATCCACATTAAGATGGTGCCTATATATCTTTAGGATAAAAACAACCCCGACTAGCTCCAGATCAAGGGTAGGATAATTATGCTCATGTGAATTTAGTTTTCGAGATAAATAATCAATCACCTTGTCACTTTTATGACGAAAAATCCAAGCCCCTGTAGAGATGTGTCACTAAAAATAATGAATCCTTCTTTAATAAAGGGTATAGTTAAAATGGGTGTAGTAACTAATCTCTTCTTCTAATCATAGAATCATTTGTCATACTTATTTTTATAGATGAACTTACTCCATTTTCAAGATAACTTTCTTAGTGGATTAGAAAGACATAAAATATTATTCAGAAATCTATTATAATATCCTAACAAACAAAGGAAACTAATAATATTAGTTGTTGTAGTACGAGGCCCCTCATTCACAACCTTTTTCATTTCTGGGTTTATTGAGATTCCATTACTTATAAAAATGTTCTCCAAGGAATAACCATGTTGTAACCAAAAATCACACTTTCTGAACATTCCAAATAATACCTCATTCCTTATAGTTTTTATTATCACCCTTATATGATACTCATGCTCCAAAAACGTTTGAAATATATCATAATATTTTCAATAAAAAATACCACAATGTTTTCCTGGTTGTACATAAAGAATCTACTCATCAAATTCATAAAAACAAAGGTTACATTTGTCAATTCAAAGGGAATAAAAATAATTTCACACTTCCCATATCTTTATTGGAATGTGGTCTTTGTAATATATTCTTTAGTCACCATCAATTAATGATTACCATATCAAATATCAATCTTGGAGAAGAATTTAGCCCCATGAAGCTTGTTAAATAAGTCATCACTTACTGGAAGAGGGTACTTGTTCTTCACCGTGATCCTATTAAGTCCTCTATAATCAATGCATAACTATAATGATAAATACTTCTACTTCAAATAAAGAACAAGTCCTCCTCAAGGAGAGCGACTTGGTCAGATAAACCCCATCTACAAACGATCATGGAATTGTTTCATTAATTTCCTGATCTCCACATTTTCCATTCTATACAGTATTTTTGATATCGGATAGCAACCTGGAATGAGTTCAATGGAGAACCCTACCCTTATTTCTGGGGCTGGTAATGGAAACTCATCCTAAAATATGTCAATATATTCCTAAACTATGTAAACATTTTTTATTCTTATAATTTTGTTTCTTCTTCATGTTCACTGATCATCACCATAAATAAGGGGATGAGTGGTGCTTCTAGACAAGGATCACATCGAGATATATCTCATTTAAAGATAACTATAGGTTTTCCACTCAAGAATACTGGTATTTTCTTTTTTATTCATTTTATCTTAGAATTATTCTTTGAGAGCCCGTCCATACCTAGTATAGCGTATAATTCTTGCATGGGAATGACTAATAGATTTTCAAAAAAAACTATTCTCACCAAAATTATTACTAGAGTTTTTACACACTGATGATGCCTAGATAATCCCACTATATGTCTTGTTTAATAACTCAATATCTAGTAGATTATTAATTGATTTTATAGTCCTTGAAAAATGGTTGAAATAAAAGAATGTGTTGAACTGGAATCCAACAAATTACTTGCTTGCATTGAGATAACAATGAGAGTACATGCCACGACATCATTTAGAGTTTCAAAATTTCCTTTTGTGATATTAAATTCACAGTATTACTACCATGACATGTACTTACAATTAGGGGGATTCCTTTGAATTTCTTTTTTATTTGGATTTTGATTGAAGAAGTTCCCAAGAATTCCACATTTGAAGCATTGGAATTCAGGCAGGGCATGTACAATCTTCCATTTTTCTTTATTGTTGAGAAGTTGAGGCTTCACATAACTCTGATAGTTCCTAGAAATATGACCTTGTCTTCCATAAATGTAACACTTTCCACTCCCAAGCATCCAATTCCTTGAATAATTCATCCCACAATGGTTGAATGTGGAATGTTTCACATCCTTTCCTCCTCTTACTTCATCAAAGTTCCTCCCCAATATTGTCTCTTGAGATATAATCTTCTCATTCAATTGGTGATACCACTGCATCTGACCAAACTCTAGTTTAAACTTCATATCACTCCATACAATATTTTCACAGCCTTCATAGTCTCAGTTTGCTAAATTATTCCATAAATGAGGTCTCAGTCTGTTGAATAATCTACCAAAATTCCCATTAGGATCTATGAAAACGATAGAGGTTTAATGAGAATGTCTTGTGATGTTCATCTCATATCCACCAATAGATATATTCTCTATCAACTATTGATTGATCATTTCTTTCTCCATTATTTTCTCATCGAATAGGGGAAATACTTATTAAAGAATATTCCACTGAACTCCCCCCACTCAATATCTTCAATCTCCCTTATTGGAAATATGTTTTTAATCTATTCCCACCACCGATCTACTTCTCCCTCTAAACATCACACATACATAGTGACTTTATGTTGTTCTAAAAAATAATGTATAGGGAAGACATTTTATATAGATCTTATCCACTATTCCACAATCAATGGGCCAGTAGATCCACTGAATGCTAGTGGTGGATGATGCATAAAGGAATCAAAGGAATGTTGTCCCCTTTAATATGAACCAGTCTCTCAGCATGATTCAAGTTATTTCTGATAACATGATTTAGTTGATTCTCTATTCTCAAGTTGTTTTCTATTCCATCTTCCATCAGGAGGTCATTAGCACATTGTCCGTTGCGCTCACCATTTACATGGTTCCACGAATTTCTCTCCATTTCATAAAATAAGAGAAACATAGTGAGAAACATGTTTCTTTTAATAACATTATAACTCTTATGAAATTTTATGTCTTAAAACATAATGCTTAAATTTATTATTCATTAACATTAATTATATTTTATATAAATCTTTCATAATAGTTCATATATATCTTGTGATTAAGAAAACATATCCCCTACGAATGTCATATTTGGTGTAAAGAAAGCCCAGTTTTCATTCCTCAATTCCTGTTTGAGTCTACATAAAAGAAATGTTTTTAGTTTTTACCTCTAGAAACATCTATTCTAGATCTAGATACACTTGTTTGTATCTAGACATGGATTTCTTTGTTCCAAACCCACTTAAATAATATTTCACCAACATACAAGGTTGTTTTCCAATATTTAAACCTTTCACTATAGTTGTTCTTAATGTTTTCAAATCCTGATTTCCAAAAATAACTAAACCATCCATTGATACCAACTATGGCTTCCCGCCTTTTTATTACAATACTTTTCATTACATTTTATAAATAGCAGATGTTTAAATGTTTAGTGTCTTGGAAATAAGTTACATAATACATGAAAACATAAAACCTTATTATATTCCAATATAGATTATTCTTCAAGGTTCATCTTAATTACATTTATTACATATCATAACTTGTAACATACATCAATGTAATGGGTGATAAGAAGGCCTAGTATGGGAAAACTAGGGAAATAATTTACTTGTGATATTAAGGAATATCAATAAGAACATGAAGAAAAAACATAATGGAATGATAAATTGGAATATCATAATAAATAGAACATTAATTATGTTGTGAAAATGTGACTAAAAAATTTCATTGAGTCATTTATTATCATATCACCATGTTTTATCACTGAGATATCATAAAAATTACAAAGGTTATTCAACAAGGTATCGTAAAACAGGACATCTCTAAAGATTAAATACTTCACCAAATGCATTGAAGTGCTATCAGGGTTCACCCTCCATTTGTCTTAATTAATTTGAGCTATATATATAATCATAAAAAAATTCATAAATAACCCATGGAGAATAAAAGAGATGGGTTTAATATCTAAATCATGGCATTTTTAAAAAGTTCTTAAAAAAAGATATTTTGGTCATTCTAAACCCACAAATAAGGAAATAAGGTTTCCTGTATTTTTAAAAAATAATTAATATAGACAATTTTTTGATCTATGTTAACACCTTTGTATAATTTATAGGACTAGGTAACCAAAAACTATAACAAAATAATTTCTAGATAAAAAGAGGAAAATTTTGAGAAGAAAATCCGGCAGCATAATGGGTGTGCGACATGGTTTTAGAAAACATTAAAAAGAAAGGGGAAAACTGTATACCAAAAATAAATGACTCATAATAAATTAAAGGGATATAATAAAAAGTTAAAGAAGAATATTATATAGAAATTTGAATGGAATACCACATAAAAAAGAGAAATTGAAAGGAAAAGGGAAGTTGAGATTTCCCTGACCTCGAAGAGTGACTCCTAAAACTCCATGATCGGGAACTTGGGGAATTTAAGAAACCATTGAAAGACTCTTTGGGTGGTTATACTATCAGCTATTTTCTGAGGATGATTTTTCAATTAAATAAAATGAAATAATTGGTGGGTATTTATTTCAAAAGTGACGTATTTGTTTATTACTCATCGAGGACACCTCAGTAGTGGTATTTGAAAAACCACGGGTATTTCCCAATGTATATTCCAATGGTATTGGAAACATGGGAAACCTATTATAATATTTTAATGCATATGAGTTGACCAAAATTTTATATTAAATATTACATCATTATGAAGTCATTAAACAAACCGAAAACAAAAAACAATATTTTTACTATTCATTAAAAAACTATTTTAGAAAATTCTCAAAAATTATATGTAGCATAATATCTGTGTTTTTAATTAAAAAATAAAATTTATTTAACCATAATAAATCTCTATATATAATAAATTTACCTTTTCACAATAAAAATACATATTTCGGAAAAATAATAACAGACAGAAAATGCATAGTAAAATTGCATTGTGAAATTTATAATACATGAAAAAAATTATTTTACCATTTAAAATTGATAATGAGTGATTTTATAAAAATAATTAATTACCATAAACATTATTAATAAAATAATAGTTTGTTATAATATTTATATTCTTATTTAAAAGTACAATTTCTGTCCAAAAAATATTGTTTTCTAAATCCCTCCCAATTATATTAAGAAAAACTAATCTTAAAACAAAAAAGATGGAACATAAATTTTATTAATACAAAGGATTTACAAATTTTGTAACTAATGTCTTAAAAAATAACCCCTTATAACACCCGTTTATGACTTAAGGGAAGCTTTTGTGAAAGAGAAAGACACTTGTGCTGGCTCATATAACATTGCCTGAGTGGTAATCTCCACAAACTTGAACTTCTTCTGTACGCGATTTCGTTGAAGCATAACATGTTGAAGCTCATCTTGGTCTTGGTCAAGAGTGATGCCTAAGGATGCTAACTCCCTCACAATTTCTGATAAATGGAATTGGTATGAAACGATTCTACTAGACGAGGCCATCAACTCTTCATTCATCATTAATTAACCATTAGTATTTCTATTTATAATACCAATTATAAAGATAAAATTATTATTAAGATTTTTTCTTCCAATGGTCAAATTTACCAATGGTAATAATTGATAAAAGGTCATATAATGGTAAAACCCATACAGCACATTTCAGCTTTACTTAGTCCATTATTAATGGGATATTGTTTTATTGCGTAATAAAATATTATAACACAGATAATAATGAAACATTTATCATTCATAAAGTATTGGTCACTATAGTATAAAAATAATTCAAATCAAATTAATTGGATTATGCTAAATATGGAGAATTATTTTAATTTCAATCAAAACTAGATCTGAAAAGTACCATATGTATACATTATTGAAAAAAATAAAAATACAAAATTATTTTCATTAGATGAAAAACATTACAAAGATTTCAAAATTGTTAAACATATATTTCTATGTTAATAATTTTATTAAAAAGTGGATTATATTACATATTACATATATATATATTGTATATAATTTTTTTCCATAAACATTCAATTCATTTTTATATGCTAGTAATTTCATAACATTAACAATATTTGTTAAACGAATGTTTTTCTGAATTCATTGAAAAATAAACAATTTCTAAAAAATCTCAAAAAAAACACTAATATATTTTTTTTAATTAAGAATTAAAAAATTATATTCATTCCCTAAAATTAAAATTACAATTTTTTCACATTTTTATTCACGTTCATTGATAAATTTATGTGCATTTTCTTATTGTTTATTTAGTAATAGAATCTTAATTACTATAATTGATGCTCAGTTATTACACTATTCTGCCCATAAAAAATTTCATGCCTAAAATTTTCAAAATGTAACATCAATAAATAATTTGTGTAGTTCATGAACATAATCTCATGGGGTTACAGTATTTCCACTAATATTATATGATTTCTCAAACATACCTTTACCATCCGAGTAATCTGATTCTTCAGCACTTGTTCTTTAGTGTCAATAATATGAATTGTATGTTTAAAATAAGATTCATTAGGTTCCAATTAAATTTATTTATTGGTGATTAATTACATTGGGTAGGGAATATACTTCCACAAAAATGAAACATGGAATTCATCATGAATGTTCAGGAGGTTGGGTGGCATGGTAAAATAGTAGGACACAACTCCAATTCATTATAAAATTTTAAAAATCATGATGTATTGGGGACTTGGTAGCCTTTTACATACAATTATTATATCCCCATTTTGTTGAGATAGATTCCATAAAACATGATCCCCTACATGATATTTAAGATCCATAATTTGGTTATATATTATGTTACTAGACTACATAGAGATTTCATGATATGAATCAGATAGTTTACACTTTTGTTGTTTCGTCCCCTAAAATTTTGAGGGGAAAACATTCCTTTCACCGACTTCATCACAACATGTTGCTATAAGACAAATTTTCTCATGAAATTATTCTTATGGTTCCACTTTAATGAATTAATATAAGATATTATTATAATCCAGTTCAACCAATGTTAATTACTAATACCATATAATATTAAATTCAAGCGATATTAGCCTCTTCATGTATTCTAATGTTTAAATAGTCCTTTCAGACTATCAATCAATCTGAGGATGATAATAAGTTCTCAAATATAGCTTGGTGTTGAGATAATTTAGAATAATTTTATAGGAATTTTATATAAGTCATGGGTCCTAAATAGATACAATCTATAGAGGTCCCTAATGAAGTATCACAACATCATTGATATTAAGTCATGTGATGCACTAAATATATACATCATCTCATATAGTGAGAAAATATGTATACCTAGTGAAGTGATAAAAACAATAAAATTTATACTCTTCTCTTTCATAAGTATCTAGAAATATAGTGAAAATGAATATAATAATATTAAACAATATACATATATGAATTAGGATAGGTTTCATGAATCCTTTAAGAAGATAGGTCTCATCCTTTACATATTGAAAAGCCATGCATCTTGATAAATATTTACCAATTTCAAAAATCATGTTATCCTAGAAAAAAATATTTATCCTAAATCCCTATAAAAATTTGTTCTAAAGGGGTGTGTAGAGTTATTTGTGCTATTTCATTCATCTAATAACTCCCTTTTTAGCTCAGATATAGACGAAACACATAATCTCAATCTTAATTTCAGTACACCCTCTTCATCAAATCCTATTAGATTCCCACAATTTATATCATTAATTTTCACGTGTAAAGTCTTATAATCAATTGAATACCTTTCTATATTCTCTTATAGTTATGGTTTATAAATAATAAGGAAAATTAGAAATGTTTCCCATTTCAAATGGTTTCCCATATACGTATTTTCTAAACCCGTGAATATAATATCTTTTTCTATCATTATTCCAGTGAGAACACTATGATATTTTCAAGCCCAATGAAATAACCACCTTATTTGTCTTCCAATAGTGGTAGTGTATTGAAAAATAGTATTCCATGAGTTGATTTATCCATCACCATGGTCTCATTTGTAGATATTAATATAATAACATGTATTTTAATTTATTTTATCCCTATATATCTCAAATATTTAACCATATATGTAATGTATCTCAAATTTCAGGAAAAACATTATATATTCCAACTCAAGATCATGGATCAACTAATTCTATTCATGGATCTTTAACCATATTGTGGCATAAGTATCAACCCTATCATTATAAATAAGGATGATTTTCCTTACTTTCTTCGATATATCCATATATATAACTGAGCTTTCTTTCATGATAGTAATGTCAATATCAGAGCATTGTCCAATCACGTATTATGTCCTTTAAATTTCTTTACATTATTATAACCATAAAAATGTAACCACATTATGTTTCAAATTGGTTAATGGTTTATCTAGTTGGAAAGAATTTGGAACAGAACATTGATTTTAACATACTAATCAAAGGATATATGTATCTTGGTTGTGTTCATCTGTATAGGATATTATTTAAATACCTTTTTCTATGAAGGATCATCTTTTATTTAAACCTTGGAGATAATATATCTATGAAAATAAACCTCTTGAATCTATAATTTACACTATCTAAATTACATAGTTCACTTATTTCATCTGAGAGTTTCATGAATGAACCTAAAATGTTCTTCAATTAATCATACTTTTTCATGTGTTCCATTATATCTTTGGTAAAATTAAGAATGAAACTATTAAAACAATTTTAAAAATATTTTAATATTATCTACAAAAATATAGAGTACATTAGTCAATCCAAATGGAATTACTATAAAATCATAATGTAAACACCTTGTGAGAAATGTAATTTTTGGAACATCTTCCTTCCTTAATCACAATTTATGATTCCTAGAATAATTATTAATCATTACAAAATTCTGAGGTACTTTAATTTTAACAATATTAGTCATCAAGGTGAGTAATGTGATATTTTTTCTTAATATTTAGGGAATTGATTATCCTATCATCATTTTCAAACATCATAAACCAATCATTATTCTTAACAAAAATAATAGGGTCTCTCTAAGGTATGAATAAAAATTAATTAATATATTATTAATAAATTATTATTATTTTATTTAGTAACCCTAATTCTATAGTTTTAAACTTATAGAGAATCTTTTATATATGTTTTTCAAAAGGGATGAGTTCAATGGGTAATTCAACATCATGATCATGTGGATTTCTAGGTAACTCAACATCCATCCAATGGCCTGAAAGCCTTAATTTTTATTTATTTTTGATAATCCACCTTTCAATGACTGAGGTGGAACCCTTAAAATTCTTGTAGGCATAAGTATTACATTGAACTATAGGCCTTATAGTAATTAATTGCCCTTAGGCTTCAAACATTACATACAACCTAGACTAACTACTTGGAACTGCTCCTCCCCACCATCTTCGTCATGAAATTAGATCTCCATCTTTTCATGGCTGTTTGGCTAGGCTATCCCGTGGATGAAAAGGTAACTCAATAGAAAACATATAAATTTATTCCAAAATAATTATTACATATTCAATGGTAAGTTACCATTTCCAACCATAGGTTGTTTCATTGATTCTTCTCCAAAAAAAGTTATTATAGAAAGCCCCTGGAGGTGGATTATGACATGATTTAGAATATGTAGTTTCCCCCTTAATGGGAATATATTCCATATATTCTTCATGAATCATAATATGACACTTAAATTAGATTTATATTATTATTTTGGAAACCAATCTACACTAATGATTATGTCAAATTCAACAACTAGAGAAACAATCAAGTCTTTTAATAGGGTATGTATATTAATCATAATGGTGGTTAACTAACATATACTCTTTGAAATAATATTTACACTTGGATTCTTGATTGAAAACTCCATATTAGGGTGGAAGGTTATTATTTAATTGTCTTGGTAATATGGAAGATATAAATGTGTGTAAAGTTTAGGAACCAAATAATTAATTAGATAAAATTTATTTTATGATCAGAGTACCTACCACCAAAATTATAGGTACATCAAATTTAGCTATAGGAATAACAAAATCTTGGCCTTACCCCATTGAAAGATTCTATTATAGTTTCCATTTATGATTAGGGTATTTATTTTAATAATATCTAATATTCCAACTATTTAATAATAAGATGATTGTTAATTAGTTCCTTCCATTGCATTCATGAGCTAGATTACACTTATCACTATCCATGTGGAAACTATAATTCCATTTATGTATTTTAAAAGATGATTCATTTATTATATATCAAATTCTGGGAATTATATATTTCCATTATTCTTCTTTGAAACATATCATTTTTTCATGGTGCTCTACTATCGAGAATCATGAAGGTACGATTGAACTATTGTAACTCATTTTGGCACTACAAGAATTTGGGGATCTTGGTGTATAGAACCATATACACTACTTAACTAATGGGCTTGGTCAGGCTCCAATCGGCATATCAAATAGCATCATTGATCTCTCAAGATTTCTCTCTTCTCCTGTAACAAAAAAAAGTCCCATTCGTTCTATCATTTGTAGCATATATCATTCTCACTTGAGCAGGAATGCACAAAAGAGGATCAAGTCACTCCATCTTTAGTGTGCTAATCGATTTCAATGGGAATACATAGCTCGAAATGAAGTCTGCATGGTGTGAAAACAAAATATGTAAATGGTGTATTATCATCCCATGGAAAGTATATAGAGTATTTTTATGTGATGTATTTTAGGCTTTGGTATTTTAATAGAGACCCTCGGGTATATCATGTTCATGATCCAGTTGGGGCT
Organism: Viscum album; assembly: GCA_963277665.1. Taxonomy (NCBI): domain Eukaryota; kingdom Viridiplantae; phylum Streptophyta; class Magnoliopsida; order Santalales; family Viscaceae; genus Viscum; species Viscum album. The sequence goes on from OY728127.1 coordinate 254,941,929, forward strand.
CGAATGGTAAAACAAGATAGTATAATGTCTAGGGGAGGAGGATTCATGCCAAATTTGTTTTAGATATTAAATCATAGAAAAACCTTATTTCATTATTTTTTATATAATAAGTATGAAATTTATTACATGTCTAACTAATATTTTAAATCTCACATTATATTAAGAATCACATTCCTCTTCCTTCTTCTTTTGGATAAGTAATTTTTTTCCATTTTAACTCATTTATATCGAGGAAAATATTTCCTAATAAATATAAATTTTAAATTTATCCATTATATATTTTATATTTCGTTATCTTCTTTAATATTCTTGATTAATAACCATAAATGATGAGAATCTCACAATAAGATATAAAACTGCTTAATAACAATTTACCTTAAAATAAATCCTAAATACATTAAAATATTTTCAAGGTACTTGACCCTTTTCTCATCTACAAATATATTAGTAATTTCCTAAAATAATGGAGTATTCTATTAATTAATTACATCAGACATAGTTTCATCATGCTATGAAATGAAAATTTTCTCCATATGAGAAATGTTATTTTTTATAACATGGGTTTGTTCCCAAAAAAAATTAGGATCATATTAGCTCCAATGCACATGGAATTAAATTTATAATAATGAAAATACCTTCATAGACTAAGTGATTAAATAAAATTTTCCATTATTATGTAAGGTTCCATAACTAATCAATTTCAGAGAAATAAATAGCTCTTAACATTTGGATTATTGAACTATAATATAAAAATACATAAAAGTTCTTCAAAATTATATTTATTTATCATAATTATAATGTATTAAATGTTATTCTAAAATCTTGTTCCCATGAGTCAAACTAAAATATCATTTATACTATATCTATTTAACTCAACTTTAATAACTTAGAGTAAACATTTACTTTTTTTATTAGTCAAATATACACGGGATCATGATTTAGATGGTTGATCATTTGAGAATCATTTAGAGTGTATATTGATAAAATATTTACTTAAAACAGTGGAGAAAATAAAATTTTACAAGAAAAACATTATTTCATCCATAGAGATATTTCAAACATTCCTTTTTCATATCTTGGGGAAAGAAAAATATAATAAAATGAGACCATCTGTTCTCAGTACAGAAAAGTTTATAATGCAAGTTATCATGAGTAGATAAGGAAGAAAAATTTTTACATTAAATAATCAGTACATATTCCATTTAATCAATATGGTGAGCATGAAATACATACATGAATGAAAAGATACACATGGATAATGATGTCTATATTATCATAAAAGGAAATACATAGTTTTATAGATTCATGATATTATGTAAAAGGACTTGTGTAAAGACATCATGAATCCTAGTACTAGGATCATTTGCTTGGAAAATTTCAATAGTTGGGAAGGCATATAAAAAATACCCAATTTATAATGCATTCTAACTATTTTGTTTCATTATATAAATCGATGCATCTAGGGGCTATCTATAATCATGCCTCATCCATCACTTACCTATTTATAATTAATTCATTATATATTAGTTAAATTTGATAAAATATAAGCAAAATGTAATATAATTCAATAAAAATTAATTCTTAAACAAGAATACAAAACATCAATATTTTCCTTTTAAATAAAATGTATTTCATAAAAAGATTATTTCAACTAATATTATATATTGAAATTGTATATAGTTAGGATTATATCAAGGTTATATAAATGATACTAAATATATCCATGATATTGAAAATATGGATATAATGGTGGAAAATAATGTAAAATGAATAATGAAGAGTGATAGAGAATATGATCATAAAGAGTCAGATAAAGAAAAAATAGTATAAATAATAAATCGGTAATGGATGATAGAAGGACATAAATTCATCAAAAAATATGATTATAAATAATATTATTCATTTTGAGAATTATAGAGGAAATTGGAATTGAATAATTAAAAAAAAATCATTCATTTTTTTTAACATTATGGGAAAAAATATGTCTTAAATCTTTTCAAAAAAATTATTCAACATTTTAAAAAATCATTCCTTTTTTATATAAAAACATATAATTAATATAATAATTAAAAAATGTTCTTTAAAAACCACTAATACATTTAGAGGAATATAGACATTGAATAATTGTCTTAGAGGTGGGAATAATAATTCTCATTGTAAATTTTATAAAGAATATTTCCTTCACACTTTTGTAAAAATCCATAAAATAAATGTTTCCAAAAAATAAAAAATATTCCATTTCTGAAATTGTAAAAAAATTAAATTTTCTATATAATACATTTATCAATCATTAATATTTATGTAAAATTTCCTTGAAACAATTTAAAAAAATATTGAAAGGGAAGAAATATATTCCCAGACTAAGAAGAAGTGATTCTAGTTTTTCTTAAAAATCATTATGTATTTGAGTACCCAATATAGGGAATGTTGGAAGAAAAAAATGGGAACCTCATAAAAAAAGAGATGAAAACATATGAATTTTATGAATATAATATGTATATAATTATTCTAACATAAATTTAAAAACTAACAATCCTGAATAATAGTGTGATTGTAAAATAATCCATTACAACTTTCATAACTTTTAAATCTGACCCCCTTAAAATTTTAAAGCTGAATTCAGACATTAAATTCTAGGAATAAGAAGAAATTAATTATATAATATTTTATATGGGATACTTATACACAATATTGAAAAATTTGGTACATAATATATAATATATCTGAATAAAGTGGGATTGAGACGAAAAACACTTACTTTGGTTTTTCTGCATGGTTGGATGTGTTGTATCATCCAAAATTATTAATTGGATGTTATATATATATATATTTATATTAAAAATATATCTTAAATTTTTTAAGTTCTTTTTACAATATTTTCAATCAATTCACTATATATTTATTGCTTACATCGACCCCATAATGTTTTTCAGTCAATTTATCCAAAACTACATCGGAAATTTGATCGTGGTGATTGTGGTTTTGAATTATTTACTTCATCTATAGAATTACAATAAAATTAATAATAAAATATCAATTAATTAGATATAACTTATAATACACTATGAAATATTTTAATATAAACATGAATCACATCATTTCATGGAGGTAGTAGTCCACACATACAAACGAGCGACATTATCATTTTCTGATAGAGGTTAGGGTATGAATATATATTTTATATTAGCTGTACAAAAATAATATTTATAGAATAAATATCATATATATTCATTAACCCCATCTATATTACCAACCATCTAAGACAATGATGAAAAATGATACACATTTCTTCATGGAGATGGTAGGTTGTTTTTACACAAGTGCGATGTTTTATTTTCTATTGGATAGGGAGAAGATATAAAACTGATGAAAAATTAAGTTAAAAACATTTAAAAATATCAAATATAATTATTTAATTATTTTAATTTTGCTACTAATGATTTTATGGAGGTTTAAGAATAATGGGACTTTAAAAGGCTCGGTAAGAACATATACCTCTTTCATTTCTATTATTTTTTTGCTTATAGAATAAGTCTTATTGAAGTTAAATTTTCATAAGACCAAGACCACTAGGTATTGAAATAGAATGATTGTAATGTATTTTTATATTTATTATTGAAGAAATGATGCTTAATAATTTTGGATAACATAGAAGATGATGTTCCCTTTTATAAAAGAGGTGGGTGAAATCTTGTATATACAAGAATAGTTATTATATAATATATTATTTATATAATTAGAGGGCCCCCAAATTTCCATATCACAGAATATTAAAAGGGTTATGTCCGAGAAAAACCAAAAAATTTGATTCAATATTTTTTTTCTAGATGCATTATCCAATTACCACAGCTCTTTAGTTCATTTAGCCTCATGTGAGGTGATAAATATTTAACATGGTTATTATTCATTATAATGAATAATTATTTTTAATTTTTTACCTATTATTAATTGTTCTTATTTAAAATATTGAATAAATTTTACATTTTCAATTATTATTAGTGGAGTAATTTATTTTTAATATAATTTCACAAATGCATTTAACCCATTTTTTTAAAAATCCATTTTTTATGATAAAAATGAATTTTAAGCATAAAAATGATTTTTTAGAATATTAAAGTATAATTTTTATCCCCATGGATTTAATTAGATTATTTTAAATCAAAGGATTTTTATTTTTCTTCAAAAATAAATCAAAACTAAAATGATATTTGTTAATACTCGATTAGAATTGGAAAACCAAAAATAGGGTTTATATAAATAAATAAATTTTCTAATTAATTAACATAGTCTAATATTTTTTAGATAATATTTAAAAAAATTATATTACTTCCCAAATATATAATTTTCCCTATAAAATTATTCATGAATTTAGTTGTCAATATTATATCCTAATTACATCATCAAATTGAAAGTATTTGAAAATTTAGTTCATTCGCTATTCCAAAAAAATAACTACTTCTAAAAAATATATAAAATTCACCATAAGATAATTTATGAAATTTTGAATAAAAAATAAAATTATATTTTATATATTACGGTTTTAATATTTGGTACTTTTTTATTAATAAATTTATTGAATAAATTTATTTTCATTTTCCTAGAGTTACTTTATAATGAAAGGCTTGCTTTGATTTTAGATCAGGTGTTATAAAAACCTAGAAGAAGATGATAAAAAAATGAAATCTTGATGAAATATGATTTTCATTTTGGAACATTTTTGTATGAAATCATTTATGTGTCAATGGTTTCGAAACAATTATTTTTCAAATAAACAATATATTGATGAATTGCGAAAAATTTTCAATTGAATCTTCATAAAAACCCAAAGAAAACTACAATCAACAACATTAATTTTGTAAACTAAAAATTAGATAAATTAAAATACAATATTTACACTTATTTTTGTTAAATAAAAAATATATATCTTCAAAAATCATAAAAGTATATATAAAAGAAGTTATCAAGAAAAATAATTAATATGAACATATAGGATAAATATTCCAAACTAAAAAGAAGTGAAATCCCAAAGGCCACTTATAAATACAATTTGGAGTGGATTATGAATCAATGTAGGGGGTATTTTAAGAATAATTTTAAAATAATAAAATAATATTAGGATATTAAAATAAATTCATATTTAGAGAGAATGTACATATAAACACGCCAATGAGAATTTACACAAGAGAAATCTTAATTTTGAGGAGAGATTAAAATAAAAAAACATATATATTATGTAGTAATTAAATAAATATAAATTGAGAGAATTTACATTATATGGATTTTTAAACACAGAAAATTATATTAAAATTATGAAAAAATTTATCCATGGTAAGTACAAATACCATATAAAATAAACATGGACCTCGATGTGAAACATATCTCTTTAAAAGAAAATATAGATGAGAAACCCATATGTATTTGATAATATTTGAATTAAAAGGAAACATAAAGTATATCATGATAAAAATTTATAAATGTCTTTAATTAAATTAAAGTTATTATAAAATTCATCAATGTGTAATTATATACATCACACAAAATAAAATAGTTACTGAATATGAAACATATCTCAATGAAAGGAATCTGAGATGATCAACTGTTATGGTATTAGTGATGTTCGAATAAAAATAAAATAAATTATTTAAAGTTATATAGAATTATACATCCCCTAAATTGTATAAATATTTTTATAAAATTTTTGATCCTATATTATATACACCAAAAAAAATAAAAAATTGGGAATATAAAACATATGTAAATGAATGTAAATTCAAAAAAGATACCCATACAATCAACTCCCAAATATCATGTATATGATTTAACCACCTAGATAATAAACATAGACATATTAATCACTTATTTCAGACCATAGTGTTATATATTACCTTATGTACTAATAAATTATAATCATTTATTACATATATAATAACTGGTTACCATTTTTTTCATCATCGTATGTGCATAGTTTGATTATTATATACTAGTTTTACTTTGGAGATAGTGATCCTCACAAATTAGTAATGAAATATATAATTAAAAGGATATTAAATGTATTTTTACTATATTATTGTAATTATTTATATATTCTAAGGATAATTTGTTTGAAATTATGAGTATCTTGAAAATTGAATTAACAACATGAAAGTGTTTGCTAATTTTACCAATAAAAACTTGTCAATATAAACTGATCATTTATTTTTAAATAATTCCTAAAATTACATAATAATAACATAAATTAATATTTAATATTTTACATCACAATCTTTTATGTATTTATACCCATCTATGATGGAAATTTTGAAGACAATGTAGAATTGTCCCTGTTGATGGCTAAAACATCCTGAACAAGAACATGATACAATAATGTATGACTATGGGAATATAATTATACTATATTAATAAAAATTTAAGAGAATAATAATGATGTTAATTTTAAGTAATAATTTTGTGAAATTATGTTTATAAATACCATATACAATAAGCTAATTGGGAAATAAAGAGATTAAGTACACTTAATTTGATAGATTCACACTTTCTCATAATAGGTTCCTTCATAATGAATCTGATATGCCTCCTCATTGGGACTAAAATTTACCAAATGTTAATTAGTAATTTATGAGATGATATTTTTGTATGTATAAAATATGATACCAAATTAGATAATTGGTTAGGTAAGGGTAATGGAGGGATACATTATAAATGAATTTGAGTGGAATATTTTCAATTTTTATATCATTAATAGTAAATAAAAGACATTTTAACAAGAAAAGTGGACTATAGCTTGAAAAAATAGGATTGTTTAGATTAACTCAATTATAAAAAATTATTTTCTTTTTTACATGTTTTATTAATCATTTTAAAGATACATTATATTATTTTATATTTTGAGTTTATTGATATTATTCAGTATTCTCTCATGTGATATATTGTTTCCAAATAATAAATTTGACCATATTAATAGTTTTTTTATGATCGATTTCAAGATAAAAAATCCATTTTATTAATTTAGAATTAAATATTTGAGAAATTTTAATATTAAACTTAAGGACATTAAATATTAATAATATTATTTATTCAATCAAACATAATTTTGTAAGTGATGAGATATTATGTGTAGTTTTATTATAATTACTTATTTATTTAATTTATGTTAAATATTTATAATAAATGTTTGATAAATGATTTATTATGCATTATTAATTTCAATAAATTTATTTTATTCCATTGTATCATTTTAAGTATTCTCATTAGTTATATGTATCCCTGATTTCCATATATATTTCCAAATATCATTTAATGGTCACGTTACTTATTTTCACTATTAAATACATCTATTCAGACATATATAAATTTAATAAATGTAACTCTTTATTTTATTCCAATAAATCAATATTGTATTTTGATTATTTTTCATTCTTTCCGTTGATAAAATCTATTTTTTGATCATTAAGGGAAACCATGATTATAAATATGTTCATATTTCATTCTCTTGATATATTATTATTCAATATGTTGTAACATTATTCCTAGTTAAAGAAATTGTTCTTAATTTTGTTTGGTGTTATCTATGAAACATGTTAATCAATATAGTCAAGGAAAAATTGGAGGTTTTATATGCACCAGCCAAGGTAGTGTCACAAAACTATATTCCACTTCTTCATAATCTTCCTACACAATGAATGGTCTAGTGATTTCAGAAGAATAAATTATACCTCTTTGAAGCATCCATTACCCCTGATGAGGATAATCTATCATAAATACATGACCATCCCCCTCCTCTAGTCAAAATAAGATTTCCAAATTTCTAAATAAACATGTATCCACTAGGAAATTTCGTATACCATCTCCATTTAACATTCCACTAAATATGGACCAATGATCTCTAAAACACTAACCATGGTCCATCAAAATAGTGACATAAGTATCCACCTTCATAATGATTAAAATATGGCTATGTTAACATACAGAAGTTTAAAAATTTATAGGAAAAAAATGAATCACCCATGACCCTCTAAAATAAATTATTCATAAAAAGAACATATCTTATAATGTTTGGATCATCCAATCAATATTGTCTCTATATGAGTATTGAATATTGTTTTATGGTATAATTTATAGGTAAGAGTACATTTTAAACAAATATATACTTTTTAAATAAAAAACTAATCTCAATCTTTGATGAAAACACTTAAAAAATAAAAAACCTCCCAACCTCTATGATATATAATCTCTTTAACACATATTGAAGGATAAATTCAATAATCACCAGTAAATAACCCCACATAATCACTCAATGCACAAAAAACACAAATGGCATCATGTCCATGAAACTTTAATGGAATAATTTTCACAATAACCATGAAAATATCATATTATTTCTAGTTTTTTAAAATATATGGGATGTATGATATCATCTATAACTCAATCCAATAGTTTAAATGATATATAAATAGGTATAAGAACGGGATCATTATTTCAAGGATGTTTTCCTTTTCTTTTGGTTTTTGAGAAAAAGAGGAATTTCAGGAAATTTTTAAATTACACGCTATGTAATTTATGAGTACATGCCATGTACTCGGTTCGCACATGAAGCCATGTGATGGTCGTGTAATGGCCGCACTCACGACCATGTGTGATGACCTAGAGGCCACATAGAGTGGGGATCGGTAAGGGAAAGTACACGTCATGTACCTCAAAAGTACACACTGAGTACTTTATTTTTGTTCATTAAATGGACCACGGTCGCGTTTAATAGATAGAAACATCTTCTTCTCCTTTGAACTCGACCGAGAGTGTCTGTACAGTGCAGATCTTCATTGATCCCTCAATCGAGCATCTGTTATCCAAATCGAACTTCGTCAGTTGCGTTGGAATCACATCGGTGAGTTATCTCTTCTTCTTGAACACCTTCTTATTATTCCTCCTCTTTCTCAAGTTATCTTTGGTTTAGTGTTTTTAGGGCTTTTGTATATTTAAGGAGTTCTTGGGAGATTCGTGGTATGAGGTTCATGTATAACAATCCAAAAATTCCAAGGTAGGAGGTTTGTGCCTTTCCGTTGAAATTATTTGAGTTATAAGTGCAAAAGATTCCAATACCCTTGAATGAGGTATTGCATGTTTACTGTTTTAGCCCTGTTAATTTCCAACTATGCTTGTATGCTTTATTAGTGGTAAATTGAATGCGAATAGGGGTAATTTCTATGATTGGAAGTGTTTTCACATGCATGGTTGCTTGTTTTGACCGTTTGGTCTTGTTTTCCTGTTATGCTGTTTACTTCCCAAGACTATTATTTTAGGATGGTGTGAGTGTTGTTCTGACATGATGGTATGTTATAGACTATTTATCCAACTAGGTCTCGAGGTTTACTTTGGCCCATATTCTTTGCGTTACTTGATTGACTTACACTGGGTCGTGGGAACCTGGTGTATAGACCATAAAGAGAATGGATGGAAGGGATTCCCTAGAGTTTCTTTTTACTGTTATGATGTGAGACCATAGGGGGAATTGATGTAAGTTCTTCCTCAGAGTGTATGTAGTTTCTCAACGTGGGCCATAAGAGGAATGTGATGTAAGTGAATCCCTAGAGCGCCTTTAGATATCGATACGAGACTATAAGAGGAAGTTTCGGTGACTGATTCCTCAGAGAGTCTATTCTAAAGTTGAACCAGAGGGGGGAGACTATGTGTGCTTCCCAGAGGGTTTCTTGTGCTGCTGGGTAGGACAATAGGGCATAGGTCGTGAGTAATTTCTAGAGGGTTATCTTTTGTGTTTAGCTGTTTACATGTGCTATGAGGTAAGACCAGAGGTAATTGGCCATGAGTAATTCCCAGAGGGTTACCTGTTTCTGTTTAACTCCGTAATTAGTTGTTTCATGATATATGAACTGAATGCATTGAACTGTGGAATTTGTTACCTTGTTTACTACCATATTACTAAATTTATTTTCTTATTACCTACCATATATTAACTAACTATTTAGCACAAATCATGTGGTGGTTGCCTACTAGGATTTAGTCTCACCCCTTATTTAGGCCATGATTTTGGGCCCAAACAGATTATAATGATGCAGGTATAGATAAGGGGATGCACCATTCTACTTAAGGTACTTGACTGATGTGGAGATGGAGAGCATGGGACCAAGCTGAGGCTTGCGATGCTGTGTAGCTGATTATCTATTTTCTTTTGTAATTTTGTTTAGTACTATTTTGTATTCCAACATTGCAATTTGTTTGGATGTTTTCCTAAACACATGTATCATGCATCATTTTTATATATGTTCTTATGATATTTATTTCTCCAGTTTTCAGTTTTTTCTTGTTTTTTGGCATTAATATTGCTTCTGCAATTGTATATTGTTTACTTCCACTGTGTTACTCTACCAATGAGGGCATTGTTTCCCCAATATCACACCCAAGGACCTCTCTACTAGTCGGTATCCTCTGGCCTTTGGAAAAATGTGGTTGAGGCCATGTGACCAACCGGGTACAGGGCGTCTCTGGGAGGCTTTCGAAACAGGGACGTTACAATAGGGAATCAAAATATTTTTGGTCATAGATAAATTGAAATATATGGGTGAATTTACCTATTTGAAATCAAATAGGATGAAAAAGGTAATTTCAAAATAAAACAAATATTAAATGATTAATAAATACATTGATAATTTTGATATTTATTAGAAAATAAATTTAGATATTGACAAATTGAAAACTCCTAGAGGAAAATGGTTGTGTTGAATTTATGAATGCTATGTGTATCACTATTCAATAATGGAATGCATAAAATAAATGATATAAAAAACATAATTTGATATAGAGTTCAACAATAGATCAGTATGATATGCAATGTCTCTAACCCTCATTTTGATAGGTCAATGTTATAAATCCGTTGATCCTATAGGTGATCTAGAAAATCATGTCCTATAATTATGTTTTTTGAGATCCATCTTGAGCTTCATTGGTAGCTAGGGAACCCATCCCTCAATTTTCTGGTGTGATAACCCACTAAATTAGGATATTAAAAGTAGAATATTTTCTTGGAGAAACCTATTAAAATTTTAATCCCTAATCTTTCATAACAATGAATTCCTGTTCCAATGATATATATGGAGAAAGGGTGAGATCCTTTTAGATATTTAGTAATGAGAATTGACTCTCTGATTGGAGTTTGATATTACTTGTGATTCATTGTATGTTCAATAATGAGGAATTTTTGGAAACTGGTAATTAATTCGTTCCCCCAAGGTCCTCTATTTATATGAATAAAAATGTTAGTGATGATTCAGAGTTCATCAGGGTAATTAAAGCTGAGGAAGACTGAATTCAAGTATTTTTTTCATCATAATAAATGCACTCTTATACATTTTATCCCAATTCTACTATATACATGATGCACCGAAGTGGAAGAACTATTGTTATAGAAGTAGCACTGGACAACTGGTGCTCCAATACCAGTTGGTCTATGGACTCTCATTGAATTTTTGAGCTTCTGACTTTTTTACTCGCTGGCTAGTGTCACTCCACTAGTTGGTTGAGGGCATTCCAGTATCTAGTCAATGAGTCTTATGCACATATAAATACATTTTCAACATGGAACCAGGTGGTTGATTCCCTTCACCATTTAGTTGGTGATGCTTTCACTATCCACCTTTAACTAGAGAATTCATTTCATTACTATATCTTCTTATATTGTTCTTGAAACATGAATAAAATGACTCGAAACAAGATAATAAATTATTCAAATACTTTAACAAGATACATATTTTTCTTTTTAATTGAAATTAAGATCTCTATTTTTACTATTAATGATATTTATTATATTCAAATTAATGAGCCTAAAATTAAATCAGATGAAAAAATTATACACACAAGAGTGTGTTTATAATCGGGAAAACACCACATGAGAGAGAGTTACAACAATATCTCACATTTTTATGATCACTAATACTTAACATAAAAATATATAGAGTAAATAAAGAGTGAACGATATAGAAATTTATTCATGATATTCAATATAAGACATTCAATATTCCCAATAAGATGATAGAGAAATCATTCAATCTACTACGTAACAGTAAAAAAAATTACCCAAATTTGAATAACTCCACATTTAAAAAAAATAAAAAATAGAAAATAACATAATGTTCAAAAACATTTCCCCCTTTAGAGTTAAAAAACTCCCCTTGTGAAAAACTATGTTCAAATTTTTTTTTAAATAAATAAATAATAAATTTAAAAACATATCCCATTGGTGATTATCAAATAAGAAAATATGGATATGAATAAGAAACTATTAAATGTAGAAGTAAAAAAGAAAAAATTACTTCTTAAAATTCAAATTTCCCCATTTAATGATCTTTTATTAATATAAAGAGAATTATCAAAAAATAATTATGAGAGAAATAAAATATTTATAAAATAATAGTAAAAAAGACTGAAGGGAATGTAAAAAATGATCTAAAGATTACATTGAAGAGAAGAGAAATAAAAAAATAGAATAAACGTGAATAGAGTACTAGAACATTTGTTATATACCTTTTCCAAGACACAAAATTCTTCAAGGAGTGTTTTTCCACAAATTAATAATTCATTCATTGAAAAGTCTTTAAGAAGTTTATTTAAATGTGAAACACAATTCACTAAATGGACGACCAATTTTCATCTATTCAAATAAAATACAACAAATTAGTTATAAATATGGAAATATATAAAATTTTTCACTTATCATTTATCTTACATTATGGAAGATAAAAAATTTTTTTGGAGAAATAAGTACATCATATATATAAGTACTCAATTAATTTTTGAAAAAATATTGATTTAAAATAATAAACAATGATTAATTAAATATATGAAAAAACTAAAATTTAAAAAGTTATACTAATGAAACATTTTTTTATAATATTTATATTCAATTTAAAAAATAATTTGAACATTTTTAGATTTGAAAAAACATATTTTTATCAAAAAATTACCTCTTATGGAATTTTTTAGAAATAAATGATAAATTTCCCCCTCAAATGAATATTCATGTGGGATATATAGATCTTAGGAAATAGAGAAAAAGAAAAAAACAAAAGGAATGAAAAACGATGATTTAAAGATTGAAAATTAATTTTGAAAATATTTCTCATGTTAGCCATTCTCAAATGGAAGATGTATCATGTAAAATATTCCAAAATCACTGTTAATATAATATATATTATCTAGAGCTATATGTATAGTGAAATTTTCATCAAGTTGATATTATTTTTGAACTGATTGAAATAATATTTTACTTTTTTGGATGTGATATCTTAAGAAATACTTCCATAGGTCAACATTTTAAGTGAGAGTGATGGGTTGGATGTTGGGAAATATTAATGACACCAGTGTTATCACACTTAATAAGGATATTGTTATATTTAAGATTGAAGTCTAAGAGAGTGTGTTTCATCCATATTATTTGGGAAAAACCCCCCTATTGGCTATGTATTCTGATTATGCCGCAAAATGTGTTACATTGATCTTCTTCTTACAACACTATGATTTTCCACGTAGGTGGAAAATCCCAATAGTACTATTCCTGTCTAGTTAGAATTATATAAAATCAGCATTATAAATACCATATAATTGAAAGAACGTTATTTTGAATAAAAAAATATATTTTTAACTCAATTTAAATATTGAAAATTACTTTTTATTGATTTAAAATGAGATTCGATTCAATTTAACAGATAATGAGGATAAAGACCAACATTGAACATGATGTCATGTGGGGTCGACTAACAATAAGACCATTAAAAGGACTTTTATTGACCGATTTATCATATTCAACCAATGTAATATTACAAGTTATACTCATGGGAATACTAATGTCCATTAGTCAATTTTTTTGAATAATTTTCGGATTTCATTATTTTATTTTAATTTTTTTAGAAACATCCATTCATTGTAAAGACCTAGCATTAAATATTAAAAATATATGTGACATAAAACTAGAGTTCACTTTATTGTAATCCCAATGAAAATTTAGGTTTACAATTTTATAGATTTATCTCATATTTCATACATAACAACCCATATATTAAAAGTTGTAAAATTCTTTCACAATCTATTTTCCTATAAAATAATTCTTTTAAAAATTAACATATATTCTTTTCCGGATACATCTTCCAAATTTTCATCATTAAATCATACATTACCTTACTAATCCAACGAAAAAAATTAATATCTAGTATGAGAACATAATCCACCTTAAGATAAACAAAATTAGATAAAAAACCCATTTTTCATAATTAAAAATAGAAATTTTCCTTTTTCAAAATAAATATTGCGCTTAATAAAAACATTAGCTTACCCAATACATCAAATTCTCTTCCAAAATAATTTCATAAAACATTTCATAATTAATAGTTTAGGTAAAATAAAACTCATAATGATTTACTAGTAATCATACAGAACTCATAATTACTTTTTGACAAAATTATTCTTTTTAGCATTATGAAGTATCACACACATTACCGTACATTTTAAAATTACAATATATACATAAAAACCCCTTAGAATGTATAGAAATATATCGTAGGTAACTAGAAGAATAATTTTCTTATCACCATTAAAAATAATAAAACCTTTATGGTTACAAATAAAATAACCATCATGGGTACACTTAAAATATATTTCATAGTTACACATAAATTAACAACCAATATTACAATTTGAATAACGTTCATAATATTTACACACAATCTATTTAGAGAAACCAAATATATTGCTTCTATCCATTTACCCAATGCATTGACGATCAATAACGGGATTAACCATTATTAGTATATAATTTTACCACTTCTTGAAATAGGGAATTCTCCAGAACCATAATGGAATAAATAAAATATTTCAACATAAAAACATTCTTGACACCCATATGAAATCCTTTTTTGATATTTTAATATGTCATTTCATTAAAACCCATTTTTAAAACTAAAATAAAAATAATTAAGGGATGTATATTTTTATTTTAAAAAAACCTAAAAGATTATAATGGAATCCAAATCTCAAATAACATTTATAGAAGTGGGAAAAGATGTTAATGCTGAATATGTTAAAATAGAAAATTCCTCCTTTTCCATTTTTGAAGAATGTCAAAATATTCTGTGAAAATATTCCTATTGAAAAATATTCAATGAATATATTAAGAAAAATAAAATGAAATTTATAAATAAAATTTTTCATAAAATGAATCTATAATTTTAAAAAAAAATATTTAAATGGATGAAAAATATAATTTAAATGGAATGTATAATGAGGATTATTTTTAATAAATCGTGCTACCTTGAGTTCGACTCATCTCATACCATTATTTTTATTTATGAAAAGTAAAATTATGATTATTATTAACGTTAATGATATTCTTTATTATGTTTTTTATTTATTTTATTTCATTTATAGCCATGTTACAAAAAAATTATTAATCAATTATGTTTATGTTGTATTTTTTGATGATATCTTGTTTATATATCAAAAATAACATCGCTCTATTGGCTACATTCAAAGAATTAATTATCCCTTCACATCAAGAAAAATAATCATGAAATAATTATCATTTTCCTTCATAAATTATAATTTTATATCCAATAATTATATGTGGATATGAAAAGTGATCTATGTTCCAATTGTGGATATGATAAATTGTATTTATTAATGAGTAATGTTTCCATTTTTTAAATATCATTATGGAAATATGGTATGTAATATTTTTTATTTAATTATTTATCATTATTTCATAAATATTATATTAGTTTAAATATAATTATATATATCAACAATGTGATGTGGTGTTTAAAAAAATCACATAACTTCTTCAAGGTGGTAGTTTATAGGTAAAAACAAATGACGTTATCATTTATAAGGGAATGGAAAAGGAAGAAATTAAATGGAATATTATCTTTTAATAATGAAAAATATATCATGAATATAATATATAAAAATTAATCCAATAATTATAACATTCCATCAGAGGAGGTTATGGAAAATAAATTATATCGGCCTCTGACGTTAAAGTCAACCATACACAGTAATTACGGTTTCCATTCCCATTTGATGGATATTATAAATGAGAATAGTTTATTACTATAAAATAATAAAATTTAATTATATTTTAGAAACTTATGTTTTTTCTGTCATTATAGTTGGAGAATATTTTTAATATGTGGAAGATTAATTAAAAAAACTCTCAACTAAGATTTATACCTCTTCTACTAGAAACCACATTTTTTATACACATTAAGATCTATAATTTGGTATTATTCCCAAAATAAATCATATATAACAAGAGTGGGTATTATAAGAAGGGTTTATGTTTTTTTTATGAAAATAGGGTTTTATGTATGAAGAAATGGAAATAAGTGGTTACCTTTTGTAAGAGAACATAGGGGAACTCTTTGAATCTCTTATAATATTAAATTTATGTAAATGAATTATGATGTAAAAAATCATTAAAATTGATATTATTATATTATAATAATTGGAATAACTGATATCCTTTCATATACAAAAATGTGGACCTGTTCAGATCACATTCTTACCCATATAGATTCATTTTAACCCATGTTAATCCTTTTTAGAATGACCACGACAAACAAGGTTTTTTACTCTTTGATGGTCAACATAGTTAAACTAAATGGAAAAATAGTACATAAATGATACATAGTTACTTTTTTAGACCATATATTAATCACATTGGAGAATATTATATTTTTTGGAATTTTATATCATATAATAAAATATTAGAATCATAAAATATCAATATTTTAAATTATAGAACAATTCATTTACATTGAAATTAATAACACCATTAAAATAACTTAAATTAAATATTAAAAATTCAACATATCCATAAAAAGATATAATGGCCTATATAATTATTGGGTCACATTAATTTTTTTAATTATATTACTTTAATATTCTTTAATATCATTGATTTTATTTTTTCATTATTTGAATAATTAATGCATTAATGTTACATAAAAATATAAAGTAGTTATTTCTTAACAAAAATTTAAAAATAAATAACCATGACTATGATATATAATTTATCATTAAAATTAATATTTATAAAACAAATATCCTCTGTTTGTCCAAATGATAAAAATTTTATTTTTTTTATAAACAATAGTGTGACATTTTTTTCATTTATTTAAATTAAATATTGTAAATCACATAATCACATCCAAATTGGAAAAAGGAAATATAACGGAATAATGTATTATTTTGAAATAAATTGACAACTAAAATTAACATAAGGCAAGTGATAGGGTCATTTTTTGAGTCCTTACCATTTTTTTAACATTAATTACCAAATTTTCCATTTTTCAATGTAAAAAAATTAGTAGAGTTACTTATCATATAAACAAAAATAAATCTAATCTTTTTAAAAAAAATTGAAATAATGATTCCAAATATGTAATCCATGTTTAAAAATTTAATACACATTAGTGGAATTATTTAATTAAAAATTAATCTGGGAAAATGAAATTTTGTTTTCCAAAAAATTCCTTTTTATAGTATAAAATAAATTTATACTAAGTTAAAGTATAAATTATTTTAAAATAATAGAATTGAATTATTTTAATGATATTTTTAAACACATAATTTTATAAAATTTTATTCATAATTACTTTAAAATAAATAATTTATTTAATAAAAATCAATATTATTTGTATTCAATGAAAAATAATTCATTTCAAAAAATTATCTATATTTTGACATAAGATAATTTAGATATTATGATTTCAAAAAGTAAATTATTTTTATTAAATAAATTTTTTATTACTTTATATAATTAATTTAACATTATATCATGAAATGTAATGAAAACCATTTTGAGGAAAAGTATTAGTGAAAAATAAAACGACTTTAATAATAATATGATGATTATTTCCAAATAATATTTCACTAATCTTTTATTTATTATATTTTTAACATATTTATATTGTATAAATTGTTTAATCTAATTCATAACAAAAAAATTTAATTACTTTGTCATACGAATCAAATTGAAATTAAAATATTTTGTGATTCATTTAAGCTCGGTGTTGCGTATCGTGTACACTATTTTTCATAGTTTAATTTTTTTAAAATATTAGTGTGTCAAATTCTCCCCCAATTTGATAATTATTTCATTGCAATTTAAACATCATCTTAGTAATCAAATGTTTAACATTTGAAAATCCCATAAAATAAAAAGGTTTAATAAAACATCCTCTTGATATGTGAGAAAGATAAGTATGAAGGTCATCTAGAATAATTTATAACGAATATTCCAAGTAGGAAAACATTGTTGGTAAGTGAAACTATGGAAAATTAATTGAAATCAAATGCCTTGGAATGAGAAATAGGGATAGAGAATATGATCAAGAGAAATTTAATGACCTCAGAATCCTAAATTTGTGATAGTTCAATAGGCCATAGATTCATCAAAGATGAAGGTAATAAAAACATAGTTGTTTTTCAAGATAATTTTCCACATATTTGATGAATTTCATTACTATATAGACTATGAAATTAAGGAAATGTAGTTACTTTACATGTAAAATTTCTTCCTCTAATCAATTTCCACACAAATCTATTATCTTTCCCAAAATTATTAGTATTAACAATGTTTTTTATGTCGTAGTCACTAAAATCATCTTCTAACGGATAATATAATTCCAAAAAAGAATAAAAAGTTACTTGTCTGATAAATAGACATTAAATATTTTTTAAAAAAAAATTATATTATTCAAAAAAATAATGAAACTTAACATGAATAAATGCAACATTAATCTCTAAATCCTACCCACATCTATAAATAGATCATTTAAAAAATAAAGAACATTCAAATTCTGAAAAACTTTCCTAACTAATATTTCAAACTAGTGATTATAATGATTCCATCACATATTCTTAAAAAATAAATTTATCACTAATATCCAAATAACATTAATCCCTCTAAAATACTCCTACCAAAATGTTTTATTCCCTAATCGTATAATCTCCATGATATGGATATCATTTTGATATATAACCAGAACATCAATAAATCCATAAAATATTTTTTATATAATATATTTCATCCTTTATTTAAAAAATAAAATACTACAATATTAAATTTATTTTAATTAAACAACGTTCCCAAAATAGTGAAATTTTTCTAAAATAACATTATTCACCAAAAAACAAAATTAATTTTCAATCCCATTGCTAACTCTATGATAAAAATTGTGTTACCATAATCCACATAATAAAACAAATTTGTATTAACTACTACATCACACAAGCCAATGCTAGGTGTTTCACCCTTATCACCCTTTGGTTGAGGGTTCAAGTACTAAAGACATTCTAGAAGTGATTGGTTTTATTAAGGCCTATGGGTTTTCCTTTTACTCTAAATACAAGAGTATAATTATAATAAAATTACCAAATTAATGATAAATATCCTCAAAAATAAATTTAAGCATCCAAGTTATTGAAACCCTAGAGGTAATCAATACAGCACAACTTGTGTCTTAAAAATGAAAATAGTATTCTTCCTTAAATAACATTTTCACATGTTAAAAATAAGGATTACATATACCTAAAGCATCTGAAAAACTCAATATATGTCCCCAAAGTTTTGAGAATAACATTATAACTAAAAATGGGTTTATAAAACAATGAACATATGTTGAAACTTAAATATACCACTACATCATAAATCTTGAATCCATTTAAGTAAAAAACTAAATAATTCAGTGATCATAATAATCTGTTAACCATGTTTCTCTATATTATTAGAAAATTCATCATTTATATTAACATAAATATTTATCATGTCCTAAGAATATTCAATTTAAAAACATGATCAAAATGTTATACATACCAACCATATGTTATTTTCCATATCATGATCTTAAACTGTAATAGAATTATGGATTTCTATACATTTATGTATATGGTCCATTTCATCTTGTTTTTGATATTTACCCCTAGGAAATGTGATTATCATAATTATAATTCTCTCCATATTTGAAATATATAATGGATTCCTTGGAAATATATTTATTAATCTTGATTGTTTCAACTAAATGCTTCATTTTCCCTTTGTATATTATTACTCTATGTCTTCCTTTACCACCTTCAAAAATATCTTCCCATTCATTAAAGATATTTTCTTGGGTTCTCCTACAAACATTCATGGAACATATGGAAATAAATATTTTTAAATTTATGAAATGTATAACCTTAAATTCTATGAATCATTATTTATCTATTATTTTATGTGTTGGGAAACTAACCTATGTTTATTTTTTATTCATAAATTGTGGTGTCTAGTTAAGGATATCCATAATATTTTTAATGAAAACTCCTAAATTTTTAGTTATTCATTCATAAAACCACCTTATTTTCCATTGAATATATCATTACATTCTTTGAAACTTTATTTAACCTTTTAGTAAACCAAAAATGTTAATGTTATCATACATATAAAATCAAAATAAACCATCTAATTTGGGTGATTAAAACTAATATAACCTGTACCAAGGTATCTTCAACTCTTTTAAAATTATCTATAATAACAATAATTACCCCTAATATAATATCTATTTTTTATACAGTATTTCTAAATTATGTTTATATAACATCCTAACATATAAATCTATACAAACCCTAGTCGCATATCAACTATAAAGAATCATCCTTAAAAATTACATTTTATAATGACTTCAAACTAGAACTCACTTCCCAAAATTCTAAAATATATTTTAGGTTTATAATTTTAGAGAGTTATTTTATAAATATTAAATAACATACTTATATATCACAAAGTGGAAACTTCTATTCTCTATTTATATATTCCATAAATTATAAAATTTAAAATAAAACATGTTTTTCATTTCTTCACACATCTTCACAAATATCATCATAAAAAAATCATTGTACTTACTCATCCAATGGATAATATTTTATAAAATTTAATGAGCATAAAATATTAGTAAGTGACATAAAAAACAAATTTATTTATATTAGATGAATACATATTGAAAATATACTTTTAAAAATTTGGGATCAAGATAAACATTATACGTCCAAAGAAAAAAAATTCTTTACAAATAGATTTTCATATAAATATTACCTAGAAATAAGAGAGAAAAATGAACATATAGTGGTTTCATTGAAATCATGAAAAACAAATAATAATTTTTTCACAATGTTGAACTTTTTAACCTTGCTAAGTACAATATACATTTCCTTACCCTGTGAAATCATATGACTTCTATAAAACCTCATATAAAGTATATATATATATATATCTTGTAGGTAATAAGGGGAATATTTTTTAAAAAAAATCCATACAGACAGGATAACCTCCATAGACACACATAGAATAACCGTTGTGGTTAGACATAAAATTATCATTACGGTTACACATAAAATAATCACAATAGGTCCAATAGGAATAACCATTATAGTATATTCCAATAATCTCTTTAGAGAAACCTAATTTGATCACTTGAACTATATACACAATTCATTAGAGAGCTATAATAGGAAGACCCATTCATTATTAATAACTAAATTATCCATCATAAATAATAGTTCCAAAGATCTATCATAGAATACATATAATCTAACTCCATAAAATTTTTCTTTTTAACCCTTGTGATTTGTTTTTGGATATGTAAATGTCGCATTAATTTTAAAAGCATTTATGATACTAAAATTCCTAGTATAAAGGTAATGTGGGTTTCCTTTGAATAAAATTTGAAATCATATAATAGAATAAAAACATTAAATAATTGTTGAAATGGTATAAAAATTCATTGTCATTGTATATGTTAAAATAGAATTTTTTTTGAAATTCTAGAGAAAGTAAAAAAATAATTCTTAAAAAATTCATTTTTAAAAACATTGAAATAATTTTAAAGGAAAAAAATTCATTTACCAATATCTTATGTCTACGTAAATACATATATAATGTTTTTTATAAATATGTACTTTGATGAAAAAGAGATATTAAAAGGAAAGATTAAAAGATTATTTTTTTTAAAAGAACGTAAGTTAACATGATTATGACTGATCACATGTATTGTAACAATCCAATAAAGTAAGATTTATTTTCTTTAAAATGAATTCAATTTCTTTGATAGCTTATGAATCACGTTAAACCAGGTAGTAATGAAATGCAATACTCTATTAAAATATTATTACATAAACAAGATCGTTATAACCTAGCCATTATGTTGGTGGGTATAAATCATAAAAAACTATTTTATAGATAACATATTTTTTATATATTATCAATGGTTACATATTTATTAAAAATAATAATCATCATCATTTTAAATTAAAAAGAATTTTTTTCAAAAAAACTGTATTTTTCAAAGAAAAAGGTTTCATCATGTTTTTTACAATTATGAAAAAATAATTGTTAGTAATTTTAGAAACATTATTTGATAAAATTGATTTCATTTTTAATATCATAATATTGAAATTATATAAGGTTAATTTTTTTAATATTATTAAAAATATTCATAATTTGATTAATATTAAAAATACTAATTTTTTTATAAATTTTCTTTTCATTTAATGGATTTAAGAGTTCAATTTTAATTCATAGAATTTTAAAAAAAACATTTCAATTATACTATTATTAATAAAATTTATTACATTGGAGTAAATTTTTTATTCAGTTTTGATATAAAACCCATTTTAATCTTATAAAGACACTTCCTTTTGAAAACTAGTTTTTCTTCGAATCTATTATTTTAAATTAAATTAAATTATTCCACATATTTGAGTGTAAATTGGTTAAACTAATAACATGTCTTGAATCATCATAACTAATAATATATAAAATGGTAATCATAATTTTTTATGATAATTCATAGTGAAAAGGTAAAAATTTATTATCATAGGTGAGGTGAAAATGGGTTAATCATGTTCTAAACTAATTTCATAAGGGTTATAAATGACCCAAAAAAATTCCCATTTTTTTGAATGCACATATTTCTATATAATATAATCCATGGAAAGATAATGAGTTTTTTTGATCATTTTTTCTTATGAAAACATGGGTGTAATTCTTTCTTTTCAAAAATTCCATTTCTGTCATCTCCCCCACACTTAAATAGCATCCCCTATGTAATAATCTTAAAACATAAAAATTATTTTTTTGGCCAGTACCTATTAAAAAATTTCATTATTTATCTCCAAAAAATTTTATAGGCCGTGGTTTTTTGAAAAACTGAGGACGTTTTCTAAAGAAGAGGAAACATTATTAAATGAGCATTTTTAATTGATTTATTCTTCCATATCTTTTGAATATTATTAAATCATGAAAATGTAATAAAAATAATTTTTCTTGTTTACAGAGATTTTGTTATGTATATATAATAACATATTTCCATATCCACATTGATCAAATATGAATTGAATTTGTCAATCATGTGTATGGTGAACTACCACCTCACAAACTGATATTATTCGTTTTCCATCACCACCTTTCATAGTATGATATCATAATGGATTTAATATTATATATATATATATATTATATTTTTAACATAATTATAATTCTATTATTATAGTATCAAATACACCTTCTTAATTTATACTATCTTGGGGATACATCATTGTCGGTCGTGGGTATAGAGGACTACCACTTCACAAAGTGATGTGATTCGTTTTTCACTACCACATTACATAGAAAGTAATAAGGATAAAATTTATTAATTTATTTTACATATATGGAATGTTATTTATTTGTTAGTATTAATATATAACCCACTTACCTACCCTTTTATCCATTAAGACAAGATAATTTGACTCATGTGTGTGTAAGACCTACCATCTCCATGAAGTGATGAAATTCATTTTTTATTTAAAATTCTCATAAATGGTACTAAATAGGTATATAATGAAAGAAAAAAATATTTAAAACATCAATATAAGTTTTTATATTATTTGTATATATCATATGTTCATGATTTGGAACATTAACATTAAAAAATGCATGTGAAAACAAGGAAATTAAAACTGGAAAGAATTGTGATATTAATGGATTATTAACAAGTAGAAGATCATATTATATAAAATTATCATATATGATATTATAAATATGAATATGGTTCTTTGAATAAATTTCTAAATTTATTTAGACCCTTTTAGATGAGTTCCTTGCACATCCAACCAAAGGGAAGCATGAAATCATTATTTCATCTAAATTTCTATTTCATTGAGTGTTATTTTTTAATAAAAACTTATAAATTTATAGTAGTGTATATATAAACAATTTGATTTATTTAAAATAAATACCTATTTTTTAATCATGTGAAATATTTTAATACCATTTTATTATTTCAACTAATTACTATTTTAATGTTACTAAAGAGAAGAGAATATATTTTACAATCACACATTCTTCTAGGATTTCAATTACTCTTATTGAATGAATCTTGTAATTTCTAATTCATAATATCCATTAATTTTATTATCATCTATATATTTAATTATTAATAATATTTTCTACAAAATATTATTTTCTTTGGTACTTACTTCATGAAAATGAATGTTTAAAATAAAAACTTAATTTTACCTCCCTTTAAATTGGATATTTTTTTTTCTGTCGAATTAAATGATTTTAAAAATTCTTTTACCAAACTCTTTATTTTATCAAATGATCTTTTATGGTAATTTTATGTTATACATAACTATTTTTTAAAAAAAATAAAATATTAACTATAAATTTCTTTATAGAGAAATATTTTTAAAAATTCAATATGAATGGTACTTTAATATATACGATGTTAATAGTCTTCCCTACTAGTGTAACATTTTCATGACATGTAACATATCTTACAAATGTTTAGTGGTTTTGAAAATAAATATATCTTATGAAAACCTATTTTAATATTTCTCTTCTATTACCTTTATTATTCCAAAGGACATTTTTTTATTGTGTAATCCTATATTCCCAATGAATTTATGGTCACCTCACATATCTTGATTAATTTCATGATTATTCATTTTTTCTTGATTTAATAACATTATTGTGATCACTTTTCATTAGAAATTAGATTCCAATTAAATATAAATATTCCTAGTATCACGAATCTATTTATTTCTTAGACCATATTCAATTTTATATATACGGATTACATTTGGTGTTATTACATTAAATGAGGAAATATTGATAAATTTGTATTGTTTATACAATAGATATATTTATTGATAAATCATATTATTAATGAATTATATTTATTATTTGATAGATGATGAATTATTTGAAAATGTTATGATGGGTGAGAGCAATAATTATACATACCACTGATGCATCAATATGTCACATGATACAATTCATTTGGCCAGTTAAATGTGTTTTTACCCATATTTTTGAAATGTATTGTGGAGGTACATCATAGTATTGATATCATGGTGTTTGAGATTCTGGGTTCTAATACTAAGAATTTATTTAATTCAGAATTTATTTATAATTATCCATAAGTTAATTCCTTGATATTATCCATTGTTTGATTTCTTTCTAAAATTATGGAATTAAATGGAATATATGTCTAGTTATTTACCTTTCCATATTTATTATTCCTTAACAACATATGATAGTTGATTTACTGATTAAATTCAATGAGTTTTCAATTAATTACCATGACATATAAATTATGCCTTATAAAATCATTATAGATTATATATTAAGAAAACATTATTGAGAATTTTCTATCCCCTTATTTTGATTCCTTTTCCATAGAAATGAAGATGAATCCTATGAATTAGTCTCCTGGAAGCAAAGAATTTTCATTTGATGTGTTTTATAATGAATATCAAATGTAAAATGGGAATCATGTTTGTATCTTGATCTCCTTGACTACTAAACTGGTTTGTCCTTTTGTATTTTACCCTTGTATATATCCTAATGTAATAAACTAGACACTAACTATTTGTTACTAGAGTAAGGGTTGTAACATTTGGAATCAAAGGACGTATTATAGAACCCATTAGAAATATAATATGAAATTACTATATACTGAAACATAACTGTACAGTAGAAAATTTTGATAAGATTATAAGATGATAATAGTTTTTTTGTATAGAAGATATTATGTGTTTTTTACTAAAAATACATCCCAATTTTGAAAATAAAAGTGGATGTTATTGGGGAACATATATACCTAGGGGTAATACCTCCAGAAAAGGTGTGTTAGTTTTGACTCATGAATTAATTGGAAGATGACATCATGCCTTACTAAACACCTGGTAAGATGCTCTCTAGGGTTATTCATATAAAAATCACATTTTATTTCCAAAAAAATTAGGAATTATTTAAAAAATAAATATATAACTAAATAAAACGTGAATAAGATTATGAGATTAAAAATGAATAAATTTTCAATTTATGTTAACTCTAACACCATATTTAGAATTATACATTATGATTTAAAATTCAAAATTATATTAACTAATATAGTATATTACATTTTTTAGAAATGGTGCCGAAAATAATAAGGGGTATCAATACTCATGGAAAATATAGAGATTTCCTTTTTCAGAAATCCAATATAGTTTTTATTGGAAACATGCTAATAACAGACATATTCGGGTAGCTGACTCTGGTAATAAAAAATAAAATTACCCATATGGAACAACCTATTATTAAATATAACTATTCCCCTATGTTGGATCATTTTATGTGATGTATTTCAACATAAATTATTGTGATTATTAATCCAATGGTAACTAATATTTAGGTTATGTCACTTGAATAGATATTTATGAATTTTGGATGTGACAGAAAGGGAACTGTTACACTTGTATTGTATTTTATCAAAGCTGATGATACTCAATGGAAGTCATTGTTCTAGAATACAAGGCTGGTAGAAAAAAAATAACACATTGACTGGGATGATTTTAAGCATAAATTCTTTGACAAATAATTTCCTATTGAGAAACTACTTAGAATGAGGATAATGTTTCATAGACCAAAGATAATGGAAAATTTATATTCTGTAGAGTATGAGACTACCTATACAAGGTTTCCTTGGTATTATATGTATTACATATGAAATATGGACTGAAATAATGATAATTTATTTAAAAGGATTAATCCAAGTCTCTAAAAGGCATTGTTCTCTCGAATTTTATTATTCTATGGTTAAATACTTTTATCATCCATCAAAATGTTGAAGAAATTTTATAGATCTTATATGTTCAATGTCAATCAAGAAACTAAGTGTTATAATAAGAACCATGTTTTTTTAATTCAAAAAATATAAATAATTGAATGAATAAGTTTTCATCTTGTAAAAAATGTGGAAATAAGTTTCCTATAAAATCTTTGAATGGCATGGGACTTTGTTATAAATGAGGATATATGGGTCATAATGTGAAATAATTCCATTGGGGGAAAGAAAATCTATTTTCTATTTATTAAAATACAAATAAATGTGTAATTATTCAAATCAATGTCCCAAGAATCAAAAAAATAAACCTAAAATGAGTCCAAGCAGAGTAAGCAGTGATTATAACATCATTTTAGCTGAGGTAGAAGTACCCAAAAATTTAGTATATGGTACTTTAATCATTCCCTCACATTTATCAAATTAGTTATTTTATTTTGTATCTTTTCAATCTATTTTTTCTTCCCCAATTTCTATGAAAATTAGATATTTCCTTAATACATTGATAATGGAGTTAACAATACAAATGTTAGTGGAATTATAACTAAAATAAAGGCTCATCAGGAAGTCCCCATTAGGACCCATACAATTTCTCTATTTTAGAACATTTTTATTGTACCAACGGTTGAGTTTTTTATAGTCTTTATTACATATTATCTTTAAAAAAATGATGTAGTGATTAATTAAAATGGGAAGGAAATTACTATATGTAATTAAGTGCTGGAATTCCATATATATAGTGCAGATACTTCATCATATTATTCAAGTCAAGATCTACTCCCAGTATCTATTCTAAATGAAATCCTTAGGGAATAAGATAAATGAAAATATTTGGATAGTGAAGGTGAACATCCAATTAAGGATGAACCTATTTTATGGGAATACAATGATTGATTTACTAAGGATACACATATACATCTACAATATCATGATGCTATGTTTTTTATTACTTAATCTATAATGAAAGACTACTGTCAAAGACACCTTATTGAACTACCATTGTGGAATTAGTGGTGTTAAAGATAAAACTACTGTAGTTATGTGTTAATGGATTCATTCTCCCATTTTTTCACATTGGGAAGACCCTTATCACATCATTAAGAAGAAATATGGGTCAATGAGGTTTTACATTTATTATAGGTACATCAATGATATTATAATAAATAACATGTATCCTCCGTACCTCATATATATCTTATTCTATCAACATCATAGAGCACGATACTATTCAAAAATGGATCTTAATTTAGGTATCACTAATTTTAGTAAATTAAGAAAGTCATTATAAATGTGGTGTGAATATTTTGATTTTATAGTAATTCCATTTGGATTGAATAATTAACCATATGTTTTTATGGACTGAATTAAAATAGTATTCAAGGTTTGTATTGATGATTTTCTTGTTATACACATTGATGATATCTTGGGGAATTATAAAATATATGAGGACCACGATAATCAATTACATAAAATTCAATACCCTCTAAGAAAGAATGAGTTATATGAGAAATTTTTAGGTTTCATTTATTTCTTTAAGATGATTATTTTCTTTGAAATAATATCTCCTAGGGTGGAATATCTTTCGATCCTTCAATGATAGGGGAATTCATATAATTTATGATAATAATGAGAATAATAGAGGTATGTAGTATTGTTGGGTTGTAATTTTAATATATTTAATTCGTTCGGAATTTTCCATAAATGGGTGACTCATTAATGAAGCTTGCACATTGATTGGTTAAGTTCATATGAAAAAATTAATGTGAGGAATGTTTTTTATAATTAATGATTATATTGGTAAATTATCCAATTTCTAATATTCCATCAATAAATGATTGGGATTTTATATATTGTGATACATTATTGAAAGGATTGGGTTATGTACTTATGCAAAAAATATAAAGTTATATCTAACGAATTAATATTGTGGAAGACTAAAAAAACTATCTAACCCATGTACTTGGGTAAGAAACTGTAATAATTTTTTAAGACATAGTTACAATATTTATATGTTGAAAATGTGAGATATTAATAGACTATTATAGCATAAAATAATTATTAATGATTATGGTTAATAAATACACAAATACTTGAGGAATGAGAATAAGTTAGTGGATTATTTAGTTAGTAAGGACCACAATGTTATGACCGAAATGAGGATTTAGAGGGATCCCAAGTTCATAGTTCAAGAAAAGATATATATGGGTATTTTTATTGAGGGGAGACATCACTACATTTCAAAATTATCTTCACACCATATTTATTTCAATAGAAGGAAATTTATTAATCTAATTAGATGAATTATAAAAAAATGTAAAATATTTGAATGATGTTAAATAATAATAATTTTTTTGTGAAGGTGGAGTTCTAAAATTTGGAAAGATATTATGGGTTTGATCTAAACTGGAGATAAAAAGGTATTTTGTGGATGGTGAAAACAGATCAAATTTCTCTATTCACACTGGTAGCACTAAGAGCTATAGGGATTTTAGGGATCATTTTGGTGGGATAACATCTAGTAAGATATTACTGATTATGTGTCTAGATGTTTGGATTGTTATAAAGTTAAATATGTGAGAGATAATCCTAGATGATTCATGAGAAATATACTTATTAATGTGTGGAAATGGGATGAAAATACTATGTAATGTTTCATAGGACTACCAAAGACTCCTAGAAAAGATGATGCAATATGGGTTATCATTGTTCGCCTAACTAAATGTGAAGAAATTTTCACTACAAGATAAAATTTATATATTTATAACCTCAAAATGCTATATATTAATGAGGTTTTATGAATTCATGTTGCACCTCATTCAATTGAGTCTAATCTAGATCCCCATTTGACATGAAAATTTTGAATGAGTATTCCGAATGTTGCTGATACTACTCCTCATTTGAGCACCAACTACCATCCTCATATTGATTGATATTTTCAATTGAATATTCTAATATTGTAATAAATTTTTATTTTATTCACACTTCAGATTAATTGTGTGTGATTTCATTATCTACCTTTGGTAGAGTTTTTATCATGACAGGCCTTCTCCAAGACGAGGGAAGCCACAAAATAGTTCCCTACACTTCATTTTTCAAGGTGAAGGAGAGATAATGACCCCTGAGTCCCTCCTTTAGTAGGCGCTAGAGTGGTAACTAACACCTAGGGTGTAAAATCTCACATAAATAGATGGAATGACCCTTTTTATAGAACATTATTGGGAGATAAGATGGAAAATACCAGCAACACCAAAGAGTAAAGATAAAAGGAAAGCCATGAATCCATTCCCACATGAATGTTCAAAAGTAAAACTAATATAATGTAATAAAAACTCTCAAATAATGTACCAAGGAAAATAAAATAAATAGAAACAGAAACTATCCTAATGCCCGAGCTAGTAAGGTCTGACACTATCCTCAAAGTCCCCCTAGAAACATAAAAATATTTTTACATACATAGGGTGAGCATACAAGTATACTCAATAGGGAAACTAAAGCTTCTCGTGGACAAGTAAGTGATCATACTAACTCCAATGTGAGAAAATTGAAGAACATCAAGCACCAACTAGGGAATAATAACAAGAACATCCTCACCATGGCACACTCACACAAGTAATCAAAGTCATTTAATGTAATATTATAAGAACATCAACATTTTGGAACCCTAGACACCACATTCCCACTATTTAACTACTTATTACTAATGATTTGACCTCTTGATGCTGCCACTTTTCCAACACACGGTCCTTCTACCACAACATTCCAGCACACACCTTGGCCACAAACTGCACCCAGCGATGCCTGCAGACACCTGGTCTGTAAGAACCACTGCCAATCCCAAAGAAACATGGGCCTCAACAACCGCACACCACGTCCAAAGACACTTAGGCCTTATCCATATGATACTTGGGAAATCATACCAGGGCCACAAAAACCTAAGCCTCACATTCGAATCAAACAATCACCTGAAGAATCTTTGACTATGGAAAGACTAAATCCATTACCGCCTTACCAGATAATATTGTGTGGAAAGATCCAGAACAGGGTGTGGTGAATAAAATTAGTAACCTTCCATCCATCCTCCCACTAGGATGTTGGGAAACACACCCTACCCCATGAAATGGATGTATTTGGCAGATATTGCTCATCAAGGGTGGGGTGCGTATAAAAATCACAAGGAAATACAATATATATATATGTGTTTGTGTGTGTGTGTGTAAACAAATACTCAGCCTCATCCTATGGGATTCACAAGAATAGTCCAGAAGCCCAAACCAGTATTGCCTTTTCTGCAACTCCTATATTCACAACCGTACAACATCCACTTCTAATGCATAACCCATCCCCCCTTTAATTCAATTTCCATTTATCTATTTTTGAAGGTTTATTCACTAAAACTATTCAAACACTACCAAGTAACTAACGACCGTAACCACATCAAGCAACCAATAAACCAAACTAAGTCCCACTGTACAATAACACAAAACAATAGCAGAAACTATACTTGAAGTCGCACTGCATATCCTCATTCGACTACTATCAACTATAATTATTCAATATGATACTAACAATTCTATCTCTCACAACCCAACCCTGTATCCCCACTACCCAAAAAACCCTATTTTAGTCCCACTACATAACAAGTCCACAACCACACTACTGTCCCAGTACTCAACATCACTTCGCAACCACAACACAACATAAAGGTTGTTCAGCTGCATACATGTACATCCATTCCACAATCAATCGGTCACTCAAAATGAGACACCAACACCCCCATGTACAACACCACATACCAAGCCCACCGAACCCAGATCATAACACACATCACATTACCACAGCCATCAAACCAAATGTATTAAAATTTAACCATTAAGGATTTATTAATTTAAACATTATTATAATTGGGGTGATCACAGAAAATGTTTTATCCTAGGGCATCCATTTATTTAACTGAGTGTAAGGGATTAACCAGATTTCATGTCACTACTATTTTTGAAATCACTACTTGGAAGATAGAGTATCACCGGTGTGCAAGAAAATAAAACCTAGAGTTATTATTTTTAGAAATAATTAGGCCACAAAAATTCATAAAATAATCAAAGATAAAAAATAAAATATGCAATCGAACAACAATACACACCCTTCCCATTATTTTACAAATGCGAGTTATCTGTTGATCTTTTTAAATTTTTGTTTAATTCTTGTCTTAAGAAGATTATCCAACCATTATTCACAAGGAACCATTAATATACCCACCCAACATGATGCCCAATTAAATAGAATCAATATAAAATACATACATTGATAATCACAGATCTAACTTCCTTTTTGCACTAAGAACATGGGATGAAAAGACTTGTTGGACGAAATCAATGGCTTTGTGGAAAGGGCTTCCACACAGGTGCATGAATCATCTCTGGAGGATGTATCTAGATGAACCCAAAGAAATGAAAATAAATAAGGAAGATTGGATCTAAGATAAAGAAGAGGCCATATTGTGACATCAGGGAGACCATTTAGAAGTACCTAATAGAAGGATCGTGGCTCGACCACGCTGCTCGACAGTTTCACAAGTTGGAATTAATTGAGATTTAATAATTCACCCTGTAAATGGTGGAGATAGACTAGAAGACTGATGTTAGTTGATATAAATATCATTAAATGTAGAAAAACATGTAATAGAGGAAAAACCATAAAAACTAGAAATGAGTCACTGATGGGTGAGTCACTGACGTTGAGCCCCTGGAACTGAGCCACCGACGGATGAGCTAACAACATGACCTACTAATGCCTTGACCTACAGATTCCACAACCTACTAACACCTTGACCTACTGCCATTGACATCCTTGTCTCAACAATGTCGACACCCCTTGA
This sequence comes from Viscum album, assembly GCA_963277665.1. Classification (NCBI taxonomy): domain Eukaryota; kingdom Viridiplantae; phylum Streptophyta; class Magnoliopsida; order Santalales; family Viscaceae; genus Viscum; species Viscum album. Next base: position 254,974,989 of record OY728127.1, read on the forward strand.
CTCATCAATTATGAAACCCCCTTGACCCACTGATTCCAATGCCACCTTGACTCACTAATGTCAACTCCCCCTGACACACTGATTCTAATGCCCCATGACTCATGGATTTCAATTCCCATTTGACTCATTGATGTAGATTCCCCCTTGACTCACCGATACTGATGCCCCCAAGACTCACTAATGATGATGTCCCCTGACTCACTAACACACTAACATGCTCATGGAAATGATTAAATTTTTGACAACTATTGAAATGAGCCACATAGAGCTCCCCAAACACCTCATAATGGGATTTTCATGAAGAAAGTTCCTAGGGAAATATCTAGGTTATTATAATATATACCATTCAAACTATTATCTTCCTCATTTATTTAAAATAGACTAAGATGAAAAGAGATACGAACAACCATCCCTTAAGATACCTCTCAGGAGTGAACCACCCTATTATGAAAACTGGAGGGGAAAACTCAACATCCCTGAATGCCTCTCTCAAATATCATCTAAATAGCTATATATACACTGAGTAACCACACGATCACCAAACATACCATTGTCAAGACATATGTATTAGGGATATCCCTACCCTATGTGATGATACTATCCGCTTTGGGCAGCACTAACTCAACCACACATGTTTAATTGCATCCACGTTAATGCGTCTTGATTATGGATCAGGTTCTCCCCTCCCCAAAGTCAGGATATTCAACATAAAAATAGAGAACGGGGAAACAACTTATCACACCTAAAGTAGGGTCAAAGATTACCTCATAAACAAGGCACAAATAGAACCCAAGATCGAAACATAAAATAACTCTGGGCACTGTATAGGAATCTATGCCTCCTGTTCCCACGTACACTCCTTGAGGACACCATGTCTCCATAGTACCTGAACAAAGGGAATTGTCCAACCATGATGCACCTTCTCCTTACGATCCTCGATTCTCACCAACTGCTCCATGAATGTGACATCATCCTTGATATCTAACTCTTCCCAGTCAAGGATGTGGGATTCATCGTGTAGATCCAAACGGAGCTAATAGACATGAAAGGCATTGTGGATTTTTTCCAACCGTAGTGGCAATGCCAGCTAATATCCCACCTCACCAACTATTCCAAACACCATGAAAGGTCTTATGAACTTGGGAGAAAGCTTACTACCCCTCCAAACCTCTGTTATCCATGTCAAGGGAAGTCCTTCAAGAACATGTGGTCCTCAACTTTAAACTCCAAGTATCTCCTCCTATGAACGAATTATGACCTCTTCTGGTCCTAAGCTACCATCATCCTTTCACATAGATGCTAATCCTTCTCCATCGTGCTCTCAACTACCTCTGGGTCCAGAACACCTACCTCCCCAAGCATTTTCTATAACATAGGTGAACAACAAGGTCTTCCCTAAAAGTCTTCAAATAGTTCCATGATAATGGTTTAGTGATACCTACAATTGTAGGAAAACTCCACCGGGAGATTTTGTTGTATCAACGATCCTCCAATGTCCAAAAAACATGCTCGCAGCATATCCTCTAATGTCTGGATGGACCTCTCTGTCTGTCCATCAATCTGAGTTTAGAAAGCAGTGCTAAGTCATAGTCGAGTGCAAAAAGCACAATGTAATCCCTTTGAAAATCGAGATGTAATGTGTGTATCCTAATCCAAAATGGTGGATCTTGGAACTCCATGTATCTATACCACTTCACCAACATTACTTTGTGCTAAGTTATCCATTGTAGTCCTCTTTTTAAATGCTAAAAAGTGAGATGATTTCATCAATCGGCCCTCCACTACCCAGATTACATCATAGCCTCCCTCATCCCTTGGTAGACCGATGATGAAATCCATAAATATGTCATCCTAATTCCACTCAGGAACATCTAAGGAATGCTATAGACTGTTGGAAACATGGATTTCAGCCTTCAAGTACTGACACACAAGGCACATTGCCACAAACTCTTCCACTTCCCTCTTCACTCTAGTCCACCAAAAATGACCTATCATGCCCTAGTACTTCTTGCAGACTCTTGGATATACCACCAGGAGTGAGTTATGGAACTCACCAAGAACACCCTCAGGCATCACCACAGGGACTAATATATTCCCACAAAATATCATATGATTCTGACAATCCTCTCACCATCCTTCTAGAGAATAACCATGGCTAATGTGATCATGCATAACTTTAGCCTCTAACACTCCCCACTGAGACTCTTCCACCCTCCATACCAATAAATCTTGGACATTCATCTGAAAAAATAGCCTCTATTATCCTCCACTCTCAAGCCCATATGCATGGCACCCAACTCCTCCACTTCCTTTAAAGAATATATAGACTCTCAAACTACATCCTTCTATGACTTACTTATCAATTAATCATACACCACTTTCCCCTTTCCTAAGGTTTTGGATATCTAAAAGTTGTATTTCTGAAGAAACTCCATCCACCATCACTACTCCAAGATAATGTCTCGCTGGGAGAAGACATAACTCAAGATCTTGTGATCTGTAAACACCATAATGAGTTCCCAAATGAGGTAATGCCTCCACAAATTCAGTTTGACCATTACCGCTGCATGTACTAGGTCATGAGTGGCATAGTTATGTTTGTGAGAATGTAACTTCCTAGACACATAAGGGATTAATCCTTACTACTACATCATCACACTTCCCAATCCATGCTTGGAAGCATCACAGAACACCTCGAACATCACCCCTTTTTCTGGAAACCTCTGTATTGGGGCACAAACTAGACTACCATGTTGATAACTAAAAGCTACCTAGCACTGCTCACTCCCTACGAGTGCCTAGTCCTTTCCAGTCCAATCTGTCAAAGGAGAAACTACTCGAGAGAAGTCGTGTACGAACTTCAATTATTATCATTCCATACCCAGGAAACAATGATCCTCTACTACATTATTGGGTGCATCCCAATAAACAACTACTTCGTTGTTCAATGGGACCACTTCTTTTCCCTGCATGGACAACATGTGTCTAGAGAGGAGCACCTCTTGTGTCCAGAACATTCACCTGGACAACATCTTGTAGAGATGGTGGTGTGAGAGGACCCCCAAAACATTCCTAAGATGCTTGGTGTGATCATCCTATGATCTTGAGTATATCAGGATGTCATCGATGAACACGACCAAAAACCGGTCCAGATACTTGTATAAAATATGGTTCACAAGCCCCATGAACATAGTTGGTGCGTTTGTAATGCCCAATGGCATGGCCACGAACACAAAGTGCCATTACATTCACCTGAATACATTTTTCAGGATGTCACCCTCCTTCACCCTCAACTAGGGATATCCATACCATAGGACGATCTAAGAGAACCAAATTTCTCCCATAAACTGGGTAAAAATGGCGTCGTTCTTGGGAGTGGGTAATAGTTCTTGACATTCACCTAATTTTATCTCCATTAGTCTATTCATAGCCTGAGACCAGCGTCCACCTTCTTTGCGAAAAAGAATAGAACACCCCATGGCATCGCACTTGGTCATATAAAACCCTTCATCATTTGGTTTTCAACATGAATCCGTAATTCTCACAACATAGAGGGTATCATCTGATAGTTATCCATCAAAATTTTATTGGAAATAGGTTGTAAGTGTATCCCAAACTCAACATCACGTTGAGGGGGAAGAATCACAACCTCTTTAGGGAAGACGTACACGAGCTAACTAAAAATACACGAAGCATACACCAACTCTGAGTCTACTAGTTACACTGAATTCTTATCTCACATGGAAATAAGGGGTTCTACATGTCGGCTTCCCTCCTAGAAACCCCAGTCACCAACGAATGCTACATGCTGGCCTCCAATATATGAGAACACAACCCTTCTCCGAAAGTAGTCGATAATAGCGTGAATGGAAAAACTCCATTCGATTCCTATTATGAAAACATATAGTTGAATTTGTAGTATAAGAATATCCACACTAGGATAATGTAGCCCCAACATCATTATACATCCTCCAAAAACAAAAAAAAAATCTAGTTTGACCTCCAACTGTCATACTCAACACAAGGGGCATAGAAAGACTCTCTACATCTAGATTGAAGGAATGGGCTTGACATGGTGCCAAAAAAGGGATGTGATGCTCCTAAATAAAACAAGTAAAATGAAAGATTGCTAAAAATATGGGTTGTACCACAAACAACTTCTAGAACCGTTGGAACTGCTACCTCTACAGCGTGCAGCTATCCACGTCCATCTTCGCAATGCCCTAATTGTCGGCCACCTTTCCAACCATGCCTTGGTCGAGGCCCCTAAGGAGTTCCATAAGTTCAGCCTCCTATTTCACCATCCAACCCAGTAGAGTGGGAGCTTGTTTCCCCTACAATAGGGAGGGCCTATCTGGAAGATGTTTCTATTGAGGAAGGTGTTGAACCTTCCCACCCCACTATACTGCAATCGAAAAACAAAATGATTCCAAAGATACCCATGACTACCATAGATATTGAATATTGTTCCTAGGCCCATGGATAAAAGTTGAGGACCAAGAGATCATAACTGGAACTACTGATGCCTACTCCCTTCTAGTCGAAATATGGATAGCCATGACGCTAGAAAGTTGTTATTGAGGACCTTCCCCTTTAACAAACTCAGTTGGCTCCCCTCTTGTGGAAGACCTCCCAGTCTATTCATCTTATTCACTACTTCATCCTTCTTCTAAAAATTTAGGAATGTCGATAGCATAAAGGGAGTAACAACATACTGAAGAGAAGGTCGGAGTTCCTCTTACAAGAATCCTTCCCATTACTCCACTTCTGGTAATAGATCTAGATAAAAATTAAGGAGATCATTAAACTTGATCCCCAACTCCCTTACCAACATACTACCTTGCAGATGGTAGAGAATATTCTGCATCATTTCTGCATTCATAATGGAATAATGGAATTATGCCCGAAACTCCTTTTCAATGTCAGTCCACAAAACCCCAGTTTCCTTATTCTTTTTGAGGTAATGTTTCCAAAACCTACTCACCGTTCCTTGAATTTGGATCACTGCCAGATGATCCTAGTACTCTGTCAGATAATGGATCATGTTGAAAGTGATCACCATCTCCCCAATCAATCTCTTTCTCTCCATGTATGTGATGCTTCCCTCATACTTTGCTAGAGTCTTCCACTGGAAGGCATGAAGCATCTTCTGGCAGTAGTCATCCTCCTCCTATCGATCGGCCCTCTAATGGTCATCCAAATCAACCTATTCGGCTTCGAAATCCCTCACTACTCATGGAAGATATCTGGGTTCTATATATGGAAAAAGAAACAAAGAATTCTTAAGCACGAGTATTGTAGAAAATTTCTTTTAATGTTTTTTAATCTTCTTATTTAATTTAAATACACTAAACATCGAAGATACAATAGAAAACAAGTCATTATGATGCGTGTACCTTTCTTAGGGTCTCTAACCTGAAATCAGTGAAGTCTCACCTTGTCGTTCATTAGGTCCAGAGTCCTTGCATCAGATCACAGGGGGGCCTAAAATACCATTTCCTAGACAGTATTCCCTAGACTATTTCACGCACCACATTTTCCAAACATTGTTTCCCTACCATCCCATGCAATCCTCACTATACCTAAACCCAAACTCCATCCTATCTCTCAACTGTCACCTCTGATACCATTATTTCATGACCAGCCTTCTCCAAGATGAGGGAAGGGTTGGAAAAGTGCCCTTCCCTTCCATATACAAGGTGACGGAGAGATAATGACCTCCCATGTCCCTCCTTTAGTAGGCCCAAGAGTGGTGTCTATCACCCTGGGTATGAAATATTCCATAAATAGAAGGCATTAAACTTTTTATAGAACAATATCCCGAGATAGGATGGAAAATCCCCGCCTAACTAATGACTAAAGATATGTGTAAATCCAAGAATCCATTCACACATGCATGTTCAAAAGTAAAACTTATACAAAGTAAGAAAAAACTCTAAAATAATATACCACGAAAAAGAAGCTAAATAGAAATAGTGACTATCTCAATGGCCAGGCAACTAAGGTACAACACGGTCCTCAAAGTCCTCCTAGAAAACTGAATGCAGTTTTTCATAAGTAGGGTGAGCATACAAGTATACTCACTAGAGAAACTAATGCTTCTCGTGCACAAGTGAGGGTACATACTAATTCCCCAGTGAGAAAATTGTAGAACCACAAGCACCTAATAGGGCATACTAACCATCCAATCCTCACCAAGGCACATTCACCCAAGTAATTCTAGTCAAATAATGTAATATTATAATCACAATGAGATTTGGGTACCCTGCACACCACTTTCCCATTGGTTAACTTCTTATTCCTAACGATCTGACATCTTAATCCTACCACTCATCCCACATGCAGTACCACTACTGCAACCTGACGACACACACATTAGCCTCAAACCTCACACAATGACGCCTAGAGACACTTGGGCCACGACAACCAACATAATGCCTGATGTAATCCGGGCCTCAACAACCACACACCACGCCCAAAGAAACCTAGCCTTAATATCAAAGATACATGGGAAAACATACCTGGTTGGAAAACATATGTGCCCCTCATCAATAAAAACCATTATCTAAAGAATCTTGGTCTATGGGAAGCCTCAAGACATTATAGCATTCATACATATGCCAAAGCGGAAAGATCACGAAGAGGGTACGGGGAAGAAAATCAATTACCAGCCATCCATCCTCCCACTGAGATGTTGGGAAAGAGGACCTCCCCCATGAAATAGAGGTATTTGTCCGGTATTTCTCAATAAAGGTGGGGTGGGTGTAGAAATAAAAATGAACTAATATATATATATATATATGCATGTAAATGAACACTCGGCTCTAATCTATGGGGTTCATATGAACAGATAACAAGGCCAAACTAGCACTGATTTTGGTGCCACTCTTATATATAGAACCATACAACTGCCACTGGAAAAGCATAACCCATCCCCCTTTTCATTCAATTGAAATTTATCTATTTATTTAAGGGGATTCACTTAAATTATTCCAACAATACCGATAAACTAACTACCATAACCCCACCAAAAAACCAAAAAAACCAATCTTAGTCACAATATAAAACAACACAAAACAATAGCACAAACTAGACTTGTAGTCCAAATTCACATAACTCTTAGACTACTACCGAATATCATTATTCAACGTGAAAATGACCATTACTTCTCTCAAAACACAGCCATGTCGCCTCATTTCCCAAAAAACCCCTATGCAGTCCCACTGTATAACGAGTCCACAACCACATCGTATTCCCACAGCTCAACGTCACTTCTCGACCAAAATACAACATAATGGTAGTTTAGCTACATAAAATTTCATCAATTCCATAATCAATTAGTCTCTCAGACTGAGACACCAACACCACCCATGTACCACCCTACATACCAAGCCCACAGAACCCAGACCAAAACACACAGCACATAACCACAACAATCTAACCAAGTGAATTCAAAATTAACCAATAGGGGTTATTTAATTTTTACTTTATTATAACTAGGGTTATCACAGAAAAAGTTTGATCTTGGGGAATCTATTTATTTAACCAAGTGTACATGATTAAACAGATTTCGTATTAATGTTGTTTTTCAAATCACTAGAAAAAAGATAGAGTGTCACCAGTGGGCAAGAAAATAACATAAACATTCATGATTTTTAGAAGGTATACAGCCACAAAAATCCATAAAAACAAAGATAAAAAAAATGCAATCAAACATCAAGCCACACCCTTCCCATAATTCTACATAAGTGACTTATCTTTTGATCGTATTAAATATTTGTTTAATTATTGTATTAATTAAATTATCCTATAGTTCCTCACAAGGAACCATTAATATACCCACCCCTCATAATCCACAATTATAGAGAAGAAAAATGAAATCCCTATAGGGATGATCAATGATCGAAGTTCCATCTTGCATGATAAATAGGGGATGATGTGAATTACAAGAATAAATTCAAGGCTATATAGGAAGGACTCCGTCACAGGTGCAAGACTTATATTGAGAGGAAGTCTCTAAGAATACCAATAAAAATTGAATCGAAGAAGGAAGAGAGGATCTTGGCATAAGAAGAGGCCAGATCCTAAAATCAGGGAGACCATTTTGAAGTACTTAAAACTCAAATTGTTGATTGTTCTCATGATTTTGAAATTTCACACATTGTAATTAATTCATATTTAATTATTCCACTCAAAAATAGTGGAGATAGACTAGTGGATGGATGCCAATTGATAAAATTAACCTTAAATGTAGAAAAATAACTAAGAGGGGCATAATAGAAAAAAATTGGAAAAAAATGAAATAAGTCACATATGGGAGAGTCACGATGCTGACTCACTGACGTTGGGCCACCAACACTGAGCCACTGATGGGTGAACTACTAACGTGACCTACCAACACCTCAACCTACCGATGCCTCGACCTACTGACACTGAAACCCTAGAATCACTGATGAAGATGCCCCTTGACTCAATGATGCTTACACCCATTTGACAAACTGATGTCAATGCCCCCTAACTGACTGATGTCGATGCCCCCTAACTCACCGATTCTAATGCCACCATGAATCACTAATGTCGATGCCCCCTTGACTCACTAATTCCAATGACCCTAGACTCATCGACAAACTAACATGCTGATGGAAAAGCTAAAATTTTAAAAAATCTTGAAATGAGCCACAATGATCTCATAGAACACCTCAAAACTAGATTTTCACAAAGAAATTACCAAGGAAAAAACCTTGGTTATTACATTTTTCATATAATAATAGTATCAATTCATTTATTATTATGGCATTAAATGAAGTGTTATATTGAAAAAGATGTTGTACTCCAACTTGTTGGGATAAAGTTGGTGAAAGGAAAATTTTAGGCCCAATACTTATTAAATATATAAAAATAAAATTAAATACTATTCATTCACATATTAAAATTGTTCAAAGAAGGAAAATGGGTTATCTAAGAATTATATAAAAGGATTTGGAATTTAAAGTGGGATATCAGGTTTTCTTGAATGTATCTCTATATAAGGGTCTCAAAACAGTCAGTATGAATGAAAAACCACACCATAGGTATATCAAAACATTAGGAATATTGGAAATAATTTGAGATGTTTCTTACCAATGGGAAAATTTTCCAATTCTCTATAATGAACCTGATGTATTCCATATATCATTGTCAAGGAAATACATTCCAGACCCACACATGTGATCACCTACGAAGAAATAAAATTAGAACATGATCAATCTTAATATGAAGATACAATTTATATTCTTGATAATAGAGATCATGTATTGATGAATCATATGACACGACTACAATGGTTTCCTTAGAGAAAAACTAAAATAGTGGATGATCCTAGGAACAAGAGGATGTTTTGAAGATGAATAACACTCATTTGTTTAAAAGGTAAAATCAACTAAATTTAAAGTTTTAAATTTTTTAGGATATAATAATGTAATAGACCAATATATTATAATATATTTTCATTTAAAAAATTAAATCTCTTTGATGGATTGTGATGCATAAAATATTATGTTTAAATGAAATGTGATACTCAATTAAAATATTATTATTCAAACATGGTTGTTATAACATAGCATTTATATAGGTAGGTATGATTTTGAAGATCAAAATTATCAAAAATATATTTTTGACACATTATCACTTTTTACCTATTTATTATAAATAAAAATAAGAATCATTTTAAAGTAAAAAAATCATAAAAATGAAATTTTCTTAGAAAACAGTTTCATCTTATATTTGAACTTATGTTAAAATAAAAATTTTTAAATGTACAAAAATTTATTCAATAATATAAAAATGATTTTTAGATAACCATATTAAAATTATCATGGGTTCACATTTTTGGATTGTTCTGAAAAGTTACATTTTTCAATTAATATGTAAAATACAAATTTTTAATAAAAACTTGATTTCCATTTAAACAATTTACAAGCTACATTTTTTTAAAAATATCATAAAAATAAAAATAATTTTATTAATATTAAATTAAATAATATTTAGGTCATTTTAATCAATTATATGTTAAATTTTTATATGAAAAAATTTATACATTTGATGACTTTTCCTTTGGAAACCTGTTTTTTATCCCATCTTAGGGTTTATTTTAAATTAATTTCAGTCTCTTATATGAATTTAATTTAGTAAAAAGAATTTTAAATTTTTAATAATCATAATTATTATTACCATATAAGTTCAACTTATTATTATACCATAAAGAATAGTGAAAACTATAAAAATTAATTACCAGAGACAATGTAAAAATTCGATTGTTGGGGGTTAAAATAAGATGATGATGGTAAAATGAAAAAACATGTCCAAATAGTATTGGATTAAAATATTAATACATTATATAATCCATTGATCACTAATGGTATTTTTTATCCATTTTAGTGATAAATGTTTGTGTAATTTATTCTTTCAAAAAATTATAAGTGATTCCTCTCTACCACTAATAAAAGGCCACCCCCTATCAACCCCTATTTACACTTATAATGAAATTTGGATCACAAAATACCTTCCCAAATACCATAAATACATCTATATAATTATTCTAGATTCATGTTGTGATCAAAAATATAGCCTAGGATGGATTTTGGTGTAAAATAAAAGAAGATGGATAAAGAAGAGGGAACATTCTTAAATGAGAATTGTTGTTTCATTTATTCTTCCAACTCCATAAAATAATAATAAATAATTATGACATAATAATGGAATTATATTATAAATACTAATATGTTATTATTTTAATGGATTAAACGATATCAAACACCTCTTCTATCAAATGTGAAATGAACTTATCGATCATGTGTACGGCGGACTACCACCTCATGAACAGATACAATTCGTTTTCCCTTACAACCACTAACGGTTGGATATAATGATGGATTTAACATATATATATATATATATATATATTATTTTTAACTTAATTGTACTTCATGTTTTATATTATTTCATATACCTTTTTATTTTTCATTCCATGGTGGATATGGTAACGACGATCATGTGTACGATAGACTACCACCTCATGAAGCGGTAAGAGTCATTTTTCACTATAACATCAAATGGAAGGTAATAAGGATAAGATTAATGAATATATGTGAATTATATGACATGATATTGATTCCATATAATTGATATATCACACACTTCATAACCCTCTTGCTAAATATTAAATGCTATTGTCACTTGTTCGTACCTACAACTTACATTCTCCACATAGTTATGTGATTCAATTTTTATGTCCAGTATTCAAGAATAGTAGTAATGGTGTATCTATTAGAAAAATAATATCTATAAAATTAAAATCATTCCTTAGTTTGTGGAACTATATCCTATGTTCAATATTCATACCTTTCATGGAAGAACATGCATAAGAAGAAAATCAATTAACACTTGAAGAAATAGTAATAATAAGATATTATTATCGAATGGGTGATAATATCTTATAAATTGAACACATATGAAATTATAAGTATTTTAATGGATTTATTATAAATTATTAACATTATTGAAACCTTTATAAATGTGGTTAAATAACTTCAAACCAATGGAAATTACGAAGAAATAGATTTTGTCTCAACATTCATTATATTGAGACACAATATCTAATATGAACCTATTCACTATTATGTGATATATATAATTCCCCATTTCTATATTTTACAGTAATTCCTTTTTATGAAATATTCGAAATGTTTTAATCTATTTTTAATCTTTCAAGATGTTTCCGTCTTAATGATATCCAAGATTTATGAATCTATTTTACAATCTCAATTTCTTTTGGGATAACTTCTACTCTTGTTGAAGGAATATTATCATTTCTCCATCATAAGCCCCATGAATTTTATTATACTCTATGTATTAAAGGATTTTATATATTTTCTTCCATATTTTAATTTCATTGATAATTAGATCATGAAAATGAATGTTTAAAATAAAAACATATTTTTATTTCCGTTAAAATCATATATATTTTTCACCCAAATCTATGTTTCACAAAATTGATTTCAAAAACTCATTTTATTTAGTAAAATTATTTACTAAAGAAATTTTATTCTGTAATTTATTTTAAAATTTTTTAAGGTAATATTTCCACTATTTTACAAAAAGGATGTTTTTGAATAAAATCCAACATGAATGTTTTTTAGCATTTACTATGATAACGAATTTTCCATTCACTATAAACACTTTTATAAATGTATCTTATTTTATATGTTTTCAATGGTTTTAAATAAGAAAATATTTTAGGAAATTCCATTATTATATGAGAATTCCATTAAATTTACTCTTCAAAAGGGCATGAAATTATTTTAATAACTAATATTCATGATGAACTGTTGATCACATATAATTTCTATAATAATTTTATGATTTTTATCTTTCTCTTGAAAAGATCACTTTCTTGAGAACATTTTTAATTGAAAATTACATTATAAATAAATATTAATATTATTTAGATAATTTATATGACTACTTCTTAAACCATATTCAATTTTCACATTTGTTGTTTACTTTGAAATTTATTTTATTTACTTTTAAAATAGTTGTAAATATTCATTATTTACTCAATACATATATTTGAGGATGTGGAATATTATTCATTAGTTAAATTGATTATTTGATATATGATGAATGATTGTTAAATTAATATATGGGTGGGGCCCAAAATTATATTTCCCCTTGATGCATTGGTAGGTCTCATGGGACAAATACATTTGAAAACTAAATGTGATTTTACACATATTTTAAAATTTTCTTATGAAAGGTAATGATGGTATTCATATTGTGATGCATGAGATAATAGAATCCAATATTAATAATTTACTTCATTCATTGTTTATTTTTTATTAGCCTTTAGTTTTTTAATTTATAATATCCATAGATTCATTTTTTTCTCAATCAACTGAATTTATTGGAATGTATGTTCAGATATTTACCTTTCCATATCGATTATACCCTATATACTTCTAAAATTCACGTTTTTTATTAAATAGTATTTGTTTTCAATTATTTAGCATACGATATTAATTTTTCTTTATTGATTCATGGTATCTTCAATGTATGTAACCATTACTAGTCGTTTGATATCACAGTAATTTTTTTCCTTTTATATGTTATAAAGATGAATCCTTTGAATGATTTTCAAGGATGATTATGATTTTATTTTGTTATATTTAATTCATTATACCTAATGTAAAATGGGTATAATATATGTATATATCCCCCAAATACTACTAACCAAATTGGTATTTTTTGGATTTTTCCCTAGTATCAATGTAAATATAATAAATTAGACATTATCTCTGAGTTACTATGGTTGGGATTGATTCATATGTTTACAATATTCCTGAAAATTAAAATTATATTAATCATTTACATGAATGAAATCAGTTTTCATGTTTATGGTTCCATTTATTTTACTTATTACCATGTTATAAACAATTACCTAATCATTCAATTTCACATTCAATGTTTTGATGATATATGGTTCATAAGTCCAAAATAACAATGATTGGTCGACTCCGGTAAAATATATTATTTTTTAATCATATATAGAAAATAATAATAAAATAGTTATAATTTTTATAAATAAATTATAATTTTAAATCCAACAATGAAATATTGTTATGAAAAATGAACTATGTTAAAATCATAGAGAGAATTGGTGGTGCGTACAAATGAGTAACATTTCCATTTTCCAACTATCACTATAGAATGATTGAAAATATTATTTTATTTCTCTATAATAATTATAATATAATAAATATTATATTAATTCTTTTTATATGCTTATATATATCATCCATGTGATGTTTTGATAAAAAAAATCACATAGTGGAGGTGGTAGTCCACACGTACGCATGAATATCGCTATCATTTCTCCATGAATGGAAATGAATGAGAGTAAATGATATATTATATTTTTTTAAAGTAATTTTTATTAAATATAGAATATAAAAATTAAATACACTAGTATAAAATTCAATGATAATTTTTTATGTAAAATTAATTACATAGGTCTGCTAAGCGGTAATCTTCTATACACACAAATGATGGATTCTGTTCCCAATTAGCTGATGTTAGACATTGGTATAGGTTATTCAAAAAACACAATAATGTTATAGTATTTGTTATATATGTATTATTTTTTCCTCATAATTTATGGAGAATATTTCGTAAAGGTGTAAGAATGAATAAAAATGTTATATTAAGAACTATATCTCGTCCTCGGACAATCACCTTTTCATTACAAATTTATAACTTTAAATCAGGTATTTTGTATAAAATAAGGGCACTATATTGTGGGTATTGATTTTAATAAGGTATTTGGGTAGGTAATTATAGAATATAATATATCTTTATGTGTGAAATTTTTTGAATAAGTGGTGAATTTTTATTGGACAAGTGAGGGGATATTTTATAATTTCATAAAATAATAAATTAATATAAATTAATTATGGCATCGAAATGGCACCAAATTGATAATATTATACTATAATAATCATAAATATATAAATAATCTCATTAAAATATATTTTTACATGTTTGGGTCCAATTTGTACCATTCTCATTTGCTTTTATCCCCCCATTATCCATTTTCACACAAACCATGACAAATAAGGTTTTTAAATATTTTGGGTCAAGATAGTTATTATAAAAGAAAAAATTGAATAAAATGTATAATTGACGATATATTAAACCATATCCTAATAATTTGGAAAATTTAGGATTTTTTGGAATTTTATATGTTTTAATGAATATTTGTTTTCAAAATATATCAATAATATCGATTTTAGAATTATTTATTTATGTTGTATTTTAAAAAATCAATACAACAAATGAAGTTTTAACTATAATTTTTAATAAATACTGAACATGATATATTTATCTATAAAATTCATTGACTAGACTAATTCAGTAAAAAAATCAAATATTTTTAATATAATATATTTTATTTTATTTTATTATTTAATAATTACTTCATCAGCATTGCCTAAGAATTCAAGGTTATTATTTGATTAATAATTTTTTTTAAAAATGAATCATTATTAATAGAAATTATATATACTTAAAAAAATTTATAAACATAATTACCATATATTTAGTATCATGTTAAAAATATTATAGTTATTAATAACTAGAGTGTGACATTTATTAAATTTTCATTAAATAAAATAATATATTGTTCATTCTCATATAAACATGAACAAATGTCATATAATATAATATTGAATTATTAAGGAATAAATTTACTCGTAAAATAATATTAATTCATTTGTTAGGGTCATTTTATAGTTCTTATCATTTTATTTTTAACATTAGTTACTAGATTTAACCTTTACGGTATTAAAACAATTACAACAGTTACTATTCATGTTAAGGAAAAATAAAAGGGTCCAATTTAAAAAATATTAACCAAGTAATTATAAATTTTAAATAAAATTTTCAAAATTCAAAACTTATTTGTGGAATTATTTAATTTAATATTAATCCTTAAAAACACGACAAAAAACTGTTTTCCAAAAAAAATACATGTTTTTGTATAATATGTTTGTATAATAAATTCTAGTATAAAATTAATTTTAAAACCCATAATGAGATTATTTTAATTAAATTTTAAAACTAGTTCAAAATTATAAATTTTATATTATAAATACTTTATAATAAAATACATTTTCGAAAAAAATATGCATTGTTTACTATTTACTGAAAAATGAATCATTTCAGAAAATAATAAAAATGACACCTTAAGACGTTTTTGATATGATAAATTAAAAAATGATATAAATTTGTAAAATAAAATTTCTTATAATTTAAGAAATTAATTATAATATTTTATCATGAAATTATATTTTTATGAAAATGTGTTTTTGATGAATAAAATGACTTTTCAAAAAAGTAATTGACAATTTCAAATGAATTAATCAATTCATTTTTATTGATTAAATCCTTCATATATATTTCATAAAGTAGCAAATATTTTTCATTCATTCCAATTAAAATTCTTGGTTATAACATTCATATTCAGATAACAGTATTCTTTGGTTCGTTTAACCTCCGTGATGGGCATCTTTTATGCTAGCAGAAAAAATCTTATTTATTAACAAATGTTATTATGTTACAAATTTAATTTTAAATATTTTTTTTTATTAAATTAGTATATTCAGAAAAATTATTCATTGGTTGAGAATAAAATGACTTCATCAACATAAATTTTAACTAGTAACAAACAATTTTTTTTGTTTTTTAGAAAAAGTGTTTAATATTAATTTCTATTATTAAAGCCATATGATAATAGAAAATTTTATAAAAGTTCATATGAATTCTATGGGGTTTCTTTTATTCCATAAATAAATTTAGTTAATTTAGAAATAGACTATAGGAAAATAATGTTTTTAATACAAGTTGGTTATTCCATAAAAACATTTCTTCCACTACCATTTAAAAATAATCTTTTGACATCCATATGAAAGGGTTTTAAAATAATGTGGTGTTACAATTTGAATAAGATTTCAATGGATTATAACTAGGTAATAAGAATAATTTTTTCCCCATACTCCCTTCTTCATTGTTATAACCTTTATTGACTATACTGGAATTATTTCTACTTATATTACCATATTATCCTAACTTAATCCTATAACCCAATTTAGAGCCTTTTAAGGGATAATATTTTTAGGTTCTTCCATGAGATTCATTGCATCATTATTATTTAATTGATTCATTTCCCCTTGAATGGTATGTGTCTAATTTTTATTGAGAAGGGAACCATGGGATTTCCGGATTCACAGTTAGTGAAAATTCCACGATGTTCAGCCACATTTAGGAATGATATCAGAGTATGATTTACCACTTGTAAATCTACAAATACATTTTTATGGGGTTAGTATTCAGATTTTTTAAAATCTTAATAAAAATAATTCAAAGTATATTCTATTTCATCTTCAATTTCAGTAGATTGAAAATTGTCATTTAAAGTGTTATTTAAAAAATGAGAAATTCAATTTGGAAAATTTTCATCCAAAACAATGTGGATTGTTTCTTTTAACATTTTAGACACTTTCATAAATACATGGTACACCATACTGAAATTGTGTTACCCAATAAATATACCTTCATGTAATTTTGAATAATATTTTCCAATACAACCATTTTTATTAAAATAAATCATTTCCAACAAAAATCCTTAAAAACCCATTTTAGGGTTTTTATTTATCCAATTTTAATGTGGGGTATTTTTGAGAAAATGTATTTTGAGAACATTATTTATGATAAAACATGAATTATAGGTGGCCTCATCCTAAAAATATAATTTTAAATTAAATTAATTTTAAATATTTCATGGGATTTCTAGAATAGTTTTATCTCTCTACTCTATAACCATATTTTTCGGGTGTTATAGGTAGAGAAAAAGAAATACTATACCCATAAGAGGAAAAAATAATTAAATTCCATATAATAAAATTCTATACCATTATTTCTTTGAATTGAGTAACTTTTAAAAACTTTTTAAATTTCAATTTTATAAGAAAACATGATGAATACTTTAGAAAATTCACTTTCATAAGATAATATGTAAACCCACATGAATCTTATAAATTCCCAAGAAATTACCAAATTAATTTATTTACTTCATATAATTTCAAATTGAGATGTTTTCAATAAATCAATATGAATTTATAAAATATATTTCGGAAAATAAATTACTTTTTATATTTATAAGTGGATTTGTGTTTCTTAACATTTCTTAATTCCTCATATACCATGTCATATTTGAAATTCAGTATTAGTATATATCATACAAGTTGATAAAAGTTATGTTTACTAGGTGATTGTGTGCTATAGTGACCAAATAATTTATTACAAATCCATGATTCTCTCACATGTGTAATCATGTATTCGATGTTTTGGATAGTGATAGATTTTAAATAGAATTTATATTTTAAAAAAATCACGATAAATATAATATTTAATTTTGATTTCAAAACATTGAAAAAATAACCTTTTAAATGAAAATTTAAAATTGTTTTCAAAAAAATAACAAACACTTAGAAAATTATGGTTCATTCAATTTTAATAAAATTAATATCAGTTGTGTTAGAAAAAATGATGTTTCATTGACTAATTATTTGTCTCAAATCATATTAAATGATGATTACATGACCCCTTTATAATATATAGATTATATTATATTTGGATAGTTCACTACACATGTTTCTTTAGAAACCAGTATCTAGGTACCATAGATCTTCTTGTGCATGTAACTCAATTAAGTTTTTCTAAAAAATAGAACAAATAATTTTTGGGTTCAGAAAAAATCATGGGTCTATATTGGTAAAAAATACTTATATAGGTTTCCAAGTTTATTTGTAATGAGTTTTTATTTTAGATATAATTGATGAATGTTTAATTACCATTGGTCTCCCATATCTTTTATTATTTAAATCATATTCAGAAATTAAATTTGCATTTATTTTATAATATTTTAAAAACATTTCTTGTGATAACCCTTTAATAAAATTTTTATTGGATGGATTTTTCAGTGTAGTTTAATTATTTGAGAAATTGGGGCCCATATGTTTCCTTTAATATTATTAGGATCCCATAATTCTATTTATATCGTCTCCCCCTTCTTTAAATTTTTATATATTAAATTTCTATTCATTAATGGAACTCTCATGTTATTTAACAGAAGGTTTATTCTTAGCATTGATGAATAATGATTTTCTCCATTAATATAATATCATTTTATTTTTGAATTGGTTCTTTCTCATTATATACATTCTTTAATTTCTTATCATGTTATTAATACAATAACAAACGATCACTAATAAAATTTCTATGATGATAAATTGATTAATTTATGTCTTCATTATTTAAGTGACTTATGTATCATGAAGAAGAAGAAAATGGGGAAAAATTATGGGATTAAGTTGAGGAGGAAATGGGAAGAAGGGTACTGACCATAAATTCTTTATCAACATCTTCCATAAAATTATAGGACTTTAGTCAGATGAATTATTTGAGGAATTTCAGTCCAAGGAGTCATTTATTTTACTCCATGTTGTTACATTAAAATACATATTACCTAATTTCCATTCATTAAACTACATTTATTATAAGGGTAATTATAGCTTGATGTGGACTATTTTATTACCTTAAAATCATGTCTCTTCAAGTTCAACATTTTGATTTAGCTTCTTGGTTATATTGGAAAAATTATTCTTCTTGATGAATTTAATCAAGTTCTTGGTGACTTGAGATAATTCATGAAATTCACCTCTATATGGTTCAAAATTGGTAGCTTTGAGGGAAATGGTTTTCTTTACATGTTTCACTTACTTTCCTTCTAACTCATGTTTTTTCATCAGAGTTATTTCATACGTAATTATAGATATGATAATTTTTTGACCAATATTTTCATCGCATCCTTTACTTCTTTACTTCTTGTATATCTATGACATTGGGTGATGAGAAACATTGAAATAACCTAGAAAATCCTTTTAATTACGGGTTATAATGAAAAATATTCCCTAAGGGGATTTTAACCATTGAAAATTTCAAAAAAACATTAAAACATTCTAGTAATATATTAGTTTTTATGCATAGAAAATAACTCTAAATCATGTATAAACATATCCAATCTAGTAGGTTTGAATTTATTCATTCATTCATGTAAGAATTTATTTAATTTTTAGATTTCAAGAGACTTTTTATATATATAAAAATTATTAAATTCTTTTCGATCAAGGCCATAATATAAAACAATAATAAATTTTCAATTAAGATAAAATATTTTAACATAATATAGATTCTATTCATATTCAATTTTTTTAGTTGTAATATATTCATGCAATACCATTTTACAAAAAAGGATAAATAATAATTTCATGAAATTATAAAATATTATTTTTCCAACATAAATAATATGTTCTATAAAAAATAGAAACATACGTATAATATTTAGATTCCATTATAAAAATTTCCCTCTTTGAAATTTATAATTATTAATGAAGATTTTGTTTAAACACACTTTGAAAAAAAATATATTTTTTAATAAGTAAATATGAAAATTGCTTTGCCAATTTTTTGTCAGAGATAATTGGAAATAATAGGTTTAATTTCCCTTCAACAAGTTAAAGTGTACAGAAAACATGTTTTATCAATTAATCAAATTTTAAATGATAATTTTGAAAATTGATATATCGATAAAGTGATAAATAGATAAATTTGACGCATATTAGAAATTTATTTTAATTACACATAAAAATGGAATTTGAAGATGAAAATGATTGTACAATTTTTTACTTCATTTTTATCGATGTTGAATGATTCAATGCGTAAAATAAATGAGAGAAATCACCAATATATATAGTATTTGTTAGTATCTTCGTGTGACACCATATTTCTCTATCCATTTATTTTAGATTTCAATGTTATTTTCACCATGATCTTGTAAGTAATCTGGAAATGCATCTCTCAAAATTAAGGTTTTTTTGAAGCCTCTTGAGCTTTAATTGTAGCCAGGGAACTCATACCCCACATTTTTTCAGAGAGTAACCTTTAAAGACATATATTTGAAGTACAATATTTTTTAGGTGAAAGAATGTTATAACTAAACTAGCAATTCCTCATATGGATGAATACAAAAATGAATAAGGGTTTAAGAGAAGTTGTTTAAACAATTGAGATATTGATAAATGAAAATTGACTATTTGATGAGAATTTGAGATTTCTAGGGATTCAATAATAATTTGATTGGAGACACATTGTTGGAAAATAGTAGTTCTTCCCACCCACTAAAGACCCCCTTTTATAGTTTTCAATATTCATGATAATATTCTATAATTCATCATGGTTATTGATACTGGGTATGACTGAATTAGTGTATTCTTTGAACATGATAAATGAACTATTTCACATATCATCTCAAAGACACCAGATACCCAATGCACCGCATTGGTTGTCTTGTGGGTAGCTATTAATTCAGTGTACATATGTAACTATAATTGGAAATATTTCCTTCATATATTTGTTTAATGGTGGACTCCATGTGTTTTTTTGAACATTATACATCACCATAGGCAAGTTGTTGGCACTCCACCGGCTGGCCTGCGGCACCAGCTAAATGTTCCCTGCATAGGCGAGCCGATACTGCTTGTACTCCTCTACCGTAAACTATAATAACCCTTTCAACCTTACAATACAAAAATTATTATTATAACTTTTCACCAAGGACATGAAAATATGATAATATATTTTTATTAACATCCACATATCTCCATTGAACATTTGTTAAAATCTATATTACGACCATTAATCACATGACTCAATGTCAAATTAAGTAGTTTTAAATTCACTAAAATATAAAAACTCAATACACAAAGGAGTGTTTGTGATAATTAAAACACCATGATAGAGATATGAGAATAAAATATATGAGTTATACCATATACCACATTATGCATAAACATATTGTTTTTTAAATCCTAAAACATATTAGAAACACCTTGATGTAATGATTGGTGAGTTATAGATCCCATGTATAACTATTTCTAATATTCCATAAAAATAAAAATCTCTCATTACAAAGAATCATTATTTTCATTATCCCCATTCGAATTATAAATATAATATCCATGAATAATATGATCTATCCACACCTCCACCTCTAGATAATCTAGTAGATATTCTTTTCGATGATGAAACAAATGATATATCATTATCATCTCATACATAAAGACTCTAATAATAAACACATCAATGACCAAGTATAAGTTTACCAGATCCTCCATCATCCACAATTCATCACCATTGTTTAACAAACATATATATTCATCGTTATTCTTGGTTTATCAGCTACATCATTACCATTTTTTTGAAGTATATGTGATCAAAATGTAACAATTATCAAAAAATTCTACACATTTTTATGATCTAATATCTTATACCCTAGAAAAATTATATAAAATACCATACTATTTACTATTTATATAAAAAATAACTCACTAATTTTATCATGTTTCCATAGATTTAGGAACAGCACCATTGTTGTAGGCTAGTGGTCAAGGGGGCATAATTATACTCATGGGGAAGTAACTGCATATACATACAAGATATTTACACCTTCTCTTGTATCAATATAGAGCCTAGGAAGAGATTCAACGTGTTATAATAAACCATAAACAACACTAAACCCTTTGATAATAATATTATAGAATCATTGATTATATTCTCTTTCACATATGTAAACTATTCTGAATGCAATGACTCATTATTTTAGATCCATTAATTTGATATGATCATTTGTTATTGTGTGACACACAACAACCAACTGAATAAGTTGACAAATGTGAATAATAAAGATAAATTAATTTTACATTATTAATATAATGATGTATATATATTAAAATAATAATCAATTAATATAATTAAGTCATGACCTATATTTTTTTTCTGGAATGTAGTTTTCAAAATTATATTGGAAAATTCATAGATTGTTCACTGAGACAACATACGATTCGGAGGCCCGGTGTACCCGAAATAAATATTGGAATAAAGTTAACTTTTAAATTAAATGTTCTCAGGTGGTTATATTTGAACTTTATTAACATTCAAACAGTTCCTCAGATCAGAAATCAGAGGGCACCATTACGTTCATAATGGTGACTTCACTCTAGGTGGGGCCTAACCGTGACTAGAGCAGGTCGAGGGAGAATGTTAGTTTTTAGACGTAATCATCCTAAAAATATATTCAAAAAATATTTTTTTTGACACATGGTGAATTTTATTTTAATATTAATTTTCCCAAAATTCAAGTTTTATTGCCATAAAACAAGAAATCCTTTAAGGAAAGAAGGATCCACCTCCAGCAAATGCCGACAGATTGGCAGATCGAGATCAGAATTAGGATCAAAAGAGTGATGGATCGATGAACGATGACGATAAAATTTATCTCCATCAACAATTTAACTAATACCTAGTAGGGTGGATTATTTCAATTCAATATTTTCCTTATTCTTGGAATTAATGACGAATGCAGATCAACCCATGACTGTGTTGACCCACAGATCACTCATTCTCATGGGAGGGTTTTTTTGCAAATTGTTTTGAAAATTGTTATCTAATTTTTCTATTCTTCATTGTTGGATTTTTATTTCCATACTATTGGAAATGAACCATGATTGACATGAACATTGATCATGGTCTGTTCCTATTTTTTGATTTAGGATTATCATTCCCTCATTCTTCATTCCTCGTGGGCATTCTTCGTTTGGCCCGTGACATGACACTTTCCCATCAATCAATCATCGTGCACTCAATCTATGGAACAAAAATATGATATTAAAAATCTATAATTGTCATGGCATATATTTTTTTCATCTATGATGGTGTCATATGGATTGAAGTGTTGTAGGAGATATCGTTGTTCGAACTTCTTTACACCGGTAAGGATAATGGAATGGACCGAATCCAATGTCAATGAAGATGGTGGCCCAAGGATTCTGGAACAACTTCCTTGTCGAAGAACATACTACCAGATCATGCCCAGTGGCTCGTGGTATACCCCAAAGGAATACCAGCACCGACAATGTAAACCGGCCTCCTATGGCAGTGGCAGGAGAAATTCGCGGTGGCTCGAACGCAGGTTGCGACGGGGCCACGGCCAGGGCGGGCCAGCGATGTGGCTCCACCGCATCGAGCCGGTGGAATGTATTCAATGAACTTGATGAACTAGGTAGAGGCGATGATCCCCCTTTAGCCAGGTGATGCGGAAAGCATCTGAGCTGCGTGGTGGAGGAGACTAGCCCACGCAACATGGGCCGGACCTGGTGAACCGGGACCCGAGGAGGCCTGGTGCGATAAAATGGTTACCCTATCTAGGGAGGGCTAGGAATAGTCTCTTATGTTAGACCAGAACTAGTGGGATCGATTAGTGGACCCTAGGCCGAATCATGTCGGTCTAAGCGGGTCGGACTAGACCCAGACCCTACCGGTCCTTTTTCACAAAAATTCCCACAACATTCAAATAGAGAGTCTGATTGATGATACGTTTGAGGATTTGGGACCCTTGGAAATATAATGTCCTATTTAGCTACTCCATGTGTATTTTTTGGATTTTTGAACGTGACATAATGGTATTACAAGTAGGTCCTCTCGGTACAAGAACACATGAACTAGAATCAGCATGTTTCTGAATATTGGGACCCCATTTCGTGAGAGGGGGTTTGATTCCTTTAGGTACCTTCCACTGGGGGTGTTAGTCCCCTGAATGAATAAGGTGAAGGTTCTATGGGATTTTCATTAAGGAAGATTTGGCACTCACCTATGGGACTAAGAAGTGGGTCCTCTATCCAAGGAGTCAATACTCCCCTATATGACAAGGGTGAGGGTCTTGCATATCCAACATGCATAGTGTTAATACTCCATTACCTGGTAGGGTGTAGGTCCTCTATTATAGGAGTCAGTACTCCCATGTCAGACCATGGTATAGATCCTCCACACATGAACTGATAGAGTCATTTCTCCCTTGTAGTACTAGGGTGTGGGTCCTTCGGTCACTGAGTGGTACTCTCGTACAGGGTAGGGTGAGGGTCCTCAAATTACGATGTAGTAATTTCTTGTGGGATCAGGGTGTGGGTCCATCATGGTTAATATTCACCTATAGGATCAGGGTGTGAGTCCTCAAATATTGTGTTTCACTCCCTTGTCTCGAGTAGTGAGGGAAAACGGTCCTCCCTTTGAGTTGAACCTCCCTCGGTTGTCGAAAATTGGTATGAGGAGTGGCCCCCACCATATGACGAAAATGATACCTAGATCGGGGCTAGTTCCCACTCGATGGACTGAGGTCTGGGCCACTCCTTATAGGAATGAAAGAGGATTCATTATATGGTTATGAGTAGGGCTCCTTCATTTCTGTACACTAGTGAGGGCGGACCTTTCCAGTTGGGTTCCCTTAGTCATGGGTAGGGTACAAGACAATGATGACTGAACCTTTGGTGCTGAGCACTAGAGATGGACCACGTAGAATGTTCCAAATGAATCACGTTCTCACAAAAACACCATAAATATTGGTAGACTGATTCTCAATGTAGTGTATCTCTCATACGGTTGCCATATTGGATGTCAAATCTTGTGGAGTTTGATATCCTAGTTTTTTGTTGTTGAAATATACCTATGTTGAGTTGATGGTATCTTCATAGGGGTTTTTTTGTGGTCATTTACATTGTGTTTCAGGGTACCCTAATGAGTATTATTTTACTGACCCCTTCATAGGATTTTCCCATACATGTCTTTTCTTGTGTGGATAACCGAAGATTTAGACAAGTCCTAGGAATAATAGGACCAAAACCAGATGGTTCTTTGTGTGTTCAGATGAGCAGAGGGTTTCTGGAAGCTTTATTACCCCTTTCTTCAGGTCAGAATTTTTTGTTGTCTTTTTCTTAGTGGGCTGGAATTCTATCCTGGTTGAGAATTACAGGTTTACCTTCTATCGTACTCTGTTTTTGGGTAGTAGTAGTGTGCATGAATTTTATTTACATAGTGTTTTCACTCTCCATCCTCCTAGCTTGGAGTTGGGTGTGTGTGTATTGTTTAATAAGAAAGTTCCTCATATTTATGGGATATTCCTATATGGTTCTAGTCTCCTGGCCATGGATTATTTGAGGTGGGATTAGGGTTGTAATGTCACAGGCCCTGGGAGACAGGTCATGACAGAGTGGTATCAAAGGTGGTCCATTCTACATTGAGAGCCCAGAGATTATGAGTTTGTTTTACGAAAACATTGTTACTTATTTCATGTTTGGATTTTAGGATAGGGAATCTAGTGTTGGTGTGGCGGTCGACGTATCCATACACCAGGACCCTGAATTCTTATTTTCAACTTGGTACATGAAAACACTAGTTACAGAGAAAAGTTATGATACATGCATCGTATAAGAATGGTTTTTGTTTTACATGTCCTTCTTGAGTCAGCTCTGTAGGTATACTCTTTTGATTATGGTACATCTTGTTTTACTTCATGATGCTTCCATGTAGGAATCCAGATAGGATTCCACCACTTATTCAGGAGGATGATCCACTGGGTATAAAGATATGGGTAATGGTTTTTGTACCATAGAAAACAACTTTGGGTTATTTTATAGCAATACCACCACCTATAGTGTAGCGCATGGTTCTCGTAGTTCCAGTGGATGAGATGCACATGTTGTGTGAACATCACGAGTTTTGATGATATTGACCCATCAGTTTCTGAGTAGATCTCATATTTTAAGTGGTTTAGGACAAAAAAGAGGTAGTGACCTTGTTTTCCATCCAGTTGGGACACCATTAGATCAGATGGTCATCATAGCGATGATCCTTTAATGTGGCTCAGTAAGATGTTGGTGGGGTTTTGATTACCTAATATTTTGATGAGGTGACTCTACTATGGACAGAGATTGAGAACCTATCATAGATAAGGGGGTCAAACCATAAAAGGAAAGGGCTATGTGTGCCCAAGAGATTCTATAGCATCGATATGATGACTTGTTAGTATATGAGTATTCATCAACTCATACCATTTTTTCCAGGTACTTAATGGATATGATACATAACCAGGGCTTCAGAGCTTCGACCTATTGAGAAAGGTGTTTCTTGTGACATCTGATCCAGCACTATTCCTCTATGAATTTCTATTTATGTAATGGTGATGGATAAAATATTTGTGGTTGAGAATCCCTTGGCTAATAAATTCATCCAATGATTGTCAGATTTGGGAAAGAAAGAGAAGATATATCAGCAGGGTGGCAGACGAGGACGAGGGGCTAGGAGAGAGAAGGAGGTGGTAGAAATTTTGAACTATTACCACCACCCATCAGTAGATCCACAGAAGGATCAAAGATCCAGATACGTGGGCAAGGACAGTAGCATGCGGTTAAGGATTATGACCTAGAGTCTCGAGGAGAGATTCGAGGTACGGTCTATGTTTTTTTATTTATCTCCGGTATTAGTGGACACTAATGCTAGTCATTCTCTTCTACCATGATTTTTTATACATAGTGGTTCTGGTCAAACCGTAGGCTTGACCATCATGGTTAGAGACTCCGGTTAGAGGAGACATGATGATCACACACTAGCGTTGATAGTCTTCCCCGATTCTTGGAGGTGAGAGTTGTGGTTGTGATCTCTTAGACATAGATTTGAGGCCTTAAGACATCATTCATGGTATGGAAAACTACTATTCACACTAAGGTTGACTGTTTGAGGTGAAGGGTTTACTGTTTCCATGATAATGAGATAGGGATTCCTTGTTGGTGATAGGGAATCATATTTATCACTTGGATGAATCTCACAAAGGTCTTACTGAGAAATGGGTTTGTGAAACCCATTATTGGGGTATGGTGGGAGAATCATGTAGTCTTGCGTATCCTAGGTATGTTTTTTTGGTGAGGTGTTGGTGCAGATCATTGCCCCACCAGCGGAGTTTTTTCTACTTGACTTTTTTTCATGGGATTGTTTCTATGGTGGAAAAGTTAGACCTCGTGATGTTTCTATGATAGGGAATGGTTGCTTACCATACATACTCAGCTGGTATTCCACTAGTTTGTGTAGTAGTGTTTCCATTTGTTCAAGCTATTTGGTATCTCAAGGATGTAGATATAGGGCATAGTACTACCCAATGTTCACTCTAGAGAAGACCTCTTTTTGTTCGAAAATACCTTTATGTGTTCAGGGTCAACATAGAATGCATAAAACATGTAGAGTCAGTTGTATAGTTCATTTAATGGTGGATGTGAATTGTGGATATCCTTCAGTATCCAAATCATGATAGCATGGAGGTGATCCACTAGACCCCATGACATAAGATGTAATGTGGTACTTGGTTCTTTCCCACTTGTCACAACTAAAAATACATTTTCACATCATTGCACGGTGTTGGCCAAGCAGAAGTTGGACATGAGAGTGGATGATCTAAGTGGTTCCTCTGAGTTCATTCTTGTAAGTTTCACAACGACCCTTCATGAGTTTGCCGGCATGGGATCCCAGTAGGGAGTTCATTTTTCCTCCCTTGGGTGTTGTATTTTTCTTTTCAGGGATGAAAATCCCTATGGATGGGAAAATGTAAGGACAATGATTTTTTTGTTTATTTTACTTTTAGAAATTACTTGGAATTATATTGAGACATTTCACTAATATGGATTGCGATTCTGAGGTATGTTGTTCCTAGAATAAATCTTTGATTAATATTCAGTTTTAATTAAATGTGCTTAAATGGTGAACTTTTAACATTAATAACATTCAAATGGTTTCCTTGATCATAAATTTAAGGTCACCATTTCATTCAAAACAACGACTTTACCCTAAGTATGTCCTATCCTTGAACGGTGTGGGTCGAGAGGGAAATGTAGTTTTTTGACATAATCATTTTAAAAATATTTAATAAAAATATTTTTTTGATGAAACGTGAGATTTATTTCAAATATGATTTTTTCAATATTACAAGATTATTTCCATAACCACTGAAATCCTCTTAGGAAGGGAAAATGAGCCACCTCCAATGAGCGTTAATGGATTGGCAGATCAAGATCGGGACTTGGATTGAAAGAGGGGTGGATCGACGAACAAAGATGACACAATTTCTCTTCATCAATGATCGAACCAGATCTAGGTAGGGTCTGTTATTTCTATTCCATATTTTCCCTATTATTAGAGTTGACAATAAACATGGATCAACCTCTAAATAGGTTGACTGGTAGATCCCTCGTTCTTATGGGAGGGTTCTTTTTTAGGAATTGTTTTGGAGATTGTGTATCTAATTTTTTAATCCTTCATTGTTGTATTTTGATTTCCCTACTAACAAAAAATTAACCAAGATCGACACAAACAATGATTGGGGTCCGTTACTATTTTTTGATTCATTATTTTCTTTCCCCCCACTTTCTTCCATCACGGGAATTTTTCCTTTGGATTGCGACTCTACAGTTTGCGATCGATCGATCGTTGTAGACTCAACATTTGGTGCAATGACCCAACATTAAAAATATGGAATTGGGATGACATGAAAATGGTGTGATGATGATGGAGTTAGATCAATTAAAGTGGTGTAGGAGATATCATTGCTTGAACGTCTTTTCACCATAAAGGATTATGGCATGGATCGAAGCCCATGGAAGTGAAGATGGCGGCCCGAGGATTCCAGAAACCCTTCCAAATCAATTAATGGACCACTAAAGAACATCTGATTTTTTGCAAGAGACCCCACCAGTGTGATGATTATGGCCAAGGCGGTGTGCCAGTTTGGAGGAAGCTAGTTTCCTACGGTAGTAGCCAGGAGAAATACGTGATCGCTCGGTCTTGGGTGGCGATGGGGAAATGGGTAGGGTGGGATGATGTAGAGAAAGCCGGTGAAGCACCTGCGCCTCGTTGATTTTATGGAACACAGTCAATAAACAACATGCAATAATCTAGGTCTGCGTATTTTTACCGGAAAAATGATGTGGGGGATGCAAAGCACCTAGAATCAGGTGACGCAACATTCGGCCAAGCTACGTGATGGAGGAGACCAGCCCACATAAAGCTAGATGGACCCATTCAACCGGGCATCGGGGCAACACATCGGGCTGAAACGCTTGTCCCAAAAGTCCAGGCTCAGTGGGCTTGGTTGGGTAGGCAGACAATGGGATGGGTCAGGTTGGGTTAGGCTGACCAGGTCGGACCGGACCCGAACCCATCTAACCCTTTTTTCACAAAAATTTCCCATAACATTCAAACAGAGAGTCTGACTGACTAGAAATTTGGGGCTTTGGGACCCTTGAGATAGGACATTTATTTTGAGTTACTCTATGTGGGTTTTTATGTTAGTAGGTCACCTAATGGTTTATAGGGTAGGTCCTCCAGGTATAAGCACGGTTGATCAAGAGTTGGTAGGTTTTTAAAAAGTATGGACTCCCCACGTCGTGGGAGTAGGTTCGTTTCCTTTCAGTAGATTCTTCTGGGTCTGTTACTCCCCTAAAAGACTAGGCTTTGGGTTCCAATAGATGTTCTTTATGGAAGAGTAGTTACTCCCCAATGGGACCAGGGAGTGGGTCCTCTATCCATATTGTCGGTACTACCCTATAGGAATAGGGTGTGGGTCCCCCATATTTAATGTGAATATAGTAAGTACTCCTCTTCCAAGTAGGGTGCAGGTTCTCTATTATATGATTCACTACTTCCTCTATCAAACTAGTGAATGGGTCCTCCACACATGAACTGATAGAGTTGGAATGCCCCTATCATACGAGGGTGTGGATCCTCTAGCCAGAGATTAGTACTCCCCTTCTAGGTAGGGTTTGGGTCCTCAATATTGGAAATTGTAAGGCCCCAAGATTTTATGAGATGGATTCTTTTTAATTTCATTCATGTCTTGTGTTGTAAACTGCACCATGATATGCTTACGCTATATGCAACACCGTATTACTTTTCAGTATAGGCAACAAGATTCTTAGCTTGTGTTGCACACAATTTCATGTTCTTTTGATAGAATTCCTTTCACAAAACAATGATTATAGATTTCCTTCAATTTATAAATGAAATAATCTTGGATAATGTTATAAGAAACACCAGAGGAATCTTGTGTTACACACAACACCGGCAGGGCTTGTGTGACCTTCATCGATAGCTTTCATGGTACACAATACCAAGCTTCACTAAACAACAATATATTATTAAAATATTATTTAAAATATCCATTATAAATAGTATTAACAACATTTTTAATTTTCTATAACATTATAAATCCCATTACACATGATATGAGAACAAAATCAATTTTTTGGATAAAAGAAGTATTTTTCAATGAAAATGCAGTTTTACCACCATTTGATGAAACGCCCATTTTAAATATAGTTTTTTAAAACTTTTGAAAGTTATATTTGAAAAGATAAACTTCTTATTTGGAATCTGGTCACATAAATATACTTTGGATAAATTTTTGATATTTTTCTGATAACTTTCATATTTTGATGAATAGTAAAAATACTCTATTATAATTGAAAACAACCTTTTTCATCAAAATAATTTATATGGTTAAAATATATCATTGAATGGTTTTAAGTATATATAGAATATATTTTTATCATATAATATATTTTCAATCATTAGAATTAATTTAACATTGAATTCATAGGTAAAAACATTTCAATCTTTTGCAATGTTTTAACTTTTAAAACCCATTTTTTCAACAACGAGATTAATTTTAAATTAAGAACTGAAAATTTTTTTGTTTTGAATTTGGAAAAATGGTTTCCATATTTGGAATCATAAGGTTCAAACTTGGTAAATATGTATCATTTATTTTTGGACTTCATGAATAGTGACTCTAATAATTGTTTTATTTACCGTGGTTAAAGCGTAAATCTGGTAAATAAGGGAACAAAATAATATTATAGTAATATTAAACTACCATTAAACTTGTACCAATCCTATTTTATAAGATATATCCGACCATGGGAACCCTTGGGTCTCTTTTGGGACCCCATGGATTCACTTGGATGTGAAAAATGGCACTTTATAAAATTAATTTAAAGAAAAGATATTTATAACCTAAACATAAATCTTTTAATAAATTGATTTTAATATGGGATTATATAATATATATATATATATATATATGTTTATAAATAGTCATTAAAAAGATTAATTTATTTCCTACATCATGGTATTTTATTTTTAATTTTTATACATTAGATAAATATATTTATTTTTTGACACAATTATGATGTAGTGATTACATCATTAATAAAAGATTCAAATAAATAAATTTATAAATATTAAAACAAATGTAATATCGTTATATTGATTTCATCCACAACTTTTATGGATTATTTTGACATATTAGCTTTTATTTAATTTCTTTGTTTCAAATTAATAATATTGAATGAGTTTTTAAAAAAGACAAGTATGAATAGTATCCAAAACTAAAATAATTCATAACATAAAACATAAAATAGTTTATTAAATGATATAAAATTATTTAAAATCTAATATTTTCCATAATGTTTATTATTATTCCAAATAGTTCATATATAACTTTTTTTAGGTCGTTTGACAAGATATGGTAATTAAATTAACCAATAATGTGTAAATAACATCATATCACTATAAGATTTAAAAGGGTAAAATAAAAGTAAAACCAAAAAGAAAAGTATAAAAAAATATTCAAAACATGTCAAAAAAATTATTGGATGATTGTTATTCTAACCAAAATTATTATATATTATAAATAAATATTTTTTGGATCATTTTAAATCAGAATTTAATTTATAATAAATTAATATTTTTGAACTTTCCTAAAGTTCCACTCTCCTCTCTTATAAAAGGGAACCTCCTCCATATCCTCTTTACTTCATATTAAGCATTAAAGCATGGCCAAACCCTGACCATTTATCTTATAAACTTCCATATTTACATTTTATATGTTCTTTTTTTAATCAGAAACAAAACTCTAGTGCCCTACGAAGAATTTAAACGAAGAACATCAAAGAATAGATAATCTATTCTTCCGATTCGTTCAAATTTCATTCTTATTATACTTCCTATTAATTAGTTGTTTAATTATAAAGTGTCAACATAAGTATAAATCATATGAGGATATGTTATTATAAATACTAAATAGCCCTATTTCTCCATTTATCCATCCTACAAAAAATGAAATCATCGCACATGCGTAAGTACGGCTTACCGTCTCCACGCCATGGTGTAATCTATTTTTCACCACCACCTTACATGGATGGGTATAAAGATATAAATAATAACTATATATGATTATTAAACATGATACTAATTTTGAGATACTATACACCATCCACCTCAATACCATTTAGGAACAATGGGAACGATATTATCGCTCGTGCGTACGTACGGCTTACCGTCTCCACGATGCGATGAGATTCATTATCCATGTTATCCATTGAAGAATGAATATAAAGTATATATAATAAATAATAATTAAATATATGACATAATTATTCTAATGTATTTTTCTATAAATATATTTCATTTAATTACTTCCGTTAAATTTAATAAGGAAACGAAAACAGTGTTTATGCGTACGTACAACCTACCATCTCCATGAACGGTGTACTCCATTTTATTTATTGATCTATTATATATATTTACATAGAGAATATATATGATACATAATTCATGTTTTACTTTCTGGAAGAAATTAAATCATGATCAATCTAATCATATGAATAATAACTAGTCCAAACCTGTATGATAAATGAAACGATTATTATCAAAAACGATGCTTTAAAATGAAATTGACAAATTAATAGGTAATATAAAGTTGTAAGTGAATCATATATAATATCATAAATATTATTATGATTATATTATGAGTTAATAATATGTTTAAACCCACTATATAGGAGTTTTAGAAATATACAGAAGAAATCAGACCTAAGGTAATGGAGAACTTTTCCAATCTGGTTTTATCTGAGATTATTTATTTGTAAGTATTTTCTAGGGATATATATATGATCCATGTCTATGTTTTCTAAATATATTTCCATAAAATGCTTACAATTTATCTATGTATGTTTACAATCATTTTTATCCATTTTTACTTTTTCTTGATGGTTTGGATGGAATCTTTCTTTTGTTTACCATATGAGGTACTTTTTGAGTTTTCAGGAAAAAGTACAAGGAATTTTTTTAACTTATACAATATGAACTGTTTTTACATCTTAATTATTCCTTATTTACATGAATATTATTATACACATTTAGAGGTGTATTTTTAACTAAATTCCTTTCTTTTAAAATTTAATGACATTTTGAGAAAAGAAAGAATTTTTGAAGAAGAAAAAATATTTTCCTCAGGAATGAAGATCAAGCGTTTAATCAAAATTATTTTCCATGTATGATTACATAGGTTTATGTTTCTATCCCCACTATTATAAGTATATGATTGTGTTTATTAGGGAATGTTATTTAGAAAATACATTTGTTTTATATCGGTTATGTTGGAATGATGTTTAAGAAACCCATCTAATTTCATGGGTTATGCTACGGTGAATGTTTTCTATATTTTTTTGGCACATGTAAGAATAGTTTCATTATAATATGGGTGGAACATATATATCCCTTCAATTAATTGGATAAATATTTATATCTCATGAGATAGAAATTGTTGTAACGGAATGTAAATCTAGTTCAGTAATACAAGGTTGGAACCACAGGTAGACCTGGTTCAGTAATGGACTTCATCCACTATGATGGTCTAGGAAGAAATGCCTTGGCTACTATGGAAATAATATTATGTATATAATAGTTTTCCATAATTACATGTTTTTTGGAAATGATATTTTATCATGGTTAATGTTCTTTATGATCCATGCCTTACATACTATAATGATTTATATCATTGCTCAAGATTTTGATGTTTAAACTGTATGTTCATGTTTTTATGTTAAAATATTTATGATTAGTTTTATGTTCTTCAAGTTTACACTTACATAGAATTTGAGCTCACCCTTTATAAGTTTTCTATTCCCTAGGATATAAGTACAAGTTTTAGGTAGGAAAACATAAGGGTAATATCTTTATGGGAGATGTTGATGAACATTCTCCATGATTAGAATATTTTGTTTTGTGTTTCCAATGACACTATACTAATATGGTCTTTGGGCATTTGTTTGTGTCATGTATTATGTATTCTACAAAATAAATGTATTCTCCATGTATGTCACGCTTGGGACTCTACATAAATATTAATTCCCAATTGGATCAGGGTGTAGGTCCTTCATGAGTCATACTACCCTATAAGATCAGGGTTCGTGTCCTCACTTACGGAGTTTCACTCCCCATCCTGAGTTGCGGTGGGGAGTGGGTCCACCCTTGGAGTTAGAGATCCCTCAGTTGTTAGACACAGTTAGAAGGACATGGCCCCTCCACTTGAGGAAAATTATACCTAGATAGTATCTAGTTCTCCCTTGATGGACTGAGGTGCGGCCCACTCATTATAGAAGCACCTAAGGTTTCATGAGATGGTTAGAAGAATGACTCCCTTATCTGTGTATAGTGATGAGGGAAAGCATCTCCACATGGGTTCCATTAGTCTTGCATTTAGTGCAAGACAATGATTACTGAACCTCTGGTGTTAAGCACTGGAGATATTCATAGTTGAATTTTCCCAATGTAGCACATTCTGTAGGACTTTCCATTAGTAATGGTAAAGTGGTTCCTAAGGGATCATATCATTTGGATGGGTGCCATATTTGATTGATGAGCTCATGGAGTGTGATCTCTTAGTTGTGTGTGTTACATTTTAAACCAGTGATGATAATCCTCTTACTGGATATAATGTTGGAAATTTATGATTCTTAGTCCCTAAGATGATTATATTTGGATATTCCTGTTATATGTGTTATTGACATATACCCATGGTGAGATGATTGTATCTTCTTAGTGGTGTTTCCTTTGTGGCCTTTCACATTTTTTGGGGGTTTCCTACTGAGTATTGTTTACTCACCCCTACACAGGATTTTCCCACATATTTTATGTCTTGTGCATATGGTTGATGCTTTTGTGGATTCTTGGGCAGAGCAGGACCAGGACTAGGACCATGACTAGGTGGTGCCATGTGAAATTAGATGAGCTGAGCTGTTTCTGGAAACTTCCTACCGCAACTTTAATACCCATGTTTGCATGTAAGATTTTACAGTTGTTTTTTTTTCTTAGTGGGCTTATATTAGATCACATTTGTTCTTTACTTGTTTAACTTCTATCATTCTGTGTGGGGGGGGGGGGGGGGGTAGTAGTATTCATGAAATTCATTTACTTAGTGTTTTCACTATCCAGCCCCCCTGGATTGGAGTTGCATGCATGTGTATAGGTTCTTACGAAAATTCCTCCCATTTGTGGGATATTCCTACTCAGCACTAGTCACCTGACCCTGACCTATTGGAGGTAGGCTTGGGTTAGTCACAGCATAGGCCCATGGGGAGGGGTTATGATAGATTATATATTAATATTTTTCAATGATAAATATTTTTACAGTATTCCCATAAAAAATCATTAAAAAATGGAATTATATTTATCATAATAAATAGAATTGGTCATGATTATAATATTTTTATATTAGGTAATATTTATATGTATAAACTTCAATTAATACAAAATTTATATAAATCATGATGAAAGACCCAGGAAGTTTTAAAATCCATTTTTTAATGATTTTTTTTCATTATATTTTGTATTTTCATTTTAGTAAAAATATCTATAAATATTTATATTTCATTAAAATAATTTAATTTTTAATTTTTATAAAAACATTTCTTACGGTATTTTTTTATTTTTTTACGAAATAATTTATTTTTTGGTAAAGAGTTTAAAATAGATTTGTTTCTAAACGTGTAACCTTTATAACAATATCAAAAAGTATGTATAACATTATTACATAATAAAAAATTCAATATAAAATATCAATTAAATTCATCAATATTTTTTTTGAAATACTATTTTGAATTTATAAAACCAATGATTTACAACTTAATCAATATTTTCAAATAAAAACTGTTCATCTATTTTCTTTTAATTATATATTATTTTTCTATTAATTGGTTTTTTCATTCTTTGAAATCCACATAAATTTCATTTATTTTATTATAAATAAATTTTCAACATTAAAATCAATGAAATCGATATTGTTTGGCTACACATAAATTTTATGTCTAAAAATACACTTTTTTCTTAAAATGGGTTTTTCTGTGTTATATGTGATAATGTAAAAACTATTTCTTCATTCGCAGAGAAATTTTATTGGATAAAATGGATATAATATTTGGAAAAATTATTTTTGAATTATTTAGTATATGAATTTTAAAATGTATTCATTAAAATTAAATTACTCTGGTAAAATCTAGTTACCTAAGAAAAAGTATAAAATTTTAAAAGTAATAAATATAAGGTTATAGAATTTTCAAAATGTTAAAAACAAGCTTAAAATTAAATTTTAGATATTATTAACCGTGATTCATGCTCAAAAATAAAATCTATCATTTTTAGAGCCACTTTACCTAAATTAAATATGCTTTATTAATATTATGATTAAATATAAAAAAAATAAATTTTCAATTTTTTTAAAGGGTACTCTCTCCACCCTTATTATACCAAAAAAATAATTATTTATCCCCCTGAAAATTAAAAAAAAATTCCTTCACATATTATACTTTTTCATCGATATGATCCCATGGTCACAATATTTCATCATAAGACCTATATTTCGAAGAATACTTCCATGGGAAATAGTAATTCCTCAATGATAACACTTTCATTTACTAAACGTCTTTTCTTTTCATTTGTATAGTCAAAATATAATTTTATAAGTCTTATATAATGACATAATTATCTTTTTATAACAATTCTTATTATTCCTATATAATAATTTTTAACAACCATTGTCCCTTTTCAAATAAGTAAAACGAAATCATAAGAGTACATTTTGCAAACAACTACCTCCATGATAAAACCTATTATATTTTCATTCACCATTATTCAAGGATTTTAGTTACAGGGAAATTAATATATATATATATATATATTATTGGTGAAAAATATTATATTTTAAAATGATATAACTTATTAATATTTTTCCCATTATATGGAAAAAGAAATCATTATCCATGTGTGCATATAGACTACCATCTTCATGGAGTGCTATATTTCATTATTCATTACCATTATTCATGGATGGTTCTATAATTGTCATTGAAGGATAAATATTATTTTTATAAATTTATTATGATTCTTGTAAGACCAATTGTATAAATTTTAACAAAATGAACAATAAAAACCCATTGTAAATTTAGTCATCCAAAACAATGCACTATAAAAAAAATTCCTCATATTGTGTAATAAATTATTCAATATTATCATATCCTTCACGAACCAAATCTGGAAGCCATCCAAACCAATGCTAAAACCATCCCATTATACGATCCGAAAGGAAATCCCAAACCCCATGGGCTAGCACAAGTTCCCAGGTATCATAAACTGAAAATTGGGAATGATTTTCCCGAGTTTATACACTAAAAACAAAGAATGAACCCAATAAAATGAATCTGGATTTTTCAAACCAAAAAATCGTTTACAATAATTCATAACTAAATTATATTGATTAAATCAACTCACAAGAACTATAAAAAAGGTAAAAAAAAACAAAAAATAAATAGCCCAAAATACCTTAAGGAAAGGGGAATCGCCCACAAGCCATCTGCACAACACATCACCGCCAAGCACCCGCTCAAAAGTCGACCCACTGGAACTAAAAATTGTACCCACCCTACGAAAAAAATAACCATTCCTACTTAAACTCAAGGGTATAAGTATGGTGTGAGACAATTCTCAGTAGGATACCACCACTAAAACATTCCATGTGATAAACATTCCAAGATGAAAATCTTGCAAGTTTTGATAAATAGGAAATGTTACTTGCAACTTCTAAAACATGAAACATTAAAATTAAAACAGTTTTCAAGGGGGTAATTTAAAGAATCAACACTTTTAAAATAAAATCAAAAGATTCTTATTTTTCCATCCAAATATATCATATACTGACGGTAAGTATAAATAATGTAATGAGCACAAGAAATGAGAAATAACCCCTAGGCACTAGCTAGTTGTGGGTCCCCGGTACCTCATATCTCAGTAACAGTAACCATCATAAATATTCGCTCTCATGCATGAGCCACTAGTAGAGAAAATACCCATAACCTAGTGGTCCCCAATTATCATCATCATAGTTTAGTTAGAGTTGTAAGCTTCAATCTTGCTAAGTGAAACTGAGGCCAATCCCCATGGATTCACTACCATACAAGTACACGTCCACCCGCATAGATACCTAGGTTTTCCCCTTATTCTAAAACATGTTCAACAAGTCAAGAAATATAATTTTCAAATGAAAATATCATTTCCATATCCAAAATTTACCAGAACAGCATACATGTATACCACACAAGTCACAGAAGTCCAATTTTCATTCTAATTGATTTTGAAATCCGACTCACACTGAAATAGCCCACAACACATTTCACATTTCATTAAAAATTCTAAAAATACATTAAAAATTTTTATAAAACAATTAAAATATATTCCAAATCACATAAAATCTCAATCAAAAGTTATATAATACCCTTTTCATAACCAAAATCCATATTTCACATCACACTCACACGAAACTTCCCACATCACTTTCACATCTCTTACACACTTTAGTAAATACTTCAAACATTGTTATAAAAAATACCCAAGATGGGACACAACCCAAAACATCCCCTTTAAAATTTAAAATGTACTATAACAAAATATACATACCCCAAAACAGATTTCCAATATGGTTTCACTTCTTACATAAACCATTAAACCATTCAAAACTTACATAAAATAATTCCAAGGACTGTACCCAAGATTTTCATATAAAACACATTTCAAAACCATCTTTCAACGACAAAATCACACTAATACCAATTCAAAACATAATTCTCTGCCCAAACCACATTTATTAAACCACCCCCAAGTGCTATACAAATACCAAAAACAATACCACAAAAGATCCACAAGAAAAACACGTGTTTTCAAAATCACTTTCAAGAAGTATAACATGGTTTTACAACATAATCCCATTAAAAAACCATCTTTATAACCCAATGGCACAACAAGACCCTAGAAAAGAAGAATCAGAAGACCAAACTAGATTTATAAAACCAATTCCATATTTTCTAAAATACACCCAAATAATACCCCAAGTGTTACACATGAAAAACACCCAATTTCAAGATAAAATGAAACTATAAAATTAAAATATTAACCAAATCAATCATGATTATTTTTCACACCAAAAAACAAATATGAGGAATATGAATAATGAGTAAACACATAAAGCTAAGTCATCAATAATTGTTTACACATGGAACTGCCTACTGAAGTGTTGAATCCATCAAATCTTGTTGTGATACTCAAACACACCATCGATGTAC
Organism: Viscum album; assembly: GCA_963277665.1. Lineage (NCBI taxonomy): Eukaryota > Viridiplantae > Streptophyta > Magnoliopsida > Santalales > Viscaceae > Viscum > Viscum album. Next base: position 255,015,020 of record OY728127.1, read on the forward strand.
CACAAAGAAGTGTAGAGGAACATAAAACCACAATAGTACCTCAAAAGGACACTAAATAAATCCTTAGGATCGAATCCTAACTTCTAGACATTTTTGAACATCAATAAAGAGGGAGGAAACCCTAAGGAAATGGAAGAAATAAAAGAGAGAAACACTTACTTGAAAAGAACCTGACGAAATCACCCCAAATCAACTAAATTTTGAATCTCCAAGAAATAAAACCTGATAGTGAGGCTCAAATGAGGCTGAGGGGGTCATTTTCAGACTAAATTAGAGGATAAATACTGGAAACAAATGAATTATTTATGAAGGAATCAAGTTATCTTCTCAAATCTGGATGGTTGGAGAAACCCAAAAACGTTTTTCCCTAATCCGCATTTCAAATGAGCTCCAAAAATGTGAAATCGTTAATGGGGTTGATCCTAGGGATAGTGTCTTAGAGTGGGATGTGGAATCACCGAAACAAATAAAATTGGAAAGAGATATTAATGAATTAAAATAATAATTTAAAGCAGAAAATGGGCTTACTGGTAGGCAAAATTACTTAATAAAAAACCCAAATACCCCATGATTATGGATTTCTAATGTCTCTAAATTGACATGGTGGTATTAATATGTAAGGTTGGGCTAATTAGAAATCGAAATTGATGAAAAACTTTGACAATTGAAGGATTCATAAAAGAAACAAAATTTGTTTTTAAATCTGGAAATGGGCTCATGGTGTGGCCCAAATTTTGAAAACCCACCATTTCCCCCAAAATGCATGAGAAACCCCCAAAACAAAGCAAGAATATAAATTAAATTAAAAATAACATTAATTTTTTTTAATGTGACAATTATTCCAACCATTAAACATTACATCTTTAAAAATACACAATAAGGCTAAAGACAAAAACCAAACCCAAACGAAAGGACAAAATGGATTCCTTTGCCAGGTTTCACCCATCCCCAAAATGCAAAAACACCTCCAATTGATAGATAAAGGAAATAATACAATCACAAACCAAAAATCACACCAATTCTTTAAATAATCATGTATATTTAGATTTTATCACAAAAGAAAACTCCTCATGCACTATCTACAGAAGATTCCAGTAATTTACCCGAACAAACAACAAGAACGAACAAGGTTACACAAACCTTGATTAACAATACCGTTGGGCATTCTCCACTCACAACGTTTACCAAAGGAAGATGTAGGTAGTTAGATAGCTCTTAATGAGACTACCCACTTACAAGAGAAGACCAAGGACAAAACTGTTTTACTAGTATGGGGAGACACAAATGGGCTCCCCACCATAAGTGACAACTCAAATTTTTTCCTAGATAGAATCATGACACAAAAAGTGGGGCCGAATGAACTCCGCTATAGAACAATAGACTTAAATTGTAAATTTCTAAAGGAACATTAATGAGAATCATAGTGGGTATCCCCACCATAATAACTGATTAACTTAACCGACCAGCATGGGCTAACATAGAAAGACCCCAAAACTCAAAGAGTTGGGACAGCCACACAGTTAGTCCGCACAGTTTGGGAAACTACATGCTAATCGTGTGGATCCTTATATCTACATGATTTTATGGTGCATGAATTCAACTGACCATGTGAAAACCATGAACTCATCCATTATAGGAAAATTTTAAATCATTCTCCAAAAACTCAATGGAATGAAAAGGGGGAAGGAAAGACATTATGAGAAAAACAAGGGCATGAGGCCCTCCACCACTTTCTATTGAACATGAATAATAGAAGGAAGAAGACTACACCAGAGGTTTAAAACCTTCCTATCATTCATAATGAGGGTAGGAATTGTACAAGGGTTTAAACAACCCTGGGATTTCCCCAAAATATGTGCCAACTTCTCTCCTGGACCTATCATTGGAGCTCAAAAGATTGAAACATCTTCGGCCTCGCAGTCAGGCTTTGGAAACTCCTGTATGAATCTTCTTCATTCAGTAACACAAAAAACTACACTGCATACCCCGATGGGTTCACCAAGACATAACACACTCCATAACTCACTTTATTAAAACATGACATTTCACTGATACAAGGGCTTAGATGATTCAGACACATCACGCCTTGTTTCATCGGTTATGAAAAAACAGTAGGAAAGGACACATATAAACACTTTACTCTAAAACTGAGGATTTTAATGTATTTAAAAGGAATACATACTCCCAACATAATAGATACTATCAGATAATTTCACAACCATCACCTTTACAGTAAAACAAGCACACGACACCACAAGAGGTCACTAAACATGACCATTGTGACTGATAGAAACAATATGTTGAAAGGGACCTTATGTGAAGTCCCCAACAAAGACAAAAATTTTGAAAGTTTCCATAATATCCTCTCATGAAAAAATGTCTCACACTGGTGGTATAACATATACCCTTTCTTCAATGAGACTAAAATGGACTCTAAGGCCCTCTTAGACACCATCCACACTGAAAACCCCAGAAAACTTTAACCTTCGATGAATCAGATAGCTTAAGAAACTAATCTCTCTTTCAACCTTCAACGACCACTCTCTTGATACAAGAGGAATTAAAAAATAAATAAAATGGTGCAGACTCATTCTAAAAATATTGAGGAAATATTACTAACATTGATCAACTTGAGGATTTTCCAACGGTGAAACAATATGGGTTGCACTTCAGTTGTGCATTAACCATTAATGGGAACGTACCTTATCCAATGAGAGAACACCAAGGACCCAAAAGCTGGTCCATTGGTCAAAATATGCCACAAAACAGATCCAAAAACATGAAGGGAACCACCATAAGGGTGTTCCGCAACATATCTCAGAAGAGTCTAAAAACTAGTCCTTTTATCCAGCTTACCGACCAAACACAAACCCAAAACATGGTTCGAAAATGAGGGGTTCATGGACTCAAAACATCCCACAACAGCAAGACTTTCGAACACATAATACACACCATTCCAAATCAGTCATCAAGACATCATTTTTTCTCTTAAAAACTTTTCTTTGAAGACAAACCATTCAATGGTTAGCATATCACCTAGTGGTACCACATGGGCCTCACACATGCATGTTCTTGTGCCACAGAGAACCCTCCTCATTTCCATCCTAAAACTCATCTAGTCATGCCATAAACCATACATCATCCCATTTAACCCCTTTCATGTGGTCACTCATGAAAATACAAATGGTTAAAACAAAAATTCAATCCACTTTTCTAGACCAAAATTGTAAACTAATACTTTCTTTTTCTCAAAACTGCTAACCATAAGATCAATCCCAATTTACTGCTTACAAAACTTTTCAAAAAGAAACAACCATTCAAATAAGTACTCACTTTCATGTTATTAACATATTGAAAAAATAAAATCACATTAAGACACCTTTTAATAGATTACAAAACTCTATTGGAAACACTTTTTCAAAACCAACATTAATATAGTTCTTGCATTAAAAAGGGTAGTAAACACGCCATTTTCCATTTCAAAATAATTCTGAAAATTCAGTTCTACCATTTCAAATGTTAAACCATTCTCAATTTATTGGAAAATAGTTTCACAAAAACATTACGCTTCTTAAAACTATGTCATTGTTGCTTTAAAACTGAACTTACAAGATTTCAAATCTAAAGTACACAAGACAATGCGAGAGGAAACCAATTCCAGTGGGTGAATTGGACATATGGTTGGCAGCCATACGCTAATCACTTCACAATCACAGAGAGTGTTCTAAAAAAATATCCCTGACTCCACATGGCTTTCCAGGCCCTGCGAGCTCACTGAGACCATTAACCTAACTCTCTTTTCATTTCCCCTAATCATCGTCAAACCAAGAAAACCAAAGGACACAGATAAGTCCCGACACCCCTGGTGACTTGAATCCCATCATGAGGATTCGTGATTAAGCACAGTACCCCTAACTGGAATTCCACGTCCTGAAAATCCTAACTCCAGACTATCCCTATAATTCCCCAAATAACCTGACCCAAACAGATAACATAAACCTCATCTGATACCATTTTTTCATGATCCGAATCTGGCAGCCATCAAAACCGGTGCCAAACCTAGCCCGTAACGAGGCCCAAAGGGCGTTCCCAATCCCCATGGGCTGGAAAAAGTTTCCTAACATCATAAACTAAAAATTGGGAATAATTTTCCCGAGTTTATAAACAAAAAACAACAAATGAACCCAATAAAACGAATAAGGATTTTTCAAACCAAATAATCTTTTACAGAAATTCAGAAAAGAATTAAATAGTTTAAAACAACTCACAAGGGATATAAAAAATGTACAAAACCAAAAATAAACATCCCAAAAATCTTCATGGAAAGGGGCACAGCCCTCAAGACATATCTATAAGACTTCACTACAAAGGTCCTGCTAGAAAACTGAAGCACTGAAACTAAAAATTGTACCCAACCTAAGAAAACAAAAATAACCAGGTCTACATACACCCATGAGTATAAGTAGGGTGTGAGAAAATTCTTATTAGGATAGCACCACTAAGAGATTCAATTTTATAAACATTGAAAGATGAAAATCTTGCATGTTTTGATAAACAAGAAATTCTACTTACATTTTCTAAAAGATGCAACATAAAAATTAAGACAGTTTTCAAGTGGGATAATTAAATTAATAAACAATTTTAAAATATATTACAAAGCTATTGAATTTTCCTTCCAAATATACAATATGCTGACGGTATGTATAAAGGATCTAATGAGGATAAGAAATAGGAAATAACCCCTAGGAACTAGCTAGCTGTTGGTCCCAGGTACATCGTATCTCGGTGAGAGTTACCATCACAAATATCTATTCCCATTCACAAACCACTAGTATGGAACATACCCATAACCAAATGGTACCCAATCATCATCATCATAGTTTAGTTAGATTGGTAAGAGTCAATCTTACTAAGTGAAACTGAGGCCAAACCCCCACAGAATCATTAGCATACTAGTACACGTCCACCCACCTAGATACCAAGGTTTTCACCTTGTACTCAAACAAGTTCAACAAGTCAATTAATATAATTTTCACATTAAAATATCATTTCCACAAGAACAATTCACCAAAAATTACATATGTGTACCACACAAGTCACAATATTCCACTTTTCATTCAATTTGATTTTAAAATCTGACTAACACTAAAATAGCCCACAACACATTTCACATTTCTTTAACACTTCCTCAAATACGATAGACAATTTTATTAAACGATTAAAAGATATTCCAACTCACATAACAGCCCACTCACATGTTATATAACACAATTTTCATAACCAAAATCCATTTTTCGCATCCCCCACACAAAAAACATCCCACATTACTTTCACATCTCTTACACACTTTAGTAAAACCTTAAAACATTATTATAAACATATCCTAGATAGAACACATCACAAAATAGTCCCTTTCACATTTAAAATGTACAATTTCAAAATATATACACTCCTAAACAGTTTTTCAATATGGTTTCAATTATAACATAAATCATTAAACCATTCAAAACTTTCATAAAACAATTCCAAGAGGTGTACCCAAGCTTTTCACATAAAACACATTTCGAAACCATTATTCAAGGACAAAATAACACCAATACTAATTGAAACCTGAAATTTCATCCCAAAAATAATTTATTAAACCACCCCCAAGTGTTATACAAATACCTCAAATAATACCACAAATTATCCACATGAAAAACACACGCTTTCAAAATCACTTTCAAGAAATATAACATGGTTTTACTCTTTAAACCAATTCAAAAATCATATTTAAAACCCAATATCACACCAAGAACCTACCAAATCATAATTGGAATCATAAAAAATATTTTTTAATCGAATTTCACATGTTCTAAAATACACCCAAATAATACACCAAGTGTTACACATTAAAAACACCCAATTCCAAGTTAAAATGAAACTATAAACTTAAACTCTTAACCAAATCAATCATGAAATATTTTTTCACCACAAAAACAAATGAGAAATATAAATAATTATTAAATAGAGCATGATAACTCATCAATAATTGTTTAAACATGGAACAACCTACTAAAAGTGTTGAATCCCTCAAATCCTGTTGTGAAACATCAACAGCACCACCACCGCACCACAAAGAAGTGAAGCAGAACCTAAAAACTCAAGATTACACCAAAAGGACACCAAATCAAACCCTTGGTTCAAACCCTAACTTATGGACATTTTATATCATCAATAATGGGGGAGGAAACCCAAAGGAAATGGATGAAATCAAAGAGAGAAACACTTACATGAAGAAAACATGAAGAAATCTCCCTAAATCAACAAAATTTTGAATCTCCAAGCAACAGAACCTAATAGTGAGGCTCTAATAAAGATTAAAAGGTCATGTGGGGACTAAAATGTGGGATAAAGAGTAAAAAATGAAATATTTATGAAGGAATCAAGTTACCTTCTCCAATTTGGACGGTTTGAGAAACCCTAAAACGTTTTTCCATAATTTATAGTTCAAATGAGCTCCAAAAATGTAAAACTAATAATGGGGGTGATCATAGGATAATGGATTCGAGAGGTAGGTAGAGTCACTGAAAAAAATAAACATTTAAAGAGATATAAATGAATTAAAATAATAACTTAATGTATAAAATGTTCTTACATTCCGGCCCAATTTCATAGTAAAAAACCCAAAGTCACCATGATTATGGATTTAAAAAGGCTCTAAATTACAATTGGGGTATTAATAGGTCAAGGAAGGCCAATTAGGAATTTAAATGGATGAAAAATGTGGAAAAATATAGGAGTTATAAAAGAAACAAAATATTTTTTTAAATATGGAAATGAGCTCACGATTTGGCCCAAATTTTGAAAACCCGCCATTTACACCAAAATTCATGAGAAACCCCCAAAACAAATCACGAATGGAAATTAGATTAAAAATAAATTTAAAAGAATTTAAGTATGTGAAATTATCTTTATACTAGAAAAATATTATATATCACACTAATATACACTAAATAATTAAATTATACTTCTGGTCTAATGATATTACAACTAAATCACTTCATAATCATTCATTAATTATTCTATATTCTTTTTAGGTCAGTTTAACCACCTATATAAACAATAGTATGATTATATATTATGGATGACGATGGAAATTTAATTATTTAAAATATATTATATAACAAAGTAAATACTGGTTATATTTTTTTATTAAATTATAACATTAATATTTATCTCATCAATTAAGATACAAACATTCATTCTTAAAAATGTACTGAAACTTGTTGAACGTCGATTTCATCTTTATATATCCTAACCCAAAAAACTATAGAATGAAATTGTCACATTTTAAATAATTTAAAACCTCAATTATCATACTTTTATTATATGATAATTTTGAACATGTGTGTAATAATTATGAACAACATCTCTTTTATGAAACTTGTCCAAATGATGAAGATTACTCACACATTATATTGAAAACATATATTATCTAACTAAAATACATTGAGATAATAATTATAAATTGTGTTTAAAAAAGGTTACATATATGAATAAAATTTTTAAATGTGTGATCAATATATTTATTTATTTTGTATATGATATTTGAGTGCATTCAACAAAGTAGGAAACAAGGTATGGTGTCATTATCACAAATTTCAACTCCTTGAGACAAATTTCTTAATATACACTATCTTTAAATAGGAATAGTGTATCTAGTTTTTTATTAATTTATTTTACAATAAGCTTTTAATTCATATTTATTGAATATAAATATTTAATATATTTTAAATTCATTTTGATTCAAAATATTCAAATGATGAAAAGGGGTTTCAGATTAAAAAGTAACTCAAATAGCAAGGGATTCCTTTCTAATCTTATTTTCCTGTCAAAATTATTTTTTGAAATATAATACATATAATAAATTTGGGTTGTTTTCAAAATAATAAATAGAATTCTTATATATTCATGGGTCCTAAAATTCCCTAAAAAATTTCATTTCCCCTCAATTATATTTTACCAGAATCATTTCATGCAAGTGAAACCAACCCTAACGCTTTTTCTCAGTCAGGAACCTTCAATTTTTCGTGTCCTTATTCATTGGAAGAATTTTAAAAGGTCTTTATCATTTCTATAATAATTCATTTAGTTAATTATATACTACATTAGATTATTTTAAAATTATTAAATAATTTCTCAATATTTTTTATGTTCCTCATTTTCATAAAAATTTTCAAATATTTCTATTTAAATGTTCACATGTAAAAACGTCATTTCACTGACTTTGATATTTTATATGAAGTGTTATATATAAATTTTGATTATTTCTCATGAAATTGTTTTTCTCTTATATTTATAAAATATATATTTTAAAATTATTTCAATAGATCAAGGATATTTCATATTTCAAAATATATTTTCATAAATTCTACTAATTTTTTTTATCAAAATCATATTCCATTGCTATATAATTAATTTATTGGTTATATTATTAAAATGTACCCATAAATGTTTTTATATACATGCATTATGAAATTTTAGACTAATTTCATAAATGATTCATAACTTCGTATATATTTCTTAATATTTTTTATCTTATAATCATAATTTAACTTCCTATGTTTTTTTTCTATGAATACCCAATTTTTTATCCTCTGATTGATGGGAGTTTACGTAGATGTCCTATATCAATTTACTGGGGAAGTTATTTTCAAAGGCTAAAACATGTTATCCATATGATGAAAAAACCACATGATTTATTATATTGATTCAATAGATTTTACCAGTAATGTTACATGATTTAACTGGTACCTATTTATTTTCCATAGGTTTTTGCATGTTTTTGATTTTTTTGGAATTAATAATTATTTTCATATATTAATCCACTTAAAAATTATATAAACCCCACTTTTTTCATTGGTTCAATATAATGTGATATGTGAATGAAATTCTAATGGAACACATAAGTATGGATGATAACATCTAGAATCTAATATTTCACTGTAATTTATTGTATGAATGTTTAACTATTCAGAGATATGTATACAAGAGAATAATTTAGTTGTTTTTAATTGGGGGTGAAATTTTTTGACTAACAAAGGTGATGTATATTTAGGTAAACATATGTTTTCTTTCAATGATTGGTGTATTTGTGTGGATCATGAAAATAAGTCTTCTATATTCTTGTATTTATTCAATTATTTAAATATGAAACAAATTAATTCTTATACAATTGAGGATCATGTTTATTGACTCACTCTTTTGATTCAACTATTATTTTATACCGAAACATATTCCATGATTTATGGTCTATGCATTGTTAGTTGTGAATTTTCGTATTTATCATTATTATACACATATTCTCGTCTTAAGTTCACTTATGAAATATAATTTTTATCTATTATGTTAACCCTTACTTTGCATCTAATCTCACCCATTTCAAATATTTCCATTTCTCCATGTTATAATTAATCGAAATGTACAAAATGTATAAAAGGGTAACTTATATGAATAAATTTTTTGGATATATTGAAGACTTTTTGAGGTTTAAGTTGATTCTCATATATTGGTACAACTTCAATTAGTTAAAAATACATGAGTTTTTTCAGTTAATGTTTTTCCATATTTCCAAAAATATTTAAACTTAAAAGATCACGAGAATGAATTATAATGAAATATTGTATTTAAGGCATGTAATTATATGGTCATGTCTTCAAGCTACTATATTTGGTATCCTATCATGTTTTAGAGAACGTTGGAGATTATTGTTTTATCATTATAATGGTATGGTTTTTTAACCTTAATCCCTGAATCTTCCCAATAGTTTCACATTCCCTCATTAATTCCTCCCTATAGGAAAGAGATTGTTGAATATAAGTGACAGTCTGAGTATTATTTGTGGGAATAATATAACCTCATTATCAAAAAGATAATCATAAATAATAACACTATGATATAAAAACAATTATACAAAAATAGCTTGGCATGTATCTCAATACATATAGTAAAATAATCCAATTACCCAGAAAGTGGAATATCAAAGTAGTGTATGAGTAATAAATATAAAAAAATAATGTGGAATCAAATTTTTGTCCACCCAAGTACTGTATTTGTTAATTGGGTTCTATCTTCTATGTAGCTATTACATGGAAAAATTCCCTTCCTGTATCAATTATCATGAATTATATATACGGATCTTGATTCTCTTATAGGGTGTGAGTATAGACCCTGTAGGACACCCCCAATTTTCCATAACATGAGTGCACATGAATTGGAGTGTATGTCATTTTAAAAAAAATAAAATTTGAAGAAAAAAATCAATCAAGTACTCAGTGGATGTTTAATAACCAAGCCTCCACAAAACCCCGGTTATACCTACTTTGCCTTCATTCTAGAAAAAACTCCTTATATATTGTCAATTGCATGGCTTATATTGTTCTATGTGATTATTTCCCCCTTTATAGGAAACAATGTTACACCTTCATGGATCAATTTCTGAATATTCATTTAATGAAAGGAATATTTTTTGTTTAGTAAAAAATAACACCATCCACCTTTAACGAAAAGAATAAGTCCACAAAACTCTTGGCTATGGGGGAAACCATCACATCTTCAACACTCCCCCTAAGACCATGTTACCAAGCCATACAAGGCCCTAATAAAAATGAATACTAAAAATAAAGGATCTTACAAATATGAACCATTCAACATATAAATTATAATATGGACCATTCTATCGTAACCTAAAATGCATGATATCTGTATCCACACACACACACATGTGATAATACTCCATTATTATCTTATAGTCTAAATACACACATGTGATAAAAAAATTAAACATTATCTATTTCACACATGAAAACAACATCATATCATGAAAAAAACTATATACATTTCCATTATATGGTAAGGAACTTCTTATCTCATTGTTGTAGACATCAACATCATTGTTCACCATTATTTTCTTCACCCGAACGATGTTCACACCCAACCAGAAAAAGATACCATACTCCAAGTTACTATGACTTCTTCTATAAAAATAATACATGAGTTCTATAATGATGATTCTAATAGGAGAGAAAATTCGAATAGTTGAACTAACACCCAAACATTCAACACCATCAATAGTAGTCTTCGTGTCTGGATGAAGGTAAGAGAAAAGCATTGCTCATGGAAAGTGATAAGAGAGAATCATATATACATGGATATCACAAATGTAGTGTAATATTATAAACCACCACTTTAAAATTGTAAATTTCAATTATGGTCAAGAAATGAGATTGATAAAAATATAGGTTTTTCAAGGAAACAACGCTTTCACACCAAGGGTTTCCCTTATTTTTCCATGAAACATAGGAAATTCATCTAGGTCGAAGGGGTTTCCAAGGAGAAAGGTTGAATCAATAAATAGTTATCTAAATAATTTGAACTTTGTATTATAGAAACCTTATCTGAACCAAATTTATTTCTAAATTTAATTTTTCATGTTCTATTATGGGATAATATTTTTTTGGACATTTAATAATATATCACAACTACTACCATGACTTAAACCACATCATAATCATGGCCATGTTGTTCCTAAGAACAGAGCCAAACATCTATCCCACCATGTATTTGGGATAGTTTTAATGTCATTTAAAATCTATAATCCCTAAAAACTATAAATGCTCATGTCTCATACTCAATGGTCCATAATGGTACCTAAAATGCATCATGCCCACATCTAGGGCTTTGCTAACCCATTTCCCCATTCCAATTTTATACTATACCAGTGTGGGATGACCGTTTCCGGCACCACAGTCATGGTGTTTCCATTTTTATATAGATAAATCCCCATACAAACATTTAGTCTTCAAAATATTAATAATGCTCACATAACATTTCCCAAGAATGGATCAACCAAAAATAACACTAGGAAAAGAGGGAAAGAAGGTCTTTTTATTCATGTAAAAAAATTGGAATAATTTAATCTACCCATATAGGGATTTTCATCATAGATACGCATATCTAATTATCCTTATTGAATAACTCAAGTAATTGAGATGGAATTATATGCTTCTTATCCTATGTTTCCTCCTTGATCTGCATATGTTTCCAAAGAAAATGAACAAAAGGAACTATAATCCTCCTCAATAAATTCTCAATCTGGTAAATTATCTACATCATGAACTCCCCAAAAGATTCATCATTTTATAACTCACATCCTCAAAGTCAATCACATGCCCAGTATTAGGCATGTGCCTATAAAGCTGAGAAACATGGAACACATCATGCTTTCCTTGATAACATGAGAGGAGGGAAAGTTAGTAATCCACTCAAGTGATAAATATTATGATCTCACACACTCCTATAAATAATAGTTCATGATTCAATTTCTCCAACAAAGTATGATTCTCTAAGAACAGTGACACCAACAATAAAACCGTACCACCAACAGTAAAATTCAATGTTTATCCCATCTGGTCATCATATAATAACTACCTTATATGAGTGATAATTTTTTTTTCCAAATCATATACATTCTCTCATATGTCTCCTATACTATACTAATCTAAAAAACTACTACCGCACCCATATATTTCCAATAAAATAGTGGCAGGACATACCACCTATAGAGGTCCTCGAAGGGTTACATCTACATATAATCACTAAATATTTTATTACGAGGAAACTCTAGAATGACCAGATGCTTATCCAATGATCCGGAGAATTATAGGAAACATTAAAAAAATAATATTATAAATGACATTAATAGTAACATATAACTATCCATCAGTCTATCGATGATATTACATACTCATTTTTGACTAAGCTACCAAATCCTTATGTTAGAAATTCCAAAATCTAAACATAAAACATGTCTCTTTATAATGTAATAATAGAAGGTTCTTCAAGAATTCATTCAGTGTCTAAAACATATAGGTTTCCAAACAAATATGAAGAGTTACAGTATCAGATAGGTAATAAATGGGATATTTTCATTAGATGATCCCTAATTTACCAATGCATTCAAAACTCTTTAGGGTCCTAAGTAACACTATCTCAATGTCCATCATCGCATCATCCCTCTTCCACATTAAAAATGTAAGGGGATGAATCAGACCACCTAGACCCTGATTCACATCCTTTTCCTTCTAGAAGGTAAGGAATAATGAAAGAAATTATAAAGTTATATATCTATTATAAGAAAATGAAACTATTTTCGAATGTAATAGTACATATTCATCAACCCTAGATGCACTAACCACTAAAAATAGGAGGGTATCTCATAAGCTTCTCCATATAGAATGTATGAACTACTGACCTATCATTGATATAGAACATGACATTTTAGTCTAATGACCATCCCAAAATTGAATCATACAACGAAAAGTGTTCCCACACAACTACAGACTAAGGGTTTGACTACAATGTTTCTTTCACACTTTCTACTAGAGAATAAATGATAATTCAAGGTGAAAATTTAATCACACCATGACCCTTATATGAATCCACAATAAACTCATCGATTAAACCCAATGAAACATTACACCTATGAACTACACTCTATGAGTGTATATGCCCCTAGTGTTTTTTGGCTAAGAGTTTCTACAACGACATTAACCTTTCCTGTAGTATAATCTATCTCAAAGACAAAAGTTTGAATATAATCCATTGAAAACCTCTAACTATAGTTTATTTACCACTAAGAGAAGATATATAATAGTCTCATGTGGTCCATGTAAACAAAAAACCTCTTACCAAATATATAATTCTTCCAACACATCAACTTTTGGACAACAACTTCGAACTCAAACACATGAATGAAGTAGTTTGGCTAACGGTTTCATAGCAAGAAAAACACATAAGCAGCTAATAGATCCCTCTTTAGTAGAAGAGAAAATATCCAAACACATGAGGAATTATAGTAAACTTTATATATAATACTAGGCATTGAATCTTTAAAAACATGGTATTTATTCATTAATTTATTCATCAATTAGGAACCCACATGACACAGATCTGCCCAATCAAAAATCATCCCCTTCAGGGTCAACATAGTAATTGGTGAAAAAAACTAAAAAAGTGAATGATGAAATTAAAATAGTATGTAGTATATAAAATAAATCCTATGAACTCCATAAACCTTCACAGGGAAAGACCAAGACATCGCTACCTCAACCCTCTATGGTTCCATAGAAATATCATCCTTATAGATCACATTCCCATGGATTTTTACATCATGAATATAAAGTTGAAACTTATATATTTTGGTATATAACTATTGTGATTTATTTTTACTCAATAGAATATAAATGTTCCCTTCATTTATATCTTATTTATAAGAATATATCAAAATATCAACCATGAATAAAAAGGCAAAAAATTCTAGAAGTTGACGAAAATCCTATTTATGAGAAACTAAAAAACAAAATGATTTTTTTAGCTAAAAGGAAAAAATAAATTCTCATATTTTCCATACCTAATCTTAATCAATGCCAATAGAATATCCTCTTCTCTAACATACATTTGATGGTTTCCTAAAGGAACATTGATCATGGAGAGCCAACATGCTCCTAATAACGGATTGAAGAGATCATCAATCATATTTAAGAGATACCAATTCTTTATAATTACCAAATTAATTTTCCCAAAGTACTCACATATTTTTAGAGTTTTATATTCCTTTTCTAAAAACTGCATCGGAGCCCCCATGGGGGATCTAATCATGAATATAAATCATTTAACCTCAAAATCCTCCAACTACACCTTTAACTTCCAAAACTAAGTTGGAGCCATTGGAATAAGACTGATTGATATAGGTTATGATCTTGGGAAAAGATAAATCAAAAAATAAATTTTACTGTTTGGAGTGGGATACGAGAAGTTATCTAGAAGGACACCTTGATATAGGTCCACCATTAGATGAAAATAAGTGCCCACAACTATCTCTATAATAATATTAGAGCCTACTACACTCACAATAATGGATCCATTCTAACTCTGGTCTAGTCAAACTATAAATAATTCGACATACCACTCAACATTTATCAAAATATTATCCCCATTATGTGTTTTAATGGATACCTACCTCTGATAATAGTCGATGTGTACATGAATTCTTGTCACCGGGACTATCCAAAAAATCACATCAAAAATTTCCTTTTGAATGATTGTGAAGTACCATAAATTTATATATCTAATAAATACTATAATAAAAATAAGAAAAATATATAATGATGGAAAAAAAATTTCCCTATTGGAATATCAATAGTCAGAAACTATGAAGAAAACTTCTCTAGTAAATCAATACAAAAAACAAATTGAATATATATAATTGAATGTGAATAACCAGTATAATAAAGTTATAAAAAAAGTTGTTGTGATAAATAACATCACCCAAATGATCAATTTTCTATCTCCATTGTCAGTCTAAACCTATATCCTTACATTCACGTGTCCCTTTCCATGGTATGAATCCCTCACCTTGGCAATCATCATCTAAGTGGTCTAAACATACTACTGAGGAACCGTACCCAGGAAATGGCCAATTCTCCTTGAATATGAATATGAAATATTAGGAAAGGGTGATGAATATTATCAATCTTGACATATAGGTTAAATTTTTTAGGTGTCCATGTGCACGATGTATTAAGTTATCTCATTCATCTACAATTGTATCACTTGGTTGAACATCATCCCATAGATGGAGTGAAAGAAGTTATACTCTTCCGTACTTTCCAACAGCCTTAACGTACCTCCATAGCCTTCCTATTCAAAGTACCTCAAAAGTATATAGTTTTATTAATAGTATGTTTGGTCAGTGGGGTATTATAAGAAGGAAGAATACATAAAATCATATCCTCTACTTGAACCATATAACATTTTTGAGCCACACAAAGCACCTATGATTATATCATCATGTCAAATCCCCTAATATATCCAAAATTCTTTAAATAAAGCACAATATCATACTTCCTAGACATATGAACATCTGTACTAGTCTAAAGAGGATAAAACATATAAACTCTTTTAGGTTATTTAAGTAAGTATAAATAGATATAAACTCTTACTAGAGATCCATAAACTCTAAACCTCAATCATAATTTAGCGTGTTAGGGAAAACAACTCAATGAAAAACTCCTAGAAGGCCACCCAAATAACAATGTATAAACTTTATCCTAAAACCAGTACACTCACTATAATTTTGGAATCTTCATAAAGTAGAAAAACTTTTAGATTCACCATTACATACATATAATTCATCACTCCAACAAATATTCCTTCTATGATATCAATATAGTATACAACATCTTGAGGACCACCAGTTCCCTAGAGTGATGGAAAGTGTTGGAGAAAAAAATCTCATCCATTGTTGACCATCATCCTATGTATGAATATAGGCATGGGAGTGTTCAACACATGAACCACTAGTGAAGGAGTGGTAACACAATTCGATGCATCCTTCTATATAGCCTATGGGGGAATCATTGAATCATCTCGAGATGGAAAAACAAGGCGTCCCTTTTGTGGAAACTTCTATGAAATTACCAATGAGCATTAAGAGTGACTTTAAAAACATTCTTGATAAATTACATGGTACCCATGATTGATTTCTTTAGAAACCTATCCTAGAGGGATACCCAAAACATGATGGCGCAACCCTACCAGTACGACCGAAGGCACTCCATACCTAAATTTTGGTCACAATATTATATATATTTAAATCATAACATGATTATAAATTTTAAATAAGTAATTCTCTTATAGATATATCAACTAAAAATTAATACGTTTCAAGCACAAATAGATTTATAAAATAAATTCATGAGATTATGGAACTAGTGTGCATCAAACACCAAGAAAATATGTGACATGTGATCCTATGAGATGACTCATTATTTATAAAACAAAAATATCCTATAAAACTATAAAAAAATAATATATTAAGGATCAACATGATTCCATAAAATAATAACATGAAAAGAAGTCCAAAAAATGGTAACATAGTGGCCCGTTAAACATGTTTTCTGGCCCGGAATACATCCAACACCTCTACTTGAGTCCCACACAGCATAATTCCTCTCTATATTTAGTAAAAAAAATCAAGAATAATATTTGAATGAAAATATCATTTGATGAAACTACTTGATTCCCTATGTTGAATTAAATAATCTTAGTCATGTGCAACATGGAATCTTTCATGCCTTCCCATATGAAAGAGGTGTCTAACTAGAAGCAAGGGTTTAAATGTCGTTAGTGGGGATTCTAAACCAATTTACCAAAAAGACAAGAAGAAATATTAACACAATAGAATAAAAAAATTATATTAATGGCATGGCATGTGTCTCATTTAATATAGTAAGACTATCGAAGGAATCACAATGTTTTATGTCAAACTAGATTAAGATTATGAAATGAAAATAAATAATCAATGAAATATCACTATAGAGTCTTTACCAATATTACCCCATTTCACTATTCTCTTTCTCGTATCCACCTATAACTGTGGAATTTCCCTTTCACATATCCCTGATCATGAAGCCTTCATATTGATTGAAATTCCCATGCACGGTGTGATTATAAACCCAGTAGGATGCCAAAAATGTGTCCTTAACAAGAGTGGGAAAAAATAAGAGTGTCTATTAAAATAATAAATAATTAATAAATAATTATAAATCAATAAGATATAGATCTTCCATGAACAAAACAAGAATCCACAAAACATTGGCTGTATTGTCTTCTAATAAATGCTAGAAAAAAATACCATATATGTCGCCATTTCTCTATTATATATCATATCAAGTGATTCGTTCCACCAGTAGTGATATGATTTTGGTGCCTTTAAGGAACAACACCAAAATCCACCTTTAAGAAAATGCATGTTCTCCCTTTAAGGAACAAAACTGTTATATTTTTATTTTCTACATTTGAATTCATGACTCTGGGGTCATTTATCACATCATCAACACTTCTCCTCTGGGGGAGAAACCACAACTATCATAGCCTAATATCAACATGAATATAAAAAATAAATGTTTCTTCTCTATACACCCGAAAAAATATAAGGCATAATATTGAAAGAAAAAATATAACCTAACGAGCATTATGGTAGTATACACGCACACACACACATGTGATCTTACACAAACATGGTCTCATGGGATACATATTCACACACATGTGATCAAAAATAAAACATGGTCTAAAGAACATATGCAAAAATCATCATACCACATCACATCTATATTCACGACCTCTACATGGTAAGGAACCTCCTATATCAAGGTTTTTTATATCAACATTAGTGTTCATCAAGAATTTCATCGCTCAAAACATGTTTTCACCCAACTCAATCAATCTCTTATTCCAAGAGATTTTAAAAATAATTCTAATAAAAATTACATGGCTCTAAAATCAATATTCCTAGATATTAGAATAGGGAGATGTTGAAACAAACACATTCCCAATGTTCAATATTATCAATAGTAGTTTTCACGTCCTGTTGAGGGAAGGGAAAATTATAATCTCTTAGAAAATGATAATAAAGAAGAATAAATAAAATGATCTATTGAATCTGGGTCAATAAGAGAATAATCCACCTTCCATGATTTTATTTAATGAAGGTTACAAAACTAATTTTGATATGTATCATGATATCTCAATGTAGAAACCTCTATACATGTAGTTTTTTCCAGAATCACCCAAGGAGAAACTATAAATTTTACAGATCAAGGGGATTGTTAAAGAGGATAGTGGAATTGATTAATAGGGCTATGAATAAAAAAACGACATTTAATAAACCATATTTAATACCCAAAATTTTTTTATTTTAATGTTTCATGTTAATAGAAGAGATCCAATGATTTAAGGTGTTTGAAATCATACCCCAATCGCCTATAGGACTTGTACTATTGTATGACCATGGGCATGATATTCTTATGAACTGGGTATAATTTGTAGCCCTCCATGACCATTGGATAGAGTTCTATCAATTTACCCGAAACACAGTCTAAAATTGTTATATTGATTTCACTCAATCCATGTTCAACCGAGATCCCTATAACACTACATGTGCACAACAAAAACAACGCTATGCCATTTCCACCCTTTCTCATTTTACACTGAAGAAACCATGGACCCCCATGGACTATACAATTCATGTGGTGATTCTTGTTTTAGACAAAGACAATTATAAACCCATATTTAATCTTCCAAAATCATAACAACGACTACAAAACATTACCCACAAATTTTTGAACCCATAATAACATCTTGAATTGATAGAGACTGGGACTTTTAGAAAATGTTAAAATAGTTTCGTATATTATAATTGAAATTTATAAATGTTTTTTTATTAGGTTCTTTCGAAATTTGATTAGTATGGATATTTTTTTGCGTTAGTTGAGGTAATATTTTTTATTTTGGGAATAAGATAAAATATATTTAGTGAATACTCAATGGATAAGTCTAATAATTAATTCTTAGTATATAATAATATCATGAAGTATTGGAAAGACAGATATTTCCTGGATATCCTAGAAATTATATCCTCCTCTAGATACTAGAAAGAGGATGTGGTTGTGGCATAGATGGTCCAATGGTTAATCACCCTAGAAAGTATTGTAGGGTAATAACACGATCCTTTATCTAGTGCATTATAAGTGGGCCTAAACTTGCACACCTAGCCAAACACTCCCATCGAATATTCTTTGGTCTATAACATTCTATTTATGAACCATTTTAATGGATTTATTTCCAATTTACATGAATGGTGTAGGATAAAAATTACAATAAAACGCAACGTAAATCAAAGAATATTGGATTTAAAGTAAGATAGGACGAAATAATGTTTCCATTATAGAAGATATATTAGCATGGACTTTTTATATTTATATGATAATTCACTCTGATTTTTTATTGTAATTTTTTTAGTATTTTATTGTTATAAGATAATAAATATGAATTTTACAGCAGTACGATTCTAGAAACCATGGTCTTGTAACGGAAAAAAGAATCATACATAAATAGATAAAAAAAAATTTATATTCCTATTATTATGGAGAAGATTATTTTCTTAGTCGTGCGTAATTTGGTAGGGTTTTCATCGTAATTGAAATTAATTCTGGATACTATTAGTTATTTTCATCACTTAGTGATATTTATCTATGATATTATTGCATATTATAAATTCTATGTGAATTATGTGAAAAATTTCATGATTGATCTCCAATAATTATTCATTAATTTATAAGAAGAAAATATTATATGTTATAAATAAGCTTAAAGAATGACTTTATGAGAAGCTTATATTTTGGGGATAATGTTAGAGGACCAATGATTGGGGTATGAAAAACTATTAGGTTTAATATATACTTGATGTTGGGTTAATAAAGGGTTTATTGGCTTTATGGAAAGTAAGTTAGATAGTACATATACATTTATAAATTTTTATTATTTCATTGAATACATATCTCATGATATTTTTGGTGAAGTTTACCTATTTTTTGGGATTATGGTATCTATTGACGACTATGTGATTTTATATAAAATTGGTTAAGGATTAGAGTTTATTTTTAGAGAAATTCATGATTTTTTATGGTTTAATTTATTGTATATTAAAATGGTTTTGGGAATGTATCTTATAGAGAATATATGATTAGGGTATATACAAACAGGGGTAGGTGATTGTATAAATGATTATTGGTTTTTTAAAGATAAGTAACTTGTTATATCCTTAGAAGGTAATGTAGATGTAATATATGATGTAATATATTGAATGATAAATATATTATGAATACCCTCAACCACTTTCATCATCTACTAATAATTAAAATTGTGAGAATATAATTTATTTAAGGGTGTATAACATAATTAAATGAGATTTTAATCACTTATATTAATATGATCTTTAATATCATGTTCCATATGAAACCCTAAACTAATGAAACTGTTCAAAAAAATAACCGAGATATATTAAAATTACATGAATAATATTATCATTTGAATATAAAAATATATTGATCGTTTAAAACAATTATATATTATTATTTTTTATTTATTAGTATTTAAAAAATTATACCATTTGAAAAACTATAAATAAAAAGTTATCATATTTTACGATAATGAATCATATTGGTCGCCACTAAAATATTATTATAATAATAAATATTTATATTTAGTGAATAAAATTATTTATAAATTTATAATAATTAGGATTAATGACACAAAATGTTTAAAATGTTTTATTTTAATAAAAAAAATTAATATTATTTAGTTTTATTTTAAATAATGATATATAAATATTTTTAAATTTTAATTAGGAAAAAAATTAATTATTGTGTTTTAAAAAAAAAACTAGTATAGAGTTAATTTGGTGTTTTTCCAAATAATTTATCTTGGGGAAATAGTTTGAAAAATAGTTTTTGATAAAAGTGTCGAGTTTATGAATATATTAATAAGTATAATTTAAAAACTTATAAAACATTTTTTTCATTATGAAATATGAATTTAGTGGGTAAAACTATATTTTTCAAAATAATAATTTTAATTTTAAAAACCTATTATTAACCTCATAATAAATATTTCTAATAAAATCTTTTTTTGGTATTTTCTTTTAATTAAATATTATTTTTTTAATCTAGGTTCATATTACTTTTAAATCCACTTAAATTTTACTTTTTTAATGTTAAACCAATTTATATCCTGAAAACCAATTAAATAGATAATTTTACTCTGCATATAAATTTTAATCATAAAAATGATATTTCAAAAAATTTGTTTTTACATATTACATGTTCTAATAATAAAATTATTTTTTCATAAATAGAGAAATTTCATCAGATAAAATTTTTTTTAGGTTATTAATTAGTATGTCAAAATTTTGTAATAAGGACCATTTTATTTTTTGTAATAAAAATAAATTTCATGGGTAAAACATAGTAACAACAATAAAATAAAAAATAGTATAATTAATAAATATTGGGGTAATGAAATTGAATCATGTTAAAACAATATTTTTAACTGAGTTTTTGGGATACTTTTGACCTTTTCCAATCCCCATATTTATTATTTATCTATTTTGATCTAGTTTATACGAGAAACATGTACATTCTAAATATTATGTTAAAATATTTAAAAAATATAATTCTCACCACTTCAAAATAGGGGCTACCACAACTCAATCCTGACACCTAAAATAATTCGGTTTCATACATGGATTATACACATTTTCCTTCAATTATAACCCTATTCATTTTCCCTGAGCTTGTGTTTGAAAAATTTTAGGTTATGGTCTATATTTTCATTGAGTCTTCTAAAAGAAATATTAATCTCTCAATGCAAGTACTTTATTTTCCTAATATTATTATTTTTATTTGTTAATGTAAAAATATTATTTTCAATTTATTATATAATTAAATCATTTCTTCTTCTATAATTAATTTTATTTTCCCTTGGTTTGTAATATTAACCAACTTTATCCCTTTTATATTAAGAAACAAAATTGTAAATTGTGTGTTGTGAGGACTACCACTACCATGATTCAACATTTTCTTTTTCCATCCCCACCATGAAATGATAATAATAATGTGGAATTTAACATAATTATGATATTTATTACATTATTTATACTTTTAAATTATAGTACATATTACTCATTTTCCCCATTTTATGGAATACAATATCATCATCCATCCGTATGTGCAGACCACCGCCTCCATGGAATAGTGTATTCCATATTTTCATCACCATCATTTGTGGTTGGTTATATGATATGTTTTAGGGAAACAATATTGTGCATATGAAATTTTTATTGATCAATTACGTTCGATTGAAAAACATTTATATAATATGGATGATAAAAAACTATTGTAAATTCAACCATCGAGAATAATATACTAATAAAAAATCATAATCCACAATACTTTGAAATAACATTGTATAGGATTTATTTTTCAGTTAATACATTAATATTTTCATATATCAAACTAATAAACTCTAAATGATATCATTGTTATTCTTTATAAATATAATACAACAGAATCACGTTATAATCATAAATTAATTATGTTATGTTCTCGTTTTGGAGGGTTTAACAACCTACATGAACAATGATATTCCCTTATACCATGGATTACTATTTGAACACAAATTATTATACAAAAGTATAAAATTAAATAATTAATTTTTTTATATTTTTCTATAATTTTAAAATTAATATTAATCTCATCAATTAAGATAATAATGATTATTTTTAAAAAAACATTGAAATAAAACCATCATCTATTTTACATTTAAGGGTCATAACCAAAACACTCATAAAATGAAAGTATAAATTTATAACTCATTAAATAGAATAAATTAAATTAAATTTATGATCTAATAATGATAAAAAATGGAATAATAATTATGAAAAATATAAATTTTATGAAATACTTTATAAAGTGGAAAATTTCTCATACCAGACATTGAAAATAGCTAATAACTAAATAATATACAAGTATAAAATAATTATAAATTATAATAATAAAATATTATATATATGAATTAAGTTCTAAAATGATTATTATGATATTTATGTTTGTTATAAATGATAATAGAGTTAACTTTTCTAAGGGGGAAAACTAGGTAAGTATTTCTTTTAAAAAAATTACTCCTTGAGACATATTCACTAATATACACCATGATTTAGTTAGAATGGTGTATCTAAAACAGTGTAAACATAATTTACTGTAACAATTTAATTTAATATTATTTGGAGACATATCATGTTTTATATTGTATTTATTTTGATTCATAATATTCCAAGTTGAAATTTAATTTTTAATTAAAATATTCTAAAAAACATAGGGGTTTCTTTGCCAATATTATTTTAAATTCAGTATTTTTTATCAAATATAATAAATATTTTGAATATTATTATCTATAAAAAGATTTATTATTATCCATGGATATTCTTGGGGTTTTAAAAGTTCCTTCAAAAATGATCTTCCCTTTAACACATATTTTATGTGAAGTGTTTCATATAATTGAAAACAAACTTATCTCTCATTCTTGATATATAGCCTTCTTTTTTCCATTCATGTATTTTTGGGATGATTTTATAATTTTCATTATCTATTCATTAATAACTTATTAAATTAATTTCATACTACTTTAGCTTATTTGAAATGTTCTTAATAAATTCTTATCATTTTTGTGTGGGTCATTTTCAACAAAATAAGAAAGGATAATCTTTTTAATTTTTATGTGTGAACACATCATTCTTCATCCTATAATGTTTTATATGAATAATTCTCCAATTGTTTTAATGGTTTGAAGATAAATTTTTTTTGTATTTTTTAAAAATATCTATTTTAAAATGATTTTAAAATTTATAAGATAGTTATTATCTCCCAAGTGATTTTTCTAAAACTCTTACAAAATTATTTTTCAATTAAATAAATTTCATTTGAAATATCTTATTCTTGATCAATAATATTCTTAAAATGTAACCATCCACAATATTTAGATGGATGGATTACTTAATTTTCTTCTACTCTAAAGAAATGATCCATCAGTTCCTTTGTCTTGTGTAATCATTTTTGACATATAAAGAAAATTTTTCTTCTAATACCTTTCCTATATAAATATGATATTTTTGTCTCATTTGATTTAAGGGTGTTAAGATAGATATTATACATCCATTGATTAGATAAATTATTTTATTAACCATATAACCTTTATCTATATGGTGTTATTATTCTTTGATTAATTATCATTTTATGTAGTATTTATTTACAATGTTACATAATGTCATTTGATACCTATTTATTTTCCATTAATTTGTAATGTTATGATTATTGATGGAATTATGAACAGTTTTCTTTTTTGAGTGAATTAAAAAATTTATTAAACCCATTTTCATTCAATTAGTTCGTAATTTTTTAATGATGTTCCTCTTCTTTTGATGGGTTATTTATACTATAAGAAGTGAATTATTTTCATTTTATTGTTTTATAAATCCCATTTTATTTCCATGGGTTCATTATTATGTAATATGTGAATGATGTTTTCATGGAACTCGTATGTATGGATTATGATTGGTGGGGTCCTATAGAGTCCTCCCGTGTATTAGTTGAACTTTTAAATCTCATGTGATATGTATATGTGGGCATAGTTTAGTTATTCTCATGTATGGGTGTAACTGTGTGAGTCATGAACGCAATGTTTATATAATTATAGTTAAGTTGGCCAGTAAACATGGGTGCATGTGGGTGACAAGTGAATGTGATGTTTACCTATTCTCATTTATATTACATAGTTAAAATATGTCATTGGTTTCTTCTTTATCTCTCAGTAATCATGTTTATTGACAAACTTTTTATAATCATGTCTTAATTATAACAAGAAAAATACAGTGATCTATGACCTATTATTATTTGGGTATTAATTTTATTTTATATATAGAGTATACTCATAATATCATATTATGTTCACTTATGGAATTTGATTGTCATCTCTTAAGTTTACCCTTATAGAGAACATGACCTCCCTAATTTATTATGTTTTCTGTTCCTACAATTATGAATGTCACGACCTGTCCCCCGGGGCCTACATCATGACTACCCAAAGCCCGCCTTCCAAAGGCCAGGGGCTGGCGACTAGAACCAAAGGCATAATTCCCTAAAATTGGGAAGGTATTGCCTTTATAAATCATAAACACACACAACCAGAGTACAAGAGGAAGAAAACTCTATGTAAAAACTGTATAAAAAGTGTACTAAAAGTAAAGGGGGACATAATACAATCACAACTATAAAGTACAAATACAACTTAAAGAAAGTATAACTAAAAAGGGACAAACAGATGAAAGGTGAAAGAAGCTCCTGGATCATCCTCCGGGGTTCCTACCTGAAGGGTACGTACAGATGGCCTCCTCGGCACTCCACATACATCAGACTCCACTGTGTACCGATACGTCGTAAGGTCCTCCTCTGGGTACCGTCCAATCCTGGCGCTCTCGGCCTCTGTCAGCGCTATCCATCGTCTGCATCCAACACAACAAGGTGAGGGCATAGCCAGTGCATGGGTGTGTATAACGATACTCAGTAGGGACCCCGAGACCCTCAAGGTTTTACAAAATCCAACAAGGATAAACCACAAGGTATGATTTCAATGGATAAGAATTACATAGGTATATTCCCATACATATACCTAAGTTATTAAGTAACCCATCTCAATAACGAGGAAAGCACAAAGGTCATTGACTCAGCTCAAACCAGGATTTTCATTAAAGAAACCATGGCTACTAGAGAACTCCTCCTCTGTCGAGTACTATGGACCTGCCTCAACTCTGAGGTGCTACTCACTAACCTCGGACTACTGATGTAGTCCTCCTGTCGAGTACCGCGGGTTTACTGCCAAACCGGGTGCTCCGTCCGATATGGGTCTACCGCCAAACCGGACGTTCCACCTAATAGCCTACAGTGGTACTCCTCCTGTCGAGTATCTTGGGTCTTCTTCCAAACCAGGAGCTCCATCGGCCATGGGTCTTACTCCAAACCAAGCGCTCCATCCACTAGGCTAGTCGAATCACTCTGAGTCGAATCGGTCAAGCAGTTGTCAGGTCTACAGCTAATAGGTCTCTACACTTCGTCTGCTCATCTCCGAGAGGCTCCGCTCCATGAGATACTGGTCGATACTCCAAGTGTCACAAGGTCTCACATGGTAGTATCTTAAATAACCACCACTTTATATGGGTCTCAACGTAATAGATGGCACGTCAATCAGATGCTCGGTTTGTGAGTTATTAGCATTTTAGTCCCGGGGACCCGGTTGGATTCGTGTATGAACCAACTAGACTGTGACTCAACTATACCCCAAAATCTAGTGTGGTACACTCAAAGGGACGATTGTGCTCCAAGAATAATGGCGCCGCTGATGGTTCGTCAATTGGACGTCTAGTGACAATGATATGGCCGAAGAAGGTAATGGGTTAGTAATGGCCCCAGGTCTAGTCTGACCTGATCGGTCCGACTCAGACCAACCCTGTCTGGGCCGACCCGATTTGGGTCAACCTGGTCAGACTCACTGGGTCTGACTCAGCCCCTTAGATGGGTCAGCCTAGTGAATTTTTACCCGGTCCAAGGGCCCAGCCCAGGGACCGCGAGGGCGATTCAGCCCGATAGTCACCATGTAGGCGGATCGGTAACTCGGCCTGGGAGACCACGCCAGTTTGTCCAGCGACACCGCGGGGGATGCCGCAGGTCGGCTCGAGAGGCCAGTAGTCGGGAGTCCATCAGGTAGGCCGCTCGGGGCACGGGCAAGCCGGCTGGCCAACAACAGGTCGTGGGTGCACCGGGAAGGGCGCGGGTGCTAGGCAGGGCGCCGGGGTGCCGGGAAGGCAACGACAGGGGCACTGGGAAGCGCGCCAAGGTGAAGGGGAGCAGTGCGGGGGCGCCGGGGAGCGGCGCGGGGGCGTCGGGGAGCAGCGCGGGGGCGCCAGGGAGCGGCACGGGGCCCCGGGCAGTGGCGCGGGGTGCGGGGCAGCGGCACGGGGCATGGGGCAGTGGCGCGGGGGCATAGGGCAGCAGTGTTGGGGCACCGGGCCATGGCGCAGGGGCGCCCGGCAGTGGTGCGGGGGGCGCCGGGCAGCGGCGCGGGGCGCGGGGGTTCGCAGAAGCCACAGGTAGCACAACCTTCGATCTCCTTCTTCGTCGTCATCACCGTGTGTACCGCCTCCATCATCATCAAATAAGAACAAGCAAAGGGGAAAGGGTCGGGCCATGTTCGTGTGGCCTGAAGCCTCCTTGTTAAAGTGATAGCATTTGACAATGAAGTGTTCCACAAACAATTAAGAACGGAGGTTTAAACTCGTAAATAAACTATCTCAAAATTCCCCTACCTATCTTGTCGTTCTTCATTGACGAAGTCGCAGAAAGCGGGCGTCGTTCTGTTGACGTCAGAGGAAGTAGATCTTGAAGAAGATGATTCGAGATGATGTCATCAGCATTCTTTGTGGGCAGCAGTTCTTCGTAGGAGGAATAATTCTCCAAGGGTTGGGCGAGTGTCTCTTTTCCATCATTTCACAACTTGAAGAAGTCATCCCAAAACCTTTCCCCAAGCTTCCATTATATAGGAGAGGGGGATAGGTAAGTAACCATCATGGAATTTATGACGGTTCCTTTATTAGGAACCCTTCTAATTTCCAATGATGCAGTTACTTAATTTAAAAAGGGATAACACATTAATTGGATCCACTAAAAAATTGCACGAGAGGTGGCGCCCTTAATTTGGAGGATGTTAAGAGGCTCCCTATAATTAATTTACGTGTGTTGGTGAAATTAATTAGCACGCACGTTGGATTAATTAATTTTTCAGAGGAGGTCAAGAGGTCATCCCTCATTAATAAGGGGTTATGTGTCTCGGGTGGTCCCCACATCGTAACCCCTAGCGGGAGGTTATGCTTGGGTGGACCCCACCACCATAAACACTCATGGGAGGTTAGGGTGTGGTGGTCCCACCCCCCAAATCCCAATTAGAGGTTACAACTACCCACCCACACATGGCGGATGGAATAAAATAAAGTGTGGCTAGACATTATTTTTTGATATTTTTTAAATGCCAAAAACTAACTTTTAAACTCGACAGAATGCAACTGCGGTGAAGGTCTCACTAAGCAATTACTGACGTTGTGAGATCAACGGTGCACTTGAATTTCCATTCCGAGTACCAATTAAAAAGTTATAAAAACCCTCTCATACGTTTACTGAACGTACCTGAACAAAAATTCATAAATGTATTTCGGACACACCGGGTCTCGAAATCAAGCGCCGTTAAGAAAATGTAGACTCGTAAAATTCCCATGTAATTAAAAAAAATCACTGGAATTCAGAGTATTTATATTCTCTCCACCTCAAGACTTTACGTCCTCATATGCTCCAACTCGAACTATGGGAACAAATGGTGGTACTAAGCATGTATCTGAGCCTCCCACTCCCATGTTCTCTCCAGGAGGTTTCCGTGATGCCAACGAACACGCACCAGATATATCGACTATCCATGTAGGACCCACTCTTATCGATCCTCAATCTCCATTGGAACCTCTGTAAAAGTTTCCTCATCATCAATGTCTAGCTCCATGTGGTCGATGATGTGGTATGGGTCATGCAAGTATCTCCTCGGCTGGGATACGTGGAAGACTTCGTGCACCCGGTGCAACTAAGGTGGAAGTGCTAAGAGGTAATCCACCTCACCTACTCGGCTGAGGACCTGGAAAGGTCTGATTAATTTCTGAGATAGCTTGTCACCTCGGCCAAATCTCTGTAGAACTCGTCAAGGTGAGACCCGTAGGAAGATGTGGTCTCCATCCTCGAACTCTAGAGGTCTTTGTCTCCTGTCAGCATACGACTTCTTCCTACTCTTTTTAGTCTCCATCCACTCATGGATGATCTGCACCTTCTCTGTGGTATCCCGCACCATCTATGGTCCCACTAGTGCTGACTTCCCTGGGTCTGTCCAACACAGTGGCGATCTGCAAGGTCGTCCGTACAACGCCTCGAAAGGTGCCATCCCTATGGTGGAGTGAAAGCTGTTGTTGTAGGAAAACTTCACCAAAGGAAAGTGTTCCTCCCAGCTTCAACCGAAGTTGAAGACTGAAGCACGAAGCATGTCCTCAAGGGTCTAGATGGTCCTCTTGGTCTGACCATCAGTCTGAGGATGGAAGGCGGTGCTCAAGAGAAGTTGTGTCCTAAAATCCTCCTACAACCCCTTCTATAGTCGAGACGTAAATCGTGTGTCACGGTCAGAGACAATAGAAGTAGGTACTCCACGAAAATGTACAATCACATGCACATAGAGGCGTCCCTAGATCTCTACTAAGCCCTACTCTCTGATCGGTATGAAGTGGGCCGACATGATGAGTCGGTCGACTATCACCCTTATCGTGTCGTGACCCTGGATGTAAGTGGGAGACCCATCACAAAGTCCATGGATATCCCATCCCACTTCCACTCTGGTACCTCTAAGGGCTGAACCAATCCTACTAGTACCTGGTTCTGTTCCTTCACTTGCTGAAAAGTGAGGCACTGTGAGACAAACTCTGCTACTTCCTTCTTCATACCGGGCCACAAGTGCTGTCGTCGAAGGTACTAGTACATCTTCGCCACTCCTGGATGAACTGCAAGAGGGGAAGTGTGGAACTCCCTCAACACCTCCTCCTGAAGTGCAGTTAGTACCATGGAACGTTCTCTGAAGGGGATGACGTGCTCCCCACCTTTAGAAAATCTATCAGGTTCCTGCATTGTGGATATCTGAGCACGTCATGTCTCACAGTTAGTGTCCCCATGCTGCGCCTCCCTGACATGCTGAAGAATTGGAAGAGTGATTATAAGAGACCGTAGATAGGCTGAACTATCACTATCCACAAAGGATATATGTAATACAGTCAGTTTCCCTGTCACCTCTCCTAGTAGCTGAATACCATTCCTCCTGCAGAGCGCATCTGCAACAACGTTCCCCTTCCCTTGAGTATAAACTATCTCGAAGACATAGTCCAGGAGGAAATCAAGCCCTCGCAGATGTATCAGGTTTAGGTCGTTCTAATAGAAGACACACCTGAGACTATTGTGATTAGTGTAAACCGTTAACCGTTCACTCAACGAACTATAGGTGAGACTATTCAATTGTAAGAACTTGACTTCACCCTTCTTCCCCTACGTTCTAAAAGAGCTAATATGATTTCTCCTTTATTGAATAGATAAATCTGGTCTCATCCCCTAGATGAACCATTTCATATGCCTAATATAGTTAATCCTGACATGAATGGTTCTAATTCATGCCATTGACGACATCTTAAGGCCTCGACGCTACTACCAAGATATCTAACTGTTACTCTCACCTCCAAGGGTTGAGTCACACTGTTGGCATCAGTGTGTGGTCATTGGGTCTCCTCAAGTAGGAATATCAAATTTGAGGGTCAAGTCAACGATTTTCATCAGAACCTCTTAGTATTAACCACAGAAAAGGTAGGAAATCAAACTTCATAAGGGAAAATGTCTTTTATTACTGTGGTTCGAAGTTCAAAGGCACAAAGAAACCACAAACAATGAAATCAACGAAGCCAGAAGCATCATGAACAAAGGCCTCTATTCTTGGAAGTAGTCTCGCTACTGTCCACCTACTTTCGGAGCTCCATGGTCATATGCTTTAGCTGCCTGAAGCTATGCACTCCCATGTCCACTTGTTCCATGTGGTTGGGGTGGACCTCCTAGTGTTGGTGGTGGCAACACCTCGAAGTGTCGTACACCACCACCGATATGACCGTCTCCTATGCCACTGTCACCTAATCCTTGTTTTCCTCCTTGATCGAACCTCTTCCTCTGCCAGGGAGGTTCCTCAATTGTCTGTTGATCATCAGAATGGCAGGACGAACAGTCACGAGCCATGTGACCAAGCCCGCCGCATGAGAAACGTTTCCCTCTCTTGGTATGTCTAGCTCTGTCTCCACTCTGGGTGCCCTGCACAACCGATACTGAGTCGTGCGGTCGTCCACCTGTAGGTCTGGCCCTATTGGACCTCTGTGTCATCTGTCTACTACAAGCTGTAGAAGACTCTGCTACCTGCAGACCAGTAGTGGGTCCCACTGCTGGTGACTACTCAGCAAGGAAACTCTCTACTAGGAGGGCTCTCTCTAACACCCACGTCTGTGTTAGGATGCTATGGGAGACAAATGAAGCTCTGATCTCTCGCCTGAGCCCATGAACAAAGGTCAGAGCCCTGATGAATGGGTCTCGTACCATATTAGTGGAGTATCACAAGTGGTCGGAGAACCTCGCTGAGTACTGAGCTTTACTCATGCCACCCTGTGGTAGATGCAGTAACTCTTGTATCTGCACCGCTCATAGGTTCGTTGGAACAAACTCCTACCGGAACATGCTCTCAAAGTCTTCCCATAGAAGGGATGCCTCATCATCCATCTGGAACATTAGGCTCCACCATCTGCTTGCTACTACCTGAAGGAGGCTGGCATCAAAGATCACCATGAAGTTGTCTTGTGTCCCTACTAGCCTGAAGACTATTGCCACAACCTCCAGCCATTCCTCAGCCACTTGTGGTTCTGTCTCTCCTTGAAACCTCGAAGGCCTCTAGAGTTGGAACTCATACAGCGCGCTCAAGCGGCGTGCATAGTCTGCTTCTAGGGCTGGAGGCATCGGTGGCCCAACATGAAGTGGTACCGCTGGTGCCTCTACTAGTGCCTCAATTGGGAGAGGGCCCTGTATTGAGGCCTCGTCGCTCGGCAGGCTATCATTACGTACAACTCTCGAGGCTCTAGATGGTCGTCCGTGGGGAGTCATCCTAAAAGAAACAGATGCCCCATGGTCAAAATACTATACCTGGTGAGCTAAACATCTTTGAGCTGACTTAAAGAAAACATTTTAAAACACACCCGCAATCGGTGTTTTCGTGCATTGAGTCAAAATTCAGAAGTTAGGGTCATGGTGTATGGATACATCGACCACCCACACCAACACTGATCTCCCTGAACTGAAAACCACACTTAGTACCCTTAACACTATTGCCTCATAGAAAAGAAATATAAGAGTCCTATGTTCTACGGTAGAACCAACTCCTCTGATACCAATTTGTCACGGCCCGTCCCCCGGGGCCCGCATCGTGACTACCCCAAGATAGCCTTCTATAGGCCAGGGGCTGGTGACTAGAACTAAAGGCGTAATTCCCTAAAACTGGGAAGGCATTGCCTTTATAAATCGTAAACACACACAACCAGAGTACAAGCGGAAGCAAACACTATGTAAAAGATGAATAACAAGTGTACTAAAAGTAAAGGGGACCAGAATAAAAGCCCAACTATAATGTAAAAATACAACTAAAAGTAATTACAACTAATAAGGGGCAAATAACTGAAAGGTGAAAGAATATCCTGGATCATCCTCCAGGGTTTCTACCTGAAGGGTAGGTACAGATGGCCTCCTCATCACTCCACGTCTGTCAGACTCCACCGTGTACCAATACGTCGTAAGGTCCTCCTCAGGGTACCGACTATTCTTAGTGCTCTCGGCCTCCGTCAGCGCTGTCCATCACCTGCATCCAACACAATGAGGTGTGGGCATAGCCTGTGTAGGTGTGAGTATAGTGATACTCAGTAGGGACCCCGAGACCCTGAAGGTCTCACAAAATCCAACAAGGATAAACCAAAAAGTATGATTGCAACAGATAACCATTAATAAGGTTTATACCCATATATATACCTATGTTATCAAGTTACCCCTCTCAATCATGAGGAAAACACAAAGGTCATTGACTCAACTCAAACCAAGATTTTCATTAACAAAACCATGGCTGCTTGAAAACTCCTCCTCTGTCGAGTAAAGTGGCCCTACCACGACTCTGAGGTGTTACTCACTAACCATGGACTTCTGAGGTACTTCTCTTGTCGTGTATCGCGGGTCTACTACCAAACCGGGAGCTTCGTCCACTGTGGGTATGCTGCCAAACTGGGCACCCCCCCTAATAGCCTACAAAGGTACTCCTCCTGTCGAGTATCGTGGGTCTACTGCCAAACCAAGAGCTCCATCCACCATTGGTCGGCCACCAAACAGGGTGTTCCATCCACTGGGCTAGTCGAATCACTCTGAGTCGAATTGGTCAAGCAGTCGCCAGGTCTACAGCTACTAGGTCTTCTCACTTTGTCTACTCGTCTCCAGGTGGATCCGATCCACGAGCTACTGGTCGAATCTCTAAGTGTCACGAGGTCTCACGCGATAGTATCTCAAAGGACAACCACATCATAGGGGTCTCAACGCAACAGACAGCGCATCAATCAGACACCCGGTCTGTGACTTATTAGCATTTTATTCCTGGGGCCCGGTTGGATTCATGTACGAACCAACCTGACCATGACTCAACTATACCCTGAACTCCAGTGCGGTATAATCAAAGGGATGTATATGCTTTATGAATACAGGCACCACTGATGGTTCTTCAATCGGACATCTGGTGCCAATGATATGGCCCAAGAGGTAATGGGCCAGTAATGTGCCTGGGTTCTGTCTGACCCGGTAATTCTGACTCGGCCCAACCAAGTCTGGGCCGACCCGGTCAGGGTCGACCCGGTCAAACTCGCTGTGTCTGACCCAGCCCATTGGGCATGTTAGCCAGCTAATTTTTGACCCGGTCCGTTGGGCCCGGCCCAGCAGACCGCGAGGGTGGTTCGGCCCGATAGTAGCCACGTAGGTGGCTCAGTAACTCAGCCCGTGAGACCAGGCCGGTTCTGCTAGTGACTCATCGGGGGATGCCGTGGGTCGGCTCTGGATGTCGGGGACTCGGAGGCCAGTAGGTAGATCGCATGGGGCGCAGGCAGGCCAGCTGGTCCCCGATAGGCCATGGGTGCACCGGGCGGGGCGCGGGTGCCGGGCACGGTGTCGGGACACTGGTCATGGCACCGGGGCACTGGGAAAGGCACAACAGGGGCGCCGAGTAGCGCTCGTGGGTGTCGGGTAGTGCGTCGGGGCGCCTGGTAGCAGCGCGGTGGCCCCGGGTAGCGCGCCAGGGTGTCGGGCAGCATCACGGGGGCACCGGGTAGTAAAGTGGGGCCGCCGGGCAGCGCGCGAGGGCACCAGGCAGCGGCGCGGGGCACCGGACAATGGTGAGGGGGCACCCGGCAGTAGCGCGGTGCCACCGGGCAGCGCGCTAGGGAACCGGGCAGCAGCGCGGCGGTGGACGGAGGCCTCGGGTAGCACGACCTTTGAACTCTATCTTTTTCATCGTCGTCGCGTGGACCTCTTCCGCCATCATCAAATAAGAACAAGCAAAGAGGAGAGAGTCGGTCAGTGTTCATGCGGCCTGAAACCTCCTCTTTATAGTGATATAATTTTGCAATGAAGTTCTCAACAAACGATGAAGAACGGAGGTTTAAACTCATACATAAATTAACTCAAAATTACCACTACCTCTCTTTTTGTTCATCGTTGAAGAAGTCGCAGAAAGTGGGCGTTGTTCTGTTGACGTCGAAGGAAGGATCACTCGAAAAAGACGAGTCGAGATAACGTAGTGGGCATTCTTCGTGGGTGGAAGTTCTTCGTTGGAGGAATAATTATCCAAGGGTTGGGCGTCACATCTCTTTGCCAGCGTTTCTCCACTTGGAGAAGCCATCCCAAACCCTTTCCCAACCTTCCTTTATATAGGATAGGGGGAGAAGTAAGTAACCATCGTGGAATTTATGACGGTTCATTTATTAGGAACCTTCCTAATTTCCAAAAATAGAGTTACTTAATTTTAAAATGGGGAACAAATTAATTGGCTCCATTAAAAAAATTACACGATAGGTGGAACACTTAATATGGAGGATGTTAAGAGGCTCCCTATTATTAATTTATGCGTGTTGGAGAAATTAATTGGCACACGCGTTGGCTCAATTAATTACGCAGAGGAGGTCAAGAGGTCCTCCCTCATTAATGAGGGGTTACGCGTCTCGGGTGGTCCCCGCGTCCTAACCTCATGTTGGAGGTTATTCTCGGGTGGACCCCACGACCATAACCTCTCATGGGAGGTTAGGGTGTGGCGATCCAACCCCCAACTCCCAAGGGGAGGTTCCAACTAACCAGCCTCACATGGCGGCTGGAATAAAATAAAGTGTGGCTACAATTTATTTTATTATTATTATTTTGAAGCCAAAAACTACCTTTTAAGCTCGATAGAACACAACTACGGTGAAGGTCTCACTAAGAAATTACCGACTCTATGAGATCAACGGTACCCTCAGATTTCCATTCCGAGCACCGGTTCAAATGTTATAAAGACTCACTCATACGTTTACAGAACGTACCCGAACAAAACTTCATAAATTGATTCCGGACAAACCGGGCCTCAGAATAAAGCACCGTCAAAAACTGTGCACTCATAAAAATCCCCTGTATTCTAAAAAAATTCACAATAATTTCGGGGCTTTAAAATGAATTTAGGAATGGTTATGAAATTTATAGAAGATTTTCTTATGTAGGAAATTTTTGGGTGATGGGGAATAAATTTTAGGGATTAATCAATGACTCATAGAGTGGAAATAAAGTTAATTCTTTTAAAATAAATTTTTTATTTAGTGTTTCACTAGAATAATCTAAAACTCCCAACATTAAAAATCATAGGAATTTATTATAATTATTTATAATAAATAATCATGTAATTAGATGATTGTGTCTTTTAGTTTCTAAACATGTTTTCAATCATACAAAGAAAAACAATATCCTTCTATGTTAAAGAAGTTAAAGGTGCTAGGATCTAGGATATATTGAGCCCAAATATATATTAGGAACTTTCAATCCTAATAAAACAACACTCCACTAAAGCATTATTGGGTTCTCCTGAAGAAGATACAACCACAATCATTGTATGATTAATTATTATGCCCTTTTAAGAGATAAAATTTCCCCGGGAATATACTTAACATCTATAAAATTTATACTTGGATACCATTTCACAATATAATTGTTATATATGTATCCACTATAACCAAAAATTTCATCCTTTAATGGAAGGGAAGGAAATTGGAAGATGTCAACTATCTTTATCTAACATTTCATGGATATTGGGGGTCCATTCTATACCCAAAACCACAGATGGGTGTTAGTAAGGTTATCATATCCTTAGGGTGGTGTGTCTAAAAAATATAAGGATTTATAATAGCTAAAAATTTAATCTATTGGTCCACATCCAATCATGGTTCCTAGTAAAACCATAAAATTATATATATCATCTACACCACATAACATATATTCAAAAAAAGAAGTCAATATTTTTTCACACAAATAAATTTTAATTATATATTATATTCATTCTTCCTTTTTATAATCAATTACCAATCTAGGTTAAAATTAAATTACCACATCCAAAATATATTTTCAATATGTTAAAAATTTTATTCATACCTCAAAACCCATCACACGTTTTTATTAGTTTCTTTATTTATTCATATAATTATTCAAGGCACCGCTAAAATTATCTTACCAAACCATAAAAACATAATACACATCCTCCCCAAGGAAATATTACATAGTGTTCTATATTAATGAATATATTTTATAATTATATATGACCAAAAACATTATTTGATCCCAATACATTAATTTTTTTATTAATATTAATCACTCTCAAAAATCTAATAAACTCATCATTTTAAACCCATGACAAGTATGGACAATAGAGATTCCCTAAATCAGCTGCCTTATGATTTCAAATAAATTCTATCTCCATTAAAGCTTGAATCCGTGAGCCCGTAAAGAATATAAAAAATATAATATATTATATAATTTCAATGTAAACAATACATCCAAAAATACCTAGAGTTCCATTTGGATAAATAATATTGAGGAATTGTAGAATAAACCTGGAAATGGTACCTCAAATGACATTAATTATAGAACATGATGGAAAAAAGTTAATCGGTATTAAAAAACACTCTATGTTTTCTATGAAACTCTCATTAGAACAAAATGTTTCCCAACAAAATAATATAATAAATAAAATAAGATAAATATTCTAGTTTATAAATTAAAAATAAAAACAATAACCATGACATAAAATATTTTGTTACAATTTAATTTGGGATAGCGAAATTAATATAAAGTAATCATAGTAACAATATCAATATCATGATAAAAAATATCATTTACCCTTCCATTAAAACATAAGTAAATTAAAACACATTATCATTTAATACACCTTGTCCCATAGTAATCACCCAAATCAAATAGTATATCAAAAATTCCTGGCATTGAATATTTTTATTTAAACAATCTATATCTACTCTCTTTTATTAATTTCTCATTTATATATAAATGATACCAAACCAGTGAAAATATTTGTTAATAATCAATTAATTCCTTAAAAACTATATCCCAGCTCATTCCCTACTAAATTTAATATATAAAACCAATTTCTAATCCAAAAACCACTGAATAATCATGTTCGAGTGATCAAAACCAAAATGAAATCCATTTTTCATAATGAAAACTAGTTCCACGCTCCATATACATAAATACATAGGAACAATTTTCTACCATTTGAACATATCATAGTGTAACATAACCCATGATGGAATTATTTTCACATAAGATAGAAAATCACCCAAAACTAAACATCACATATTCTCTCTACTTCTCAAATCATCAAAAATGAAAACAATGATATGGAATTGAAAATTATGTACTATAAAATAATAGTACATAACATAAGAAGAAAATTAATTTATATTATAAAAAATTGTAAATCCAAAAAATATGGAAGATAGATTTTAAGAAAAAATTATTAGCCAACAAATATAAAAGAACATGAATAAATAGAATAAATTAGGATGAGGAAAATTTGGTGGAAGATTCAATCAGTGATTATGATGTATAATAGATATGAATAATATAAATTTGGTATTATTACTATATTATAAGAAACATTACTATTTTAAAAAAAATCCATAATAATAATGGAAGGGTAATATTTGGTACTGATAAATAACTATAATTTTATCGATAATGGAAATTTTTTTGTTACAATACACTTTAAATATTAATGTATTGAATTTTGGTGGACTAAAATATAATTTACAAATTGTTAGTTAATGTTTAGAATTAGGGCATCCCATAGGTTCCAACAATAATAACCTAATAATTAAAATAATTTAATAATATTTGAAAATAATATAAATAAAAATAGATAATTTTTATTAAACAAATAGTTATAAATATTCATTCCACCTTCCAAAACAAAATGAATGTAGGTTATAGAACCAAATTCCTATTTGTGAAAATGAAAATTCTATAGAATATTAAATAAAGTGTGGAAATTAGAAATAAATACACATGTAAACACGATTGTGGTACATCAAATGAGAAAAAATAAAATTGAGGCCATACATAATAATGAAAAAAGAAATTAAAGGACTCTTTTGAGTTAGTTCATGTAAATGTATAAGATCAATCATCCTAAGGGATTAATATGGGGAAAGGTAACATATCTCCATTATTAATTACTATAAATATATTAAATGTATTGAAAAAAATATTCTTAAAAACAATATGTTCTAATGAACATATATATATATATATATAAGAGTAGTGTAGAACTTAGACTAAAGAAAAATTTGAAATCTATGGTCTAACAATTTAAAAATTTTTAAAAAAACAAAAAACTGATGAATAACCTAAAAAATATGGAATATTTAATCATTTATTATTCAAAAATTCCCCCTAAAAGAACATGGTGCTTAAAATAATTAATTAAACCACAAAAATCATTTTAATTAATAGTTCATTATAAAAGGATTATCATTAAACTGTTAGGGAAAATAAGGAAAGAATATCTAGTACACATATAATTTGGAGTTTAAAAAATATAGTGTTATTTTAATATCCTATGGTTCTAAAAGAAGGACTATGTTCAATAGTTGACAACAAATGCTACAATGATCATAAGAATACCTCCAAATATTATTCTGTGAACATTATAACATATCTGTGAAATTAATGATTATTAATAGGATTAAATATTTAATAAAATACATATAAAAATACTAATCACAATAAATTTATTTCGTAATTATTAGGATATATGAACTCAATTTTCTTAAATGCAACTTCATTTTATAATTACGTATTTCGTCAAAAATGGTTTCTATTGATTTTTTTAGGAAATAAATATAATTAATTTATAAAATTATAAAAACAAATTACTTTATAAAATTGATATTATTTTTTATATCGTCACATAAAACATATTTATGGTTAATATTTTTATATTTTTTTAAAAATATTCATTTTCAATAAATAGTTAGAATTCCAATTTTTATAAAACATTCAATTTTATTTCAATAAAATACCTCATTATTAATTGAGCATTATCAAAAATAAAAAAAATAATTATTTATATTATATAATACAATTAACTTCTTTATAATGACTATTATGCATCATTTTTTATAAGTACATTTTTGGGATTAAAAACATTTTTCTTAAAATTGTTTTTGTTACATTTTACAAAAATATATTATAAGTAATTTATGCCCCATATAGAATTTGAATCTATAAAAATGGTTCAATATTTGGGAATAATATGTCTAATTTTTTTTAATATATCCCTTTTTTATAATTTTTAATATTAAATACAAATTGTTTTTACCATGTTAAAGGGTAAATCGGTTAACTAAGGTAAAAAATATTATTATTAAGAAAAAATAATGAACCTACCAACAAAAATAATATTTTTATATTATTATATCTTCAACATAACCATATCAATGTCAAATATATGGCTATTTTCCATTTATTCTGGATATTGAGCCTTTATATTATTTAATTTAAATAAATGTTGAAAATGTCATTGCATTTTTTAAATTATATTTTAATTTCTGATATAAGGGTAAATAAAGTATATTAAATGTTATAGATATTAATTTTAAATATAAATTATTTTCAAAATCATATTAATTTATATATAATCTTTTTAGGATAAATATTTACCATATATTCTTATGAAACACGAAAATAATGTTTTTGAAAGTAGTAAAAATTAATAAAATGATTTGGAAAACATTAAAAATAAGATTATTTGAGTGATATTTTTTTAAAAAGAAATTATCTACATCAAGGTTTGGAGTGGTTTACACTAATTTTATTATAATCCATTTTTTCTTGTGTAGTTTTAAAAGTCAAATTATATGAATAGTTCCAAAATTTTCATTTATGTAATTTTATAATAAATATTATTTTATTAGAAGATTTAAAATTCATAAAAATATTATCTTCTTCCATGTGAATGTTATTTGGTTTTTTAAATACAAAATGGTTCATTTATTGTCATTTTTTCCTCTTATATTGACTATATTAAAAACATAACAGTAAATAATATTGATATCACTGTAATTATCAAAAGATTTTATAAAGGGTTAAAACAATATATTTGTATAAATGTGATAAAAACCTGTACAGATTTTATTTTATGTGAAAATTATTAATCATACACATATTATATTCTAATATTAAAAAATTGATGCCATTTTGACATAAATATTAATTTATATTAATTAAATATTTCATGAAATTCAGAAAATAACTTCCCCTATATTATAAAAGGGAAGCTCTTCATCTCATTTATTAAAAAAAATTCATTTATCCAAGGCCTTACAAAATCCCTACTATACATCCTATTCATATTAGAGTCCTTTTTAAACCAGAAAACCAACATTTGAAGGATTTAGTGTAAACATTATATGGTTGTTTGAAGAAGAGGAATAGTTCATAACCAAATGGATTTATTTTATTTCTTCTTCTACAACCTAAAAATATTAATCAAGAATGATGAATTAATAACACAATTATCATCCATGTAATAATAATTGTGTTTCTATTAATAGGACAAACCATATATATTATTTATTTCATCATATAAAAAATGAAACATGTGTTCATATAAATGGTGGAGTAACGCCTCATGGGACAATATAATTTGTTTTTCATAACACCCTCTCATATAGTTTCATAATTATTTAGTTAATGTATATATACTAAATTCATGAGGTATTTATCATTCTAAAAATATAATATATCCTACTATATTTCACCTTTCAATCTACTGAATAATGATAATGTCATTCATTGGTACTTGTGGACTACAACCTTCATAAGGTTATGTGTAACATTTTTCATCACTACATCATAGGGATGGTATATGTAAGTGTATTTAAAGAAATAATATGGAATTCAAAATAAAATTATAATTATTTAATGATTGACTAATACATAAATTATTTCTGTAATTATTATTGATAAATTGAATAATTACACCAGTGTATGTATGACATACCGTCTCCATGGTTGAAAAATAGATAATTTTTAATAACAATATTTCATTAATGGTTTTAAAATTATAATTGATTTATAAAAATGACTTTTTTTAATGATTATTATTATAGAGATGATAAAACAAAGACCCATTTGACCATGGTCCATATGATAAACTTGATTTTGAAATTATGAATTAAACATCATCAAAACACCAGACATGGACTTAACTAACTATGAAATTAAATATTACATAGTGAAAAAATTATCAAATTGATTAATGATAAGTAAAAAAACCTATAAAAGTTTCATAAAATTTTTAAATATTTGATATTTATTTTATATATTGGAGTTAAATGACATACGTGTAATGTCCTGACATAGGGCATGGTATTTCATCTCAATTTCAATCCATTATGTAAAATTTTATTATTTTTCACCTAATATCCTTTATATGGTTTATATACATCAAATTGTACATTTTATAAGAATAATTCTTTCACACTTCATGGTATATTATGTTTCATTTCATGTCATTTCAACCAAGGTAATTTTACTTGAAAGATATCAATAAGTAAGGGATTCTGAACACAATTTCATTTTATTGTGTTATATTACTACTTAATTTATTATCTATTTCCATGATTACACGTAAAATGCAGTTTTTATTTATTTATTATATTAACTTTTATTTTTTTTCTAAATTTTGTTTTCTTAAAATAATATCTATATTGTAATGTCCCGGATTTTTCCATGTATTATTTTAATATTATATGGGAATTATTTTGAGACCAGGCTTTGAGACGGCGTGCAGTTTCGGGACCCAGTGAGCCCGGAACAAGTTTTTGAATTTAATTTAATAATTAAATTACGCACACGTGCGTTTTTACTGAAAAAGTGGATAACTTTCAAACGGGTGCTCGGACCATAAATCTGAAGGCACCGTTGCATTCAGAACAACGATTTTACCTTAGGCAAGGCCAAACTTTGGTCGGAGCAGGTCGGTGGTGAAATCCAGTTTTTGGATGCAACAGTAATAAAATATTTAATGAAAATATTTTATTTCTGTAGTGAGATCTTTTAAATCTTTTTTTCCTTTTATCCTCTTTAAATAGAGGCTTGAGACAGGGTCCAGGGTTACAAACCCCATAACTCTGAAAAACCATGGTGGCTCTGGGGGAAACCCCCAACGCGGCGGCGACAACGTTCATAACGGATTTCGACGGCGATGACGACGTGACGAGCGGATCTTCACCGGCAAATGCAGCGAATCCAAGTAGGTTTTTGTTGTGATTTTATTTCTTCCCTGTTTTTGATTTCCACGATGAACGTGGACTAATCCATGAACATATTAGCAGGTGGATCGATCGTTCTTGCGGGATTGGATTTTGTGGGGATTTGAGGGGAATTGATTCTTGAATTTTGTTTGGTTTCGTTCAACCTTCTAACAGTGACGAAGCAAGAT
This sequence comes from Viscum album, assembly GCA_963277665.1. NCBI lineage: Eukaryota > Viridiplantae > Streptophyta > Magnoliopsida > Santalales > Viscaceae > Viscum > Viscum album. The sequence goes on from OY728127.1 coordinate 255,058,280, forward strand.
CGACACAAACATCGATCGAGGTTCGTCCCTCTAGATTTGTTGTGTGTTCTTCCCCAAATTATCGCATTCTTCATGAACGTTCTTTGTGTTCTTCATGGGGCAATGAACAACGGATCGTTGCACATCCGTTCTACGATGCAACGATCCTGAATTGAAGGATCAACACCACGGCGGTCTTGAGGAGGTGCGACGACGGATTCAGCAGATGGATTGAACCGGATCAGAAGAAATTGTTCTTTGGACAATTTCCACTCGGATGGTCGTTGTAACACCCTAGGTAAATAAAGAATATGAAATTTTCATATTTATCCATATTTGTGAATCAAATATTAATATTACTTTATAGGGGATTCTATGCTCGATGGCGTACCCAATACGCAACAACGAGTTTATTGGGAATCTTACGTTGCTCTCTAAAAATAAAATAATATTATTTTAAATGACAGTTAACATATAGCTGTTGTATTGGCGGGAATGGATAGATATAACTAAAATATGATTATATATGTTTTTAAATGTTTTTACCTTTATCCAATAAAAGATAAAGGCTTAAAATACGGAAAGAATTCAATTTTAGGCGTATATGCCCTAGTTTTCACTAAAGGTTCACTTATCGCCTTTTGATGGTGAACCGTCATTAAATATAGTTTTTTTCACTCTTATACATTCTATTAGACCAAATAAAATACTTCTTTATAATCGGGACATCAAATTTTACTTTGTGTAAATTTTTGGTATTTTTCCGATAAAGTTCATTTTTTAATGAATAGTGTAAAATGTTGTATTTTAATTCAAAACCTCTTTTTAATCTAATTTATTTATATGAGTAGATTATCATTTGAATTGGTTTTAAAGTGAAATTAGAAAATATTTTTACCATTAAATCCAATAGTGGTCGTTGGAATTAATTTCACTTTGAAATCAGACTTAAACTAGTGTCAATCTTTTGATACTTATTGTTTCATAAAAACACGCTATTTGTCATGACAGCGGAAATTAATTATTAAATTAATTAATGTGACTTATATGTTTTGAATTTTGTAAAATAGACTTCATTTTTTAATTCGGAATATCAAATATTTCTTAGGGTGAATTTTTGGTAATTTTCTGAAAAACTTCAATTTTTGATGAATAGTGAAACCACTAAGTGGTACTTATAAAAAACTGATTTTTCCGTTTAAATGAAATTTTGCCACCTTTGTGTTTTGAATTTCAAAAATCCGACATACATGGTTGTCATTAAGAAGTAAAATGTGGTTCAATGGGATTAAAATAGTTTTTTGGTGAATAGTAACTTATTAAGTTTTTAATCGCGATTAGAGGTAATTAGTGTAGTTTAAGGTAAAAATAATGTTTTAAAAATAGGAAATGAACTTGATGCATGTCCTAACCTCATTGGATGTTTCGTGGCCGACCAATACTAGCCATGGGTCAACTTGGGGACCCCATGGAGCCACTTTGGTTGGAAAATGACATTAATATCTTTTTATTTAATGTTGAAGTAAAAACGAGACAAACATGAAATGTTTTACTAAAACAATTTTTATATGGGGTTATACAAATCAGATTTTTGACTATAAATATTCATTGTAAATCTAAAAATATTTCATACATCATAGTATTTTTTTTATAATTTTTAGACATTAAATAAATTAAATTATTTATGACATCATGATGATGCAGCGATGACCTCATTATTTAACGATTTAAATAAAATGGAAAGATAATGTAATATCTAAGACCTAAACATGTCCAAAACCTATTGGATGAGTGTATTTCGAACCCTTATCACCTTATCCTCGAAACACATCAATGTGGGACCTTTAAAATCCGAAACTATTTTGAAAATAAAGTAACATTTTGTAACTTTCCAATAGTGCCCCTCCTCTCCTCTTATAAAAGGCCCCCACCTCTACCTCCTTACCCACACTCCCAAAGCCTTTGGCTCGGCCAAACCCTGCCCATTTTGTCTCTCCACTTCCCTCTCTTACTCCTTGAAGCCTCACATTGGGCAGAAGTCTTCCCAAGGAATCCTTTCAGCTCAAACCAAAGGGAGTTACCCGATTTTAAGGTAATGTCTTCTTTTGAGTCCTTTAGTTTTATTTTGCTTCTCCAACCCCATAAACACTTTTTATTCTATTCCTTTGTAACAACTCCAGTATCCTCAATATACTAGGATGTTGTTATAATAAGGATTCAAGCTACACTTACACACACCTACATCTAATGGTTAACGAACATACTGTTTCCGTGGATGGAGAATTTATTCCTCCCGAAACGATGATTGTTCAACATTATTTTAACACCTTCAAAGGTGACCATTAAGATGTCACTATATTTATATATGATATATAATATGTTTATGTTTTCCTTATGCTTCTGTATTTTTCATTTTGGGCATACCTTTATGGTTTCTATTATGGGTAAACACGATATCTTCATTTAAGGAAGTGCGGACTACCGCCCCCTCAAAGTGATGTGATTCGTTAATGCCATACGTGGGACGTATAAAGGATGGATTTAATGTTATTATATATGATGTTATACTGTAATTATTATATACCTCTATATCATTATTATTTCTTTCCATTAAAGTATGAGATAGAAATGAAAGTAGCGTTCATGCGTACGAACGGCTTACCGTCTCCATGAATGGTACATTTCATTTCTTATCCCCAAATGTAATGTACTATTAAAAGTACATGTATATAATGGATATATATAATGAATTATACATCTAAATGATAAATATAATTCTGTAATTAAAATATTCATACCTTTCATTTAGTTTTAATTCCATTAATATGACAAAGAAATGAAAGTAGCGTTCATGCGTACGTACGGCTTACCGTCTCCATGAACGGTGCATTTCATTTCTTACCTCTAAATGATTATGTAATATTATAAATACATGTATATTCTGGATATATATGATATATATGCTATCCAAATCAGGAATTTCATTCTGTATATAAATAACCTTTGACCACACGAACAACATGTAATTGTAAGAAGTCCACTTTCGACTTAAGAACCAAATATCGACAAAACAAACATTATTAACTTAAATGGTTACATAATGTTTATAACATGGAAATACGTGATATAAAAGGAATAATGAACTTTAAAAAGGTTCTTAATCAAGTTTAAATTAACTCAAGTTTATTATTCAGGACGTTAAAGAACGATCGAGTCAAGTCGGACCCGAGGTAAGGGATCCTACTCCACTCTTTCTTTTTTAAGTAAACTCTTTTATGTCATTCCTTTTAAAGCTCATATTTCTGGTTATTGGGATGTTATTTTATATTAATCTTACTGTAATTTTTATTTTCATGTCATGAGAGACCCTATTCTCTCTCATCTATCCATTTTTGAAGTTTTGAGTGGCGCCGTTAGGCTGCCGAATTTTCGTAAGAGATCTAACCTCTCTCTTTCTTTTTAAGTACTCTTCTTTATGTCACTTCTTTTAAGAACCTCTTTGTTATGTTGGGGTATGTTCTTTTATATTCCTCTTTCTATAAACTTTTTTTTAATATGATGATATACCCTATTTGATCTCATCAATTGATTTTTTTATGTTTTCTATGGCGCCGTTAGGCTGCCGAGTTTTCGCAAGGGATTTTTCATCTCACTTTTATTCCCATGAGATTTTTGCTACATTTTCCACAATTTCCTTTGAGTGGTGTATGTACTGCCCATTATTTTACTCATTGTGTAATATTCTTTCATTTATGAGTATTTACATCAATGTTGTATTGTCCTTCCTTCACGGGGCGTATGTTTTGAAAAATACCCAAGTCGGTAAGGGAACCTTTCACCCTCCTCTTTTTAAAAGACTTCTTTTGTTGGGTCTTTTAATTTACATATTGTTATGTTGGGATATGTTCTCATATATCCTTATTGATGTAACTTTTATGTCCAAGTGATGATATACACTTTTTATCTCTCATCAACTCATTTTGATGTGACGCTGTTAGGCTGTCAAGAGAACTTCTTAACCCAATTTTGATTTCTTTGGGTTCAACATGTATTAATTGAATATGTAATCCTTTGAATATGTGTGAATGACCTTTGAGTATTTTACACTTAATATCCAATTATATTTGTTGTATTCATTTGTCACACATAAGTATGTAATTGAATTATCCTTAAACCAAGGATACCGTCTTTGTAAGGGACTTCGTCTCAATCTCCTTTCATTGAGGCATATTTCATTTTATACACAACTTTCTTTTGTAACGGTGTATAAACCCCTTTGACTTTTACTTTTATAAAAAAGGAATCTTTTTCTATGAAGCGTTTTTCAAAACGACAAAAAGGAATGTTTCTTTTAACGTACGCGGTGACAACGACCTTTTCCGCCGCCGCGAGTATTATTTTGTCTTTGGCTTCCTCTACAAGCCGTAATGTTTTTAAAATAAAATAAATACCATATACTCTTTTATGTATTTTGGTATTGAAAATGGTTTTGATAAAGGATTCTATTATGTCAATATATTTATGATATATTTTGATTGAAATGTGGAAATATTATCATTCCTTTATATTGGTTTTATGTTTTATGATTTTATATTGTTACTTGGACATTTTAACGGGTGGTTATGTTATAAACCATATGACGGGTGGTGCCGTGAATACCAGGAAGGGTGGTTACATTATAACCTCCAATGCATTGGGTATGGAAGTTGGCCGTATGGATATTACATTAAGTAAGTATGGAAATTGGCCGTATGGCTATTCCATTAAGTGATATGTGTGGAAGTCGACCGTATGGTTATTCCACTTAAGTATCTTTATGTACCAAGTTACCTTTATATTTTATGTGTTCTTTATATGGGTTTTATGGTAATACTTTGGTTACAAAAAGGTAAGTAATGAAATTTTATTCAGCGAAGAGTTTTTACTACTTCGAATAGGTGAAAAGTATTACTTTGATAAAGTATACATGGTTTAATTATTGTTTTGAAAATCTAATAGTTTTCATTCTTTGTGTATCCCTTACTGAGCTTTTTATGCTCATCCCAAGTTTTTGAAATGTTTTTCACAGGACTTATCATGGAATAGGGTCAAGGATGGGATCAAGGGAAAGACATGCTACCTAAAACATGGAACTAGACATGTTTCTTTTTAAGAGTTTTTATTTTATGGAAATTTAGTAGAAGAGACTACTTTTTAATCTTTTGAGATGTAATAGTTATGTCCTAATTCTCTAAAACTCTAAACCTGAAAAGATCCTCATTGTGAATTATTCATTTAATTCAATATTAAGTAAGGTTTAAGGTTGGGGCCTTATAGTTGGTATCAAAGGTCGGTTTAGATAACTTTAGAGGTTATGGTATTCTCTAAGCATAAGTGACATTACCATAATGGTTAGGATTTCAGAAAGAGTCCTAGTTTTAGATAAAGTGAATGAGTAAGTATATCCTAGTGTTTACCTTCCTCATTAGTACATGATGGTTTTGTTGATATACTCACACTGACATTTCTATTTTTAGTGAATAGATGGATCTAGTAGGCACCAAAGGGACAACGGGTTTGAAGGAAAACTATGGTGGTTCTCTGATTAAGATACAAGATAAAATGGAGGATTCAATGAGGAAACTCGTGGTTGTTCTAAACCAACTATCAAGGAGTCATGATCAAACAATTGAACCTTGGTATGTTCTGTGATGCATCATGTATGAGATGACCAATAGATGTGGAAGTTCAGGTAATAATTATAAAGGTAACCATTAGAGTTTATATGATCCTTACTTTTGAGGTAATTATGGGTTATTATATGATATGATGGAAAATTAAAGGCATGAGATAAACTTGAGGTTAAAATATGTTATGATTATTTTCGAAGATTTTATCTCATTTTGGGGAATATTTTAAGAATTATATAGTTTTGGAAAAAGGAAAACACGCAGACCGTGTGACAACCCATCGCGTCGGACAAAGCTACGGGAATCGAACCCACAACCAAAGTGCAACTGGTATTTATCGCCTACCACTGGACTACGTGAAGTCCCTGGTTAGTTTGACTGATTCCTTTTAGTTGGATGATTTTAGGAATCAAGAGTAAGTTTATTTTGGGTTTTCTATGGAAATTATTAACCTATCATCAAGGATATGTGATTAGGTTAATTACTTTTCAATACGAGACATTAAGAGCAACTGATTTTGTTTGGAGATGAATGTTACGATTTAACTTGGAAGACTATGTGACTAAATCCTTCAAATATTTGGGTTTCAACCTTAGTTTGGTTTACTTTGAAGAATTTTATGGACAAATGGTTTATCTAATGGTCCTTGTTGAACTTTGGGTTTTATTGGACAAATATTAGAGATTAAGCATAGATTTTATTTTTATAAAGGGTTATCCTTTTCTGGATTATCTGATCTTGTACTAGCCTTTTTGGTTTTGGTTTTGGTTAAAGTCTAAAGACATGGGAAGTATATAGTTCTCTTTTGTGGATTAGGTGATTCTCTAAAAGTTGATTATAGTACTCTTAATGTGAACGAGTCTTTCTAAATACTCGCCTTTTGGAGAAAATATGAGTTTGTGTAAGGAATATAATAAAAGTTGAAAGTCAACATGATAAGTGATTATGTTTCCTTATGAATAAATTTCTCAATAAAAAGTAACTTAAAACAAAAATGTTGTCTATTAACTTTTCCTACTGGGGAATCGAATACCGTTTAACCCATCACAAGTTTGTGATTTTCTAATGGTTAACTTTCTCCTAAACATGTTTTCTATCACTCTCCATCAGAACATGACCCTTTGCTTTTTCTTCCATGTCCATGTTTTCCTACACGGAATCCTATTATGGGTTAACTCGGGTGACCTTTGTACTTATCTTTCTTTATTTTAAAGTGATTGTTTTACCGACTCTTGTTCCGATGTGGGACTTTCAAGGATGTTTCCAAGCCCAATTTTAAAATTGCGAGGACGCAATTCCCAAAAGGGGGGAAGGATGTACCACCCCAGGTAAATAAAGAATATGACATTTTCATTTTTATCCATATTTGTGAATCAAATATTTATATTACTTTATAGGGGATGCTATGCTCGATGGCGTACCCAATACGCAACAACGAGTTTCTTGGGAATCTTACGTTGCACTCTAAAAATAAAATAATATTACTTTAAATGGAAGTTAACATGTAGCTTTTTTATTGGCGGGAATGGATAGAAATAACTAAAATATGATTATATATGTTTTTAAATGTTTTTACATTTATCCAATAAAAGATAAAGGCTTAAAATACGGAAAGAATTCAATTTTAGACGTATATGCCCTAGTTTTCACTAAAGGTTCACTTATCACCTTTTGATGGAGAACCGTCATTAAATATAGTTTTGTTCACTCTTTTACATTCTATTAGACCAAATAAAACTCTTCTTTATAATCGGGACATCAAATTTTACTTTGTGTAAATTTTTGGTATTTTTCCGATAAAGTTCATTTTTTAATGAATAGTGTAAAATGTTGTATTTTAATTCAAAACCTCTTTTTAATCTAATTTATTTATATGATTAGATTATCATTTGAATTGGTTTTAAAGTGAAATTAGAAAATATTTTTACCATTAAATCCAATAGTGGTCGTTGGAATTAATTTCACTTTGAAATCAGACTTAAACTAGTGTCAATCTTTTGATACTTATTGTTTCATAAAAACACGCTATTTGTCATGACAGCGGGAATTAATTATTAAATTAATTAATGTGACTTATATGTTTTTAATTTTTTAAAATAGACTTCATTTTTGAATTCGGAATATCAAATATAACTTAGGGTGAATTTTTGGTAATTTTCTGAAAAACTTCAATTTTTGATGAATAGTGAAACCACTAAGTGGTACTTATAAAAAACTGATTTTTCCGTTTAAATGATATTTTGCCACCTTTGTGTTTTGAATTTCAAAAATCCAACATACATGGTTGTCATTAAGAAGTAAAATGTGGTTCAATGGGATTAAAATAATTTTTTGGTGAATAGTAACTTATTATGTTTTTAATCGCGATTAGAGGTAATTTGTGTAGTTTAAGGTAAAAATAATGTTTTAAAAATATGAAATGAACTTTAAACTTGTCCTAACCTCATTGGATGTGTCGTGGCCGACCAAGACAAGCCATGGGTCAACTTGGGGACCCCATGGAGCCACTTTGGTTGGAAAATGACATTAATATCTTTTTATTTAATGTTAAAGTAAAAATGAGACAAACATGAAATTTTTTACTAAAACAATTTTTATATGGGGTTATACAAATCAGATTTTTGACTATAAATATTCATTGGAAATCTAAAAATATTTCATACATTATAGTATTTTTTTTATAATTTTTAGACATTAAATAAATTAAATTATTTATGACATCATGATGATGCAGCGATGACCTCATTATTTAACGATTTAAATAAAATGGAAAGATAATGTAATATCTAAGACCTAAAAATGTCCAAAACCTATTGGATGAGTGGATTTCGAACCCTTATCACCTTATCCTCGAAACACATCAATGTGTGACCTTTAAAATCTGAAACTATTTTGAAAATAAAGTAACATTTTGTAACTTTCCAAGAGTGCCCCTCCTCTCCTCTTATAAAAGGCCCTCACCTCTACCTCCTTACCCACACTCCCAAAGCCTTTGGCTCGGCCAACCCCTGACCATTTTGTCTCTCCACTTCCCTCTCTTACTCCTTGAATCCTCACATTGGGCAGAAGACTTCCCAAGGAAGCCTTTGAGCTCAAACCAAAGGGAGGTACCCGATTTTAAGGTAATGTCTTCTTTTGAGTCCTTTAGTTTTATTTTGCTTCTCCAACCCCATAAACTCTTTTTGTTCTTTTCTTTTGTAACAACTACAGTATCCTAAATATACTAGGATGTTGTTATAATAAGGATTCGAGCTACACTTACAGACACCTACATCTAATGGTTAACGAACATACTGTTTCCGTGGATGGCGAATTTATGCCTACCGAAACGATGATTGTTCAACATTCTTTTAACACCTTCAAAGGTGACCATTAAGATGTCACTATATTTATATATGATATATAATATGTTTATGTTTTCCTTATGCTTCTGTATTTTTCATTTTGGGCATACCTTTATGGTTTCCATTATGGGTAAACACGATATCTTCATTTAAGGAAGTGCGGACTACCGCCCCCTCAAAGTGATGTGATTCATTAATGCCATATGTGGGACGTATAAAGGATGGATTTAAAGTTATTATATATGATGTTATACTGTAATTATTATATACCTCTATATCATTATTATTTCTTTACATTAAAGTATGAGATAGAAATGAAAGTAGCGTTCATGCGTACGAACGGCTTACTGTCTCCATGAATGGTGCATTTCATTTCTTATCCCCAAATGTAATGTACTATTAAAAGTACATGTATATAATGGATATATATAATTAATGATACATATAAATGATTAATATAAATCTGGAATTAAAATATTCATACCTCTCATTTAGTTTTAATTCCATTAATATGACAAAGAAATGAAAGTAGCGTTCATGCGTACGTACGGCTTACCGTCTCCATGAACGGTGCATTTCATTTCTTAACTCTAAATGATTATGTAATATTATAAATACATGTATATGCTGGATATATATGATATATATGATATCCAAATCAGGAATGTCATTCTGGATATAAAGAACCTTTGACCACACGAACAACATGTAATTGTAAGAAGTCCACTTTCAACTTAAGAACCAAATATCGACAAAACAAACATTATTAACTTAAATGGTTAAATAATGTTTATAACATAGAAATAAGTGATATAAAAGGAATAATTAACTTTAAAAAGTTTCTTAATCAAGTTTAAATTAACTCAAGTTTATTATTCAGGACGTTAAAGAACGATCGAGTCAAGTCGGACCCGAGGTAAGGGATCCTACTCCACTCTTTCTTTTTAAGTACACTCTTTTATGTCATTACTTTTAAAGCTCATCTTTCTTGTTATTGGGATGTTATTTTATATTAATCATACTGTAATTTTTATGTTCATGTTATGAGAGACCCTATTCTCTCTCATCAATCCATTTTGGATGTTTTGAGTGGCGCCGTTAGGCTGCCGAATTTTCGTAAGAGATCTAACCTCTCTCTTTCTTTTTAAGTACTCTCCTTTATGTCACTTCTTTTAAGCACCTATTTGTTATGTTGGGGGATGTTCTTTTATATTCCTATTTCAATAAACTTTATGTTAATATGATGAGATACCCTATTTGATCTCATCAATCGATTTTTGTATGTTTTCTATGGCGTCGTTAGGCTGCCGAGTTTTCGCAAGGGATTTTTCATCTCACTTTTATTCCCATGAGATTTATGATACATTTTCCACAATTTCCTTTGAGTGGTGTATGTACTGCCCATTATTTTACTCATTGTGTAATATTCTTTCATTTATGAGTATTTACATCAATGTTGTATTGTCCTTCCTTCACGGGACGTATGTTTTGAAAGATACCAAGTCGGTAAGGGAACCTTTCACCCTCCTCTTTTTAAAAGACTTCTTTTGTTGGGTATTTTAATTTACATATTGTTTTGTTGGGATTTTTTCTCATATATTCTTATTGATGTAACTTTTATGTCCAAGTGATGATATACACTTTTTATCTCTCATCAACTCATTTTGATGTGACGCCGTTAGGCTGTCAGGAGAACTTCTTAACCCAATTTCGATTTCTTTGGGTTCAACATGTAGTAATTGAATATGTAATCCTTTGAATATGTGTGAATGACCTTTGATTATTTTACACTTAATATCCACTTATATTTGGTGTATTCATTTGTCACACATAAGTATGTAATTGAATTATCCTTAAACCAAGGATACCATCTTTTTAAGGGACTTCATCTCAATCTCCTTTCATTGAGGCATATTTCGTTTTATACACAACTTTCTTTTGTAATGGTGTATAAACCCCTTTGAATTTTACTTTTATACAAAAGGAATCTTTTTCTACGAAGCGTTTTACAAAAAGACAAAAAGGAATGTTTCTTTTAACGTACGTGGTGACAACGACCTTTTCCGCCACCGCGAGTATTATTTGGTCTTTGGCTTCCTCTACAAGCCGTAATGTTTTTAAAATAAAATAAATACCTTATACTCTTTTATGTATTTTGGTATTGAAAATGGTTTTGATAAAGGATTCTATTATGTCAATATATTTATGATATATTGTGATTGAAATGTGGAAATGTTATCATTCCTTTATATTGGTTTTATGTTTTATGATTTTATATTGGTACTTGGACATTTTAACGGGTGGTTACGTTATAAACCATATGACGGGTGGTGCTATGAATACCAGGACGGGGGGTTACGTTATAACCTCCAATGCATTGGGTATGGAAGTTGGTCGTATGGCTATTCCATTAAGTAAGTATGGAAATTGGCCGTATGGCTATTCCATTAAGTGATATGTGTGGAAGTCGACCGTATGGTTATTCCACTTAAGTATGTTTATGTCCCAAGTTACCTTTATATGTTATGTGTTCTTTATATGGGTTTTATGGTAATCCTTTGGTTACAAAAAGGTAAGTAGTGAAATTTTATTCAGTGAGGAGTTTTTACTACTTCGAAGAGGTGAAAAGTATTACTTTGATAAAGTATACATGGTTTACTTGTTGTTTTGAAAATCTAACAGTTTTCATTCTTTGTGTATCCCTTACTGAGCTTTTTATTCTCATCCCAAGTTTTTGAAATGTTTTTCACAGGACTTATCATGGAATAGGGTCAAGGATGGGATCAAGGGAAAGACATGCTACCTAAAACATGGAACTAGACATGTTTCTTTTTAAGAGTTTGTATTTTTATGGAAATTTAGTAGAAGAGACTACATTGTAATCTTTTGAGATGTAATAGTTATGTCCTAATTCTCTAAAACTCTAAAACTGAAAAGATCCTCATTGTGAATTATTCATTTAATTCAATATTAAGTAAGGTTTAAGGTTGGGGCCTTATAGTAGGAATTGGATTTCGGAGTCGACTGAAGACCTGAAACCCACGGATTCGGCTTCACAGAGACGAGGCGACCCGGTATCTAGAGTTTCGCGGCGAACATATGACAGAATCAAGATCTGGAAGATCGGCCAAGGCACGCGGAGGAAGACGTGGTTCTGGAAATTTTCAGGACTACACGCTGTGTAACGACCCGAGAAACCATGTTTTCAGTTTTGACTAGTTTGTTTTACAATGTCACCGTTAAGTTAACAAACAATAAACTTATAAGGTAATAATAATAAAATGCATCAAATGAATGAAAACTCCTTTTATTCAAATATGTAACATCTCGGCTACAACTTCCACTGACCGAACAAGATGATAAACTAACCAAAAATCCCAACTAAGAACCCAATTACAATAATGGGGAGACCGCTTAAAACTACCAAGACCCCAAGAAGGCGGTAGGGGTTTCGGGCATCCATCAGAATGAACATGAGGATGGCCGAAGCCACTGCAACCGTGCTGAGCACCAGGGGAATCACCTGAACCATCTCTTCCTTTCTCCTTAAGTCACCTGGAGTGAGGGACACCTCGAGACCAGACCCTTTATAAGCACACTAATCTTACCGTTGAACCCAAACGGCTATAAATATGACTGTTGGATTCTCCTATCCACTATGTTTTGTTTTTGACCATTGGAAATAAGAATGGATAACCCTGAAAGGTTCGTAATGTTAATTATGTAATTTGCTTAATTTATTTCTTAATTTCCAAAAAATGTGAATTATGTTTTATGTTTAAAAATGATGAAAATTAATATTTTATTCACTACACTTATTTTCTTAATTTGAGCAATTAAATTTTTATGTTGTAATTATATTAATGCTGATGGGTTTTTATTTTGTCTAAATATGTACTAACCCTCGAGTTATATATATATATATATTGCATCAAATTAAATGATTCATTTTCTCTAAATTAAATATGAGAGATAATAATAATCCGAATGATTATAATTTGGATTAATAGTTTTGGAAACTATGTCAAACTATGATTTCTTTTACTTATGTGTTTTGTGGAGATTATATTTATGTCAACGCACTCTTATGTGTGATTGAATGTAGTTACGTTTAATGTTTAATTAATATTAATCTTTAAATAATAAAAATTAAGGTAATTAGCTAATAAAGGGAATTAAAACATATATATATATATATGATATGTTTTGATTAACCAATGTTTTTAACCATTGACCTTCATAATGTAATATTAAGTAATTAATAATTATGGTTTAAATAATAATAATGATAATATAATAAAAATTATTGATGTTTTAAGAATAAAATATATATTTATATATGTATATTTATATAATAATATGTTTTGATTGAATCAATATAATTATTGACCAATGACTTTTATTAAAATAATAAAAGTTAGTTTAATAATTGAATGTAATAATGTTATAATAAATTAATAATAATATTAATAAAACGATTTTGTTTTTTTTAACCCAGTGAACCGTGTTTCTTTAAATGCTGCAGCAACCCAGGGCCATCTGATCTCTTCCCTCTGATCGTGTTCGTCCATCTCTTTTAAAGCTGCACCGCTTTAAGGCCGCCCAATCTTCTCTGGTTTAATCCCAGCCGTCCACTGTTTTTTGCGTCTCTCTCCCTGCGGCTTCTTCTTCCCCGCGTCTGCTTCTTCTTCATTGCGTCGCTATACCAGTAGACTAGGGTGCCTCGTTTTCTCCTCTAGGCCAGCGAGTGGACCCGCGTCGCTCCCTCTTTTCCACAGTGTCGGCACCAACTCTCCCAGACACCCTTCATACAGGTTGAGTCTTCTGTGTTATTTTTTTTAAAACCCTGGTTGCACCGAAGGTTGGGTGTTTTGCACCGAAGCCCCTTCGATCTTTGTACCGGCATCGTTCATGTATTATTCACCTCCTCCCCAAGCTAAGGTAAGGGGAAAGTTTTATTTAAGTTTTGTTTATGCTTCGGTTTATATATGTATATATGTGTATATATATTTTCTGGCTTTGTACACCCGGTATTCTCTTGCCTCGTTGCCGCATCTTCCTCTCCTCCTCTCCGAACAAGGTAAGGGGCATGTTTTATTTTGTTTAGTCCTTTTGAGCTTCGGTTTTTATAAAATATATATACATGTTATATGTATATATTTCCGGTGTGTATGAACCTAGTGCAAACCCAGACCTTGCGGATCTCCCTCTCAGCCTGGAGAACCGAATAGGAGTAAGGGGAAATCCTCTACTTCATTTCCTACCGTTTCTATAAGCTTTTCATAGTAATATAATCTTGTTATATAAATGTGTATAAGAATATACAGGACCATATGAAACTATCTATACCCGTTTTACCTTTTCTGAGGATCAAACCTGAGTAGGGGAGGTCTTCTTATGTTAATTTGTCACCTACTTTAGTGAATATACACGGTTATACGCATATACACTTCGTGCATATGTGTGTACATATATATATTTGTATTCATACATATATATATAAGATGATACACGCATATGTACACCCTTAACTCACATGTTTATAACCCTAAATTTCTTTTCGCCCATGAAAAATGGAGTTGTCGAATAATTGCATGAACATGTAAGTCATGCAATTACTTGGAGCATAAAGATGTATATGTACAAGTAATCGTATAGATGTACATGTACTTCACTGTGCATAAGGGATGAATTTGGCTCTTTTTTTGTGCAATAGATTATGATGATTTATTTACTCAAAAGCATATTATTTCAACAAAAATACCAAAAAACATTTATATAAATATTTATATGTATGATGAAGTTTAATGGATTTATGAAAGTTAAGTTCATTTCTTTTTATATAAAAGAACCCCACTCGGGTTGCAAAACATTATTTTCGTTTAATGTATAACTTGGGAAATATTTTTGAGTATGGTTTAATGTGGTAAACCCATGCATATGTGTAGGTATATATATCATTATGTTGTCTTCAATTACATGTTCTTTTATGATGTTTGTAAACTTTATAAAGAAAAGGGGTCATGTTATTTAAAGTGTTAATAAAAGAGTTTACACAATTATATACATGATTTCCCCAAGATGGACCTGATTGTGCACATTGTATCCCCAACTGCATGTATTAAACACCCATAATATCCATTTATCAGCATATGTGTAAGTTATGAATGACCTTGTTTTAACTGGGTATTATGATTTTATGGAATGTTAATTGGTTATGTTCTTTTCCTTAAAACCCATGTTTCAATTGTTAAGACAATTTCTTATGTGTACGAATTTAGCATGCATGTCTCAGTTTATTTCTGATTGAACTGTCTTCAAGTTATGAATATGTAAGTGAAAAGGGGGTTGATTAAGAATGCATGAAACCTAATGAATGAAAGACCATGTCAAGATATGTGAGGGATGTATTGGACTTACATGTGACGGGTGCTCCCAGAATTATATAGCTCAATATGAATGATGTGACGGGTGCGCCCAGAATTATACAGTGCTCCAATGCATTGGGTAAAGCAAGAGTCTCATGAGACGTTATGTGCGACGGTCTTGGCAGTTAGCCTTGGCTTGTGCTACCATGGAAACGGGATTGGCAGTTAGCCTTGACCCGTTAAGTATGTTATACGGTCTTGAAGAAAGGTCTTGAAAAAGTCCGACATTATACATTCCCTCTACATGTAATGATAATTGGTCAACCAGGGGTTAGTTCAACTAACCGAACATCCCCTAGTTGAAAACTCCCATGACTATGAAAATGTAATTTTTGTTTCAAGAACTATTTTTCATGTGGTAAACTGTTGGATGAACTGTATATTCTCATGAACCATGTTATGAACATTTTCCATGCTTAGTCACAGAATTCTTTTTGGAATTTAAGTATCCTTGTTTGAATTTTAAGCATTGTCTATTCTTTATGTGTTGCGCTCTCTGATCATGTTTACTTAAATCTTATTCCAAGTACGTACTTCACTGTGCAAGTGGTTTTCAAAAATTTTGGATTTCATGTTTTTAAGAAAAGATAATGCTTCATTTTTAGCAAAGTGGTTTATCCTCTTCAAAAGGACTGCTTTGAGAAAGATTTTTCTTAAAATGTTTTTAAAACCCCTTACTGGGCATATTTTCTCACCCTAAGTTTTTTTTTAAACTTTTTCAGGCATGGTTGGTACTAATGAAGTTAATCAGAAGCAGCTGGTTTCCTAGAATCCTGAGCCTCGTGATCTTCTTTAGTAATGGGACATGATATTTAATTTGTAAAGATGTAATTAAATGTTAAGTATATCAGGTCTCATTAAGCACCCTGGGTTTGGGGGTCACTACAGTTGGTATCAGAGGATAGGTTCAGGAATCTCTGGAAAACTAGGTGGTCTGAATGTATTGCTATGATTGACTAAGTAAAAATGTTATAACTTTCAGATGGTTGATGTACCTACCGAACTATTTTCACTTCCCCCTGAGGCACTAGAGAACATTGTATCTCTAGCTAGTTGTGAGAACTTTATGAATTATGCTCGAATTCTCATGACGTGTAAGCACCTGTATGACGTGTCAAACTCACCTAGGGTGCTTAGTCTTCACCAGGGATTTGGGATGGATTATCTCCTAATGATGATGACCCAATTTCCCTCTTATGCACGTCAGGGAAGGTATCACAAAGGACTCTTCCGAGTGGTCACGACTGGCGAGGAATTTGGAATGATGCTTGATAACCCTTTTCAAGAAGATGCTACTATCGGAGACCTCCGAGCGGCTTACCTATGCTATATTTTGCACTACGGATTCTGGGGCCAATTAATGGACTTTGGAGTGTTGGAAGATGAGTCCACACGATTGTCTCTTAGGTAGGAGGTGTATACTGATGTTTCCCAACTCCATACCCCTCACGCTAAACTCAGGAGGCGTTATAAATGTTCCCATGAGTTTAGTCCTGTCTGTTCAGCCTGTGTTTGGTTTGAAGAGTTAGGAAGTTTTGCCACTCTTTGTGGTGTACATCTTGTAAACTCAGGCTTTTCCATGTAAACTTTTTCATAAATGGAAGTTTCATGTTTCCTTTCATGTCTCTACCATATCAATGTTGTTAAGAGTTTCCTTTCGATGTTTGTTTTTCAGATGGCTGGTCAAACGAACCTCACATCACTACCCGATGAGTTAGTAGAAGTCATCTTGATCAGGGCATGCACGGTGGATTATCCATCCTTTCTCCACCTGCGAGGTTCCTTCCAGAGTGTGCTCGATCTAGCAAATGGTCATGATATTCTTCGGTTATGTCAAGAGGATGATCGTGTTTTTCACCTCATATCCACTACTCAACTCCCCTGCTATAGGCGAAGGGGAAGATACATTGAAGGTCTCTTCCAGTTTTTTACTCTGGCACAGAACTTCTCTGCCAGAGCATGCTTCCTCGTAGCCACCCAGGATGGCCAGCTTAGTGCAGCCTATATGTTCCAAGTCTTGAATTTCATTCTCCTCAACCGCATTATTCCTCTCGACTACCTCCAGCGTGAAGTGGCCCGAAGAGTTATCAAGGAGTTTATCTACTCGGACGTTTCCGAGCTTTGCACCGCATGAGCCTCCCTTTGGAAGCCCGTGTGTAGTACGCATGAGCAGGAGTTCAGGACGTACTGTTCAAAGTGCATCTAGGCTAGGGAAACGGAAGAGCTATGTGCCAACATTGGTATCCTGTTAACCGAGCCAGATCCACTGTTTCGGTAATGTTTTACGTTTGGGGTTTCAGTTTTTCTTTTTATGATAGAATTGTGAGGGTGCAATTCTTTGAAGGGGGAAGTAATGTAACGACCCAAGAAACCATGTTTTGAGTTTTGACAAGTTTCTTTTACAATGTCACCGTTAAGTGAACAAACAATCAACTTATAAGGTAATAATAATAAAATGAATAAAATGAATGAAAACTCCTTTTATTCAAATAAGTAACATCTCGGCTACAACTTCCACTGACCAAACAATAAGATAAACTAACCAAAAATCCCAACTAAGAACCTGATTACATTAATGGGGAGACCTCTTAAAACTACCAAGACCCCAAGAAGGCGGTAGGGGTTTCGGGCATCCATCATAATAAACATGAGGATGGCCGAAGCCACTGCAACCGTGCTGAGCACCAGGGGAATCACACGAACCATCTCTTCTTTTCTCCTTCAGTCACCTGGAGTGAGGGACACCCTGAGACCAGACCCTTTATAAGCACACTAATCCGACCATTGAACCCAAACGGCTATAAATATGATCGTTGGATTCTCCTATCCCCTATGTTTTGTTTTTGATCGTTGGAAATAAGAATGGCTTACCTTGAAAGGTTCGGAATGTTAATTATGTAATTTGATTAATTTATTTCTTGTTTTCAAAAAAATGTGAATTATATTTTCTATTTCAAAACGGTGAAAATTAATATTTTATTCACTACACTTATTTTCTTAATTTGAGCAATTAAAATTTTATGTTGTAATTATATTAAAGCTGGTGGGTTTTTATTTTTTCTAAATATGTACTAACCCTTGAGTTATATATATATATTGAATCAAATTAAATGAATCTAATTCTCTAAATTAAATATAAGAGATAATAATAATGTGAATGTTTATAATTTGGATTAATAGTTTTGGAAACTATGTCAAACTATGATTTCTTTTACTTATTTGTTTTGTGGTGATGATATTTATGTCAACGCACTCTTATGTGTGATTGAATGTAGTTACGTTTAATGTTTAATTAATATTAATATTTAAATAAGAAAAATTAAGGCAATGAGCTAATAAAAGAAATTAAAACATATATATATATGATATGTTTTGATTAACCAATGTTTTTAACAATTGACCTTAATAATGTAATATTAAGTAATTAATAATTATGGTTTAAATAATAATAATGATAATATAATAAAAATTATTGATGTTTTAAGAATAAAATATATATATATACATATATTTATATAATAATATGTTTTTATTGAATCAATATAATTATTGACCAATGACTTTTATTAAAATAATAAAAGTGAGTTTAATAATTGAATGTAATAATGTTATAATAAATTATTAATAATATTAATAAAACGATTTGGTTTTTTTTTTCCCAGTGAACTATGTTTTTTTAAACGCCGCAACAACCCAGGGCCGTCTGATCTCTTCCCTCCGATCGCGGTCGTCCATCTCTTTTAAATCTGCACCGCTTTAAGGCTACCTGATCTTCTCCAGTTTAATCCCGGTCGTCCACTGTTTTCCGCATCTCTCTCCAGTAGACTAGGGTGTCTCGTTTTCTCCTCTAGGTCGGCGAGTGGACCCGCGTCACTCCCTCTTTTCCACAGTGTCGGCACCGACTCCCCCGGACACCCTTCATACAGGTTGAGTCTTCTGTGTTCTTTTTTTTAAAAACCTTGGTTGAACCGAAGGTCGGGTGTTTTGCACCGAAGCCCCTTGGATCTTCGGGCCGGCCTCATTCGTGTCTTTCTCACCTCCTCCCCAAGCTATGGTAAGGGGAAAGTTTTATTTAAGTTTTTTTTAAGATTCAGTTTATATATGTATATATGTGTATATATATTTTCTGGGTTTGTACACCCGGTATTCTCTTGCCTCGTTGAAGCATATTCCTCTTCTCCTATCCAAACAATGTAAGGGGTATGTTTTATTTTGTTTAGTCCTGTTGAGCTTCGGTTTGTATAAAATATATATACATGTTATATGTATATATTTTCGGTGTGTATGAACCAGGTGCAAACCCAGACCTTGCGGATCTCCCTCTCAGCCTGGAGAACCAAATAAGAGTAAGGGGAAATCCTCTCCTTCGTTTCCTACCATTTCTATAAGCTTTTCATAGTAATATAATCATGTTATATAAATGTTTATAAGAATATACAGGACCATATGAACGTATCTATACCCGTTTTACCTTTTTCGAGGATCGAACCTGAGTAGGGGAGGTCTTCTTGGGTTAATTTGTCACCTACTTCAGTGAATATACACGGTTATATGCATATACACTTCGTTCATATGTGTGTACATATATATATTTTTATTCATACATATATATAAGATGATACACGCATATGTACACCCTTAATTCACATGTTTATAACCCTAAATTTCTTTTCGCCCATGAAAAATGGAGTTGTCGAGTAATTGCATGAACATGTAAATCATTCAATTACTTGGAGCATAAAGATGTATTTGTACATGTAATCATATAGATGTACATGTACGTCACTATGCATAAGGGATGAATTTGGATCTTTTGTTTTATACAATATATTATGATGATTTATTTACTCCAAACAATATTATTTCAAGAAAAATACCCAAAAACCATTTATATACATATTTATATGTATGATGAAGTTTAAGGGTTTTATGAAAGTTACGTTCATTTCATTTTATATAAAAGAACCCCACTCGGGTTGCCAAAAAATATTTTTGTTTAATGTATAACTTGGGAAATATTTTTGAGTATGGTTTAATGTGGTAAACCCATGCATATGTGTAGGTATATATATCATTATGTTGTCTTCAATTAAAAGTTCTTTTATGATGTTTGAAAACTTTATAAAGAAAAGGGGTCATGTTATTTAAAGTGCTAATAAAAGAGTTTACACAATTATATACATGATTTCCCCAAGATGGACCTGATTACACACATTGTATCCCCAAATGCATGTATTAAACACCCATAATATCCATTTATCAGCATTTGTGTAAGTTATGAATGACCTTGTTTTAACTGGGTATTAAGATGTTATGGAATGTTAAGTGATTATGTTCTTTTCCATAAAACCCATGTTTCAATTGTTAAGACAATTTCTTATGTGTACAAATTTATCATGCATGTCTCAGTTTATTTCTGATTGAACTGTCTTCATGTTATGAATATGTAAGTGAAAAGGGGGTTGATTAAGAATGCATGAAACCCTATGAATGAAAGACCATGTCAAGATATGTGAGGGATGTATTGGACTTACATGTGATGGGTGCGCCTGGAATTATATAGACAAATATGAATAATGTGACGAGTGCGCCTGGAATTATACAGTGCTCCAATGCATTGGTTAAAGCAAGAGTCTCATGAGACGTTATGTGCGATGGTCTTGGCAGTTAGCCTTGGCTTGTGCTACCATGGAAATGGGATTGGCAGTTAGCCTTGACCCGTTAAGTATGTTATACGGTCTTGACGAAAGGTCTTGACAAAGTCCGGCATTATACATTCCCTCTGCATGTAATGATAATTTTCCAACCAGTGGTTAGTTCAACTAACAGGACATCCCCTAGTTGAAAACTCCCATGACTATGAAAATGTAATTTATGTGTCAAGAACTGTTTTTCAAGTGGTAAACTGTTAGATGAACTGTATATTCTCATGAACCATGTTATGAACGTTTTCCCTTCTTAGTCACAGAAATATTTTTGGAATTTAACTATCCTTGTTTGAATTTTAAGCATTGTCTATTCTTTATGTGTTGCGCTCTCTGATCATGTTTACTTAAAGCTTATTCCAAGTACGTACTTCTCTGTGCAAGTGGTTTTCAAAAATGTTGGATTTCATTTTTTTAAGAAAAGATAATGCTTCATTTTTAGAAAAGTGTTTTTATCCTCTTCAAAAGGACTGCTTTGAGAAATAGATTTCTTAAAACGTTTTTAAAACCCCTTACTGGGCATATTTTCTCACCCTACATTTTTGTTTAAAAATTTTCAGGCATGGTTGGTACTAATGAAGTTAAGCAGAAGCAGCTGGTTTCCTAGAATCCTGAGCCTCGCGATCTTCTGTAGTAATGGGACACGATATTTAATTTGTAATGATGTAATAAAATGCTAATTATATCATGTCTCATTAAGCACCCTGGGTTTGGGGGTTGCTACACGCTGTGTAGTATGGCCTACACAGCGTGGGTTTGTCGGTTGGGTTACCCGGCATGTACTCCGGGAGTACACGGACACGGGTAGGATACACGGCCATGGACACGCCGTGTATACCCCTCCCTGGCCAGACCCAGCCATATACACGGGGTACCCCATGTACTGGTACATGGGCAGGCAATATGGACATGGGCAGAGACCGTGTACGGGCACATAGCCAGCGTACACTGAGCGAACCCAGGCACTCGAACACGACATGTGTTTTCTTCTACATGTCGTGTAGTTTCTTTCGACAAGCCGAGTGACATGGGCCGGTTACACGGGCATCACTCAGGGTCAAGGAACATGGCGTGTACTTTTTCTACACGCCATGTAGTTTGGTTTTGCATGGCTTGAACGAAGGACACGGGCCATTCACACGGGCAGTACCCGGGGTCAAGGAACACGCCGTGTAACCATACTGCACGCCATGTAAGTTTTTCTTCATGGATTTAGCCACTTTCCTTCTGTGACTTGGACTATTTCTTAGGGTTCATACCATTGGTAATCCCCCGAAGGTTCTACCATCAACTCCTTTATACAGGGGTATGATCCCTTCAGCAGGCCTCCCGAAAGAGAGTTGTTGGAATCCCCTCTGTGAGACTTAGATCCGGATCCTCTATTCATTCCTGGAACCCTTGGTAGAATTATTGGTATCGACGTGACCAACATTTCCCGGGCATCGATCCTCTGCTTAGAGGATTAGCTTAGACTGAGTTTTCAGAATCACCCCATGACTAGGTTTTGATCCTCATCTGAGCATCTTGTTCCCAAGGTACTTGAAAAGTGTGTTCTCCCGGAAGGAGTAATTCGTGCCTCTCTCTTCCGACTTTGGATTATTTCCTCCCGATGGTGTGCTTAGTGGAATCTTTAAGCTGGATCCTAGTGGTGGTTTTCACGATGGCCGTTTGTGTACGAGTATATCTGGATATTCTTTTTATATGTTCCGTAGACATATACTGTGTAGAACTGGTTGTACCTTTCTTTGTGGTATTTTCCTTTGTTGTATTTCCTTTGTGGTTTTTGGGGTGTCCTACTAGGTATTGTTATACTCACCCCTGCACGGGCTTTGCCCGCACGTGTCGTGTCTTGTGCAGATGAGCGAGCCTTTGACAGGATTCTAGGTAGACCAGGACCGGACGGTGTTCAGTGAGATCAGACAGGCTGAGGTGTGTTCCTTCGGTGACAGGTTGCAGTCTCAGTAACTTTTTCTACAGGTTGGACTTTTTTGTCGTCTTCCTTTTTTGTGGGCTTGTACTTTTGGCCCAGGTTTTTACTTTACTATACTTTACTTTCCTGTCATACTCTGTGGTTGGGTTTTAGTGTATGCATGCATCTTTTCTTTTTGTAGTTTTTACTTTTCAGCTTTGTGGGCATGGAGATGTGTGTGTGTGTGTCTAGGTTTATAGGCAATGCCTCCCATTTTAGTAGCATGCCTACTCAGTGGTAGTCACTAGCCCCTAGCCTATTGGAGGCGGGCTTGGGGAGTTTCAGCTCGGGCCCCACTGGGACGGGTCGCCACAGAGTGGTATCATAGGAGTTTGGTTCTACATTAGGACCAAGAGTCTGTGAGTTGGTTTGTGGAAACATTGTTAAGTGTTTCTAGTTCGGCTCTCAGGCCCGGGACCCCAGTGTTGGTGCGCCGGCCGACGTATCCATACACCAGGACTCTGATAACTTGCTTTTCGAATCGGAACATGAAAACAGTAGTTGCATGGGGGAAAATAATGGTACATGCATCATATAGGAATGGGTTGTGGTTTTCATGTCCTTCTTGAGTCATCTCTCCAGATATACTCACTAACTGTGATACATCTTGTTTCTCGAACCGGATGCCTCTGCGACGCGCACCCACTAGGATCCAGCAGCTCGATCACGAGGATGACCCCCTCAGTGATAAATCTTTGATATAGGGACTAGATCCCCAAGTCCTATCACCATGTGGCGTGCTAGTTATCCCGCCCCCTATGGAGCAGTGTTTAGCGCCTGCTGTACCAGTGGAGGAGGAGCGCAGGCTGAGTGCACTCCACGAGTTTTAGAGACAGAGACCCCTCAGGTTTCGAGGTGAGCCTGACCCTCAGGAAGTAGAGTACTGGCTTGAGGTAGTGACCAGAGTCTTCCGTTTGGTCAGGACACCAGCAGACCAGATGGTGATCCTGGGTGCGAGCCTTCTGTAGGGCTCGGCAGGGCGATGGTGGAGTTTGGTCATCTAGACTCACGATGAGGAGACTCTTGCATGGTTAGAGTTTCAGCGTCTCTTCAGAGAAGAGTTTTCACCGGTTACCCTGAGAGCAGTACGTATACAAGAGCTTCTTCAGATCCCACAGGGAAACATGATGGTGGTTTACTATTCATCGAGATTTACCGACCTCTCGTGGTATTTGATGGATATGGTTAGAGATCAGTACTTCAGAGCTTAGACATTTGAGCATGGCTTGCATAGAGATATCCAAGCTAGCATCATCCCTATGATCATTCCTACTTATGATGGGGTGCTCGAGCGGGCTTTGGTGGTCGAGAGCTTCCGGGCGGAGTAGGAACAACCGACAGTTTTCAATAGTGGGCGAGATGAAGCAGAGACCTCAGCGGCATGGAGCCGACGTCGGGGACCCAGGCATGGGAGACGTTTCCAGAGGAGATACCAAGATAGTGGATCAACCGTGCATGGTCACAGGGTGCTTCCATCCAGCCTCGAGATAGGCGATGTTACTCATGTGACGGCATGGGACATCTCGCTCCAGATTGTCTGATCTTCCATACTACTGACCCGGGAGCACTGGATAGACCACTGAGGCAGAGGCAACATGTGGAGCAGGCAGATCCGCGAGGTGACAGACATGGTAGAGGAGTTGGGAGAGCAGATGGAGGTGGTTGGCGTTTCAACCCTTTACCACCACCACCCCCAGGAGGTCCACAACAGGCTCAGGGAGCTGGTGGACATAGGCAGGGACAGCTGCAGGCGGTAGAGGCTTATGACCCAGGTACTCCCGGAATAATTAGAGGTACTATATGTGTCTTTTCTACTTTGGCTGCTGTTTTGATAGACACAGGTGCTAGTCATTCCTTTCTGGCTGCTTATCTTGTTCGAGACCTTTAGAATCCAGTTGACCCGTTGACTCGACCCTTACGCTTTGAAACACCGATTGGAGAAGATTCAGAGATCACACACCTTTGCAGGCAGTGTTAACTGACCCTTGGAGGTGAGAGTTTCGGTTGGAACCTCTTGGTGGTAGCATCGAGGCCATACGATGTCATTCTTGGAATGGATTTCTTATCCATAGTTCATGCCCAGATTGATTGTTTTAGGTGAAGGGTGCGTTGTGTCCATAGTGATGGAACGAGGTTCTCTTTTGTCGGTGAAAGAGAGACCCAGGAAGCGCAGGATAGACTTGTGCATAGGAGGGCACAACCGATTTCACACCAGTTGGCTAGCCTAGCCTTTGGCGCGACAGATGTTATGAGTTTCCAGTTTCCAGCAGTGGTGGCTGAGTATGAGGACGTCTTTCCGGAGGATTTCCCTGGGCTACCTCCCCTTCAAGAGATAGATTTCTGCATTGATTTGCAACCCGGGACGACCCTGATATCAACATCAGCTTATCGGATGGCTCCTACAGAGCTTCATGAGCTGAGGGTGCAGCTGGACGACCTGCAGAAGAAGGTCTTTGTGAGACCCAGCGTTTCACCCTGGGTGGCCCCAGTGCTGTTTTCCAAGATGGCAGATGGGAGATTGAGGCTGTGTGTGGATTACCGGCACTTAAACCAGGAGACCGTGAAGAACTGGTATCCACAACCGAGGATCGATGACCTCTTCGACTAGTTGAGAGGGGCACAATGGTTCTCGAAGGTTGATCTACGATCAGGCTATCGCTAGTTGCGAGTACAGGAAGAGGATATACCGAAGACGGCTTTCAGATGTCTCTACGGTCATTATGAGTACTTGGTGATTCCCTTCAGTGTGACGAACTCCCCGGAAATGTTCATGGGACTCTTGAACCGGATCTTTCAGCCTTATCTAGACTAGTTTGTGGTGGTCTTCATTGATGATATCCTTGTATACTTTGCGTCCGAGGAGGAGCATGCGAGACACCTAAGGTTGGTTCTAGACACACTTCAGGAGCACCAGTTGTATGGGAAACTCTCGAAGTGTCAGTTCTGGTTACGGGAGGTCCACATTATGGGACACGTTATCTCAGCGGATGGTGTAGCAGTGGACCCATCAAAGGTGGAGGCAGTGCTAGCATGGGAGCCACCCCAGAGCGTGATGGAGGTGTGGAGTTTCTTTGGGTTGGCGGGATACTATTAGAGATTAATCCATGATTTCTCCAATATTGCAGCACCTATGACAGCTTTGACCCGAAAAGGACAGCCTTTCATATGGACCGATAAATGCCAGCTGGCTTTCCAGCTGTTGAGATAGAGTCTGACGAGTGCCCGGGTCTTGAGATTACCAGAGGAGGGTGTCGAGTACATAGTGTTCTGCGACACATCAGGAACTAGGCTTGGTTGTAACCTAATGTAGAGGCAATCGGTGATTGCCTATGGATCATGTCAGTTGAGTCCACATGAGTATAAATACGTGACCCATGATCTTGAGTTGGCAGTGTTAGTCTTCGCATTGAAGATGTGGCGGCACTACCTGATGGGTGAGCGGTTTACCATCTACTCTGATCACAAGAGCCTCAGATATATCTTTTCTCAGAAGGATCTGAATTTGAGATAGAGGTGGTGGCTTGAGTTCCTCCCAGATTATGACTTTGATATCGTTTATAATCCTGGGAAATGGAACGTGGTGGTAGATGCTCTCAATAGGAAATCCAGTTCGCAGTTGCTGGATGAGGCTACAAGGTAGTTGGCCTCTTTGCATTTTTCCTTCATGGATGGAGATGATGGAGCTTACCTTCAGTTGATGGTTGTTACCCCTCCACTCTTACAGCGAGTCAGGGAAGCATAGCGTGGGGATGCAATCTATGAGACTCTACATGCTTAGATATCCACATGTGATGCTGCTAATGGATATTCAAAAGGAGGGGAGTACATTGTCCTTTTCAGAAGGCGCACGGTAGTACCAGTGATGTTGTCGGAGGAGGTTCTGAGGGAGTTCCATAAATCCCCTTTGGCAGTGCATCCAGGCATGGAAAAGATGTACCAGGACCTCCAACGTCAGTTTTGGTGGCTAGGGATGAATATGAGTGTGGAAGAGTTTTTTTCTCAGTGCCTTACTTGTAAGCAAGTAAAGGCTGAGAACTAGGTTCCAACAGGTTTGACTTAGTCCCTTGAGGTGCCAGAGTGGAAGTGGGATGGGATATCCATAGACTTGGTGATGGGTTTACCACGCTCCTCCAGGGGACACGATGCCATCTGGGTGATCATTGATCGACTCACCAAGTCGGCCCACTTCCTAGCCATACGGGAGAAGAGTTCGGTAGAGAGCTTGGGATGCCTCTACATGCAGGAGATATTTCGGCTTCATGGAGTATCATCCACGATCGTCTCATATCGTGATGCTTATTTCACATCCTGGTTGTGGAAGGGATTGTAGGAAGCTTTTGGGACGCAGTTACACTTGAGCACAGTGTTTCATCCCCAGAATGATGGTCAGACAGAGCGAACCATCCAGGTCCTGGAGGATATACTACGAGCTTGCATACATGACTTCGGTCGTAGCTGGGAGGATCACCTACCACTGGTGGAATTTTCTTATTACAACATTAATCATTCCACTATTGGTATGGCACCATTTGAGGATCTATACGGGCGACCTTGTAGGCCGCCACTTTGCGGGACTGACCCGGGAGAGTCAGCACTCATGGGCCCCAAGACGGTGAGAGATACTACAGAGAAGGTGCAGGTCATCCAGGAGCAGATGAAAACTACACAGATTCGGCAAAAGTCTTATGCCAACCGGAGACGGAGTCCCTTGGAGTTCGAGGAAGGAGACCATGTGTTCCTTCGGGTCTCACCTCGACGGGGATTGCAGAGATTTGGTCTGGGCGGAAAGCTATCTTCGAGGTTCGTTGGACCTTTTCAGATTTTGAGTAGGGTTGGTGAGGTGGAATATCGCTTGGGTCTACCTCCTTAGATGGACCGGGTACACAACGTCTTCCATGTGTCGCAACTACGGATGTATGTGCATGATCCATCGCACGTCATCGACTGGGGCGAGCTGGACATCGACGATGGAGCGACCTTTGCTGAGTACATAGTGGAGATCGAGGATCGGTAGGAGAATATCCTTCTTGGATGATCTATTCCCTTGGTGTGTGTCCGGTGGAAGCACGGGAATCTCCAGGAGAGCACGTGGGAGAGAGAGGCTCAGATTCGCGTGTAGTACCCACATCTTTTTTAGTAGCCCTTGTTTTGGCTTTTTGGGGATGTAAAAGCTATAAGGTGGGTGTGATTTAATGTCCCGGATTTTTCCATTTATTATTTTAATATTATATGGGAATTATTTCGAGACCAGGCTCTGAGACGGTGTGCAGTTCCGGGGCCTAGTGATCCCGAAACAAGTGTTTGAATTTAATTTAATAATTAAATTACGCGCATGTGCGTTTTTCCTGAAAAAGTGGATAACTCCCGAACGGGTGCTCGGATCAGAAATGTGAGGGCACCATTGTGTTCAGAATAGCTATTTTACCTTAGGCGAGGCATATCTTCGGCCGGCGCGGGTCGGTGGTGAAATCTAGTTTTTGGACGCAACGGTAACAAAATATTTAATAAAAATATTTTATTTCTATAGCGAGACGTTTTAAATATTTTTTTTTCTTCTATCCTCTTTAAATAGAGGCCTATGCCAGGGTCCAGGGTTACAAACCCCATAACTCTAAAAACCCTTGGTGGCTCTGGATGAAACCCCCAACGTGGCGGCAGGGACGTTCTTAATGGATTTCGACGATGATGAAGACACGGCGAGAGGATCTTTGCCGACAAACGCAGAAAATCCAGGTAAGATGTTGTTGTGATTTTAATTCTTCCCCATTTTTGATTTCCATGATGAGTGCAGACTAATCCACGAACAGATTAGCCCAAGGAACGATCGTTCTTGCGAGATGGGATTTTGCGGGGATTTATGGGGAATTGATTCTTGAATTTTGTTTGGTTTTGTTCAACCTTCTAACGATGACGAACCAAGATCGACACAAACATCGATTGAGGTTCGTCCCACTCTATTTTTTGTGTGTTCCTTTCCAAATTCTCACGTTCTTTGTGAGCGTTCTTCATGGATCGATGAACAATGGATCGTTGTGCATCTGTTCTATGACGCAACGATCCCAAATTGAAGGATCAACACAGCGGTGGTCTTGAGGAGGTGCGACAATGGTTTCGGCGGACAGATTGAAGCAGATCAGAAGAAATCGTTCTTCAGACGATTTCCGCTCGGATGGACAGAATCGGATTTTGGAGTCTATTGAAGACCCGAAACCCACGAATTTAGCTTCATGGAGATGAGGCGACCTAGTATCTGGTGTTTCGTGGCGAACGGATGATAGAATCGAGATTTGGAAGATCAGCCGAGGTGCGCGGAGGAAGATGTGGTTCTGGAAATTTTCCCGACTACACGCCCTGTAGTAATGGCTACACGGCGTGTGTTCGTCGGTAGGGTTACTCAGCGTGTACTCCGGGAGTACACGGGCACGGGCAGGATACACGGTCACGGACATGCCGTGTATACCCCTCCCCGGCCAGACCCGGCCAGATAAACGGGGTACCCCGTGTACTGGTACACGGGTAGGAAACACAGACACGGGTAGAGACCATGTACGAGCACATGGCCAGCATACATGGAGCGAGCCCAGGAGCTCGAACACGATGTGTGTTTTCTTATACATGCCATGTAGTTTATTTCGACAAGCCGAGTGACACGGGCCGGGTACACGGGCAGCACCCAGAGTCAAGGAACATGGCATGTACCTTTTCTACACACCGTGTAGTTTGGTTTTGCACGGCTTGAATGAAGGACACAGGCCATTCACACAGGTAGTAACCACCGTCAAGGAACACGTTGTGTAACCATACTACATGCCGTGTAACTTTTTCTTCATGGATTGAGCCACATTCCTTCTGTGACTTGGACTAGTTCTTAGGGTTCGTACCCTTGGTAATCCCCTGAAGGTTCTGGCATCAACTCCTTTATATAGGGGTATGATCCCTTCAGCAGACCTCCCTGAATAGAGTTATTGGAATCCCCTCTTTGAGACATAGATCCAGATCCTCTATTCATTCCTAGAACCCTAGGTGGAGTTCTTGGTATCGACATGACCAACTTTACCCGAGCACCGTTCCTCTTCTTTGCGGACTAGCTCAGACTGAGTTGTCAAAATCACCCCATGACTTGGCTGTGATCCTCATCTGAGCATCTTGTTCCCAAGGTACTTGTGGAGTGTGTTCTCCTAGAACGAGTACTTCGTGCCTCTCTCTTCAAACCTAAGAGTATGTCCTCCCGATGGTGTGCTTAGTGGAATCTTGGAGCTGGATCCTAGTGGCAGTTTTAATGATGGTCGTTTGTATATGAGTATATCAGGATATTCTTGTTATATGTTCCATAGACATATACTGTGTAGAGCTGGTTGTACCTTTCTTTGTGGTATTTTCCTTTGTTGTATTTCCTTTGTGGTTTTCGGGGTGTCCTACTGGGTATTGTTATACTCATCCCTACACGGGCTTTGTCCGCACGTGCCGTGTCTTGTGCAGATGAGTGAGCCTTTGACAGAATTCTAGGAAGACCAGGACCGGACGGTGTTCAGTGAGATCAGACCGGCCGAGGTGTGTTCCTTTGGTGATGGGTTGCAGTCTCAGTACCTTTTTCTACAGGCTGGACATTGTTACAGACTTCCTTTTTGGTGGGCTTGTACTTTTGGCCAAGGGTTTTACTTTACTGTACTTTACTTCCATGTCGTACTCTATGGTTGGGTTTTAGTGTATGCATGCGTCTTTACTTTTTTTAGTTTTTTACTTTTCAGCTTTGTGGTATTGGAGATGTGTGTGCGTGTGTAAAGGTTTATAGGCAATGCCTCCCATGTTAGTAGCATGCCTACTTGGTGCTAGTCACCAGCCCCTGGCCTATTGGAGGCGGGCTTGGGGAGTTGCAGCTCAGGTCCCACTGGGACGGGTCGTGACATATATTGATTAGTTCACAATTCAAGGATATAGCCTTTTATTTTGGTTAATCGTCTAAAATTCTTTTTCATTGAGGCATCTCTTATATTGTGATTAGACATTATTTTAAAAGATTTATATATATATAATTGCAATATTATACCATGAATTTGTCTTTTATCTTTATATTTTAGGTTCCTTTTAATTTCTCTATTTTATAGGATATTGATTCAAATGTTATAAAATATTTATGTTTTTTAGTTGTCTAGATATAATTTTCATAAGACAAAATTCATGTTATCCACCATGATATTTTTGAATTGTGTACCTCCTCATTTATGCTAGAATTTAGGAATAGTAATTTAAAAAATTCATCATATTTATCATGCCATTTCATATTCATTGTTTCATCTACATTGTTTTAGAATGATAACTAATTTAGTGATGGATTTATTTTACAATCTCTTTTCTTTTCAAGTCTTTTTATGTTTAAGTTTCCTTTTGAGAAAATTATATGATCTTATTTTCCTGAACAAATAATATTTTTCTTCTCAAATATTTATGAAATTTTTCACATGTTTAATTTTCATTTCTTACCTTATTGATTGGATAAACATGATGAATTTTGTTGTTTTGTTATAAAAATATGGTATCTTATTTTAGAATATAAATCATTCCCTTCCATATGAATGTTTTCTAAAATGATTTCAAAAATGTCATTTTATAAAAAATTAATTTACTAAATATATTACAATTGATCATTTAGCTTATTTTGAGTGTTTTTGAAAAGGAAATTTTATAACGTTTTCTATATGGATCACATTAGACTCCCTTCACATAGTGTTTGAAAATAATGTTTATTATCAACATTTATATCATGGAATGATTTTCCCACCAACATGATCATTATTTGTATGGAATATTCATTATATGTTTCCAATTTGGTTTTCAAGGGAAATTATTTTCACAATATTTTATGATTTTTTTATTTTTTATAAGAGACATTTCATATGAAATAGTATTTCCCTCAATATTGTTTTTTATAATATTTTAATGGTATTTTCATTCAACAATTCTAAAAACCCTTGATGTTACATTATTTAAATTGGGTGTATTTTGTAGTAATAAAATTCTCATTCATTCTCTTGATGTATAATTATTTTAAATGATATTTTCATGGATCCCATTTTTTCCATGGGTTACACATATAGTGAATGAAATTATGGATGTTTTATTGAGTTTTATGATTATATGAAAGATCTATGTTTTTATAAATGTTATGATTCTTTAACATTGTATCTTATTTTTTGGTGGTTCCATTGAAAACTAAAAATGATTGGGTCTATGATATCCCTCCATTCGCATGCATATATAGGTCAATTGTACGGTAATTTCATTTGTAAAAGTAAAAATAAAAGTTATATTGAAATGATCACCCAAGATACCTCCATGTTTTTTATATTCTTATTATAGGATTTTATAGAAATATTATAATTTATCAAGGTAAGAAAATGTGTTAGTTTTTAAATAAATATATTTTCTACTTCTTATGGTTCAAAAGATATCGGTTTTTTATCATTACTTTGATAATGATTTAGATAACTTGGATGATGATTATTGAATCTAATGAAACAATCCTTATTTAAGGAATTATTCTATGTTTCACAAGTAATGATATAGGTATTGGTGTGTATAAATTTCTTTTTGTTATTATCGTGAACTATGATTTTTCCATCATACTAATATGATCATATTACTCTCACTAATAAAGTTCAATTTTTATTTCCCATGTTTACAAATACTGAGAATTTTAGATACCACTTATTATGATTATTTTCCCTAGGATATAAATAATTATGATTATTTATTTTATTACAGATTGGTTTTATATATATATAAATTTATAGGAGGAGTTGAAGAATTAATATGGAATATGAAAATGAGGGGTTAGCGGAAAAAATAATCCATTGATTTCATGAGTGTTTTTTTGTGTTTACCCAAATACTCTAAAACTCTAAACCTAATAGGTCCTTTGGTATGTAAGTTTTCCAGAATTTCCTTTTGATGTTGTAAATTATAAATGGAAAAAAAATTGTTCCCATTTGTCAATATCAAATACTGAAATATAAATTCAACATTTTTAGCACTAGATTCATGAGTGTTGTTTGGGGTCTCTAAAACATGTATTAGAGTAGCTTTTAGACAAATTTGTACATTATCTTTTTTTAATGAGTGGTTATTTTAAGAGTTATTTATGCCATAATGGGTTTATGATTTTAAGTTAGATCATTATTAAAATGACTTAGAAACCCATTTTGAGGATTTATGTGATTAAATACTAAGGTGAATAATTATTTCATGGGAGATGTTTTATATGGTTGAGGTATATGTAACCATTAGGTTTAATGTGAAGTATTAATTCTAAATAATGTTATTAAATTTTTAGGGAAGTAATCTAATTGGTGTGTACTAATAATTATGGTTAAAAAAATTAATTAGGTTAATATTTTTGATATTGGGTATTTTATTTGTGAAAATAACTAACATATCATGGATATTATATGAATAGGGAACATATATGTTTTTTTGAGACATTAAGTATGATTCCGGTTATTTTTGAGATAAGTGTTAATTCAATGATAGAAGAGTATGTGATAAAATATTAATTCTCATGGGATTCAATCTTAGTAGGGAATATAATTAATAAATTTAAGGTTAGTTATTTATTTAATTACCAATGTTACACTTTCAGTGTATTTATTAAGCATTTGGAGATTAATGGTATATTTACTTTCATATTGGTTTTTTAACTTTGGGAATTATCATATCTTGTTCTTAACATTTTTGATATTCTTGATATCTAAAAACAAGATAAATATAGTTTTATCATTTTTACTATTATGTGATCTGCAAAAAGTTGATTCCAGTGCTTCAGGCATGAAAAATTCATCTTTAATACTCCCTATTTGAAAAAAAAATGATAACTTCGTGGACATTTTTTAATTGATGAAATTCTACATCGATATTAAGTACGATTCATTATGATTTTAGTCTAGATGGTAATGGAATTTCTCAAATCTAAGGGAAGGGATCTTGAAACAAAAAAAATATTTTATTACCATTATTTTGGATAAATTGATATTCCCTTCAACAATCACATATATATATTTTTGTGGTTGTTTTTTTTTCTTACCAAGTTCTCTATCACTCTCTTCAAGTAATTAAGCATCAGTTTTCTCTCCCATGTCAATATTTTCACTTACCATTAATGATATCTTATTCATAAACATCATTTTATGTTATTTTAGAAGAAATTTATAATTCCCTATAATTTTTTTCAGAGGATGTTTCATTAAACAATTTTATTTTGTAGGATTCCACAGTGGAATTCAAAAAAAATTAAAACACTGAATTAGCAAGAAAATTTTCAATTTTTGTGTAATAATTTTATAAATGTGGGGATAATGTAATATCACTGTATTTTATAAGAAATGATATCTTCAATAGCACACAAGATACACAAACTCACGCTTAAATGGACCAAAAAATATTGTTTTATGAACATTATTACTTAGAAATAATTTTTTTGGTTTAAATAGGATTTTGTAATTTATGAAATAAATATCATATTATTTTGGAATATAAATTTATTTATTAATTATTAGTAAATAAGAAGTAAATTTTTATTAAATTCTTGTTATTCTTCCAAGAAACATTTTCACTAAACATGTTTTTTATAAAATTATATAAAAAAATAACTGTAATTAATTTCATGAATAATTAGAAATTTTAATTTTGAAAAGTATATAATTTTACAAATTGTAATATTAAAAATAAATTTTGGTTAAAGTTTGGTATATTTCTGGAATGAATAATTATTTATTGAATAGTGTTAAGTAGAGTTTTTTAAAACTGTCATTTTAATTTCTTTAAAAAGTCTCATTATGAATTGAATTTTATATCCATAGATCATAAGTACTATATATTTATATAAAATCTAATTATCATTATTTATATCATTATACCTTATTTATGTAAAATTAAATTCTTGGGATTAAAATGAATTTTTCTAAAATAATTTTCTAATTATTTTTATGTATTTATTTTAAAACTAGAATATTTTTATTATCAAAATTGAATCATTAAAAATTTATTTCTTAATTAAAATAATTGGGTCTCAATCTTTTAAATAGGGGACTTATTTTTTTTACATTATGAATAGTTACTATCTTAATATTTATAAACAAGGTAAGGGGTAAATCATGTAATTATGGATTAAAATAAAATTAGAAGTATAATAGAATGCACCTAACACATGAATTAATTTTATTAGATTAATATATATCATTCATAATTTTTCAAAAGTCTAATATATGTCCTCTTCCATTTGACCAGGATTTTTACCCTTTACATTATTTTATATTAGAAAACCTCCGAAATGTAATTCTCTTTTTTTATTAGCTTTAAATTTATGAATATTTTTTAATAGAGGATATTTTTTGTTATAAAAATTCATTTCAATGAGAAATAAATTTTAAATCATAGAAATTTATGATTAATTATAAGTGAAAAAAGTAATTTCTTGAAATAAATATGCAACAATAACATAATTATTGCGTAAGATGTAATAAAATCAATAAAATGTTATTGAAAACTATAAATATAATATTTTTTGATATTGTCATTTACACAATATTTTTAGATAACTGTGAAATAATATAGAGGATTGAATTCATTATATTTCAATTTAGTTTTGGTTATTTTTTTATATGTAAAATTGAAATTAATTTTATTTTATTTTAAATATTATTTTAGTAAAGGATTTAAAATTCATAAAAAACATATCATTATCAAAATTAATGGGAAATGTTTGAATAATTAAAACAAGGTCTATATATATGGCCTTTTTCTATTTTACAACAATATTAACCCTTTATGAGTATGGTTCATTGATATCACTGAAATATACAAAGTGGTTAAACCACAAATATAATGGAAATTTTTTTATCTAAATTGGTATAAATTTTATTTAATGATATTATTTAGACTTAAAAATAAATTATATTCAAATATTATCTGTTTTGATCCATTTGGACACAAAAAATAATTTTTTTTAATTTAATATTTTATGAAAGAGTTTGTATCCCTTCTCTTACAAAAATAAACATATTCTTCACATTTCATCACACATAAAAAACATATTGGTTAAACCAATCCTTATAAATATCCATTTCATAAATCCTTCCAAACATCATATATTCCTTTTTTTATTGTGAAACTAATATACGATGGTTTTTAGTGTGAACTATGTGTGGTTATCCGAATGAGAGGTATAGTTTTTAACTAAGTGTTTTTTATTTCATTTACCACCTCTATAAAATATTATTCATCCATGATGAAATATTAAAAACATTATCATCCCAATACTATTATTTTTTTATTTTAATGGAAAAAACTATATTCATATTCACTTCCACCAAAAGAGAAACAATACCATTTTTCTTGTGTACGGATGACTTTCTCCTCGAGAACCAATCTAATTTGTTTCCATCATTGTCTCTCACATTTGGTAATATTGATAGATTTAATGTATATATAATATATTAATGAAATATTTATCATTATTAGAGGATATTATATAACATAATTTGAAAAATTTCAATCCATTGTTGAATGTTAACGCCCATCTCGTGTACGTGTGGACTACAACATCCATGATACAATGTGATTATTTTTTCATCACCACATCACATGTATGATATATATTAATGTATTAAAAAAATAATATTTTTTTATCACATAATTAAAATTAATTACAGGTGTAATAATAGTTAAATTCATTCCATAAAGAATATTAAATAATAGTAATATTACTCATATATATGAATGACCTATCATCTCTATTATTATATCTTGGCTCATTTTTCATTACCATATTTCATGATTCATTATGAATGTAAAATTGATGTATAAAAACGAAAATTATTTGATTATCATTATTCTATAGGTGATGGAATAGAAACCTCATTAAACATGGTCATCATGTGAATTATTTGTGAAATTATTAACCAAACGTCCCCAAAATTTCTATAGTGCACTTAACTTATTGAGTAATTAATTTGGAAAATGTAATAAAAAAAATTGTCGAATGATTAAGTAATAAACCTATAAATAGTTCTGAAAATAGAAAATAATATATATATATATATATATTTACTATATATTATTCAAATTACTTGCATAGAATATTTGGATTCAATGTATGGGATTTCATCTCAATTTCTCTTCATTGAGACATATTTTATTATTATACACCTAATTTATTTTATATGGTGTATATTCATCACCTTTTCCATGTTATATTATTCATTATTCATTATTAGTGGTATTTTATGTTAAAATGCATGTTATTTTATCCATAGGGATTTTAATTTAATGTTATCAAGTGGTAATGGTCTCGGAACACAATTTCATTTCATTGAGTTGTAACAGTTGTTCATTTATTATATTAGGATAATATTATGTTTAAAAAGACCATTATTGATTAAAATTTTATTTAAACTTTTTAATTTATATTTGTTACATAAAATATATCCATTCATTAGTTTCCTGTTGATTAATATGAGATATATATGGGATATTCATCACATATTTTCATACTTTCATACATGTCTTGTAATGTGAACTTACATAATTTTACAATTCTTATATATATATATATATATTGGATATTTTATCAGTAATGCATATTTTATCATGATGTTATACGTTCATTTTAATTTATATATTTTATGGGTTATTAATTAAAATATAATAAAAGATGTAAGATATTTCTTTGTCCCACTCTAGTTTTCCCGAGATATAATTCTTTCCATGAAACATGATTTCCATTTATGGAGGAATTAATCCACCATGAATGAATTTTTGAATATTTCTTCAGTACATTCATCATATTTACATATCTATATCATATTATGTTATCCAATTACTTTTTATTATAATGATTTCCAAAGTGTAAAAGTCTTTTTGTTACGATCTCAAATCATTATATAATTTTTTATGTTGATGGTTAATTTAGAATAAATCAACTGATATTATTTTCAAGAACCATATATATTTTCCTCTTCTCTAGATATTAATTTTTCTCATATGTTTAATTAAATTTTCTCCCTTTTTTGTTGAATAAAAAAAATAGTAAGTATGTCATACAGATCGTGAATTATTTTTTAGATTGGGAACCATTATATTATATATACATGTTTTCTATAATGTTTTAAAAAATGATCTATTATAAATATAAATTGATTTCCTAATGATATTTCACATGTACTTGGACCTTTATTGAGTTCCTTGAAAAATGAATTTTCCAAATGTTTTCCAAATGGGACACTTTATACTCTATTTACAAAATGTATATAAATAATGTTTATTTTTAACATTTACACCATGAAATTATTTTCCCTTCATCATGAGCATTATTTTATTTGATGATTTATTTAAAATTTAAATGATTATTTTAAAATGAAATGTTTTAATATTATATTTAAATTTTTTATTTTTTGATATATATTTTCCATCTTATAAGTTTATTTTCATAATGAATATTTTTATCATATTTTAATTGTATTTCCATTCATCAATTACACAATACTTAATGTCTTTATACTCTATTGGGAATATTTTTTAATGAAACCACCCTCATTATTATTCTAGATATATTATTATTGTTTTAAAGGGATTTTCATGGATACCATCTATTTTACATGAATATATTAATTTATGAAATTAATAATGGATATTTTTATGAGTTTTATTATGCGATTAAAGATATATGTAAATTATTCATGTTATGAAAATTTTAATTTTCTTATGATGATGGGTGGTTCTATTATAATCCAAGGATTTGTGGGTCTGTAATATCCCATTACTGAATTGGGTATGGATGTCTACTGATTGTTTATTACACTTTTTATAGTTATTGTATGAGTGATATTTAAATGATTTCCCAAATTACATATACATTTTATCTATAATTGATATGGGTTTTGAAAAAAAATATTATGATTTAACAAGGAAATTTATGGAGTTTATGTTTAAATAAATTTATTTTATACTTTTTATGGATGAAAATATTTGGGCTTTAATGATTGTTTTAATCTATATTGATATCATAGGGATGATGATTATTTATTCAAGTGACACATTCATTTATAAAGTCATTATTCTGTTTTTCATGATTAATTATCTAGGTGTTTATGTGAACAAATTACCTTATGATATTATCTTTCACAATGATTATGTCATCAAACCCCTATATTCATATTACACTCCATGATTACATTATTATTTTTAATTATTATATTTTCCCTTACTATGAATTTTAGATAACCTTACCTAAGATTCTTTGTCCCTTGGATTTTAAGATATATGATAAATGATTTCAGTTTATAAATATTTCATTTGTGATTAAATCTTTTGAGATAATGAAGAAATAATGTGGAATGAAAAAATATATCTATAGTGTGAAAGGTACTTTATTGAAGTAATGAGTGTGGTTTATGTAGTAAATTGTCACAATTCTCTAAAACAATAAACCTAAATGGGCATTGGGTGTATAAGTGGTTCAATGTTTCCTTTGGATGTTGAATGTTTTTTATGGAAAAAAATTTGTCCACATCAATCTCTATCTATGAAAAAAATGTAATGCTTATGATTCTAGCACCAAATATGAGATTGTGGGTTTATGGTTTCTAAAGATACACCTTGAATAATGAAAAAAAGAAAAAACAAATTTGGGGTAAGGGTTTATTTGGGTATCATTTTTCGATATTCATTATAAATAAAGACAAAATAATTCTATTATAATAACTTTTGGAAGAAATTTAAAATAATGGTTTTCATCACTATTAAACTATTTTAATGTCGTAGTATAACAGTGAATTTAAATTTAAATTTGGTGAATAATTAAAAAACTATAAATATTATTTATAATAAAATTGTGATGATTTTGAATACAATTTTAATAAGGAATACACATTTGGTGATTTTTTATTGGGTAAAACTATAGAGAAAATAAATAAAAGAGTTATAATTGATTATGAAAACACTATCCTGAAAAAAAATATTGTACTTAGTCAAAAACAATGAAAAATTTAAACATAAAAACATTATTTTAACTTATTTGAACTATAAAAATTAAGAATAAAAATAGATAAACATTAGGTTAAACAAAATAATTATGTTCTTAATAACATACAAAAGAATTAATCTTGGGAGAATAATATATAGATACAAAATTTTAAAACCATTTGACTAAGATGTGTATTTCAAAAAATTCTAATTTAAAATAGTGAAGTTATTGGAAGAAAGAAATGGACAATATATATTTTGTACTCTATATTTGGTAGAGTTTATGAGGATGATATATTTTATTTTATGAATTGATTGAAGCAATTGGGATATTCTTAGTAACTATTGTTCAATTGTTTTTTGATCCAAAAATGGACGTGATATAAATATTAATATGTTTGATTTTATAATAAGGATTCTATGTCTTCGGATATTGTAAAACTTAAATCACATAGTAAAATAGAAGTATTAAAACGTCAATAATGTTAGATGGTGGTGAATGTAGCCTATATCCCACCTAAGAGGATGTTAAAACACATTCTACTATCAACCACCCTTTTGTTAATGTATTATTTAAAATTTTCCACCATCCATGTCAGGATCAAAGTAGGTATATTAATTGATAGTGTTACAGGAGGTCATGTTTCACCATTAAAATTATCTAAGTTGTCAACCCAGTTTAATTTCTTATCTAATATACATCGAATAATATAATATATGTTACTATCATGGTTATGTAATAATGGTATGTTGAAAAACTAGATTCCATAAATGGAATAATGGTCCTAAAAATATATATTAAATAAATAATTAAATAATCCTAATATGTAAATATTGTCACTCTCATTTCATCTGGGTTTTCTTAATCTAAAATATATAATTCATTCATTCACAATGAAATAATGATAATTAAAATTTTCTTGTCCATTAATAATGAATTATTATGGGATTATAAAGGAGGGTCAGGGGATTGCTCTTTATTTTAATAGTAATACTATATTGAGGGTTTATTTAAACTCACATATCCAACTAATGTTATAATATATGTGTTATAATATGGTTAAATTTTTCTCTGGAATAAATGAAATACAACTAAGAACTCCACTCCTAGTTAAGATCTAGAATCTAATGATAAGATTGTAAAGGTGGGTGAAGATGAGTTAATGAGTAAAATGGATTAGATGGATAGAAAAAAAAATAGAATGAACTTGTTATTTCTAAAATATCATTATTAATTATATATATGATTATAAAATATAGATATTTAACCTCATATTCTTTTAATGAAAAAAAATTTCACATGATACCCCCTATTTTTTTAACATAAATTTTGGTGTCAAAATAAAATAAGGTGTTTCCTCTTTTGGTGTATTTTAAAATGATACCTATTTTAATAGATTAAATAAATTAACATTTGATATCATCAGTATTAATGTAATATCTTTGAAAATACTTAGAGAGTGAATTGTGGATACCTAAATGATGAGGAATTCATGAATGTTATCATCATGAAATATATGATTCCTGAATAGGTTCTTGGGGTTATTAATTTATCTATCAAAGTCAAAAAACGATTTTAGAATCTATTAGGAAATAAAGGTGTATTTTTAGTCTGGCAGTTTTTATAAAATGGAAAAACTAGTAAGAATAAAAATAATAAAACTAAGAACAATGAGAATGTCATGACATTATATTGTTCTCCATTTCTGCATATGTACTACTATTTAGATGTTGATATTTTTTAGTTGCCTTAGAATATAATTACTAAAAGTAATTGATGAACTATTTAATCATATAGAAATTTTTTTAATCATTTTAATTTCAGGAATTCATGTAGTCACTTCAAATAACTATGGTTTTAAAAATAATAATATATTATATGTAAAATGAGATCAATATAGGGAACCCAAATTCATTTAAAATCAAAAATGATAGGATTATGGTTTGTATGATTAAGGATGGGTTTTAAATAAAATATAAATATTAAGTTATTGTAATGACTATAACCTTGGTAATTATATTTTTTAGAAAATTATTTAAGATTTATTAGGGAATTTGAATTTATTCATTTGGAAAGGGTTATATTTTTTTGGTATTATATTTATTCATTAACCTCTATGTTATTATTATTATTAGATATTTTAATGTGGTTTTAGTAGTTCAATAATGGATTGGGATGGTATATCCTATATTTTAGAAGTAAATGTGACATTAGATTCCCTATAGATGTATATATGGTATCCACTTAACCTAAAATAGGGCCTTGGGATTTGGGAGTGACATTGGGTACCCTATGGACATAGACTCTCTAAATGATATATTTTTTGTTTTTTTTAAGTGTGATGTTTGATCATTAAATTTTAACCCATTTAAAATAAAATTCCCTTAACCTTGAAACTCAATTATATCTAATAAATCAAGATACCGTCTATGGATCATCATGGTCCCTTATCTCCCCTGGTCTTTCACCTTTTATCCTAAATAGAATCAATATATCTTCTTCTATAACACCCACATATATTAGTCTCGTGCATCACTCTATATTACTCTTCATATGAATAGGTTCTCTAATTTAGGAATTTACAAAATTTATGGGAATCTATTATTATACAACACACTTATCACGTTTTTCTTGAAGGAATCCTCAGTTAGTTTATTCATGGTGAATTATTCTATTTTTAGTGAAATATTATTATTCATTAAATTATTTCATGATTTAATGATTTACTGAGTGGATTTTGGGATTATTAGTAAAACTAATTGGGTCTTTCATCTAATTTTGTGATTGAATAATTATTTTTATATTATATCTGGGTTTTGGCTAGGATTAAATTATGGTTTATTGGTATGATTGTACCTATTTATAATAGTTTTGGGAATAGTATTTTATGATTTTTAGTGTTTCTTATAAATATTTTTCAATGAATTTCATGAATACTCACGACTATTTCATTAGTTTGGGGTTCTTACTGATATGATATTTCAGAAATATTCCTTTTGATTTTTCACCAATATTTCTCTTGAAATTATAACTCAATTTTTTTAATTTTAATAATGAATATAAATAATATATTTTAGGGATTACCCCTTTTAAAAAATTAAATTGAAATTATAAGAAAATATACATCGATAAATAGGAAAAAATATTAAACTTAATTCTCTATTTTTTATGTATGATTTAATTATTTGTAGCGAACTCATTAATTTAGATAAATTGATTAAATTTTTTAAATGATGTTAATGATATAGTTATTCTTATTATACATTCTTTTTTTATGAAATTTTATTCCATTTAATTTATTTCAAAATGGAACATAAGATGTAAAATATTTAAGGTTTTTCATTATATGATTTATAACTTGGTTAAAGAAAATTAGTGCTCATATTGATTTTAGGTGTGATTTGAGATGTTATTACATAGTATCATGGATAAAAATAACATTTAGTGTGTTTTACAATTAACAATTATTTAAATGGATTTAAATAACACTACCTATGTTTAAAGATGTGTGGATAATTTTTTGATTATAGGTTTCTGAATAAACATTGGGAAAAGAAAACTGGTTACTATATTTATTTATTGTTATCCTCCTCGAACCCTTATTTATATATAATGGTAATGAAAATAACTTCGAAAATCTATTATTTTGAGTAACATGGATATAATTTCCACTTATTAAAATAAACATTCTTACTTGTGGCATAAAATTAAAAATTTAATTAAATCATGATTTTCACTTTGACGAGCATGAGTTCTATGTCAATGAAAAGAAAAATTATTGTTAAGTGTATCATTTGGGGTGAAATAAAATTTTTTTATTATAGTGGGAATTAATTATGTGATCCCTACGCATTCTAATTTTATAAAATCTGTTATATTTCAGACCATAAATTTTTAAAAATAACATTAATTGATTATTTTATTCAATTTCCTTGAGTCATTCAATGTTATTTGCAAATATTATTTATTATATATTGATTTTCATAAATCCACAATTTTTTAAACTTTATTTTTAATACTGTTCATCATATTTAAAGAATACTTTACGTGTTTCCATTGTTATTTTTTAATAAATAAATTTATAAACATTAATTTAATTTTATATTAATTTTTTATGAAAAAAATATATATTTTTTAATGTTTTCAATGAATGGTTTCAATGTTATTTTAATGGTATTTTCAAATTTTAAAAAACCCTTTAAATAATTTTATGATTATGTTGGTATATAATCTTATTATTCCATATATTTATTTAGATAACTTATGATGATTATAGTAATAGGATTATTCTATGAATCCCTTATCATTCCTAAAGGTAATGTTATCATTGGTGAGATAATGAATGCTTTTATAATACAATACACATTCTTTTATTAAATGTCTTATGACTATTTAATAATAAGACATTTATAAAACCCATTCATTTTCAAGAGATATTTTCATATGATGGGATGAATGTTTTATAATTTTTTTTAAAATATGTTTGAATTATGAAATGGGTGGGCCCATGATTATGTATACCTATAA
Source organism: Viscum album (assembly GCA_963277665.1). Classification (NCBI taxonomy): domain Eukaryota; kingdom Viridiplantae; phylum Streptophyta; class Magnoliopsida; order Santalales; family Viscaceae; genus Viscum; species Viscum album. The sequence continues at coordinate 255,102,915 of OY728127.1, forward strand.
CATATTACGTAAGGGATGATATATCATTACACAATACACATTGGAATGGGGTGAGAACCTAGTTTTGTTTGGGATTTTTTTGTCTATGATAGTCATGGGACTAAACCATGACGGATGAAATAATGGATTTTTAGGTGAGCACAATCCAATATGATATCCTTGGAAGTTATCATTGACCATGTAAACTATTTTCTATGAATTTTGTTTCTGAAAAACTTTTGTCTTATGCTTAAGATATGCTATGTTGGGTCAATATTGATTATTAATGATTGTAAACTCTTATGTATTTTATATTTTTTAGGACTAAACCTTATTCCACGATTCTTGATTAAATATCATTGAATTGTATTTTAGGGATTTCATAATTTATGATCATTTGCTCATAACCCTGTTCTTATTCTCACATGTGATTATTTATTGATAACTTATTTTTTTACCCTTGGCGGTCATCTAATTTCACTCATTCTTATGCTTCCATTTACCCTGGTTATGAACAAGGTATTGAGTATAAAATTTCTATGATTGGTACTATAGGGGATTTAAATTTTGGGATATGTTAAACAAATTATTTTCAATTGGCTGATTATGTATCTACTGTCAAAATAAATTAAACCATTTTGATCCTTGGGTACTTATTATTGTGAAATATATTGAATATTAATAAAAAATGATGCAATATTTATGTATGTAATACACAGGTCTCCTTAGTTGGTATTAGTTTAGGGTTTTTTAATTTTTAGATATTTAAATTAAAGAAGTATTGTGAGAACCATGAGAATATCTATATGGTTAGGATGATATCCAAAACTTTTGGTAAAATAAATATTTTGTGATTTTCTGAAAAATAAATCATTTTCTGGATATTGGAATACATATTTGGCTATATCATAGATTCTCTATAGTTTAAAAACTCCAAAATGGGTGGATTAGGAATTAACAGGAAAATAATTTGTGAATAATGAGTGGATCTAAGACTACACACATTTCTATGTAATATTGGAGGATATTCATTAGTTAATTCACATTTTCTTTTAGAACTATTATGATGTATCTGAATAGATGGGGAGTCTTAATCACCCTGACTAAACATAAGGTTTCATAGATTGAAAATAAAGTGACATGATTTATACATTCTATGAATGATATTTCCTGATTTCATGATTAAACACCACGATTATCAGTGCTCACACATTGATTTTTGAATTATTCAATGATTGAAATAAGGAGGAATTATGTTAACACTCAATTTGATATACCATAAAATAAATTTCATTATAAGAAAACAAGTTAAACAGATAATGGAATCAAAAATCATGTAATTATTCAAAACCATATATCTCTATTTTTGATTAACAAAATCAACTTTGGTAAGCTTCATAACTCACCTAATAAGAGAAAAATAGAGTTTGGTGACATTTTTTGGGCTAAAGACCCTAAGGAAAAAAAATTTCTACATTAAATATATTGAAAAAATGGGAAGAATAACCCAGGTAATTATCTCAAAGGAAATAGAATATGTTTTATGTGGGGAAGATAATGTCCCAGAACATATAATTAAAAAGTAAAATTCAACAGTCTAATGGAGGGAAATAAAGTTGACCATAAGGTTCCACTAATAACTTAGTATCCTTTGTACCAATAACAAGGGTATTATTAGAGTCACCAGCCTAATACAAAGAATAAATTCATAAACTATGAAGTTATTATGTTATTTTAATCATTAATGTTGAACATGATGTTTACATAACACTTATTCTCCATTCCATAGAGGGGTTCTCATTATAATATTTATAAAATCATTTCTTATGAAAATATTATTATTCTTACACTATTGTAATTTTATGTGATTTAGTGAATTTATTATTTATATATATATATATATATTCTAAATATATTTATTGAATTAGGAAATCATATTTTATATTCTGAATCAATCACTATTAAACTCTATATATAAAAATTAATATGAACTTAAAATGAAAATTACTTTTCTTTTTTGGGTTTTACAGTATGTTCCTAAGGTATATTCTGAAAAATTGTAATGTAGAAACTCAACATTGATAATTTCCCTATTTTTCAAGAATATGTTGATGTATTTCCATACTAATCTCTTAATCTACCTCCAAATCATTAATTTTAGTTTTCAATAAAACTCATACTTAGTATTATAATTATTTAAAAGAATATATAGTGAATTACATTGATTGAGTTATATAAATAGAATAATAAACTTCTATAGAATCTAGATAATGGATTTATTCATCCTTGTTCTTCAAACTGGTATTAAAATTTAATTTATTTAACAAAAAGGATGAACCAGAGAATATTTTAATTTATTACTAAGAGAAATTATTGTCTACCCTATATCATTGTTCTTTTTGAAAAATAAGAGGATCCTAATGAATTTACTAGATTAATATTCAATCTAGATTTCAGTAGATAAGGTTCAATAAAGAGGATATGGAACTATATATGAATGTGATAAATGTTCATTATATAAACTATTATTATGATGAAATGAAAAGTTCCAGGAACTTAGTTTTAATCCCATCAATAGTAGACATGAATAAGGAGTTATTGGAAGAAGATCATAATTCAGAATTGTCTCTTTATCATAGATGTAAAAAGGTGTATAGAGATATGAAAGAGTATTTTTGGAGAGATAACATGAAAAGAGACGTTATATATTATCAATCTCGATGATTGGTATGATAATAAGGTGAGGCGAAGAGATATAATTCATAGGGGGTGTTACAAACAATACCTGTACCATAGTGGAAATGGGAAAACAGCACCATGTATATTTTCATTAGACTCCCCAAAACACTTAAAGGTCATAATAATATTTGGGTTATTGATGATCACCATTCAAACTCATCATGTTTTACTACAATCATTGAATATTTCTCTTGATCATCTATCCATGATACACCTTAATAAATAGTTATGGTTTCATAGACTACCACATTCTATTGTATCTAATATGAATATGAGGTTTACCCTAATGATTCGGAGAATTCAATTGTAGAGGAGGAATATGAGATAGAACATTAAAAAAAATATAAACCTTGGAAATATAGTTACTATGAGAAGACCATTATTCCCCTAAAAGATATGTTTTTAGTGTATTATATGGATTTAAAAGGTCCTTTATATCAATAATTATATTTCGTTATGTTTTCATACAATAATAGCATTCACTCAATCATTTAGATGGTTTTTTATGAATCTTGTTGTGGTATTTCATAACTCCAATATACTGGGATGCTTGTTATCAATGAAAACATTTGATAACTAAGATAGATGAGGAAGTTGAGTAGATTTTTATATCCATTTTTTATCACATCAGGGTATCTCTACGTTGAATTAATGTTTTTTAACAATCATAATTTAGATCTATAGTTAGATATTTTTGATAAAGAATTATTATGAATATTTAATTTGAATAAGTTTATTGGAATTTTAAAGAAGGGTAATCTGATTCAAATATATATCGTTCCCTTTGAAATTCATGATTTTATAGGGATAATTTCTTATCTATTGGTGCTTACAATGATTAAAGATCATGTTTGTAATGTGTTCCTTTGTTCTATCATGAGTATGTACATACCTAATACTTCACATGTATTGAACTAAAAGGTGGTACCATTGGTGAAAGATATCTCTTATGAGGTACTCGCAGAAGAGATTATTGATTAAATAGATAATATTTTTTAGAACTTTTCAACACACCTATATAATGTTTTATAGTGAAAATAGTAAATTTTAGGAAACTAAATCAGAACCAATGCACTTGATGAGGCTCAGGTATCCTATTTTTTAATTTTATGAAATTGAATTTTGAGGGTGACATTTTTTTGGGCGTAGAATGTAACACCATAATATTTTTGTATACAATTTCTTTTTATTAGTATGATTTCATTGATGTCTTTCTTTACAGACAACACTATACATAAAAAAATTACATTTGAGATAATATATCATATATGAGAAAGTCATTGGATTGTACAATATGAAATGGAATTACAACATTATTAACAATATTTATAATGAATATATATAATGTAAAGGTATTGATCAATACATAGTAAATAAGTACCCGATTTTTAGTAGTCATTATATACTTTAATTATATAATCCTAAAACTAAGTGGGTTTTATTGAATTTTTTACATGAACATTATAAATAATTTCTACCATTTTAGAAATTTTACATGAGGAAATGAATAAAAAAATTATATAATATTTTCAGCAACTGTATTATCCCCGCTAACATGATCCCAGACCGGCTAAATACTGGATGACCACAGGTATGACTGCCATCACACATGAATTTTCTAACAGGCATTGAGGGTCTGTAAGTTACTGTTGGATGAGCATACCCACAAATTTGAGTAAAATTAATATCAAAAATATTATAAATACATAATACGAGGCTGGATGAGCATCACAAATAACACTCAAATGTGAAAATAAGATAATATAACATAAAAATTCTAAAACAATGGAGTATTCTATACATGTATAAATATATCATGTAAGGGTGGATCATGTGTATAAGATATTAATTGAAAAATACAACATTAAATCAATAAATCACCCTAAATTGGTCTTGAGTCTGTCCTAGAATTTTCAACCAAAATACACGATATCATTCTAAGTAAAACATCATGAAATGGCCCATTTCCCCAAACATGTGATATGTGAAAAAATAATTATAACTTATAAAGCTTTCATGTGTCATAGAGTCCCGATCTAGGTGTGAATAAAAATCAGTAGATCACCATAAATGATTTCATTAAAATAAGTAGCCCGAATAAAATGTGAATTTAATGGTTCTCAAGATAAACCATTAAAAATATAATATTTTTAATGTTTAAAACAAAATTGATAAACTATTATAAATCCAAGATCTAATTAATACACCCAGTAATGTTACATACCTTTTTCAACTGGTTTTATGGTGTCAATAATCATGTTACAATAATCGTAAAAACTTGTTTTCTTCCGTCGGAAAATTACCCTACATTTTCCCATCAGCAAGAACCTGATAGTAATATACCCACCCCTAACACCAATCTATATCCACTCAGGGGTCATATTCACCCAATGTTTACCAATAACAACCATGATATTATTGGGTTCATGTTCACCTTATTTTTATTGGGTATAAAAAAAATCAATCCCATTACATTTTTACAGATTATTCACACATCAGTAATTGACATAGAGAATAGTAAAAAATTATATGGTTAATTTAAATTTCTATTTGAAATCATGTATAACCCCCTATGGATTTTTTCCCTACCTTCTCAATATTTCAAACCTAAAATTGTTTGATTAAAACAATCCCATGATAACTACCTTAAAAAATACCACGTAAATACATTTTTCTAAATATCATTCATATATACATTTCAATAACCCAACCAAAATAGTATTTATTATCCTCATTTCTAATATTAATTCTTTTAAATTTTTTAAATATTGTTACAAAATTAAATATTTAAAATTAATTAAAACATGTCATTAAATAAATTCCACATCTCCATTTTAAGGAAAAAATAATTTACTTTTCCCAAATTTCACAATTTCAAAATACATATCAATTTACCATTCTCAAATACATGTTTTTATAATGAAAATTTCAAATATAATTATCAAGATACACACCATTTCCAAATATAATGTGAAACAACCAAAGGTAATCATTTACAAATCCCATTACCATTCTAGGGATCCAATTCATGTGTCAACTCCACCTCACTAACCATGGATTGTAAAATTCTTTTTTAAAATGATTGATTTTAAAGAATAATACAAACTATGAAACTATTGTAGTAGGTCCCATTATTTTAACTTAATTATCCATGATAAGGCAAAAAAATTATATTATGCATTTTAATCCAGGGAAAATTGATAATAAAATTTAATAAAATCTAAAATAATGATTTTATTCCTATGTGACCACAGATATTATGAACATGAAAACTAATTGATACTATGGGTTAGGATTAGGAACCACCTAAATTTTACATAGAAAATCCAAAACATCATGTTTTTAATCCATCAAGAACTTAAATGATAAAAAATGTGAAAAAATCATCCCGACAATAAGGAATAATAAACGTAAATGTAATGATCTCACTTAAAATAGAGAATAATGAATGTGGGAATGTAATGGATTCATATATTTACCTTATGATCACAGACAACTAAAAATAAGAGTATTTTTTCAAAGGAATATTTAGATATTAGCATGGAAGAGAGTGGGTAGGGGAGGAACATGACTAAGGGGTTCTATATGAAATTAAGGAGAAAATTACATAAAAAAGAAAAGGTTTGAGGTGAAATTTAATAATTTTATCCATATTAATACATATTTGTTTTGTCCATATATTTTAACAATCAATGCACCAATCATGATTATCCCACTTTTGAGGATACCATGTTTCACAAGAGTAGGCAACATAGTCTACAGAATCCCATCACATGGTTGAGAATACCAAGCCCTTATACAAACCAAGAATTATTGTTGGGGATCATGATTAGAGCCAATTATTCCTTAATTATGTCCCCTATGCTTCTCTCTCTAAAACAATTTTCTAACCTCTACCCCCAAGATGATCCCATGAATTTTATTATAACTCGAGGAAACTCTTTGTTGGAAATCAACATAAAAAACCCCCTTGAGTCATTCCAAATATATGGTTCTCGATCTAAACAGTTATTTTAAATAGTTCAAATACATTAAACACATAATATATGTTTATCCAAAAAAATTCAAAATCATTGAATAGATGAGGGAATTAGAAACACCACAAAATAAAAATTCTCATGAAAAATAAATCCTAGTTTTTATATAACTATGTCACAGAAACTTCATCGGTCATCAATTGAAGGAAGTAACCACATTCCATACATGAAGTCCCAATTTTCATTGAGAGAACAATAATGAATAAAGTTTTATATGTTTATTAATGAATAATACACAACAATAATTTAATTTGAAAACATTATGACATGGATTAATCAAGCATGTATTCCCTTAGAGTTAAAGGGGATGTCATTAAATAGATCATCTAACCAATTATTCTCCCTACCATAGGTATTAGCTCATGAAATACATTTAAATGGAATTGATTCTTAAATAGAAATAATATTTTTATCAAATCACCATTCTCATGTTTTAAAACTAAATTGAGTTCCACATAAAATGAACCACACCAGAATAAACACTTTAATTTCAATCCAACACTATATTTCAGGTTAATTTCCAAATTCTATAATCAAAATATGTTCATTTACTATCCAATCAAAACATGAAGATTCCAATTTTTTCCTACAAATTATCATCCAAACCCAAAAACACCCTTAATTTACAAACTATTTAATAGATTCAGTTCCTAACCCACAAAATAGAATCTCTCCTAATACATCTAGTCATACATCCCTCGTCTATCCCACCATGAGAATAATCATCATCAATTTTTTATGTACCACTAAATTACTAGGTCATGAATCCAAGATCACAAAATTCATCCCATGATCATCAAATCGCACACTAAGGATTAATACAACCATCATTGGCACTCCATGGCCATGTCATCAAACACTCAGACTATTCATTGTGCTCCCACTAGGTCATCCATGCTCCACCACACCAATCCATTCTTGGATCATCTCATTTCATCCGGAGTCGGAAATGATTACTCAGAATCTAACTATTATCACATGGATATTACCGTCTATTATTATAATAAAAAACTGTATTATATCAAAACCAAAAATACACCATCTCCCACTTCCATCACTAATATTTTCTATAATGGTCACATGAACTATAACATTTTCCTAATAATGGTCACAATCCTATAACTAATATGATTCTCCCCCATCATGGGAATGCATTTATTTACACTTAATTAAATCAAAACCCTAATATATGATTCCCCTATTCCATATGTCTTTGAAAAAAAATAGACCGATGTAGCCATTATATTTATTCTTGAGTACTCACAAAGATCATATGTTTATTTCCTATTCACGTCTCAAGGGTACATCATTACTGATGTTAATAAAAAACTGATCCATAATGACCATCTTACTACTATATGGAAAATGGATCTCTCACCACAAAATGTATTAACATTATACAACTCCAATAGTGAAACACAAACATGGTCTAATACCATAGAACACATGATTATTCTTATGAGATATGAATATCCATTAACAACCTGTAACATGTGTCTATGTTAAAGATTGGATCAATAATTCCATGAAATATTGATCCATCCCAAAAGTAATGAATATTTATATGGAACATTAATTTAATTTTATAAATATCTTTTCCTCGATGCCCAAAATAATCTACCAAATCAGGGTTACCTCACTCTAGGAGGAAACACTAGAAAAAACTACCATGGGCCCATGAATCTCTATGAAGTGGTTGTGAACATCATTAAACAATCTCCACTACTTCCCTCAAGATTCTAAAAAATGAAAAAATTACCAATAAAATAAAATTTGTCTCATTAAAATAATCCAATCAAATAATTATATGTAATGTTCCTAAATTTACTTGATGAAAAATAGGTTCTCATTGGTTTAACACCCCCAGATTATCTATACTGAAGAGTCTCGTCCTCTTGTGTGGAAAATAAAAAAATATGCCCATCAAACTATGAGACAATTGTTTTCAATATTTACCCCACATACCTAAGAGAGTAACATACCCTGTTACATAAATTAAAACTTAATTAACCATGGATATACATGATTATTTTTTAGAGAAATCTTGAATCCTTACTCATATCATGACTATATGCATCAGTATCCATATATTCTGGTTTCATTTCACATACAAATAGTACCTGACTCTATTGAAACTATAATGATCTATCACAATATATTATATATTATAGTTACAATAATCTATAATTCTACTTATTATATTACCAAATATATATTTTGTAAATATTTTTAGAGAGTTATGTTATAACTCTTAAAAAATAATCTTCTATATTGAGAAGTGGACACCTCTTCTCAATAAATTTTTTTCCAATAAATCAAACCTTTTAAATAAAACATGGTTTATTATCATGATAAATATGTGTGAATATTATCATGACTTATTATTTTACCTTAAAATAATTTAACCCTTTTAAAATCATTTTAAAAATGTCGTATGGACATAAAAATCTCAATAAGGGTGTAACACCCCAAAATTTTAAAATATTTACAGCATATTAAATTTGTTATGTGACATCAAAGACTAGGACTTCAAGGGAATATAAGATACTAATACTTTATTATTTATTTAATATATTAAATAAATTCAATATATGATATTTTTTTCAACTCATGCAGCATTAATTTATCTTTTTTTACACGCAACAATGATTTTTTCAGTAGTATGTTTTATACATAAGACCGAGTTCTAAAAAATATTATTAATATTTTTATTCAAAATGAGAATTATCTAATTGAAAAAATTTCCTGGTTATGAATAGGATTAATTATATTATGAAAACTTATTTTTCAATTTATTAGTCACTAATTAATTAGAAATGAATATCAAAAACAATTGAATATAAATAATTGTTTTAAAAAATATTTATTATTATACAGTGAAGGTGTTTGATAATAATAAATTATATTAATCACTATTATTATATTATCATAGTGAAATTTAATTATATATTAAATTATATTTTCTAAAATTTATACAACATATTTGATATGAATAATATTATAAAAACTCAATTTTAAAAAATATTTTTTTCTAAAGACAGTTTTGCTTTTTTTTAATGGATCCCTTGTTTTAAAAATGAATTTTTACAAATTAATAAATTTTATTTAAAAAATTAAACTTAATTTTCAAAAGACAATATTTATGTAATATTATCGTAATTTTCTTATTTTTATGAGAAATTTCATTTTTTGTTGAATAGTGAAAATACTGAATTTTAATTCATAGATTACCTTTAATCTAAATAATTTATAATGATAAATTAAAATTTTCAATAATTTTAAAATAAAATAATACCTATAATAAATATATAAATCTAAAATTTGTCATCATTATCATTTTTAAATTGAACTTATATATAAAAAGATTTTATACTTTTGACTAATTTCACATTAAAACATGTTTTCTTGACACCACTCGCGAAATAATTTTAAACTAATTTCTACAAATTCTGTGATTTGAATTTGGGAAAATGAAATCAATATTTGGAATTAAAATAATTTAAAATTTTAAATACGGGTAAAATTACTTTTTAATCAAAGTTATTAGTTAATGTAATTAAAATTAGTTACGGTCACTAAGAGAAAACAGGTTTATAGAAGGACTAAACATTAAACATAAGGATAAAATGACCCTGAAAATTGTACAAACCCCATAATTTGGACATATTTCGACTTTATACCTACTAATATTGATATTGGTCAATTATAGGTGCAACATTTCTTTGAAAAAACATGTTTTGAATTCACACATTAAAAATTTACATCTTTTCCACTCACCCCACTTATAAATAGCCTCCCCCTCTCCCCCTACTCCACACCTCTAACACCTCTTAAATTCAACTTACATCCCATAAAATCACTCCCATATATACCTATACTCATACTTTTAGCCTAATATTTTGAATAAATCTAACATAGGAAAGAATTAGTGAAAACCAAATAAGGATACTCGAAGAAGATGTAATGTTTTTCAAAAAGATGTTTTATTTTATTTCCTTATCCAACTCCCTTAATTATTTTTATGTCATGAATATTGAATAATATTACTATCATAAATATAATTATATTTTTTTATTTAATTTTTAATGACCTATAACTTCACACATATCCATAAAATGGGTTATGGAAACATTATTTTTGTGTACGGGGGATCATCTCTTCACGAACTAATTTCATTCATTTTTTCATTACATCCATTAATGGTTGGTAATAATGATATAAATTATATTTATTTATGGTAATTTTGATATTTATGATTCCTTCATGCTTTTTTTATTATTATATAAACATTCCTATGATAATGTTTTTTGTGTGTATAGAGGAATACCATATTGTGAAACGATGTAGTTTTTTCAAAAATTATATGGAATGTATATGGTGTGATATTAAAAATCATATTAAATATATATGACATAAATAATATTTGGTAATGATAATAAAAATATATATAATTTAATTTTCTCTCACTAACATAGAAATAAAAGGGATTCGACGTGCATGTGTACGTACAATCAACCATCTCCACAAATGGTTTATTTCAATTCCAATCAATATATTTTATAGATTAATCTAAATAAATTTATACTAAAAATATATTATATTTACGTCATGATTTAAATTATAAATATTTTTAATTCACGGTTTATTAAAGAGGAACCAAATAATAAGAATTCAAAACATACTAAAAAACATGGTAATTAATACCTGAAATAGTGGAAATACTGAACGATTATTAATAAATGGGTGATAATATTTTATAAATGAATAATATATGATGTATTTAATGACTTGAACAAGGTTAGGGATTGAGATTAAAATACCCTAACCCCAACTCCATGGGTCATGGGTGGCGACATGTGCCGAAGTCATAACTAACTCGAGGAGGCCTTTTCCTAAGTACCTACACACACACATATCCATATCGATGAAAAATTAAAGGGGGAATGAATAAAATATTCAACACTACTAGAAATTTATCAAAAAATTCTTGAACCTCTAGATAGTATAAAATATTGGTAGTGTAAACTAAAAATTAAAGGTAAAAATTACATAGCCAACCAAAAATATGCCCCAATCTGATGGAGAAATGGAAAATTAAACATCTAAGAGAGCTTGACTCCTTAATCCCATGATATGATCATCGTAAATGGTCTAATAATCTAGCATCCCTAGGATCCATTGTTTTCATGTTTGACTTTTCTATCGTCTAAATAAGACACATCACATACGGGAAAAGGCCATGCTGGGGTGAGTATATAAATATATAGTAATAAACCCTGAAATATAAGGGGGAATTAAGAGATATAATAGGAAAGAAAGATAGTAGAAAGCTCAAGGTTCGTTGAAAGAGAATATATCACCCAATAAAAGTGAGAAAGTAAGATCTTCATTGCACAAGGGGATACACACAGTGAGTAGATAAACTACCCATCAAGTGTTTTCACCTATAGTAGGAGAGTGGAATCATCCAACCGTAAGAATCTAAACATAGAAGGAACATGTCATACAATGAATTTATTTACCTCAAATGAAATGATATTAACCAAATCTATAGTGTGGAAACATAATAAGAATTTTTATATGTATGCTGAGTCAAATAATCTCAAATTTTAGAGTATGGTGATCTCTATCTCACAGCTCATCCTAGGATGAAAACTAGAAAATAATTACAAAACTCCTCCAATGATGCCTAGAATCTCATGCTTCTACCTAGAAGTAACTGTACGATTCTAACCATTCCTCATAACTATGACACACATTCGAGTGGGCACAAACATGGTGTTGAGGATTGACTGCCTAGATCAACTAGAGGGTACCACTCGGAAGGCATCAATGAATCATTGCCCAGCACTAATAGAGGGTACTACATAGAAGACATTGAGGACCCACTACTCAGCTCTACAAGATGATACTACTCAGTAATGGTTAAGGACCCACTTCCCATCTCTACTGGAAGGTAGCACATGGATGACGTCGAGGACTCACTACCCAGGTCTACATGAGGGTATCACTTGGTAGGTGTTGAGGACCTACTTCCTAGCTCTACAAGAGGGTACAACTCGAAAGGATACTGATGATACAACCTATTCACTGTCATAATCAAAAATTTCTAAGGTTACCTTCCCAAAAAAAATTAACATCATGTCATGAAATCCAAAACAATCAGATCTATCATGTTCTACATAGAAAAACACCCAGTTTATGTTGTTCAGAGTCTAAAATCTTAGTTCAAATGAAGGAGAAACAGATTATTAAAGTGTTATCAAAATGTATCTAACGGAACACGGTGTGTGAGGGGTCCCAAATAGGGTATGGTCCCACCCCACTACCTGGCCTTGTCCTGGAATGACATGTGGATCCCGACTGTGTAAGATGGCACACTGTGGAGGTGGACGACATTGCATGTCCAAGATACTTGGGCACACACCTGTGTGTTTTTAGTCGTGTTTGTGTAACTTCATCATGTTTATGTGTACATAGGTACATGATGTGTTTATTCACATGGTATTCTTATGGTTTAATCAATCCATGATTGTGTACTCTTAAATAGAGTCCCACCCAGGTGATACCTCACATGGGATGTCAAACTAGGATAGGGTACATGGTGTGTAAGTGAGGACAACACATCATGTCACGCTTAAATTTTCCAAAACACTAGCACCATTAGTGTGGTGGCTGCACACTATGTTCATCCTTGAACACAACATGTAGTAGGGATTTTGATTTAAATTCCATATTTTGATTCAACAATTGAGTCTACTCGCACCACCATAGATCTCACCTCAAATCCCTTGGCGTTATCAGATTTTGCCATGAATCATGTATATTTGTCATCATTCCCTACAAATATGACCACTGCTGATTGTCTAGGGTTTTTCCATAATTTTTCATGTCTCTAATGATTCTATGTTTGATTTCATGATAATTCATCACCAAAATGGTCATCCTTGTGTCGCAATGATCCCAGATATATGATTTTCTCATCGATCTGGTCTTGATTTGTTGATCTACCTCAACTCTTGGGGTTATATGAAGATCGATACTTCCTGAAAACTGTTGAACCCAAACAATTCGGTCAAATCAATTAGTGACCTGCTATAATGTATGATAAATTGAAAAAACCACTGGTTTAAGGATCCATACCAATCATTCTTGGATAGTCGACCGGGAATGGGGAAACCGAGGTTAAATAAAAAATTCAAGTTAGTTTAGATATAAATACTCGGGCACATGCAAGGTCTAAAATTGACATAGATAAAAACAATTGGATGGATATTCATTACCCTTTAATAAAAAGGTTGTAACAACTCCAATTGGAGAGTCTTATGTTGATTATTTATTGATCACTAATAAAGAATGTGTATTCCCACAATCTGAGAGGATTTATTACACTCACTATGTCATGATCTACCCTGATCTAGAGTTTCGTTGCCATCTGATATGATTCTATAATGGATGAGGGTGGAGGAAATCTAGATTTCCCTAATGGTTTATGAAACTAACCCTATAGAAATCATCCTATTGGTATTCTTATATATTTTATCTATTTCATTTAAATGAATGAATGAATTAAATGAATAATTAATTAATCCACATTACATACCTCTAACAAGTGAGGATTCTGAATGCCCTGTGTTTACTCATTTAATATTGCTCCTAGCATAAACACATCATTTTGGACTCCACTTTGGTATGATATTTGTGATCTATGATATCGTTAAATATTTATCCCATTTTCTATAAGGTATCGCGTTCATTCAATATAAACATTATTTAATATTTTTATAAAATTAATTATTGGAACCATGGGCCCCATTATTCCATTTCGTCTTAGTGTGTAGCTCTAGAAATATATATATATAGAAATATTTAAAATTCATACAAGGAAAAAATAGGGTATCTACCTTATTCCCTCTTAAAATATTTTCATCCCCCTTAGATCTCAAGCTCCTAGGAACTCTCATGCATGTTTACATACTAAAAAACATCTGAACCAAGAAGATGGTTTCTCAACAGAGGTTTTGTTCCTTCAAATCCTTGACCACCACTAGGTTCTCCACACAATTTTCTCCAACCTCAATGTCCAACATGCCACAATTGATGATGTGTGTGGGTTTATGAATGTGTCTCCTCATTTGTGACACGTATAAGACTCCATGCACCTCCTCTATCTATGGAGGTAGAGTGAGGTGGTAAGAAACCTTGAAAACCCTCTATACAATCATGAATGTCATGATGAACCCTAGGGATAAATTTCATCCCCTTCCAAACCAATGAAATCCCCATTATGGGGAGACTCCCCGGAAGACATGGTCTCCGTATTCAAAATCCTAGGTCTTAAAACCCTGATCTACATCAGATTGTTTTCTTTTATGGGTCATCCTCAACCACTAATGGATAACCTAGACCTTATTTATTATCACCTAAACCATATCTAGGCACACAATATATGACTCTTCAATAAATATCCATCACATGGTTGACATGACGAGTCTCTAGTATAAGGCCTTAAAAGGTACAATTCCAAGGGTAGAGTGGTTGATGTTGTTGTATGAAAAATGCACCAAGGGAAGTTGATCCTCCAAGTTCTAGATGAATTCTAAAATGCTAGCCATTATTATATCCTACAACACATGCATAGTGTTATCGGTCTACCCATCATTATCAGGGTGAAAGGTTGTACTTTTCCTCATCTAGGTCCCAAGTGCCTTCAGGATTCCACACCATAACCATGACGTAAAATGTGTTTCATGATTAGAGACAATCATTGAGGGAACCCCATGAAGTTTAATGATCATCAATATGTACTAATGACCCAAAAAATGTATAGAACTCTAATCTCTGATAGAAAATAGTTGTACCAACTTTTGGTTTGGTCGACTATCACTTAGATAGCGTTGTGACCGTTTCGTGGGCTTGTATATCCTATGAAAAACTCCATGGTAGGAACCACTATTCTTCCCCTAGAATAAGATGATGTGATTTCCTCCATCAAAAAATCCATCTGGTGAGTCTCTTAAGGATATCTGATCATTTAAGACCTCATAGTCAATTTTCCCCAACAGGGAATCTCTCACGTGATCAAAAAGTGATGGATTCAACACCGTCAACTGTAAGAAAGCTACATCCTCCTCCTCTACTATGGTCAGCCGGAAGGAGGCCGACTACTTCAAATCCTCCTACACTATGACAGCATGAGACTTGATAAAAAGGGAATCTTCTATAACACTTATATTCCATATATTATATACTATCTTTAAGTCATAGTCCTACAGGAACTCTAACCAACATCACTGTGTTAGGTTCAGGTATCTATGAGTGAAGATGTACTTGAGACTCTAGTGGTCTGAGTAATCCACAAACTGCTCCCCAAAAAATAAAATTCATCCACATCCCCAGGGTGAACAATACCACTTTTAGATCTAGTTAATGGTTTATTCAATTCTTGTTATGGTGTCTCAATATCCTCAACCCATAATAGATAACTACATAACACATCAACAAGCCTATGATACCATCTCTTGTGGCATCGAAATACATTAAAAAACTATGAACTAATCTAGTAGTTCCAACATTAGATAACTCATCAACGTCAACCTCAGCTCCTAGGTTCTCTAGAACTACTTTTACTAGTTAAATAACATCCCTTTCCATGTCTAGGTGGTCAAAAGTGCTTCATTTCTAGAGAGGTCACCTGTAATCCTCCTTTATTTCCCTAGAAAATGATGAAATCTCTACACCACAGAAAAAATATTGGGTGGATCCCAAGCAATAATTTCATCAATCATCCCTAGGTCCATGGATAAATCAGGCTATGAAATGACATTCCCCTGAAATTGAACCACATGTATTCTGAACAGGAACATCAATATTTTAAAGTAAAGTAGGTCCTCTTGAAGAAAATAAAGAACCATCCTCAAGTTATAATAATGATCCTCCATTGATGTAGAGTATATGAGTATTTCATTAATGAATACAATAAAAAATTGGTCTCTGTACAACTGGAAAATTCAGTTTATCAAATCCATAAACATGTTAGGAGAATTCATCAAACCATAGGGACCTAATAGGAAATCATATTTTCTATAGCAACATCGAGATGTAAACTTTTCAATATAAACCTCGTGAACCAAAAACTATGGTTAAATGGACATTAGATCAATCTTCAATAACATATTGTACATCACAACAGGTCAAAGTGGTCTTCAATTCTCATCAAGGGGTGCCTTTAATTTATCATAGCCTACTTAAAGTGATGATAATCTATGAAAAACTATAATATACCTTCTTCCTTCTTTTACAAACAAGACTAGAGGTACCTAGGGGGACACATCGGGCCTGATGAAACATTTCTCACGAAGGACCTTCATCTATAAATATATCTCCCAGATCTCATTATGTCTCATATGATGTACTAGAGATAGTATTAGAGTGGCAAAAGGATGAAATTCAATGAAAAACTCCATCCCCAACCTTAGAGGTAGTCTTGGAATGTCCTAGGGGTAAACTTCTATATAATCATCTGTAACTGAAGAAAACAAGATGCATGAAGAGCATGATACTCTAAGGGATTTAATATCCAAATGATGGGTGATGTGATGAAGCCTATTTATTTCAAAACCAACATGACCTCATATGAGTTCTCTCTCTACCAAAAAGGATAATCTCATCCCATCAGTGAGTAGGAATCTAACATGTATCTGGTGATAGTTAATATGGAATCTGACTTTGGACAACCAATCCAGACCCAAAACAATTTTATATGGTTCCATCATGATAAAAAATGGGCCCATGTTAACCACTTCCCTTCTAGAGATAGCATGAACTACTAGATGGTTAATGATAAAGAATAATTGTTCCCTATAAGAACCTCAAGATGAAGTTATTGGTTAGGTGACTCAATGGGGATCTCCATCTCTCACAACATTAGTATGGAGAAAAATTAATGAATGTAACGTGTTTCTACTATGAGTAAAATAAGAGAATAAAAAACACAGGTTGTTCATATTCTTATATAATGTGTTGTGGGATCATATACATCAATATTCTATTGTTATTTGTGGCCTCTATAGACATCACCCTGAGCATGATGTGGGTCGCCTGGTGGTGGTGGAGGAAGGATCTCATATTGGCATCCGCCATCCATAACTCCTCCAATTACTCTTCCAGATCTACCTCTATGGGGACCACCCAATCTATTCATGATATATCCCTAATCATGGTGTCTCCCCTGACATGGAAGTACATCATTTATCTCTTTATCCTGATTAACACATTTTTTTAGGAATTCTCATGTAATGTTACTTCGTCATTCAAAATTAAATCACCTCCCCTTTACGGTATTCCATGGAACTCTATGATACCTATGAACAAACGATTGAGTTTGATATTGGAAAGGTCTCATATGCTTAAATCCTTGTTCTTGGAATCTTCTCGGTACTACATATGACTCATATTTATGGTTCCCACTACCAGATCTTGTTGTCTAAAATCCCTATGATAGAAATATCTCTATCACTTGTTTCTTCTCTTACACCCCAAAATAGATGGGTATGAAAAAGGGTACAATGATAGCTCATATCTCTCTATAGAGTCTCTATTTAAATGTATGTTCTATGAAGTATCCCTCTAGGATAATGTCAAAAGAATAATGTATAAGGTCTATGAACCTCACTATTCCATAATCCACTATCACCCCTCCCTAAATCCACTCTTGAAGCTCCTGGATTTGGACTGAACACAAGAAGTTGGTGTAGTAATCCTAATGAAACAGGTGCTAGAAGTTATTCTATGATAGTGTAGGCTCATCATGCATCTAAAAAAAGGCTCCACCAGCACCCAGCTACTATGTGGAAGAGTTTAGCTTCTAGTGCAACCACCTATTCCATCGGGGTCCGAACAATCATGAAGATATGGACCACTAATTCTATCAAATCCTTTACTGCCTGAGGATCCGGCTCACCATGGGACTTTAGTGGTTTTTGATGCTGGAACTCATATAGAATGCAAAGCCTACATGCATTCTCAGTCTTATCTACTAGAACAATCTATTACCCTATAGGGGAGGTGTTGCTACATGCCCTCCAAAAGGAATGTGATCACAGGATGGACCCTAAACTGAGGCATCAATACTCATTACCTCATCATCATAAATCAATGTTGCTATCATCAATGGTTGTTTTCATAGTGGAATACTGAAGTTATTATGGGGTTCTATGGTTAGAAGATCATATATATATATATATATCAAAACCAATTGGGTTTTGTGACAATAACGAAAGTCAAATACTCATGTGACAACCCCACCCCCCCCCCCTCTTCACTGGCTTGAGAAAGTGGAGGAACAATACTTGGAATTAAGTGAAATTCCCAAGGTGCTAGAGGATGGAAATAAATTCCAAGGGCTTCATTTACAGATGGGGGATTATATTACCTTTAAAAATAAAACAACTGAATAATCATTCCATAAACAAATAAACCACTACATGATGCATGATATTAAGGAAAGACCACTCAAGGAAAACATTGATATTAAAATAAAACTAAAACTATCTACCATCGTAGAAGAATGCAATATGAATGAAAATAGAGGAATAGAAAACTCAAGACTCCAATGAAAAACTCCAAATATTCATATAAGATCTATGATCCATCTCCACAAAACAAATCAAGTATCACATGGCACCACTAGATAATTTTTCAACATTACCTATTCTCGTATTATGATAAAAAAAATGTCAAAGTACTAGAGTGGAAAAGAAGGGGTGAGTAATGAAACTAAATAGATTTTTTCCAATTGACTTCCCTAATAACACCACTATGATAGAACATGTTAGCACGTTTATATAAAACAATTTATATATAGGAATTTATAAAACGTTTTATATCCAAATATAAACAAGTGATATAGAAAAACTATTTTCTCAAAAAAAATAACAACTTCCAAGGAATGTAATCAACATGGCTCTAAAAAATTTTCATAAATTAAATTATGGGATTTCACATTTCTATTCACAAAACCACATATCAACGCATGAATTCTTTGTTATTATAGTTCCATACTCATGAGAGGTTTCTTGTAAGTCTGCCAATTCATTATAAGGAAATTAAATCCTATGCTCTATTACTCATTTGGAAACAAGAAGATGTTCATATTTAAACCAAGACATGTAATGAAATATAAACACACACCTACATGTGTTCCAAAAAACCATGGAAATACAATAATGAAAAAACCATTCCAATACCAAGTCATTTTAATTCCAAATATAAAACCCTGATATTTTTTGAATTATTTGTTTCCCAAATTAATTTTTCTTTTTGATATTTTTCATTTCATGTGACACTAGAAATATTTCTATATATAGATATATATATTATAAAAGTAATTCAAATATTACTTTCACACACCATACCGAATTAGATTTTTCTACATGCAATGCCAACTTGGCTTGCACTATAAGCAGCACCGACTTGGATTGTGTTACCTGCAACATCAAGTTTCTATGAAAAAACAATTTACTCATACAATTATTTTAATAATAAAGTTATAACCTAGATGTTAAACACGTAATATCAATAGTAATAACTAATTTTAAAATATAAGTTATAATGGTTTTGATAATTTAGCATATAATTTTTAGTAAAATAATTATATGATTAAAACTCTGATTTACTAAATTGAACTGTTTTTCGTGTCCTTCGATGAAAAATAATAAAATTAATTTTAGATACTCATAGTAATTTATTTTGATGAAATAAAAATTATTTTTAAATTCATAACATTAAAATTACCTTAAGGATAATTTTTGGTATTTTTCTGAAAAGTTTAAATTTTTTATGAATTTTGAAAAATACTACATAGTTGTTATAAACCTACATTATCATTTAAATAATTATTTTAGTTTAAATTGATTTTAATGGTCCAATATTTAAATAATACATAAATTAATACAAATTAATTCATTAGAATCTTTATTATAACAAAATTAAATATAAAAAATTATTGTTACTTTGAATGTCTCTTTTACCCGCCTTCTGGCCACATTTGCGAGATTAACAGTAAATGTAATTTTACCACTTTTCTGAATTGAGTTTCAAAAAATAGAAATATATGGTTTTAATAATCTTGAAAAATTTGGTCTAATAGGATGAAAATTAGTTTTTTGAATAGTAACTTTTGAATTTTATTTTCTGTGGTTAAGGTTAAATTGGGTAATTAAAAGTAAAAAAATATTATAATAATGTAAACTTACCCAAACACTAGTGATAAAATCATTGGATAATTTTTTTTCAACCAAAAACAACCCTAAGTATTAAATATGATCCTTTTTAATCCACTTGTGTAAGAATAAGACATTTATTATATTTTATCTAAGGAAGTGTTAAAAGTGTCGTATTTAAAATTTAATAACTAAATAATTTCTAATATAGGGTTATACATAAGATAAATTAGAATATAATTATTAATAACATATATAAGGAATTTTTCTTCATCATTATATTTTAATTTCAATTTAGAAATAATAAATAACTTCATTAATGGATTGTATAATAATGATAAAGTAATTGTCTAATTATTTGAGATATAAAAAAAATTAGTATAAAAATATTAAAATAAATATAATTTAACATAATTACAATCATCCCAAAAATTTATAGATATCTAATACATGTTAGTGAAATATTTTATGTATTTTTTTGAACTAATCATGTTGGTATGATATTTTTAAAAATGAAAGTAATTAACAAAATAAAAAATGACATAAATGATACTTTAAAATAAATAATATTTTATTAAATGAATTAAAATCCATAAAAATATAATGTTATTCCAAATAAATTTTATAGTGTCAATGATGTC
Organism: Viscum album; assembly: GCA_963277665.1. NCBI lineage: Eukaryota > Viridiplantae > Streptophyta > Magnoliopsida > Santalales > Viscaceae > Viscum > Viscum album. Next base: position 255,124,533 of record OY728127.1, read on the forward strand.
ATTAATGATCCATTTGGGTGGTATTTGGAATTTTATAGAAACTATATTAACCCTATAGTGTAAAAAAACAAGTTGTTATGGTAAATGTTAAATTATTTAACTAAGGGTTAATGCCTAAAGGTAATGTTTATTTTGTGAAATAAACATTTATAAAATTCATTGGTTTATAGGATTACTTACCATAATCATATTATCTGAAAATAAAATCACTTTTTTCCATTTTTAATTGAAAATTAATTTATTTTAATTTTATATTTTAAGAGATCCCTATAGTGCCCCTCGTGTCTCTTATAAAAGCGCACTTTTCCTTCTATTTATTTCACACATCTAATTCCCTTTGGATCATCCAAACCCATTTATTTTACTCTCCCGACATCCATAACAACATATTAGAGTCCATACATTGGGAATAAATCCATTATAAAGTGTACTTTTGTTCAAATCAAAAATAGATACCTAAAAAAGTGGTATTAGTTTTATCACCTCATTCAAAGTTCTTTTTTTCTACTTCATATTTCTATGTTGTTTTTTCACAAAAGTAGTTAATCCAGAATTAAAAAAACTTATATATTTTTTATGATTTTGCTACAACCATATTCCTCCTTTTAACCATCTTACTAAAATCAATATCACATTGTGTGTGTACATACGTCTTACCGTCTCCAAACTATGGTGTAAACTGTTTTTCATGTATACTTTATTTATTTTGGTATGAAGATTAATATAAAGGATGTAAATAATAAATATTACATAATAATATTTCTTTATAATTCATATTCCATCCAATTCCCTACCATTTATCAATATGGAATGATATCATCGCTCATGGGTACGTACGACTTATCGTCTCCACAACACGATGAGATTCATCTTCCATCTGAACCATTCAAGGATGATTATAATAAAAATATATACTATTAATAAGTATGAAATATATTATATAATAATTATACTGAAATAATATATATATACATATATATATGTTATTTAGTTATTTACATTCAAAATAATATGAAAACGGAATCATGGTTCATGCGTACGTACAACCTACCATCTCCATGAACGGTGTATTTCATTTCATATATATCTCTATTATATATTTTTATATTCTGAATATATATGATATATAAGTCATATTATATATTATATATTTATGTAAATAATTATCTATGTAATATGGTCAAGAATAACACATCCAAACACATATGATAAAGAAATCGATTATTACCTGAAATGTTTATTTAACATGGAAATTATTAATAAAAAGGTATTATAAAGATAAATGAATCATATATGATATCATAAATTTTATTATTATCCATCAATAAGTTATTAATATTTTTAAACCCATTATACAGTTGTTTCAGACATATATGGAGAGTATCAGACTTACAATAAGGGGGTTTCATCTCACGTTTAATATTAGTGAGATACAAGCTTTGTTCGCCAAATATCCTTTTGTGTGGTGTATTTAATTACCATTATTGAATCAAATTATTCGTATGCATAATTTTATTGGTATCTATATATCAATTTTATGATATTTCTTTCATGTGGTTTATGTTTTAAAAGTTACCAAATTGATAAAACATTTTTGTCTCTATTTTCTTTCTGGGAGACTCATGTATTGTTACGAACCTAAACAATTTTTCGAGGTATATATAATTCCATGTTATATAATTAATCTACTTATTTATAGTATATTTTTTGGGTCATGTATTCTTTTTTCTTACATGGATAGTATAATCCCATGTTACCATGTCATTAAATTTATTTAGACAATATTATTGCTTTTCGAGATTATTTATGTTTATGTTTCCATTGATGAAATATTATGATCCATATCTCAAGAACAATTAGGATCTTCCTTATCCAATGTTTTTTATGACACAATCATGTATTAGTACCAATTTTACACTCTTTGGTGATAAAGGTAATTATTTTAAGTAAAATACGATCATCTCTCTCTTTGGTCAAAGATCAACATTATCCAAATACCATGTCTTCATAAATATTTTCAGGAATGTTTTCAAAAGGTCCCTAAAGTTCATTTTCATGGAAAAAGTATATTTCAAATATTTAATTTATTTCAAATATTCTCTATAAATTCTCAAATCTATTTTTATAAAAAAAATATGTTATAAAATTAATTTTTAAAACAAGAAGGGATATTTTCCTCAAGAAATGTTTTTTATAAGATATTGAAAAATTATTTTCCCTATATGATAAAATCCATTGGTGTTACTCATTCTTTTATGGGAAAATTAATCAATGTTTTTATTCATATTAATTCTCTAAATATATTATTTTTTAATCACATGATTTTTTTAAAGCCCAATTCTCTTTCACGAATTATATGCTTTTGAAAACCCCTTCTTTTCACAGGTTATGTTTATGATAAAATAATTATGAAACATATTTCATTCCACATGTTATGATAGGTTTACATCTCTATGATAACCATTACATTTCATTGGTTATGTTGTGATTTTTAATGATCTTGTGGAATATGTATGTATGATTTCATTAGAACATGGGTGGGTCCAATATCTCCCTCCAGTGCATTGGGTAACAATTTATATCTAATGAGATAAACTAAGATAGTCTTGGGAGTGAACATTGACTGCTAAGATGGCCATGGGAGTGAACCATGACTACTAAGATGTTATGTGAAGTAAAATCATGAAACTAAGTTGGTTTGGAGAGTGAACCCATACTACTAATATGGTTTTGGAAATGATGCCTTGGATATTGTGGAAATCAGTATATGCTTATGTGTTTTCTATATATCAATGTCTTACAAATATGTTATGTTTTAATGGATTATTCTCTTTATTTAGTTATAAATTATTTCCTATGAACATCCAATATTAATTCAATGATTTTTTAATATTCTTTTACATGAAGGTTATGATATTCTATTTTTCATGATCATGTTCTCATACCTGTATAATCTTGTTTATTCTTACATGTATCCCTTTTTTACCCTTACTGAGAATTTTATCTAACCCTTTTATGTTTCCTTTCCCACAAGTTAATAAGATATGTACTATTTATGATATGTATAATAAGGTTTCTAGTCCAGAAGAACCTAGTGGGAGATGATGTAGCTCACATATGTACCAGTGTTTATGTTTCCATGTTTCCAGATTCACTATACCAACTATGTTCTTTGGGTGTCTGTTTGTATAATGATTAAGTATTCTGAAAAAGTTATGTAATGTTAATGTTTGGAAAAGTGGGGGAACAAATAGTTGGTATTAGAACAAAGGTATAATTAACCTTTGGAGAGATTTATGATAAAACCGAAGTGATATACCTAGTATTATTTCTTCAAATATTTCTTGTGTTGTCTGTATGGATAATTATAAGGATGAGTTAACATTTGGGAAAATGTCTTGGAATTTTGGTAAAGGATGGAGTGAGTGGTTTCGATGTATTACATCCCTTTAAAAATACTACTTGTGGATCTGGGTCAGGAAAAAATGTTCCTAAGGGTAACAACTCTGACATAATGTTCCAGGCATGACTCTAGATAATCTCGTACATATCAACGAGCCTTTCTGCACACATGGTTTGACACCCTTGGGGGATATACTTTGTGAATTCATAGTCGTCACAACCCACCATAAATAATTTAGATATAAATTATATATAAATAGCCTAGGATAAACCCAATATGTCATAGATTATGGATGGTTTCATGATTTAGAAACTCAAATCATAATTATTTTCATGGCTAGGAGGATTTCTGCTTTGATAAGTAATGCTCACACTATGCTTCATATTTTACTCATTGGTGGTAAGCAGATGGAACTAGATTAATTTTCAATGTAATAGATGAGATTCTGATGACAAGTCATGTGGGATGATCAATGAAGTGAAAGATGTTGTGATCATGCCTAATTAGTTTTTACAAATCATGAAATATAGTGTATACCTTAACCAATTCTCAAAATCAACAAAGAAGTGAAATAAGGAGTTCGTAGAGAGTTTGTGTAACGAAGACCATGAAGGAAATAAGATTCAATTTCCTTTTTGTCAAGAATGTGGAATGATTCACCATAGATAATGTCTTAGAGGAATAAGTAGGTGCTTTGATTGTGGAAAATAATGACAATAATAATTGAATTCAACGGAAAATGAAGAGTTTAGTTAATGAAAAGCATGGGAATTATAATGTCCCTGACCCAGGTTCAACTAAAGAGGTGCCTCGATCTGAGTAATCACATTACCTCAAGCACGCCTCCTAGTACACTAGAGGTTACTGACTAGCAATGGGGGTCTTAATTATTCACGTGGGTAGACTATACCCTCTTTATCAAAAAAATCCACTAGAGATCACAATATATCTAGAAGAAACAACAAAAAATAAACAAGATCATGCATAGACAAACATCTCCCAACTGGATACAATCCATAAGAAATAGTAAACATGTCATGTCATGCTACAATTACAAGAGAACAAAACCCTATATAAAGATAACAACAGAATCCCCAAAATTGTCCTAACTCTATGTCAGGAACCTCCTCCATGAATGTCCCAAGTCCAACTCAACTCCCTAATATAGGGCACTTTCCCTTATCATGGCCTGTAAGAATGAAATCTACTTGGGTACCCAACATAGGTCCGAGAAGGTTGTGAGTACAACTCAGTAGGCCACCACTAATGGTGTCTATAAAATATCCAGTCTAACAGATAGTTAATGAAAGTAAATATGAGTGGAAAGTATATGAATGAAAAAAATGGGGCCACTTTTGAGAATCACAACTTTTATATTGCTATTATAAATGTTGTAAAAAATTCATAATGTATATCATCTCATCATTGAGTTAATCATCAACATGTAATCCATGGGTTATACATTTACCTAATTCCATCAATATTCATGACATTCAACATTTCACATAAGAGAAAAAGTAATTTCCCTTACTCACTAGGGTTGAGAATATCGAGTAACCACCACTCTTACCATATAGCCCCAATCTAGGTAGTTTCATTGAATATACCATTTGGGGAAATGAGGCTTAGTCAGACTCTCAAAAACGTTCATTCTTCGGTAGGTTAGAGCATCAGTCCAACCCTACCAATGGGAGGGGAATCAGTCCTTAATCACACCACAAAACCATGTCCACATGCTTATTTATCAATTTACCACATTTATCCATATCATATAAAATACGACAAATAAATATAACATCCACATTTTAACTATCAATCATGGAATTCAATGTTATTCCATTTCCCGTTCACAATTCCATTTTTAGAATTAATAACCCATTAGCCCAATTACCCTTCCCATGTCTCATATCATTAACCATATTCATTAATTCACTATCCATAACCCATTCCACATGTTCATCATTTCATACAAACCAAACCTCTTTGTGTTTTCAACATAATTCATTATCCAAAAGGCACAACCCCCATTTAACTAATTTAACCCATTTTTATTAAAATTCCCAATAATCCTTTAAGACACTACTAAGAATAGAAATATTCCAGAAGCCTATTTATACTATCATTCAAACTTTTAACATGATTTTCAAGGGCTTTACATTATTATATGAAAGCCTTTCTCATACGTAGGTGACTTTTATGTCCATCAAGTATCAATGCACCCCATGGGTGGCCCTTCAAAGGTCAAGTCATCCCATATTTGTAACATGGGGACAATGATGGTCTCTATTAATCAATTAGGCACCCATTACACCAAATCATCAATAGATCACAATAATAATAGGGGAAACCATGAAATAGACCCTGTAGTTCACAAATCTCAAATGAAACAATGGCATATAACTTGTAGACAACCTACCTTGAATCTGTTGGTAAGATCTACCTAAATCGAAGCCTGAGATCTCATTTAAATGATCATTTGAAGCCTCAACCTAAATCACACTGAAAAATAAGGGTTTTAGATTTTCTAATGTGTATAAGGAAGAGTTGAAACCCCTAAACTAAAAAGAGAAGAAAAAGTGGGATTAGCCTTACCTAGATCTTTGTTTTGCAACTGACTACACTCCAAATGACCTAGAGTTGAGGGAGTGTACCCATTGAAAGAATTTGGGAGATCTAGTTCAATATTAGGGTTGCAGTAAACAAGAAAATTGAAAATCATGAGCTGGTTTTTAAAACCCCGTAGTGACATTTTTTTTAATTTCTCAAAGTCTCTAAGATATGTGATTTACCCGCACACTTTTAGAAACTGTGCAAGAGACACTGTCCCAAAATCCCCCTTTCACTCAGTTTTTTTGGAATTATGAATAGTTATCTTAACCATGAGAAAAACTCTATTCAAGGCTACATGGTAACCAGGGATTATCTGCATGGTTTTCACTAACTGTGCACAAACCATACAACATGCCCAGAAACACCTTTTCCTCCATTTACAAGTCCTAAACACCCGAAACACCCCCAAGCCATAACATGAACATTGGGAAACAAATATTTGACCAAAATAAAAGACATAAACTAAAACATAAACAAAAAACACCTTAATAAATGTGTCAGATCATACATCCTCCCCACGTTAGGACGGCTCGTCCTAGAGCCGCTCTTCCCAAGAATCATTGAAATTATAAATTCAATGGATCGGAATACTTGGCCCACATATCTGAATCTCACTCCCATGTATCTTATTGGATGTTTCCATACTTTCAATGTGAACCAAAGTAAAGCCTTTCCCCATAAAACCATATCAATATGATCAACAATAAAAATATGATGCTCATCAATGGACATGTCGGGCTCAAGCTCAACGTCATCAATGTATATCACATGAGGTGAATCAGGATGATACTAAAGATGTTTTGAAACATGAAAGAAATCATTCATCTAACAATACCTCTATGGAAGATCCAATCAGTAAGCCACTTGTCTGATCCTCTCCACAATCTCTTATGGCACCACATACCTAGTTGCCAACATTCCATGTTTCTGAATTCGATAGTGGCCCAACCATGGTAACACCCCAAGAAAAACACTATTACCCAACTCAAACTCAAGAGGCCTGCGATGATGATAATCATATGACTTCTTCCTAAAAAATATGGTTAGTAATTAATTATATAAAACTGATGTAGTAATGATTTTATTAATGAAAATATCAAATTAATATTATTAAAAATAATATAATAAATTTAAATTAGGATAATTAATTTATCCATAAAATTTTCTATATAAACTTGTACCCATATTAATATAATAAAATATGTTTTTCTATGTTAACATCCTATCTTGGAATTTTTAAAAATTCATGAAATGAATTGTTACAAAATTTACTCTATTCAAATTTTGTGAAAATAATGCTTCATTAAATTATTTAAAAATCATAAAATATTTTTGAAAAATACAAAAAATAATTATTATAGGGATAAAGATATTAATAATTTTTCATTGAGGGTATAGTTGAAAATAAATTTTTAAAAAATAAACTCTTTTAATACAGGATCATTTGATTCCATAGATAAAATTAAAATACAATAACTAAAGGTTAATTAAAATAATAACATATAAATTGATAGAAAAACTAGTAAAAAATTTATTTAATGGTGATATTACTACCATATCTCATATAATCATGGAAAATATGTTATATATTAGTTTTTTGTATTGGATTTTATTTTATTATTAATTAAAATTTATGGAGATTCCAAAGGCACCCCTCACCTAAATTATAAAAAGGAACCTCATCCTTCATTTCTTTACTTGACTTTTAACCTTCGAACATAAAAATCCACTACTAAATTAACTTATAAATTTCTCTAGTCACATTTCATAGGTTCTAAAACTCTCAAATTATCAAATCTAGTGAATTAAGAGGATATCTAGAGGGAGCAGGTCAAAGAAGAGGAGGTTCAGATACATGTAATGGATATGAGACCTAAGGTAAGGGAAAATTTTGAATTCTCATATTTAAATAATATTGTTTATACATAAGTATTTATTAAGTTATATTTTTTTCCATGTACATGTTTCCTAAATATATATTTAAAAAAATAATTTCTATCCTTCAATAATTGTTTAAATTCAATTTTACCATTTAGTGAATTTTTATTAAACGGTGTGAAAGGATTCATTTGTCATTTTTGATATGAGGAACTTTTTGAATTTTTTGAATAAAGTAAAAGAAGAATGTTTTTTAACAAAAAAAGAATGTATTGATTATTAATTTTTCATAAAATTTTATTTCCTTGAAACATCCCATCATATTTTAATGGTTATTTTAAAATAAATTATTTTATATTAAAATTCCACGTCATTTTAAGAAAAGAACAAACTTTTGAATAAGAAAGGATATTTTATTCAATAATTAATTTCAAGTGTTCTATCAGAATAATTTCCCATCAATGATGGAATTCTTTAATATATTTTTGTTTAATGTATACAATCCCTATTAATCCTATAGTTTTATTAGGTTTATGAAGAAATTATATTTATAGAAAATACTATAATGGAATGATGTTTAAAAAACCCATTTTATTCCTTGGGATATGTTGTGATGAGTGATGCATGTTTTTTGGAATACATAATTATTATTTTATTTTGAGATGGGCGGGACCTATATCTCCCTCAAATGTATTGGTTAAATAGTTATATCTCCAGTGAAATATAGGGATACAATGGGAAATGATCTCGGTTCAGTAATACAATACTAGAGCGGGATGTAAACCTTGTTTAGTAGTACATGGCTAGAGTGAGGAGTGAACTCGGTTCAATAATGGACTTTTTTCACTATGATGGTCATGGAAATGAAAATTTTCTAATATAAAATGATTTTCTATGCTTATGTTTTCCACAATTCTTTGTTTTATTCCAATTCTATTTTTTCATGGATCATGTTACTTTATGATTTAGGACTTATGAATTGACCACATTACTTTTATGACACAAGATTATGAAATATGTTATATGTGGTTTTACTCTCCAAAGATAAGTTCATTTTTTTACATTATTTTGTTCTGGTTTTGTTTGATATTTTCCTTATTTATCATTACTGAGCAAGTGAGCTCACCCTTTTCAAATTTTCTATTTCCCCCCAGATATAAATAAGTTTTTGGTAGTAAAACTGAAGGGGAAAATCTTTGTGGAAGATGTTGAAGAAATTTCCCTATATTAGAAGAATGTGTTATATTTTTTCAAAGGCACTAAACTACTAAGGTCATTGGTTTCTTGTTGTGAAATTTCTAAAGTACTTCACAAATGTGTTATATTTTTCATATACTCCAAGCGTGGGTTGTTCTAGGTAATAACCAGCTCACCCAAGAAAGATAGGTTTCTTGAAGACATTCATCGGCACTTTCCATGAGATAACAACCGCTATCTTATATAGATATACAAAAAACATTTCTTTAAAATTATATACATATTGAAACATTTCTCTTCTATCAAAAAATATCACTTTGATAATTTAGCATACAAACAATCATCCCTCAAGATTCCCAAAATTGTCATCAATTGTGTCTCATGATCCTCCTGTGTCCTATAATACTCCAATATTTCATCCACAAACACCACCTAAATAAATCCTAATATATTTTAAATATTTGGTACATCAATTGTAGGATCGAAATAATGATGTAGATGCTCAATATACAAGAGGGGGGGTGAATTGTACAATTTAAAATTTTCCTTTAACAAAGGAAAGACCTATGTTTAACAAAGTTAACCTAAGAAAATTCAAAACACCTCTATCACCAAATGAAAACTTGGAATAAGGAATGAAGTTATAAACTTCATGTTCTATGTACTTGCTTAAAACTGGAAAGATTTTCCAAAAGTAGGTTCCGGAAATATAGATCCAGAAATTGAAACATAACTAAAGATTAAAATATGAGATTCTACCTTAAAGCGTATAGAATCAAAATTAAATAGATTACAATTAAGGAAGTATAAGAAAGTTATACTTTCCTTGTAATACAAAATGCAGCGGAAACAAACAAGTAGTAAAACTACAAGTAACAAGATATAAGTCTTTTAACCCAAATAGAAGGGTATCCAACAACCTTGGATAAAGGTCCCTTGATTTATACTTTCAAGCAAGTCTGTCTTACCCACACTAGGGTAAGACCTCGATACGAAGATCAGAGTCTATGTCTTTCTATCCCCGCAAGCCCTAAACTTCAAGGTAGTTGGAAACCTCTGTCTTCCTTAGCAAGGAAGCCCTCCAACTTTAAGGTAGTCGGAACCTCTGTCTTCCTATCCCCAGAAGTCCTCGAATGTAATCACCAACATTCAGAGTCGCACGAAGAAAAAACTGAATGAGAAGTTCATTACACACAAGGCATGACAAGCTTTCTCTCTCTAGAAATCACCTTAGCAGCGTCTGGTCTCTAGATCAATCAACTTCTATGTCGTTGTTATGGGCTCTTTTAAATGAGCTCCTATTTATAGGCAAGGTCGGCCTCCTTTCCAACGGTCATATTTTCCTTAAAAATCGGAGGGACCTGTACACATGTAACTTAACCAATGGTTAATTTATAACAGAATAGATGACGTCGTTTTATAACAAAACAAGTGTAACAGAATGTACGGCATCGTTTTCAGTCTAACACAAAAGTTTGGAGTGAAGGTTCGGAGTGTAAACAAAATGCCAAAGAGTAGACAAATTGTAAAAGTATAAGAAAAATGAAAGTTCAGAGTCTAACAAAAATAATATTCATAGTCTAAAAAAAGGAGTGTATAAAACAAAGATGATTAGATTCTGTTTAATATGTGAATTCGGAATGAGCATTCGGAATGAGAATTCGTCATCAGAATTCGTAGTAAGAATTCGTAATCAGGATTCGTCATTAGATTTCGATGTCGAACATCATGAGAGTTCATATCCAGAATTCGTAGTAGAACTTTATCAGATTTTGTATCCAAAATTTGGAATGAAACTTCATTACAGTTCTTCATCGAGAATTCGGAGCCTAAAACAGAATTCTTCATATCAACGTTTCAAACGATTCCGAGAATATAGAAATGAATCTGATTCTTATACTTAATAAAAATATTGATATAGATAATGAAAATATGATAAGGATAATTTTCCATTCAAAAGAGATCTTCCTTATAAAAGCAATTTTCCTTATAAAAGCGATTTTCCTTATAAAAGCGATTTTTCTTATAAAAGCGATTTTCCTTATAAAATTGATTTTCCTTATAAAAGCGATTTTCCTTATAAAAGATAATTTCCTTAAAGATAATGTGTTTTTGATTTTCAAAACAAGAAGGAATGGAAAAGTCATAAGGAAAACCTTATTGACTCAACAATCTCCCCCTTTTTGGAAAGCACAAACATCCTTACGAAAAAGAAGGACTAAGTAGAAAGAAAAACATTAAGGCTTATCTCCCTTTTCTTATGGATGTTAATGAATACGACTAACTCTCCCTTAGGCTTTGAAACTCTAAGGATCGTATTCTAGATTTCCGGAATGACATTTCATTAAGAATGAGAATTTATTCTTTAATGAAAAACTCCCCCTTAGATAAATTCTATTAGAGTTCTTTTTCTTTCTCACCCTTTGTTAAGATTCTTTTTCCTTTTCGCCCTTTATTAGGGTTCTTTTCCTTCTCCCCTTTGTGATTTTCAAAAAGAATTCGAGGGAATGGAAAATATAAAAAAGTACCTAAAACATTAGTAGCAACAACAAAAGAGACGAGCAAGCACAATTTTCATTAAGTTTGAAAGTATCAAAAACAAGGAAGTTAAGATACAACAAAAGATAGGATTTGTCTATTTTGGATCTTTTTCCTTCGCCATGAGACCCTTAAGAATAGTCTTTATCTTCTTTAAGTCTTTGTGATCTTCCTCATCTTGCTTCTCTAACACAACTATTCTTTCACTTTGAGATTCAATCTTTTCTTCCTGAGCTTGAAGCTTTTATTCCTGATCTTTTAAAACTTGTTCTTATATTAACAACTTCTCTTCAATCTCAATCCGATAATCCCTTTCATTCCTCCAGTTTTGAGCAACATAATTCAGCTTCCCATACAGATCTCTGTCTTCTTGCATCTGGGAATTCTTCTCAGCTGTCAGCTTTTCTTCAAAGGAAGAAGTAAGTTCATTTATCTTCCTATATTCTATCTCAAAATCATCTTTAACATTATCTTGGAATTCATCAAAGAGCATCATCTCTTCTATAGTTTTCCTCGACCAACTAGTCATTCTCTTGCAAGACCTTTTGTGGGCTTCATAGCCGACAAAAAAATTTTTGAACTGAGCCTCTATCTCAACAAATTTTTCCATAACCATGGATACAGAGTCTGTTTTCTGATTCAAATCATGCTGGAGCATCTGGAATCTTGAATCAATGCTTGAGAAAGTCGTAATAGTACCCACCAACTTCATTAATGATTGAACAACAAAGTCATGCCCCAAAAAAGATGACTCTGAATCTGAGACTTTGCTCGGAGAATTTTCTTCTTAAATTTTCTAAAGCTTTCTCTTTGAAGAACTACCAACATCCTTTACAGCCACTGAGCTCAGAGTATCAACAACGAGTTGCTTTCCCTTGTCCTTTTTCAGAATGGAGTCCTGTTTCGGAGTTCTCTTTTCACTGTCAGACACTTGAACAACATTTTCTTCATCATCAATAACTTTTTGAGCACCATCCTCTACATTCTCCATCTGAGCAATATCATGTTGAAGTTTTTCTTCCTCTACATGATAAGCTACTTCTTTTTCTCCTTTCTCCTCATCTTTCTTTGGAGTGACTAACTTATAAGACTCAGCTTCTGAAGTTCGGAGCGACAAATGTTCCGAAGGTGTCCCCTTATAATCGTTTACTTGCTTCAAAATATCTCTGGTCTCACCACTACCTTCATCATCTAATTCTTCCTCTTCCACTTGCTCAATTTGCTCAACTTCCTCAACAGGATTAGCAACTGCATCTTCCGGAGTGACATAGTTTCTTCCTGGAGTCTCGGGAAGAGATTCCATAGAAAATGATCTCGGAACTGGAAAGTTTCTGGAGGCCATCTCATTAATATTTAATAAAGTCTGAACCACCTCAGCTTCAGACATCTTCTTCTTAAGATTCTTTTCTTTCACTTGTTTTTCTAGTTCATCTGATATCCTTTCCTTCAAGGCCTTATCCTCTGCAGGATCCAAGCCAAACTGAGGCTCCCATTGCACTCTCTTCTCTTTGATTTCCCTCCAATTAGCAACTACCTCATCAGGATAAGCTTTCTCCTTCTTCGTTTTTGGAGGTTCATAATGAACTTCCTTAGATTTGGGATTCTCTGCTTCAACTTCAACTTCTTTCAATTTTCTCTTCTTTACTGTCTTAGAAGATTCAGGTTCACCAACTTTTGGAACCGCTTCTTCTTGAACTGGTAAATCAATGAACTGACCAGTATTTTTGTCGAAGGCAACATCCATTCTTTTGAGTGTACCATCACTCACCAACATAATTTTTCAAATTCTTGGCTTAGACTTACAAGCCTCCTTGAAAGACTCAGGGCACCGAACTATTAACTGTGAGATGATTGCTGGATTCATAATGATCTGAGCTCTCAGATTCCCTTTCTTAACATTCTCAATAGTAATAAGAATGTGTTTCATCAGATTGAAATTCCTCAGATTTATCATAAAATCTAGAATGTAGATCTCGCTTTTCTTAAAACTGTCATTGTCACCCTTTCTCGGTACGATAAGGCCTTGTACCCATAATTCTAGAATCCGAAAATTCATAGACATAGTAGCAATCTTCGGAGCCTTGTCATCTGCCAGTCCGAGAGTTTCCAAAGCTTTTTCCTTGTGGAAGCTTCCCTTTGAATCCGGCAACACATGAGAAATGAACTCGGCTTCTCATTCATAGGTCAGCCCTACCAAGCTAGCTGCCTTGACAAAAGAAAGCTTATAAGTCTTTCCATAAGACTTAAACGAAAATTTCTCCCTGCCATCTTCCTTAAAGAATGAAACTGTCTCATAGAACACTACAAGCAACTCCGAATAAACTTCATCTTGATTTCCGAGGTTAGACACAGCAACATCTTCCCATCTATTAAGCTTAATGTTCTTGGATATAAGATAATCATAATTGTTGAAGAAATCAGGATGAACCAACCTTTCTCTATATACTAACCACTTGGAAATTAGTTTAGTGGAATACATGCCTTAAGAAGCTGCTTCCATAGACATTCAGGTCTAAAGACTTCTGAAGAGTTCGGAACGGATATTTCTGAAGATCGAAATGGCCTTAAAACGGAGAGGCAGTGCTTCGGGATGCTAGATCTTCAAAAACTGATGTGGGACAACCATTTGGGTACCCTTTATATAGGCAATGAAAAGATGGTTCATCTTCCTCGGCTGATCGAATGGTTGTAACAAGCTGAGATCAGATCTAACGGTTGAAAACCAATTCTCAAGAAAACTTGAATCCAATCTTTTGAGGTTTTTATTAAAAAAAAGATTTAAGAAAACTATAATCCGAAAAAAATATGAAAATACCAACAATTAAAGTATGATTACGAACACTTGAGTAAGGAAATCATACCTTTCGGATTGGATTAGGAGGATTATTCGTAATGGGTAATATTTTTCTTGAAGAAAAGAAATGAAAAAAATGACTACAAAAAAAAACTTTCCTACGAAAAAGCATAGTTTGCAAAACTCACTACAAAAAACTCAACGAAGAAAAACATTACAAGGTTTTTAGCATGAAAATTTTATTACAAAAGTTTGAATATGAAAAGCACATTATGAAAGTCTCGGTACAAAAATCTCGTTACGGAAACACCAGTATAAAATTTTCCATTCCAGAAGTTTTTAATACGAAAAATTTCCATTCCAGAAGACTTCTATACGAACATATGCATTCTGGAAAATTTCAGTTCCGGAAATTCCCATTCCGGAAATTTAGTTCCGAAAATTTGAAAAACTAACTTTGAAAAATTTAGTTATCTAACAATCAAATGTACTCCCCCTATGAAAAGTAGTTTATTGTTGTTAGGAGAATTATTCAATAGGAAGTTAATAAATAATGATTACCTAACGATTATCATTCCTAAATTTTGTTTAATATATTCAAATCTATCATAAGGCAAAGATTTTGTGAAAATATCAGCAAGTTGATCGTGCATTCTGATAAAATGAAGAATGATATCTCCTTTTAGTGTGTGATCCCTAAGAAAGTGATGCCTAATATCTATGTGTTTTGCACGTGAGTGACGTGCAGGGTTCTTACTTAGGGAAATGGCACTTGTTTTATCACACAGAATTTGAGTTTTAGTAAAACTCAAGCCATAGTCTGTGAGTGTGTGTTGCATCCACAACACTTGAGCGCAAAAACTTCCAGCTGCTACATATTCGGCTTCAGTAGTGGAAAGTGCTACAGAATGTTGCTTCTTGCAGGACCAAGAAACTAATGAATCTCCTAATAAATGAAAAGTTCCATATGTACTCTTTTTATCCATTCTACATCCACTAAAGTTAGCATTAGGAAATCATTTTAGAACAAAATCATTTCCAGAAGTATAAAATAATCCTAGATCCATGGTTCCCTTAAGGTAGTGAAAAATTCTTTTTACTGCCTTTAAGTGAGATTCCTTAGGATTGGATTGATATCTTGCACATAAGCATACCGAGAACATTAAGTCTGGTTGACTAGATATTAAGTAAAGTAAACTTCCTGTCATACCTGTAAAAGATGTTTGATCTACTGGTTTCCCAGCTTCATCAAGATCTAAAGAGTTTGAGGTACCAATGGGAGTACATATACACTTAGTGTTGTCATAACAATACTTTTTGAGAAGATCTTTAATATACTTATGTTGAGATATATATATTCCTTCTGGTTTTTGAGAAATTTGAAAACCATGTAAAAAAGTTAACTCACCCATCATACTCATTTCAAACTCAGATTTCATTAGACTTACAAAAGAGTTGGTTAAATATTGCTGAGTTGAACCAAATATGATGTCATCAACATAAATTTAAACAATAAAAACATTTTTCTTATATTTCATTATAAAAGGGTTGGATCTGGATTTCCCTTAACATAGTTATTTTGAAGTAAAAATCCAGTGAGTCTATCATACCATGATCATGGGGCTTGTTTAAGACCATACAGAGCTTTTGAAAGTCTAAAAACATGATCAGGATGTTTTTTATCTTCAAAGCCAGGAGGTTGTTCAACAAAAACATCCTCTTGGACATAACCGTTAAGAAAATCACATTTCACATCCATTTGAAAAAGTTTAAAATTAAATAATGCTGAAAAGGAAAGTAGAATATGGATAGATTCAAGTCTAGCTACTGGAGCATAGGTTTCTTCATAGTATATTCCCTCTTGCTGATTATATCCTTTAGCAACAAGTCTAGCTTTATTTCTAACTATGACTCCATTTTCATCACATTTTTTCCTGAAGACCCATTTTACTCTAATAATATAAGTTTCCTTAGGTCTTTCAACCAATGTCCAGACTTTATTCCTTTCAAATTCATTTAGTTCATCTTGCATGGCTTTGATCCAATCATTATCACCTAAAGCTTCATCAATGATTTTTGGTTCTAATTGGGAATGAAATGCTAGATGTTCTACTTCATTTCTTAAGGAACTTCTAGTCCTTACTGGTTGATTTACATCACTAATGATACTATCACTGGGATTATTCTTAAGAAACACCTGATTTGAGTTTTGAAAAGCATGTTCATCAACATAGGGTAGAAATTCTTCTGGGTTAAATGTTTCAGAAGTATCTTTTTGAGCATTTTCCTTATCAGAAGAATATTCTATCAAATGTTGATAATCAGTTTTTGAAAACACATCTGAGGATGTAGGCTGGGATGGTTTGAAAAAAAAAGGATCAGACTCATCAAATTTTACACGTACTGTTTCTTCAACAGTACAAGTATTTTTATTAAAAACTCTAAAAGCCTTAGAAGTTGTGGAATAACCTAACAAAATTCCTTCATCAGATTTTGGTGTGAATTTATATAGGTTATCTTTAGTATTCAAAATTAATAATTTTCAACCAAAAACCTTGAAGTAGGATTGTCTTGGTTTTCTACCATTCCATAACTCATAAGGAGTTTTATTAAGGAAAGGTCTAATCAAAACTCGATTTATAGTATAGCAAGCAGTACTTACAGCTTCAGCCCAGAAATGTCTAGCTATAGAATATTCACTCAACATGGTTCTAGTTATCTCTTGAATAATTCTATTTCTTCTCTCAACTACACCATTCTGTTGAGGAGTTCTAGGTGCTGAAAAATTGTGAGTAATACCTTTTCTACTACAAAAAGTTTCAAAATCAGAATTTTGAAATTCTCCTCCATGATCACTATGAATAGTTTTCAATGGAAGCTTTTTCTAATTTTTAACTTGAGCTCTAAAACTTTTGAAATAAGAAAAATCTTCATACTTCTTTTCTAGAAAATAAACCCAAGTAAATCCAGTGTAATCATCAACTAGAACAAACACATATTATTTGACTCCAATACTTCCAGTTTGTGTTGGACCAAAAATATCCATGTCCACTAACTGTAATCCATCAGTTGTTGAGACTTCACTGATTGATTTAAAACTAGTTTTATGTTTCTTTCCATATTGACAAGGATAAAAAACTTTAGAAGAATCAAATCTAAGCTCTGGTAGATCCTTAACTAGTTTCTTCTTAGAGATTTTACCTAAGTTCCTAAGGTTACAGTGACCTAGTCTTCTATGCCATATCCAGGAATGATCTTTCATTGCGCTTAGGCAAGGTAAATCTTGACTCCTGAGGTCTTATAAGTTCAAAGTGTAAACATTCTATTACCTATTGGATGAGAGAATAAATTCTTCCTTGGAATTGTGTACTAAGCACTTATCATTCCTAAAATTCACAAGGTAACCTTCATCACATAACTGACTTATGCTAATGATGTTGTTCTTATTACCCTTAACAAAAAGAACATTTGAAATCAATGTTTTACCTAGAAGAACAATATTACCAATACCAACAATCTCTCCCTTAGAATTATCTCTGAAATTTACCTTTCCTCGTTTCGTTTTGATAATCTTTTCAAAATAGCTTTTGTTACCAGTCATGTGCCGGGAACATCCACTATACATGTACCATGTGTTGCTGCTGGTACTCTCTTTATTTTCCTGAAATCAAAAAGAGAATTAGACTTTCGGAATCCAAACTTGTTTGGATCCGAGATTTCCAGATAACAAAATTTTAGGAACCCACATATTCATAGAAAAATAGGCTTTATGAAATCCTAGAGATTGGGTTTTGTTTAAGGAACAATTCCTTTCCCAGTGACCACCACATTGACACTTGGTACAAAATGGGGCACTTTGAGGAACAAAATAATTATTACTGAAAATAGGTTTTGCATGGGTATAACAAAATCCGGATTTATTTCTTAAAGTCCATATTTGGAAATACATTTTATCAAAATTTTCCTTACCATGGGTAAAGTTTTATAAACGCTTCTTTAAGGAAAAGATTTCAGACTTGAGTTTTATAAACAAGTTTTTATCTTCAAAATCATTAGATTTAGAACTAGAGCTAGGCTCGAAAACATTTTTCATATAAATTACTTTTTCTAACCCTTTAGAAAGTTTTTTCTTCTCAGAACTTACTTCCTCAAGATTTTTTGAAATACTATCAAAATCATTATTTTTCTTACTAAGATCTTTAGAAATATCTGATATTTCTTTCATAAAAATAGAATTCCTAGAGTTTCCCATATCAAGTTTCTTATTGAGTTTCGAATTCTCAATTTCAAGAAGTTCAGCAAACCTAGAGACTTCTTCATAGGTAGGTGAAGTATTTTCTTCATCAGAAGTGGATTCTTCATCAGAAGAGTTATAATACTTACCATCAGTAGAATTCAAAGAAATATTGGTCAATGATTAAGCATTTCGTACCTTAGCCATAAAACAATGATTTTTACTAGGTATTCTGGCTATAAGACCAAGATTCTTCTTTCCTGAAGATTCATAATCAGATGATTCATCTGAAGAGTCACCACCACTGGCACTCCAGGTGTCACTAGCTTTCCGAACATTCTTAGCATTTTCTTTATAATACTTCTTTCTGTTCCTTTCTGAATTTCTTTCTTTCCTTTATTTCTTTTTGAGAAAAGGACAATCCGGTCTAATATGTCCAACTCTCTTGCATTCATAACATGTGACTTCTCCCTCTTTCATATCATTCCTTTCCTTTTTCTTATACTTGGATTGGAAACTTCTTTGGCCACCTATCTTGTTCATCCTTCGAGAAAGATTTGCTAACTCATATTCATAGACTTCACTCTCACTAGATTCGGATTGGAAAATGACTTTCCTAGACATGGATCTGGTTACTCTCTCAGGAGTCTTAGCTTTCATCTGATTTGATGTTGTTGTAAAAGCAACAGTACCATTTCCATTCTTCTTTTTGATGTTTTCATCATCTCTCTTCATTTTGGTTTCATGTTGGAGAAGAGTTCCAAAAATCTCATCAAGGGAAATTTGAGTGACCTTCCTGTTCAAATCTATAGCAGTTCTCTTGGATTCCCATTCATTGGGCATGATATCAATTATCGTATCCACAAGTGCTTCATCATCTAACCCTTTCTCTCCCATAGACTGTAAGCTGTTGACTATAGTCATAAATCTCTGTTGAACTTTACAAATTGGTTCACCATAAGTAAAATTGAAGCCATGGTATTCAGCTCTAAGCATAGCTCTCCTAGTCTTAATCACTTTAGAAGTTCCAAAGTGTGTAGCTTCTAACTTCTTCCAGATACAATTAGCTGCTTCACAAGAAGAAATTTGGATATATATATTTCTAGTCACTGAATAAAGTAAGGTATTTTTTACCTTATAATTGAGTTGATACTCTTGCTTTTCCTGGTTAGTGAAAGTTCTAACTTCCTTATCAGGAATTTTATAATCACCAGTAATCATAACAAAGTTGTCCACTCCAGTATTGATAGCAAAAGTCTTTATTCGATCTCTCCAATATTCATAGTCATTACCATCAAAGATTGGTGGTCTTGTAGGATTTAGATTATCAATGGAACCAACATTGACTCCTTCCATACTTAAAATAACCTTTGGAACACAAACTTGTTAGTAAAAAAATTTTTAACCACAAAGTTCGGAATGACAAAGTTCAGAATGAGAAAGTTCGGAATGATAAAGTGAGAAAGAAAAACATATATGTGAGTATAAGTATTTCAGAGACCTCCTCTGATACCAATTGTAGGATCGAAATAATGATGTAGATTCTCAATATACAAGAGGGGGGTGAATTTTACACTTTAAAAATTTCCTTTAACAAAGGAAAGAGCTAAGTTTAACAAAGTTAACCTAAGAAAATTCACAACACCTCTATCACCAAATGAAAACTTGGAATAAGGAATTAAGTTATAATCTTAAAGTTCTATGTACTTGCTTAAAACTGGAAAGAGATTCCGAAAGTAGGTTCCGGAAATATGGATCCAAAAATTGAAACTTAACTAAAGATTACAATATGAGATTCTACCTTAAAGCGTATAGAATCTAAATGAAACAGAGTACAAGTAAGGAATTATAAGAAAGTTATACTTTCCTTATAATACAAAATACAGCGGAAACAAACAAGTAGTAAAACTACAAGTAACAAGATATAAGTCTTTTAACCCAAAGAGAAGGGTATCCAACAACCTTGGATAAAGGTCCCATGATTTATACTTTCAAGCAAGTCTGTCTTACCCACACCAGGGTAAGCCCTCGATACGAAGATCGGAGTCTCTGTCTTTCTATCCCCGCAAGCCCTCAACTTCAAGGTAGTTGGCAACCTTTCTCTTCCTTAGCAAGGAAGCCCTCGAACATTAAAGTATCTGGCACCTCTGTCTTCCTATCCCCGGAAGTCCTTGAATGTAATCACCAACATTCGGAGTCGCACGAAGCAAAAACTGAACGAGCGGTTCAGTACGCACAAGGCATGACAAGCTTTCTCTCTCTATAAATTACCTTAGCAGCATGTGGTCTCTAGATCGATCATCTTCTATGTCGTTGTTATGATCTATTTCAAATGATCTCCTATTTATAGGAAAGGTCGGCCTCCTTTCCAACGGTCATATTTTCCTTAAAAATCAGAGGGACCTGTACACGTGTAACTTAACCAACGGTTAGTTTATAACAGAATATACGACATCATTTTATAAAAAAACAAGTGTAACAGAATGTACGACATCATTTTAAGTCTAACACAAAATTTTGGAGTGAAGGTTCAGAGTGTAAATAAAATTTCAAAGAGTAGACAAATTATAAAAGAATAAGCAAAATGAAAGTTCGGAGTCTAACAAAAATAAGATTCGTAGTCTAAAAAACGGAGTGTATAAAACAAAGATGATCAGATTCTGTTTAATAGGTGAATTCGGAATAATTATTTGGAATGATAATTCGTCATCAGAATTTGTAATGAGAATTCGTTATCATAATTCGTTGTAAGAATTCATAATCAGGATTCGTCATTAGATTTCGATGCTGAACTTCATGAGAGTTCGTATCCAGAATTCGGAGTAGAACTTTATCAGAGTTCGTATCCAGAATTCGGAATGAAACTTCATTACAGTTCTTCATCCAGAATTTGGAGCCTAAAACAGAATGCTTCATATCAACGTTTCAAATGAAGAATATAGAAATGAATCTGATTCTTATACTTAAAAAAAATATGGATATAGATAATGAAAATATGATAAGGATAATTTTCCTTACAAAATATATCTTCCTTATAAAATCAATTTTCTTTATAAAGCAATTTTCTTTATAAAAGTGATTTTCCTTATAAAAGCAATTTTCCTTATAAAAGTGATTTTCCTTATAAAATGAATTTTCCTTATAAAAGCGATTTTCCTTAAAGATAAGGTGTTTGTGATTTTCAAAACAAGAAGGAATGGAAAATTCATAAGGAAACCCTTATTGACTCAACATCAATTTCATAAAGATTGATAGTGCATTGATAAGATTAATGGGAATAATAAAATATTCATAATGGATATATGTACTTCTGAAAGCTATTTTTTGAATATCCACATTTCCAACACGCAGTTTGGGATATCCTGATCACATATAAAATTTTGAAAAACCATAGAGCTCCCATCAATTCATTTATTAGATCATTAATGTGTGGGATTGGATACGTGTTGTTTATCTGAACATGTTTAATCTTAAAATAATACACACAAGATAGAAGAGTTACATCTTCCTTTTAAAAAAACAAGACCGGAGCTTCCCATAGAGACATGATCTGCCGAATGAAACCTTTTCTTTCTAACTCATCCAAATACACTTTTAGCACCCTTAATTATATTGGATCCATTTATTAAGTTTAAAGGGAAATATTAATAGTCCCTACAAGGAGGTCAATCATAAACTCCACATATGTTGTATTTGGAAACCATGAAAAATTATTCCAAAACACATTAAGAAATTCATCAACCATTACTGGAAATAATTTATTCTAGATCTCTTCCATTGATTCCAAAGTCAATGATGCCAACTGATATGATATCATTCCATGTCTTGGTATAAAAATTCTTATTGCACCTGCCATTACATTCCACTAAGCACAAATGAGATGCTTGACTCAATACATAGTCATAAGACAGACTATCCATGTATAATAGTTAATGTGAGCCATATACATAGTCAACCAATCACTCCCAAGATTATATCATAGAAATATATATCAAGCATAGAGAATACCATTTCATCTCGGCTGCATTATTAGTTACATAAAATTATCTACACACAAAATATTGACATTCTCTTTGACCATGAAGAGATTGATGTTTTTTTCATAGAAGGATTCATCTCATCATTTAAACTCAGCAAATCAAAATAATGATAATCAATAAAGGAATGAGAGTCACCCTTATAAAATATGGCTTGCATAAGGGTATAATACAAAAGAATCCTTGAACTCACTATCAAAGGTCCATAATTATCATCCCTGATAACCATCTATGCTACGTATAATTGCATCGTCACTATACATTTTTCCTTTTTCCCCAATTGAGATTACCTTTGTTGAGGATTCATGATATTCATAGAATCACCATGGATATATTTTTTTAAATAATGAGGATTGTTCTTCTTCCCTCATTCCTTCAAAGCATATGACATCCATGAAACATGAGGCGTTTCCTGAACACCCAACCTTGGAGCACTTCTATAAAACCCCATGATTTCCTAGTATGCTTATTTTTTATATAAATTCAATAGGTTGTGTTGTATACAACATCATGTTTGAGCACATTATGATCTATCAAACTATCTGTTTAAAAAGATTTTATGAATAGTATCAACCACATAATGGAAATTATAAATTTTATTTCTCAAAAAAGACATAATTATTGAATTTTAAATATAAAAATTATCTTAGGGTGAATTTTTGTTATCTTTCTAAAAGTTTTCATTTTTTATGAACAGTGAACAATATTACAGTACTGTTAAAAACTAACAATTTCATTTCAATAATTATTTAAAAATTAATTGATTTTAAGGTTTCAATTGATAAATAGAATATTTATTAATCCAAAATAAGTCATTGTAATAATTTTTATAATCAAAATATATATTAAAATTTAGAAGGTATCTTTTACCCATCTTCTACCCACATCTAAGGGATTAGCATTAAAAATAATTTTATGACTCATGTGAATGGAATTTTGAAAAATAGACATACATGGTTGTAATTATTATGATTTTTTGGTTCTGATAAGGGAAATTTAATTTTTGGTGGATGGTAAAATTATTTTTTTCCCACGGTTAAGGGTAAATCAGGTAATTAATGGTAAAAATATTTTATTAAGCATTGTAAAATTACCCTAACACTTTTAATAATTTAATTGGATGAGGTTTATTTGAATACTAGAATCATTGGTTCAATTTTTGGAATACTTTTATCCAAATTTATGAAATTAATATGTTTACAATATAATATTAAATGAAAATCCAATTTTGTTATAATTTTGTTTTTTACAAGTAAAATATATTTTTATATGAGGTTATATAAGGGATATGGTCAACTATAAAAGTCAATAGAAATTTAAAATGTTTATCAAAATTATGGGAATTTATTTATAATTTAAGAAAGTAAATAATTTCTTTAATAGGGACACAATGTTGATGTAGTAATTGATTTATTAAAAGATAAATCAAATAAATGATATTAATAATGCCAAAATAAATACCATTTAAAATATTTTATGTCATATGAAATTTTTTTTGGAAGAAATTGACATGTTTGGGATGAGTAATTTTATATTTTAGAAGTAATTAAGTGGTTATGATTTTATAAAAAGTAAAATAATAAATAGTATCATACTTGACGTAATTGTGATTTTAAAATAAATTATATTTTATTAATTGATATAAAAT
This sequence comes from Viscum album, assembly GCA_963277665.1. Taxonomy (NCBI): domain Eukaryota; kingdom Viridiplantae; phylum Streptophyta; class Magnoliopsida; order Santalales; family Viscaceae; genus Viscum; species Viscum album. The sequence goes on from OY728127.1 coordinate 255,148,872, forward strand.
TTAAAAAAATATATATTTTCTCCAACTAATGAGTATAATGTTTGAGATATTATAAATGAACTAATTAGGTCTCTTTTAGAATTTTATAGAAACTATGTAATCCCTATACTGTAAAATGAAATGTTGTCACGGTGGGAGAGAAATTGTTTAAATAAGGGTTAAAAAAACATAAGCCTTAAAAAAAATTAAAAAAATTTAAAAAAAAATATTCCATGGATAATATTCGACCCTTGAAACATTATTATCTATTTTAAATCATTTTTAGGACACTTTTATATGAAAATTACAAATATAGTATAAAAATCAATGAATGTGACAAAATCACACACTCTCATTTCTTATTAGTATAATAATTTTAATACCTGGATAATCAGAACCTAACTTTGATCATAAATTGTATTTTGGAAGAAATAATTTTCAAAACCCTAGGAATTTATTTATAATTTTTATAAATTAAATAATAACCCTAAATAATGACTCAATAGTTAATAAATAATTATTTTATATAAATAAAAAATGAATGATTTTAAAAATATTAAATGAGATATAATTTGGATTAATTGAGGTTCTACATGAATATTTAGGTGATTATTTAATATTAAGAGTGAAATAAGTGGTTTGGTTCAAAATTATCTTTCGATTTTTATTTTATTTAATGTCAATGTAATGAATACTATCAAAATTGACACTATTAATATTTTATAAAAATAATAATTTTTTAAATTTTTCTAAAATCATAAAATAACTAAAAAATAAAATGTAATAATTATATGTTCTAAATTTTAACAATGTTTCAATTTATGGATAATTTAAATGGTATAAGTAAATATTTAAAAACAATTAATATTTAGAATATTATTACCATAATTAAAATTTAATAGATTAATTGAAGATGAATCAAAATTATAAGGATTCATATATAAGAAAAAAATGTATAATTTTTTTTTGGTTTATAGGATTTCTACCCTTATTAATGTTATACTATAAATAACTCACAATAGAGATATTTTAAATCATAAATAAATTTACAATAAATTAATAGTTTCGGAGTTTCCAAAATTTCTCTTCCCCTCTCTTATAAAAGGGTTACTATCCTTATATTTTATTCACACCCCTAAATACCTTTATCCCAGAATAACCATTCCAATTTCTCCTAATAAAGTCCCTAAAATCTTCCTAGAGGTCATAATTTGGGCCTAAATCTGACACATGGAGTCCTTTTTTTGAAAATCAAAAGGAGATACTCAAAGAAGAGGTAATTGTTTTAAAAATTCAATTCATTTCATTTTATTCTTATACTTTATTTTACTAAGTTCATTCCATACTAATGTAATAAATAAAAAATATACTATATAATTATATTTTTATTGATTATGATACAACCATAATCCTCCTTTTACCCATCCTATAAAAAAATCAATATGTATGTGTACATACAGCTTACCGTCTCCCTGTCGTGGTGTAAACTATTTATCTTCCAAAATTTATTTATAAGGGTGTAAAGATGAATATAAAGGATTTAAATAATAATTATGACACTATATTTTTTGTTAATAATTCATATTCTATCCAATTCCTTATCATTTACCATTATGAAATGATATCATCGCTCGTGTGTAGGCACGTTTTACTGTCTCCATGATGCGTTGAGATTCACTCTCCAAGTTAAACATTAAAGAATGATAAATATATATATATACATATATAATGAATAATTATGAAATATATGACATTACAATTCTATTATAAAAATATATATGTACATATATGTCATTTTATTTCTTCCCATCAACACGATAAGAAAACGGAAACAATGTTGATGTGTATGCACGACATGCCGTCTCTATGGATAGTGTATTCCATTCTATATTTATATATATATATATCTATTATATGTATTTATATACAGAATATATAGGATATATATATCATTTCTTACCTTAAATATGTATGTAAATCATGAAATATGTAATACAATCATGAATAACAAGTCCAAACACATATGATAAACAAAGCGATTCTTACATGAAATGTGGATTTAACTTCGAATTTTTTAATAAAAATGTAATGTAAATACATAAATGAATATTATATGATATCATAAATATTATTTTTATTCTGGTACAGGATAATAATATTTTTAGAATCACTATACATGATTTTTCGACATACATGAAGACAATCATACCAACAGTAATGATTAATTTGGTAATCTCATTATTATCCAAGATTGCTTATATGTAGGTATTTACTTGTAAATATTTACAATAAATTTCCATTTTACATAATAAAAATTTCAAAAGGAATTTTTTATGGGTTTATTTTAGGGACTCTTTAACAAAAAAAATTAAATTATTTTAATGATTTCTTCTTCTAAATCATTACCATTAAACATCATGTTTTGAAAATGGATTTAACGATTTAATTATATGGAAATGAATTTTTTAAAATTTTAATTAAATTAAAAATATTCAAAGTGGTATGGGAAACATTGATTCGGAAATATATTTTTAAATGTCTTTTATAATTGCGCAGCTTTTGAATAAATGATTCGACGAAAAAATGGCAGTTGTTGCGAGATATTTTTCATGATTTTATTAAATTAATTTCCAATACGTCAATATACTTTTTTGGATTTTATATATAATTGAGTATGTTTTATTATGATTTATTCTACCAAATATTATTTAATGGTTTATCATACGTATATCAATGGATGTGATATTTTGATACCAATCATTATTTATGGTTAAAGTATTAACATTTCATATTCTAGTTTTAATACATATGTTTATGTTGGTTATGTTTTACATCTTTAATTAGAGGAATGAATTGGGCTTAAAATTTGATGGGTGGTGCCATCTATAGCCCCTATATGCATCAATAGGTCTCATGAGACAATCTAGTTTGGGTTTTAACCTGTTTATGTGTGGCCTTTCCACGAGGCCATTATGGCGTGTTCATGATGTCTGTCAGTATGTAGTCCCTCGTTATGAGATTAGTTACTGATATTACATTTTATTATTCAACTAGGAGAATATTCATGTGAATTTTTAAAGTTAATTATTTGATTTATTCTTTCCATATTATGCGAAATATTATGCTTGAAATACTTGTGTTTCAGTTTTATTCCTTACCTTAAAATATTATTCTTATTTCGGATAGCTTCTGCAATATTTTTTACCCTTACTGAGTATCTGAGTTACCCATTTCTTTTGTTTTATTTACTCTTTATGATAAGAAGTGTTCCATTTTTGATATATAAGGTTAATCTAGTATAATAATGATATTCTAAAAGGATTATCTATGTTTTATTTAATGTTTTGAGATATATTGTTAGGATCATGTATATAATCTATTTTCCAAGATTGATAAATTACATGGTCCATTAAAATTTGATTCCTCAAAATCATGATAATTTATGAAAATAATACTTCATATATGAGCTTCTTGGGTAGAGGTGTTACATTTTTTATTAGAAGAATTTTACCAACAACTTTGGAAATTAGATTTTTTAAAAGTAGATTAGGGTATAGAACCCTAAGATAGATATTGATGATAATTATATAATAACATCCTATATTTTTGTTAAGGTATTTATTATGTGTGTATTCATATAAATACATTCCTATATAGATACTACCTATGGATGTGGTTCTGGAACAGATGTACCTAGGAGTAATAAATCTGTCAAGGTGTTTCGAGATTGACTTAGGGTAACATGGTACCTGACAATGGGACATACAACACACTCGGTTTGACTCTCCCTAGGGATATGTCTAGGATAATTCTCATTTTATTTGAAAATAATTATGAATTATTTAAAATTAAATACATCCTAAAATAATTCATATTTATGATTATGATACTAGACACACATAAGTATTCAATTTATGTTAGAAATTTATCTAGTTTTTTTATTATAAATTACAATATGATCTAATTCAATTAATGTAATCATTTTTAAATGGAACATAGAAGAAGGAATTTTAACTTCACTGATACAAGTGATCAAAATAGTAAGAATTATCATATCATGCATGGTCTTAAGAAAATATTTTGAAGGGAAAATATCTCCAAAAGATTATTGTCATATAAGGACATAATATCAAGTGATACCAAAATAGGTAAAGTGTACTCTTTGTATTATGGTTTTGGAGGGATTCATGATAATAAAAGGATGTATGAGAATAATTTGGATAAAGGGAAAAGGGAATGAAGTATTTTTCCCATATGTGATAATTGTGGGAAGAAACACCCTAGTTCATTCTCGAAAGGAATGGGATTTAGTTACTAGAGTAGAGAGAAAGTTCACTATTATCGTGATTATATAGGAAATAAAAAATCTATAATTATGGAATTCTATAATAGTAAATAGATAAGAAATGATGAAAATTATTGTCCAAAGCGTTAGGGAAATATATCTCAGATGAAGCAGCAGGATTAATGTAACACATATATTGTTACTATAGTAAAAGTGGAAAAAATAATGTACTTGTATTTATGGATTCAATAATTAGATTATTATATTCTATTGATAATAATCATGATATATATATGGACTGTACTACAATACATTTTCATTAAGGATTTGGAGGCATAGAAGATTTCAATATGGTTTTTATGAGGATAAAATAATTGGTATGTGTTGATAAGAGCTACATTACATTGTCTATGTAATCTTATGTTAAAATTAATTTTAGAAATTTAATGACCTTTTTAGACCTTTCATTTTGACAGATGTATTTTATGAAAGAATTTAGGTTAGAATAGAATATGTTGAACATTGGATATTATTGTTTGATGTGAATTTATTAATTATTGGATCATTTTAGCTAACATTCTTGGGTTCAGTAAACATTTAGAGGAGAAAGAAAATACTTGTGGGCCTTATAATTTATCAAAAGGTCTTAATACATGAAAAAATTATTTTGAACTTCCACATCTAGGATTAAGGGATTGAGAAGAAATATATAAGACAAAAAAGGATAAGATTATGCTTATCCCATGGAGAGAAATAATTTAAGTGATTATATGAATAGTAATATAATTCTTCAACTCTAGGGATATGATATTGAAAAAAATAATTATCTCCTAGTACATTTTAGGATAAATCAAATGGTCCCTTTGATCACTGCATATTTAGAGATTTGTGATTGTTAGATATATCCTAATCATGTTATCTATCACTCTCTGTCAGAACATGATGGCTATATTTTTCATTCATACCCATGTTTTCCCAAATGGAACCCTTTTATGTGTTATCTTTGGTAACATTAATACTTACCATTATTTATTTTAAATTTGTCCTTATAACGACCCTTGTTCTAATATGGGATTTCCTAAAGGAATTTTGAATAGTCAAACCCATGTTACTGAACCACAATTCAAAAATTGGGAGGATGAAATCCATTGAATTAGAGGAGAATGTAACAATTGAATATTTCAAGGTACTTATATTTTTCTTAATAAATTCAATAGCATGCATTGTATGCAACACCAAGTTTGAGTACAGTATTATCTATCAAACTAGTCGTTCAAAAAGAGGTTTTGAATATTATTAACCACATAGTGGAAGTTATAAATATTATTTTTTATAATAAACATCATTTTTGAATTTTTTATATCCAAATTAGCTTAAGGTGATTTTTATTTATTTTTCTGAAAGGTTTTGATTTTTGATGAATAGTGAAAAATACTGCATTGTTGTTAAAAAATGACGTTATCATTTAAATAATTTTTTTAATTTAAATTTATTTTAATGAAAAAATTTATAAATAATACATATATTAATCCAATTTAGGTCCTTGGAAAAAAATTTATAATAGAATTAGATATAAACGTTTTGAATTCTTCTTCTACCTACCTTCGAGCCACATATGCAGGATTAGCGTTAAACATAATTTTACCGCTTCTGGGAATTGAATTTCAAAAAATAAAAATATGTGGTTGTAATATTTATGAAAATTTTGTTCTAATAAGAGAGACACAATTTTTGGTGGATTTTATCATTATTATTATATTTTACCACGATTAAGGGTTAATTGGGTAATTAAGGGTAATAATTTTATTTTAAGCATTATAAAATTACCCGAGAACATGGAATAATATAATTTAATGAGTTTTTCTTACCAAAATAATACTTGTTCTATTTTTGTACCACATGGATCCTATTGAATGACTTTAATATATTTATAATATTATTTTTAAATAAAATCCAATTTTGTTATACTTTTGTTTTAACAAGTAAAATATTTTCAATATGAAGTTATATAAGTGATATGATATACTATAAATAGTCATTATAAATTTAAAATTTGTATCTACGTTGTGTTTTTTTGTTTTATAAAATAATTAATTAAATTAAATGGTGACACAATTATGTTGCAGTAATTGATTTATTAAAGGATGAATCAAATAAATGATATCAATGATATTAAAATATATATCATATGAAATATTTGATGTCCTGCACAGATTTTTTGATGAAATTGATATGTTAGGTATGATTTATTCATTTTTTTAAGGAATCAAGTTGTTACGTTATTATAAAAATTAAAATAACAAATAGTGTCAAAATTGACATAAATGAGATTTTAAAATAAATAATAATTTATTCAGTGATATAAAATATAAGAAAATTCATATTTTATCCCCCTAACTAATATGATCTTAGAGATATCATAAATTATCCCATTGGTGTTCTTTTGTATTTTAATAGTAACTCAATTAACCTTATACAATAAAAAGACTTGTTCCCATGGTAAGAGTTTAATTGTTTAAATATGGGTTAAAACAAAACAATAAGTGTTAAAAAATAATAAAAACATGTAAAAAATTATTGTATGGATAATATTAAACCATTATCACATTATGATCAATTTAGAATCATTTAATGTACACTTTTCCTCGAAAATGACATAGATATTATAAAAACAAAAGAATGTGGAAAAATATCCCACTATCATTTCATATAAGTATAATTTTTTTAATATGGGGATAAAAAAAGAGATGAATACGGTAATTAATAGTATTTTGAAATAAAATATAATTTTATACATTATAGTAATTTATTTATCATTCATAGAGAATATATAATTAACGTAAATAATGACACAATAATGAAGAAGTAATTATTTTATAGAAATATAAAATAAATTAGTTTAAAAATATTAAAATAAATATATTTTTTCAAAATTTAGGATCTACAAGAATTTTTTAGGTGACTATGACATTTTATGGGTTTATTAAATGAATTTTTTTGAATTTAACTTTCCATTTGAATTTTATTTAAAGTCAATGTAATGAATAGTGTCCATTTGACACATTAGAAATTTTATAAAAATAATAATTTATTAAATTATTATAAAATCATAAAAATATTTAAATAAAAAAAGATATAATTATAATTTATAAATTTTCAGAATGTGTACATATATATAAATGTTAAATCATATAAGTAAATATTTACAATAATTTAATACTTAAAATATTATTCCCACAATTAAAATTAAAAATATTAATAAAGGATAAATCAAAATTATGAGGATTAAAAGTAATGAAAAATGTGTATAAAATTTATTAGATTGGTGGATTTGATACCATCCCCATATATTACTATAAATAACAAACTGTGGAGATATTTAAAATCAAAATAAATTTACAATAAATTAATAGTTGTGGAGTATCCAAAAGTACCCCATTCCTCTCTTATAAAAGGGTGTCTTTCATTCTCTTTTATTAACCCCACTAAGCCGAATATATCCTAAAAAAACCTATCCCTTTCTCCTCCCAAATTCACTAAATTAAACTTAGAGGTCATACATTGGGCAGAAATCCAATCTATGGAGTCCTTTTGTGCAATTCAAAATGAGATAATCGAAGATGGGGTAATTGTTTTAAAAATTCAATTCAATTTCGTTTCTTCTTCTACTTCCATAACCAAAGACGTTCCCATAATAATGTAATAAATCTAGAATACAATATATACTTATATTTTTTTATGATTACGTTACAACCATATTCTTCTTTTTACCTTTCTTATGAAAAAAACTATCTCAATGTTTGTGTACGTACAGTTTACCGTCTTCATGTCGTGGGGTGAAATGTTTTCATCTATAATCTACATAGAATTATATTAGGATGAATATAAAAGATTTGAATAATAAATATTACATGATTTATTTGTTTATAATTCATATTTTCTCAAATTTCTTACCATTTATCATTACGAAATGATATCACTGTTAGTTCCTATGTATGACCTACCATCTCGACGTCGCGATGAGATTCATTCTCCACACTAAACATTCAATAATGATTATAAAAAGTATATATAATGATAAGTTATTAAATATATTACATAATAATTATAATTGAATACATATATATATATATATATTTCATTTACTTTCTTCCATTCAATATGATAAGAAAACAGAAACAAAATTCAGGCCTACGTATGACCTACCGTCTCGAAGAACAGTGTATTCTATTCCATATATCTAACTATTATATATATATATATACTTAATAAATATGATATATAAATCATTTTTTACATTCTATAAGTAATTAAATCATTATTTGAGTTATAAAATCAAGAATAACAAGTCTATACGCGTACGATAAACAAAGCTACTAATACCCGAAATGTTTCTTTTACATTGAAATTTTGACCAAATGGGTAATTTAGGGACATAAATTAATCACATATGATATAATAAATGTTATTATTATTTGGGTGCAATTTAATAATATTTTTAAAATCACTATACATGAGTCTCAAAAACGTACTGAGGGAATCAGACAAATGGTAAGGGTTGATTTGAAAATCTCATTATTATCTGATATTGTGTATACATTTGTATTTAATGGTAAATATTTATTATTAATGTCCAGGTTTCTTAAAAATATTATCTAAAGAAAATATTTATGGTTTTATGTAAGGTAATCTCTAATGAAAATATTATTTTAAATCTATTGATGATTTATTATTCTAAATAAATATCATTAATTCCCATGATTTGATAATGGTTTTAAAGATTTATTTATATGGGCATGATTGTTTTAGAAAGTTAATTTCTTTAAAAACAATCCCAGTGTTAAGAGACACTTTGTTTCAAAAATCTTTTTTTAAATTTCTTTCACAAGTGATCAACTTTTGAAAAAATTATTTCAAGTAAAAAAGTGATATTTTTCTTCAAATATCTTTAATGCTTTTATTAAATTATTTTCATCTATTTCAAAATCATTTATTGGATTTTATGTTTAATTTAGTTTTATTTATTATGATAAAATCTATAAAATTGAATTGAATTGTTTATTATATATTTGACAATGGATGTGCTATTTTGATACCCTTCATGGGATATGGTTAAAGTATAGACATTTCATATGATAGTTTTAATAATAATATTTATGTTGGTTAATTTTTTTCCCTTTCAAAATAGGAATGAATTGGACATAGTAATTAATGGGAGGGGCCCGATATAGACCTTCCATGGATGGGTAGGTCTCATGAGATGAACTAATTTGACATTTTACCCATTTATGTGTGGTCTTTTAATTAGGCCTTGATGGTGTTGTTATAATGTCTAACATTATAAATTACTTCATAATGAGATTAGTTATTGATATGACATGTGATTATTTGACTAGTATTATGTCAATTTGAATTTCTAAATGGAATTATTTGATTTATTCTTTCCAAATTATGCTATAGATTTTGTTAAAAAGTATTTTGTATTGGTTTTGTACCTTCCTATAAAATTTTATGCTTATTTATGATAGATTATTCTATATTGCTTTCCTTTAATGAGAATTTGATATCACCCATTCATTATTTTTTATTTTCCAATGATTCTAAGATGTTATTTATGTTTGAAATATGGGGTTAAGTTAGATGAATAATTCCAATATCAATATATTATCATGGATGTATTTTATGTTTTTAATTCTAATGTAATATTCATGTATGTAATATTTTTTACTAGAAAGAAAAATATATCAGTCCTTTAGGATTTTATTCCTTATAACAGTGTCAAGGTAATAAAATAATTAACTAGATCCTGGCTTATTGGGTCGAGGCATTACATCTCTGAAAATAGCACTAAAGATTCCAAATCTGATTTCAATTGTGGAATACTCTTGATCGTGTGGTACACTTTCAAATCAAGTGACTCCGGGAACAACACCAAAAAAAATCTAGTCTAGACTTGAGTCTTCGAGTATGGATTTTTATATTGTGGTGAAATTATGATGGGTTCCACATCAATGAGGAATAGTTTTCCAATTCCTATTTCCCTTAATGTTATAGTTCTCACCTCCTCTAATAAAGACTACTGAAATTCCTCCACTTGAATTTTTAGTAGTGGAAGATATCATAAAAAGAGTATTTGGTTGCATCTCTAACTCAACAGTTTGAAAAGATGGAGAAAAGCTTTAGAAAAACTATTGGTTCACCTATGGATGAGGTGAAACCATTTTCTCAATGGCCTCTTATGAATGGGTCCTTTTACAGCTTCTAGGTTATATTTTATAGAAACACAACGCACACAATAAGTCTCACTCTATATTAGCTAAAGTCTTATCATATCAAATTATTCCACATTATACTATCCCAACATTACCTTCCAAAATAAAAAATTTTCTATGTTACTCCATTTTTTAAAAACAATTATACTTGATTTTGAAAATAAAACAATTTTCAAAATACCAAAATGATGCCCTTTTTAAAATATTATATTTAAAAACAACTATAACATTTTTTTAAAACATTGAATCAAATCATTACTCAAAATTAGATATAAAATCCTAGTTGGATGTAATTTCTATAATTCATGTCATGAAATTCTTATTGTCTAATCCAATGACAGAGAGATTCCAATAACTATAAGTGTCTCCAAAATAGTATTGTACAAAAATCCCTAGTAACATTAAGTTCAACATAAAAAGTTTATATATGTATTTTTTAAATCTACATTTCATTTTCCAACAATACTACTCCTTTCTAAGCACCCATGTTATGGAAATAACATGAATGAATTGTCAACTCCAAGATCGACAAAAAATACCAAGTCAAAGACCAACCAATATTAATGCCACTTATTCCACATAGATATTCATAAAGACCAAGTTGATACCACATGTAACATCTGTAACAGCTCACAACATTTATCAATGCAAGTTATCCCTTGTTATAGTAATTTTATATAGTCTAAAGCACATAAAATCCCTTAAAAACCATAATAAAAGCCTTATTTATTAGAATTAATAAAATAAGAAGTTTTTTTAGATGTTAAGGAACTTATACCGATGGAATGTTTAAATGACCATAGGAATAGTAATATGACCATTATGAATAGTAAACCAATCAAATGAATAGTGACAACACCCTTAATATTATAAATAAAATTTATGCATCGTATAAATGGTAATCTTATGTAATTATATCATAGAATAAGTAAATATTTTAAAAATTATTAATTTAGTGTTGATTTTTTATAAGTCATAAATATTTAATTTCAATTTTATAATTAATTTAATAAATTAATATAAAATGTTTTTTCCTAAAATGTATTCATAAATTAATATTTTGGTGGCTTATAGTTATATGATTATTTTTATGAGGCCTTATGTATTTTTCGAACTGTTATAAAATCATTTACACTTTTCAAAATCTATATTTTCCTTATAAATAATTATTTTAATTAAAATTAAAATTATTAATATTTAGAAAATTATTTTCCTAAAATAGAGTTCATTTTATAATTCTACATGTCCAAAAATGGTTAGGGTGATTTTTTTAAATTTTTCTAAAATATATGATTTTTTAATGAATAGTAAAATTTGATAATTTACAATAAATGGTAAATACATGTATTTATTGATTCATAGTGGATGTAATGCTAATGTATTCCCATAATCACGAACCATCCATCATTATTTTAGAATTTTTTTTGATAATTAACAACTAATTAGAAAATAACATCCAAAATAATAAATTAATGAATATAATATTGATGATTCCCCTCTCCCCTCCACTATAAATACCACCCCTCACAGCCTAATTTCTTCACACCTATCAAGCCTTTTGGATACATCAATTTATGGTCATATCTCGTCCCAAGATCCTCCCCCACATACAATAGCTCTTGGAATCATAAAAATGCAAAACCACTCCCCTAATGAGGCTCTCAAAGAAGATATATTGAAAATGTAATTTCTCTCTCTTTTCATTCAATTTCCTTTCAAATTTCATTCCATTTCTTCTCTTATCCTCAAAATCTCTTATCTAATTGTCATGATATCTCAATAATTATTTATATAATGTAATTATATTATTTTAATGGAATTTGTTTTAATAAACTTCCATCTTTCTCTTTCTCTTTTATTTTTTGAAATGAAATCATTGCCTACAATGTGTCAAATTACAATCAATGTGGGAGACGAAACATCATTTTACTGCAAAACCTTCAAGGTTCTCAATAAAACCCTTAAATGGATGAAAAAATAGTTTAATATGTATTTTTAACCCCTTTTATGTTATGTAAACAACTTTTATAAATAATACCAAATGATAAAACAAAACATGTTCGTTGTGATCCAAAAACTGCCGAAATTAACCAAAAACGATCATCATTAACTTTTATATAATGATTCAACACCATGGTACATAACCAAATTAATTATCATATCATTTTAACATATGAAATATAATTAATAAAATCTAATAGAAATTCTATATGATTATCTATGTTTTATATGTACTTTTATTCATGCATTCATGTGAACCAATCTTGAAAACTAAGAAAAAGAACACTCCCAAACAATGTATTTAAACTCTATAACTCATCCAAAGGCCCATAAAATACCTTAATCAACCCATAATAAACTATATTCATGAAGAAAATGTTTTTTAATTTTTAATTTATATAATTTCATTATATAGGACATTAATGTGAATAAATCATTCAGATACAATGTAACATGAATTCTTGAACCCAAGTATCTTTCTTTGGGGGTTCCCTCATTCAATCCATTTTTAGTGTTATTATTTATTAAAATAATGTTTTCATAATTATCGTACCTTTTATGGGATATACAATTTTCATACATGACTTTATTACAAACACATTGTTTTACAAAAGAACACTTCTTTAAAAAACACACATTTTACTTGTCAATATTGTTCCTTCACTCAAGGTTGATGATTCTTTTATCAAGTATGTTATTCCCCCTATTATTTGGGAATCCAAAGATTATGAATGTATTATTATGATTTGAATACCATTCCTTTCCATGGGTTACTTATGTTCTTGATTTATATATGTTCTATGTAGAATGTTTGATAATGTAATTGTTATGATGTGATGGGTACACCCAGAATTATATAGGGAAATGTAAATGTTATGATGTGATGGGTACACCCAGAATTATATAATTATCTAATGAATTGGGAAATATGAATAACCTCATTAGTAATTTTAAATATTTGTGAACATTATTCTTGCTTTGTTTACAACTATGTGTGGTAGATGACCACTAAGACATGATGTTTCATTTTTATTCATTGACACATTCCATGTTATTATTTGATTATTCTTCTCATGATTATGATTATGATGTTATGATTATTCTCACCCCATGTTACCTTATTTCATGTTCTTATCTATCCTCTTACTGGGCTTTTAGATCACCCCTTTTATGTATATCATTATTAGACTACATGTACTGAGGAGAAGTCAAGAGACAATAAGATGCTAGAGAATAAGGAATTAAAAAATGTTTTGTGTTTTAAATGTTATGTATGGTCCTAGTTTTCCGAAGACAATAATCCATTGGAGCCACATTTTTTAATATTTTTATGATTTTTTATCATTAAAATTATTTAAATGTAACACAGTAAAATTAGGGAATATATAGTTGGTATGAGAGTCACATTTTTGTAAATTTTGGAATTAGGATTAGAAAACCATAGTGAAAACCCATACTGTGAGACTAAGCCTAGAAGAATCTTTCCTAAACATAGGGATCCCATAATATATGATTGTAGTTTTAATTTCAAGAAGGAATAACTTATTTATTTATGAATTGTTTACTTATTTACTGTTCTAACCTTTTCCATTTTTGTAAATGGTTGGAACCCGAAGAAACCACACCAACAACCCATGTGAGGGACGATGGGGTGATTTCCCGAATGACATCCCCAATGCTTTTAGTGGTGGAGTTCAAAACATTAGGGGTATGCTTACCTAGTTGTATCAGGTTATGAATAACAACCTGAATAATTTAGAACATCCTACTTCACCTAAGAGGGAGCAACTGGATACTGAGTGTTTCATGTGGAAACAACCACAGTCGTATAGTGGGACTTCCATTCCAAATGTTTTAGAATAGTGGGTCAACTCGATGGATAATATATTTTCTATGATTCATTGATCTAAGATAGGCAAGGTGACTCTGGCCATATATCATCTTAATAGAGTGTTCGACCAATGGTTGGCTTTGATTAAGAACACCAAGTTGAGAGACGAAATTGAATAGATGGAGTGGGAAGACTTTAAGACAATGTTTCTTAACATGTATTTCCTAATAACTCTTTGTCATAAGAGAGATATATAATTCATTGAGTTAAAGAAAAATTATTGATAATATTTCAAGGCATACGATGCGAATTTCAAAAGGCTTTCAAGTTACTCTTTAGGATATTTTATAAAAAATGATAGAAAATTTGATGGATTATTTAGTTGATTAATACCCCATCTTAAAAAGGATATAGAAATTATAGATTTGTAGAGTTATAAAAAATTTGTTCGATGCTATCTAAAAGTGGATATGGGTTTTGAAGAATGGTTCTATGGAAACAGTGAAATTAAATGAATGGTAGAGTTTCAAGATGGAGGATCTAATGAGAAAGGTGGGAAGAAAACTCAACCAAAAACATGTTATAAATTTGGAAAGAAGTAGAATTGGAACCGCCTCAAAGGGATGGGGAAATTTTTTATGTGTGGGAGAGACTGACACAAATCTCTAGAGTGATTAAAAGACATGAGAATGTAAGGGAATGTGGTGGAATAAATGATATCACCACCCATGGTCTAATACAACATCTATAGGGAGCAAGGGCACTATGAAACACAATGCACTAAACCTAGACTCCAATAGGGTAACTATTTTCAGAATCCACCAAAGCCAAAGGATCAAGGGATGAATTATGACACCACTACTACAGAGTTAGAGAAATAAAATGAGGTCGTACAAGGTACACTTCATATTCACTCAAGAATGTAAAAAATCCTTATTTCATTATGTTTCTTTGCATTTATTTTTTTCCCTCAAGGTTTATACAACTATTTAATCGAATCCCCAAAACCATGAAGTAGAGATATCTATAAAAATAGAAAATGGTTCAATCATATCAACCCAAGTGCTGGGCTCTTATCCTATTGGGGTATGTGGGAATATTCTTCTAGAAAAACTCATGACACTTCCCTTAGCGGAATTAAATTATATAATGGGAATGGATTGGATCTCATTATATATAAAACAAAAAAAATCTATGTAAAAGGAAATGTCTTTTCATATTTTGAACTATCCCATACAGCTCTACAAATTCAAGAAAGATCATGAATCACCTTTGGTAAATCCTTCAATGGTGTGAGTGTTGATTCCTCGCAGAGAATAATACCTTGCACAAATGGTTGAGTCAATGGAACAGGTCAAACTAGTATAAATTCCCATCGTTAGTGAATATAGTGGTGTATTTCCTAAATAGTTACCCGAACATCCCTCGGATTGAGAGTTAGAGTTTTCTTCTGAACTCATACCCGGGGCTACTCCAATCTCAATGTGTCCCTATAGGATGTATCTTATCGAACATGGGGAGTTAATGAAGTTTCTTTATGATCATTTGGACAAAGTGTTTTCATGTCGTAGTTTATCACCTTAGGGTGTACTAGTACTCTTTATGAAGAAGAATGTTAGATCAATGTGGATGTGTATCAATTATCGGGAACTCAAAAAAATAACCATAAAGAACAAGTATCCTCTCCTAAGGATTGATGATATGTTAGATCTACTATAACTAGCTCAATACTTCTCAAAGGTGGATATTCATTCTAGATATCACAAGTTAAATGTTATGAAGGAAGATTTTCAGAATACTGCCTTCCGTACAAGTTAGGGGTGTTATGAGTTTTCAGGGATGACCTACAAACTCACTAATACCAATTCAATCATCATGGATTTGATGAATAGGGTCTTTAGATGTACCTTGATATATTTGTGTTAGTGTTAATTGATTATATTCTCATCTAATCTAAGATTAATAAGGAACATGTTGATCATTTAAGGCTTGTTTGGAGACATTGAGAAAGGATATGTTGTACGCCATGTTTAGAAAGTGTGGCTTTTTGATGAAGAAAGCCATGTAATTGGTAAATGTGATCACAAGTTATGGAATTTCTATGTACCCATCAAAAAGAAAAGTGATTGAGGAATATCCCAGACCCTCTAGCATCATAGGAATCCATAGTTTTCATGGGTTGGATGGGGACTACTGACGTTTTTCCAGAAACCTCTCACAATTGTCAAGCCCACTAACTAAGTTAACAAGGAAAGGGGTGAATTATATCTGGACGGAAGAATGTGAGGAAAGCATCAAGGCGATACAAATAGGGCTGATCACTGCACATGTACTCTCATTAATGAAAAGTGGAGAATGTTTTGTGTTATGAAATGATGCTACCAAGAAATTCTTGGGTTTTTGTACACATGAAAAATGTTAATGTGATAGACTACACCTCAATAAATATGAATATCAATTAGAAATGCTACCTTACACATGATCTAGAGCTTGGAGCTATGATTTTTTCTTTGAAAATCTGATGGCTCTAACTCTATGGTTAGAAGTGTGACATTTATATGAATCACAAGATCCTAAGGTATATATTCACACAAAAGGGGATCATCATGAATAATATAAGATGGTTATATCTACTCAAATCCTATTATTACTCTATTAACTATCATACATGAATTGAGAACAAGGTAGATGATTCACTCAGAAAAAAACAATATGCAACTCAATACATGTTGTGGATTGAGAAATTCTTTATCTTTATGGATATGCAAAGGATGGATTTTGAAATCATAACAGTAGGCAACACATCCTAATTTTTTTAAATTATTTACAAACCATTTATCCAATAGAAAGAAAATTTGGCCTAAAGGGATGATTCGAAGTTTCAAAAGAATGTGAATACAGTAAATAATGTTATTCTGAAAGAGTGCTATATTGACGATGTTGGTGTGATGTTGTTTAGAACAAGGATTTTTGCGCCTTCTTCACCCATGATAAAGAAGGATATGTTGGGAAATTCACATAGATTAATTTATCTATCCTTCTTGGTAGCTCCATGTTTTACTAAGATCTTCCAGAGGACCTTTGGTGGGATAACATAAAGAATGGGATTGTAGAATATATCTCAATGTTCTAGATATGTCAACATGTTTATGTAGATAGACAAAAGTCCAAAGGAATAATGTAAAAACAACCTATAACTGTGTGAAAATTGGAGAATTTGACTATAGACATTGTCATGGGTCACCCAAATACATCTAAAGTAAATAATGTGATATGGGTTGTGGTAGACCAACTCACAAATACTACCGACTTTATCGCTATTCAGGAAGATATCTCTCCTGAACAAAATTAAATAATATATGTGAAGGAAGTGGTGAGACTAAATGGGGTTTCAATCTCGATTATCTGTGATCATTATCCAAGGATCACATATATATTCTATAGGAGTGTCCACCCTTTATTGAGTACTGAATTAAATTTTAGCACAACCTATCACCCACAAACTGATGTCCAATCTAAAAGGAATTTTTAGATTATTCAAGATTGGTTAATATCCTTTTCGTTAGAATTCAAAGGTGCATTGGATCATCATTTCCCATTTGTTGAATTCTTATACAATAATAGCTTTTGATTGAGTATTCAGACGACTCTATATGAATCTCTAGTTGGGAGGCGATGTATAACTCCAACATGTTGGGATAAAATTGGATAAATAAAGATACTTGGACCTGATCTTGTACAAGAGATGAAACAAATGGTTCATGTCACCCAGAAACATATCAAAGCTACTCAAAGTCATAAAAAGAGTTATGCTGACAACTGTCAATGGAACATGGAGATCGATGTTGAAGATAAAGTATTTATTTTAATATCACCATGGAAAAGAGTCATTCAGTTTGGAAAGAAATGGAATCTAATATCAAGGTACACTATCCCCTTTGAGATCCTTTACTTCATAAGAGTCATGGCCTCTCATATTTCACATCCACCGAATATGTCTCATGTTGATGATGTGTTTCACATAACACTCCTAAGGAAGTACATACTAGATCACTCCAATGTACTTCACTCAGAGATGGTATAGTTGGAAGATGATCTCTCTTATGAAGAGGAGAATGTAATGATTCTGGACTTGAGAGATATGGTTCTACACAATAAGATGAACCACCTTATCAAACTATTAAATAGGAACCATAATTGTGAAGAAGAACCATTGGAACTAGAGGATGCGATGAAGGAGAAGTACCATCACCTTCTTAAGTAAAATAAAATTTCTAGGGAGAAATTTCAAAAGGGGGGAAGAATGTAACGACCCATAACTTTTATCAAAGAAATTTATCCCTTCCTATAGTAATTTTATATAGTATAATGCAGATTAAATAACTTAGACAGCATAATAAAAGGCTTAAAAATTATGATTAATAAAATAAGAAGTATTTCTATATGTTAAAGAACCTATACTGATGAAATAGTAAGTTGACCTTATGAATTGTAATATGACCCTTGTAAATAGTAAACTAGCCAAATTAATTGTAACCTCACGCATGAAATTATAAATAAAACTTATGCATCTTATAAAGGGTAATATGATATAATTATATCATTTAATAATTGAGTAAATTTTTTAGACATTATTAATTAGGTGTTGGTATTTTTATAAGTCATTAATATTTAATTAAAAGTTTATATTTAATTTTATTTTTTTAAAAGAAAATTTATTTTCTTAAAATATAATCATAAATTAATATTTTTTATACATTGAGGTTTTATGATAATTTTATGTTACCTTATGTAAATTTCTAAGTGTTATAAAATGAATTGCAATTTTTAAAATATGTATTTTCCATGTAAATGATGATTTTAATTAAAATATAAATTATACATATTTAGAAAAAAATTCATTAAATAGAGTTAAATTTTTAATTATACCCTTCATAAAATGGTTAGGGTGAATTTTTGGGATTTTCCTAAAATACATAAATTTTTAATGAATTGTAAAATATGATAATTTACGAGAAATGATAAATACATGTTTTTATTAAGTCATAGTAAATGAAATGATGTTGTAAGCCCATAATTTAGAACCATCCTTCATTGTTTTAATAAGTTTTGTGATAATTCTAAACTAATTCATAATAGAGATCCAAAATAATAAATTAATGAATATAATATTAAGAAGGCCCCTCTCCCCTCCACAATTAATACGACCTCTCACAACCTCATTTCTTCACACCCTTGAAGACTTGTTCCTACTCCAATTTCTACTCAAATATCCTGCCAATATATTCTCACATGTAAATAAGCCCTCTTCCTCATAAAAACACCTAAACCTCTCCCCTAAAGTTTCTATAAAAGAAGATATATTTAGGAGTCAATTTCTCTCAATATTTATGCAATTTCCATTCAAATTCCATTCCCTTTCTTCTCTTATACTGTAATTCCCTGACAATAGAAGCCTAGAGTCGGTGTATTATTACATAATATTGGAATGATCACAAAATATCAAGTCAGAAAATACCGATTAGTTTAGTGGCCTTGGAAGTACTTGATACATTCATAAGGATTACATTACATCATAAAATGAAAAACTACAACAACATTTTTTCCATAGACCACAATCCTATCCCCTCAGATTATCCCTACAGGTCAGTCATAAAATACTTCTTCACATCCTAGGAAAAATAAAACATTGAAAGGGGTGAGCTAAGATGCTCAGTAAGGATAACAATATAGAGAAAACATTCATAAGTAAGCATAGACACTTAAGGAAATGTATAACTAAAACAAAAGCCTTTTAAACTTGAACATCATCATAATATGGAAAAAATAAAATAAAATAATGCCATTTACTTATTCACATGGATATTATACTAGTCGAATAATCACATGAAATATCAATAACCACCTTTATAATGATGGAATGCATAATTCCAAACTATCATAACCACATAGTCAAGGCATTATGCCAAGACTACAAATAAGATTTTTTCAAGGCCTTGTTCCAAGACACTAGTTTGTCTAATTAGACCTAACGATGCATCGAGGAGCTATAAAGGGCTCCACCCATCACTTACTAAGTTCAATGCATTCCTCATATGAAAATGTTTAAATATAACATAGACATTCGTATTAAAAATGGCATATATAATGTCAATACTTTATCCATAAACCATGAAAGGTATGAAATAACACATCCTCAATCAAACATATCACAAAACCTTCAATACCATATGGAAGTTTTGTATCATAATAAATAATCTTCAAATAAGCTTAAAATCCATCAATGGATGTTGACAAAGATGAAATCAAAAACTTATTTAGAGAAATATCTCTTTATATTTTGAAATCATTTAAAATTCATATAATTATAAAAGAAAAAATTTCTTTTGGAAATATTCTTATAATATTGTAATGGAAGCTTCGACAATGTTATAATGGTAGAAAATAGTTTCACCCGCTGTATAAGTTTAAAAAAATTCTTACCTTAATTTTGTCGGAAAGGTTAAAATGTACCTTGTTTGGAAAACGAAGGAAAGATTCCGTTATAAAAATATTATAAAATCAAAACAAGGGTACAAATGACTTTAACCTGTAGTATATAAAATATTAAGAAGGTTTTGAAATACATTTTTAAGAAACATGGATGTGGATGATAAAGAGGCCCCAGTAGATAATTATGTATAAACAACCACGGATAATGAAGAGATTGTAAAATTAACCCTTAAATTGTACATTTCCTTCGTAGAGGGTTGGTTAACCTCCTGTATAATGGTGAAATAATTGTTATTAAATTATACATGAATCATATACATTAATATGATATCAGATATGATCTTTTAACATTGCTTTGTTAATAATATCTTAGTATTATCACCGTTTAAGGTGTTAACATATTCATTTTATTTTATATTATTTGTTATTTGAGTTATATTTGTTATATATGCGATGTAAATTATTCATATAGAGAATTATATCAAGTCTTTAAACATTATTTTTAATCATCTAATGAAAATTAGTCGTGAATGGATACGATGGAGAATGAATCTCATCGCGTTCGTGGAGACGGTAATCCGTACGTACGCACGAGCGACAATATCATTCATTTGATACTAAAATAATATATAATTGGATGGTATATAATATATACAGAATCATTATCATTTTATATTTATTATTTACATAAATTACATAGGATTATTAAACCCATCCAATTAATAATGTATTGAATAACAATTACACCATGACGTGGAGAGGGTAAGCCGTACGTATGCACGTATGGTGACATGGCATTCAAAGGATGTATGGAAAAATGAATATGGTTGTACCATATTTATAATAACATCAAATTACATTAAATATACTAGAGTTATTATTTTAGAATGTAATCAACAATGAAAAAGGAAGTGGAAGAATAAAGAAATTTGAAAGAGGTGACGAAATATTTACCTCTTCATTGGGTTCTTCCTTTTGATTTGATCAAAAGGGCTCTTTAGGTTGGCATTATGACTAAAGTAAGGCCTCCAAGATGAATTTAGGATAGTTTAGAGGGTATTTTGGAAAATTTTGGTTTATCAAAATGGATTTTAAGGTGTGAATTAGAGAGAAGGGGGAGTAACCTTTTATAATAGGGGTGAGGGGAACCTTAAGAAAAGCTAGAAATATTATTTTATAATAAAGTCCTTTTCGGTTTCTAATGGCTAAAAAATGGATTATTTAAAGGTTAAGGTTGTTATGGGTCTAAAAACACTCAACCAATAGGTTTTATATAGGTTTGGGGCACTATATTAACTTTATCATTTAGATTTAACTCTTAGTTAAATAGTTTGACATTTACCGTGTTTCTTTGTATGTTTATAATATATGGTTAATAAACATACTATATACTTCCAAGAGAACCCCAAGTGGTTAATTAATGATAAACCTATCATTATATAAGTCCTTTGGCCAAACCATATATTTTTAGGAATATAATATCAATTAATAATATATTATTTGTTTTGAAAACTCTTTTATGTCAATTTTGAAACTATATTGTATTTTGTTTTTGTTAAAATCATAACAGCATTATTAATTCTAAAAAAATTCATATAACCAACCCCAATATGTCATATTAACCAATAAAAATAGTGAAATTAATAAAATTTCTCAAATTGTATTTATATGGATATTTATAATATCAACTATTTTAATATTTCATTCATTAGGTAATTATTGCGTCATCATTGTGTCACAACTAAATTAAAATATTTAATGTCTCAAAAATATAAATAAAATACCATTATGTAGGAAATATTTTTAGCTTTCTAATGAATATTTATAGTTAAATTTATCTTATGTTTATCCCTATATTAAAATTTTTTAGTTATTAAACATTATTTTTAACTCTTTTAACTCTTCTTTATGTAAAATATTAATAAGTGTCATAATATAATCCAAGTGGACCAAATAGGTTAATATCTTATTACTAAGGATATTTTTGGTCGAACTATACTTATATAATAGAATTTAGACATGTGTTAGGGTAATAATAATATCATTTTGACCCTTAATTACCCTATTTACTTTTAACTGTGGTAAATAAAAATAAAAAGTTTCTATTCACAAAAAAAATTATTTTTATCGTATTGAACCACATTTTACTCTTTGATATTAACCATGTCTCTTGGATTTTCAAAATTCAACTCACAGAAGAGGAAAAAATATGTTTTATGTGAATTTGCAAATTTTCCTAGGAGGTGGGTAAAAGGCGGTGAGAAGTTCAATAAAATTTTTATATATCTAAAATTATTATAAAAAGACTCCAATTAATTACATTGAATATATATAGGTATTATGTATCTATTTCGACCTAAAATAAATTTAAATAACATAAATAATTATTTAAATAAAAAATTGGATTTAAACTATAAATCAGTGTTTTTACCTATTCATCAAAAATTGAATGTTTTCAGAAAAATACCAAAAATTCCTTCTAAGCTAATTTTGATATTCCGAATCCAAAAACGAAGTCCATTTTAAAATATAAAATTTATAAAATCTCAAATAGTGGGTATTACTATTCATAAAGGCTAGTTTGATTGGTTGCGGTGTGTAAGAACTCGAAATTGTGTACAACACACGCTACTGTATTATTCAAAGAAAAGCATACCATGGAAGCTTGGGGTGTTACATTCTCCCCTCCTTCAAATAATTTCATCCTCGAAATTTATAGAATACTACCGCATGAAAAGACTCGGGTGGTTCTTCATCATAAGTTCCTCGGGTTCCTATGTTGCATCTTCCATCTTATGGTTTCTCCACAGAACTTTTAACAGATGAGTTGTCCAGTTTTTCAGCACTTGTTAACTTGTATCAATAATCTTGATAGGCTCTTCGCAATAAGACACATCGAGTTCCAGTTCTAATTCCTTAGAGGTGATTACATGCGTTGGGCCAGGCATGTATTTTCCCAACAGTGATACATGGAACACATCGTGAACTTTGGAGAGTCTTGGCTGCATTGCCAACCGGTAAGTTACATCCCCAATTCGTTCATGAATTTCAAAAGGTCTGATGTACCTGGGACTCAATTTTCCCTTCTACCGAAACGTATAACACCCTTCCATGGAGATACCTTCAAGAAAACATGATCTCCAATATGAAATTCCAAATCCTTCCTTCGATTATCGACATAGCTCTTCTACCTACTTTTAGCTTCTTTGATGTGGGTATGGATTACCTTCACCTTTTCCATCGTTTCCTCAACATTTTCGGGGCCTACAAGTTTTTTTCACCAACATCATCCCAAAAAGTTGGTGTGTGACATCTATTTCCATATAACGCTTCTATGGTTTCATATGAATACTTGAATGAAAGCTATTGTTATATGGGAATTCTACCAGAGGTAAATATTGATCCCACATACCTTGAAAGTCAAGTGAGCATGATCTCAACATGTCTTCTTAGGTTTGAATGGTCCATTCTGATTGTCCATCAGTTTGGGGGTGGTAAGCATTGCTCAAACGAAGCTCAGTATCTAGGGATTTCTGAAGACTTTTCCAGAATCGTGATGTAAAACTTGGATCACGGTCAGAAACAATCGAAAGGGGTACTCCATGAAGTCTCACAAAATCATTAATATAAATTCTTGCTAGACATTTAAGTGGAAGATCTTCTCTTATAGCAAGAAAATGCGCAGACAGGGTATGACGATCAAGAATGACCCATTTTGCATCTTTCCTTCTAGTAGTATTTGGTAGTCCCATGAAAATGTCCATCGTAATATTATCCCATTTTTCCTCCAGGTTGTTGCCTTCCAGCTTTAACTTGTTGACAAACAATATATCTTGACACAAAATTAGCAATCTCCTTCTTCATGTTGTCCCACCAAAAAAGTTCCTTCAAATCACTATACATTTTGGTGATCCCAGGGTGTATAGAGAAATTGGAACTACTGTCATCATCCAAAAATTATCTTTTTAGATCAGCTATATTGGGAACACAATGTCTCTTCCCAAATTTCAAAATTTCATCTTCATACACAAAGTCAATCAATCTACCATCATTCGCATCTTTAATCTTCTTTTGAAACTCTTCACCATCGGTCTGAGAACTCTTTATCCTTTCTAGTAAATATGGTTTGGAGACCATTTAAAAAATTATTGATGTTTCACCTTCCATGGTGATTCTCATATCCATCTTTAATAGATCCATGAAAATCAGATCCCTTTCAACTCTCATCTTCTTCAAAACACCATGATCATTTCTACTCAAAGCATCTTCCACCTTATTTTACTTCCCTGGGTGGTATTGTATCATGAAATCATAATCCTTAACTATTTCAAGCCATCTCCTTTTCCTCATGTTTAGTTTTTTCTGTGAGAAAATATACTTCATACTATTATGATCAGTATAAATCTCACATTTTTCACCATAGACATAGTGTTTCCAAATATTCAAATCAAATATTACAACTGCTAACTCAAGATCATGAGTAGGATAGTTTTTCTCATTAATTTTTAGCTATCATGATGTATAGGAAACAACCCTATCATTCTGCCTAAGGACACAACCATGTCCTTTCTTTGAAGAATCACTATAAATAACAAACCCATCATTCCCTGATAGTAGAGTCAAGATAGGATCATTGACTAATCTACTCTTCAGTTATTAAAAAAATTCTACAAATTCTATTTTCTAAACAAAATTAACCCCTTTTTGTGTGAGCTTTATTAATGGGTTAGCCAACCAGGAAAAATTCTAGACGAAACGTCAATAATAACATGCTAAACCAATAAAACTGCATAGCTTAGTTATACTTTTCGTTGTTTTCCATTCTTGGATTGCCTTGTTCATTGAAGGATCAATGTAAATTCCATCCTTAGAGAAAATATGGCCAAGAAAAGAAATCTCCTGAAGCCAGAATTCACACTTGCTTAACTTCCCATATAATTCATGTCTTTTAAGAGTCTTCCGGATAATGCGCGAGTGATTTTCATGATCTTCATAGATTTTGTACTATACCAAGATATCATCAATAAATACCACTACAAATTCATTAAGATATTCCTTGAATATTATGTTCATTAGATCCATGAAAATAGAGGGTGCATTAGTCAATCCAAAAGGCATTACTGTTAACTCGTAATGCCCGTACCTGGTTCGAAATGTTGTCTTCAGAATGTCTTCCTTTTTCACACACAACTGATGGAATCTAGATCGAAGGTCAATCTTTGAAAAGTATAAATATCCATGTAGTTGGTCAAATAAATCATCAATCCGAGTTAGAGGATACTTGTTCTTAATTTTTATATCACTGATCTCCCTATAGTCAATGCACAACCTCATAGATTTATATTTCTTCTTAACAAAAAGGACAGGGGCTCCCCATGGAGAAACATTAGGGAAAATAAATCCCTTATTACTCAATTATTCTAGTTATTTATTTAGATCCACTAAGTCCATAGTGGAAATTCTATAAGGGGTCTTCAATATGGGTCTTGAACCAGGAATTAAATCAATGGAAAACTCAATTTCTCGTTCTGGAGGATGTCCAGGTAAATCTTTTAGAAACACGTCAACATATTCTTTCACAATAGATACATCATCCATATGAATATTATTTTCCTCACCCATAGTTATTTCATTCTCTTCCTCCCAAATAATTGAATTTAGTTGAGCTATTGGGGGTTAATATAGATGAGAATCAGGTGGTGACGATTCTGCTCTAAATATAATGTGTTCTTTATCATCATCATCAAAAATTATAACCTCCTTCTTCTTATAATAAATCTTCGCATAATGGTCCGAAAGAAAATACATCCTGAGGATTATATCAAATTCAATCACGGGTATAATGATGAGATATACATACAAATAAAATTTATATGATCTAATGGGAATGGATTAACAAAACACTCTTGCGATGATACTTCCCATATGATTTTTAACTGACAGCTCTCTTGTTAAATCAAATTAGAAATATCTAATTTTCTTAGAAAACTGGGAAGATATAAAACAATGCAATGATCAAGAATCAAATAATGCATTTTCTAAACTTGAGGAAACCAGTAAATTACCTGCCACCACGTCTTTCAGAGCTTCTACCTCAGCAGAAGTGATAGCATAAGCTTGGCCTTGATCCCTTGTCCTTTTTTGAGGTATGTTCCCCTGATGATTAGGACATTCATTTTCATAATGTCCCATCTCCCTACAATTGTATCATTGAACATATGTAGCTTCTTTCTTCCCCTTTCAATCACGAGCTTGGTGTCCTTTTTCACCACACTTGTAATAGACTCCCATTCCCTTCAAGAAAGTGCTGGGGTGTTTCTTCCCACATTTACTACAGGATGGATATTCAACTTTTCCCTTCCTTCCCTTATTTACATTTCCAATGTGATCAGTATATCTCTTCTTCTCTTGCTTTTCTTTAAAGTCATTAGACTTAGAGAATTATTTTTCTATCTTGATACCACATGAGACAATATCTTCGTATGATGAGAAGGATTGTGAGACTAATGCTCGATGGAGAAACGGTTTTAAAACATCAACGATAAGATCAATCTTACTTCTTGGGTTACATATATAATCTGCAGCATGCCTTGCTAACCTTGTAAAGTTAGCCTCATACTTTGCAACATTCTCATCCTCCTTTTTCCCCAGACTTAGAAATTGCCTTTCCATATCTGCTCGATCGTCACGAGGAAAGTATTTTTCTATGAAAAGCTATTTAAACTCCCTCCATTAAATATTTGATACTTTATCATCTTCCTTTGTATTTTGAATCAATGACCACCATTGATCAGCATCTCCAGTGAGGCGGTAAACTGCCATGATAACTTTTTCCCTTTCACTACTCTACAAGGTATGAAATATTTTCTATAAGGAATTTATCCATTGCTGAGCTACTAGCGGATTTATACTCCCATTTAATTTTGGTGTTCGTTGCCTCATGAAGTGATCTAACATTGATTCTCCACATTGTGGATCAAGTTCCTCCATACAGTTAAGGTTATTATTCATAACCTGGGTGAGTTGTCCCAGTATGGTGATAAGCTGATCATCACCAGTTGTATCGCCGACTGCCCTATAATTTTCTAGACCAGGAGGGAAATTCCTTAATGGAGTGTGTGCATTGATAAAGTTTCCATTCCTTCCACTAGGCACCATTTCTAAATAAAGGCATAAACAAGATAAGTTTATGAATCTAAATACATTAATCCAAACTTGTAAAACACTTAACATAAATTGAACAGTTTATGGATATAATCCATAATCATAAAAAAAGTTTTATTTGAGGAATTATATACTCATAAACCCTTAATAATGGTTTGTAAAGAAAATGATAATTATCCTAAGCATATGCCACAGGAGTGTCGTTACCAAGAGTGCAGCAAGGCCCGTTGTCGTGCATCAGTTCATGTTCGAGTCTAGCTCAAAGCAGTGTTTTTGGGTTTTACCCTTAGGTACATCTGTGCCAGAGCCGCCTCTACCTGCTCGTATCCAGACAGGGATTTAATTCTTGTAAAACTCACAAAATCTCTACAATACCAAAATTATAGGAAGTTATTCTATACAAATCCTCAAAGTCTATCTTAAGGCAATGTGCTCTAACAGAGTTTATCAAAATATATTTTCCAAGGTTTGTACTAAACTTTCTCTGATACCAACTGTAATTCCCCAACCCCAGAAGCCCGTAGTCGGTGCATTATTACATAAAATTGGTATGATCACAAAAGATCATGTCTCGAAACGCTGATTATTTAGTTAGCCTTGAAAGTACTAGATATATTCCTAAGGTTTACATTACATCATAAAATGAAAAAGTATAACAACATTGTTTCCATATACCACACTAACAGAGATAATATTTTCATAATTAATTATTTGTTTTTAAATGATTTAACCCCTTCCCATTAATAAATTTGATCTTATTTTCTTCATTTCATGATTTTTGTTGACTTTTGAGCTTATGTGTGAAAATTGGTTAATTCTGGACATTTAACAGTTTTATGTTTCCTCTATATTTCTAGCATAACTCCTAAATTTTAATCCAATTCAACTGATTCCTTTTTTAGGATGTCTTGATTTGTGGGATACATATAAGTCTTTAGGAACAAAATCCAATTTGAACACCAACAAGCCAAAAGAATTCGGTCAATGTGAACATTTATTCTGGATGACAGAATAGACTATGACATATTCAAAGAAGTATATCTTTGACAACAGGAATCCAAATGCAGTGGTTCTAGCTGGGTTATAAATCTTACTATAAAGGTAATATTACCCAAAAATATTTGAAATAAATTCATTCATTAAGGCGGCCATTTAAATGGTATAAGAAGGGTTGGTGGAATAGTGTTTAGAGGCCAGGAAAAGTCTCTTCCATTTAGGCGGCCATAACTCCTTACACACGGCTCCAAATGAATTCAAACTTCGTTTGTGGATGGCCAACTCAATTACACACCTCCTATAATAAGGTAACTTGGCCTCATTCGACTGGGGGATGGAAGAACCAAAGAGAACTTCTGGCAGACAGATTCTGGAGGATTTATTTTTGAGTTCTTCATTTCTCTCTTTTGTTCTTCAAGTTCCATAGTGCTTTATTTTCTCCCTTTCATCTCAATTACCTTTACCATGGTTGGGTAAACATATGAGGTGATTAGTGGAGGGAAGGTTTTATATTTTTAATGCTTTGAGTTCTTACATTTGATTGAATAAAATCTCTCTCTCTTCTGCGGAGTTGTTTTCAAATTCTAAAAATAGAATTTATTATCTTATGCGATCGTATTTGATTTTCTATTCTGTTGTTATTATTTCTTTGATAAATGATCAATTTTCTTTCTCCATTAGGTTCTGGTCTATATTCTATAGAATAAATATCAGGTCTTAGTGGTGAAGTACCTAGCGATCACTAGTACCTGTGGGAGGGGTGGTGAATATTCATGATTATTTAGGATAAACAATACCTGATTGGGAATTGCCTTATATAATTGGGGGTTTTCACTACAAATCTATCACACAATGGAAGATGTGTATACCAAAATATAATTTTGTTAAACCATTTAACCAAACAAGTGATTTTAAGTAATTATGTAATCTCACTTAAATCACCTTAGCAGAAGAGGATTGAATTAAATGAAACAAGGATAGAATTGAAATTATAGAATTGACCCCGACTTGATCACCCATCTCATAAAATAGTTTTTGAATTAGTTTCATTCTATATTTCTCTTGAATATTTTTCTCAATTTCTTCCTTTTGTTTCATTTCTCCTTTTTATTTTAAAACCAAACAATTTCATAAACACCCAACGTTTTCTCTAAATAAAAAGTGACAAAATATTTTGTGTGCACTCCTCATTGAGTGAAAACCTAGGTTAACCCGTATATTATATTTTAACTTATTAAATTCATGCCTTTTCCACACCCCACGACAGGTGTACGTCAAACTTGGCACCATTTCTGGGGAGGAAGTGCCTCAAAAAATGAAAAAACTAAAAAAACATTCTTGAATGACCCATAGTTCAAATAACCCTTTAATTGAATTTGATACCAAAATTGATCGTACAATAACCCAATTAAAAAACAACATTTTCAAAGAGAGTTTGAAGAAATACACCTCATGGATTCAATTGATACTTCCAGTGATCACTCTGAACCTACAATAATGGCTCATAATTTCAATCAAACTCTGCGTGATCTTTTCACACCTCAATTTGATAATCAAAATAACCAACTCACTATCCCTGACATAGAAAATGATTTTGAACTACGCATTAATATGATTCAAGTGCTACCAAAACTTCATGGTCTTGCAGTTGAAGACCCAAATCGACACATCCAAGAGTTCACCTATGTCTTCTGCAGCTTCAAGCCCCGAGGAGTCACAGAAGAGCAATTAATGTGGAGGGAATTCCCTTTCTTGCTTGAGGGAGCAGCAAATGAATGAGTGTACAATCTACAACCAGGAGAGATAGATGATTGGGAAGATCTCAAAAGAAGCTTCTTGAATAGATTCTTCCCTACATCCAAGAGTACAATAATAAAAAAAGAAATTTATGTCATACATCAATCGACTGGAGAGACTCACTACAAATACTGGGAACATTTCAAGAAAATTTGTGCAAGCTGCCCACACCAAGAAATGGAAGAGAACCAATTTCATGTGTTCTTCTACCAAGTATTGCTCGACAATGATCGAAATTTACAAGACACTTCATCTGGAGGAGCCTTGATCGACAAGTCACCAGCAGATGTCAGGGTCCTTATTGAGAAGATTGCACAAAACTCACAGTAATTCGGAACTAAAGGTACGATCACTAGAGGAATCCATGAGGTAAGAAATGTTGATTCATCCTCACCCTTACTTGAAAAAAACACTTAAGGAAATGACTAGTGTGATGAGACAACTTGCTGTGAACAAATTGAAGGAACAACAAGGACCGAATCAGGTATGTGGTTTATGCTCTTCTAGTTATCATTACACTGATCAATGTCCAGAAGTGCAAGGGACTGAAAATTGTGCAGCTGCCTATCAAGAAGGAAAATCCAGTCAAATAAACCACGTCAACCCCAACAAGGATATGGATTCCGATAAAAATAGGATAGGCCTCCATTTCAAACTCAATACCAAAATCAACCTCCATTCCAGCAGTAGAAATACCAGAATCCTCCACCATTCCAACAACCCTATAAACAGTCATACAAGAAAAAACCATATGAACAACCTTCAACAAGTTCTCATAAGGACCACCAAGAAATTGATATTGAATATCTAAAGAAGAAAGTAAAAATTTTAGATAATAAATTTTACAACCTTATGGACATTCTAACCAAAAATCAAGGAAAACTCCCAGCACAAACAGTTCCAAATACCAATGAAAGAATGAGCGTCATTACAGCACGAAGTAGAAAAGAGCTAATGTCACCTGAACAAAGTGAGGATGATGATTCTAAGAAACATAATGAAGAACAACACATCCATCCAAAATAAGTAGACCAGAACAACAAAGGATAAAAAATCAGGTTTAGAAAGGAATTGCAAGAAACACTATTCCAAAAACAACAAAGGAGAGAAAGGATATTCATGCACCATTCCCATCTGCATTAGTTGAGTCAAAGAAGGATGAAGAAGGGAGACTTCAAAAAGAAATCCAGGGAACTTTTCAAAAATTTGAGATCAATATCCCACTACTAGATGAAATCAAACAAATCCCTATGTATGAAAAAAAATTGAAGGAGTTGTCCACAACAAGAAGGCAGTTGGATGGAAATTAGAGAATTAGCTTAGGAAGAAGTGTCTCAGAACTGATCACACCAATGATACCACAAAAATTTCAAGATCCAGGGACATTCTCTATTCCCTATACTATTGGTTCTTTAAATTTTATTGATGCATTATGTGATCTTGGAGCTTCAATAAATTTTATGCCTCACTCAGTATTTTCATCATTGCAGATTGGAGAACAAAAACCAACTCGAGTGGTCGTCCAATTAGAAAACAGATCCACCGTTTTCCCAACTAGAGTTATGAAGATGTACTCATTGGAGTAAGTGGATTGATCTTTCCAGCATACTTTTATGTCCTTACCATGGAAGAAGACAGAGCTTCAGGCCCCTCTCCCATCATCCTAGGGAAACCCTTCCTTAAAATAGTGAGGACTATCATCAATGTCCATGAAGGAACACTCACAATGGAACTTGGAGATAGTACAGTACACTTCCACATTCTTGATGCAATGAAGCATCCTTCCAGAAATCACTCACTTTATGCGATCTCCCATGAAGAAGGTATAGAACCAATTGAATATCTAGGTATGCTTCTTAACTTCTTATCATTAGGATAACATTCTTCATTTGAATATTCCAATTCCCAAGAACCTAAAAATCCTAATCTCATGTTAGAGGATGAGGTAAAATCTGATGTTTTGATGATTTGTTAAATGAAAATGAGATGATACCAGAGATTCCAGCCTTAGGAACAGAAAACCATTATTCAATTTCATCCCATGAACAACCCCCATTTCTTGAACTTAATCCATTGCCAAGTGATTTGATGTATGCTTACCTAATGGAAGGATAAAAATTTCAAGTAATAATTGCCAATAACCTATCTCATTCACAAGAGGAAACTCTAATTGACCAACTCAAAAGAAATGTCCAAGCTATAGGATGGAGTTTATGTGATATAACTGGAATCAATCCCAAGTCCTGTTCTAATTGTATATTTTTAGAAAGTGATTCCTGACTAGTTATACAACCTCATAGAAGACTCAGTCCCACAATCATGGAGGTTTTCAAGAAAGAGATAGAGAAATTGCTAGTAGCTGACATCATTTAGGAAATCTCTGATTCTCAGTGGGTTAGCCCCATTCATGTAGTCCCAAAGAAAATAATCCTAACAACTGTCAAAAATGAAAGAAATGAATTAACCCCCATGAGAGTACAAAATAGATGGATAGTGTGTATAGATTATTGGAAGCTTAATCAAGTTACCCAAAAAGATCATTTCTCTATTCTGTTCAGCGATCAAATGCTAGAAAAGTTAGCTGGAAAAACCCATTATTGTTTTTTAGATTGATTCTCAAGATACTTTCCGGTACCGATCGCACCAAAAGACCAGGAGAAGACAACCTCCACCTGCCCATTTGGTACATTCACCTACAAAAGGATTCCTTTTGGGCTATGAAATGACCCAGGTATATTTCAACGGTGTATGCTGAGTATTTTTTCAGATCATATTGAGGACTGCTTGGAGGTATTTCTTGATGATTTCACAGTTTTTTGGTAAATCCTTTTATCATTGCTTAAGAAATTTGGAAAAAGTTTTGAAAACATGCATTCAAAAGAATCTTGTCTTAAATTTTGAAAAATTTCATTTCATGGTTGAAAAGGGAATAGTTTTGGGGCACATAATTTCCCAAAAAGGGATTGAGGTTGATAAATCAAAAGTTAAAGTAATAAATTCCTTACCATATCCAACTTGTTTAAAACATGTTAGATCATTTTTAGTACATGCTGGATTTACAGAAGGTTCATCAAAGATTTTAGTAAGATTTATCTCCCTCTCTCAAGATTACTACTAAAATAAGATGACTTTAATATTGATTATGCATACAGAAAGTCATTTGATGAAATAAAGCAAAGGTTCATTACACCTCCAATAATGTAACCACCCAACTGGGATTACCCTTTTGAGTTGCTTTGTGATGCATCCAACCAAGCAGTGGGAGCAGCTCTATCACAAAGAATTGGCAAAAAGCATCAAGTAATATCATATGCATCAAGGACCTTGGATGTCACAAAAATCAATTACACAACCACTAAGAAGGATTTCCTTGTAGTTGTCTTTGCACTAGATAAATTTTGATCACATCTTCTTGGTACTAAAGTTGTTGTTTATTATGATCATGCAGCTCTCCAGTATTTAATGAAGAAGGAGGATGCTAAGACAAGGCTAGTAAGATGGATTATACTCGTACAAGAGTTCAATTTGGAAATTAAAGATAAAAAGGGAAGTGAAAATCAGGTGGATGATCATCTAAGTCGACTACCCCACACCGCTGAAGGAGAAATTCCAAACCAGAATCCACTTAATGATGAGATTCCCGGAGAAAAAATGTACATCATCAACAGTAAAGTTCTATGGTATTCCAATATGGTCAATTATCTGGTAACATCTCAAGTCCCATATCATTTAAATTCCCACCAAATTCTAAATATGAAATCTTAATCTAGATATTATATTTGGGATGGTCCATTTCTTTGGAAGATTTGCAATGACCAAGTAATAAGAAGATGTTTTCCTGAAATTAAAATTAATTTTGTCTTTTTGTTTTTCCACACATTAGCTTTTGGAGGCCACTTTGGACCTCAAAGGACAGTAAGGAAGGTTTTAGAATCTAGACATTATTGGACCACCCTTTTTAAATATGCTCATGAATTTTGTAAATGGTTTGAAAAAATGAGAGTTTTATGGAAATATTTCAAAGAGAAAAGAAATGCCCCGACAACCACTTAATTTTTGTGAAATATTTGAAGTTTGGGGAATAGATTTTATGGGGCCTTCCCAAATTTCATTTGGAAATTATTATATCTTTCTTGCTGTTCATTATGTTTACAAATGGGTGGAAGCAAAAGCCACCAGGACTCACGATGCTAAAGTGGATTTTGATTTTTTCCGGACTAACATTTTTGTAGGTTTGGATTGCCTAAAGAAATCGTTAGTGATCAAGGTACTCACTTTTGCAATAGGAGAATAGAGGCTTTGCTGAAGAAATATGGGGTGCATCATAAAACATCAAATCCCTATCATCCAGAGAAAAATGGAAAAGATGAAGTGTCCAATAGGGAAATCAAAGGAATTTTAGAAAAGACTATTAATCCAAATAGGAAGGATTGGAGCCAAAGGTTGGAAGACACATTATGGGCTTACAGAACAACCTACAAAACCACAATTGGAATGAGTCCATATAGGTTTATTTATGGGAAAATCTATCACCTACCTCTGGAATTGGAACATAAGGCATACTGGGCTGTGAGGAAGATAAATTTGGATCTTGAAAGTGCTAGGATGGAAAGAAGATTACAGTTGCAGGAGCTGGAAGAGATTTGAAGAGAAGCTTTTGAAAATTCCAGGATTTACAAAGAAAGAACAAGAGTGTCTCCTAACAAACTGATCCAACCGAAAAACTTCCATCCTAGAGACACAGTGTTGTTATTCAACTCAAGACTCAAGCTGATTCCAGGTAAACTTCGTTCCATATGGGAAGTTCCATTTATAGTTACTCATGTATATCCTTTCGGTGCTATGCATATTATTAATGATCAAGATAAGAAGCCATTCACTGTTAATGGGAATTGGTTAAAGAAATTCCTTGGGACCATGCCATCAGAGCCAGTGGGGGAGATAACACTCCTCCAACCCATTTATCAATAAATCCATCAGGTTGTACCTCTCCTTAACACTTTCTTTCTTACTGTGATTCAATTTAAAATCATATTACATGTTTAATCCAATTGAATGCATTGAGGACTTTGCATCATTTATGTGTGGGGTAGGGAACCATTGTAGTTAGGATTTTGATTTGTTGTATGTTTTCTTAATTTAAAAACAAAAACTTTTTTAGACAATATGTGTGTTTCTTTTTCAAATTTTTTTGTTTTTCTAAAACTATTGAGATAAAATGAATCTAATTTCTATTTTTAAAACCCATTTATTTGAGTGAAACAATTTATTCCATGAAACTGAGCTTAAATTAATGTTGAAAATGACTTTGTTTCAAGTTCAAATATTTGGGAATTTCATGAAAAGTACTCTGAATTTTGAATCTCATGCCACATCTCACTGTCTTTATATTTGAAATCACTTTCCAGTGAGGATTCTAAACCTATTTTTCATACTCTTTTATTTTACCTCACATCTTGAGAGAACCATACCATGTGTTATTTAACCAAAAATTTATTTATTCCTATCAAAACGTGAGGGTTTGAGGTACATGTGTTTTAAATGATTGAGGAATTTATTTGATTTTAAAGCCCCCTTTTCAAGATAATCCTTTTTATAATGGCCCACCTTATACATTTAATCCTTGTATCCCATAGAATCCATGAAAATCATGTTAGGTTAGCCACATTATAATCCAATTTTCCCTATCCAACCTGATCTTGAAGTGAAATTTCATAATCTAGTTGAACTTAAGTGTGGGGGGAGGTTGACTTTTATTGTGTTGCCTTATTTGGAGATACTTTGGGTGGAAAATAAGAAGTTTAAGAGATGTGACTATTGATGAAAAATATATATCATTTTGTATGAGAATTTGTGCCTTATCTGGAGCTTTCATTTTGTATGAGAAGTTGTGCCTATCTGGAGGTTCCAATGAAAGAAAGAAAGTTGTGCATATCTTGAGCTTTCAAGAAAAATCATGTTTAAGAAGATTGAAACTTTTTCTACTGAAATGATGAATGGTGTGTAATTTCACTGATTTTTATACTGTTGGAGCTGATTTACTCTTAAGGGGAGTGATAAGGAGTCTACACTTGAGTAAAAATTAGAATAATGCAATTTTGTTTCAAAAAGAGCCAAGCACTTCTTATTCAGCCACATAATTTTTCACATCTAAATCCTACCATCCTAAAGGCATTGAACATCCATATTAATTCCTCAGGATAAACTTATGTCCTTGACTCACATCAGGTGGATATGTAGGAATTTAGAAAACCTATGGTGACCCTTGCATGAGTATTGGATGAGAAAGACGTTGCTAAAAATTGAAATTTGTGTGATGAGAGAAAATGAAAGTGAGGTAAGTGTTTTGTGTGCATGGGAGAAAAAATGAAGAGGAAATATATTGAATGAACTAAATTGAGAACATGTAATAATGGTTGTTTATGAGGCTTGATATCTTTTTGTTTCTTGGTGATAAATTTTTGGATCTCAAGGATATGTGTTTTAAAATTCGCTTTGACTTAATATTGATGTTTACTTGTCTAGGTTTCTAAGTCATAAGTGTGGGGGAATTGAAAAAGATAATATTTTAATAATTAATTATATGTTTTTAAATTATTTAATCCCTTCCCATTAATCAATTTGATCTTATTTTCATCATTTCATGGTTTTTGGTGAGTTTTGAGCTTAAGTGTGAAAATTGGTTAATTCTGGACATTTAACAGTTTTATGCTTTTTTTGTATTTCGAGCATACCTCCTAAATTTTAATCCAATTAACCTGATTCCTTTTTTAGGATGTCATGATTCGTGGGATACATATAAGTCTTCAGGAACAAAACCCAATTTGAACTCCAACAAGCCAAAATAATTCGGTCAATGTGAACATTTATTCTGGACAACAGAATAGACTATGACATATTCAAAGAAGTATATCCTGGACCACCGGCCCCCAAATGCAGTGGTTCTAGCTGGTTTAGAAAACTTACTTGAAGGGTCAGATTACCACAAAATATTAGAAATAAATTCATTCATTAAGGCTTCCAATTAAATGGTCAAAGAAGGGTTTGTGGAAGAGTGTTTGGAAGCCAGGAAAAGTATCTTCCATTTAGGCGGCCATAACTCATTCCACACGGATCCAAATGAATTCAAACATCGTGGGTGTATGTAAAACTCCATTTCTCACCTCCTATAAGAAGGGAACTTGGGAAAATTTCACCAAGGGAGGTCAGAACCTAAGAGAATTTCTGGAAGACAGATTCTGAAGGATTTATTTTTGAGTTCTTCATTTCTCTCTTTTGTTCTTCAAGTTCCATAATGCTTTATTTTTTCCCATTCATCTCAATTACCCTCACCATGTTGGGGTAAACATATGAGGTGATTGGGGGAGGGAAGGTTTTATATTTTTAATGCTTTGAGTTCTTATATTTGATTTAATAAAATCTCTCTCTCTTCTGCGGAGTTGTTTTCAAATTCTAAAAACAGAATTTATTATCTTATGCGATCGTATTTGATTTTCTATTTTGTTGTTATTATTGCTTTGATAAATGATCAATTTTCTCCCTCCATTAGTTTCTTGTCTATATTCGATAGAATAAATATAAGGGCTTAGTGGTTAAGTACCTAGCGATCACTAGTACGTGTGGGAGGGGTGGTGAATATTCAGGATTATTTTGGATAAACAATACCCGATTGGGAATTGGCTTATATAATTTGGGGTGTTCACTACAACTCTATCACACAACGGAAGAAGTGTATACCAAAATAGAATTTTGTTAAACCATTTAACCAAGGATGTGATTTGAAGTAATTATGTAATCTCACTTAAATCACCTTACCAGAAGAGGATTGAATTAAATGGAACAAGGATAGCATTGCAATTATAAAACTGACCCCGACTTGATCACCCATCTCATAAAATAGTTTTCAAATCACATTAATTCTATATTTGTATTGAATATTTTTCTCAATTTCTTTCTTTTGTTTTGTTTCTCTCTTTTATTTTAAAACCAAAAAATTTCAAAAACACCCAACGTTTTGTCTAAATATAAAGTGACAAACTATTTTGTGTGCACTCCTCATTAGAAGACAACCTAGGTTAACCACTATATTATATTTTGACTTAGTAAATACATGCTTTTTCCACACCCCACGACAGGTTTAATTCACACACTCAAATCCCCTAATACTATCCCTATAGGTCAGTCATAAAATACTTCTTAACATCCTGGGAAAAATAAAACATAGAAAGGGGTGAGCTCAGATGCTCAGTAAGGATAACAACATTGAGGAAACTTTCATAAATCAACATAAACATTTAAGGCAATGTATAACTAAAACAAAATCCTTTTAAACTTGAACTTCAACATAATATGGAATAAATAAAATGAAATTATTCCATTTACTTATTCACATGTATATTCTACATTTCTAATAATCACATGTAATATCAATAACCACTTTCATAATGATGGAATGCATAATGCCAGAGTATCATAACCACATAGTCAAGGCCTTGTGCCAAGACTACAAATAAGAATTTGTCAACGCCTTGTGCCAAGACACTAGTTTGTTTCATGAGACCTACCGATTCATCGAGGAGCTATAACGGGCTCCACCTGTCACCTACTAAGTCCAATGTATTCCTCATATGAAAAGGTTTAAACATAATATAAACATTCATATTAAAACTGGCATATGAAATGTCAATACATTATCCATAAACCATGAAAGGTATGAAATAACACATCCATATTCAAAGATATCATAAAACCTTCAATATAATATGGATGTTTTGTATCATAACAAATCATCTTCAAATAATATTAAAATCCATCAAATGATGTTGACATAAATGAAATCAAAACCTTTTTTTAGAGAAATATCTCTTTCTATTTTGAAATCATTTAAAATTCATATGATTAAAAATGAAAACATTTATTTTAGAAATATTTTTTTAAGATTTTAAGGGAAGCTTCTATGATGTTATAATGGGGGGAAATAGCCACACCTTCCATATAAGTTAAAAAACATTTTTACCTTAATTTTGTCGAAAAGGTTAAAAAATACCTTGTTTGGAAAACGATGGACAGATTCCTTTATAATAATATTATAAAAGTCAAACAAGGGTAAAAATGAATTTGAACCATAGTCTATAAAATATTAAGAATTTTTTGAAATACATTTTTATGAAACATGGAAGTGGATGAAAAATAGGTCCTAGTAGATATTAATTTTAAACAACCTTAGATAATGAAGAGATTGTAGAATTAACCCTTAAATTGTACTTTTCCTTGGTCGATGGTAGGTTAGCCTCTTTTATAATGGTGAAATAATTGTTATTAAATTATACAAGAATCATATACATTAATATGATATCATATATGATCTTTTAACATTGCTTTGTTAATAATATCATAGTATTATCGTTGTTTCAAGTGTTAACAGATTCATTTTACTTTATATTAATTATTATTTGAGTCATTTTTTTTATTGATGGGATGTAAATTATTCATATAAAGAATGATATCAAGTATTTATACATTATTTTTAATCATCTAATGGAAATTATCCTTGAATAGATTCGATGGGGAATTAATCTCATCGCATTCATGGAGACGGTAATCCGTACGTACGCACAAGCGACAATATCATTCGTTTGGTATTAAAATAATATATAATTTCATGGTATATCATATATACAGAATCATTATCATTTTATATTTATAATTTACATCAATTACACATCATTATTATACCCATCCCAATAATAATGTATTGAATAACAATTACACCACGACGTGGAGACAGTAAGTCGTACGTACGCACGTATGGTGACATGTCATTCAAAGGATGGATAGAATAATGAATATGGTTGTAAAATATTTATAATAACATCACAGTATATTAAAGTTACTAGAGTTATTATTTTAGAATGTAATCAACAAATAAAATTGATGTGGAAGAAGAAAAGAACTTGAAAGAGGTGATAAAATATTTACCTCTTCTTCGGGTTCTTACTATTGATTTGATCAAAATGGCTCCATAGGATGGCATTATGACAAAAGTAAGGCCTCTAGGATGAAGGGAGGATATTGGAGAGGGTATTTGGGTAGAGTTTGGCCAAGAAAAATGGATTTTAAGGTGTGAATTAGAGTGAAGTGGGGTTCCCTTTTATAAGAGGGGTGAGGGGAACCTTAGGAAAAGCTAGAAATATTATTTTATAATAATATAATTTTCGGTTTCTAATGGATAAAAAATGTATTATTTAAAGGATAAGGTGGGGATGGATCTAAAACCACTCAATCAATAGGTTTTAGACATGTTTCGGTCACTATGTTAACTTTGTCTTTTAGATTTATCTCTTAGTTAAATAGTTTGACATTTATCATGTCTCTTTGTATGTTTATAATATATGGTTAATAAACTTACTCTATACTTACAATCGAACCCCAAGTTGTTCATTAATGATACATATATCATTATATAAGTCCTTTTGATGAAACTTATATTTTTAT
Source organism: Viscum album (assembly GCA_963277665.1). Taxonomy (NCBI): domain Eukaryota; kingdom Viridiplantae; phylum Streptophyta; class Magnoliopsida; order Santalales; family Viscaceae; genus Viscum; species Viscum album. The sequence goes on from OY728127.1 coordinate 255,190,183, forward strand.
GAATATAATATCAATTACAAATGTAATATTTTTTTTAAAAACTCTTTTATGTCAATTTTGACACAATTTGGTATTTTGTTTTTGTTAAATTCATAACAGCATTATTACTTTGAAAAAAAATCATCTAACCAACCATAATATGTCATATTGACCTATAAAATTAATGTAATTCATAAAAAGTCTCAAATTACATTTATTTGGATATGTATAATATCAATTATTCCAATATTTCATTAATTATGTAATTACTCCATCATCATTGTGTCATAAATAAATTAAATTATTTAATGTCTAAAAAATATAAATAAAATAAAATTATGTATTAAATCTTATTTTATATCTAATGAATATTTCTAGTCAAATTTATCTTCTGTGTAACCCAATATTAAAAATGTTTTATTTATTAATCATTGATTTTAACTCCATTAACTCTTCTTTAAATAAATTAATAATAAGTGTCCTAATCTAATCCAAGTGGACCAAAGATGTTAATATTTTATTCCTAAGGCTATTTTTGGTCGAACAATACTTATCCAATATAATTAGGACATGTGTTAGGGTAATAATAATATCATTATTACCTTTAATTACCCTATTTAATTTTAATCGTGGTAAATAAAAGTAAGAAGTTAGTATTCACAAAAAAAATTACTTTTTTCTTATTGAACTACATTTTACTCCTTGATATTAACCTTTTCTCTCGGATTATCAAAATTCAACTCACATAAGTTGTAAAATTAAGTTTTATGTGAATTTTCAAATTCTTCTAGGAGACGGGTAAATGACGGTGAAAAGTTCAATAAAATTTTTATATATCTAAAATTATTATAAACTGACTCCAATGAATTACATAGAACTTATATAGGTATTATGTATCTATTTTGACCTAAAATAAATTTAAATAAAATAAATAATTATTTAAATAAAAATTAGATTTTAAAATATAACTCAGTGTTTTCCACTATTCATCAAAAATTGAAAGTTTTCATAAAAATACCAAATATTCACCCTAAGCTAATTTCAATATTCTGAATCCAAAAATGAAGTCCATTTTTAAAGATAAAAATTATAAAATTTCAAAAGTGGGTATTACTATTCATAACGGCTAGTTTGATTTGTTGTGGTGTGTTAGAACTCGAAGTTGCGTATAACACACGCTACCATATTATTCAAAGAGAAGTGTACAGCGGAAGCTTGGGGTGTTGCATATACCCAACTTATCTTATCCAAATAACATGTTAAATCAATAAATATTGATATAATTGTATTCTATCATGTTAATTTAATATTATTGATTAAAATCCTATCCCTCTCTCTCTTTTATTTTTAAAAATGAAATCATTTCCTGGGATGTGTCAATTTTTCATCATCGTGGGTGTTGCACATTAATTTTCCTTCGAATCCTTCAAGACTATCAATAAAACAATTAAATGGATAAAAAAATTAATTTTTATTTGCCAACCCATTTTATGTTCTAGAAATAACTTTTGTACATATTACTAAATGGTAAAACAAAACATGTTTATTGTGACCCAAAAACCACCCAAATTAACCTAAAACAATCATCACTAAATATTATCTAATGATTCATCATCATGGAACAAAAAAAAGTATAAGAAAATTAAAAAAATATATATCATTAATAACATATAATAGAATTTCTGGATGTTTATCCATGTTTTACATGAACATCTATTCATGAATACAAGTGAACCGTTCAAGAAAACTAAGAAAAAGAATACTCCCAACAATGAATTTTTAAACTATAATTCGTAAAAAGGCCCATAAAATAACTTAATGGAACTATAATTAACCTTATTCATGAATAAAATGTTCTCTAATTTTTAATTAATCTAATTTCAATATATAAGTCATTAATGTGAAGAAAGTGTTTAGATACATGGTAAGGGGAATTATTGAACCCAACTCTCATTCCTTGGGTTTTCCCTCTATCGCTCCATTTTCTATATGGTTATTCCATAAAAATAATTTATTCATAATTATCTTACCTTTTCAAGGATATACATATTTTCTACTTCAGTTTATTACAAACACATTGTTTTCCAATAGAACTATTCTTTAAAAAACACACATTTTACTTCTCAAGATTATTCCTTCACTCATTGTTGATGATTCTTATGTCATGTATGCAATTCCCCCTTTCATCTAGGAACCAAATGTTTATTAATGTATTCTTGTGAGATTAAATCCATTACATTCCATGGGTTATTTATGTTCTTTTTTGATATATGTTCTATTTGTCAGGCATGATATTTTAAATGTTATGATGGGATAGGTGCACAGAGAATTATATAGCACAATGTAAACATTATAATCTGATAGTTGTGCCCAAAATTATATAGAACTACAATTCATTGGTTAATATGAATAACCTCATGATTAAATTGAAATTTGCATGAACATGATGTTATATTTGTTCAAAACTATATGTGGTAGTTAACCACTTAGGCATGATGTTTCATTTTTATGAATTTACTCATTACATGCTATTATCTAATGATTCTTCTGATGATTATAATGAAGATGTTATAATTATTCTCACCCCATGTTACATTTTTTCATTTTCTTATATGTCCCTTTACTAGGATTTTAGGTCACCCCTTTTGATGTATATCATCAGGTGACTACTTGTAATATGGAGAAGTCAAAAGACAATAAGAAGCTACAGAAGAAGGAATTAATTAAATGTCTTATGTTGTAAGTGTTATGTACAGTCATTGTTTTCACAATACATTGTGCCTTTGGATACTCATTTTTAAACTTTTTTATGATTTTTTATCATTTAAAATATGTAAAAGTACTATTTGAAAAGTGGGGTCGATATAAAATCCTTCCCCTCCTTATTATCTTGAGGAGAAAGAGGAACATTACATTGCTCTAAGTGACATCCAGAGGGTGTGAAAGGCTAGCATAAAATGCTAAGGGAATTACTAAAAAATGGGGGATGATTTTAGCTTTGAAAATAAATAAACCAACCAAACATGCCATAACCAAATAAACCACTACATGATGCATGATATCAGTGAATGAAAACTCTAAGAAACCATTAATATTCTAATAAAACTATAACCATGTACTACTACATAAGAATACAATATTAATGTACATTGTGGAAGAAAAAACTCAACGACTCTAATAGAAAACTCCAAATATCCAATCATTATTTGTTCTCTAATGCCACGAAATATCTCATGTATCACAAGTCTCTACTAGAGAAATGTGAAACAATACATTTTCTCATTTCATGATAACCAACATCTGAAAAATCACTAAACTAACATATGAGGGGTGAGTAATAAAAATCAGTAGATTTTCCCAAATGTATTTCCTAATCACACCACTAGTATGGAACATTTTTGAATGTTTATATAAATTAATTTATATAAATTAATTTTTCATATAGTTTATATCCAATTTTAAACATGTGTCATAATGAAATAGTTTTCTCAAAACAATAATAGGTTCCATGGAAAGAAATAAACAATTCTCTAAAACCATTTCATTAGATCCATTTTGGCATATCTTATTCCAATCCAAAAAACCCACACACCCATGCATGCATTCATCGTTATTACAGTTCCATACTCATGAGTGGTTTCACATTGATTTACCAAGTCATAAAAAGGTAATTAAATTCCATTCTACATTACACCTTTGGCACCGTGCACAATTTCATATTTCAAATAAGACATGTAATGAAATATAAATACATACCAAAAAGTATTCCCAAAAACCATGTTAATACAATCATGCCTAAACCATTGAAATACCAAGAAATTTCAATGACAAAACCATTTCCATGACAAAACCATTTCAATTCCAAAACCATATCAATATAAAAATATTTGTGTTGAAAACTATTTTCCATAAATCAAACCAAGATACAATTTTAAAATCCATATTTTAAAATCATTTATCAATGAACATTGCACAAAAAAATCCACAAGTTCACACCAAACCACAAACCACCACTAAAGAATGATTATACCATGATTTTCACACCAATATCACCTTCAATTTCAATCCTTTTAATAAATTTGAAACTTGGACTTCATGTTCTAAATAGGGGATTCAATATTCAAGACAAATACCTTGAATTATTTGGATAAAATAAAAAATGTCATGAACAAGTCCCCAAAAACATGTCGATAGTCCAACAAACACCTTATATCTCTTCCCCAATAAATAAAAAATCCAAATATAATTATATTTTGAATAAACTATCTTAGATCAATCCACATCAAATATAGATCTAAGAAAAATATGGATATATATAACTTGATATAATAAAAACTACCAAGAAAAATAAATAAATATCACCTATTCGGATAATTTGGCTTCAAATCACCAAGATAATCCTTTAGAATACCTCCGAATTGACAATAGAATCTTCTATAGCCTTTAGGTAGATTGAATATTGATTTAGGTCAATATATAAGGAAAAAATAGGTCCATATAGATCAAAACATGTTAAATCCACAAGTTTAGGAACTTACTTTTAACCAGCGCACAATTAGTCACATGGTAAGGAAAACAATTTACCAACCATTCACTAGCCACTTCATTAAGAAGAAACTTGGAATGTTTTTCTCACACTGTTTCCAAACTATGCCCCAATAGTGAAAAATTACAATAAATAAAGAATCATGGTTTCTTCTAGGATGCCACAGGAATTTTAAAAACTGTGTGCTGCCTGTGCACCTTCCGCTTTAGCCTATGTCTCACTCTATATGGTTTTCTATAAGTGTTTCATAGTTTCCCTAATCCATTCACCAACTGTGTACCCTAAGAAAAGCCACAAATATAATCAAACTTCTTCAAAACTCTCCAAAACCCAAACACTATATTCAATTTAAAATAATTAATATAGGGTTTTTTATCTTGAAATTAGGGGTGCTAAAACTCAATCCTATATAATTTACATACCATTTATCACTAAAACAAATGTCTCTGCATGAACAGTCAATGAGATGGTAGTCAGGGTCTGGGTGAAGGGATATGACGGCCCCCAAACCATCACTAGATTCCCTTAACGTAAAGCATCACATGAGACACTTTGATAGTATTTCTCTAAATCCAACCAAGTCCTATTATCAGGATAAAATAGAACCTCTTCCCAAGGAATAATGTTACTCTGATACAAATTTGTCACAACCAAACCCAAGCCAGTGCTCACGCCACAACTATACCAAGACCACCTCTATTGTCCAGGTGGTGGTGTTAAGTGTCTTTGGAATAACTAACTTGAGGAGGCCATATTCCAAGTACACGTACACAGAGAAAAAACATTCTTGATGAAAAAGTGAAAAGGGAAATAAGAAAATATGCAAAAAATGATTCAATGTAAACCAAGCATGCATGAACCTCTAGAAATTAAAAAATAATGGTACTGTAAACATAAAATTGAAGGGGTAACATACATTTCCAACTAAAAATAAGTCCCAACCAGATGAAAAACTAAAAAACCACACATCTGAGGGAGTCCAGCTCCTGAATCCAAAGATATGAACCATGTGTGAGGTCCATGAACCATGTATCCCTAAGCTCCTTTGTATTCATGATCAACCTATTCATCATCTGCATTAGACATGACACATGTTGGAAAATCCCATATCGGGGTGAGTATATACATACTAAAAAGGACACCAGGAAAGCATAAGGTGGGAGTAGAAGGTGATAAAATTAGAAATTAAGATAGTATATAGATCAACATATACTGAAAGAGTACATATTATCCCAAAAAAAAGTGAAAGTAAGAAATTACAAGCATTAGGGACTAAACAAAGTGAGTAGATGAACTGTTCATCTAGTATTGGCTACCTATATCATGAGAGTAGACTCGTACAACCACAAGAATCTATAAACAGAATGTACGTGGCATACCCCATATATCATCACCTCTCATGGACAAAGAGTAACCAAATCCAAGGTGTTGATATAGAAGATGAATAATGGTTTTCTTATTCAAAAATCTCAAATGAGAGAGTATGGGGATATCCATATCACAAATCAGCCTGTGGATTCTTAATGTCCAATTATTTTGAAATTAAATCAATGATGCCCAATATCCCATGCCTCTACCCATAAGTAATCATAAATTTCTAGTCATGCCATATCACTGTGTTGGATAATCAAGTGGAAAAAAACTCATAGATAAGTACTTTCTACCTAGATCAACTGATGTGTACCCCTCAAGAGATATTGAGGACCCACTACCCATCTCAATTGGAATGTACCACTTAGAAGAAGTGGAGGACCCACTACCCAGATCTGTTATAGGCTACCACACGGTTGGCAGTAAGGAACCACTACCCTTCTCTACTAGGGGTACCACTCAGAATGTGTTGAGGACCCACTTCATATCTCTACTATAGGGTAAGACTTAATAGGTGTTAAGGACCAACTTCCTAGCTCTACTGGTGGGTACCACTCAGAAGGTTTCTGGCATCCCACATGATCGTTATCGTATTCAAGCATCTCCAAAGAATGTGTCATACTCAAAATATTCCACATTATATCTCAAAATCCACAACTATGTGAACCATCCAGTTCTATGTGTAAAAACACTCAGGATATGCTACTCATGGGACAAAATCTGAGTTCAAGCAATGGAGATACAAACTATTGAGGTTTCTTAAAAATGAACTTATGGTACGAGTCATGTGAGGGGACCCACACAGTGTGTGGTACCAGCCCAACACCTGGATGTGTCCTTGGATAGTACATAGATCCTGATCATGTAGGAGAACACATCATGCATGTGTATTACATAACATGTCCAAGATACCTAGGCACCATCCCGTGTGTTGTTGGCCATGTCTGTGTACTTTCATCTAATGTCCATGTAGTTTGGTACATGATGTGTGGATTCAAACAATATTCCTCTCATCTACACAATCTATGTATGTGTATTCTTACACAGAGTCCCTCTGGTGTGATTTATCACATGGTATTTTTAGTCGTGATATGGTACATGGAATGTAAGTGAGTACTAAACATTGAGGAATCGTTAACTTTTCTGATACCCTACCACCACTTCTGAAGAGGAAACATGCCATGTGTTCATCCCTAAACATGGCGTGTATTATGGATTTCCAAATAAATCCCAAATCATGATTCCATACATTAATATATTCTTCCCACCATTAGTCCCACCTCGTATCTATCATGGATGAATAGATCTCACCGTGAATCATAAATCTTATTCATCGTTCTTTATAAAATGGTAACAGCTCATCGTCGGGGATTCGACCATTCATTATGCACCCCAGAAGTGGTTCTACATTTGATTTATTGATCTTTCATCACTGAAAAGGTCATCCTCACTTAAAATTGATCCTAGATATATTCATTTCTATTTTATCTATTCTTGTTTTGTTGATTATTCATGAATCAGGGTGTCTAATTGAGCTCGGAACCTCTATAAAATTGTTGAAATAAGATCTGGTGGTCTATATGGTGAATAATGAGAAGTGAGGGAGAAAATAAAAAAATTCAAGGATCGATTCCAATAATTTGTGACTAATATATTCGGAATAGAGAAACTAGGTCTAGATAAACCTTTCAAACTAATTTATATTTCAATACATTGGTGCAAAAAATGTCTTCAATTGTTGTAGATCTATGAAAGATGGTGGATATACTCAACCAGTTAATATAAAGGGCATGAAAACACCAATTGATGACTCCCACATCAATTATGGATAGATCACTAATGAATAACACATCCCCCCAATGATTTGATATGTGTCTTTGTGTTCGTTGCATCTCGATCTACTCTGATCTATAATTTTGTCATCGTCTGGTGTGATTCTCCCACAAAGGAGGGAGGAGGAAATCTGGATTTCTCCCAGGGCTTATACGGCTATCCCTAGAGAAATTATCTTGGAGATATTCTTATATATTAATTCAATTTCACTAAAATGAATGAATGAATGAAATTAATAATTAATTAATCAACATAAAGTACAACCAATGAGTGAGGATTGTGAACTCCACATGCCGACTCATTTTATGTCATGTCTATGGTAAACACAACGTCATGGCAAAAACAGTGGTCTCTTGTTTTTTATCTAAGATAATATTTAAGATTTTTCCCATTTTCATTGAGTTGTCACACCTGATCCAGATAATATATTTTTAATATTTATATACAATTAATTTTGGCCACACCGTGTACATGAAGCACATGCCACCTCATCGCCTAACTCTTGAAATATATAAATAAATATATAAAATTCTTACAAGGAAAAAACAATACCACTAGAATATTATAAATATTAATATAGTTATGGTGTCAGTTAATAATGTTTTAAAACTGTTATATATGAGTTTAAAGATCATTAAACAAAATGTAAGCGTATGTTAAATGATTTTGCCTCAATTTACATTCCATTGAGTCTTATTTGTTATTATGAAAATATTAATTTTTTAGGTGGTGTATATTATTTCCCTTTGACATGTAATATACAAAAATTTTTATTCATCATTGTGATTTATGTTTCAAATTGAATCACCTCATACAAGGGCATTTTAAATGAAAATTACCAAGTGAAAAACGTTTTTATAAAATCTAGCTTTATTTTTTATTTTTTAACATTATATTAAAATAATCAATTTATGGTAACCATTTTTTATTGGAAATTAAGACGCTCATAAATGAACATATTATTAGGTAATGTATACGATTCTTTCTTACTCCATATACCATTTTTACATATGGGTTTTACTTTGAATGTTATTTGATTAACTGGGAAAATATTGATAAATCTGTATCATTCATCTAATGCAGGTATTTGATAAGGTACATTTTTATGAGGTATATAAAATTATTTAATATGTGAAGAATGATTTTAATTGGTATTCTAAGGGTTGGGTATGATTTAAAGTAAGCCCCATGATGCATTAGTTGTCTCATGAGACAAATTAGTTGGCCAAATCAGATAGGCTTCTACCCGGTATGTTATAAACTGTCTTGTGAATGGTCTTTATGGTAAAGGTTACATGAGCTTAAAAAACATAGTGTCCACTAATTAAGAATTTCCTTTATTGAGAATTAATTTATTCTTCTTATTATTGTAATATCATATATTCACTTTGACATTCTCTATGGATTCATTTCATTCCCAATTTATTGATTAAATGGCATGTGTTTCTGTTATTTATCTAGCCATATTAATTATACATAACCTAGTAATTTAAATGGAATTAATTTTTAATTATACATTATTCCATGATGATTATGTTTATTGAATCATGATGAAAAAATATATAATTAACTATCACTATTCATTTCATCTCATCGTTATTTTTTCCCTCCCCATGATATAAAGATTACATCATAGAATGAGTTTCAAGGATGCTGAGATTTTACATTCATCATGATTTATTTTATTTTCCCAATGTAATATGGGTATCATGTATTTAATATTATTTTCTAAAATAGGTAAATTATTCTATCCTTTTTTATTTGAATCTTTTACCTATGCCAATGTAATAAAGTAAGGAACCAACTCTAGGCTACTTTTGATAGGGAAGTTACAGTTGGTATCCAAGGAAGTTTAGTAGAAACCATGGAAAATATATTTAGGAACACATAGATTATGAAACCTAACCCTAAGATTGAATTTGGGGATATGTATAGAGAAACATCCCAAATAAACAATGTTTATGATTGTGATATTAGATGGAAATAAATTTTTGATATTTTATAAATTATTTCACTAGTCTTGTGATTATACATTATGTTACATAACGATATGATCTAATATAATTTATGCCATTCTTTATATATAGTTCCTAGATGTAATAATGATATCAATACTTGTGGCCAATGTAGAGGACTCCCTACTAATGAAGCCAAAATGTATGGTTTTGGAATTGAGAAAGTTATGGATGTATTAGTGAAGCTTAATTAGGTAATGAAACATAACCTTTCCAAAATATAGAAACCTTTTCCACAGTGATAATATCCTATATTTGATCACATTATGTGATAGAGGCCCCCAAGATTTAGTGGGATTGATGATCCAAGGGAAACTGGTAAATGGATTACGTATTTGGAGAAGATATTAATGGAATTTGGATGTTGGGAAAGGAAAATGTTATACTGTTTATGTATTTTCTCAATAGTGATGCTGGATAATAGTTTTAGTTGGTCTAGAATACTAGGATGGAATAGAAAATAGAATATGTGGAATGGAAAGCATTTATATAGAAATTCATTGATAAAAATTTCCATCATTAGAAACAAATAGAGATGATGATAAAGTTATTTACTTTAAAGAAAAATTTAGAAGAAAGTGTTGTAGAATAGGATGATACCATCACAATGATGGATATGTATTATATGGATTACATATACAACATAGAATGAAAGATTGACCATTTATTTTAAGAGCATATGAAAATTCTCTGAATGGGACTAGTCTCTCAGACTTTTTATTCATAAAATGAAATAGTTTTTTCTATAAAGATAGATAAATAATTCATCATGTCATAAGGATACAATGGGGATAATGAAAAGAAGAGGATAGAAGATGAAATAATGGATAAATAGAACAATAGAGAGATGGATTCTCCCACATGTGATAATTGATGAAGTAATCAACATGGTAAATCCTTTAAGTGATTTGTAGTTTGTAATATGTGTGGATAAAATTTCCACTAAGAAAAAAAATACAAAGAGAAGAATGAAAAAATTTATATTAAGTGTTCAATAGAAAATGGATAGGGATCATTGAAAATTAATTCCCCAGGAATTGATGGAATAAAACTCAAAATAATCTATAGAATAAAAGTCAATCATCTATTATTGATACCACCAAAATAGAATGATTAATGTCAATGTATATTTGGATATATGACATATGTATTAAAATTATCTTAATGGAGGAGTTTGAAAATGAAGAGAGTGTGAACCTGAGATCGGGTGCATCTGTTCCCGTTGATTATTCAGGAAAGCAAGCTGACTGTCAGGAAGAGGATGTGGATTGTGTTGGGCATAAGGATCTTTTTAGCCTTTGTGCAAAGAAAAAACATGATGTGCCTCTAGAGGAAAAATCAAACAGGATCATTGCGGATGTAGTTAAAGGTGTGGGAAACATCTCTTTTCTTTATTGTGAATCATTGTCCTGGGGATGAATTATTTGAAAAGGAAGTGTTGAACATGTCTCTGCGAACCAGAATACGGTTGAGGAATTGATTAAGCTTTATAGATACTCAATTTTTTCAAGAGTGGTTATACAAAAAGGGGTGAAGCCTTGGACGTTCAGTGAACTTACAATGAGAATTTCTGAAATCCGGTGTTCCACTGATTGGAAGATAATAGAAATGGGCCGTGGATTCTACCATATTCATTTTTCATCAGACAAGTTCAAGCGGTGCGCCTAGAGTTTTGGCTTGATCCCTCTCAAGTCGAGTTTTCTTCGAATCCATGAATGGGACCAGGATTTTGTTCCCAGCACTATGAAAAATACGTTCGCACAAATATGGATTCGTTTCTGTAATCTGAATTTTCTCTATTGGCATCCTCAAATTCTTTGGGACATTTTCACTTCAGTTGGAAACCCCATTCAACTTGACAAACAGACTGATAATCCTACCTTTGGATATTATGCGAGAATATTAGTTGGGGTAGATATGGCAGTCACTCTTGTTGACAAAGTGGTGTTAACAACTCAAGATGATAGCATCACTCTTGGTATAATCTATGAGAGAAAGCCCAAATTCTGTTTGAATTGTCTATTTGTTGGTCATACCATCTTGGAGTCCAATCAAAATAAAACCTACAGTCTTTTTATGGTTCGAGGACATGCTTATGAAATCTATAGGAATAACAAGAACAAGCCAAGGGCACTCAAGGTTGGTGGTATTCTCAATGCTGATAAAGAAGCTCCTAATGATCCTTATAGAGTCTCTCAAAAAGTTGGGATAGTGGCTGATGGAGGCCCTATGGATAAGATTCTCTTTGAGGGTGATGATGAAAATGGTGGGAAGATCCTTGTTGAGATTGATGCATGTTCAATGGAGCCTGAATTGGGTCACATTGGAACTCATTCTTCTAAATGTCCTCAAATTCCTAATGCGGTACCTTCGATTTTTGATGGCTCTAATGAAAATGAAGGAATACAACTTAAGGTTGCAGATAAGGCCTCTACCCCTACTATTTCTGATGATGTTGTAGTGTTTTCTGAAGATCTAGATGCATAACCTAGTGAAGGATTACATTTTCAAGATGAATACCTGGTTATTAGTCCTAACATTGTCCTTCCTAATCGTGATATTGTTGTTGTGATTGATGAGGAACATGATGCAGAACCTACTACAGATCTTTTTAATACTAGGTATCATGGCCATTATGTAGGTTATGGAACAGATGCTCTTGTGCCTAAAGGTCACGATGCGGACCCAGGAATGAATCCTGATCATGATGCAAGTCCATTTTCTATTTCTATGGATTTGGGGGAATTCTCACATGTTCATACTTCTAAGGCTAAAAAATAAAATTACCTGCTAGCATTTTGCTTGTTCAATCTGACTTAGCTAACATATTCTCCCTGCAAAACTCGATGGTGGAGGATGTTGCTGATGGTATTGTCATTCATCCCTCTAATACTACAGATGCTACTGAACCTGCAATTGATGATCAAATACTAGACATTGCTGATGGTACTGGAATTCCTCCCTCTTCTAAAGATATAAAACAGATTAATTATGGGCCTAGCACTAGGCTCAGTTCAAAAAATAAAGATTCTCTTCTTGAATTTTCAAGGGATTGGGAACCCTCCCAAGGTAAGATCCCTTTGACATATTATTATGACCAATAGTCTGGTTCATGTTGGTATTGCAGAGCCAAGGTTGAAATTTGAGAATTGGAGATCCTTTAAATGGGCTTCTATGGGATATTCCCTTGTTGTAAGCAATCAATTCACTAGGAATTCTAAATCTATGATGGTGCTGAAACATGACAGTGTTGTTGTTAATTCCATTTTGACTGATTTTCATTCTGTCACTCTTTCATGTTTCTATAATAATGCCTCTCTTGCAATAACGTTTGTTTATGCCTTCAATCATTACACAAGAAGAAGAGAATTGTGGATAATTTTAGTTGACCTTTCTAAGAGTTTGGTGAATAGTTGGATTCTTCTTATTTATTTTAACATAGTACCGAGGGTTGATGAAAAAACTGGGGACTACTTCTGTCATTCTTCAACCTATGATTCTTTATCTTAATTGACAATTTTTGTCCTGATGAGGTTCCCATTTCTGGTGTTGGATATACATAGAGTATATACACCATTAATGGGAGACATGCAAGTGGTCTGGACAGATTATTTGTGCAAGTGGATGATAGGAATTGGGAGAATGATGTTACTAGAAGAACCCTACCATGACTACATTCTGATCACAATCCCATTCTTTTAGATGTCTATCCATAGAAAGAAAGTTCAACCCCTCTGCCTTCCAAATTAAATAATGCTTGGATTTTCATTCCTGGGTGCATAGAGATTGTTTTGGATGCCTAGAAAACTATTTATTTGGGTAGATAATCGCACATTCTATGTTTTAAACTGAAATTAGTTAAGGCAAGGCTGAAGAAATGGAGTAAATATTCATTTTCCTCTCTTGATAGTGATATTAGAGAGGCTGGAAAAATCCTATTAGAAATTAAAGATAATAATCAATCTCAATATGTTCCCTCTCTAGAGGAATTACAAGCTTCTTCAAGTTTGCACAAATTTTTGGCTCTTATGGAAAATTTAGTTTAGAATCAATTCAATTTTAGGTGGTTAAAGGAAAGAGACTGTAACTCAAGACTATTTCATTGCATTAAAAAAGAAAAAAAATGCCAAGAGGAGTCTTAATGCCCTTAGAATTTATGGGAATCTCTTTGATTCAGAGATTGGTATGTTGATGCTATGACAGATTATATTATGAAGTTGTACTCGAATAGTGGAAATAAAATTTCTGACAAAAGCATTCAGTTTTCTGGCCCTTCTATTGAAGAGGATCAGAATAAGAGTCCTGTTAACATTCATAGTGCAACATAGATACACAGTGCCCTATTTTCGCTGAATATTGATAGTGATGTATATCCAGATGTATTTACTAATAAATTCTTCATGTTTTACTGGGATATCTTGCACACTGATGTTACCAATGCTGTGAATGAATTTTTTTAGATCATCTTATTTTCCCTTTAGGATCAATTCAAAAAAAAATTCCCTTCATTCCTAAAAAGGAGAATGTCTTAGACATACAATATTTCAGACATGTTTCCCTTGGGAATACAATACCAAAAGTCATTAGTAAAATTATGGATTGGCGGCTGGGTGAAATTTCTAAGTGGTTATCTCCGGGAGTCAGTTTGGGTTTGTAACAGGGAGAAACATAAAAAAATTTCTTTTTACTACCTTTGAGTGTGTCAATGCTATGATGGGAAAGGTTAAATATGGCAATAGGGTTTTAAAAATTGACATTTCTAATGCTTTTGGTACTATAATATAGAGATTTTTGTTTACTATCCTCAAAATGAATGGTTTCTCACAGAGGATCATTGATATAATTGGATCCATTATATCCAATGCAATGATTTTTATTCAGGTCAATATGGCTCAAATAGGTTTCTTTCAGTGCTCAGGAGGAGTTAGGTAGGGCGACCTTCTTTTTTGTATGTTTATTGCTATTACTGAAGACTATTTATGTTGGTGCCTCACTGATGATGCTAATTTTGGATGGTATCAACAAATGATAATTGGAATGGATTTTTGGGCCCCCTCGCATTTTCTACATGTTGATGATATCTTACTTTTTGGGAAGGCGAGATATGGTACCATATCTTGTATTAAAGGCATCTTCTCACACTATGAAGAGGTTGGAGTTCAGGTCATTAATTGTTGAAAGTCCTTTTTGTTTTTCAGTGATGGAGTCTTTATATCAATGCAAAATAGAATTTCGATGAAGATTAGAGTTAAAAGGGGTTGTCTCCCATTTACATACCTTGGTGTAATTCTTTTTTGGGGCAGAGTTAAAAGATGTCACCTAAAAACTATTGCGTTGAAAATCACCAATCAATTATCAAGTTGGAAAGGGAAAAATATGTCTCAAGCATGGAGAATATGTCTGTAAAATTCAATGATTACTAAAATGTTTGTTAATTCCTTTTCTCTATATAAGTGGACAAGATTTCTGCTTAAATAGTTAAGTGAAAAAATAAGAATCTTCATCTGGACCGGCTCAATTCATGAGAAGAATTTGTTACAGTTTCCTGGAAAGACTGTATTAAGCCAACATCAATGGGAGGTCTGGGTATTAAGGACATAGGGATCTTCAATGACCATCTAATTAAAAAGTTCTCCTGGAAACATATTTCTAGTCCTGATCCCTCAATGGAGTTTATGAAAATTGGATTTATTGGAAAATTAGAGAATGGGTATGTCAACTATATGAGATCCCCTGTCTGGACTTCTCTAAAGAAGGAATATTCTGACCTCATGGCTCGATCAAAATGGATGGTCTGTAAGCAGTCCAATCTAAATTATTGGACCACCACTTAGTTATCCCGGCCCATCTATGATGATATTTTAATTCCTTCATTTCTTAAGATCAAATCGATTGATGATTTTTGTGCAGATTCAAATCTTACTAAAATCCTACACACCCACCTGTGATTGGATGTCATGAGGTACTACTTTACTGATTATGATGTTTTGGTGTCGATTCCCAGTCTTAATGGCATTTTCTGCACAAAGGAATGTTACAATTTACATTGTGGTGAGTCGATGCATCCCCAAAGATGGATTATGGGTTTTAATAAACCCTTTATTCTCCCTTTGTGGTCTCCACTTATTTGGAAAATATGGAAAAACAGGCTGCCACTACAAGGTCTTTTGAAACATACTAGACTGTCTCTTGATCTGGTCTGCTCTTTATGCTTGGAGGAATATGAAACCATCTCCTGCTTAAATTTTTATTGCAAACTCACTAGTAGGCTCCAATGTTATATGTTGGATATTTTTCACGGTTTCCTTCATTTTCAATCGGTTGATGGCTTAATAAAGGCCATTGGAAAGGCAAATCTCAGTGAGCAAGTTCATGGTCTACTCTTGGAAGAAACTGTGGTTGTGATTGACTTCATCTGGAAGTCCAGAAATGACCTGGTGTTCAAAAACATTCACCTGATATTTCAAAATGGTGTATTAGCTATGAATCGTTCCATCCAAATTGCTTCCAATATCCGAACCGATCATATGAGAAATGATGTTTCTGATCTTGTTCTGTTGAGGTCTCTTGGTATTAATGGCAGGGTGAAGAATCCACTGATGGTGAAATACATCCGATTGATTCTTCCTCTTCCATAGTGGATAAAGTTTAATGTTGATCGGGCTTCCTCTGGTGCTCTAGGGTCCTCTATATGTGGTGGTGTATTCCATAACTCTCAGGGGTTTGTCAAACGTAGATTCTTCAATTTTATTCGCATTGGGTTTTCCATTGAAGATGAGCTCTAAGCTATGATCAATGTAATCAAGTATGTTGTCCATTTTGGTTGGAATGATTTATGGGTTGAATCAGATTCATCTGTTGCAGTTAAAATTTTGAAAGATCGTTCGAGGAATGTTCCATGGAGGATTTTGTCGGCCAGGATTGATTACCTTAGGCTTCTTGACTCGCTCTCTATTGAAGTCACACATGTTTATCATGAAGCCAATCAAGTGGTTGATGCTCTTGTGAAAAGGGAAATTAATGAATTCACCTCCTTTTGGTCATTTATGTCACCTGATTACTGTGATAGTCTTGTTCATGCGAATTATTGTGGTGAGGTTTACACTCGTGTTTGTAGAGTGACTCTGTGATGTCTTGTCATGTACCTTTTACTTTTTATTTGATTTCCTTGGGAGTAGGTTCGCCTGACTCCTAACTTTCTTTGTATTAAAATTATATTATTTAGGATATTATCATTATATGAATTACTATATATATAATGATTATATAGAACTAAAATTTCTTTTAGGATTTTGAAGAAATGTTTTATGGTACTGATGAATAAGAAAATTGATTTAGTAGTATGTCAGACTTTTTAGAAAAAACATGATTGAGGGAAAGATAACCATTGATAATCACTTATTATTGAGATAATGATGTTGGGATAAGAAATTATTGATATGGATAAAGTAAATTTGATATTAATATCTACCATAGATGTAATTAATTTTTTTTAAAAAAATTGGTTTATACAATAAATGGTGTAATTTATTACATTTTTAGATTTAAGTCATATATCCAATAACCTCTATTTTCATTAAGGAATAATGAAGCATGCATGTTTTTAATAATTTTTTATAGTAATTTAATTTATTAGCATGTTTGGAAAAAAATATTGAATTTGTTCACATGTTCGGTATGTGACAATTAAGGGATACTTCATATTGATTGAAGATTAAAGATAAGATATTTTCTAAATTCAATTGCGATATTTCACATGTTTTGGATAACAATAATTTTGTAGAGTAATTAGGTTTACCATTTATGGAATTGATTAAGTTTAACATCTATATTTATTGGATAACTTTTGTTAACAATTTTGGTTATAAAAAAGATTGGTGGAATACCTTGTTACTCATTTACGGATCATATTATATGTTAAAAGATAATTTTTATGCTTCCGATATAAAAGTTAATTTTTGGATATTTATTTCATGGATCTTTGAATTAATTATATGTTGATCCAAGAACAAATAAAAAGATAAAAGTTTCTTATGAAATTGATATCAATTATTTAAGTATGATTATGTATATTCGTATACATTGAAATAATTCTTATACTCTATGAAATGGAACTGAAACAAAAAATTATCATATTATTATGATTTTTATGATATCAATGAACTTTTTTACACATTCGGTATATGTAATTTTTTTCTTTAACATTAACCAAAACATGTCCTCTATCATTATCTCTTAGTATTTGAGTGTTAGCTATATGTTCAATGTCTATGACTTCATTTCCAACCTCTATTTTCTAATCATGAAACCTAGTTATCTGATTATTCCAGATGACTTTGGAACTTTTATTTATATATTGTAAATTTTTTTATTATTAGATGTTTCATGATGTGGTTTTTAAAAAAATGGTATTCGAAAATGAAAAAACAATTACTACCAATGTTTAAATTGCGACAGCACAATTTATTTAAGGTGGGGAGAATATAACACCCCAAAAGTTATAAATATGAATATCAAATTCATGTTATTATGTGGCACGCAAGACCATGAGTAGAAATAAAAATAATATAATAAAACATTATAATATTTTTATGAATTTAAATAAATTTAGTCTATAATATATCTTTCAATGAACACAAAACTATGTTGCATTCAGTTTCATGCAACAATGATGTTTTTTATAGATTGTGTTACATGCAAGACAGAGTTCTACAAAGTACTATTAATATTATTATTTAAAATGAAAATTATTTTCAAGAAATTAAATTTTTGGAAACAAATTGGATTTACTAATATATGAAATTATTTGGTTGAATTCATTAGTCACCAATTAGTTTATATATGTATAAAACCTATTGAAAATAAAATAAATGCATTTATAAAAAAAACTATTTTATTATGCCGAGGGTGTTTTATACTCATAAATTAAATAAATTTATATTATTGAATAATTTATATGAAATTTATATATTATATATTAAATAATTTTTTAAAAACATATCTAATAAATTAGACAAGAATAAAATAAGTTGAAATAAATTTTTCAACATAAATAGTTGCATTTTTCTATAGATAGTTTTCCCACCATTTAATAATGAACTTGTTTTAATACAAAATTAGGACTATTTTATAAATATTATTTCACATAATAAACAATATTTGTGAAATATAATAGTCAAAATATTACTATGAATATTTTTTTATTTTTTCTGAGAAGTTTTATTTTTTGATTAATAGAGAAAACTACAAAATTTTAATTCAAATAAGACTTTTTAATCCAAATAATTAATAATGTTAAATTATATTCTAAATTAGTTTAAATTAAATTTTGATAAAATATAAATATATTAATCCATTTTAAGTCATTGTAATCATTTTTTTCAATTATTTTAAATATAAAAAACATTTTAAACTTTTGAATATTTTCACTTTAAAAATCCTTTTTCTCAACATGTCTGTGAGATTACTTTAAAAACAATTTTTTACAATTCTTTGAATTGAATTTGGAAATATTGGTTGAATATTTTGAATCCTAATAATTTATAATTTCTAATTATTATAAATCAATTTTTAAGTATGTTATTCATGAATGCAATTAAAATTAATTACAGTGATTAAGAGTAAAACAAGTTTACCAAGGTACTAAACTTTGAATTTATGGGGCCAAATGACTTAAAAAACTATCCAACCCATATTGGATAACCATATTTATTATATATCCAGTATATTTTATTGATTTTTATATTATTTTATCCAATTTATTTGGAATTTTTTTGTTTAATTCACTCTTTAAAACATTAACACGTTTTCCACTCACCCCACTTTTAAAAGGCCTCCCCTGTTCTCCCATATTAACACCTCTCAAACCACATCAGTTTATCCAATAACTGCCCAAATCACTCCTTATCACCCCTAAACTAATACTTCGATTCTTATATTTTTTTACATATACATATTATGATTTAATTAGTGAAATCCTAAAGAGTATACCCCAAGAAGAGGTAATGTTTTTCTAAATGAGTTTTTATTTTATTTCCTTCTCCACCATCTTTATATATTCTTATAGCATGATTATATATAAAACTCAGAATCATTAATATAAATATTTATGACATGGTTAATAGAAAAATCTTCAAACACTTCCATAAAATGGGTTACTACATCATCGTTCGTGTGTGCGGTGAACTACGGCATGACAAACCGATGTCGTTCGTTTTTACATTACCACATTTAAAGGATATGAATAATAAAGTAAATAATATTTATATTTGATATTTATTATATTCATGATATTAATGATTTCATAATTCCTTTTTAATTATTATATGAAACATACCATCATAAATTCAACTTTTTGGGAATATGATAACGCTATTCTAGTATACAGCAGACTACCGCCACACGAAGCGATGTGATTCATTCACACATTACATAGAATGTAATAAGGTTATTTTCAATTAAAATATGTAATATATATGGAATAAATTTGATAATTCATTTTAATATACATATATATCATTTAAATTTCATTCTTCAAAATGATAATAAAATGGAAACAACATTCATGTGTACGCACGACATACTGTCCCCCTGAACAGTGCATTTCATTTCCTATAACGAAAATTTATAGACTTCTATAAAAACATAAAATATAAATATATATTATATTTAAATTATTATTAAATTTTTTATGTTATAAATTTAGGGTAAAATTTAGAGGATTAAAAAATAAAATGACAAAACATACTTGAAAAAGAATGAAATTAACACCCAAAAGAGTGAAAATAATTAAATATTAATGACAAACGAGTGATAAAATTTTATAAAAGAGTAATGTATGATATTATAAATATTAATATGTTTATATATGAAATTAATAACATGATTAATAATATTAAAAAATATTTTAACAATCATTTAACTAAAAGGAAGTGTAAGTTATGAGATTTCATCTAAATTTACCTTCGATTGAGACTTATTTTTTATTATGACCCAATTATATTTTATGTGGTGTATATAATTGCCCTATAAAATCTAATATCATGGATACTTTATTCTTCATTTAATTTTAAGATTCATTTTGAATCAACTCCCCTAAGTGGGTTTTTCTTGAAATTTTCCATGTGGTAAAAGTTATTATACAATATCACTTTCTTTAATGGCTATTAACATTATCATAAAATAATAATATTATTGTAATAATTTTTCATTAGAAATAATGTTTCCATTAAAAATATAAATTCTATTATAATGGATATTATTATTTAAAAAAATGCATACAATTTTTAAGGACAGTGTTTACTTTGAATGTTATTTAATTAAATGCGGAAATATTAATAAATATGTATCCTTTACTCAATATCGATATTTAAGAAGGAACATTGATTATGAATTAAATAGATTTATATAACATATAAAGAATGATGATGACTACAATCACATAGTTTGTGGACTATTTAAAGTAATCCCCTCGATTCATGGTTAGTGTCATGGGATGAATCAGTTGGCTAAATCAGATGGGTTTATACCTCGTATGTTTTAAACGGCCTTATGAAATATTTTTACTGTAAGGGTTCTATGTTCCTAGGAAACATGCATTCCAACAATTAAGAAATACCTTCCTTGAGGATTATATAATTATTATTATTTATCCATGATACTTTATATGTTAAATTCTCTATGAATACATTTCATTCCCAATTTATTGATTAAATGATATGTGTTTCAGTTATTTTTCATGCCATATTAATCATTCCTTATTTAGTTATTTAAATTTCATGTGTGTTTTGTTATCATCATTTATAAGTTTATTATGTGTATTTGTTAATGATAGTTTCCACTTTACTTAACCCTTAATATGAATTTGAGATCACCCTTATTTGGGGTTCCTTTCCCAAAGATATGATGATGAATTATTGGAATGAGTTTCAAGGTTGCTGAGATTTTACATTCATTATTCTTTATTTAATTTTCAAAATATAATATGGGTATCTTGTATGTAATATAGTTTTCAAAACTTCTAAACTTTTTAGCATATTAGGATTTGAATATTATTTCTATTCCAATGTAATAAATTACGAAAACAGTTTTAGGAAACTAGGGGTCAAGGTCATTAAAAATTTATATAAAGAGAAGAAATCCATTAATCCAGTTAGAAACATAAAAACCCATAAAAATAATGACAATAAAAAATACATTTTTATCCAAAAATTTCATATCTTTTTCATTTAAATGAACATTATATAACCTTTTCAAATAAAATTATTTCTATGAAAAATCATTAGCAAGCATAAAAAGGTCATGTAGGTTCCTTGGTACATCATCATCTTAAAACCCTTACAAACCCCTTATAACAGGAATAACCATACGGTAGATATACAATACAATTTACCATAGAACAAAATCATTTCCCAACATATTGGAGAATTTTACAGGTGAAACCATTTCAAAATCTATAACAGGATCAACTTGTACTATTTGGGTGAACTGATCAAATAAGTTATGTCGGGCTAACTCATCAGCTATAATGGGGCTAAACCCATCACAAACAATGTCCAAGGAACGTAAAATAAATAAACCCCATTAAAAAATCTTTTAAACCCATTTGAAAAACAATTTGGATATGAAATTATCCTTTCCTCATAGAAACCCATTCTTCATACCAAAAATACCCAAAAGAATGAATATTAGGATTTTTGTTGAAGAAATAAAGAATGACTCTGTATAAATACATACTTTAAATAATGGTTATAATAGAAGGAAAATTCATTGTATTCAAATATATTAATATAGTACTCTATGTTATTTCATTTTTTAATGAAAGTCAAACATTCATAAAAAAGATTCCTTTAGAAAATCAACGAAAGAAAATAAATGAATAACATTTATTAAAATCATAAAAATTGTACCCATAATTAAGAAACCATATTCATTGAAAATAAATTTGAAAACATATAAAGGAAAATTTAATGTATTGATAAATAATTATTATTTAAAACATTTTTAACTCCAAATATAAACAAATATACATTCTATTTGACTTTTGTAAGAATAATTAAAATTGTAATCTTTAAGAGTATTTTTAAAAGAAAATCCCTTATGCTATGACTGGATTGTCACATATGTTCATTAACTTTATTGATAAAAAATTATGTTAATTTTATGCATTCTTAAGAACCTTTTCGATGTTCATTATTCATCTATTTCATTTAAAATCATGTAATATAAAATTAAATAATCAATTAAATTCATATCTTCCATTTAATGAAATTCAACCCATAAGTTATAAATTACTTTAGTAAGTCGAAAATTTTCAAAGGGGTAATAATTCCACCATTTTAAGACTGAAAATAATGATATATTTTTAATTTTATATATCAATTGTTATTCTAAATCTAACTATTATATACTGCTATTAATAATGAAAAACATTATAATCATAGAGATGATAGGTCATAGGTAAACTTGAGTAAGGTTTCCATTTTTCAACAATCATTATAGAATGAATTTAATAATTATTGCTCTTTTATATAAAGATTATAATATAACATATTTCATGTTAATTATTTATATATACCTCTATATATCATCCATGTGATGTGTGGATGAAAGAAAATTGCATTGCTTCATATAGGGGGTAGTCCTCTTGTACACATGAACGACGAGATCATTTATCATCGAAAAGAAAGGAAAGATGGTGACTGATATATTATCTATTAATAACGATAAATATTTCATTAATTGTGGGCATGTATTGTCTCAAAAATTCACTATATTATATTATGATTTTGATTCTTAGAAATACCCTTGTTTGTTTTTCAAATGATTTTATTTTATTTTTATTTCACGGAATTAATATTAATTATAATATTTATTTTGAAATTATTTTCAGGATTTTAATTCACAAGGAATATGTATTAAAGTGTTCGGGATTTGTTTTTAAGAATTCTAGAATAATAATGAATACTCTATATGGATAAGCATAACATAGGGAATAAAACCTATGCTTTGTATAGATGATATGGATCATGATCCTTACATTTGTATTACACACTATTCTAGAAGAAGAAAGTATGGTTTCTCAAACCTACGTTCAAAAACATATGTATGGTTAATCAACCCTACGTTATTACAAAAGTA
The DNA here is from genome assembly GCA_963277665.1 of Viscum album. Lineage (NCBI taxonomy): Eukaryota > Viridiplantae > Streptophyta > Magnoliopsida > Santalales > Viscaceae > Viscum > Viscum album. The sequence continues at coordinate 255,214,066 of OY728127.1, forward strand.
TGGTTAACAAACCATAAGATTTAAAGGAAACGTATGTTTGTCAAGAGGATAAAGTATGGTCAAAGAACCCTATGTATTTAATGAACCTTATGTTTTAGAGAGAAATGTATGGATCATCAACCTTACGTTGTCAACCTTATGTTTGGTAGAAGAATGTTTTATAGTTAAACCCTATGTTTGGTAATTTTTTCATTTTGGGAAGGAACCCTATGTTTTACTTTTCATCATCATAGATATAAATACGTGATATTATTCATGATTTATGAAATGGTCTTGGCGGTATTATAGGATATTTAAAACCTTGTTTTCAGATGATTAAAATATCATTATATTTGATTCGAAGAACCGTTTTCAATAGATATTTCCACTCTTATTCTTGAGCGATGTTACGACACCCCTATTTATTAAAATTTGAATATCTATAATTTATCTGGCATCATTTGTAGATCAGGAATTTTTGAATCAATATAATATATATATATATATATTCTATGGGTGTATCCTATTTAAAATAGACACGGTATTATTTTGTAAGTGACATATTTTCATATACCACTACTACAAACACGGCCTTTATCAGCGCTAAAAATGTCCTTTATCAGCGCTAGAAAAGCGCTGATAAAGCCAGCGTAGATAAAGGGGGGGTCCCCTTTATCAGGACTCCAAAAAGTGCTGATATAGGACCCCTTTATCAGCACTGATAAAAGGGGTCTTTTATCAGCGCTAAAAAAAGCGCTGATAAAAGTACCCCTTTATCAGCGCTTTTTTTAGCGCTGATAAAGGGGTCCTATATCAGGGCTTCCTTTATCAGCACTTTCGTTTTAGTGCTGATAAAGAACCATTTTATCAGCGCATTTAAAAAAGCTCTGATAAAAGTTAAGAAAAATTAAAAAAATTAAAAAAAATTAAAAAAAAATTAAAAAAATTAAAAAATACTGCCAATCGGGGGGCTTTTATAGCATTTGAACCCCCCTTTTACAGCGCTTTTCGGCCCCTATACAACACCCCCATGCACCCCACGCACCCCCATTCACCCTTTAACAGCGCTTGCTCCAATATTCCCCATGCGCGCGCACCCCTACCTCCACCAGGATTTGAACTCGAGACCTCCCCCCTGCGCGCCTAAGCCCTTACCACTACTCTATTTTGATTTGCTTTCCAATTCATGATATCTCTATATATATATATTTATATATTTAGTTATATTTATTCGTATAATAATATATATTTATATTAATATATATATATAGTTATATTATAATATATAGTTATATAGTTATATTATAATATATATAGTAATATTAATATATATATAGTGGTATTAATATATATCTATATCTATATATATATATAGTTCTATTTATTAGTATAGTAATATATATTTATATTAATATATATATATAGTTATATTAACATATATATAGTTATATTAACATATATATATTTATATTAATATATATATATAGTTATATTAACATATATATAGTTATATTAACATATATATAGTTATATTAACATATATATAGTTATATGAATATATATTTATATAGTTATATTAACATATATATAGTGATATTAATATATATATTTATGGTGATATTAATATATATATTTATAGTAATACTAATATATATATATAGTTATTAGATTAATATATATATATAGTTAGATTAATATATATATATAGTTAGATTAATATATAGGTATATAAATATTCATATAATGGTATTTTAAATAAAATGGATATTAGTTATTATTTAGATAAAGCTAATATATTTTATATGTAAATATGTTTAATTATTTATTTAAAAATTTTAATTTTTAGGTGCGAATATATAAAAAAATATGTACATATAGTTATATATTTGATTATAAATAGCAGTTCATTATAAAAAAGGATGAAATTTCAAAGACATAATATCAATATGAATGTAATACCTTGGAATAAAATCAGTCCCCGCCAAGAAAATCCAATAATACCCCCTTAAACGAGTTTGAAAATCCACAAAATATTAAAAAATCTTGGTACCCCGACAAAAAACTCAGTTTTGGAGGCCTTCTGTGCCTCTTTTGGCCTCGAAAAACGCTTGATCGGGGTCCTCCTGGATCACAACGACGTAGATCTCGTCGGAGGCTTCGATTTGATATGTGGTAGAGCTCAAACGGACACCCAGATCAAAAGTTATGGTTGTTTGAAGTTTGAGTTGCGTTTTCAACATATTTTGGATCTTTTTTTAATTTTTTTATTTTTTTAGTCCTCAAATTGTTATTAAATGACTATTAATCCATAATTATTATCAAAATATTAATTAAAAATATTTTTTAAATTTTATATGAAGTCATTTTCACTAAATATCTTATATATTAAGTATAATAAGTGTAAATGTACATTTATACTTATCTAAAATATATTTAAAAATTATATATTATATTTATATAACAATATAACTATATTTATATATTAATATATTAATATATTTTTAATTTTTTTTTGAAGCCGACCCTTTATCAGCGCTAACAAAAGCGCTGATAAAGGGGTGTCCCTTTATCAGTGCTAAAAAAAGCGCTGATAAAGGGGTGCCTTTATTAGCGCATTTTTTAGCGCTGATAAAGGCACCCTTTATCAGCACTTTTTTGAGCGCTGATAAAGGGACCCCCCTTTATCAGCACTTTTTTGTTAGTGCAGATAAAGGGGGCGCTGTGAAAAACTTTTTTTGTGGTAGTGTACAATCATACTCTAGTGAAAATCTTTTTATAGTGCTATAGAAAAATAATAACTCTGAAAGAGGACTGCACTTTGGAGACATACATGTTCTATCTTATTGTTCTATAATCTTTCAACTGGTATATTTTTTTTAATTGAATATCTTTGTGCAAACAGGATAGCTTCAGAATTGTTTTTTCATGAAGGATATTATTTTGGAAAAATATGATCTATCTACTATCAATTTCTTTTACTACAATTGTGAAGATCAACCTGTTATCAAAAAATCAAACTCATTTGTTTTATTGCAGTTTCAACTTCTAATACTCAGTTGTGGTAGATTATAATCTTCTCGGTCTAAGTTTTGGATTTTAATATTTTGTTAATGAACCATAAGGAACATTTTTTATTCATGCTTCCATGGTGACAAGTTCTTGCACTATGTTTTGGAATTTCAGTATTATGATAAGAGGACGATTCTAGGGGAATTCACTAATTTTGTAGATATAGTATTAAATGTAGTGGACTATGGGTTCTTTTTTCCCCAAAACATTATAAAAAGATGTGTTATTTCTTTCTATTTATCCACTTTATATATTTCATACATCATAAAACACTTCTTATATGCATAAATTGAAGATTGGACCCAAATCCAAATTTGTGGAAGTTTTTTAAAAGACAAAATTCACCCCACCCCCTCTTATGATGCATTGAATATTCCAACCTAACAATTTGTATCAAACGAGTGATTTTATAAAAATAAATAGTAATATAAAAATTATAAGGTCTATATAATGATGGAAATGGCAGATTCAAGAGAAGAAAGGTTAATGGTAATTTCTCTATACATTAATGGTGAAAAAATGGGTTCTCGCTATCAAGGATGATCATATATATGATGAATCTTTTATTCATATCCTACTCAAAAAATTATTACTCCTTATAATATTATTGAAAAACTAGAAACATGGGATACAATAAGAGAAGAAGAATGTGATAAGAATTCAAAGGCAACGAATACTATTATCTATGGTATTGGATGTGATGAATTTAATCTAGTATACCAATTTCCTACTTCTTATGAAATGTGTAAAAACATTACACTTTCCTATGAAGGAAAAAAAATTATATACATATGAGGTATACTACTAATAAATTGAAATTCTATACCTTTATAATGTTGGGTGGTGAAAGCATCACACAGATGAATAGAAGTATTATAAGACTTTTCAACAATATTATATACTTAGTAGAACTCATAAAACAATAAAATCAATATTTGAATGTACATGGAGTAATACCTTCTAAATGAAAAGGAATATCTGATGAAATTTCGCAATCATCACCTGTCAGTGATTTAAAAATAAGGGAACTAATTGGGAAACTGATGATATATGAAGAAAAAATGCAGGCAGAAGCTGAAGATCATAAAATTATAGTGAAGAAGGGAAATACATCTCGGATGTGACATCTTAGATGTAAAGGAGAAAAATAAAACAAGAAGTCAATGAAGAGAAAATTGACAATTCCTCTGACATTGAAATAGAACCGGCTCAACTAGCCAAAAAATTCATAAAATTCTACAATAAGAAAAGAAGTTTTAGAAAATATTTCAGGATGGTTGAATAAGAATAATGAGAATTTTGATGTTATAAATGCAAGAAATTATGTCATATTAGGATAGATTATCCTCGATTGGAATATAAACGGAAAATTACATAAAATAAATATAAAAGAATTTTGAATATGAGAAAAAAGGAAAAATCATAAATGAATGCTACATGGAGTGTATCTAAACACTCTAGTAGTTCTTCTATGTCTGATTCAGGGATAGATTAATAAAATCTAAAGGCCAACATATGCTTTACGGCTAATGAAGAAGAAGAAAAATAAAAAATTATTATTCTTCATATTCTGATATTAGTAGTTTCTTGAATGATAAACTAGTTTCTTACTATTCTCTGTTATATTAAAAATATTATTCTCTGTTAAAGAACAAAAAGTCCATAAAAATATTAATAGTGTCGTTTTAAGTGAAGGAGGAACTCTGTTAAAAAACATCAAGATTTAATTTCAAAATTTATCTCATCTAGTAAAAACTATACTGATCATGAAAAAAAGACAAAAACATTACAGGATGAAGTAGAATCCTATAAGAGTTATGCTATTATTTTTACTAGGGGGAAAATATCATAAATTATATTCTTGGGAAGAATTTCATTAAAAGAGAATGATATGGAATACGAAGAAAGGGTGAAAAATATAAACTGTATAAAAATTATTTTGAACCCAATTCAAAAAAAATCTATTTATTATTACTGTAGAACAAAAGGAAATGTGGATAATAACTATTATTTGAGAAAGCCTCAAATTGGTGGTATTAAAAGTGATTTTATTTCTAAAAATTTGTCTGAAGAAACTGATATGGGTTATGAAAAATTAAATCAGATCATGGTTCCGAGATCATTGCTAGGTAACACTATAAGATCCAAGAAGATATGGGTTCAAAAATTAATATTTGATTAAATACATTTTAAAGAAATAGGTCACAAAAAAATTAAAGTCATATGGTATATGTACAATGGCTATTCAAGAAATATGAGTGGAGACACATCAAACTATCATACACTGACTCAAATGTTTGGAGGTCTTATCACTTTTGGTGACAATTCCAATGGGGATATATTTTGAGTAGGAAGTGTTGGAGATCCAAAGTCCATCTCAATCAACAAAGTACTATATATATAAGTGCTAAATCAAAATCTGATAAGTATTTATCATATTTTTTATGATTATTTTTATGTTTATTTTTTTAATAATTATTTCATTATTTATAAAGATAAATTTTCATAAATTTAGAGCACCTAGAACTAACAGTGTTTATACTCTTGAAGTAAATTAATTAGGTAAAGAAAATGTGAATTATTTAACTATTAAGAGAAATGAGTAATGGATCTGGAAGATGAGAATTGTTTATTTTAATATCTATGTTTTACATAAAATATCTAATAAATATATAGTTTCTAATTTTCATTGTCCTAAATTGGATAATGAAAGATTTTGTGATACATTCTCAATTAGAAATAAGCAAAAATATTCTTTCAAATTGATTAACAAAATTTCTGCATATATTCCTTTGGAACTTATCCATATGGATATGTTTGGACCATCCAATGTCACATGTTTGGATGGAAAATTATATGTCAATGTTTTAGTAGAGGATTATTCTAGATGTACCTAGGTTTATTTTATAAAATTAAAAAGTGAATTATTTACTATCATTCAATGTTTTTGAACAAAAATTCAAAATGAAAAAGGTTTTAAAATAATTTCTTTGAGAAGTGACCATGGTTTAGATTTTTAGAATCATGAGGTTTATTATTTCTACTCAAATATATGTATTAAACACACCTTCTCTAAACCAATAACATGAAAAAATAGTTGAATTATTAAAAGAAGAAATAGATCTATTCAATAAATTTCATGGACTATTCTAAATGAATACATTCATCCAACAAAATTCGGGGTAGAATTAGTAAGCACAACCTACTATATCAAGAATGGAGTTTTAATATTTCCTATTTTAAAAAAGACACCCTATGAACTATGGAATAACAGAAATCAATAGTAAAGTACTTTAATGTTTTTTGGATGCAAGGCGTATATCATTAAAACAAATGATAATCATGGTAAATTCGATCCAAAATCGAATGAAGGAATTTTTTTTGGATACATTTCTACATCTAAATCCTATTGAGTGTTTAATAAAAAATCACGGATTTTTTGAATAATCAATTCATGTGAAGTTTAATAAAATTTTCCCTTTAAATAAAAGAAAAGATCAAACCAATAATGTTACTGATTCTTTTGACAACATGAGACTTGAATCCCCTAGAAATGATTTTGTAAATGATATTAATAAAATTCAGTCCAGTTAAGAATAATATGATACTGAAGAACCTGAAATTGTTCTTCTTAAGCAGTCTAGAACCATAATGAACCTTCTTTTAGAAACTATAATAGGATACATAGACACTAGAATTGGAAGTGAACGAAGTGTTGGAAACATGGAAGAATTGTATATCTTTCTATCTTCATTGGAACCTAAGACTATTTATAAAGTCTTATATAATGAATTTTGGATGTTTTCTATGTAGGAAGAACTAAATAAACCCAAAATTAATGACATTTGGGATCTAATAGAGATACCAAACAATTATATATTTATAGTAACTAAGTGGGCCTTTGGAATCAAACTGGATGATCAAGGGATTACTACTAGAAATAAATCTAGATTAGTATCTGAAGGTTATAATCAGGAATAATAAATATATTATGATGAAATATTTTCACCTCTATCTTGATTAAAATCTATAAGAATCTACTTAGCTAAGGCATCTCAGGTGAATTTTAAATTACATTAGATGGATATAAAAACTACATTTCTAAATGGTTATTTAATGGAGTCAGTTTTTGTTTAACAACCTCTTATTTATGAAAATACCCTTAAACCATATTCAATTTCTAAAATTACAAATGCTCTATATAGCCTTAAGCAATAAAATAGAGTTTGGTATGAAAGTTTAAGTTCTTTTATTTTGAAATATAGATTTACTATTGGATTGGAAGACCCAACACTTTTTAACAAATTGTATTTTTTATATTTTACTAGTTAAAATTTATATTGATATTGTTATTTTTGGTTATTTTAATAAAAATCATTGTATTGATTTTTAAAAATTAATGCAAAAAGGATTTAAAATGAGCATAATGGAAGAACTAAAATTCTTTTTTCGATATCATTTTTACCAAAAATATTTAGGAAGTGTTTTAAATAAAAGTAAATATAATATTTATTTATTGAAAAAGTTTGGACTTCAAAACAGAATGACATATAAATCCCCCATGTGTACCAGTACAAAATCTAACATGGATATAGATAGAAAACTAGTATACAAAATTTTATATAGATTTATGATTGGAAATTTGTTATATATTACTACTAGCATAAAAAATATGTTTTTATATGTATTTGTGCTATATTTTAATAAAATACAAAATAATCTCATCTTACTACTGTTAAAATAATTTTAAGATATTTAAAAAAAATGTTTTTCAATATCTCCATTACCACAAAACAACTGATTTTAATTTAATTTATATTTATATGTTGATTTTGGAGGATTTATGTTAGATAGAAAAATTACATTAGGAACCTATCACTTTTTGGGGAAATCATTGTATCAGGTTATAGTAATAAACAACCATTGTTTGTCCTATTAACATATGAGGTAGAATATGTATCTACCGGTAGTTAATGTGCACAATAATTAAGGATAAAAAACAGTCAATTAGAATTTATAATTACTTTTAACTTTATAAATATTTTATGTGATCATAACATTTCTATATATATTTCAAAAAACCCTATATGTCATTCCAGGACATTTCACATTAATATAAGGCATCATTTTATATGATATTGTGTTCTAAAAAAGGACATATTTCTATAATTCGTTAATACTAAGTATCAATTAGTAGATAATTTCACTAAAACACTTACCACTTCTAGTTTTGATTTTATTATGGGGTAGTTAGGTTTATTTATTATTAATTAATTTTTTATTAAAATATTTTAATTGGGTGAATTTTTTTACTTTGATAAAATTTGTTTTCATTTGTTTTTTCTGTCAAAATTAATATATTTCTTGAGTAAATATATGTTTTTTTAAGAATCAAATGTTTTTTAAAATATTTCTAATTATTATCCTATGTACCAGGAACGAGAAACCATATTGCATCATTAGAATATTTCTTATTATTATCCAAAGTCCCTTCAATAAAGCATCACTGTAAATGAAACATTCACCATACTTGGAAGGCAGGGCCAAAACATGATAATTCACAAATATATTCTCTATTTCTTGATATAAAACATCACGTTCCTCTCTAAAAATAAGTTAAACCCCTTTTTGTGTCAATATATTTATTGGTCTAGATAAGAGTGTAATTTTTTTTACATACCATCAGTAGTAACCTAGTAATCCAAGAAAACTACTAATCTCTATAACATTTTATGATCTGGCCCATTCATCAAACACATTTTTTTGGGTGGATCAACTGTTATTCCATACTTATTTACAACGTTATTAATAAAAGAAATCAACTGTAACCAAATATCAAATTTCATTTATTTTCTGTATCACATATTTCTATTGAGAGTTGGTAATACAATCCTTAAATGTTTTTTTTATCCTCATAACTTTTTAAAATAGAAAAATATCATCATTAGAAATAACAAAAAAACATATCCACATATTCATGGAATATTCTATTCTTAAGGACCATGAATTAGATAGGGGAATTTGTCAAACAAATTTGCATAACAACAAACTCATACCGTGCATATCGAGTAGGAAAAGATGTTTTCAGAATTTCATCCACATTCACCTTTAGTTGATGGTATCTGGATCTGAAGTCAATCTTGGAAAAATACTAAGCTCCCTTGAGATGATCAAAAAATTCATTTATATGTGGAAAAGGATAATTTTATTAATAGTAATGTTATTTAAAGCTATATGATCAATAAAAAGTCTCATGGAACAATCATTCTTCTTATCAAACAAAATCAAATCCTCCTATGGTGAAGTTCTAGGATGAATGAATCCTTTATCAAGAAACTCCTGCAACATATTTTTAATTTCAAGAAGTTCCACATGAGCCATTTGATAATGTGGTTTTAAAATTGTCTTAGCATCATAAATTGATTCAATTGTAAATTTTACATCTTGATCAGGTATAACACCTCATAAATAATCAAAAGAAACATCAAGGTAATATGTATCCACTAGCACAACATTAATCTGAATAGTTCCATTATATTCAAAAATAATATCCAGATACCATTCATTATCATCTTTTAACAGTTTATCATATTCATTATATGTTATCAATTTTATGGGTTCATTTTGGTATAAAAAATTAAACTCCTTCTTAAAAACAACTTCTTTAGCTCTATAATATTTCATATCCTGATAAATAGAATTTCAATCCTTACCCATAATGACATAAAACTCTACTGAGAGAATAAAAACATGGTTTTTAAGTAATTTCTTTCCACAAATAAATATATGAAGTTTCCTATAATGCATTTTTTGTAGTATATCCCACTTCTATTTTAACAATAAGTTCCAATCTCATTTCTGGTGGTGAAATTTCTAATTTACCATAATATTTCTCTGAAATAAAGGAATATGTCGTCCTTGTATAAAATAATACAATACCAAATCTGAGTAAACAAACAACATACCAGATACCGCTTCATTTGATGAACTAAAATCTTCTTAATGTAGTCGTAATGGATCTCACTACTCATTTCTTCTTATAATATGTATGCCTTCCATTATTTAGATCATTATTTGGGAAAATATTTTACGAATTACCCTTCTTACAAAATTTAATACTCTATAACGTTTTATTATCAATATTAATAAGAGGATTATTATCATTAAAATCTGAGACCATATTTCTAAACTTACTACCTCAAAAAAACTTTCCAGTTTCGGTAAGACATTCCCCATGGTTTTTTTTCCACATTTTCTACAGACTAGAAACTGAACATTCTTATATTAAAATTTATTTTATTGATTTTTACCCATCACTTTACATCTATAACTATTTTATTCTTATTTTCATAGTACATGTGATCATCATAAAACTCTATTTCTACCCTCTAAGCACATCATACAATTTTTTCAAAACTATTTAATTCATGGGATTCCAATTCCATTCAATATATATTCTTCAATCTAAAGTAAAATGGTTGATATTTTTTTCTAAATCCCAAATAAGATTTGGAGTGTACATTTCTAGTTAGGTGAATTTTTCATCAAACATGGCCACTAAATTCTCCTTTTTATTTAATTAAAATAATATCATTTCAATCCTAATAGAAACCACTTTAGGAAAAAAGTTTCAAGGAACATATTTTTAAATTCATCCAATTCCAAGGCATCAATCTCCTTGTTGCCCATAATATTATTTACCATTGACCACCACTAATATACTTTACAATAAAAATTATAAATGGTAATACTAACCTATTGATTATCTGAAAACCCCACAACATTGAATATATTTTTGAGGAAATTAATTCATCCTTCAGATGCCACTGGGTCAAATGATCCACTGAAAGTATGAGGGTGTTTCCCCATCAAATGTTACACTATTTCCATATTCCTTTGTGTTAACTCTAATTGTTCACATCCATGGATTAAATTACCATTTAATATCTATGTAAACTAATCAACTAATATCACAAATTTTTTTGTTCAATTCCTAAACACTCTAGGTTGCAGATTTAGAAAGATATAATTCTATCAGTGTCGTCCTGCTTTAGCTTCTATATTTATTCTATAAGAATCTATTCTGTAAAAATATATATTAGTTGAATAAATATGTTCATAAATAAATGTTATATCATTTCAACATAAATATAAGTTAAAATTAATTTATTGTGTTCTATTAACATCATCCTATCCATTAATGTGATCTAAAACATGATCTAGTACCGACTATATGGACTCATACATAAACATTACATAAAGTAGTAAATTCTTTTTGATTTCTCAAATTTATATTCCCAAAAATCTTATTGGTCTGAATATTTAAAATGTTTGGACATAATTCATAAATTTCAACGCCTAAACACACAATGTGGGTACCAATAAAACAATATCCATTTATTCCGAAACATTAATGATTAATAAAATTACATGATTTCTTTGAAAAATATTCATAACATTTAACTTGAATACATTATTTATCTTACACATCCTCATAATCTATGAAAACATTTAAAAACATGTGATGATAATCAAAAGCTGGGTAAGGTATATAAAAATAATGAAAGAAACCATTAGTCCATGAATACTTATAAACATATGAAACCATTTTCACAAAGACATTCTTATCACCAATAATGTATCATATAATTACTTTATTAACCATGAAATTTACATAAAATAAAGAAAACATATATAAAACCATAAAGTTTCTTTGGGGTATTACTTACTTAATTTTTTAACTCTCTATGAAACATTATGATTTGAAACCCTCATGGATTCATTTCAATGTAACCCTCATGGATACCTTATGTTGTAACCATCAGAGTTATACTTTGAGTAACCATATGGATGACCTCAAACATACACATTACTAGTGAATTAGAGGGAGATATTGTTCTCGTCCTTAGTCATAAACAATTACCATGAACTAGAATATATTCATAAAACCTGAATAATTTTATAAAAACATTTCATTTGAATTTATGTAAAATAGAATTTTAAAAGATAATTTTGTCACAAAAAGATGTCCCATACCATTATCATATAATTGAAGTAAAAATTAATAGAATTAAAGGAATATGTGTATAAACTACAAATCAACATAATAAAACAAAATTAAATCTAAATATAATTTTAGTACGACATAATTAAATAAGTATATGGCTAAGCCAACGAATGGAAATTGGATTCAGAATTCCCTTACCTCTGTTTCATCTGCATAAATTGTGTATAAAACTCTATTATAATGTGTAAAATAGTGTTATTTATATTTCACATAAACATATTCATGTTTATAACACCTAATTTGATCATTTTAAAACATCATTCCACCCATGTATTAATAATATTTTTTTTCATTTTCATTGTTTCGGGTTCGTGCTTTACATGGATTCCATGGTCATTTCATATTTGATTTTCTTGTTGTATGAAAATCATACTCTGCAAATGGAATGAAACGTTATTAATTAGTTTCCAGGATATTAAATTATACCATAAATCTTGCTTAGATATGATGAATAATAATTAGATAAGACATTATTTACATTCGTTTAGATCATTTTGGTGGTTCTTTGAAAATCATGAACTAGTTTTATTATATAATTTTATATTATGTATATATGTTAATTATAGAATATTAAATAGTTTATATCATTAATTTTAAAATATTTTCCAACCATTAAAATAGTTTTACAACCATTTTTTAAGAATTTAATGTAAATTAAAAAATACACTGTCCACAATGTCAGTAAATCTAAACCTTATATACGGTGTTTTTATTTTTCAAATAAGAGGGAGGGGAAGAGAAGTATGATGATGATTTTTTCCATAAATAACATAAAATTATATTATATATTTGATACTATATTTTTCATGTCTATTTGATACGGGTAGGGTATGATAATATAACAAAATTAAATGAATCAAATGAAAATATAAGAAAATGAAAGAATCTTTTTACCTCTTGAAATCTTCACTTTGAGAACCTCCTTATGGAATTCTCTTTTTCCCTTTTGGAGATACTGGTAGGTCATGGATTTGGGGAAGAGACTTGGGAATAGTATTGGGGAGAATTTAAGAAATTCTCATATCTTGAGAAGTTTGTGAGGAAGATGGGTGAGGAGTGGTATTTATAGTTAAGGAGATGCTGAATTTTTCATTATTTTAATAATTATTCTATGATTTTTCTCATGAAAAGAAATCGTGTTTTTTAAAGTGACAAAAATATTAATTAGTGCATTTTAGTTTTAATCAAGTGTGATTACCTTATCATAACATCATCCATGAATAAATATTTACCTTATTTTTTTAATTATCATATTTCACTATTCAAAAAAATAAATTATTTCAGAAAAATCTGAAAAATTCACTCCAAAATATTTTCACCATATTGAATTAAAAAATTAACTCCAATTTTTTAAATAGTTTCCTAAATATGATAAATTCAAATATTAAATAAAATCCTAATTTATTTGAAAAATAACAATTTTATAACTATAACCGATTTTCTAACACTATGAAAAATTAATCATGGTCCCAAAAATATATATTATAACCATATGAAAATAAAATAATAATTTATGATTACATTTTTGGAAAAACATTTTCCTTTAAGTTATTAAATTCATTATAAAATTTTAATTCAATATTTATGATTTACAAAAATACCAACACTTATACTATGATTATATTGTAACTCATAATATTCCAAAATATTATGTATACATTCTAGGGTGGGGATAAAATTAATTTGAATGATCACTATTCATAAGGGTCGTATTTCTATTTATAAGGGTCCTGTTATAACTCACCAAAATTTAAGTTGATCCAATTATACTCTAAACTTCTTACTAATGGAACCCATGTATGTGTGTATTTCAAAATTCAAGACATAGTAGTCAAAAATTTTAGTTTAATGGATATGTTATAATCATCTCTTTAAAATAGTGTCATTACATAAGGACTCAGTGTTTTATGCATTTCATTATATATTAATTTTTTTTAAATCCATGGGGTGTTACAATAACTCATACTATAGCCTAGGATTCCATGGGAGAAATCATGCAATGACCCCTTCTTATAGACCCATGACCTATGACTGAATATTGATATATTATTGGTTACTAGAGTTCCATTGTTTATAAAGTAGGTTATCATAATAACTCAATACTCTGCCATAAATGGTGCATTAAAAATAACTAGTATGAATCCATGATTCATAATGTAGTGCTCAAGTTGAATGATTAAAAATATAGTCATTAAAACATTTTAAACTAAATTCATAAACAATGTATAACATGTGATCCCATGATGACACACAAGAATGGTACATACCTATTTAGAAAAGTTTTGGGGTGTGTCTGATGACATCATGATTATTTTTCCATCGCATATCCATTTAGGGGTAATATACCAATTCACAGTCATTAAACATGGCCCCTGGGTGGAATTTGATTGTGCTCGTTATTCAAGGGATGAGAAATCCCCCCGAATGAACTTTGGTTATTCATGCTAAACATGTGGTGAAGATGGACCCTTGGTGCACATTGATTGTACTCATTAAACACATGGTAAACCGAGCCCCCATGGAGATCTTGGTTAATCTGGTCAAACCCAAGGTAAAAAATGGGAGTGCACTTATTTGGGCCCTGAGGATGGGTATATTACCCCTGGTTTCTAGTTAATGAACCTAGGATTGGAATATTACCCCAGACGGGATATAGGAAGACATGGCCATCATTAAGTTATTAGAGACACACTAACATTGGCCAAAGTAGCTATATACTATTATTAGGTGTCATCATGGGATCCCATGATAAATGTTATTTATGAATTTAGTTTTAAATGTTCAAATGATTATATTTGTATTCTTTTTTCTTGTAAATTTACATATGAACTTTTTTTTTCAGGCTAGTTATTTTATGGATGTCGTTAGTGGTGGGTTTTTATGATCTAATAACACCCATTTAAGTCTAATATGATACTATTTTACCAAAGAAGATATAATTGTTTTGTTTCAGGTCACAATTCTATGGAATGTGACTATTTTATGGTGTTTTTCATGGGTTTCTTCAGTGAATTTTGTGTGACGGTACGATCCTAGACACACGACCAATGTTTTTTGATTTTTAGTTTTAGTTTTTTTGGTTCATTTGATATCCTATACAAATGATCCACCCTTGGGGGTAATTTGTGACATGTATGACATACTCTGTTGTTATTGAATTGTGATGTTGTTTTATTTGATTTTCACTTTCTTGTCTTCTCTACGATGTCCATCTGGCCTGGTATTGTATTTTTATATTATTTCTACTATATTTACTTTTTATATTAGAATTTATAGTCTCCCCATAGGAACTTATAGATTATTACCACTAGTTACTAACCTCTAGAATATGGGGAGGTGCACATGTGGTCATGCAACGTTCCATTAGTCTGTGCATTAGTCAGTGGTCCATGGAAATGAGGTGTTTCTATAATAACCTGAGATTGTTCCTCCAAAATTAATAAAATAAGTTTCATGGTAAACCTAACATAATCAAACCACAATATATTAAGTATAAATTGTTTATGAATCTAAAATAAAAAGTATGATAATACACCATTAATAGTTATTACCTTTAGAATTTAAATAATTAACATGATTAAATATTAAAAAGGTTTATTTCAATAAAGTTTATTTTGTTTATATAATATGCATAATTTTAAAAGGATAAATTTAACAAAGTTAGAATTTAAATTTCATACTATAAAATTATTTTTTTAATTTCTCAAAACAAAATAAACTCAGGAATTATTTTTTTATTTTTCTATAACAATAAGATTTTAGGTGAATAGTAAAATATATCAATTTTCCAAATCCCACAAATTTTATATCACTTAAATATTTTTAAAAATATTTTTTATATAAAAAATATATATTTATAAACTAAAATATGGATGTTAATTATACATTTTTTAATTTATAAAAATGAATCATATATTTTCAGAAAACCAAGTAATATTTTTTGAAAACTAATTTTCATTTATTTCTCGGTGTTAAATAATGCAAGGGGAAATTAGGTTTTGGATTTATTATAATGTCACATAAATATTATATAAAATATTATATTATAATTTATTTCATTATAAATAATATAATTTATAATTTTTCATATATATAAACATTATACTTAAAAATAAACATTTCCAAAAAATCAATTTTTACAAGTTAAATGTGATAACGTTAAGATTAATTTCCCTAAACATAAAAATATAATTTGATAAAATAATTATTAAATTTAATTGAAAAATTTCATATTATTTAATATGGAAATGTTCCTTTTTTGTATAAAATTTGGATTTTTAGTATTAATGTTTATTACAACGATAATAGTGATCCAATCATTTTAAAAGTATTGTTTTACTATTATCAAGAAATTTATATCGACTCAATTAATTTTATAAACATTAAATAATGAGTAAAACAATTTTTTACAAATATATTAATAAAAATATTAATATTAATTTAATTTTTCATCAACACTATGTAATATTATGAATCCATAATCGTCAAAATGTCATTCATCATATAAAATAGTTTTTCTAAAAATTATAAATTTTAACATAAAAGTTATTTTTATATTATTTATAAATTTATTTAGATTTAATATATGATAAATTTAGTTCCATAACACTCAAAATTTGTTATATTGGTTATGTTCAATGTTTTATAAAATATAATATCTCATAGTTAAAAAACTAGTTACATAATTTAAAAGTAAAAGGATGAAATGTAAAAACATAATAGAAATCACAATAATCTTGTTAAAAATGTAATAATATATTTTTTTGAATATATATTGACTCTAAAATACATATAACACCATTTTTTCTATTCATGATAAATTTATAATTAAAAAGTGTCATGGAATTATTAAAATTTGATGGTTGTTTCCAAAAGATCCATTTTCCCCTCTTATAAAAGGGGATAATTTACACCCATGTAAAAACAAACTTATATAATTAATTAAGACATTAATTTATTCCCTTTTACTCTCACTATAACTCTCTTACACACAAATTATCCTCTAGTCTGTCATTCTTATCCTAATAACTTCAATTTCAAGGGAACTTACAAAACAAATTCATTCTTGTAATGTTTGTATTATTGCCTTCATATGTTTTTCTACATTATATTAAAACTAAAAATATATTATCACTAAAAATATATGTTCACCTAATTATAATTATTATACAAACATTATATTTTATTAATGAAAAACCCCTTATTTATCCATTTACATTATCATAAAATTACAAAAGAACACCACTAGTGTGTTTCGTGTACTACCACCTCTCTAGAGTAATGTCATTTTTATCATTACCACCATTCATGGATTTCATAACAGTTTAAATTATAGATAAGTGTTATAAGTCACATATAATTTTAATTCTTAAATTTTAATTTAATATCCACCCTCTCCTCCTCCCACACATTGACAAATATAGTTTCAAATTGTGTCTATGTATGGGTTCACTCCTTCATAAAGAAACATTTTTCTTTTTTAATATTGAATTTAAAAATTAATATCAAAACCCTGAAATATGTGTATAAATCATGAAAATAAAATAAAAATATAATTATTATTCTATTATAATGATATTATTTCAGAAGAAGAAACATCACCAACCATAATATATAATCCAATAAATGTATGTCCATTTTTGGGTCAGTTTAACCACCAAAATGAACGATGCAATAAAAATCCATTATGGATCACAATAAAAAAATTGAAGTTAATATTAATATAATATTATAGTTAAATAATTTTTAATTTGGGTTTAGATGTATATTAATTTTTATTTTACTTATTATTAATGGATCATTTTTTGTTCACTAAAATCAACGAAATAAGCTAACAATGATTCCATTTGCATGTTCTGTAATTAGAAAATGATTGAATAATATAATGGATATGGAGAAAAATATAATAACTATGATATAGTTCCTTAAATGATATAACAATTATGATATATGTTTCAATGTATGGATAATGACATCATCATTATAAAACATGTGAAAATAGTAATACTTATTAACATGCAGTGGTGGAAATAAGCTATAACTAACCAATATATACATAATAAATAATTATAAATGAGGAATAAAAATGCTAAGATGAATGAATATGGTTATGATTTATATGATAATAGAAGTAATATTTTTATTAATAGGTGATGGAGTGTCATCAATTGATCAATGAAATAGGGTAGGGGTTTGTTTTCCCTAGTTCACTTTCATTGAGGCATGATTTCATGTTTTGAATCTATTACTCATGAATGTGATATAAGTACTTACATATTAAATTCATTTATGATAAAAATATTTTCATAAATTATATTTTATGTATTTTTTGGATATCTCTCTCTCTTATAATTGATTCTTATGATACAATTACCAAAAGGGGTTCACTGTCTCATGTTTCAATCCATTGAGACATGTTTAATATATACACTTTATTTCCTTTAAAAAACTATAAATGCTATGTTATTGTGATATTTATCATTATTATCTTATATTTACTTATATTAATTGTTATTTTTATTTTTATACCTCTCTTATAGTTTTGATTAAATAGTTATTAAGGTTGTATGTGGGTTTCATGACTCAAACCATTTCCTTATGTTATAATTACATTTATTTCGAAATAATTTTTTTAGATTAATCATTTATCATATATGATTATGATATGAATAATTTACACCATATTATTTGAGTAAACAATTATTCACACAAATGCCTTATTCCTTGATGATTTTATTGGTTCGTTGAAATGCATTTTCATTATTAATGATCCCTTTTCATTTACTTGATTTTCTTCCACGTCTATGTTTTTACATCTTAAAAAATATATCAATTACCTAATGGAAATGGAAATTTTTGTCATCCCCAATAAACCTTTTTAAAATTTTTGTAAAATTTTTATCATCCATTTTAATGTTGTGGGTTTTCAAAAAGGGCATTTCAAAAATTTCAAATGGTTTCTCCATGATTTTCAAATAAAATAGTTTTTCTTCAACAACTATTAAATTTTTTTATAAAAGTTTTATTTTTTAAGGATTCCTTTATTAAATATTCTTTTTAATATTAAATGTTTTTCATATTATATTCAATTCCCAGTTTGGAAAAATTATTTTTTTCATGGTCTCATTGTTAATGATTATTTTTAAAAGTAAATGTTTTAAAATTATTCCCACATCTAATTTATTATAACCATTATGTATTTTCAATGATGTTTTATTTGAAATTATTTATATTTATGTTTTCTATATCATCTCTTTACCTTCAAAAAAAGGACTTTTGAATGTAATATTAACATTAAATTTTAAAAGTGTTTTATAAAAAACATTATCTTCTACTTCTAATTTCCCAAAAGGATTGTATTTCTTGATGATAAGATTTATTCACACGTTGTGTGTATTATGATATGATTTCATCTAAAAAATGAGGGTTTTTATGTTAAATGATTTTTTATCATCTTATTATGTGAAATTTTTTAATGTTTTAGTAAACCGAATATTATTTTGTGGTTTATTTATGATATTATGAATTATTTATTTTAAAATGGAAAATAAATGTGTGGATTATGAGATGGGTGAGACTAATATCTCCTACCAATTCATTTTTTAATGTAATATATCATATTTTATGGAAATAAAATGTGAATAATTTAGTGAGTAACGAGGTTAATAAAGGATGACTTTGATAGTGTTAATCGCAACATAAAATTTTACATGTGTACATGTTAGAATGTCACTAGGTTTAAAGGGGTTATTGTGATGGATTTAGAATAAAATCACAATTATAAAAGTTAATAGGTTAGAAAATCGTAAGGTACATAAATGGTGAGTGTGAAGGAGATAATATCTACTAATAATTTTATATGTGAACAGCACGGTAGGTACAAAGGTTAAAAATAATAATAAATTTTATTTCTATGATTATTCCATATTTTTATGTTTATATAATCTTATGAAATTTTTTAATTATTAAACCATATTTTAAAAAATCCCCCACTTTTAGGTCATACTCATATGTTTTTGGTTCATGATATATTTTTGAGACAATTCATAAATTTTACACATCATTAATATTATAGTTATGATGTTCTGTTATTTTATTATGTTCTCTAATTAACATATATGGTCTTAGGGTATCTGAATAATATATTTAATTCATTATAATTATCTCATTTTTGTTTATGATCTAATAATTTTTGATATGGTGTTCTATTTTTAAGTATCTAAGCTCACCCTTATCTTATATTTATACTCCCCATTTTATAAATATGATTATATACTATGATAAATGTTGTAAATGTTCTAAGGGAGAATGATTATTGTTAAATTTTTACATGTATAAAAATGTATGAGGTCTATATAGTTAATCTTCATGACACTAAACAATTTTACCTTGTGATGGGTGACTATTTGTGAAATGTATAATTTAAATAAAATGATTAATTTATTATTGAGCTCATGTTTATCATGTTTATATTTTTTTTAAATGTCGTTCAGTGTATATTTTTAGTAATTATCTAAAAGGATTGAATTTTTCGTGAATAGTGAAAAACATTAATATTTATAAAATATATTTTCCTTTAATCAAATATGGTAATTTAAATGTATCATTATGTTTTGAATTTTACCTCATTGTAAAATAATTCAACATTAATTAGAAATAATCATATTTATCATTTTGGAATCATCATTATACTTTATTAACATATAAATTCACTTATGGGATTAAAAATATATTTTTATAAAAACTATTTTATTTAGTTTTATTCATTTATATTAAAATTTATTTCTAAAACTCATATAAATTTAATATTGAATTTTTTTTTTTAAATTTGAATTTGGAGTATCAAATTTCTTTAATATGCCCCGTTTATTTTTATCCAATATGAATAGTAATAAAAGTAAATATTTTTCACATTGGTAAGTGTAATCGAGTAAATTGTGTTGAAGCTTTGGTGTATAGATTTAAAATCTCTCTAAAACTAGACTAAATCTGTTTCAATGACTTTTTTAACCAATTATATTTATAAGGAGTTATATAATTTATTTTAAAACATTATTATGAATCTGGGAACAAATTCTTGACATTTATTAACAAAAATTATATTTTATTGAAATTAAGCACTCTTTTTGGGTCATTGATTTTAATAATATTGTTATGAAATTATATTAAGTATTTTATTGATCCAAAAGTATAAAAAATTCCTTTTTTTACTAAATAACCAAAAAATCATTTCAATAAACACCTTACTTTATTTTAAGGTGAAATTGTTTTATGCATAAATCATGTGATTTTCTAAAAACTACATTTCATGTGTTTTCCTTAATTGTATTAAATTTAATTTGATGAACTAGTTCATTTTGAATATAGTAAGATGGGTTTAAAAATTTTAATTAGAATTTATAATTTTGGTTAGAATTCTACATTTATATTTTTTCTTATAACTATATTATCATTGTTAAAATATATATTATCACGACAAGGTTAAATTGAATTTAAAGGGCATTTCACTAAGAAACAATGATTATAATTTCTCCAAAACTTGTCAAAACGTGATTGGTTGAGTGTATTTCGACCCTATAACAGATTATTTAAGAATTTTGGGTCCCATTTTCAACTTTATATGATTTTTATTTATATTATAATTAATAATTTTATGTAATTCCATGTTTTTCTATTCCAACATTTATAAAATTGAACATTCTATTTTCCATTATTCATGAAAATTATGGACACTATATCATCTAGTTCCTACCCTAATATCTCCATATATTCCTTCCTCATTTTCAAGATCTTCTTTGATAATTCAATCTCAATCCTTATAAGGCTTCATCTATAATCCAAATAAGGTCGCTCAAAGAAGAGATTATCATCTGTCCCAAACATTTCAAGGTTTTTTTATTCTTTTAGATCATTTGATTCAATTATTACCTTCCTATAATAAAGAATACAATATATAAAAATATAATTAGATATTATTATTATTATTATCCTAAAACCAATTTTCCAACTATTTTTTTCAAATGGGAAATGAAAGTATCACTAATTGATAAATGTTGATAACCATATCTACATAATGATGTGATTCTTTTTCCATTACCATGTTTATTTTTTTCATTATTATGATGGCTCTAATATTTAAATATGAAATATATGGAATTATTAATCATTTTTAATTATAATACCTAATAAAACATCTTACAATCCAATCTACTGGGAAATGATAACATTTCCCATGTGTACATGTGGACCACTACCTCCACAAAGTTATGCAGTTTGATATTAAATTACACTTTACATAGATGTTAATAATAGTATATTTAATGAATATATAATATATTTATGATAAAATACTTTTCTAAATAGGTGAATTGTAATTTACCTTCTTTTCTTTTTATCTATCATAATGTGGAATCATTACCCATGTGTATATGTAGAATACCACCTCCATGAAGTGATGTAATTCATTTTTCATCACTTTTTTATATGAATGGTTTTAAAAGAGTATATAATGAATAAATAAGATACTTATATAATGATTTATATTATTTATATAATGAAAAAATATACAATGTTTTAGTATCAGTACCATCAGACCAAAACCTGCATGGAAAATGAACTGGTTTTCACCAGAGTATTCATTTTAATGAATAAATTCTAATGAAAATGATAATTAAAAATTACAAAGGAATAATACAAAGAATTTTATTTATGAATATTTTTTATAAAATATTTATAATGAATATATATTTATTAAAAAATATTTTATTGTGTATTATGAAATAATGTACTTGATGTAAGGGTTTCTCATCTCACTTTTGTTTCGATGATAAAAATTCCATATTCACCACATGTTCATTTCTTGAGGTTTAAATACTACCCATTTTATATGTCATATATTGAATATCCTCATATAAATAGTATTTAATGTTTCATTTTAACTTATTTATTCATGGTTTTAGGATTCAAAATATACCAATGTGACAATGTTTTTTGTTACATTCTCATTTCCTTTCAGGATTATATCTACAAAATTTATATTGAAATTAACTATATGGATATTATCCTTTAAACCACATTTAATTTATCCACCTATGTTTATTTTATTAATTTTCATGTAATATTACCTTCTACCTCAAATGTTTTATTAAAATTATATAGAAAACATTTTTTATAGAAAATATTACCTTATTTTTACATTGGTCGATAAACGTTTTCTTCCAAGACCATACACTTTAATATTATTTTATGGATGTGTTTTCTTCAAATTGAAATATTTTTAAAAGATAATTTTCATTACCTTTTCCATTATTTTAAATTTTTGAAATTGAATAGAAGTAAGTAAATTTTTTCTAAACATGTCATTTTCTAGTTTTTTCAAAAGTGTGAAACAATTTTCTCTTTTAACATATACAATATACCCATTTTTTTCAAAATTCATGAATGATATTTACATTATATATTAGTTAAAAAATTTCCAAGGTTACATTAAAATAAATTCATTTTCACAATATTATATGATTTTTTAGTTAAAATGTTTTAAAAATATGATGATATGTTTCTCATGTTTTCAACAAAAAGGTTCAAATGTTCTAGTAAAGTTATTTTCCACCCATGTCAAAAAAAATTATAGGTTTCATTCCTTGGAAATTATCTTATGATTAAATCCATCTTATTGGGTAAATTATTATTTTAAACATATATGGATGATAACATGAAACATATTTCTTTCCCAAGGGTTAATTAAGATATGATGGGAAAATTAATTCTCTTATGATACCATATAATTTATTTCTCTTGATGGATTTTGATTATGTGATGATGAAATGTTTGTGAAACCCAATAACATTTGAAAACTAATTCTATGATGATATGATGAATTTTTTATGATCTTTTGGAACACATATATATGGTTTTCATTATGTGATGGGGGTAAGGAATATATATCCATCTAGTTCCTTGGGTAAATAAGGATATCTATTTGGATAATAAGAACTATGATGGGGAGTGAACCCGGATTGATAAGAAACTAACTCTTATATGAAATACCTAGTAGTGAACTATGAATAATTAAATTATTTAATGAGAATTAATCCTAATCCACTATAATAAACTTTGTAGTGAGCCTTGACTAAGGAAATTAATTTCTATACGTAGGTGTATTCCCCAAACATAGGTATTATGATTGTGATATGTTCTCATTCCACCTGATTGAATATTTATGACTTTGAAGACATATATCATTTTTATTTTTCTATAAAACCCCTTATAAAATGATTCTGGATTAAATATCACTTATTTATTATCTAGGACTTTCTTATGTTATGATCATGTTTTCATAATCTTATAATTATTCTCAATTAGGACTATTTAGTGATATATCTAATTTTTACCCTTATTAAGAATCTAATATCACTATTACCTATGTTTTTATTTTCCCTAGGTTATTAAGAAAGTAATTGTGTATGAAATTTGAAACAAATGTATTATGAGATAATAACATTTTTGAGAGATACTGAATATATTTTATAAAACAATTTTATAATGGTTATGACCTCCAAAATCACTCATTATGTACGAAAATTAGTATGGTATTATAGTGAAATTCATGTAATATTCATTTATAATGATGTAATATTTATATATTTTATACCTAGGTAATCTAATTCCTTATTCCTAAATGGGATTGTTAGCTTGGATATCCAATTTTTATTATACATAATTTATTTTTCCCTTAAATATTATGGGTGGTTTACTCTATCTTTAGGTATGAGAAGGGAATCATGGTTGTAGTTATTAAAGAAAATTATATAGAAAACTAATTTGAATAATTAATTTCATGAATATTAATAGCCTTGAATATTCCCTCATATCTTTTCACATGATTTTCTTTATTAAATGTGGTGACTATTTGAGAATTTACAATGACTACTTATCATACTAGAGTATCATGGATGTTCTCCTCTATTATTAGAACCTTGAAATGCAAGGGTCGTGTTCTTAAATCATTGATTAATTTCCAAATGATATCAATTGAAATCATACACATGATATATTATATTAGGGTTAGGGAACATATAAGGCACTAAGACTTATTATCATGGTGTCCATCCTTGGTAATCTCTTAAATAAAGATATCGTGATAACTAAATACAACTATTGGTAATCTACATTTATATATGTTATTATATGTTCCTATATGCATATGTTTCCAATATTCCCCCAAAATTAAGATTATTATTATTTCACATCATGAGATACACACTTTGATGTACTTTTAAAAATGATATTACATAATCTCATAGTTAGTTTGGATATTTAGGTAAATCCCTATTGATATTTCACTAAATAAGGATGCATGAATGGATTTTTCTATTCTTCTATTTAATAAAATTTCATATATGTGGTGCATTAGTGGGTATGGAACTTCATGATTATGTCCACAACCACTGAATTATATCTATAAGTTCATTTCCCAAAAGTAAATGAAATATACATTAAGCATGTAGGTTAATGAAACAAGTATTAAACATTCTTGAATAGAGATATTTACAAAAGGGGATTATATTTCACAGTGTTCACATTTATGTGGTTATTTTCAAGGATGAATTTAACTTATTTCTATTGGGTTTTCTTAGTGTGTTGCTAGACACTAACCTTTTAGATGGTGAGGTAATCCCTAATTCCACTATAAAAGGTTATTAGAGGGTCACACACTTAGTATATTAAGAAAATTAGTAAAACTAAATTTTTATTTATATGTTGAACAAATATTATTTCCATTTTTATTGAATAATTATTCATGAAAATTTTATCATAACTACTAAATCATCATTTATTTGTGAGAATAAATATGTGAATTTCATATTTATTAAATAAAAATTCATTATTTTAGTAAATATAATATTTATTTGGTTATCCGAGAATAATGATGTGAAATATATATATTTAAATAAATATTCGTTATTTAAGGTTTTAAAAATACTGAGGATAAATGTGGACCGGAGTTAATGGTATGATGAGAAATGATATATTAAGTATTATTTAAATAAATAATATTTTCTTATCTCTAGTTCAGTACCAATCATTTATATTATAATAATAATATTTTTATTTTCAAACATTGTTTTTGAGGAATTAAGAAAATAATAAAGTCCATTATGTAGTTATTATTCTCTAATTCTATCTCCGTGTAAGCCAGATTATTTCATTATCTACAATAATGGTATTTTTCCAATGAATTATATATAGAAACCTCTCCAGACAAAGAGATATATTCATATAGAAACCTCTCAAGAAATAAAAATAATTATCTTTCTCCACCTTCTCATTTCTAGAGAAAATAAATAGAGTCATTTCTCCTCATTGATTTTTTTAAATGAATATTATAATTCTCCATTATAGGACTTGATAACATCTCCTATATTTTTTAGAGGTTCATGTAACAAAGGTGGATCATCGTTAGAGGGATTCTTCCACTAAATCCTATAATGCAGTAAAGGTACACCAAGAAATTTTCGACCAAATATTCAACATATAATTAATTGAAAGAAGATTTTATTCATTATATTGAATCAAATTAATTATAAATTATATGATATGCTCTTATCTCATTTATTTTGGGGTTTCTATTTCATTTAGTTCTGAGGAAAAATACAAAGAATGGGATAAAACCCATTCTTGGGAATGGTCCCAACAACTTCTGTTATGCCTTGAAAACATTATGTATTATTATGGTGATCAATTAATAATTTACAATTATTTATTATTTACTAATTTATATTAATATTTTATGATATTATTTCATTTATTTTTATTTTTTGATTGAAACGTCATTTTTATGTTACCATTCACCTTTATGTAACTAATAAAGGTTCAATGATCGAGGAAGAAAAAGTCATATGAATCCATCAGGAGGTGACGAAGATTATGGATGGTTGACATAGATACACAAAATAAAAATAAAAATTACCTGAAATTTACCTCAGTTCACTGAATATAGATGTTCTGTTTTGTACATCTAAATCCACATGGATTTAAAATGTGGTTTATTTATTACATGTCTTGTGTTAACTTTATAGATACCCACGTAGTATTTCAAATTTCAGGGCATGTAACTAGTGTACACACCATGTATTCTACATGTTTTCTCATATTATGTTGTGGAATCAACATAGTTAAAGATGCATTGTGTATTTTGTCCTTGATGTGTGGGAATGATAGATGGGAAATATTAAAATTAATGAAACTGATTCACTAGTCATGTAATTAATACACTCAGGGTGTATTTTATACACACAACGTGGTGGTCATGTAAATAATTCACAAAACACTATTTAATGTAAATGATATAGTTTTTAGTTAACTATTTCACACATGGTATCTTTAGTATACATGATGCGATGGTCGTGTAGTTAATACACACATCATGTATTTAAAAAATGACATGGTGGCTATCTAATTAATATATATATTTTTTATTCTAGTTTTGGGTAATTATTTCACATGTATTTTGTAATTTATTCAAATGTGGTGTGTAACTAATTCACTAGTGATATATATTTAATTAAAAATGATGTAATTAATAAATCATCTGGTGGTGTGTTTAATTCACATGGGTTGTAATTAATTAAATCCCATTTATTGTATTTATTGCACACACGTTGTAACTAATTAACATGTGGTGCATTATTAATAGTCACGTGTGGTATTTTATATATACGGTGTAATTTATTTATTTTTTGTTGTATACATCATTATTGTTTCTATATGCATAAATTAATTTCCAAGAAAATTACATTAATTTTAGTATTATGTTGGGTTATATTCCATTTAGAAATGTATTATATAATATTAAATGTTTAATTAATTCTGTATTAACATTACAACTATTCTCTGTATTGAAACTACATGCACATTGTGTACATATATAATTTAAATAAAATTCATATGTTCAATTTATTTAAAATTATAGACAACAGAATTTCCATTACTATTGAGATACGCTAAAATGAATGAACTAATAAATTAATCAATGAGACAATAATATCAATTAATTCTAGGTGATTTTATCTTTAGAAAAATTAATTGATCTGAATAATATATAGTATATGAATATGTATTTGTTTCATGTGTGGGTGATCGTCAGTATAGAGATATCATTGTATGTTCTTGGTTTCTTTTAATTTATTTTTATA
Organism: Viscum album; assembly: GCA_963277665.1. Taxonomy (NCBI): domain Eukaryota; kingdom Viridiplantae; phylum Streptophyta; class Magnoliopsida; order Santalales; family Viscaceae; genus Viscum; species Viscum album. Next base: position 255,242,374 of record OY728127.1, read on the forward strand.
TGATGAGTTTTGATGTAATTTATTTACTAATTCAAATAATGAAATGTGTCTCATCCCATGATCTATTATGTGTTGGAATGAGTTCACATGGTTTATTTTATATAAACACCATAACAAATATTTTAGTTACCCTCACCCATGTGTGGGTAAAGCATTATATAATTGAGGGATATACCTTATGAGAGGATGTAGTTTGAGTTCAATTACTAGGTGAAAATAACATAGGTGTTACATTATTGTATATTTGGAATTCCATAACATGGTCTAAGTTATAGTATAAGGAGTATTACATAGTTCAAGGGTTTGTTTATCATAAATTATATAGAAACCCACTACCAAGTCACCAGATCATTCAAGATTTATTATTTTATTTAAAACGGTATCATGATTAATTATTTATGGATGCATTATCATGATCACATAATAAATGAGTTAACAAGAGTACACCATATAATTACAATAAATTTGATTATGCATAAATTTTAAAACTACATAGATAATTAATTAATAAATATTTAGTTCATATGCATAAAATTTAATATGATAAAATTGAAAAAAAATTTATAAAGACAAAAAATAACTATAATAAAATTATTAATTCGCTAAAGATTTACTTTAATAATAATAAGATAAAAATACTTAAAAATGATAAATTGGCCTCTATTGAGGTGATTTAAATTATTAGGGAGTTTTAACATGAGTTTTTATACTTTACCTAGTGTGCAAGAACGGTCAGGTGCCACCATGAGACATTGTGAAACTAGTAGGAATGTTTTGACGAAATCCAATTCAAGGGTTTTCGGATTCGATAGTCCACTTTACCAATGAATGTTGTTTTAGTCAATGTGGTTCAAAATTTATGCCTACCTAATTACCCTTGAGTAGCTTGTCTAGACTAATCTAGGTCCTGGGAAATGACATTCAAATCTTTTCCATTTAAATATTCATGAGAAAAGATATTACAAATCCAATGGTGAGGGTTGGTAAATTTAGAAAAAATAGTTTCACACTAGTAAAAAAATTATTAATTCACATATGTTCAAAATTAAGATAAAAAATAAAATTTTATTTTAATTAATAAGGAAATTGAAATCCACATAACAAATTGAAAAATTAAACGAATACCTTCTCCTCATAAACACATATTTCTAGTGGTGTAACATTTTTTTATACATTATATTAATACTGAAAAAATATAAATAACTTGATGGAGTCCGCTTTACCTATTCAGAAACCTCATTGAGTAAGATCTCGTTAGAATGATTCATATATGAGATACATGTGTATTTATATACTATATGTTACATCATACATTTGATAATTTTTAAGAATAAAAAATTCTACATTAGAAAATGGATTACTATACAGTTAAATCACATCTTCTATATCTTCTAAAGGAATAAAAGAGAGTCTTTAGATAAATGAAAAATGACACTATACTATTTCAGTGTAAAATGGAAGTAAAACATACCTAGTAATCTTATTTTTAATATACTAAATAACATTAATCACTTGAAAAGTTTTTGCTTCAATATGGAAAAAAAATTATAAATTAATCTCATATTTATCATCCTTATCATAAAAGTTATCCTAATTCATCTATAGAAATGAGATGATAAATACTGATAAATCAATATGGAATCTTTTAGCCATGTTTTTCTAATTAGAAAATGATTATGGTGAACTCACTTCCACAACCCTTATGTTGAAAAAATGGAAACGTTGAAAAAACTATGACTATTTTATAGTAAATGTTGGCCACAAAAAATCTATCAATAAGAAAAAATATTTTTTGAGGTGGTGATAAGAACATGATGTTATATTTTTAAAATTTAGAGAGAATGTCATTTTTGAAAATTAGTTAAATAATTTAATGATTAATAATGTGTATGAATCTAATATATTTATATTCATCGTATAATATACAATTTATACTTATTTTTTATTATTAAATTATACCTTCAAGGAATAATTTAAATATGTAAGGTGAATTCTCTGAGGTGATAGGTAGGAGTGTAACTCAGTCATCTTTGAGAAGCATGTGACTATAAAAGTAATGTGAATACAAGAGAAGGATAATGATAGGATATTTATAGTCCTGTTGTGATAATTTCATAAAATAAAATTTCTTAGTGGATATATTCTATCTAAACTACTTATCAAATTAATAATTAACTATACATTTGTATCATTATCTCATCGAACATAGTGAGAAATTATTTCTTTCGAAATTAAGGTTCATATGGTATTCTACACATAATTAATAGCTTATTAATATTTGAATAATTTCATTGAAATATATGAAGAATTTCAGATTTATACCAAATTTTTGAATGATAATTATTTTTCAATAATAAATAATAATTGATGATAAGTTTGTATCATAATGAGTTTTTTGACTCATTGACCTAAAGCACTTGGTATAATGACAATCTAACTTAAATCTTAGATAAATGAACCTTTAGACACTAACGTATTAAAAATAACCAAGAGATTTATTTAGGATACATATAATGAACTATTACAATGAAAAAATATAGGAAAATTCTTATATTTAATTAAATTACATTAAAATAATTAGCACTGATTGATGAAAGTAGTAAATGAACTAGTTAGAATATATAGGATCTTATGAGTTGTTATGTTAGAAAATATCTTCACTATTTATCCCTCTATCATTGAATGTAAAGTGAAGGTTTTTTTAAACATGAATTACCTCTGTCATATCATATATGTTAGTATAGTGCAAGGTCAATTAATAAGGACCCTCATATTTATATTAATTACGGGTCTTCCAAGATTCCTTTCTAGACATGTCTTAGAAGATAACAGTGTTACAAATAACCATATACCAACTAAATTAACTAATGGATTTTTTATTAGTTTCAATTTTATGGGATTCCATTATATTACAGTCTATGATGTAATAATTTAAATAATTTTTTATGTTTGAATCAAACTCAAATGAACACCAAAAGAAACACAAAATTTCATCTTCTTGAAGTAACATATAACTAAAAATGGTAACATCATCTCCCTGATTGAAATGTATTAATAATACCAGCTACATTTATATGAGATAAGGATTGTTTTTTTGAGATAATGAGAGAAAAAAATGATTTATTTGAATCTTGTATCTACATACACAAGTTGGATTAATAATAAAAACATTCACAGGTTTCCATGAGAGGAATTGTGCAAAAGGCCTATATGTATAGGATGTATAAAACCATTTTTGTGGTTTCACATTCACAATAGTGAGTGATATATATAATTATGAATCAATAATAATTCCTATTGGAATTAGTGAGTGGAAAACTGGATATGATTGAAAAGTTCCTTTGAAATAAAAAATGGATTCCATGTACCGAAATCATGTTCTTAATTTGGGTAGTTTCTATAGTTTATGTAAATTCATTACTATGTATTAAAGATAAATAATATATAGTTTTTCATTTTTTGGACAAAGAAATCATATATTATTAATGAAAGTCATACCAAATCTAGTCATAGTCTATGATAATACATTTTCACTAATTATCATGTGAAATTCCATTCCAATTTTACTAGTCATAATTTTTCTATCATCATTTAATTGGGTTTTAAATTTCAATAACATACTCTTTAATAGAAATCTTTATGGAGATTTCTATATGGCACAACCAAAATTTTTTGTGACAGAAATAATTTCCAATATGTTACATAAGTTTCAAGGATCCATTTATGGATCAAAAAAATCATAACTATCATATGAAATTCATTTTAGATATTTATAATAGGTTAGAGGGAGAGATATTATTTTCAAGGAAAATATGGTTGGAAACATATAAAAAAGTTATTAATCTTATAGTTAATTAAGGATAATATTTATTTTTCTAATATGACATTAGTATAAATACCATTTCTTAGGGAAAATATCTAAATAATAGATCAATTGTTTTCTCAATCCAAATCATTCCATATAGCATGAATGGTATTGAAAAGTAAATGATTTCCAACACACGTGAGTTTTTCTAGAGTCACATGGTATTTATGTGAAGTATAAAGTATGTATTATTAATAATAGTTTGGGAATATCTCTTGAATTCATTTATAAGTAATCAATTTGATCTTATTTTTTCATATATCATGACAATAAAGTACTATATGAGACCACGATAACTATATTAGCTATAAATAAGAACCATATAATTTTTATTGAGTAAAAAAATAGTTTAATTCCTTGAAATTAGTGAAATTTGAATACTATTTTCCCATCATATATAAAAGTATTCTCATTTATATTAGTTTCATCTACTATCATAGTATGTATTATTTAATATTCATAGTTTTAAAATATTACATCTAATACTTTTCATATCTTGATTCAACAGAGGAAGCTTTAGGTTCAGATTCAACATAAGAAGAATGTTGAGAAAAAGTTTGTTCCAAATTTTTTGAGTTGTACCCATATAGTAATAATTCAACAATAACATGGTGATTTTTTACTGTGGTATTATCCAAGATGTTAGGTATGTGAGATGAAAAAGTTATATAATAATTGAAATCCTATTATGATAGACTTTCTTAGGGAGATGAGGTCACACTAAGCAGAACAACCATGGATACTATGGTGGGGTCAAAAAGAATATACATATATTTCTATATGGATTTTTACCATGTGATTATGACAAATTAGATAGATAAAATTTATTACTAGTCGAAGATTTATTTTGTGGGATTTGGTTCCGTAAAACTAACTACATTGAACATTCAATTATCTGAACATTTTTTGTCTTGAGTATCAAATCATATTGTATCAAATGATGATTTTTCATCTGCGTGATGTCTATATGATAATTTACTAAGGTTACTTGTAACACAAAAAATTCATGGTAGTTCTATGAAATTAATAGAAACTTGAAATCGTATGACTTTATTCTTAAATCCATTTTCTATGACTGGTTGTTATCATTTGACAAGAAAAAAATCATACATTCTATTATAGGCTCCAAAGATGTTGGGATATTAAAATTAAGTTCATCCTTGGTAATATCCAATAGAATGATGTTTTGATAACTAGATCCATTATTTGTAAATCTAAATATATATTTTTCATTGGATGATCCAATATCCATATGTTTATAATGATACTTTACATTAATATTATTATTACTACGTAATACAAATTTCATTCTTTAATCTATTGATGTAAATGGTTATGGAATATGATCATGGAATTTTAGGATATATTGGTATCATCATGATTGATATTGAATTAATGAATAATGGAAGAAATAAATTTGACCTCTTATTAGTTAACATAATATACAATCATAGGCACATTGATATGAATTTAACATTATGATTAGGTCTATATTTATGGTGATCAATTGAAAATCTCATTTCCATAATGTTAAATAATGATTCATCAAGCACATTAGTTGATGATAAAATTATGTAACCATATTTGTTGGAGGTATTTAGACAAATATAATATATTTAATATTGTGAATTTATATGTGGTTATTATTATTACAAAATTGTAATTTTTTTAAGGTTTTTTTATTGTTTTTATAAATGATATCTCTGTTCATTTGTTGGTACTTCAAAATTTCATTGAGAAATAGTCCAATATGTCATTACAAAATGTGTATTAGACACCTTAGTTAAATTATATTTTAATTTTACATTATGAATATATATTATAACTATATGTGATTTAATAATTATTCATGTAGATTTGATCATAATTATTAAGCCACAAGCTATTCAACAGTATACATTTATGAGTTGAATAATTAATAAATATTTTTTCTCTATTATTACATTATAATTTTTATTTATTTATCATTAAATATTGAGGTGATATTTATTTTATAAAATAAATAATCGTTATTAGAGGATTGAAAACTGTAATGTGTGAATGAAGAGGAAAGATAATGGTTCGGTGATAGATGATTTATTAAATATAATTCAAATTAATTTTATTTAATTTATTCAAAAAATAATATTTATTTGTTTATTGTTTTTTTAAATTATATTTTTAAAATAAAATTATTATTATTTAGACATCAGTTTATTTGTGAATTAAGGGAATAATAATGTATCATGAGATATTATTATTCTTTAATCTTATCTGTATATAAACTAGATTATATCATTCTCAATCATAAAAATTATTATGAAATTTAATTTATAGAAGGATCCCTATCAATACAAGTAAAGGTATTCCTCTAAAAATATATGATGAAATGAAATCAATACCCTTTCACCCTCTAGTGTCTAGATAGAATTAGAAGAATCCTTATTCGTTGAAGTGATTCCAATTATGATCAATGGGTAATGATTGAAGAATTAGAATAATAATATCTTCATCCTGATGATTTTAATGGGTATATTATGAGGTTTTTAGAGATTTTGTATATCACTAATATAGAGATTCTACCATCAAATCCTCTAACATAGTGATTTTTTGATAAGATAATGTCAATTGAATCATAAAAAAATAATGAATTTCAATGAGAAATAATTCTATATATTGACTCAAATTAGATATAAATTACATGTGATGAACATTTCCTATATATTATGGGGAATAAATTTCGTCCATTTCATTGGAAAAATAAAAAAAAAGAAAACTGATTTCTTGGTATGGTCCTGACTTTTTTTGATGCACCCCTAATTCATTATCACTGACATGGTCATCTAAAATCAAATGTTTTAGGCATGTATTAGGTATTTCAAGTGTATGCTCTACTAGAATTGGGGTTATGTATTGATATATATCATGTATATTATTATTGTATTCCTACTATTATTGTGTGGTTGGGGGTTTGGTTAAAAAAATTCACTATATTTATGTAAATGATATGGTTGATCTACAGTATACACCTAATTATATTTCATATATCTCTCAATCATGGATGTTTCGAACTAAGTATGTTAGATACAACCCTACCATGTTCCCTTAAATTGAAATTCATATTTATGATCTGTTCTATTGGTATGTAGAGGTGTGAGTATATTTCTATATTATTTTTTTAGTTTTCTTTGTTTTATTTGGTATAAATCATATTTCCCTTAATGTTAGAGATCAAGACTATATGTTGTGTTTGGAACTTATCCACATATATATGGGAACCATTATTGTTATATTTATTTATATATTATGTATCTTTGAGTTTAATGACATCTATTTTATTCCTATATCTTTCATTCCCTTTATTTATAGTTTATTTATAATATTATAAAATCAATCCCCAATGATGCAACGAGACATACAATACTTGTCAATATCCCATAGGGATCCAACAGTTATCCTAGAGACATATAATTTCCGGATACAATTTTATTATGGGTGATATAGTTCATATTAATTTCATAGAGGGATAAGAGAAACTAAAATGATATCATTGTTGTCTTAGAGAAATTTTTATGGTCATAATTGAGTGTATATTGTTGATAAAGGAGTCACAATTTGATAATTAACCCATAAATGGTATCCTGACACTCTTTATAGTGGATTATCATGTTACCATGTATGTTTGGGTTTCTATGTAGTCACCATAAATTTGGATTAGGTATTATATCATGTTCTTTAGTTGTCGGTATGTTGTTACACCTTGAGATATTAGAAAATAAAAAAATTGATAGCATATTCAACAGGAAACACTACGCTTAAACGACCAAATATATATTTAACTATTATAACCTAGCCATTAAATTGGTGATTATAAAAATTATTACCTAATTTATGATATACATATATCTCCTATTCCATATAAATTATTGATAAATTTTTATTAAATAATAAATCAATTATTATCAAACAAATTTTATTCTTAAAAATTCTATTTCAATCAAAAATGATTTTTATTACTTTTAATGAAAAAAATATATATAATTTTTGGAAATTTTTGAGAATTATTTTTATAATATAAAAATAAATTTTGGAATCACAATATCAAATATTTAATATAGGTGAAATTATTGGATTTTCATAATATTTTTATTTTTTAGTGAATAGATAAAAATTCTATTTTTTGTAAAAGCATCATATCTTTTCCATAAATTAAAAAATTTAAGAGTCCCATTATGATTTTAATATAATTTATATTTAAAAAAAATTAATTAGTAATATTTAATTCACATAATTTATTTTCAATCAACATCATATAATACTTTTGTGTAAGTTTGTCTTTGGGATTAAAAAAAATTCTGTAATATATTTTAAGTTATATAATGATTACCCTTTTTAATTAAATAAAAAACCCACATTAAGAATAGTTCAAATGATATATTTATATTATATATCAATAAATATTAATTTATATTCATCCAATTATTATTATTATATATTTAGTTAATATAAAATCATCTTTTCATTAAAAAATAATCTTTTGGAAAACACTATTTTTCATCGTATCTGTAGGATTAACATTATATTAATTTATATATATATATAAATTGAATTTGGTAAAATGGATATTATATTTTTAATAATTATAATTTATATTATCTATTGATATAAGCTTAGTCTTTGAACAAATTGAATAGTTAAAATAGTAAAAATAATTATTGTGGTTATGGTGAAAAAAGGTATACTGAGGGTTAAACCAAAAATATTAGGGATGAACTAACCTTAAAATATGTCTAAAATAATGTTTACTGAAATATCTAGACCATATAATTCTTAATTATATTTCATATTTTTTTTGATCCTTTTCTCAAGAGAACACATGGGTAGACTATTTTATTTTCAAACATTACAATTGGGCCACTCCACTCACTTTTAAAAGGCCACCCTCTATCCTCTCTTCTTCACACATACAAACACTTTTCATTCATAAAATAATGACCCATATCACTTCCCAACTATAATAACCTCATACAATAATCCTTTTATTAGTCATAAATCAATTCTTGTATTACATTAGGAATAATATTAAAGAGGCGGTCCAAGAAGTGGAAAAATTTGTAACTAGGTGTTTTTATTTTATTTAATATTCCACCTCATCTTAATCTAATTAAAATAAGAAAAAATGATATAATTTTTATCCCATATATACATAGATGTTATTTTATTAATTTCATAACCTACATCTATCTACTATTCTATCAAATGGGATATCAAATCATCATTTCTTTGTACAGTGGACTACCACCTCGCAAACCACTGTCATTCATATTCCATCATCACCTTTCAAGGTTTTTTTGTAATGATGGATTTTAAGTATATATATCATATTTTTAAAATAATTAAAATTATATTTTTATGAATTCACATATACCCTTTTACCTTCCATTCCTTTGGGGATATGATTATTTTACTTATGTGTACGGTGGAAAACTGCCCCGCGAATTCATGTGATTCATTTTTCACTAACATTTCCCAAAGAAAGTAATAATGATAATTTTAATAAATATATTTAATATAAATGAAATAATAATTATAATATGAAATATTTATTATTATTAAAATATAATATAATATTTTCTTACATATATTAAAAAAATGATAGCGTTGCTCATCTATGTGTGGACTACCACCTCCACGAAGTGATGTGGTTATTTTTTCATCACCACCTAAATATAATGATAAATATAAGTATATTTAAATAATTATTTAGTATTTGTGATATTATTATAATCATTTAAAAATAATATAATACATGAATTCATTCCATACTGATCATTGAAAAAGGGAAACTTTCTTCATGTCTATGTACGACCCATCATCTTCATGACTATAACTTAGATCATTTTTTCGTTAGAAAAATAATTTTTTTTATAAAATGATAATTTTTGATTAAATATAATAATTATTTTACAATTATTATTCTTTTGAGGTTTAAATAATGAACTCTTTGAATTTGGATTACACAGTGATTTTTTTTGGAATAATGAACTGAATGTCCTCAATACTCCCTCTGTGGACTTAACTGATTAAATATTGAAATATGTAATTAAAAAAGTAATAATATTTAATATTTATGTATAAGGTTTTAAAACTAGAAACTTTAATATAGAAACTGAGTTATCTATGTATGATTGTTATAAAATATTTAAAGGATATACAAGGATTGTTTGGACTTCCTGTTAGGGTTTTTGTCATCTCACTTTTACTTCTGCGAGACATATACAATATTGACAACATGTTTTTAATTTATGGTGTATATAATTTTCATTTTACATATAATATATATAATTATTCCAAAATAATTTTATGTTAATTAAAATTTTAATTAATTTATCCAATGGGATTTATTCGAATGTTACCAAGTGTTAAAGACTCACATACCTCATTTTCTTTTCATTTGGTTATAAAAATTGTTAACTGACTACATTATGAAATAATTATTTCTAAATTAATCTCTATAATTATTTAAAATATATTTATACTTATTTTCAAGGTATTTAAATTTGATAAAAATAAACTCTCTAATGATTAACTCCCAATTTAGTGATATGATCATTGTAAGGGTTAATTGACTCAAATTACTTTATTTGAGAAATATATTTCTGATAAGCACTAATATTTTTTATGTGGTTTATATAATAACCTTTTTGAATTAAAATATACCTTATAAATTTTCTTATTTCTTTATGTTTTAGAAATTAGAAAAACATTACTTAATAACATATTCTTTCTATAAGTATCATTAATGGAATTTTATGTTAGTTTGACAATATTTGGAATCATGGTCTTTAATATCATTCATGTTGTTTTATAACTAAGTCACACTAACTTTTTTTCCCATATGACTAAATAAGATATTGGTATCGAGGAAAATTGGATCTATACTTATAATTTGAAAACCAAACTTTCTCAAATCCAATTCTCATATGTTTTTCAAATCCGATCATCACACTTCTTTAATTTGTATTCCCCATATTTTTTAAATCTTATTCTCTTTTCCCCATCAATTCAAATTCACTCAATATCACAATTCCAATTCACACATTCATTAATTTCGATTGGAACAGAATAGATAATTTGATTCACAACATCTAAATTTATATTTACTAAAAAATGTTAATCCAATTTTCATTCCTCAAATCTGATTCATTCAAAATTTTGAAAAAATTTCCTCAAATCCAACACACACTGATTTTCAAATCCAATTTACATAGTTTCTCAAATCTGATTCACATTCTTTCATATAATTTTATTATTAATTTAACAAGAATATGATTCATTACTCTATATTTCCATATAAATACTATAAGGCCTCGGCCTTAAGCCTTACTTAATATTGAATTAAATGAATAATTCACATTGAGGATCTTTTCAAGTTTAGAGTTTTAGAGAATTAGGGCATAACTATTACATATCAAAATATTACAAAGTAGAAACTTTTACTAAGTTTCCATAAAATAAAAACTCTTAAAAAGAAACATGTCCAGTTCCATGTTTTAGGTTGCATGACTTTCCCTTGATCCCATCCTTGACCCTATTCCACGTTAAGTCCTGTGAAAAACATTTCAAAAACTTGGGATGAGCATTAAAAGCTCAGTAAGGGATACACAAAGAATGAAAACTGTTAGTTTTTCAAAACAACAAGTAAACCATGTATAATTCATCAAAGTAATACTTTTCACCTTTTCGAAGTAGTAAAAACTCTTCCCTGAATAAAAGTTCATTACTTACCCTTCTGTAACCAAAAGATTACCATAAAAACCATATAAAGATCACATAACATATAAGGTAACTTGGGACATAAACATACTTAAGTGGAATAACCATAAGGTCGACTTCCACACATATCACTTAATGGAATAGCCATTCGGCCAACTTCCATACATACTTAATGGAATAGCCATACGGCCGACTTCCATACCCAATGCATTGGAGGTTATAACGTAACCACCCATCCTGGTATTCACGGCACCACCCGTCATATGGTTTATCACGTAACCACCCGTAAAATTTCCAAGTACCATTATAAAATTATAACACATAAAACCAATATAAATGAATGATAACATTTCCACATTTGAATCACAATATATCATTTAAATATATTGACAAAATAGAATCCTTTATCAAAACCATTTTCAATACCAAAATACATAAAATATTATATGGTATTTATTTTATTTTAAAAACATTACGGCTTGTTGAAGAATCCAAAGATCAAATAATACTCGCGGCGGTGGAAAAGGTCATTGTCACCGCATACGTTAAAAGAAACATTCCTTTTTGTCGTTTAGTAAAACGCATTGTAGAAAAAGATTACTTTTGTATAAAAGTAAAAGTCAAAGGGGTTTATACACCAGATAAAATAAAGTTGTGTATAAAACGAAATATGCCTCAATTAAAGGATATTGAGACGAAGTCCCTTACAAAGACGGTATCCTTGGTTTAAGGATAAATCAATTACATAATTATGTGTGACAAACGAATACACCAAATATAAGTGGATATTAAGTGTAAAACAATCAGAGGTTATTCACACATATTCATAGAATGATATATTCAAGGAGTATAAGTTTATCCCAAAGAATCAAATTTGGGTTAAGAAGTTCCCTTGCAAAAATTTGACAGCCTAATGGCGTCACTACAAAATTCAGAAAATGAGTTGATGAGAGATAAAAAGGGTATCTCATCACATGGAAATAAAATTTAAATCAATAAGGATATAGAAGAACATATCCCAACATAATAGTATGTGAATTAAAAGACATAACAAAAGAAGTCTTTTAAAACGAGGAGGGTGAAAGGTTCTCTTACCGACATGGGTATCTTTCCAAACATACACCCCGTGAAAGAAGTACAATAAAAAATTTATGTAAATACTCATAAATTAAATTATATTACACAATGAGTAAAATAATGGGCAGTACATACACCACTCAAAGGACATTGTGGCAAATGTAGCATAAATCTCACGGGAATAAAAGTTAGATGAAAAATCTCTTACAAAAACTCGGCAGCCTAACGGCGCCACTTAAAACATCCAAAATGGATTGATGAGATCAAATAGGGTATCTCATCATATTAACATAAAGTTTATAGAAAGAGGAATATAAAAGAACATCCCCCAACATAACAAAGAGGAGATTAAAAGAAGTGACATAAAGGGGAGTACTTAAAAAGAAAGAGAGAGGTTAGATCTCTTACGAAAAATCGACAGCCTAACGGCGCCACTCAAAACTTCCAAAATGGATTTATGAGAGAGAATAGGGTCTCTCATCATATGAACATAAAAATTATAGTAAGTGTAATATAAAATAACATCCCAATAACAAGAAAGATTGTCTTTAAAGGAATTACATAAAAGGGCGTACTTAAAAAGAAAGAGAGGAGTAGGATCCCTTACCTCGGGTCCGACTTGACTCGATCGTTCTTTAACGTCCTAAATAATAAACTTGAGTTAATTTATAATTGATTAAGAACCTTTTTCAAGTTCATTATTCCTTTTATATCAATTATTGACATGTTATAAATATTATGTAATCATTTAAGTTAATAATGTTTGTTTTGTCAATATTTGGTTCTTAAGTCATAAGTGGACTTCTTACAATTACATGTTGTTCGTGTGGTCAAAGGTTCTTTATATCCAAAATTACATTACATATTTGGATATAATATATATAATATATATCCATCATATACATGTATTTATAATATTACATAATCATTTAGAGGTAAGAAATGAAATGCACCGTTCATGGAGACGGTAAGCCGTACGTACGCATGAACGCTACTTTCATTTCTATGTCATATTAATGGAATTAAAACTAAATGAGAGATGTGTATATTTTTAATTCCAGAATTATATTCATCCTTTATATTTATCATAAATCATATATATCCATTATATGTACTTATAATAGTACATTACATTTGAGGATAAAAAATGAAATGCACCGTTCATGGAGACGGTAAGCCGTACGTACGCATGAACGCTACTTTCATTTCTATCTCATACTTTACTGGAAAGAAAACAATAATGATATAAAGGTATATTATAATTCCAGTATAACATAATATATAATAACTTTAAATCCATCCTTTATACATCCCACATATGGCATTAACGAATCAAATCACTTTGAGGGGGCGGTAGTCCGCACTTCCTAAAATGAAGATATCACGTATACCCATAATGGAAGCCATAAATATATGCCACAAATGAAAAATACAGAATCTTAAGTAAAAAATAAAAATATCATATATAATATATAAACATAGTGAAATTTAATGGCCACCTTTGAAGGTGTTATATGAGTGTTGAACAATCATCATTTCGTGAGGCAGAAATTCGCCATCCACAGAAACAGTATGTTATTTAACCATTATATGAAGGTGTGAGCAAGTTTAGCTAGAATAATTATTATAAAAAAATCCTAGTATATTTAATATACTGGAGTTGTTACAAAATAAATGAATAAAAATAGTTTAGGGGGTTGGAGAAGCAAAATAAAACAAAAGATCACAAGTGAAGACGTTACCTTAAAATTGGGTAACTCCCTTTGGTTTGAACCAAAAGGGTTTCTTGAAGATCTTCCTGCCTAATTTAAGGCTTCTAGGATGAGTAGAGGGATGTGGAGAGACAAAATGATAAGATCTTGGCCGAACCAAAGGCTTGAGAGGTGTGGGTAAGGTGGTATAGGTGGGGGCCTTTTATAAGAGGAGAGGAGGGGCACTCTTGGAAAAGTATAAAATGTTACTTTATTTTCAAATGGTTTTAGGATTGTAATGGTCCCACATTGATGTGGTTCGAGGATAAGGTGATAAGGGTTCTAAATCCACCCATAAAATAGGTTTTTGATATGTGTAGGTCCTAGATTTTGCATTATCTTTCCATTTTATTTAAATCGTTAAATAATGAGGTCATCGCTGCATCATCATGATGTCAGATATAATTTAATATATTTAATGTCTAAAAATTATAAAAAAAAATATCATGATGTAGGAAATCTTTTTAGCTTTCCAATGACTATTTATAGTCAAAATTCTTACTTGTATAACCATATGTAAAAATTTCTTTAGTAAAACAAATCATGTTTGTGACATTTTTATTTTAACTTTAAATAAAAGGCATAAATGTCATTACCAAACCCAAGTGGCTCCATGGGGTATCAAAAATCGTCTCATGGGTTTTATTGGTCGGCGATAACTCATACAATAGGGTTAGGACAAGTTTAAATATATTTTCATTTTATTATAATATCATTTTTACCTTCAATCACACTAATTACCTTTAATCGCGATTAATAAAACTTAAAAGTTACTTTTCATCAAAAATTATTTTCATCCCATTGAACCACATTTTACTTAACAATTAAAATCATTTAAATTGAATTTTTTAAATTCAAATCACAGAAGTGGTAATGTCCCATTTAAACGAAAAATCAAATTTTGTAACCACCACTTTGTGGTTTCACTATTCATCAAAAAATGATGTTTTTCAGAAAAATACCCAAAATTCACCCTAATCTATATTTGATATTCCGAATTCAAAAATGATGTCTATTTTACCTAATTCATAACATAGAAGTTTCATTAATTAATTTTATAATTAAATCCCGTTGTTAAAACAAATAGCGTGTTTTTATGAAACAATATCTTTCAAAATATTGACACTCGTTTGTGTCCAATCTTGAAGTGATATTAATTACAATGACCACCATTGGATTAAACGGTAAAAATATATTCTATTTACACTTTAAAACCAATTAAAAAGATAATCTAATCATATAAATAAATTATATTAAAAAGAGGTTTTGAATTAAAATACAACATTTTTCACTATTCATTAAAAATTGAACTTTTTCGGAAAAAATACCAAAAATTTACACAAAGTAAATTTTGATGTCCAGATTATAAAGAAGAATTTTATTTTGTCAAATATAACACAAAAAAATTGTCAAAAAGTGGATTTAAAAGAGGTTCGCCATCAAAAGGTGGTTAATCGACCTTTTAAAGAATATTAGACTGTCTACGCTTAAAATTGGATTCATTCACATTTTTAATCCTCTAACATTTATTGTAAAGAGTAAAAATATTTGACAAACATATATAATCATTTTGTAGTTAGTTCTGTTCATTCCCGCCATTATAATGGCTAGACATTAACTACCATTTAAAATAATATTATTTTATTTTTAGAGTGCAATGTAAGATTCCCAAGAAACTCGTTGTTGCGTGTTGGGTACACCATCGAGCATAGCGTCCCCTTTAAAGTCATATTAATATTTTATTCACAAATATGGATAAAAGTGAAAATTTCATACTCTTTATTTACCTAGGGTGTTACATCCTTCCCCCCTTTTGGGAATTGCGTCCTCGCAATTTTAAAATTGGTCTTGGAAACTTCATTGAAAATCCCGCATCGGAACAAGAGTCAGTAAAACAATCAGTTTAAAACAAAGAAAGATAAGTACAGAGGTCACCCGAGTTAACTCATACTAGGATTCCAAGTATGAAAATGTGGACATGGAGGAAAAAAACAAAGGGTCATGTTCTGATGGAGAGTTATAGTAAACATGTCTAGGATGAAGTTAACCATAAGAGAATCACAAACTTGTGATGGGTTAAACGGTATTCGATTCCCCAGTAGGAAAAGTTAATAGACAACATTTTTGTTTTAAGTTACTTTTTATTGAGGAATTTATTCATAAGGAAACATAATCACTTATCATGTTGACTTTTAACTTTTATTAGATTCCTTACACAAACTCATATTTTCTCCAAAAGACGAGTATTTAGGAAGACTTATTCGCATTAAGAGTACAATAATCAACTTCTAGAGAATCACCTAATCCTCAAAAGAGAAATATATACTTCCCATGTCTTTAGAATCTAACCAAAACCAAAAATGTTAGTACAAGATTAGATAATCCAGAAAATTATAACCCTTTATAAAAAGAATGTCTATTCTTAATCTCTAAAATTTGTCCAACAAAACCAAAAGTTCAACGAGGACCATTCGATAAACAATTGTCCATAAAATTATTCAAAGTAAACCAAACCAAGATTGAAGCACAAATATTTTAAGGATTTATTCACATAGTCTTCCAAGGTACAAATTAACTTTTTTCTCCAAATAACATCATTTGCTCTTAAATTCTCATATTGAAAAGTAATTAACCTAATCACATATCCTCCGTGATATGTTAATCATTTCATAGATAACCCAAAAATAAACTTACTCTTGATTCCTAAAATCATATAACTAAAAAGAATTAGTCAAACTAACTAGGGACTTCACGTAGTCTAGTGTTAGGCGATAAATACCAGTCGCACTTTGGTTGTGGGTTCGATTCCCGCAGCTTTGCCTGACACGACCGGTTGTCACACGGTCTGCGTGTTGTCCTTTTTCAAAAACTATATAATTCTTAAAACATTCCCCAAAACGAGATAAAATCTTCAAAAATGATCATAACATATTTTAACCTAAACTTTATCTCATGCCTTTCATTTTCCATCATAACATATAATAACCCATAATTACCTCAAAAGTAAGGATCATATAAACTCTAATGGTTACCTATATAATTATTACCTGAACTTCCACATCGATTGGTCATCTCGTACGTGATGAATTACATAACATACCAAGGTTCAAGTGGATGATCATGACTCCTTGATAGTTGGTTTAGAACAACCATGAGTTTCCTCATTGAATACCCCATTTCATCCGGTATCTTAATCAGAGAACCACCACAGTTTCCTTCAAACCTATTGTCACTTTGGTGCCTGCTAGATCCATCCATTCACTAAAAACAGAAATGTAAGTGTGAGTATATCAACAAAACCATCTTGTAATAATGAGGAAGGTAAACACTAAGATATACTTACTCATTCACTTTTTCTAAAACTAGGACTCTTTCTGAAATCCTAACCATTATGGTAATGTCACTTGTGCTTAGAGAATACCCTAACCTCTAAAGTTATCTAAACCGACCTTTGATACCAACTATAAGGCCCCAACCTTAAACCTTACTTAATATTGAATTAAATGAATAATTCACATTGAGGATCTTTTCAGGTTTAGAGTTTTAGATAATTAGGACATAACTATTACATATCAAAAGATTACAAAGTAGAAACTTTTACTAAGTTTCCATAAAATAAAAACTCTTAAAAAGAAACATGTCCAGTTCCATGTTTTAGGTTGCATGACATTCCCTTGATCCCATCGTTGACCCTATTCCACGTTAAGTCCTGTGAAAAACATTTCAAAAACTTGCGATGAGCATAAAAAGCTAAGTAAGGGATACACAAAGAATGAAAACTGTTAGTTTTTCAAAACAACAAGTAAACCATGTATACTTTATCAAATTAATACTTTTCACCTTTTCGAAGTAGTAAAAACTATTCACTGAATAAAAGTTCATTACTTACCCTTCTGTAACCAAAATATTACCATAAACCCATATAAAGATCACATAACATATAAGGTAACTTGGGACATAAACATACTTAAGTGGAATAACCATAAGGTCGACTTCCACACATATCACTAAATGGAATAGCCATTCGGCCAACTTCCATACATACTTAATGGAATAGCCATACGGCCGACATCCATACCCAATGCATTGGAGGTTATAACGTAACCACCCATCCTGATATTCACAGCACCACCCGTCATATGGTTTATCACGTAACCACCCGTAAAATGTCCAAGTACCATTATAAAATTATAACACATAAAACCAATATAAATGAATGATAACATTTCCACATTTCAATCACAACATATCATTTAAATATATTGACAAAATATAATCTTTTATCAAAACCATTTTCAATACCAAAATACATAAAAGATTATAGGGTATTTTTTTATTTTTAAAACATTACGGCTTGTTGAGGAAGCCAAAGATCAAATAATACTCGCGGCGGCGGAAAAGGTCGTTGTCACCGCGTACGTTAAAAAGAAACATTCATTTTTTTCGTTTAGTAAATCACTTTATAGAAAAAGATTCCTTTTGTATAAAAGTAAAAGTCAAAGGGGTTTATACACCGTATAAAAGAAAGTTTTGTATAAAACAAAATATGCCTCAATTAAAGGAGATTGAGACAAAGTCCCTTACAAAGACGGTATCCTTGGTTTAAGGATAAATCAATTACATAATTATGTGTGACAAATGAATACACCAAATATAAGTGGATATTAAGTGTAAAACAATCAGAGTTTATTCACACATATTCATAGAACGACATATTCAAGGAGTATAAGTTTATCCCAAATAATCAAATTTGGGTTAAGAAGTTCCCTTGCAAAAATTTTACAGCCTAATAGCGTCACTACAAAATTAAGAAAATGAGTTGATGAGAGATAAAAAGGGTATCTCATCACATGTAAATAAAATTTAAATCAATAAGGATATATAAGAACATATCCCAACATAATAGTATGTGAATTAAAAGACATAACAATAGAAGTCTTTTAAAAAGAGGAGGGTGAAAGGTTCCCTTACCGACATGGGTATCTTTCGAAACATACACCCCGTGAAAGAAGGACAATACAAAATTGATGTAAATACTCATAAATTAAAGTATATTACACAATGAGTAAAATAATGGGCAGTACATACACCACTCAAAGGACATTGTGGAAAATGTAGCATAAATCTCACGGGAATAAAAGTGAGATGAAAAATTGATTACGAAAACTCGGCAGCCTAACGACGCCACTTAAAACTTCCGAAATGGATTGATGAGATCAAATAGGGTATCTCATCATATTAACATAAAGATTATAGAAATATTAATATAAAAGAACATCCCCCAACATAACAAAGAGTAGCTTAAAAGAAGTGACATAAAGGGGAGTACTTAAAAAGAAAGAGAGAGGTTAGATCTCTTACGAAAAATCGGCAACCTAACGGGGCAACTCAAAACATCCAAAATGGATTGATGAGAGAGAATAGGGTCTCTCATCATATGAACATAAAAATTACAGTAATTTTAATATAAAATATCATCCCAATAACAAGAAATATGATCTTTAAAGGAATGACATAAAAGGGCGTACTTAAAAAGAAAGAGAGGAGTAGGATCCCTTACCACGGGTCCGACTTGACTCGATCGTTCTTTAACGTCCTGAATAATAAACTTGAGTTAATTTCTACTTTCTTAAGAGCCTTTTTCAAGTTCATTGTTCCTTTTATATCAATTATTGACATGTTATAAACATTATGTAATCATTTAAGTTAATAATGTTTGTTTTGTCGATATTTGGTTCTTAAGTCAAAAGTGGACTTCTTACAATTACATGTTGTTCGTGTGGTCAAAGGTTCTTTATATCCAGAATGACATTCCTGATTTGGATATCATATATATCATATATATCCATCATATACATGTATTTATAATATTACATAATCATTTAGAGGTAATAAATGAAATGCATCGTTCATGGAGACGGTAAGCCGTACGTACGTATGAACGCTACTTTCATTTCTATGTCATATTAATGGAATTAAAACTTAATGAGAGGTGTGTATATTTTTAATTCCAGAATTATATTAATCCTTTATATGTATCATACATCATATATATCCATTATATGTACTTATAATAGTTCATTACATTTGAGGATAAGAAATGAAATGCACCGTTCATGGAGACGGTAAGCCGTACGTACGCATGAACGCTACTTTCATTTATATCTCATACTTTAATGGAAAGAAAACAATAATGATGTAAAGGTATATTATAATTCCAGTATAACATCATATATAATAACTTTAAATCCATCCTTTATACATCCGACATATGGCATTAACGAATCAAATCACTTTGAGGGGATGGTAGTCCGCACTTCCTAAAATGAAGATATCGCGTATACCCATAATGGAAGCCATAAAATTATGCCACAAATGAAAAATAAATAAGCTTAAATTAAACATAAAAATATTATTTATCATATATAAACATAGTGACATCTTAATTGCCACCTTTCAAGGTGTTATATGAGTGTTGAACAATCATCGTTTCGTGAGACAGAAATTCGCCATCCACAAAAAAAGTATGTTCTTTAACCATTAGATGAAGGTGTGTGTAATTTTAGCTCGAATAATTATTATAAAAACATCCTATTATATTTAAGATACTGGAGTTGTTACAAAAGAAATGAATAAAAAGAGTATAGGGGGTTGGAGAAGCAAAATAAAACAAAAGAGCCCAAGTGAAGACGTTACCTTAAAATTGGGTAACTCCCTTTGGTTTGAACCAAAAGGGTTTCTTGAAAAGCTTCCTGCCTAAGTTAAGGATTCTAGGATGATTAGAGGGATTTGGAGAGACAAAATGATCAGAGATTGTCCGAACCAAAGGCTTGAGAGGTGTGGGTAAGGTGGTAGAGGTGTGGGCCTTTTATAAGAGGAGAGGAGGGGCACTCTTGGAAAAGTATAAAATGTTACTTTATTTTCAAATGGTTTTCGGATTTTAATGGTCCCAAATTGATGTGTTTCAAGTATAAGGTGATAAGGGTTCGAAATCCACCCATCCAATAGGTTTTTGACATGTGTAGGTTCTAGATTTTTCATTATCGTTCCATTTTATTTAAATCGTTAAATATTGAGGTCATCGCTGCATCATCATCATGTCATAAATAATTTAATATATTTAATGTCTAAAAATTATAAAACAAAATATCATGATGTAGGAAATATTTTTATCTTTACAATGACTATTTATAGTCAAAATTCTGACTTGTATACCCACAGGTAAAAATTGTTTTAGTAAAACAAATCATGTTTGTGACATTTTTATTTTAACTTTAAATAAAAGGCATAAATGTCATTCTCAAACCCAAGTGGCTCCATGGGGTACCAAAAATTTTCCCATGGGTTGTCTTGGTCGGACATAACTCATCCAATAGGGTTAGGACAAGTGTAAATATATTTTCATTTTATTATAATATCATTTTTACCTTAAATCACACTAATTACCTTTAATCGCGATTAATAAAACTTAAAAGTTACTTTTCATCAAAAATTATTTTCATCCCATTGAACCAAATTTTACTTAAAAATTAAAATAATTTAAATTGGATTTTTGAAATTCAAATCACAGAAGTGGTAAAGTCCCATTTAATGAAAAATTCAAATTTTGTAACTACCACTTTGGGGTATCACTATTCATCAAAAATTGATGTTTTTCAGAAAAATTCCAAACATTCACCCTAAGCTATATTTGATATTCTGAATTAAAAAATGATGTCTATTTTACCAAATTCATAACATAGAAGTTTCACTAATTAATTTTATAATTAAATCCCGCTTTTAAAACAAATAGCGTGTTTTTATGAAACAATATCTTTCAAAATATTGACACTCGTTTATGTCCAATCTTAAAGTGATATTAATTACAATGACCACCATTGGATTAAACAATAAAAATATATTCTATTTACACTTTAAAAACAATTAAAAAGATAATCTAATCATATAAATAAATTATATTAAAAAGAGGTTTTGAATTAAAATACAACATTTTTCACTATTCATTAAAAATTGAACTTTTACGGAAAAAATACCAAAAATTTACACAAAGTAAATTTTGATGTCCCGATTATAAAGAATAATTTTATTTTGTAAAATATAACACATAAAATTGTCAAAAAGTGTATTTAAAAGAGGTTCGCCATCAAAAGGTGGTTAATCGACCTTTTAAAGAATATTAGACTGTCTACGCTTAAAATTGGATTCATTCACATTTTTAATCCTCTAACATTTATCGTAAAGAGTAAAAATATTTGACAAACATATATAATAATTTTTTAGTTAGTTCTGTTCATTCCCGCCATTACAACAGCTAGGCATTAACTACCATTTAAAATAATATTATTTTATTTTTAGAGTGCAACGTAAGATTCCCATGAAACTCGTTGTTGCGTGTTGGGTACGCCATCGAGCATAGCGTCCCCTTTAAAGTAATATTAATATTTTATTCACAAATATGGATAAAAGTCAAAATGTCATACTCTTTATTTACCTGGGGTGTTACACATACAATCATATACCTACATATATTACATAATAATTTTTTTCGAAATATTTATCCCTTATGCTAAGTGATGTCATATAATCTATTATTATATGACTATTGTAAGTTCAAGATTTATAGGTCCCCCTAATATTTTAGAAAAAATAAGATTGTTGGGGGAATTTTTGACTATTAGGGATATATCCTATAAAAAACTAGTCATATGGATGATATTACAGATTTTGGAGATCATGAATCTAGAGAGATATTCAATAATGACTACGTGTGAAAGTCGTTAAGTGATTATGTTGTGAACTGTTTATTCAACACACTTCAAATCTTCAACATGATTTTTTTATTTGGGAGACACTAATCATTACTGATTACGATCGAGGGATTCCAGATAAAGGATGACATATATACCAATTACATTCATGATTTAGAGCATCTATCTGAAGGAATAAATAGGTGTCGATTACATACATAATAGAGGGCTTTCGAGGAAAGTAAGATAAAAATTGTATTTGATCATTCGTGGATAGAGGGATTACTGATGTGTGGGTAATACTGACTTGAATGAAATTATAAATAAATTTACCTTTATCCATGGTGTTTAGATACCCTAATTTTTGGGTTAATGTAATTATATTCTTTTACATGTAATTTAAATTTCCTCTATAATTTGTTACAAATAAAAAGTGTTTCTTATACATTCACTTTTTTATTAACTCTGATATAAGATTTTATATTCCTTGATGTAGAGTTTAGTTTAAGTATACATGTGTTATTATTTCAATATTATAATCATCTTTAATGAACCTAATTTTTTTCATTAACCTTAAAAAATATTGTTTATTTAATTTTACTTCTCTAACCCTGATAAATAAATATTTCCTTAAAGAAAAATGATTTTTTTTAAACATATAATTCAACCCCATCTTTTATTGTGGTATCTTCATGCATATTTAAATCCAAAAATTGGTATTAGTGGAGGATTACATTGCCCAATATGTTTTCAAACATTACTTTTATAATTTAGTAATATTTAATTAATAAACTTTTAGTTTATAAATTTTCTTTTACATTAATGTGTAATGTGGAAAAAGTTTTTTTTATTCTAACTACAGAAGAATTTAATGTAGGATCCATAGAAAATTAGAATCCTATAAGACCACCTATTTTAAATGGAAATGTATTTTAATACAGAAGAGGGAGAATGAAATAATTATTTATCAATACTCGTGTTGACAATTTTGAAGTGCTTACTAGAGATTATAAAATCCTTAACAAAGAAGTTAGAAATTTTATTAATCAAGATAAGTATGAATATCAACTTAATTATAAGGTATGATATAATTTTCATTATTCATTGAATATAAATATATAACTCCAAATATAATATTTTTAAGCTGAAAATATAATTTAGAAGAAAATAGAGATTACTCAATTTGGTATATATAAAGTCATCGAGAATAGCATAGCCTTTCTTAGAGTCTATTATCATTCTTTTGTTTTTCCCTATGGAGAACATTTATCTAATATTGAATGTGGATTTATGAATATTTTAAATATCTAAAAATCCATGGGGGAAAATTTTATATAGATAAAGTTCTTATGGAAAATATTATAGACATCATGCCTAATGAATTTGAGTCATAGAGAATGGTAGTTGATGAATAATTAAAAGTTACAAATGATGATCATGATGAGTTATTTCGAACTATTCTATAATATGAGAATAGATTGAAGATTGATTGTAAAAAATAAAATAAAAAAATTGAAGTTTTTCTTTTAATATAACTTCAAATCAAATGAAAGTTAAGAAAAACGAAAATATTTTGAAGTCAATAAAGAAGAAAGTAGTTGTTAAATCAGACACAACTGAATCCAAATAGTCTAAAACTGAGTTATCCAATATTTCTCGAAGGTTGAAAAATATTTTGGGAAACTTATTTTTAATATATATATAATAAAAATAATAATAAAGACAAGAAAGATTTATAAGTTTCGAAATATGATTGTCAGAAAGCATGAACCATCATACCTTATTGTCCAAGGGTTAAAAGAAAAGACAAAAAATATTGGCATTCGAAGAGGAATCAAAAAAAGAACTAAATTCCTAACAGAAAGAATGCCTTGTAGGGAAATGATTCTTGGAGTGTGAGTTGTTGATATTCATCTGAGGAATTATTAGACATTGAAACTTATAGAAACAATAATATTGGTAAATTTCTAGAATACCCTTTGATAATCAATGCATAATGGAAAAGTTTCACACAAATGAATCCTTATCCAAAATTTGTTTAAATGAAAATTATCTTCATGAAGAAAATACTATATCCTCAAATAAAGAATCTTCCTTAGCAGAAGATACTTTACCTTCTTTTGAATAAGTCTCTATATATTCCACGTTCCATTAAAAAAATATAGATATCAAGAAGAAAAATTATGAGGAAAATTCTATAAATATTGTTTTAATAAAAGATTTATCAGATCTTTCTAAAGATCATGATTCAAATTATTTCAAAATTATTTCTATACCAAAAACATTGAGGACATAAATTATAAAAATTATAAACATTATATGGATCATGATAAACATTTTATGAGAAAAATGATTTAGAGACAAAACCTTATTGTGAAAATAATACTTATAAGGATAAGAATTTAGTCACTAAAATAAAATATAAAGTATTTTTTATTAATAAACATTTATTAAAATTTACTACAGGTAGGGAAGAATTTGATAAAAATTATGAAAAAATCACCAATAAGGAATTTTTTTTAATGGTTTTTTTCACTCAAATCCTATTTTTAGTAATAACTATTTTGTTCCTAGAAGTGCACTATTCTGCATTACATGTAAAATTGGTGGACATTGGAGAAAAAATTGTTCCTTAAAAAAACAATCAAGATGATTTCCTAAAGGTAATTTTTATAAATAGTTGGGTATTCCTAAAATTTTATATTCAGAAAATTCTAGATCCAAGAATTTTTAGATTCCGAAAACCTAACTATTTTTTTCATGAAAAAAATGAATTCCCAATAATAATTCATGGTACATGGATAGTGGTTGTTCTAGGCTTATGGCTAGTTACAAAGAATTATTTAAAAATATTATTTAAACAAAATGTTGAAGGGTTACCATCGAATGTAATTCTAAAAGAAAGATCATTTGTATAGGTAACATTCTTCTTCATTGAAATGATTTAATTTAAAATGTTTTATTTGTTAAGGGTCCTAAGAAAAACTTTATAATAATAAGAAATTTATATGATGAAGGTTACCTTGTGAATTTTACGAGTGATAAATTCTTTGCACACAATTCCAAGGAAGAATTTGTTCTTCCTTCCCATCGGCCTGACAATGTTCACACTATTAACTTAAAAGACTTTAGGAGCCACCTCTTACCTTGATTTAGTGAAATGAAAGATAAATTTTTGTAATGGAATATAATGTTGGGAAAATTTAACCTTAGGAACATATCTAAACTTTCTTAGAAAGGAATTGTGAAGGATATACCTTATCTTACATTTATTATTCTAAAGTCTACGACCCTTGTCAATATGGAAAGAAACATAAGTCAATATTTAAATGAATTCGTAAAGTCTCAACTGCTGATGTAATATTGTTAGTTCACATAGATCTCTTGCATCCCACAAAATCTAGATGTATATGACTAAAATACTATGTAATTGTTTGAGATGATTATTACATAGGACCTACATGGGTCTACTTTCTCATAAAGAAATATAAAGCTTTTTCTTTCAATAAAAATTTTACATCTAAAGTTAAAAATGATAAAAATATACAATAAAAACATTCTCAGTTATAAAGTAATTTAATTTGAAAATTCATATTTTGAAAAAAAAATTTGAAAAAAATGACTTACACATAACATCTCAGCTCCAAGAACATCTCAGAAAAATGGTGTTGTTGATAGAAGAAACTGAATTATTAAATATATAACAAGATTAGTGTTTAGTGAATACTCAATTTCTAAACATATTTTGGATGAATCTGGTGGTAATTCTTGTAAAAGTATAAATAATGTTTTAGTAAGTCCATTTCTAAATAAAACACCTTATGAGTTATGTACAAGTTGAAAACAAACATTTTCAAACTTCAAAGTTTATTGGATTCAATGTATTCATTTTGAATATGAATGATGATTTACACAAATTTTCACCCAAATATGAGGAAGGTAATTTCATAGGCTATTCCACTACTTCTAAGACTTATTGATTTTTCAATAAAACTACTTGTACTATTTTAGAAACTGTACATGTTAAATTTGATGAAACTGATCCTTTTGTTTTTAAACAACCTCAACCTATATATTTTGATGTTTTTTCAATAATATATTATCAACCATTGTTATAAGACTCTTATAAAAAGGATTGTACTAAAGAAAATGTTTCTAAAGTATTCACTCTAAAATAATTTCATACCTATATTGATGAACATGTTTAACAAAGCCAAAGTCTGTTGTTTCATAGGGATAATCACAATGATAGTATCATTAGTGATGTAAAGAAAACCAATAAGGACTAGAGTTCCTTAGGAAATAAAGTATAGTTTCTATAATTTCATTCCCAATTTGAACCCATAATTCATGATGATTATTTAAGTGATGAATATTTTATTAAAGTTATGCATGATAAAAAAAATTAATTTGAAAGAAACAATGTATTGACCTTGGTTGAAATACCCAACAAAACCTCTGTTTTTAGAGAAAAAATAGTCTTTAGAAATAAATATAATGATAATGGAATCATTTATAGAAAAAAATAAATATTATTTTCTAAAATTAATAATCAACAATATGGAATAGAATATGATGAAACCTATTCTCCAATATCTAGAGTTGAATATATTTTAATTCTAGTAGATTTTGCAGTATTATATACTTTTAAAATTTCTCAAATGGATGTGAAGTGTTCTTTCCATAATGGATATGTTCTAGATGACATTTTTTAAGAAAAACACATTCATTTTATGATAAAAAATATCTTGAATATGTTTTGAAACATATAAAATCTTTATATGGACTTAAACTAGACCCTAGTGCCAAATATGGTAGACATACAAGATATTTTTTTACAAAAAAGTTATGTTAAAGGTACTAATGATCTAAAAAAAATTATAAATAATGATAATAATTTTTTTTGATATTTCAAATTTATGTTGATGACATCATATTCAGTTCAACATAAAAATATTAAACTCATTCCTTTGCGAATCTTATGAAATCTATGTTGGAAATGAGTATGATGTGTGAGTTAACATTCTTTCTTGGTTTTCATATTTCACAAAACTAGATGGAAAATATATATCTCAACATAAGTATATTATTGGTATTATTAATAAGTATGGATATGAAAATACTAAAAGTATTTATACTCTAATTGGTACCTTGAATACCTGTGATCTTGATGAAACTGTACAACCAGTGGATCAAACAACATTTACAGAAATGATAGGATGTTTACAATACGTGAAAACTAGTCATCCAAATATAAATTTTTCAATATACTTATGTAAAATATATCAAGATAATTTAGAATAATCCCATATAAAAGTTATAAAAATATTTTTTTCCATTATTTAAGGGGATCTATGGATTTTGTACATTCTTATTCATCTAGAAATGATTTTGAACAAAAAATATTTTCAGATGCTGACAGTGGTGGTTGTAGAATTGACAGAAGGATTAAATATATAACTTTTTAATTCTTATGATATTCTTTATTTTCTTGTTCATGTATGAAAAAATATTATATATCACTTTCCACTACCAAAGTTGAATATATAGTAGCATGAATTTGTTGTGCTCAAGTGTTGTGGATGCAACACACTCATGGATTATAGAAAGTATTTTACTAAAACACAGATAATGTGTGATAACATGAGTGCCACTTCCCTATGTAAAAACTCTTCACATCATTACCATTCAAAGAACATAGATATTAGACATCACATTCATTGGGATCATACACTGAAAGGAGATATTATATCTTAATTCATTAGAATACAAGAACAAGTTTCTAACATTTTTACAGAACTATTACCTTCTGATAAAGTTAAGTACATTAAACAAAAGCATGGGATCATAATTGTAAGGTAATCATTCATATTCAGTTTTTTTTTAAATTATCTCCTTAAATTAAGATACTATTTTTCAAAGGGGTGCACTTTATTTCCTTCTTTAATTAGTTTTCAAATCGTAAAAAAAGTCTATATAACCTATAATGAAATTTGTTGGATCCTTTAATATTTTCAATTTTGTTTCACTGTAAAAATTTTCCGAATCAAAGAGGAACCTTATCAAATACTAAAAAATAATGTTAGAACTCTAAAATATACTTGTTCTTACCTATTACTTCTTATTTTTAGATTATTTATATTGGTATTTTCAATCATGTTTTAAAAACGTAATTGGATTCATCTTTCTTTAAATCTGAATTTGTTTTTAAACCCTTGAAATATTTGAACCTATAAAAACTTCTTCAGAATAATATCAATTATCATATCAGATAATTTTATTTTCAAATGTAATATTACTCTTGGAAGAAAAACTATCACCAAGATGCCTATATAATATTCATAACCCCCTCTACTAGACATCAATTTCCAAATATTTTAACCTAAGATGATGCCCTCATTCAAACCATGTCTTCCAATTTCATCATCTTTCCTCAGTTCTGAATGTCTCTGTCAATATCTTCCCTAAATTCAATGCCTATAAATAAGTATCATAAATATTGGTTAATTTTCATAGAGAGGTTATTTGATCATAATTTTTTCATAAGTATGATTTTTTAATAAAAAAGATCATAAAATTCTTGGTATGTGAAATTGTTTGTATTGTGAAAAACAATAGAGAACAAGATCCAGTGTATGTGGACTAGATAATTCAATTCTATGAATTAATCGATTTCTTCATTGAAGGATGAATAAATAAAGATAAGTTAAATTTTAATGGGAAAAGCTATTCTATGTCTTTTATGAAAGTAGCGGATATCTTAGCTATTCCTTATGATGGGGAAGCTTTATATACCTCTCATAATCTTCTAGATTCAGAAGAATCTTTTGACAAAGATAAGGTCATAGAATTTTGAAGCCTTAAGTCTATAAATAATAACAATATTTCCTGTCTCTCTGTAAACTACTGCATCATTTCATTAAGTATGAAGGTTTTGTTGATACCATGAAAATGAGATAAGTACACTATAATGATTACATTCATATTTATGTAATATTTTATTTTTAATCTATGAATGATTAACATAGTGAAGTAAATATTTCTCACAATAATTAAGATAAAGTATAGGTTGCTCAAGTCACAGATTCTTATGTTTCCATCAATATTAATTAAGTTTTTATTAAACTTTTTGAACTCTTTAAATTTTAATTTTAAGACATATCCTTATAAGTTCAAGATTCTTATCTCAAGTGTTGACACACATAATAGAATGAAATAATCCTTTCATGATAAGAAAAAAGAGTGTGTTGATATATCAGGTAAGCCAGATAATTTGGGAGAGAGTTCTAAGTCGGAACCTAATAAAATAAATTATCAAGCCTTTGATACAAAAAAACACATACTTCTGAACTGAAAATTTCGACATAATAGAAATTTCACCATGATGAAGTTTTAACAATATAGGGACAAGAAAAAGAGAAAAGGAATTAAGGGGATCCAATGTTTGGGAGATATTTGGATGATGAAAAATCACTACAGATTTAGTATAATAAATAACATTAAATTAAATCTATGTTGAAGAAGTTTGAGAACGATATATCTAGATCAAAGATAATTCAGGTCATGTTAAGAGATAAAGAAAAAGACTCAGAACAAATACAAGTTCCAGATTCATTTCTATAAGAATATGAAAATCCTCAACATTAAAAATTTGTGATAGTAGAGGCTTTCCAAATTGGAATAAGAAAATAATTAGTTTCAGGTAGAGTTCCATGTATTGAAGAAAAATATCAAGAAGAAGAAGAAGAAGTGGGTGAAGAAAAAGATAGTGATGATGATATTCAATAAATTGGAGAAACTCTGAGGGAGATTCAATATGATATGATATCCTTAAGAATCTATCAATAATCCTCATCCGCGATTGACATAGAAGCTAAATCAGTACAAAAATATAATAGTCAGATCAGAGAATATTCCTCACTTGCAAATAAAACTTTTATTGATAGTGGAATTCATAAAATCCCTTCTGATGAGGATGGTGATAGTAGCTTTGATAAACTTGATGATAAAGAAGAAAAAATAGTTCAAATATTCGATGAAAGTAAAATCAAATAGGGGATAGAAAAATTAGAATCTACGAATGAAAAAGTGAAGCAGGTTGATGTTAAAACTAGTAGGTAGAATGAATTAGAATTAGAAAGGTATTCATCCTATTTGTGAGATTATTTCATTGTTCAATCTCTAAAAAAGTTACTAATGTGCATTCTATGCAATCCAAACATTAAGACTAGATTCCAGAAAATCCATTAATCCTTGAAGCAGCAATCAAAATGTATAACTATACATATGGAGAAGGAGATTAATCTAGAAGGATGTTTCAACTCATTCATAGATAACTATGAGTATCATAGGATGTCTTGAAAAGATATGACAAAATAGTCAAGGTAGATCAATATTGAACTTAAATTCATTAATGATAGGATTTATTCCATCAAGAATGATTTTGAACAATCAGAATAGTCACTGAAAATTCATTCAAATATCTTTTTTTAGTTGTTAGAGGAGGGTCAAAGCATTCATATTCAAGAATATAATGATCTAAACAGAAAGCTAAATTTCTAAAACCTTGAGATAAAACGTTTAAGGACAAAAAAGTTGAGTTGGATTAAAAACTCGTGTACTAGGAGTTATTGTTAATGATTAATGAAGAAAAGATCCATAATATTGATATAATGAATCAGAATCAGGAAGTGATCTTAGAAATGTTTCAAGATGACCACAAGGATTTGATGAAAATGAAATATATTGAAAAAATAAATATTACTAAAGAAGATTAATTATATTATATTTTTATTTTTTTAAAAAAATTATTTAAATATCAACGTATTATTATCCATTGTTTTGTATAGTATGTTTCTTAACTTTTTAGGTACATTATATTTCTTTCCTTCTTTTCCTATAAATCAAAAATGGTTAAAATGTTATAAAAATAATATTAGTCTGAGGAGTAGAATGTTTAATTAATGGAGAGAATGCTTAAAGTAGAAATGCATATGTTATAGGGAGATATTTATTTATGGAAGTAATAAAAATACACAAAGACAAGAATATGATCCGTAGGGGGATTTTATAACCTCGTTGGGTTGTCGTGTTCATTTTGAGTCGTAAATTCAAAGGGAGATATGTATTAATTTTTATGTCTAAATATGAAATTTTCCAATCTTATTATTATTTTCTTAAAAATACATTTTTTCTTTCCAAAAAGTTGGAGATTATTTAGACAAAACATTCCTTATGAATTTTCTTATTTCTTTATATATTGGATATCAAAAACACATTCCACATTAATATATTCATTCTATAAGATTCATTAATGGTATGTTATGTTATTTAGGGAATATTTTGAATCTTGAATTATAATATATTTAATATTTTTTTCTAGCTAATTCTAACAAATTTTTTTCCTTAAGACTAAATAAGATATTTGTAACAATGAAATCAGATTCGTACTTATAATTGGAAACATACATTTTCTCAAATATGACTCTCATAAGTTCCATAAATCTAATTTCCACACATCTGTAAAGACCTGTAAAATTAAAGGGAAATTTTTTATTAATTTTCTTTGGAATTTTACAAGAGCACGGTTTCTGACGGCACCTGATTCTGAGGCCCGGAGTGCCCAGAATCAATTTCTGAAGTTTGGCTCGGGTACGTTCAGTGAAAGAACGAGCGGGAATTTATAAAATTTGAACCGGTGCCCGGAATCGAAATCCAAGGGCACCGATGAACTCGCAGCGCCGATATTCACTTAAGGAGACCTTTTCCGAGGTTGCGTTTTATGCGGAATGAAAGTTAGTTTTGGGAAAAATTAAAAGAAGTTAAATAAAATGTGGAAACACATTTTATTTTTAATTTGTTGGTTAACTCCTCCCAAAAGGAGTTAGGGGTGGGACCCACATCCACTTAAGCTCCCTTGAGAGGATTAAGTGTGGTGTGGCCCACACGAACCCTAATTCTTCATCTTCTCTTTTTAAACTCCCAATAACCCCTCTTTAATTAACTTGACAGCTTGGAAAATTAATTGAGTTGGGTTGTTTGAATTTCAAACCTTTGAAATTCAAGTTGATATTTGTGTAAATAAAATAATCCTTAGCTTATTTTATTTTGGTTGGTCTCCTTAGCCATCTTGAGAGAATTTGGAGCTTCCTTCTTCTTCTTCAAACTCAAGGAAGAACGCGAAGAACGCCGTTCTTCAACGAAGAACCTCTCCGTCGAAGAACTCGGTCCTTCTGCGACGCGACGTACTTCTTCTGCATCATCTCGTCCGCGACGGTTTCCTGCGACGAAATCGCCGTCAAAGAACTTCAAATCCTCACTTCATGACGTTGACGTCCTTTTCCTGCGACGCCGACCACCGCGACGCTCGTCTTCCGCGGGTCGTTGACGAACATCGTTCTTGAAACAGAGGTAGGGGTTTGTTGTTGTTTATTTATTTATTCTCGTTCTTGGTTCTAGCTTGACAATCTTGAGGATAAATGTTTATGTGTTATCGTTTAACGAGAGGGGGGTCGGACCACACAAACACGGCCGAACCCCCCTCCTTTGTTCTTGAATGTTTCTTGCGGATGAAACGTGATGGCGTGGTGTCGTCGCACCACGCAGATATCATTCGACAATTATTTCACGGCGCCGTCGCGCCGCGCCGTGGAAAGATTATCATGAATGCGACGCCGTCGCGCCGCGTCGAAGAAAACCGAAGGCGCCGTGGCCAGAGCGGGCCCGCGGCAGAGGGGCGCGGTGTCGTCGCACCGCGCCGGACGACGAAGAACGCGGCCGGTTCCGGGCCGCGGCGGGACGTGATGACCGGTGGCCAGCCGGGTCGCTGGTGTCGGAAGACGGAAGAGGACCGGCCCCTGCCGGTCCTGTTGAGAAGAAGCCGGTCGTCCAGGTCGGTCTGGCCGGGATGGTGGAAACCGGGGGAATTTAATTCCCCCGGGCAGTTAATTTGGCCCCCCATAATGTGGGAGGGGTCCGGTTTCACAAAGGGGGGGAAGGCGCCCCCCCCCCCCCCCCCGTTTTTCTCAAAGGAAGGCCCCCACGTGAGGGGGGGGCCGTTTAACCCAAGGCGCAGAAGATTGCCGCGCCGCCAGTATAGGAAGGCAGGGGCTTTGCCCCCCGCGCGTGGCACCCGAGCGGCGCCCAGGCCGCGCCGGACCGCGCCGTCGTGCCGGGCCGGCCGGACCGGGTCGGCCCGGACCCGGATCCCCCTGTTTTCGAATCAACTTCGGTCTTTTGCCCATAACTTGAGCTACGGGCCTCCGATTGACGAACCGTCAGCGTTGATACGATCCTTGGATTGAGACGGTCGTTTCGGTATATCGCACTCAAGGTTTCGGAATACTTTGAGTTCGGCCGGGTTGGTTCGTACACGAAACCAACCTGGCCCTCGGAGCGGAAACGCTCAAATCTTGAGCTACGGACGTCCGATTGACGTGACGTCAGCTTTGTTGAGTTCCTCTTAGTGAGACGGATCTTTTGGCATACTCTGCCCGAGGTTTGGACGCAGGTGGAGTATGGTCGGGTTGGTTTTTCCTTAAAAACCATCCGGGCCCCTGGGACGAAAAAGTCAATAACTCTCAGACCGGGCGTCCGATTGAAGCGCCGTTTGTTGCGTTGAGTTCCTGTTGATGATACGGAACTTTTGGATACATCAACTCTGGACTATGTGACAGTTGATGTATCAGCCTCTCGGCTCGTGGAGCAGACCCTCCTGAATGAGCTTGCTGTGTGCGGGAACCCTAGTGCGGGCTGCGACTGCTACTGTGACGACGACGATTGTGCAAGGATCCTCAGTGGACTGCGACGATGAAGACAGCTGGTCTTGTATCCTATGTGGGTCCTAGCTGTGCTGGTCTTGTATCCTATGTGGGTCCCAGCTTAGATGATTCAATACTGGTCTTGTATCCTATGTGGGTCTCAGTATAGATGAATCAATGAAGACAGCTGGTCTTGTATCCTATGTGGGTCATAGCTGTGCTGGTCTTGTATCCTATGTGGGTCCAGCTTAGATGATTAAATACTGGTCTTGTATCCTATGTGGGGCCCAGTATAGATGAATCAATGAAGACAGCTGGTCTTGTATCCTATGTGGGTCCTAGCTGTGCTGGTCTTGTATCCTATGTGGGTCCCAGCTTAGATGATTCAATACTGGTCTTGTATCCTATGTGGGTCCCAGTATAGATGAATCAATGAAGACAGCTGGTCTTGTATCCTATGTGGGTCCTAGCTGTGCTGGTCTTGTATCCTATGTGGGTCCCAGCTTAGATGATTCAATACTGGTCTTGTATCCTATATGGGTCCCAGTATAGATGAATCAATGAAGACAACTGGTCTTGTATCCTATGTGGGTCTCAGCTTAGATGATTCAGTATCTATGTCTGATCATCTCTTTCACCTTATCGATGATGTATACCTGTGTGAGCTGAATCCTGTTGCTTTCCTGTGTGGATTGTGTTGTGCTATCCTGTGTGGATTACGTTTTTCTTTCCTGTGTGGAATACGTATACTTTCCTGTGTGGATTGTGTTGTGCTATCCTGTGTGGATTACGTTTTTCTTTCCTGTGTGGAATACGTATACTTTCCTGTGTGGAATGAGTTGTGCTTGGGCTCGGAGGTTGGAGCGTATTTGAATTGAATACTTAGGTATATGTATGGGCATATACCTAAGCAGTGTTGGTTGTTACTTCGTGATTGTATCTTTCTTTTGTGGTTTATCCTCTGTGGATTTTGGGAGACCTTTGGGGGTCTCGGGGTCCCTACTGAGTAGCTTATACTCACCCCTGCACGGGCTATGCCAGCACTACGTTGTGTTGGTTGTAGACGATGGACAGCGTTGATCGTGGTTGAGGCTTGCAGAGCAGGACGGTACCTGGAGGTGGACCACTGGGTGGGACGTGCTCGGAGCGGATGACAGGACCCGAGAAGCAGTGGAGCTATCTGTACCCACCCTTCAGGTGGGCTTTCCAGTGGACAGCTTGTTGTAGCGGCTTTACTTTTCTGTTTTCCCTTTCGAGTTGTACTTTATAGTTGGGCTTGTATTTCCGGCCCCTTTTACCTTCCGTACTTACTGTTGTACTCAGTTTTTACCTAGTGTTTACTTTTCCGCTTGCTTACTCTGTGGTACTTGTTTACTTTACAAAGGCAATGCCTTCCCTTATACCGGGATTTACGCCTTGGTGCTAGTCGCCAGCCCCTGGCCTGTGGAAGGCGGGCTTGGGGTAGTCACGGCACGGGACCCGAGGGCGGGTCGTGAAAAATTGGTATCAGAGGAGTTCGGTTCTACCGCGAACTCTGATCATTTCTATGTGAAGCAATAGTGTTTAGCATATTGAGTGTGGTTATCAGTCTAGGGAGTCCAGTGTTGGTGCGGCGGCCGACGTATCCCTACACCAGGACCCTGACTTCTGATTTCCGACTTAATGCATGAAAAAATTGATTGCGTGTGTGTTTCAAGTTTTCTTTGTGATTACTTGTGTAATCTCACCAAGTATACTGTTTGACCGTGGTGCACCTGTTTCCTTTTCAGGATGGCCCCACGACGGCAGTCAGCTAGGGTTCCGAGAGTCGAGCATGACGACAGCCCACCGAGCGATGAGGGCTCGGTGCAGGGCTCCTTGTCAGCAGAGGCACCGACGGTACCTTTACCCGTCGAGCCACCGATGCTACCAGCCCCAGCCGCTGACGATGCACGTCGCCTTAGCACGCTGCATGAGTTCCAGTGCCAGCGACCACCCAGGTTCCGTGGGGAGATGGACCCCCAGGCAGCCGAGGACTGGATGGAGGTAGTCGTGCGAGATTTCAGGCTAGTGAGGACACCATCAGACCTCATGGTGATCCTTGCGGCGAGCCTACTGCACGCAGCAGCAGGACGATGGTGGAGCTTGATGCTCTAGGTTCACGACGAGACATCTCTTCTTTGGACGGACTTTGAGAGCATCTTCCACTCCGAGTTCGTCCCAGCCACCCTCAGAGCGGTGCGCATCCAGGAGCTACTACAGCTGCGGTAGGGCAGCATGACAGTAGCCCATTACTCGGCGAGATTTACTTATCTCTCTCGCTACTCCACAGATATGGTACGGGACCCGTTCTTCCAGGCCCGGACCTTCGAGTAGGGACTGAGGCATGAGATGAGGGCTTCGATGATCTCCCTCAACATTCCAACGCATGCAGAGGTGTTGGAGAGATCCCTTCTAGTGGAGAGTTTTCTCGCCGAGCAGGCTCCAGTGACAGGGCCCTCTGCAGGACGGCCCGTAGCATGGTGTTCTGCAGTTGGAAGTAGACAGGTGACGCAGAGGTCCAAACGGGCCAGACCATTAGTTGGGCAGTCACTGGATAAAGATTCGGTTGTGCGGGGCACACGAAGGAGAGCCAACTACACGAGGGGCAGGCATTGCTACGCATGCGGTGGGCAAGGTCACATGGCTCGAGTATAACGACCCATACTTTACATACATTGTTAATACTTCGAAATTGAAGCACACTTATTACAACATATGACAAAACCACAAAGGATCGTATAGGTATAGTGTCTTTAGAAACTGGGAAACATAAACAACTGGTTCATAAATCTTCTACAGTGTCTTCCGTTTATTTCATCATATCTAGGGTCCCTTTTAGCATATTCTATTTAATATCCATCTTCCTGACCTGGGGAAAAGAAAACATAAAAGGGTGAGCTCAAATGCTCAGCAAGGGCAAATAAAGGAAATAAAAATCATATCATATCTTTATGAAGATCAAAACCTGCAAAAGAGATCATAATATCTTAACATGGAATAAATCATAGAAGTGAAAATGAGATCCCCATAATCATAACATAAAACTTGAAACTTTGTGGCATGCACACATAATCATGGAAAATCATTTCTTGTTAGTCATGACTCATTGCCAAGACTATCTTAGTGGACAAAGTCCCTTTCTGAACCGAGTTCACTCCTCGTTTCAGTCCTGTATCACTGAACCGAAATAACCTTCCGTTCCAGCCATGTCTATCTCATGAGATATAAAATCTTTACCCAATGCATTGGAGGGAGATATAGGTCCCACCCATCTTATAATGAATCCTTTCTTATGTGTGCCACATAATCATAAACCATACATCATAGCGTAACCCATGTAATAAAAATGGGATTCTTAAACAACATGACATTATAAAACAATTCATATAAGGTAAAGGAATTCATAAAAATATTTCCATCACAACATAATCAAATCCATGTAATAATAGGGATAAAAACAGAACCCTTTATTATCTTAGATGGAAAATAATTTTGAAAATCACTTGAACTCCATTCTTGAGGAAAATATCCTTTCTTCTTCAAAAACATTTTTCCTTTCATAACATGTCATACAACTTTAAAATAAAAGAAGTTGATTAAAAATAAACTTTAAAACTTGTAAAGGAAGCTTCTTGGAAACAATGTTTTAAAAATCCATTCATGCCGTATAAGTTAAAAAAAACATTCTTCGTACTTTTGTCGGAAAAGTCAAAAAGTACCTCGTACGGAAAAAAAACGACAAAAGATTCCTTTCATATTCTTTACTAAAAACTCACCTAAGGGTAAAATTGGATTTAAACTATTTCAAGTGGATGGAAACAATATTACATATTGATGGAACATGGATGTGGATGATAAAATATACCCCAGTAAATACTTACGAATAAACAATCTCGGATAAAAATGAGATTGTGATATTTCCCTTACCTTAGGTCCAATTTGCTTTGTACGTGTCCGAAGCTCTTGTATAATGGTTTAAATAATGTTATTGACTTATTCCAGAATCATACATATTGATATGAGATCATATATGGTCATATTATTAGCTTCTTGTTAGTAATATTTCATTGTTACTTGTTACTCGGGTCTTTATAACTTTTTGTTCTTATGCGTGTTTTGTCGAATAAATTCTTATTCTTATCTTTAGGTTATAGATAATTTATTTCCAGAATGGTATTAGTGTATTATATACCATATTCATTCATTCAATTCATTTATATAATCATTATGAAATGAAGATCATGTAGAACGAGTCGCATCACATCGTGGAGACGGTATTCCGTACGTACGCACGAGTGATGATATCGTTCCTATGATCATGGAATTGTATTGGAGTATATATATATATTATTTCAGTATCAATATTACTTAATAATAATCATATATAGTTACTCATTACACCATTATACCCATCCTTGTAAGGTGATGGTGGAAAATAGATTACACCACGGCGTGGAGACGGTATTCCGTACGTACGCACGCGCGGTGATTTCATTTTTCCGTAGGATGGATAGAAGGTGAATTAGGGTTGTTTCATATTTATAATAACATATCAGTATGTAAGTAATACTGATGTTATTACTTTATCATGAAACAACTAAAGAAGAAGAAGTTGAAGAAGAAAGAAATTGAAAAGATCGGTAATGGATATTACCTCTTCTTTGGAACGCCTCTTTGAATCCTCCACTTAAGGAACTAAGATTGGTCTTTGGAGAAGACCAGGACCTCTAGGATTATTCTAGGGAAGTGGAGAGGAGAATATTGCAGGGGTTGGCCGAGCTTGAGTGCTCAAATTGGTGTGAGGAGGAGGGGGAGGAGGTGCCCTTTTATAAGGGAGGAGAGGGGCACCTTAGGAATATCTCAAAATATTAATTTATATTAAAGTCAAAATCGGTTTATAATGGTTCCAAAGGGTCTTATTTCGAAGCTAAAGTGGGGATGGGTCGAAATCCTATCAACCAATAGGATTTAGACAAGTTTAGGGTATTATTTTAACCTTATCAATTAGATTTAACTCTAAGTTAATTAATTTAACTTTTACCGTGTCTTTTTGTTTTCTTTCACTATATGGTTAATACACTTACTATAACATGCCAAAAGAACCCCAAATTGTTTATTATTAATATATATATCCTTATCTAAGTCATTTGGCCGAACCTTAGATTTTTAGGAATAAAATAACAATTAATAATATAATATTTGATTTAAAAACTATTTTGTGTCAATTTTGACACTATTTGATATATGATTTTTGTGAAAGTCATAACAAAATTATATGTTCGAACCAAGTTGATTAAATCATTACTAATATATCATAGTAACCTAGAAAATTAGTGGAATTCATAAAAAGTCTCAAATTACATTTATTTTGGTATTTATATTATCAATTTTGTCAATATTTCATTAATAAGATAATTACTGCATCATCTTTGTGTCATAATTAAATTAAATTATTTGATGTCTAAAAATTACAAATAAAATACCATCATGTAGGAAATCTTTTTAGCTTTCTAATTAATATTTACAATCGGATTTATCTTATGTATAACCCTATATTAAAAATGATTTACTTATTAAACTTTGATTTTAACTATTTTAACCCTTCTTTAAATAAATTAATAATAAATGTCCTAATCTAATCCAAGTGGGCCTAAATGGTCATATTTTATTCCTAAGTTTGTTTTTGGTCGAATTACACTTGTCCAATAGAATTAGGACATGTGTTAGGGTAATATTAATATCATATTTACCCTTAGTTACCCTATTTACTATTAACCGCGGTAAAAAAAGTAAAAAGTTACTATTCACCAAAAAAATTATTTTTATCTCATTGAACCACATTTTAGTCCTTGATATTAACCGTGTCTCTCGGATTTTTGAAATTCCATTCACAGAAGCGGTAAAATTAAGTTTTATGCAAAAATTCAGTTTTTAACCTACCACTTAGTGGTTTCACTATTCATCAAAAATTGAAAGTTTTCAGAAAAATACCAAAATTTCACCCTAGGATAATTTCGATATTCTGAGTCCAAAAATGAAGTCCATTTTGAAAAATAAAATTTATAAAATTTTAAAAAGTGGTTATTACTATTCATAACGGCTAGTTTTAATAGCATATTGTTGTTTAGTGAAACTCGGTATTGCGTACGACGCAAGCTATCGAGGAAGGTCGCGATTGCGTGTAAAGCAAGCCAAGCAAGTGTTGTGTAGAAAAAGATTCCTTTGATGATTTATATAACATAAAAGTCTCGGGTGTTACATTCTACCCCCCTTAAAAAGAATTTCGCCCTCGAAATTCGTCACTTTGTAACAAACAGATGAGGATACTTCTCCCTCATCATATCCTCAAGCTCCCATGTAGCTTCTTCAAGTTGGTGGTTTCTCCATAAAACTTTCACCAAGCGAGTGGTCTTGTTTCATAAGACTTTTTCGCTACGATCCAGAATCTCTATCGGCTGTTCTTCATAAGAAAGATCTTGCTCCAGCGGTACAACTTCTGAGCTGAGTACATGTGAAGGATCTGGTATGTACTTTCTCAAGAGAGATACATGGAACACATCGTGAACTTGAGAGAGATTCGGTGGAAGCGCCAATCGGTAAGCTACCTTCCCAACACGATCCAGTATTTCAAAAGGACCGATATATCTAGGGCTCAACTTCCCCTTCTTTCCAAATCTCATAACCCCCTTCCAGGGAGATATTCGTAAGAACACTTTATCACCCACTTCAAACTCTAGGTCTTTTCTTCGGTTGTCGGCATAACTTTTCTGTCGACTCTGAGCTGCTCTTATGTGTTGTTGAATAGATCTGACCTTTTCTGCCATTTCATCAACGAGATCAGGTCCTAATAGCTTTCTTTCCCCAACTTCATCCCAGCAAGTTGGAGTCCTGCATTTCTTTCCATAGAGAGCTTCATAAGGAGCCATCTGAATACTGGAGTGAAAGCTATTATTATAAGAAAATTCCACCAAAGGTAGGTGTTGATCCCAACCTCCTTTGAAATCCATAGAGCAAGCTCTCAACATATCTTCTAGGGTTTGAATTGTTCTCTCAGACTGACCGTCTGTCTGGGGATGATAAGCAGTGCTGAAACTCAACTCTGTATCCAGAGTATGCTGAAGACTTCGCCAGAACTTCGAGGTAAATCTCGGATCTCGATCAGATATAATAGAAAGTGGTACTCCATGCAATCTTACCACTTCCTTTACATATATCCTGGCAAGCTGATCTAGAGAGAAATCCTCTCTAATAGCAATGAAGTGTGCAGACTTTGTAAGACGATCAACTATGACCCAGATAGCATTATTGCCTTTGGATGTTTTAGGAAGTCCTGTGACAAAGTCCATAGTGATGTTTTCCCATTTCCATTCGGGTATGGGTAATGGTTGTAACATCCCCTTAGACTTCTGTCTCTCAGCTTTAACTTGTTGACAAACCAAGCATCGAGAGACATATTCAGCAACATCTCTTTTCATGCCATCCCACCAGAAGTACTCTTTCAGGTCTCTATACATCTTCGTGCTTCCAGGATTAATAGAGAATGATGAACTATGAGCCTCATCCAGCAGCTCATTCTTTAATTCGGGGATGGGAGGAACGCAAACCCGATTCCTGAACTTTATTATCCCATCACA
Organism: Viscum album; assembly: GCA_963277665.1. Taxonomy (NCBI): domain Eukaryota; kingdom Viridiplantae; phylum Streptophyta; class Magnoliopsida; order Santalales; family Viscaceae; genus Viscum; species Viscum album. The sequence goes on from OY728127.1 coordinate 255,284,983, forward strand.
ATCAAGGTTGAATTCAGGAACATTTCTCACCTTCTTTTGTAGCTCGACATCTTCTTTCTGTGCCTCTTTAATCTTCACATGTATAGATGGTTGAACATTCATTTGAGAAAGATAAGATTTTTCCCCTTCCATTATAATTCCAAGATCCATCCTTTGTAAATCCATAAATATTGGATCTTTTGTGATCCTCATCATGGATAAACTAGCATGGTCTTGTCGACTTAATGCATCTGCCACCTTGTTTGCTTTCCCAGGGTGGTAATGGATTGAGCAGTCATAATCCTTAATCAGCTCCAACCATCTTCTTTGACGCATATTCAGCTCTTTTTGTGTGAAAATATACTTTAGACTTTTATGATCAGTATAAATATCACACCTTTCACCATAAAGGTAATGCCTCCAAATCTTTAATGCAAAGATTACCGCAGCCAACTCCAAATCATGTGTTGGGTAATTTTGCTCATGGATTTTCAACTGTCGTGAGGCATAAGCTATCACCATATCATTTTGCATAAGAACACACCCCAATCCCTTCTTGGATGCATCACTGTAGATCACAAACCTTTCTCCACTACAAGGCAGTGTGAGCACAGGTGCACTGGATAACCTTCTTTTCAACTCCTTGAAATTCTCTTCACATTCCTCTGTCCAGACAAACTTAACTCCTTTCCGAGTCAACTTGGGGAGTGGATTAGATAATCGTGAAAAATCTTTTACAAAACGTCGATAATATCCAGCCAAACCAAGAAAACTTCGGATCTCAGTTACTGTTGTTGGTCTTGACCATCTTTCGATAACCTCTGTTTTTGCTGGATCCACAGATATCCCCTCTTTTGAGATTATATGACCCAAAAATGCAACTTTTTGAAGCCAAAATTCACACTTGGTAAATTTGGCATAAAGCTTCTCCTTTCTCAGGGTCTTCAATATAATTCTCAAGTGATCTTCATGCTCTTCCTTTCTCTTTGAATAGACAAGAATATCGTCTATAAAGACTACCACAAATTGATCAAGATAGTCTCTAAAGACTCTATTCATTAGATCCATGAAGATAGCAGGGGCATTAGTAAGACCAAATGGCATCACTATAAATTCATAGTGTCCATACCTTGTACGGAAAGCCGTCTTTGGTATATCCTCCCTTTTGACCCTTAATTGATGATACCCTGAACGAAGATCAATCTTGGAAAAGTATTGAGCTCCGCGTAGTTGGTCAAATAAGTCATCAATGCGTGGGAGAGGATATTTGTTCTTGATAGTGATCTTGTTAAGTTCTCGATAATCAATGCAGAGTCTCATTGATCCATCTTTCTTCTTAACAAATAGAACAGGTGCTCCCCAAGGTGACGCACTAGGGCATATGAATCCCTTATCAAGATTCTCTTGGAGTTGCTTCTTCAATTCCTGCAACTCAGTTGGGGCCATTCTATAAGGTGTCTTTGAAATAGGCAAAGCACCCGGTACGAGTTTTATTGAAAACTCAACTTCACGATTTGGTGGAAGACCCGGTAATTCCTCCGGAAAGACATCATCAAACTCCCGTACAATGGGCATATTCTTAATCGTGAGTTTCTCACCAACCATTTGAGATAAATAACCTTCATTTAGTGGAATCAATACCCATAAGATGGAAGAAATTTCCACTGGAAGGTTATGTTCATCCTTGCATTGATAGACGATCGTAGATTGATCTGGAATATGAAATGTGACTTCCCTTCTTTGGCAATCGATATGAGCTCCATGTAGAGAAAGCCAATCCATGCCAAGAATCACATCAAATTCTACTAAAGGAAGGATCACAAGATTTGCAGGAAGCACTTTCCCACAAACTTCGATCGGAGAAGAATTATAAACTTTTGATGCGATTGATGTGCCATTAGGTGTTGCCACAGCTAACTCAACATCTAATTGTTGAGGTAATACGGTGATACCCTTAGAAAAGTCTTCAGAAATAAAAGAGTGGGTGGATCCAGAATCAAATAAAACATTTGCTACTTTAGAGTGGATGGTAAGTGTACCTTTCACCACATCGTTATCGTACTCTATATCGCTGATAGAAATTGCATGTGACTTTCCTTTGTCTTTAGCCTTAAGAGTTTGTTGACGTCGACCATCATCATCAACCCTTGGATTTGGGCATTGATTGGCATAATGCCCCATCTCCTTGCACTTGAAACATTGAAGTGTAGTAGGTTCATTCTGTGTATCCCTTCCTTTGCTTGCATCATTAGACATCTTCTTCCCATTATCACGGCATTCAAATGCCCGATGACCTTCCTTTCCACATTTAAAACATTTACTTGTCCCTTTAAGACAACTCCCTCCATGTTTCTTTCCACACTTTGAGCATAAGGGAAAGTTCATCTTCTTTTCCGTGTGCTCTTTAGATTTTTCTTTGAATTCCATCTTCCTCTTCTTATCAAACCCATGTGACTGATGGGTTACTCCAATCTCCATCTCGACTTTGAGAGCACATCGAACGATTTCCTCGTAGCTATTGAAGTCCCTTATGGCTAACTCCCTTCGAAGACTTGGTTTTAAGCCACTAAAGAATCGATCGATCTTACTCTCAGGTTGGATAATAATACCAGAAGCGTACCTTGCAAGTCTTGTAAAATTTGCTTCATAGGTACTAACAGATTCATCATCCCTTTGCTTCAGTTCAAGGAACTCTTTCTCCATCTTTGTTCGGAGAATACGAGGGAAGTACTTATTGAAAAATAAGTTCTTGAACTCGTCCCATTCCATAGACTCAATTTCATCCCTTTGCCTCGTATTCTTAACAAGATTCCACCATTGATCCGCATCTCCTTCCAAACGATACACTGCTAGGATGACTTTATCATGCTCAGAACATTGAAGAACTGAAAATATCTTTTCAGTAGTACTAATCCATTGTTCAGCAACTAATGGATCAGTAGACCCGCTGAAAGATGGTGGGCGCTGCCTCATGAAGGATTCAACAGAATGTTCCTCCCTCCTTTGTTCGTTTGGAAATCCTGCATGATTCATAGCTTGAGAAAGTTGTGTGAGCATGGCTACAAGATTTTTCATTCCAGCTCCCATATCGTTTGTTTGCTCAGGGGGACAATCATTGCATTGCCCATCGCATTCCGCATTAACACGGTTCCTTCGGGTTCCAGCCATTGACTAAAACCAAGAAGAATAGTGTGAGCAACACTAATTATAATAAGAAACCACATAATTCAAGAATAAAATTTTCATGCTTAAGGTCTTATCCTAGGTTATTCAAGGCCATTTCTAAAACACTAAGATTGTGTTCTATGCTTAGACTTATCCTTAGGGTTCTTACTAAGGCTTTCACATCCTAGTTTCCAAAGGTTGACTATACCTTTCCTCTGATACCAACTATAGCGGTCTAGAATTACTTCCAGTGGACTACAATTGATACCTATCAGGGCACTCCATGGGCGGCTACACCCCCTGGGCGGGACACACCACCATCCCCAGTGGCAGCCATTTCCTCATGAAGCCCTTGGGCGGAGAGCCATGCTTCGTCCAACGCTCACATGTGAGAGTTCCCAAGGATCGGATACATTCCTACCTCCTTTGCCTCTGATACCAACTATAACGACCCATACTTTACATACATTGTTAATACTTCGAAATTGAAGCACACTTATTACAACATATGACAAAACCACAAAGGATCGTATAGGTATAGTGTCTTTAGAAACTGGGAAACATAAACAACTGGTTCATAAATCTTCTACAGTGTCTCCCGTTTATTTCATCATATCTAGGGTCCCTTTTAGCATATTCTATTTAATATCCATCTTCCTGACCTGGGGAAAAGAAAACATAAAAGGGTGAGCTCAAATGCTCAGCAAGGGCAAATAAAGGAAATAAAAATCATATCATATCTTTATGAAGATCAAAACCTGCAAAAGAGATCATAATATCTTAACATGGAATAAATCATAGAAGTGAAAATGAGATCCCCATAATCATAACATAAAACTTGAAAATTTGTGGCATGTACACATAATCATGGAAAATCATTTCTTGTTAGTCATGACTCATTGCCAAGAATATCTTAGTGGACAAAGTCCCTTTCTGAACCGAGTTCACTCCTCGTTTCAGTCCTGTATCACTGAACCGAAATAACCTTCCGTTCCAGCCATGTCTATCTCATGAGATATAAAATCTTTACCCAATGCATTGGAGGGAGATATAGGTCCCACCCATCTTATAATGAATCCTTTCTTATGTGTGCCACATAATCATAAACCATACATCATAGCGTAACCCATGTAATAAAAATGGGATTCTTAAACAACATGACATCATAAAACAATTCATATAAGGTAAAGGAATTCATAAAAATATTTCCATCACAACATAATCAAATCCATGTAATAATAGGGATAAAAACAGAACCCTTTATTATCTTAGATGGAAAATAATTTTGAAAATCACTTGAACTCCATTCTTGAGGAAAATATCCTTTCTTCTTCAAAAACATTTTTCCTTTCATAACATGTCATACAACTTTAAAATAAAAGAAGTTGATTAAAAATAAACTTGAAAACTTGTAAAGGAAGCTTCTTGGAAACAATGTTTTAAAAATCCATTCATGCCGTATAAGTTAAAAAAACATTCTTCGTACTTTTGTCGGAAAAGTCAAAAAGTACCTCGTACGAAAAAAAACGACAAAAGATTCCTTTCATATTCTTTACTAAAAACTCACCTAAGGGTAAAATTGGATTTAAACTATTTCAAGTGGATGGAAACAATATTACATATTGAGGGAACATGGATGTGGATGATAAAATATACCCCAGTAAATACTTACGAATAAACAATCTCGGATAAAAATGAGATTGTGATATTTCCCTTACCTTAGGTCCAATTTGCTTTGTACATGTCCGAAGCTCCTGTATAATGGTTTAAATAATGTTATTGACTTATTCCAGAATCATACATATTGATATGATATCATATATGGTCATATTATTAGCTTCTTGTTAGTAATATTTCATTGTTACTTGTTACTCGGGTCTTTATAACTTTTTGTTCTTATGCGTGTTTTGTCGAATAAATTCTTATTCTTATCTTTAGGTTATAGATAATTTATTTCCAGAATGGTATTAGTGTAGTATATACCATATTCATTCATTCAATTCATTTATATAATCATTATGAAATGAAGATCATGTAGAACGAGTCGCATCACATCGTGGAGACGGTATTCCGTACGTACGCACGAGTGATGATATCATTCCTATGATCATGGAATTGTATTGGAGTATATATATATATTATTTCAGTATCAATATTACTTAATAATAATCATATATAGTTACTCATTACACCATTATACCCATCCTTGTAAGGTGATGGTGGAAAATAGATTACACCACGGCGTGGAGACGGTATTCCGTACGTACGCACGCTCGGTGATTTCATTTTTCCGTAGGATGGATAGAAGGTGAATTAGGGTTGTTTCATATTTATAATAACATATCAGTATGTAAGTAATACTGATGTTATTACTTTATCATGAAACAACTAAAGAAGAAGAAGTTGAAGAAGAAAGAAATTGAAAAGATCGGTAATGGATATTACCTCTTCTTTGGAACGCCTCTTTGAATCCTCCACTTAAGGAACTAAGATTGGTCTTTGGAGAAGACCAGGACCTCTAGGATTATTCTAGGGAAGTGGAGAGGAGAAAATGGCAGGGGTTTGCCGAGCTTGAGTGCTCAAATTGGTGTGAGGAGGAGGGGGAGGAGGTGCCCTTTTATAAGGGAGGAGAGGGGCACCTTAGGAATATCTCAAAATATTAATTTATATTAAAGTCAAAATCGGTTTATAATGGTTCCAAAGGGTCTTATTTCGAAGCTAAAGTGGGGATGGGTCGAAATCCTATCAACCAATAGGATTTAGACAAGTTTAGGGTATTATTTTAACCTTATCAATTAGATTTAACTCTAAGTTAATTAATTTAACTTTTACCGTGTCTTTTTGTTTTCTTTCACTATATGGTTAATACACTTACTATAACATGCCAAACGAACCCCAAATTGTTTATTATTAATATATATATCCTTATCTAAGTCATTTGGCCGAACCTTAGATTTTTAGGAATAAAATAACAATTAATAATATAATATTTGATTTAAAAACTATTTTGTGTCAATTTTGACACTATTTGATATATGATTTTTGTGAAAGTCATAACAGAATTATATGTTCGAACCAAGTTGATTAAATCATTACTAATATATCATAGTAACCTAGAAAATTAGTGGAATTCATAAAAAGTCTCAAATTACATTTATTTTGGTATTTATATTATCAATTTTGTCAATATTTCATTAATAAGATAATTACTGCATCATCTTTGTGTCATAATTAAATTAAATTATTTGATGTCTAAAAATTACAAATAAAATACCATCATGTAGGAAATCTTTTTAGCTTTCTAATTAATATTTACAATCGGATTTATCTTATGTATAACCCTATATTAAAAATTATTTACTTATTAAACTTTGATTTTAACTATTTTAACCCTTCTTTAAATAAATTAATAATAAATGTCCTAATCTAATCCAAGTGGGCCTAAATGGTCATATTTTATTCCTAAGTTTGTTTTTGGTCGAATTACACTTGTCCAATAGAATTAGGACATGTGTTAGGGTAATATTAATATCATATTTACCCTTAGTTACCCTATTTACTATTAACCGCGGTAAAAAAACTAAAAAGTTACTATTCACCAAAAAAATTATTTTTATCTCATTGAACCACATTTTAGTCCTTGATATTAACCGTGTCTCTCGGATTTTTGAAATTCCATTCACAGAAGCGGTAAAATTAAGTTTTATGCAAAAATTCAGTTTTTAACCTACCACTTAGTGGTTTCACTATTCATCAAAAATTGAAAGTTTTCAGAAAAATACCAAAATTTCACCCTAGGCTAATTTCGATATTCTGAGTCCAAAAATGAAGTCCATTTTGAAAAATAAAATTTATAAAATTTTAAAAAGTGGTTATTACTATTCATAACGGCTAGTTTTAATAGCATATTGTTGTTTAGTGAAACTCGGTATTGCGTACGACGCAAGCTATCGAGGAAGGTCGCGATTGCGTGTAAAGCAAGCCAAGCAAGTGTTGTGTAGAAAAAGATTCCTTTGATGATTTATATAACATAAAAGTCTCGGGTGTTACATCGAGACTACCCGACTCATCCTACAGATGAGCAACAGGTGGTAGAGGTACCTCCCAGACAAAGGTTCGGCCATGGAGGTCCGCAAAGTGCAGGCGGACGAGGCAGAGGAGCCGGCCGAGCAGCAGATGGTGGGCGACACTTCGATGTGTTGCCACCACCTCCACCAGGAGGTCCGCCCCGACCGTAGGGAGTTGGTGGACATGGGAGAGCTCATCTTCAGGCAGCTGAGGCCTTCGATCATGGAGCTCTGGGAGCAAATGGACAGGAGCGGAACTAGTGGATACGTCCTTGTACTTCTAGTTCCTTGTTGCTATTGTGTAGCGTCTTTGTATTATGAGCTGCAATAATAAAAGACGCATACCTTTGTGATATTCTCATTCCTGTCCTCTTTTGTGTTGTTACTAAGAGGTTCTAGTTTTGACTGTTGACTTGACCCTCACTTGTGAGACATCTACTAGAGGAGACCTAGTTATCACACACTGATGCCGACAGTGTGACTCAACCCTTGGAGGCGAGAGTAACGGTTGGATCTCTTGGTAGTAGCGTCGAGACCTTACGACGTCATCCTTGGTATGGATTAGTATCATCCATGTCAGGATTGACTGTATTAGGCAAAGAACATGGTTCATCCATGGGATGAGACCAGATTTCTCTTATTGGCGAGGAAGAAATCTCAGCAGCTCTTGTAGGACCAGGAAGGTCCAAGTCATCCATGAGCGGATGGGGACGGCTCAGAACCGGCAGTAGTCTTGTGCTGACAGGAGGCGGAGGCCACTAGAGTTCGAGGATGGCGACCACATCTTCATGCGGGTCTCACCTCGACGTGGATTACGGAGATTTGGCCAAGGTGTCAAGTTGTCTCCATGCTTCATCGGACCCTTCCAGGTCCTCAGCAGGATTGGCGAGGTGGCTTACCGCCTAGCTCTACCGCCTTTGTATCCCTAGTTTGTGTTGAAGCTATACGGGGATGTAAAGCCCTGAGGTGGGAGTAATGTAAAGACCCGTAAAATTCAAGGGAAATTTTTTCTTAAATTTTTTTGGAATTTTACAAGAGCGCGGTTTCTGACGGCACCTAATTCCGAGGCTCGGAGTGCCCAGAATCAATTTCCGAAGTTTGGCTCGGGTAAGTTCAGTGAACGAACGAGCGGGAATTTATAAAATTTGAACCGGTGCCCGGAATCGAAATCCGAGGGCACCGATGAACTCGCAGCACCGATATTCGCTTAAGGAGACCTTTTCCGAGGTTGCGTTTTATGCGGAATGAAAGTTAGTTTTGGGAAAAATTAAAAGATGTTAAATAAAATGTGGAAACACATTTTATTTTTAACTTGTTGGTTAACTCCTCCCAAAGGGAGTTAGGGGTGGGACCCACATCCACTTAAGCTCCCTTGAGAGGATTAAGTGTGGTGGGGCCCACACAAACCCTAACTCTTCATCTTCTCTTTTTAAACTCCCAATAACCCCCCTTTAATTAACTTTACAACTTGGTTAATTAACTGAGTTGGGTTGTTTGAATTTCAAACCTTTGAAATTCAAGTTGATATTTGTGTAAATAAAATAAGCCTTAGCTTATTTTATTTTGGTTGGTCTCCTTAGCCATCTTGAGAGAATTTGGAGCTTCCTTCTTCTTCTTCAAACGCAACAAAGAACGCGAAGAACGCCGTTCTTCAACGAAGAACCTCTCCGTTGAAGAACTCGGTCCTTCCGCGACACCGTATCCGCGACGCGACGTACTTCTTCCGCATCATCTCTTCCGCGACGGTTTCCCGCGACGAAATCGCTGTCAATGAACTTCGAATCCTCGCTTCATGACGTTGACGTCCTTTTCCCGCGACACCGACCACCGCGACGCTCGTCTTCCACGGGTCGTTGACGAACATCGTTCTTGAAACCGAGGTCGGGGTTTGTTGTTGTTTATTTATTTATTCTCGTTCTTGGTTCTAGCTTGACAATCTTGAGGATAAATGTTTATGTGTTATCGTTTAACGAGAGAGGGGCCGGACCGCACAAACACGGACGAACCCCCCTCCTTTGTTCTTGAATGTTTCTTGCGGATGAAACGTGATGGCGTGGTGTCGTCGCACCACGCAGATATCATTCGACAATTATTGCGTGGCACCGTCGCACCGCTCCGTGGAATGATTATCATGAACGCGACGCCGTCGTGCCGCGTCGAAGGAAACCGAAGGCGCCACGGCCAGAGCGGGGCCGCGGTGGAGGGGCGCGGTGCCGTCGCACCGCGCCGGACAACGAAGAACGCGGCCGGTTCTGGGCCGCAGCGGGACGTGATGACTGGCGGCCAGCCGGGCCGCTGGTGTCGGAAGACGGAAGAGGACTGGCCCCTGCCGGTCCTGTTGAGAAGAAGCCGGCCGGCCAGGTCGGGCCGGCCGGGATGGTGGAAACCGGGGGAATTTAATTCCCCCGGGCGGTAAATTTGGCCCCCCATAATGTGGGGGGGCCGGTTTCACAAAGGGGGGGCAGGCACCCCCCCCCCCCCCCGTTTTTCTCAAAGGAAGGCCCCCACGTGAGGGGGGGGGGGGCGTTTAACCCAAGGCGCGGCAGATTGTCGCGCCGCCAGTAGAGGAAGGCGGGGGATTTGCCCCCCACACGTGGCACCCGAGCGGCGCCCAGTCCGCGCCGCCGCGCCCAGGCCGTGCCGCCGCGCTGGACCGCGCCGCCGTGCAGGGCCGGCCGGGTCGGCCCGGACCCGGATCCCCCCGTTTTCGAATCGACTTCGGTCTTTTGCCCATAACTTGAGCTACGGACCTCCGATTGACGAACCGTCAGCGGCGATGCGATCCTTGGATCGAGATGGTCGTTTTGGTGTATCGAACTCAAGGTTTCGGAATACTTTGAGTTCGGCCGGGTTGGTTCGTACACGAAACCAACCGGGCCCTCGGAGCGGAAACGCTCATATCTTGAGCTACGGACGTCCGATTGACGTGCCGTCAGCTTTGTTGAGTTCCTCTTAGTGAGACGGATCTTTTGGCATACTCCGCCCGAGGTTTGGACACAGGTGGAGTACGGTCGGGTTGGTTTTGCCTTAAAAATCAACCGGGCCCCTAGGATGAAAAATCCAATAACTCTCAGACCGGGCGTCCGATTGACGCGCCATTTGTTGCGTTGAGTTCTTGTTCACGATACGGAACTTTTGGATATATCAACTCTGGACTATGTGACAGTTGATTTATCAGCCTCTCGGCTCGTGGAGCGGACCCTCCTGAACGAGCTTGCTGTGTGTGGGAACCCTAGTGCGGGCTGCGACTGCTACTGTGACGACGACGATTGTGCAGGGATCCTCAGTGGACTGCGACGATGAAGACAGCTGGTCTTGTATCCTATGTGGGTCCTAGCTGTGCTGGTCTTGTATCCTATGTGGGTCCCAGCTTAGATGATTCAATATTGGTCTTGTATCCTATGTGGGTCCTAGCTGTGCTGGTCTTGTATCCTATGTGGGTCCCAGCTTAGATGATTTAATACTGGTCTTGTATCCTATGTGGGTCCCAGTATAGATGAATCAATGAGGACAGCTGGTCTTGTATCCTATGTGGTTCCTAGCTGTGCTGGTCTTGTTTCCTATGTGGGTCCCAGCTTAGATGATTCAATACTGGTCTTGTATCCTATGTGGGTCCTAGTATAGATGAATCAATGAAGACAGCTGGTCATGTATCCTATGTGGGTCTTAGCTGTGCTGGTCTTGTATCCTATGTGGGTCCCAGTATAGATGAATCAATGAAGACAACTGGTCTTGTATCCTATGTGGGTCTTAGCTTAGATGATTCAGTATCTATGTCTGATCATCTCTTTCACCTTATCGATGATGTATACATGTGTGAGCTGAATCCTGTTGCTTTCCTGTGTGGATTGTGTTGTGTTATCCTGTGTGGATTACATTTTTCATTCCTGTGTGGAATAATTATACTTTCCTGTGTGGATTGTGTTGTGCTATCCTGTGTGGATTACGTTTTTCTTTCCTGTGTGGAATACGTATACTTTCCTGTGTGGACTGAGTTTTGCTGGGGATCGGAGCGTATTGGAATTGAATACTTAGGTATATGTATGGGCATATACCTAAGCAGTGTTGGTTGTTACTTCGTGATTGTATCTTTCTTTTGTGGTTTATCCTCTGTGGATTTTGGGAGACCTTCGGGGGTCTCGGTGTCCCTACTGAGTAGCTTATACTCACCCCTGCATGGGCTATGCCCGCACTACGTTGTGTTGGTTGCAGACGACGGACAGTGTTGATCGTGGTTGAGGCTTGCAGAGCAGGACGGTACCTAGAGGTGGACCACTAGGCGGGACGTGCTCGGAGCGGACGACAGGACCCGAGAAGCAGTGGAGCTATCTGTACCCACCCTTCAGGTGGGCTTTCCAGTGGACAGCTCGGTGTAGCGGCTTTACTTTGCTGTTTTCCCTTTCAAGTTGTACTTTACAGTTGGGCTTTTATTTCCGGCCCCTTTTACCTTCTGTACTTACTGTTGTACTCTGTTTTTACCTAGTGTTTACTTTTCCGCTTGCTTACTCTGTGGTGCTTGTTTACTTTACAAAGGCAATGCCTTCCCTTATACCGGGATTTACGCCTTGGTGCTAGTCGTCAACCCCTGGCCTATGGAAGGCAGGCTTGGGGTAGTCACGGCACGGGCCCTGAGGGCGGGTCGTGACAACATCCTTATATCTGATTCTCCATATTTTCCAAATATTATTATCTTTGCTATATTAGCAATGATTCGCACAAAATCGCAAATCTAATTCACACCTTCATCATTTCTGATTTTCTCAGAATCAAAAATCTAATTCACACCTTCATAAATTCTGATTCAATCAAAATCATGAATCTAATTTACTCATTCTCAATTATGATTCGCTAAATTTTTTAATCCAATTATAATTCCTAAAGTCCAATTAGTTCAAATTTTTTAATTCGATTTACTCTCCCGAAATCCAATTCTCCAAGATTTTTGAATCCGAGTTATCTTGATCCACAAATCCTATTCATATATTTTCGTAGATTCTGAGTCTTAATTTAATATAATCCCATTCATTACTCTATATTTCCTTATACATATAATCAGATTCATATATATATTACATAATAAAGTTTATAAAAATATTTTTCCCCAATTCTAATCGATGTCGTATAATCTATAATTTTATTACTTTTGTAAGTGCCACCTGTATAGGTCTCTCCGATATTTTAGGGAAAATATGATCATTAGAGGAAATATTGACCATTTGATATATCACATATAAATACACGGTAATTTGGATGAGCTAAAAAGTTTTGGAGATCAGGACACAAGAGAGATCTTCCAAAATTGATTTTTGTGAAATCCTTGATGTGATTAAGTTGTGAACGACTTATTCAACATACTTGAAATCTTAAACAAGATTTAATTTTAATTGTGCGACACCGCTCAGTGTTGATTACAGTCGAGAGCTTCCAGATGTAGGAAAGAAGAGGTGCTGATTACATGATTAATCAAGGGATTCAAGTTGAAGGAAGATAAGGGTGCCAATAAACTACATAATTGAGGGCTTATAGGGATAGCAAGACGAATGCAGCATCTAATCCTTTGTGGAATGAGGGTGGTCCCTGGTTTGGGTAAGAAATACTTTCTTGAATGTATAAATCAAGGGAAATTTCTCCATGGTGTTTGGATATTCTACACGTTGGGTTAAAATAATTGTATTCTTTTACATGTACCTTAAATTTCCCCTACAATTTGTTAAAATAGAATGTCTTTCTTCAAAATTCACTTTTTTATTAACTGTGATATAATATTTTATAAGCTTTAAGATAGAATCTTATTTATATATACATGTTTGCTTATTTTATTATGATAATCTTCAATATCGAACCTAAGGTGGTTTTCATTAACCTTAAAAAAAAGTGGGTTTAACGAATCTTATTTGTTTTACAATGTTAAACAAGAATTCCCTTAATATTAAAAATGTATGTTTTTAAAGATATAATTCACCACCAATCTTGTATTTTACTATCAGTATACATATTTGGATCCCACAAACTTTGGAATTTTATAACATGTTCTCCATATTTTCATTATATTAAAGGTTTCATTTGAAGTTATTATTATAAGACCCCAGCCTTAAAAATTACATAATCTTGAGTTAAGTCTAGAATTCAACATTGATGATCTTTTTAGGATTATATTTTTAGACAATTAATCAATAACTATTACATTACATCTCATAAATTACAAAGTAGACACTTATAATATATCCTATTTTTTCAAAAAATTAAAAAAAACATAAATAATGAGGAATTATTTTCCTGATATAAATCTTCTTGAATTATTCCTATCACTTACCCTTCCTAATACCCTGTGAAGAAACATTTCAAAAACATGGGATGAGAAAAAAATGATTAGCAAGGGATATAAAATAACCAAATAAAACAATAGTCCATGAATAAAAACAAATCATAGAAGTCATACTTTTCAATCATAAACATAATCTGTTTAACATACCTCATGAAATCCTAAGATTTGTGAATTACACAAAGAAATCATAAACCATAAAGTTAACTTGTGGCATTCATAACATACTTACATTTTAGCTTTCCCAACTACATAGGGATTTATGTTTGTAATACCCATCACAGTATATTCCCTAAATCTCTTAGGAGAAACATTAACATTTACCTCCATAATGTTACTCAATGCATTGAAGAGCTCTCTTGGGATCACCTACCCTATGTTTATCATGAAACCACCCATATAAGAAGACAATTCCCAAGAACCATAACATATTCATAATGAATAAAACAAGCATAAAGGAAAGAAAACATTTCCACATTTCAGTCACAATATATCATTTAATGATATTGAAATAATAAATGATTTCTCAAAACCATTTTCAATACCCAAATACTTAAAAAAGAAATATGGTATTTATTTTCCTTTTAAAAACATTATGGATTGTTAAGGAAGCCAAATATCAAATAATGCTCCCTATGGCTGAAAGGTCGTTGTCACCATGTACGTTAAAAAGAAATATTCTTTTTGTCATTTACTAAAAGACTTTGTAGGAAAAAGATTCCCATTGAATGAAATTAAAATTCAAAGGTGTTTATAAAATGTATAAAATAAAAATGTTTATAAATCAAAATATTCCTCAATGAAAATAAATTGAGACGAAGTCCCTTACCATGATTTTGAATAATCATGTATATTACTTGTTCTTCAGGAATAATAAACGTTAGTTAATTTTTACTTTCTTTAGATCCTTTTTCAGGTTTATTATTCCTTTTATATCACTTATTACCACATTATAAACATTAAATAATTATTTATGTTAAAATCAGTTGGTTTGTCAAAATTCAGTACTTGATTCCAAAATGAACTTGTTATAATTACCAAATGTCATTGGGGACAAAAGTCCATTATCTCTCGAATGATATTCATGATTTAAATATAATATATATCCAGTATATATATGTATTTATAATAGTACATAACATTTGGATATAAGAAATGAAATTCACCATTTATGGAGACTGTAACCCGTACCTACGCATGAACGCTACTTTTATTTCTGTTTTATATTTAACGGAATTAAAACAAAATGATACATATGTATATTATAATTCTAATATAATGTAATATTTTATAAACGTTTCAAAATTTCATTTACCTCATCCTTTATACATTCCTTGTATGGCATGAATGAGTCATATCACATTTAGGGAGCGGTATTCCACACTTCCTCCATTGAAATTGTCGTATTTAAAAATTATGGAAATCATAAAAGATTTAATTAAATAAAAAACAGAAGTATAGACACAATATAAATATAATATATATCATATATTAATATATTTCCATGTTAATGGCCACCATGAGGGGTGGTAGGGTAAAATTGAACAATCATCATTTTGTGAGGCAGTAGTTCACCGTCCACAGAAAACATATGTTCATATCCTTTAGATGGAGGTGTGTGTAAGTGTAGTATGAATACTTCTCATAATAACATCCTTGTATATTGAGGATTATTTTGATGTTATGTAATCAAGTAGTAATAATATAATAGAGAGTGAAGAAGTAAAATAATGGAAATGAACTTTAGAGATGACGCTACCTCTTAAACCATGTAACTTCATTTGATTTGAGCAAATAGGATTTCTTGAATTTCCTTCTGCATAAATTATGGATTCTATGAGGAATAAAAGAATTTTGGAAGCTTAGTTTGGAAGAATTTTGATGTTCCAAGGGGATTCTAAGGTGTGATTAAATAGGTAGAGGTGATTCCTTTTTATAAGAGATGGGAGGGACACTTTTGGAATGTTTGAAATATTATATTATTATAAAATGATTTTCGGTTTTAAAAGGGCCCAATGTCATTAATTTAAAATATAAGATGAATTTGGGTCTAACAAATCTCAAAAAATAGGTTTTAGACAAGTCTTGGTCACAAATTTAACCTTATCTTTTAAATTTAACCCTTACTTAACTAATTTAACTCTTACCATGTCTTCTTATATATTCATACTATAAGGTTAATATAATTACTATACAATTCTAGTAGAACCTCAAGTTCTTAATTAATGGAATTTTAAATATTAGATAATGAATTTGGAAGAATGTATGAT
The DNA here is from genome assembly GCA_963277665.1 of Viscum album. Taxonomy (NCBI): domain Eukaryota; kingdom Viridiplantae; phylum Streptophyta; class Magnoliopsida; order Santalales; family Viscaceae; genus Viscum; species Viscum album. The sequence goes on from OY728127.1 coordinate 255,300,786, forward strand.
TTTTAGGACTATTATATCATGTAATAAAATAGTATTTATTATGAAAACTCATTTATGTCAATTTTTATACTATTCCTATCATGAATTTTTAAAAAATCTATAAAACCTTGATTCCATAGAAAAAGCTTCATTATTTAAAAGGTAATATGTCATATGCATCAATAAAATTCTTCGATGGCATAAAAAGTTTTATAATATATTTTTTTTAATATTTATAATCTCATTTATTGAAATCACTCATTAAAAAGGGAAACACTAAATCATCATTATGTCATAAATATATTTATTTATTAGATATCTAAAAATTATAAATAAAATTACATGATGTATTAAATGTTTTTATATTTATAATTACTAATTATATTTGGAGATATCACTTATATAACCCCAAATAAAAACTATGTTTTTTAAAGTACATGTTTGTGTTATATTTATCTTTACTTTAAATTAATTCTTATAAAATTACATTTTCACATCAAAGTGGATCCACGGGGTCCAAAAATCGATTCAAGGATGCCCATGGTCATACATTTCTCATATAATAGTATTAGGAGATGTGTTAGTGTAGTTTAATATTGTTATAAAATTATTTTTCACCCTTATCTAACAGATTTACCCTTTAACCATGGTAAATAAAATATTTACTAAAGATACTATTCATAATGTCGAAAAATAAAATCAAAATATTTACACAATTTGGGCATCATGATTCCAAATTTGGAATCCATTTTTTCAAATTCAAAACATAGAAGATTCATAAATTATTTTAAAATTAATTCTCGTTCTCAAAACCAAAAAACTTGTTTTAAGAAGTTAAAACTACCAAATGATGTTCATCTTTTTATTTCCAATTTTAAAGTGAAATTACATCCAATTACCAAAATTGGATTAAATGATAAAAATATGATCCAATTACACTTTAAAACCAATTAAATGTAAAATATTACCATATAAATAAACTAGATGAAAAGACAGTTTTGACTTATAAAGCGGGTTTTTCACTATTCATTAAAAAATGAATTTTATCACAAATTTACAAAGAAATAATCCAATGTAAGATTTTGTGTCCCAATTCTATATATGAAGTATGTTTTTTCATATAGAGCATAAATAGTTGAAAACCCTAGTTTTAAAAAGGGTTTGTCATCAAAAGATGTTAAAAACCCTTTTAATAGTATTAGAGTATTTCATGCTTAAAATTGGATTTTTTATTATTTTTATACCATAAAATTTATCAAATAAATGCAAATACATTTACCAAACATGTATAATCACATTTTAGATATTCCTGTTCATTTCTACTAATAAAACTTCTAGGTGTTAACTACCATTTAAAAAAATAAAATTATATTATTATTATTTTTCCGTTTGACTCACCCTTGTGTGAAACATATGATTTCAGAGAAACCCATTATTGTGTGTTGGTTACTCTATCGAACATAGAATCCCCTTTAAAGTAAAATTTATATTTAATTAACAAATAATAACAAATATGAAAATGTCATATTGTTTATTTACCTAGGATGTAACATGTTTCCCCCCTTTTGGAAATTGTGTTCTCCTAATTTTATTCACATATCAAATAAGTGAGGGTATTTATCCTTCATATAATTTTTAGATTCCCTTATTACCTATTCAACCACATTGATTTTACACAAAACCTATACCTAATGAATTACCTTATTCTGCAACACTTTCTCTCTTCAGTCAAGAATCTGGAATGGTTGTTCCCCATAAGAATGATTCTCTTACAACTGAACAACATGTGGACTCAAAACATGAGATGGATCTAGAATATACATTCTCAACATTGAGATATGAAAAACATTGGGTACTTGGGATAAACATAGAGGTAAAGACATTATTTATTCAACTGATCCTACTTTCTCCAGGATTTTATATTGTCCAATGAACCTCGGACTAATATTTCCCTTCCTAACAAAATACATCACACATTTCCTTAGAGAAACCTTGATAAAGACATGATCATCTACCTCAAAAGAATGATCCTTCCTCTGGTTATCCGCATAAAATTTCTATAAACTCTGAGATGCTATTATGTGGTTCTGAATCAACTAAACCTTTTCTGCCATCTCTTCTACTAATTTGGGTCCAATCAACATCCTTTCATCTACTTCATCCCAAAAATTGGGAGTTCGACACCGCTTTCCAAATAAGGAATAAAATGGTTCCATCTATATAATGGAATGAAAACTGTTATTATATTAAAACTCAACCAGAGAACATTTTTGGTCCTAAATTCCCTAGTAATCCATTGAAGAGGCACATATCTTTTCTTCCAATGTCTAAATTGATCATTTTGACTATCTATCTGATTGAGGATGAAAAGTTGTATTGAATTTAATTTAGTTCCAAATGATTTCTGGAGGTCCTTAAATAGATAGAAATGAAGCTGGGATCATGTTCAGATACAATAGAGAGAGAAACTATATATAACCTGAATATCTCTTTAACATACAATCGAGAAAGTAGATCTAGAGCCAGAGTATCTTGAATAGTAAGAAAATGATAAGATTTAGTCAATCGATCAACAGTAACACAAATTGCATTGTTACCTTGAGAAGGCTTTGGAAATCCCACTACAAAATACATGGATACATTTTCCCATTTCCACTTTGGCATTGGCAAAGGCTGAAGCATCCCTTTTGGTAATTGTCATTCTTCTTTAACTAGTTGGAAAGTTAAAGACTTTGATTTAGATTCAAAAATACCTCTTCTCATTTCATTCCACCAGTAATACTCAGGAATATCTCTTTACATTTTAGTACTATTAGTATGAACTAAAAACGAAGAACTATAAGCTTCACATAACAACTCTTTCTTCAACTGTGAATCACAAAGAAGACAGAACCTCCTTACAATCTTCAAAACACAATCATAATCAATGTTAAATTCAGGTAACTCATCCTCTAGAACCAATTCTACCTTTTTCTGTAACTCACTTTCTTCTTTCTGTGCTTTCTTTAGTCTGTCTTATAGATATTATTTCCCTACCACCTAAAACAAAACAGAGGAATTCCATGAACCAAGAACTTCCAATCCAAAATTCATCAAATCAATAACCAAAGGATCTCATTCAAAACATGTCTTGGTTAATGTCGAATTACTATTTGGAGTAAAAGCATCATCCACTTTATTTTCCATTCCCAGATGGTAATTAATTTTGAAATAATAATCCTTGTTTAATTCTAGCCATATCTTCTATCCCATGTTTAATTCTTTCTAAGTGAATATATACTTCAAACATTTGTAATTAGTATATAATTCACACTTTGATCCATAATAATTATTCCTTAAAATTATTAAAGAAAAAACAATAGCAGCTAATCAGAAATCATGTGTATGGTTATTTAACTCATAAGGATTCAACTGACATGGAGCATAAGAAATTATCTGATCATTATGCATATGGACACAACTAATTCTTTTCTATTAAGCATCATAATAGATAAAAAAATTCACTATTTCTGGAAGGAAGTTCCAAAATTGGGTCATTAACCAATCTTCTTTTTAATTCCTAAAAACATTCATCCCATTATTTTACACATATGAACTTAACTACTTTGTGAGTTAACTTAGTCAGTGAGATATATAACCATTCAAAATTTTCAACAAACCTATGGTAATAACCTGTGAAACCAAGAAAACAATAAATCTTGGTTTTATTTGCAGGTCCTGGCCATTCTTTAAAAACATTTGTTTTGGTAGGATCAACAATTATGACATCTTTTAAAACAATGTGACCAAGTAAATAAATTTTTTGTAACCAAAAATCACAATTGCGGAATATCGCTTACATATTCTTTTTTTATTTGTTTTGAAAGAAAAATCTTAAATGACTTTCATGCTTCTATTTAATTTTAGAATATACCAAAATATCATCAATAAACACAACCAAAAACTTATCAAAGAACTCACAGAAAATTCTATTCATAAGATCCATGAATAATATATGTGCATTGGTTAACCCAAAAGGCATAACTAAAAATTCATAATGGCCATATCTAGTATGAAACCTATTCTTCATAATTTATGCTTCCTTTATTTTCAACTAATGTTACCATGAACTCAATTCAATATTCAAAAAATACTAAGCTCCTAGGAGCTGATCTAATAAATCATCGATATGAGGCAAATGATACTTTTTCTTAAGAGTTATGTTATTCAAGGCACTATCATCAATCCCAAGACTCATTGATCCATCTTTATTTTTAACAAAAAAGTTAGGATAACCCCATGGTGATGTTCTAGGTTGAATGAAACCTTAATCTAATAACTCTTTAAATTGATTATTTAACTCTAAAAGTTCAATTTGAGCCATTCAACAAGGGGGTTTTGAAATTGTTGTATCATTAGGAACTAATTTAATCGTAAATTCAATATCCCGATCATGTATTATACTAGGAAACTCATAAAAAATATCAAAATAATCATTGATTAATTGTATATCATTAATCTGAACAGTCCCTTTTATTTTAAGAGTATGTGAAAGGTAACACTCATTTCTATATTTTACTAGTAACTTAGCTTCCAGATATGTTATCAAAAGTCATGGTTCATTCTTGTAAAAAAAACTAAAATTCATTCTGAAAAGAACCCACATTAGCTATTTAGTCAATCTTTGCATGATAAATAGAAATCCAATCCATACCCAAAATAACATCAAACTCTAATAGGGAAAAAAATAAGGTATTAAGTTTGATTATTTCCACACGCAAGTACATGATGGTTCGTATAATTTCTTTTTGTCTCAAAATTTCCTCTAGGTTTTTTTACAACAAGTTCAGGATTCATATCTTGAGATGGAATTCCCAATTAACTAGAAAAATTCTAAAAAAATTAAGAAATGTGTAGGCCTTGAATCAAAAAAAAAATTTGGAAAATCTGAATAAACAAAGAGTGTATCTGATACTACTTCATTTGACGGCCCTATATCTACTAAAGTAGATGAAAAGGATTTCACTGCCCCTTTCTGCTTGTATTCTGTCAGCTTTCCTTCATTTGAGTTCTTCATTAGACACTCATTGGCAAAATGACACATTTCATTTCACTTAAAACATTTTAATAACCGTAAATAGGATTTTGTCTTACCATTACCCTAATCTTTTGTTGTGCAATTACAAGCCTTATGTCCCATTTTACAACATCATCAGTAGTTACCAAAATTCAAAAGGCAATCCCCAGTGTGCTTTTTAACACAATTTTCACAAAATTGAAACTTAAATTTCTTACCATAAGAATTTTTTGAAAATTCTTCTCATTTTTCTGCCACCTTGAACTCTTATTCTATTGTTTTTTAAATAACACCTAATTATCGGAGAACTCTATTTCCACCTTCTTGGAACATTGAACATGTTTATCATAACTTTTGAACTCACGATAATCTGAAATCAATGATATATTGGCTTTAATCTTGAGTAAAATTGATTGATTTTACTATCAAGATGACATACAAATTTGGATCATACCTCCCCAGTTGAGTGAATTTTGTTTCATATATAGCCACTGAGTTATCCAACTACTCAATTCATGGAATTTTTTTTCCATCCTAAGTCGAACCACTATAAGAAAATATTTATCAAGAAACATAACTTTTAATTAAACAATAATAAGAGAATAAATCTACTCACTATCCTTGGTATTTTTAACCATCCACCTCCACTGATCGGCTTCCCATTCAAAATAGTAAACAACAAGACTAACCTTTTAATGTTCTATACACCCCATGACAACGAAAATATTTTCCAATTCTTTAATCCACCCTTTAAATAGCACAGGGTCATATGATCCTCTGAATGATGGGGGATATTGCCTCACAAAATACTCCACTAATGACATGTTACTCTATGGTTGATCTGGCTGATCTTATGCATGGATACCATCACAAATTATAGCCTGATTCAATTGTTCTATCACTGCAAAAAACTGTTCCATTTTTATTTTGACCATCTCAGGTTCTGGATATGGATGGTTATTTTTCTCTTGATTTCATGCCATCGTAGCTTCCATGTTTCCTCTATGGTAAACCATTCTATACATAGAAATATCTTAGGTGAAGTAAAATAGTAATCTTCAAATTCTATATTATTTCAATCTTACCATTAATTAATTAATTTAACAATATCCTAACTCCTAAAGTTGTCTAAACTGACCTTTGAATCCAACTATAAGGCCCCATCATTAAAAATTACATAATCTTGAGTAATGTCAAGAATTATATATTGATGATCTTTTCAGGTTTATATTTTTAGAGAATTAGGCCATAACTATTTCATTACATCTCAAAAATTAAAATGTAAGAACTTCTACTCTATCCAATTTTTTCCACAGAAAATAAAACTCCTTAAATAAAAAAGAATTATTTTATTGATATAAATATTTTTTAATTATTCCTTAATATTTACATCCCTTATACCCTCTAAAAAACATTTCAAAAACATGGGATGAGCATAAAAATTTCAGTAAGTGATATAAATAGGGAAAGAAAACATCAGTCCATGAATACATAAAAATCAAAGAGGTTATAATTTTCAATCATAATATTAATCTATTTAACAAACCTTATGAAATCATAAGATTTGTAAATAAAACATACAATTCATAAATTATGAAGGTAACTTGTGTAATCCATAACATACTTAAATTGCAGCTTTTACAGCTACATAGGGAGTAACATTCTGAATACTCATCACAGTATATTCCTTAAATCTATAATGAGAAACATTAATGTTTACCTCCATCACGTTACCCAATTCATTGGAGATATATCTTGGGTTCACCTGCCCTAGGTTTATCATGGAACCACCCATATGCGTAAACAATAACCAAGATCTATAACATATTCATAACACATAAAACAATCAGAAAGGAATGATAACATTTCCACATTTCAATCAGTATATATCATTTCAAGATACTGAAATAATTAATTCTTTCTCAAAAACACATTTTAAATACCAAAATACATAAAAATAGTTTATGGTATTTATTTTCCTTTTAAAAACATTACGTCTTGTTAAGGAATCCAAATGTCAAATAATGATAGTGGGGGTGGAAAAGTCATTATCAACGTGTATGTAAAAAAGAAACATTATTTTTGTATTTTAGTAATATGATTTGTAGAAAAAATATTCCCTTTGAATGAAATTAAAATTAAACTAGGTTTATACACCATATAAAAGAAATATTTGTATAAATAAAAATATGCCTCAATAAAAAGATATTGAGACGAAGCCCCTTACCTTGAGTCTAAATCATTATGTATGTTCCCTATTCTTCCAAAATAATAAAGATAAGTAAATTTAATCTTGAATCTGAACCTTTTTCAAGTTTATTATTCCTTTAATATCACTTATTAACATGTTATAAACATTACATATTTATTTATGTTAATATCAGTCATTTTGTCGATATTCGGTACTTGAGTCAAAAATGAACATGTTATAATTACAAATTTTCCATGTGGAAAAAATTCCATTTTCTCCAGAATGATATTCAAGTTTTAAATATCTTATATATTGTAACTCCCTTACCCTAGTTACCTAGATTCGATGCATTATTTTAATATATTTGCATGATTACAAGGAATAATGTCCTGAAAGACCAATTAGTTTAGTAGTCTGGGAAAATAGATTACATACATGAACATTAAATTACACATTAGAAAATAAAACACAACATAAATTAGACTTTGATAACTCCATTAATCCCCTAACATAACCCTTCTTATCAATCATAATACAGTTCTTGGAATCCTAGAAAAATAAAATATAACAAAGGGGACAGCTCAAATGCTCAGTAAGGATAATAATATATAGGAAACATTCATAAATAAGCCTAAAAATTTAAGGAAATGTATAAAACAAAAACAAATGATTTTTAAACATAAACATCATCATAATATGGCAAAGATAAATCAAATAATTTCATTTAATTATTCACATGGATATTCTACTAGTTGAATAATCACATGTAATATCAATAGCTGATTTCAAAATGATCTAATTCATAATGACATACTTCATAATCACATAGTCAAATCCTTGTTCCAAGACTACAAATACAATTTTGTCAAGGCCTTGTGCCAAGAAAGTAGTTTTTCTCATGAGACCTACCGATGCATCGAGGAGCAACAGTGGGCTCCACCAGTCACTTATTAAGTCCAATGCATTCCTCATGTGAAAATGATTAAACATAACATAAACATTTGTACTAAAACTTGTATACGAAATGTCAATACTTTATCCATAAACAATGAATTGTATAAAAATTACACTTCCACAATAAAAAATATCACAAAACATTCAATACAATATGGAAGATTTTTATCATAATAAATCAACCTCAATCAATAATAATATCCAATAATATATGTTGACATAGTTGAAAATGATCAGTTAAACACTTTGAGGGAAATATCCACTTTTTTAAAAAATCATTTTAAAAGACACACAATTTATAAAGGAAGTCATTTAGAAGATAATTTTGAATCAAAGTTTCCTATATAACTTTGAAACTTTTGAAAGGAATTAACTTTTAATAAAACTCATGTTCATATAAATAAGTCCTTAAAATCATTTTGAAAACATGGACATTAATGAGAAAGTTTTATAAGAATAAATCTTTAAAACATTTAAACTGATGTTTTAGTAAAATATTACCTTAAAATAATCCCATTGAAAACACTTTTATGAAACCTTAAAATGGAAAATAAATGTGTCCTAGTAAAAACATACACATAAACAACCTTAAATAATAACGAGATTGAGGGATTAACCCTTACCTTGCACTTTCCTTTGGTCGAGCGTACGTTAAACCTCTTGTATAATGACCATAGAATGTTAATAAATTACACTAGAACAATATTAATATTTATTATATCATACATGATTCATTTATGAGTTTATACTACCCATTTAATAATGATTCCCATGTTAAATTAAAATTTCGGGTAATAATCACTTTCTTTATCATACGTGTTTTAACTTGTTATTCATGATCATATCAATTAGATACATTATTTAAATACTTCTAGAATATAATCCTTTATTTATATATCATATATATTTATAATATAAATATTTATTACAGAAAGATATATGAAACAAAAGGCACTATATATGGAGACGTTAGGACATACGTACGTATAAACGTTGTTTCCATTTTCATATCATATTTAACATATGTATGTGAATAAGATATATGTAAGTACATATATATATATATATAGTATCATTATTATTTCATATATTCAATACTTATTAATAACATATTTTTTTTATAATCAATGTTGAATGGTGAATGTGGGAATGAATCTCATCGCGTCATGGAGACGGTAATCCGTACGTATACACAAGCGACGATATCATTATATTAGTGGTGAAATAGTTTGTAATTGGATGGTATATCATATATACATAATAATTAAAATGTTATATTTATTATTTACATTAGTTATATTCATTATTATACCCATCCAAATAATGAAATGTTTGAATAACAAATTACACCACGACTTGGAGATGGTAAGTCGTACGTACGCACGTATGGTGGCTTTTTCATTCATGTGACGGATAAAATAATGTATATGGTTGTAAAATTTATTTAATAACATCACTTCATAGAGAGTATAATATATTTATTATTTTAGAATGGAATGAACAAAGAAAGAGGAAGTGGAAGAAAAAAAAACATGAAAGAGGTGATGAAATATTTACCTCTTCTTCGGGTTCTTCCTTTTTATTTGAACAAAATGGCTCCTTAGGTTAGATTTATGACAACAGTAAAGCCTCTATGATGAAGAGAGGAAATTTGGGAGGATATTTGAGAAGGTTTTTTCTGAGCCAAATGGCATTGGAGGTGTGAAATTAAGATAAGGGGAAGTACCCTTTTATAAGAGATGTGAGAGTTACTTTAGGAAAAGATAGAAATATTATTTTATAATAAAATCCATTTCGGTTTCCAATGGCTCCAAAATGAATTATATAAAGCCTATGGTGTGAATGGGTCGAAAACCTCCCAACCAATAGGTTTTTTATTGTTTTAGGTGATCATATTAACCTTATCTTTTAGAATTAACTCTTAGTTAAATAGTTTGACATTTATAATGTCTCTTTGTATTTTTATATTATATGGTTCATAAAATTACTATAACAAGACAATAAAATATCATGTGGTTAATTATTAATATATAAAACCTTATCTAAGTCCTTTGGCCGAACCTTAGATTTTAAAAATATTATTTCAATTAATAATATAATATTTGTTTTTAAAACACAATTATGTCAATTTTGACACTATTTAGTATTTGATTTTTTGGGAAGCCATAAAAACGTTATCACTTCAAAAAAATTATTTAACCAACAATAATTTTTAATAATATCTTATAAAATTAGTGGAATTTATCAGAAGTATCAAATTACATTTATTTACATATTTATAATATCAATTATTTTAATCTTTCATTAATAAGGTAATTACTGCATCATCATTGTGTCATAAAAAATTAAATTATTTAATGTTGAAAAATTATAAATAAAATAACATTATATAGGAAATTTTTTTATATTTATAATGAATATTTATAGCCGAATTTATCTTATGTATTACCCTATATTAAAGATGGTTTATTTATTAAATATCAAATTTAACTATTTTAACTTTACTAAAAATAAAATAATAATATATGTCGTAATCTTATCCAAGTAGACCAAATAGGGTTATATTTTATTCCAAAGGTTGGTTTTAGTCATATTATATTTATCCAATAGAATTACAAAATATTTTAGAGTATTTATGATACCATTGTTACCGTTAATTACACAATTTACTTTTAACCGTGGTAAATAAAAGTCAAAAGATACTATTCAAAAAAAATTATTTTTATCTTAGTGAACCACATTTTACATACTGATGTCAACCATGTCTCTTTTATTTTTTAAATTAAACTCAAAGAAGTGGTAAAATTATGTTTTATGCAAATTTGCAAACACCCCTACAAGGTGTGTAAAAACCTTAAAAAGTTCAATAAATTTTTATAAAATAAATTTTATTATAAAACTACTCCAATGAATTAAATTTAAATTATATAGGTATTATATATCTATTTTTATTTATAATAAATTTAAATAACATAAATAATTATTTAAATATAAAGTTTGTTTTAAATAATAACTCTGTGTTTTTCATTACTCATCAAAAATTGAATGTTTTCAAAAAAATATCAAAAATTAACCCAAAGATAATTTTGATATTATGAATTCAAAAATTAAGTCTATTTTAACAAATTCAAAACATAGAAGTAGTATTTATTAATTTAAAATTAATTCTCGTTCTTAAAAAAAGTGTGTTTTTAAAAAAGTAAAAATTATCAAAAGATTGACATGTTTTTATGTCAAATTTAATTGTGAAATAACATATAATGACATGCATTGTATTAAATGATAAAAATATAATCTAGTTATAATTTAAAACCATTCAAATGCATAATTTAACACTATAAATTATTTTGAATAAAAAGGATGTTTTCAATTAAAACATAATATTTTTCACCATTCATCAAAATGTGGAAGTTATCAGAAAAGTACCAAAAAAATTTCCACACTAAATTTTTATATCCATCTTCTAAAGAAGAATTTAATTTCATTAAATTGAATATATAAAATTGTCAAATATTGGTTTTATAAATAGTTCTCCATTAAAATACGGCCAAATTTCAGTTTTTGAAAAATACTTATTTTATCTGAAAAAAATTGAATTTTTAGTATATTATGTCAAAGAAACACATAATGTGGATGTTAAAAATATATAGAGTATATAAGATTTAAAAATAAAGTTACTACTATTCATAACTTCTTTTTGAGCGGATAGTTTGGTAAGTTGTGATGCGCTCGAACTCGGTGTTGTGTGTAGAGAAAGCTATTGAATTACTTTAATGACATAACGTACTATGAAATCTTGGGGTGTTACATTCTCCTCCTCTTAAATAAATTTTGTCCTCACAATTTGAAATTTTTCTTTGAAAATAATAGTTTAAAAAATAGAAAAATACCATTTTGGAAAACCCACATTGGAAATTAGGTAAATAAAACTTAGTCTTAGTAAGAGGGAAAGGGAATGAAAAAGATACGTCCAAATTTTGATCTTGATTAAGAGAAAATTGGTGCAGTTAAAGGCCCATAATTGGAGGGAAAACATAAATACTTATAGGGAGTGATTGAGGTCATTAATAACAAAGAAGTGTAAAATTGAGGGTTAAAAAGCCATCAATCTATGATGATTTAAAATATTGTTGGTTCAAAAAAACATAAGATATTATAATGACACATTTTTTTGGTTTTAAGATCCCTTCCTTAAAGTTTAAGAAATAATTTATTCATAGAATAATAGGAAAATGTACTTGACAAGTAGAGTTTAATCCTTCAACTAATTCCTAGAACAAACTCATCTTTCACTTCAAAAGATAAAAGAATTCCAAAAAATATTATATTTATCCAAATTGTACCGGGTTACAAAAATAATGGATATATAATTCATTTGTCAGACTATTTAAAAAATTATACATTATACAAACTAGGACATAACCTATGTCAGTGGTAGGTGAACCACCCTTGTCACCCTTTGGTTGCAGCTTCAAGTCTCACAGCCTTCCCGGATGTGACGGGTTATCGCCCGACCTCTGGGTTTTCCTTTTTATGAAAATCCAAATATAATCTCAAAAAATGACTTATCCTTAAAAACATAATTGATTCCAACATTTAGACTTATCCAAAATACTTCTGTCCAAACTCAATGTCCAAAATTTATAAGGAAGCTGAATATAAAGAATATCATTTTTCCCGTGTAATAACATGTAAATACCTTCATCATGTATTCTTATAAAACACGGTAACACCATGAATTACCATAAAACCTTATTGATTACATTATTTATCCCTTTTTCCTTATAGAATACTAGATATACTCATTCTATCAAAAAAATGATTTAAACTTCAAGAAATATGGAATATACAAATCTTTAATCAGTTTCACGGTAGTCAAGAATATCCAATATAATTTATCCAAATAAATCATATATTACTCCAAAATCACTAGCTCAATATTATAACCATATTACGGTTTATCTTTCCCTTGACCATATATTTTCCAAATAAATTAAACTTATATTGAGTCAATTATCTTGGTTCCAAAAAATATCAAGTCCTTAATGAAATAGTACAACAATATAATCCTTACATAATCTATAATTCTTATAACTTGTACATCATTAATACAATACTCAAATGACACAATACCTTAATAAAAACATAAGAACTCTAATCATTCCTCTTCATCTTCAGTATTATCATAACTTGATTATTATCCAATAGCTACATTTTGGGTATACTCTGATGATTTGGACATTGATTCACGTAGTGTCCCAACTCCATGCCAATAAAGAATTGTACATTTGAATCCTTTTTCATTCCCTTTCAATCACATACTTGGTGTCCTTTTTCTCCGCACTTATAACAAAATCCAATTCCATTCAAGAAATTACCTAGGGGATTCTTTCCACAGTTATCACATATGGGAAAATCCTTCTTTCCCTTCGTCCCTTTATCCATATTCCTCTCTTCCATCCTTTTCTTCTCTTGCTTCCCTTTAAAGCTAGAGGACTCGGAGAATTATTTACTTATCTTATTAACACATGATACTATTTCTTAATATGATGAGAATATGTGGGATATTATTTCCCTTTTAATTGTTGGCTTAATACCATGAATGATATGATCCTTATAAATCATTCGATCATGCTTATTGATGGAAATATTATTCCTTATACTAGGCACCATTTCTAAACATTGGAATACACTAGATAAATTTATGAATCTCAATACATAATTCCAAAATTATAAAACAGTTAACATAAATTGAACAATTTATAGATATAATCCATAATAATAAAAATGTTTCCAATGAAGAAATATATACTCATAAACCCTTCATAATTGTTGCTAAATAAAATGAGAATTATCCTAAGAATATCCCCATAGAGTGTCATAACCAAGAGTTCATCAAGGCCCATTTTCGTGTACAGGATACCCTGGATCAATCCTGAAACTTCTGTCAGATTTTTCACTCCTAGGTACATCTGTGCCAGAGGTGCCTCTACCTTCTCATATCATGACATGAATGTATTTCTAAGAGAATACAAAAAATCACTACATTACCAAAATTCTAGAATGTTCTTCTATACATCACCTCAAAGTCTATCTTAGGGTAATGTTCTCTAATCAGATTTTATCTAAATTTGTTTCCAACGATGTTGCTAAAATTCCTCTAATACAAACTGTAAGGCCCAGAACCAAGTTACCTAGAGTTAGTGCATTATTTTAATACATTGGTATGATTACAAGGAATCAGGTCCCGAAAGACCGATCAGTTTAGAAGTCATGGAAAATAGATTACATACATGAACGATACATTACATATTAGAAAATAAAACAATACATAAATTATCCTTTGAGAATTCCATTATTCCCCTAGATTAACATTACTTATCAATCATAATTCACTTCTTGGATTCTAGGGAAAATAAAACATAAGAATGAGGTTAGATCAGATGCTGAGTAAGGATAACAATACGGAAGAAACTTTCATAATTATGCATAAACATTTAAGGCAATGTATAAAGCCAAAACAAAAGCATTTTAAACTTAAACATCAGCATAATATGAGAAAGATAAATCAAATAAGTCCATTTACTTATTCACATGGATATTCTAATAGTCGAATAATCACATGTAATATCAATAGCTAATTTCATAATTATGGAATGCATAATGCCAGCCTTCATAACCACATAGTCAAGGCCTTGTGCCAAGACTACAAATAATATTTTGTCAAGGCCTTGTGACAAGACACTAGTTTTTCTCATGAGACCTACCGATGCATCAAGGAGCTTTAGCAGGCTCCACCCGTCACTTATTTTGTCCAATGCATTTCTCATATGAAAAGGTTTATGCATAACATAAACATTTGTATCAAAACTAGCAGACGAAATGTCAATACATTATCCATAAAACATGAATGGTATAAAAATAACACATTCATAGTCAAACATATCTCAAATCCTTCAATACAATATGGATGATTTTTATCATAATAAATCAACCTAGATAAAGAATATTATCCAGTAAAGGATGTTGACATTGTTGAAATTGATCAGTGAAACACTTTGAGAGAAATATCCTTTTTTCATGAAATCATTTTAAAAGACACAAAATTTATAAAGGAAGTCATTTAAAATATATTTTTGAATAAAAGTGTCACATACCAATTTGAAACTTTTTAATTTAATTAACATTTATGTCCATATAAATGAATCCTTAAAATCATTTTGAAAGCATGACCATTATTGAGAAAGGTTTAGAAGAATAAATATTTAAAACATTAAAAATTATGTTTTAGTAAAAGTGTCTCATCCCTTAAAATAATACCTTTGAAAACTCTTTTATGAAACATGTACATGGATAATAAATGTGTCCCAGTAAAAACATCCACAAAAATAAACCTGAATAATAATGAGATTGAGGAATTAACCCTTACCTTGCACATTCCTTTGGTTGAGGGTATGTTTAACCTCCAGTATAATAACCATAGTATGTTATTAAATTATACCAGAACCATATTCGTATTTATTTTATCATAAATTAGTCATTTATGACATTATAATACCCATTTAATAATGATTTCCATGTTAAATTAAGATTTCGGGTAATAATAGGTTTCTTTATCCTATACGATTTAACTTTTTATTCTTGATCATATCATTTATATTATGATTTAAATACTTCTAGAATATAAAACTTGATTTATATATCATATAAATTTATAATATTAATATTTTTAATAGATAGATATATGAAATTTAAGGCACTGTTTATGGAGACGGTAGGTCGTACGTATCCATAAACGTTGTTTCTATTTTCATATCGTATTGAATAAAAGTAAGTGAATAAGATATATGTATGTACATACATACATAAATACATACATATATATCCAGTATAATTATTATGTCATATATTACATACTTATTAATTATATATATTTTTATAATCATCATTGAATGGTGAATGTGGGAATTAATCTCCTCGCGTTGTGGAGACCGTAATCCGAACGTACGCACGAGCGACAATATTATTATATTGATGGTGGAATAGTATGTAATTGTATTTTATATCATATATAAGGATTAATTATCATGTTATATTTATTATTGACATTAATTATATTCATTATTATACCCATCCAAATAATGGAGTGTTTGAATAACAGACTACACCACGACGTGGAGACGGTAAGCCGTACGTACGCACATATGGTGACTTTGTCATTCATTTTATGTATAGAATAATGAATTTGGTTGTTAAATTTTTATAATAACATCACAATATATATAATATATTGGATTTATTATTTTATAATGGAAACAATAAAGAAAGAGGAAGTGGAAGAAGAAAATAACATGAAAGAGGTGCTGAAATATTTACCTCTTCTTCGGGTTATTCCTTTTGATTGGATCAAAAAGGATCCTTAGGTCAGCTTTATGACCAAAGGAAGGACTCTATGATGAATGAAGTAAAGTTTGGAAGATATTTGGTCAGGGTTTAGTGGATCCAAATGGCTTTGGAGGTGTGAAATTAAGAGAAGGGGAAGTACCATTTTATAAGAGAGGTGAGAGTCACTTTAAGAAAATCTTGAAATATTATTTTATAATAAAATCATTTTTGGTTTCCAATCACTAAAAAATAAATTATTTAAAGGATAAGTTATGGATGGGTCTAAAATAGGTTTAGTTGATTATATTAATCTTATCTTTTAGATTTAACTCTTAGTTAAATAGTTTGACATTTACTATGTCTCTTTCTATTTTTTATATTATATGGTTAATAAACTCACTATAACAAGACAAGAAAACCTCATGTGGTTAATTATTAATATATATAACCTTATCTAAGTCCTTTTTACAAACCTTAGATTTTTAATAATATTATATTAATTAATAATATAATATTTTTTTTAAGAACTCTATAATGTCAATTTTGACACTATTTAGTATTTGATTTTTTTGAAATCCATAAAAACATTATCACTTCAAATAAAATTTATTTAACCAACCCTAATATGTAATATTAACCAATAAAATTATTTTAATTCCTCAAAAGTCTCAAATTACATTAATTTATATATTTATAATATCAATTATATTAATGTTTCATTAATAAGGTAATTACTGCAACATCATTGGGTCATAAAAAAATTAAATTATTTAATGTCTATAAATTAATAATAAAATACCATTATGTATGAAATTTATTTATATTTATAATAAATATTTATAGTCCAATTTATCTTATGTATCACCCAATATTAAAATTGGTTTAGTTATTAAACATTGAATTTAACTCTTTTAACACTTCTTTAAATAAAATAATAATAAATGTCTTAATCATATAAAAGTGGACCAAATAGGGTAATATTTCATT
This sequence comes from Viscum album, assembly GCA_963277665.1. Taxonomy (NCBI): domain Eukaryota; kingdom Viridiplantae; phylum Streptophyta; class Magnoliopsida; order Santalales; family Viscaceae; genus Viscum; species Viscum album. The sequence continues at coordinate 255,318,338 of OY728127.1, forward strand.
AATAAGGTAGTTTTTAATCATATTATACTTATCCAATAGAATTAGGACATGTTTTAGGGTAATTATGATATCATTTTTACCCTTAATTACCCTATTTAATTTTTAATCCTGGTAAATAAAAGTCAAAAGTTATTATTCACCAAAAATTATTTTCATCTTAGTGAACTGCATTTTACATACTAATTTCAACAATGTCTCTTGTATTTTTTAAATTCAACTCACAGAATCGGTAAAATTATGTTTTATTCAAATTTGAAAATGCCCCTAGAATGTGGGTAAAAACGTTAAAAAGATCAAAAAAATTATACATACAATTTTATTATAAAATGACTCCAATGAATTAAATTGAAATTATATAGGTATAAAATATATATTTTTACTTAAAATAAATTTAAATAAAATAAATAATTATTTAAATAAAAAGTTTTTTTAAATAATAACGTAGTGTTTTTCACTTTTTATCAAAAATTGAATGTGTTCAGAAAAATACCAAAACTTCACCATAAGCTAATTTTGATATTACAAATTCAAAAATGAAGTATATTTTACCATATTAAAAACTTATAATATGAATTTATTAATTTAAAATTAATTCTCATTCTCAAAACCAAAAGGTGGGTTTTTAAAAAAGTAAAAACTATCAAAAGATTGAGATGTGTTTTTTGTCAAATTTAATTGTTAAATTACTTATAATGACTTGATTTGTATTAAATGATAAAAATATAATCTAATTATACTTAAAAACCATTCAAATGCATAATTCAACACTATAAATTATTTTGATTAAAAAAGATGTTTTCAATTAAAACATATATTTTTCACTATTCATCAAAATATGAAAGTTATCAAAAAAGTTCCAAAAATTTGTCCAAACTAAATTTTTATATCCCTCTTCTAAAGAAGAATTTAATTTAATTAAATTTAATATATAAAAGTGTCAAATATTGGTTTTATAAATGGTACACCATTACAAGACAGTAAAATTGCATTTTTTAAAAAATACTTCGCTTATCTGAAAAAAATGAATGTTTTCTTATAGTATGTCTAAAAAACCCATAATATGGATGTTAAACATACATAGAGTTTATATGATTTCAAAATGTAGTTATTATTATTCATAACCACTTTTTGAATGGCTAGTTTGGTAAGTTGTGATGCGCTCGAACTAGGTATTGCATGTAGCACAAGCTATTGAATTACTTTAATAAGATAACATAATATGAAATCATGTAGTGTGAAATATATACATTATATATATATATTTATAATAGTACATAAAATTTGGATATAATAAATAAAATGCATCGTTAATGGAGATGGTATGTCATACGTACGCATGAACGCTACTTTCATTTCCTTTTCATATTTATTATAATTAAAAATAAATGATACATAGTTATAATATAATTATATTATAATATAATATTTTATAAACATTCCATATGGTAATTAACCCCATCCTTCATACATCCCATGTATGGAATGAACAATCCATATCACTTTGAGGGGGCAGTAGTCCGCACTTCATCAAATAAAATTATTGTATTTATACATTATGGGAAGCATAAAGGTATGGTATAAATAAAAAAAATAGAAGCATAGAGACAATATAAATATAATAAATATCATATACAAATATAGTTCCATCTTAAAGGCCACCATGAGAGGTGGTAGGGGAAAATTAAACAATAATTATTTTGAGAGGCTGTAGTTCGTCGTCCACAGAAATAGTATGTTCATATCTATTATATGGAGGTTTTTGTATGTGTAGTTTGAATTCTTCTCATAAAAAAAATCCAGGTATATTTTAGGATTATTATTTTGTTATGTAATAAAATAATAAGAATATAGTAAAGGGTGATGATGTAAAATAATGGAATGGAACTTTAGAGAAGACATTGCCCCTTAAAACGTGTAACTCCCTTAGATTTGAGCCAAAAGGATTTCTTGAATTTTCTTATGCCTAAGGTAATGATCCTAGAAGGAATAGAGGGATGTTTGGAGATTATTTTTTAAGAGTTTGGATGATCCAAGGGGCATGAGAGGTGTGATTAAATGGGTAGATGTGATGCCCTTTTATAAGAGGGAGCAAGGGAACTTTAGCAAAGTTTCAAAAGTATTATTTTATTATAAAAAGATTTTCGGTTTCAAAAGGTCCAAACTTAATTAATTTAAAAGACAAGATATTTTTGGGTCTAAAAAAACTCAACTAATAGGTTTTATAAATTTCTATGTCACAAATGTTACCTTATCTTTTAGATTTAACCATTAGTTGACTAACATAACTCTTATCATGTCTTCTTGTATATTAATACTACATGGTTAATATAGTTACTATAAAATGGAAATAGAATATAAAGTGGTTCATTAATGAAGTTTTAAACATTATCTAAGTCATTTTTCCAAATATAATTTTTTAGGACTATTATATAATTTAATAAAATACTAATTTTTTAAAAACTCATTAAGGTCAATTTTTATACTATTCATATCATTAATTTTTTAAAAATATATAACAACATTATTCCCTCATATAAACTTCATTAATTCAATGATAACAATTAATAATACTCAATAAAATATATTTATGGCATAAAAAATTTTAAAATAAATTTATTTTAATATTTATAATCTCATTTATTTAAATCATTCATTAATAAGGGAATCAATTCATCATCTTTGTGTCATAAATATATGTAATTATATGATGTCTAAAAAATAAAAAAAATACCATTATGTAGTAAATATTTTTATATTTCTAATAAATATTTATAGTTGAAGAGATCACTTATATAACCTTATAAAAAATTGTTGTAAAAAAGGAAATGTTTATATTATATTTTTCATTACTTTCAATTAATTCTTATAAAATGTAATTTTGACATAAAAGTGGCTCCATGGGGTACCAAAATATACCCAAGGATTCCCATGGTCGGAAATATCTCATCCAATAGTATGGGGATACATGTTACGGTAGTTTAATATTAATATTATATTATTTTTACCCTTATTTACCTGATTTACCCTTTAACCTTGGTAAATAAAATATTTACTAATGTTACTAATCATATTGTCTAAAAATAAAAGTTAACTATTTTCACAATTTGGTCCTAATGATTCCAAATATGTAATTTATTTTTCCAAATTCAAAACAAAGATATTTCAAAAATTTATTTAAAATTAATTCTTATTGTAAAAAACAAAAATCATGTTTTTAATAAGAAGTTTATTTTTTCAAAGAAAATATATAAATGTGAAAAAACTAGTTTTAAAATTGTTTCAACATTAAAAGGTGGTACAATAAAATTTTAAAAATATTTGAGTACTCATGCTTAAAATCAGATTTGTTCTTATTTTAAGGCTCTAAAATTTATTGGATAAATGTAAACACATTTACCAAACATATATAATCATATTGTAGTTTTTTCTATTCATTCCTTCCAATACAGTGGCTAGTTGTTAAGTACCATTTAAAATAATAATATTATATTATTCTAATTATTTCAGTATGACTTAGCCATGTGTGGAACATAAGATTTCAAAGAAACCCATTGTTGCGTGTGGGGTATGCCATCAAACATAGTATTCCCTATAATGTAAAATTAATATTTATTTAAAAAATATTAATAAATATGAAAATGTCATATTTTTTATTTACCTCAAATTATACAGTTCTTTTACTCAGATTATAATTAAAGAGTTACCAATGTAGAAAAGGATTTATGTTCCAATCGCATTTCTTTCAGGATTGGTTATGTTCAAGTTTGTTTTTGAGGAAATAATATTATTTTATTTTATAGGTTCAAATCTCATTTATTTTACTCTAGTTTTATTTTATTCCCATGTTAAATTTATATTTCCTCCCTTATTGACTTAAGAATAATCAAAAAAATCATTTATAAGGGATACCAATCTTATATTTTCTTTTAGATCGAGTATATATCTCTTCCATGTTCATGTTCAATAAAATGTTTAAAAATATTTTCTTTCTAGAAAACTTCTTTCCAAAATAAATTTTAAATTGTATTTGACCTTATTTTAAATGGTTTCGAAAGGTTATTTCTTAATATTTTCAAAATGAGTCACTTTTTCTTCCCTTTTGGGAAATTTTTTCTAAGGAATGTTTATGTTTAACATTTAGAAAATGAATTTATTTTCTCAATTTCATGATAAATATATTCATTGATAATAAATTATATATTTCCATGGTTTTTTAAATAGAAATATTTCAAAACATATTAGGTGATTTTTTTTGTTTTAAAGAGTTATTTATAAAAGGAAGATGTTATTTTCCCCCAAAAAATCATTTTTAATGATATTTTAATAGTATTTATGTTCATCTAAATAAAAATATCCTTGTTATTACTTTTTATCCAATGGAAATATTTTTTGATTATACCATCCTCAGAGTTTCTCTTGATGAATTAATCATGTTTCAAATATATTGTTATAAAACTCATTTCTTTTCCATAGGTTAATCATGTATCAGAAAGATTTTTATGGAATATGCTTCCTTTCCACAAGTTAATCATGTTTGAAAGAGTTTATTATGGAACCCATTTCTTTTCCATTGGTTAATTATGTTTGAATGATATTTTTGTGGAACCTGTTTATTTTCTACAGGTTAATAATGTTTTAAAGATATTATTATCGAACCCATTTCTTTTCCAAAGGTCAAACATTATTTAAAGGCATTTTCTTGGTGCCCATTTCTTTTACATGGATTAAATTATCTATAAAAATAATAATTGTTGTCCCAATTATTTTATAGTAAAATGAATTGTATGTGTACATTTTTCAAGATATGGTTATTGGACATTGGTTATAATTATAGGTTATTCCATTATAAACCAAGAATGGGTGGTTCCATTATAAAAAAAGGAAGAGTGGTTATATAATAAACTAGGGATGGGTAGTGGCATTATGAACCAAGGATGAGTTGTTTTGTGAGAAAGTAATTATTGGTGGGTCCATGATATCGTTATAATTAACTGTGTATTCCAGATATGGATTTTTGGTTCTCTTTCTATTCCATTTTTAAGAGTGATATGACGATACTTTTTCAAAAATACCAATACAATTTATTTATTCATGTTATTGGTATGTAATATATATTATGATTAAGATTTATATCACATAGTTCATAATTATTGATTTTTATGAAGGGTGACTTTGTTAAACCCTTAGTCTAGGTTTTATTATTTGATGATCCTAGTATTTATGGGCATGGATATTATTATGTTATACATGGTAACTTTTATTATGCCATCATTCTCCTGTGAAATTCTTATACTCCCTAGTGACGTTCAATTACAAATACTTTTTCTTACCCTTAATGAACACTTGATCTCACACTTCATAATGTTTATTTTCTTGAGGTTATAATAATTGATGTTGAATGAATTATTTCAATATGGATTTCATATAGATGATTGTCATATCTTAATTTGAATATGAAAAGATGGGTATCTTGGGAGATGATGTACAACATTATCAACCCTTTGTTTATGAATCTTGGATTATAATAGGTTTTCCTAAATCTCTAAAACTATAAACCAAAAATATCTTTGTGAATTTGACAAATCCAATATTTTCTATTTTATGTTTTATGGTTTGGATAGGAAAAACTGTGTCACCTTCATTGGAATCAAATCTGGAAAAATAATTTTTATGTTGTTAATGTCCAATATAAGAGTGCTAGTTCTGGGCTGTTAAAGTTTGGTACTGAAGGAATATTACGGATAGATTTTGGGATTATTATATTTTAATGTTAAGTTATCTTAATAGTTAGGGATACCATTATAGGTCTCTAATATTAAGGATGATCATAAGTTCAAATCCATAGACACCCTTTTTAGGGTTTTTTTGGATATAGGGTTATTTATTTATGTAATGATTTAGTATTTACTTTGGTAATTATAATTTTCTTTTAGGTCAAAATATTTACTTCCAACCTATGTTATCATATTTAGAATCCTAGTATGTTTCGTGATAGATGACCTTCATATTTCATTCTCTCCCTTATCAAGAGGATGTTTTATTAAACTGTTTCATGATTTGGGTTTAGAAAAAGTATTTTCAAAATTCAAACCATTGATTACCGAGATAAATTTCATATTGAAGAATTCTATTTAATAAAGGGGGAATATGTGACACCTCAATATTTTAGAAATTAAAACTATGTTTGATAGCGTATTTGAAAGTAACCCTGATCTTAAATGACATGTCATATATATATAATCGGTATATCCTAGCAGTTAAATTTTAGGGTAATAACACTATTAAATATATATATATGAGATTATTATTATGTTTATATATATATCATAATAATTATAAATTATTTATAATTTTTTACAATTTAATTAATCAAAATTTAGTAATTTAATATTATTCATCGAAAATATATTTTCCACAAAAAATGATTTTGTTGTTTCTCATTATAATATATTATAGTAAAATTTTAGAAATTATAGAAAATTTATTTCATAAAATTAAATTAATTACTTTAATTGGTATATCAAAATTTAATTGGTTAATAGTTTTTTATTTTTCTAAAAAATATTGATTTTTCAATAAATAGTAAAAAATCATCATTTTTTTTAAATGTAATTTCTAAAAAAAGTTAAAAATTTTAAATTCCCATTATGTTTTGAATATGTTTTAAAGTTAAATAAGTATTATTTATTTTTATTTAATCCCATTAATTAATTTTTAAACAAATTCATATTGGAATTTTGTTTATGTTTGTCTTTACATTTAAAAACGATATTTTTTCTGAAAATTGTTTTAAAGTGAATAATATTTCTCCTTTATAATTAAATAAAAACACAAAATGAGGAGTTTTTTAAATTAATTTTATAAATAATCTTCATTAAATATTAATTTACATTCACATAATAACTTTTATTTTTAATATAGTTCATATAAAATTATCTTTTCTTTAAAAATAATATTCTTAAAAATCACTTTTTTCAACACGTCTTCTAGTTTAATTTTAATTTTAATTTTTTTATATATGTTAATTGAATAAATTAAGATGGATTAAATTTTTTTATCAGACTAATTTTTATTATATAATAATTTAAACTTAATTTTTTTACTATAATGAATACTAAAATAGAAAGAATAAATTACTTTGGTTAAGGTGAAAACGGGTTTACTGGGTGTCAAACTAAAATGATGAGGATATAAATGATAAAAAACTATTCCCAAATAAAATATAATAAATATTTTGACATTATAATTTATAATTAAATAAAATTATCTATTTTGCACCATTTTTAATAAGAAAAACATGGTTATACATTTTTCTTTTAAAAATTTACAAGTGTGTCACTCAACTCACTTATAAAAGGGATCCCTCTATCAAATATTATGCACACCATAAAAATCTTTTTGTTCCTACAATACAAACCCAAATAACCTAAAAAAATCAATATTCTCATCATCTAATCCAATTTTTGTTCAAGAATCAATTCTATGTATAATTTAGATAAAATCATAAAGAGGTTATCTGGGAAGTGGTAAAATTCATGACTATGTGTTTTTGTTTTATTTTTTCATCAACCACATTCAAATATTTTTCAACTAAAATTAATTGATTAATAAATTATATCAAATATAAATAAATTTTATTATATTATTTATTTAACCAAAATATATCTTCATTTACAACAAATGGGATATGAAATCATTATTCATGTGTACGGCAGACTACAGCCTCACGAACCGATGTCTTTTATTTTCCATCATCCCCTATTATAAATTTTTGTAATGATGTTTTTAAATTATATATATAATATTATAAAATATTTATAATTATTGAGTTATTATATCACATATATCTTTTCAATTTCTATTATGCGGGTGATATGATCACATCACTTATGTGTATTGCGATGTACTACCTCATGAAGTGATGTGATTCATTTTTCACTAATGTTTTAAATGAAAGTAATAAGAATTACTTTAATGAATAAATATTATAAAATTTAAATCATAATGATACTCATGAAATATTTATCATTCAGAAATTATAATATATAATTTTATTTCTTACACTAAAAAATTGATAGCATTGCTCATGTTCTTGTGGAATACCTCCTCTACGAAGCGATGTGATACTTTTTTCATCACCACATCACAAAAATGATTTATATAGTATATTTAAAAAAATTATATTAATGATATTATGATAATTTTTTACAGATGATATATTTCATACCTTCTTTTCATAATGGTCATTGAAAAATGGAATCTTTACTCATGCAAAGGTATGGCCTACCATCTCCATGATCGTAACATAGTTTATTTTTCATAAACATTTTTTGAAAAACAATTTCTTTATTTTTATAAAATAAAAACTAAGGAAACAAATTATACAATTATTTCATTATTATTATTCTCTAGATTTTAAAATAATGAACTCTTTTACCACTTTCAGTACAAAGAAGTTGTTTTGAAATAACAAATAGAATTTCTTTTAAACAACCAGCATAGACTTCTCTATTTAAATATTAAAATATATAATTAAAAAGATATAAAAGAAATTATTTATGTATAAATTATTAAGCTAGAAATTTTATATTAAGAAAACATTTAATTTATCTAATATTATTTTATTGTAGAAAATGTACATACATTTAAATTTTAGACTCAATGTTACGGTTTTTCTCATCTCGCTTTTACGTGTGTGAGAAATATGACATATTCACCAATTGTTTTAATTATATGGTGAAAAAACTATCCATTTTACATGAAATGTGATGAATAATTAGGGAATCATTGAACTTTATGTTTCAATTTGAATTAATTTATCTAATTTCATTGATTTGAAGATAATCAATTGGTAGAGAGTTACTTAGCTCAATTTCCTTTTGTGGGGCTATAAAACATATTATTTGACTCTATTATGATATTATTATGTTATAATTTACTTATAAATTAATTTAATATGTATTTAAACATGTTTTATTTGTAAGTAAATTTTTGACATATAATATATCCACTGGTTAACTCCCAATTTAATGATATGATCATTGTGAGGGTTAATTGACCCAAATTTTTTTCATTAGGACATATGATTATGATATGATCTAATCATCAATATTAGGTTAATATACTAACATTTTGGAAAGTTATATCAAGGAAATACCTATTTTCATGACTTTCTATGTTTCATTTGAAGATATTCATTCATGGGACTTACAATTAAATAATTACCAAATGGGAAAAAACAATATGTTATAAGCTCCATTATTTTAGTATTTTTTATGTTCAAGTTTCATTTAGGGGAAAAAATAAGCTATTATTTTCATGAAATAAATATATATTATTCACCTATATGTATGAATGTGTTTTACTTGTTTAATTTCCATTTCCTTCATTACATATTTTAAAAACATCAAGATATTTGTTTGTAAATGATATTTTTCTGGTATTTTCTTTTAGATCAGGTATATTTCTCTTCCATATCCTTGTTTTCTAAAAATATTTAAAAAGTAATATTTATTATGATAAATTGTTTTATAATGATATCTTACATGGTATTTGAACTTATTTTAATTATTTATTAAATTAAATTTATTAACATTTTAAAAAATAGTCACTTTTGACTCCCTTTTACAATTTTTTTGAAATGAATATTTATTTTCAACATTGGAAATATCAAAAGATTTTCTCACTATCATTAAAATTATTTTATTTGAAAAATAATTTATAAATTTATAGGTTTTTAATCATAGAAACATATTTTCAAAATATTTTGTTAATTAATAGTTAAGAAAGGTTATTTTTAAAATTAAAATGTTATTTTCCTAGAAAAATGTTTTTCATTTTATGTTTACAGTATTTACACTCTTAAAAATCAATAACACTTGTATTTACATAATTATAATATAGATATTTCATAAATATACCATTTTTGTTATTTTGATGGATAGATTAAGATTTTTCAAAGAGATATTTCTAGAAACCATTTTCGTTTCATGGGTTAATCATATTTCAAATATATTAGTATGGGAACTATTTATTCTCTATGTATTAATAATATTTAAAATATATTTTTTGTAACCCATTTTTTCTATGGGAAAATATTGTTTCAAATATATATTTATGGAACACATTTCTTTTCCCTAGTTTGAACATGTTTTGAAGTGATTTCTATGGAACCTGATTCATTTCTATGTGTTAAAAAAATTCTAAAATTAATTAATGGTTTTTTAATGAGTATATAATGAAATGAAAGCTATGTAATTTATTCATGATACAATGGTTTGAAATTTATTATAATGATGTTTCATTCCATTATAAACCAATAAAGGGTGGTTCCGTTATAAAATAGGAAATGTGGTTATATAAAAAACCAAGGATTGGTGGTTTTGTTATTTACTAAGGGTGGGTGGTTTTACGATAAACCAGGTATAGGTGGGTCAATGATAGCCCTATAATGAATTGGGTACTCTGGAGATGGAAGTCAACCATATGTTTAATTATATTTATAAGAGTAATATGACGATATTGTTTCCAGGATACTCAAATTTTTTATATATTCATGCTTTGGGTTTATAATGTTTCTTATTATAATGATTGACATCACAAGGATCTTGGTTATTGATTTTTATGAATCCTACCTTTATTAATTCCTCATTCTATTGTTTCATGTTTAATGATCCAGGTATTGATGGGTATTAATATTCTTATGTTTTACTCAAGAACTATTATTATTTCAATATACCCTTTTTTAATTCTTATTCTCATTGATAACATTCAATTTTTAATACTTTTGTTTACCCTTAAAGAATATTTGAGCTCACCCTTCTTATGTTTTATTTTCCCTAGGTTATAAATATTGATTTTGAAATATTTATGTCCATATGGGTTTCTTATGGATGAGGATGATGACCTAATTTGGAATATGAAAATCCTAGTATAGTGGAAGATGATGTTTGTCATTATGAACCACTTGTTCATGAATCCATGATTCTATGTTTTGTTCTTAGTTATATAAAAATTTAACCATTAAAGGTCCTTGAGAATGTAAATTATCCAATATTTTTCTTTTTATTTTAGAAGTTTTGGATAGTGAAAATTGGGCCAGAGTCATCGGTTTGAAAGTCAGCAATGTATTTATTTTGTTTCCAACACCATATTTGGTAGTGTGGTTTTGGGTTTGTTATATAAGTGACAACATAATAATTTTTTTAATGTAATGGCTAGGATCCAACCTTGTTAGTAGTTCATTCATCATGCACACATTTTTTTGGTTGGGCACAATATGTTATCATGACACACCATGTGATTTCTTATGATTTTCATACTATATATAGTATCAATTTGAGGGTTTTATTAACGAAATTGTTAGTAGTATATAAATATTTATTTATTTATTATATATGTATATATATTGGTGATTATTAAGTTAATATAAATCTATAATTGATTTTTTTGATTGAGATAAACCTTATTTCTTATAATATCTAGTTTTTTTTAAAAATATTACTAGGAATCATAGTATTATACTTTACTTTGGTAAAATTTATAGATTGTGTTCTTTTATGTTTCACATCCATCTTAGAATCCACGGTTTTTTATTATACTTATTTTTCCTTAGTAATATATTACATACATGTTAGTATAAAAAATTTCCAAGTCATGCCTTTATTCTTTTCATAATATATATGGGGTTGTTTGTGTGTGGTTGTTTTATCCTTGTGTTGATTACTATTTACTATTAGATAATACTTTTTGTTTTGTACTATTAGTTTGTGTTTCTATGATTTTGATAATGCTTACTATTTAACGTTTAGTTTTATTCATCCTTGTTAGTATACAAACATTTCAGTATTATATGTTCATTTTGTTTGATAGTTTTTTTGTATCATAATTTTTTATTGTGTAATGGATTTCATAAAATGGAATGTGGTTTCTTGAATTTTGTGTATATATTTTTTTAAATTAGTTATTTTAAAAATTTATTGAACATATGTGACTGAATGAAATTTATAATAAGGAAAACTATTTTCCAAATAGATTATTTTGTGTAGAAAGTGGAAATTATGTTTATATGAAAATTGAAATGGTTTATTTTAGTAGATTATAATTTTTTTGGAATGTAATTTGAAATCTGGTTTAACCATTATATAGTTTTGATGAATCTAATTAATTGGAAAATGAATAGAAAAAAACTCTTAGGGAAGTCTTATGGTGAGATCACCATAAGTTGAATCTTATAAGGTTAATGTTATAATCATGATAGTACAATGGTGTATATAATTTGATAGTATGTTTAATCTATTTCTATAAATAATTTCAGTTCATAGTTTATTATCTTGGAGACATATAAGTAAATGTATTTTGTATTTTGATGTAAAGGTAATATATAATTTTGAGAATATTTTTTATTATTATTATTTTTGTGTGGATATAATCTATTTGTACATAAGGTATGTGTATTTTTTGGATTATAGATATGAATATTAAATTTTATGAATTCTATAATTATAGGGATTTTCATTGTTCATAAGAATTATGGGAATTTCAAATGTGAATGTTTATATTTGTTTAGTGTTTTGGTCTTCCATTTTTGGTTTTTTAAAAGAGAGTCTCTAATAGATATACATACACCATAGTGAGGGGTTTAGAAATTTAGTATAGGAGTTTTGAGTGGTTAGATTGTGTTTTATGGGGAAGAAAAATGATATGGTGGTGATTTTTTAAGGACCCAAAAATTAATCATTAATTTTTTGTGAGAAAAATTTATGAATTGTTACATAATTTAATTTTTTTTATTTAGTGAGTGGATAATTTTTAATTTTGAAATATTTTCATTTAAATCAATGTCTCAATATGGAATTATCAGTTTTTTTATTATATTATGGATTTTGGAACGGGTTCAAAGGATTGGGAATAGCATGGGGCTCATGTCATCCACAGATTATAACTAAATGCTAATGTGGGTACTCGTTGGATAGGAAATATGACACGATGACATGGGAGTGTCGATAGGTACCCAATGCACCTTGACATGGAAAATAGTGGATACATGGTTTTTTAATTTTAGATAGGGTAGTTTGGTGATTTTATTTATATCCCCTTTTTACACTAGTTCAATTTCCTTTCAAACTCATACTTCTCTAGTTAATAACAATCTCCTTTATGGATATTCTTGGTCCCTTAACTACATCTATTATTTTACCTTTGATCTATAGTTAAATCTTCTGTGTTCTTCATGAAAAATCATGGTAATATCACTTCTAACCCCCTCTTACATTCATATCATTACTCTTTCCTTCTTCACTTTATATTGAATATGTTATCTAAATTTTTATTTCACCAAATTCATGGTGAAAAATAATCTTATCTAGTTTATTCTAATTATTTTTGTTAATTTAGGCCTTAGTGACAGTTTTATTTGTGGTTGTTCATTTTTTTGTTAAAAATTGTTTATAGTTAATTATTTAGTAATTACTTGTTTTTAGACCATGATTTTGTCTTATTTGGGAAAAATTGTTTTGGGGTTTCTATTGATTTAAATATAAAATTATTATATTTATATTTTTTTAATGTTTTAGCTAGTTTATTATTCAGTTTTTATAATGGTAAATTTTGTATCATAGGTTATTTACTGTAATTATTCATTGAATTTTTTTAGTGATTTTTAGTGGATGCTAAATTTTTGTTTTACTATATTGAAAAAATTCTCAAGACTATTCCATAATTAGGTGGCTTTGACCCACATAAAATCCCTTAGGGATTAATTTTAATTTTTCCATGAGGAATGGTTTTGCTAATAACTCAAATTCTACTTTGTTTCTAAATCAATAAATCAAATCATTTTTATAAATACCATAAATTTATATTCGAATTATATTTCATTGAAAACATCCTTTAATTTATGTAATAAAAGGATAAATATTTCTAGTTCTAAATTCTTGTTTAACAAGTTAAGTAGGAAATGATAAATTCGAATATTTAAATTAAATATTCTTTGAAAGATATTAATGTGGATATCATGTCAAATATGTTTAGTCTAGTTATCAAATATTTATTTCTAAAAGATGATTCCTTTTATATTATTTTTCAATGTAATATAAGATATAAAATAGAAAACAAGTTTCATAATATGATAAATTACTGAATTATAGAAAATTAGGGTTAACATAGATTCCAGGTGTAATTGTGGATATTATTATGTAGTACCGTGACTATAAATGTATTCATGGGTGTTAAAAACATCCCAAACCTAAAAATTGACTTTTATAACACTAAATGTGTTTCTTAAAGTCTGTATAATTTTTTTTCCAAAACCGGTAGAATAAATTTTTGGAAAATAATATATATTAATATATAGATTTAATTTTTTCCTCATTGAAACCATTCATAAATATAATGATAATGGAAATAACCTCCCTGGTGGAGTATGTTTATAAATATTGGTTGTCTTCCACTACTAAAAATAATCATTATTTATGTTTTTAATTAAACTTATAAAATTAATAAAATCCTTTGTATCCATTTTCAAAAACAAGATTTATATTTCAATGATCTTAATAAAACTATGGTATGAAGGTGAATAAGTGGTGAGATAAACACTGAGTGTAATTTAGGTGTAAATGAATGATGGGTTCTATAGACTACCTGATTTAATATATTAAATTATTTTTCACATTGTATAATTTATTTTTATCCATTTTCTATGTATTATTCATAATTTATTAAGTAATTGTTTATTTTTTAAAATAAATAAATCATTATTTAATTAAAAAAATATTTTAAAGTATGTCTTATACTACTTTTCAAAATAAAAATCATTTAATGGGAGACTTGGATAACATTTGAACTCAAAGGTATGTTATCAAAGGCATAATTTCTAATTATGAGAATACTTATTTTGGAAGAACTCTATTTAAAAAACTCATTAAGTATATAATTTTTACATTATTTATATCTTTATTGATGATAATTCTTCTATATATTGTTTATGACCAATACTATACATTTTTCAGGTCCTAGTAGTATACTAATTAAAATTAGTCACCACATATACTTGATTTAGTGATTTTTGTGGATTAGTTTAAAATAATTTTGAGTCAAACCACATAATATATGTTGAAATTTTATTGGGATTCATTAATATATAAGAAAGTGAATGATGTTTTCTAACTTATGCAATTATTTAGTTATTTCATTCATTCATGATTGAAATGAATAATGATTTCTGTATGGACAATGTATGATAGTTTTTTACTCTTTGTAATGTAAATTTATCTTATTTAGTATTAGTTACATTATAGTATGAGACTATTCCCACTGTCTGGAGTATGTAGTATACAAGTTGACATGATTTTATTGTTTATGAGCCTGAATTCTACCTTTGTATGTGTATCATGTGTTTGTTTTTTTATATCGAGTTTGTTTTTTAGAATAAAATTAACCATGAACAATAATACTACATTGATATATAGAATTGATTATTACAATTGGTAAGGGGTAAATCATTACTTTAATTAAAATTTTACAAATTAATAATTATGTTGGTAAATAGGTTGATAAAATGGGAAGGTCTCATAATGATCTAATTCTATTATACCCATTCCCTTATCATTGAGTGGTATGATTAGCTTGTCTATCCAAACTCTATTTTAAAATTTTCTCTTTACCCTAAATGGGTTTAGTGATTCACCTTGACTTTAATTATGCATTGGTAACCATATTAACTCTATTATTATTATCTTAGATCTTGAGCATTATACATGATGTATGTTTGCTAGATATGAACCCTCTTGATATAGTGAATATTTATTGTGATGTTTCATGTATAACATAGTAGTTCTATTTTTTATGTTGTGTTGTTAATGGATTTTAAATGAAATTTGACATATTTTTGTTGCTGATTTTATTGATCGAACACATACACCT
Source organism: Viscum album (assembly GCA_963277665.1). Classification (NCBI taxonomy): domain Eukaryota; kingdom Viridiplantae; phylum Streptophyta; class Magnoliopsida; order Santalales; family Viscaceae; genus Viscum; species Viscum album. Next base: position 255,334,259 of record OY728127.1, read on the forward strand.
GTAGGTTTTGAAAATATGTTGGAATCACTGTGCTTTACTATTGATTACACTATTCACACAACATGCATGTCTACTATAGAAGAACAATAGATTAATGATATATTTTGTAGAAAATATAGATACTAGTAGATATCTAGATTACTAGTTTTCTATAATTGGTCATCTCATGTATGATTCATGTTCCACTTGGTGTTAGATCTGGAGACCAGAGGTTATGCATGACACTTTTCCATATGTATCTGGGAGTAACTATTCGTATCTACCCTTAACTAGGATGAATATTTATTTTATAAAAAATGTCCTTCATTCATATAGTCTTAATTTCAATAGATCCTATTTTTTTAGTACCACTATGATGTAACAACCAAATATTCCATGGCATGCTTTTTTTAAATTAATTAAATACATTACGCAGCATGTAACACCATGTTCGAGTGAACCATGGCCTTTCAAACTAGCCGTTTAAAAAGTAGTTATGAAAAATATTAACAAAATTATGAAATTACAAAATTTATAGATTTTATTTTTCAAAATATACTTTATATTTTAATTCAAAACATAAAAATTAACATAGGGTGAATTTTTTGTATTTTCTGAAAAGTGTTATTTTTTGATGAATAGTGAAAATATTGCATTGTTGTTAAAAAATGCCTTTTTCATTTAGATAATTATTTTACCAAAATTTGATTTTAAATTCAAAATATATAAATAATAAATATATTAATCCATTATAGTTCATTGGAATCATTTTGTAAAAGAATTAGTTATTAAAATTTATTAAACTTTTGAACGTCTCTTTTACCAGCCTTCTAGCCACATCAACGAAATTTTCATTAATCTTATTTTTACCACTTTTGTGAATTAATTTTCGAATGACAGACATACATGGTTGTAATCAGTATGAAAAAATTGTTCTAACAGGATCCATATTTTTATTTTTGAATATAAACTTATGGATTTTATTTACCTCAGTTAATGGTAAATAGGGTAATTAAAGGTTGAAATAATATTATAACAATATTATATTACACTAAAAATTGCCATAGTTTCATTGGATATGTGTTTTCTGACCAAAATAAACCTTATTTTGAAAATATGATCCTTTTTATGCCTCTTTTTCTAGATTGGGATATTTGTTACATTTTATTAAAAGAAGAGTTAAGTATTTCATATTCAAATTTTAATAACTATATAATTTTTTATATGAGGTTATATAAGTTATATGATCAAATATAAATAGTATTGAGAAAAATAAAAATTTTATCTACATAATTGTAATTTATTTATAAATTTTAAAAAAAATTAATTAAAATAAATTGTGACACTATAACGATACAATAATTGAATTATTAAAGGAAGAATCAATTAAATGATATTAAAAATATCAAAATAAATATAATTAGACATAATTTATGACATCAAAATAATTATAGAAAAAAAAAAGATATCTTACTGAATTATTTAATGTATTGTTCTAATGTTATCATGTTTGTTTTATATTTTTAAAAATGAAAATATTTAATACTATAAAAATTTGCAATTATGATACTTTAAAATAAATAATATTTTATTAAATGTTATAAAATTCCTAAAAATATAAGGTACTATGAAATTTCTATCATAGTGTTAAATATTTAAAAATTTATTCAATTGGGGTTCTATTGGGATTTTATTGTAAGTATATTAACCCTATAGAATAAAATGGAAAGTATACACGATAAGAGATAAACTGTTTAACTAAGGGTTATTCCTCAATGATAAAGTTTGTTTTGCAACATAAGGATGCCTAAAAATCATTGGATGAGTGGATTTAGACCCATACACATATTATACACTAAAAGACTCGCGTTTTATCTATTTTAAATCAAAAATAAATTTTTAATAATTTAATAATTTTGGTGTTTTAAAATGTTCCCCTCCACTCTTTTATAAAAGGGAACATCGCCTTATCTTTTATTCACAACTATAAAGAAATTTGGGTCATCCAAACCCTAGTCACCTATCCTACCAACATCCCAAACTTAATCCCAAAGTTCATATTTTGGTAATAAATACATCCCAAGTAGTCCTTTTATTAAAATTAAAAGGAGAAGCTCAAAGAAGAGGTAATTGTTTTACCAATTCCATTCAATTTCATTTCTTCTTCAACATCCACTTACTATGTTTTTCCATACCAATGTAATAACTAAAGTATAATATAAATTCTTATATATTATTAATGTAATATAAAAACCATATGCCTCCATTTATTCGTCCTATGAATAACAATATCACCATGTGTGCATACATATGGCTTATCGTCTCCACGTCGTGGTGTAATTTGTTTTTCAACACTAATTTATTTGGATTGTTTTAATGATTAGTATAATAGATATAAATAATTAGTATAACATTATTATTATTCTCTATAATTTATATATCATCTAATTCCATACCATTTAACCATCAAGGGAATGATATTGTCACCCGTGCGTACATACAACCTACCGTCTCCATGACGTTGTGAAATTCATTATCCACATTAACAATTCCAAAATGATTATAAAATTAATATGATGAGTAAAAATTATTGTTAAGAACATCATATATTTTTTGATATGAATAAAATAAATCATATTCCTAACAAACATGACTTACACAACAAAACATGCATAGGAAAACGAAGCAGTTTACACCTGAAACCACGTTAATACTGAAATATTATAAAAAAAATCATATAAGAGGGTCATATATGATATATATGATTTAGATATGGTTCTGATATAACATATTAACATATTTTAAACATTATACATGAGGTTAATTCCCCATAAACTAGAGTAATTTTCAAGGTAAGGGTTAATTTCACAATATTCTTATTATCTGATATTTTTTATACGTAAGTATCTACTGGGAGATAATTATAATCCATTCCATGTTTTACAAATTTTAATTTAAAATATTATCAGAAATTTATTAAAATTCAATTTTACTCATTTTTTAATTTTTGTAATTTTTTTTGAAAGGAATACTTCAATCATTTTACAAATGAGATACATTATAAGATTTTCGACAAATTAAGGAAAGAATTTTTTTTTATCAGATACACCACAAGTAGCTATTTTCCTCTATTATGACTGCATAACATTTTGAAGTATTAATTACAATATTACAAGGTTATTTTTGGTGGAAATGTTATATTTTATAAATTTTTTGCATGTAAATGATTTCAATGTAAAAATGGATATTTCTATCATTGAGTTTTAATAAATTTATCAGATTATTTTAATCTATGTCAACATCATTTGTTGAGTTCTATACATAATTGAGGTTTATTTATTATGATAAAATATTTCATATTGTGTTGAAGGGTTTATGATATATTTTACAGTGGATATGTTATTCAGTATCCATTAATGGTTTTTGGTAAAAATATTAACACTTTATAAGCTAGTTATAATTTGAATGTTTTTGTTATAGTTTACTCCATTCATAAGAGGAATACATTGGACCTAGTAAGTGATTGGTGGGGCCCTCTACCACCCCTCGATGAATCAGTGGGTCTCATGGAGAAAACTAGTGTCTTGGAACAAGGCCTTTATGTTATAGTTATTTATAGAATTGGCATGGGGCCTTAAAATTAGGGTTGTTATAATATCCATGTGAATGATTAAATGAAATTATTTGATTTATTCTCACCATATTATTCTAAATATTATGTTTAAAAGAATTTTGATTCAATTTTATTCCTTGCCTTAAACTTTTAAGATTATTTATGATAGGTTATGCTATATGGTTTATCTTAACAGAGCATTTGAGCTCACCCATTTCTTATATTTTGTAGAGACCCGAATCCTGACGTACATAGACTTTACATTACTTTTGCGGAATACTTAGTACATAACAAAAACACACACACACAAGGATCGTAATAGTTTAGTGTCTTTGGAAACTCGGAACGTAATCTTCTAATCGTGGTGAAAGATCTTCAATATCTCTCATAAAGATCTTCCCCTTTTTTTATACCTAAAACCTTTCTTTATATCCTGGGGAAAAGAAAACATAAAAGGGTGAGCTCAAATGCTCAGTAAGGGTATACAAAAGAAAAATCAATCACATCATATTCATAACTTTTGGAAATCTTAACCTGCAAAAGAGAGCATAATTTCATAACATGGGATAAATCATGGCAGTGAAATGTAATCACAATAATCATAACATAAAACATGAAACTTTGTGGCATTCACACATAATCATAGAGAATCATTTCTTGTTAGTCAAGACTCATTGCCAAGACTATCTTAGTGGACAAAGTCCCTTTCTGAATCGAGTAACCCTCGCTTCAGTCCTGTTTCACTGAACCGGTATAACCTACCATTCCAGCCATGTCTATCTCATGAGATATAAAATCTTTACCCAATGCATTGGAGGGAGATATAGGTCCCACCCATCTTATAATGAATCCTTTCTTATGTGTTCCACATAATCATAAATCATACATCATCGCATAACCCATGTAATAAATATGGGATTCTTAAACAACATGACATCATAAAACAATTCATATAAGATAAATGAATTCATAAAAATAATTCCATCACAACATAATCAAATCAATGTAATAATAGGGATAAAAATATAACCCTTTATTATCTTAGATGGAAAATAATTTTGATAAAACACTTGAAATGAATTCTTGAGGAAAATATCCTTTCTTCTTCAAAATCAATTTCTTTTCACAAAACGTCATGCAATTTTAAAAGAAAGTGATTTTATTGAAAATAGTCATGAAATCTTTTTGAGTAAGCTTCATGAAAATAAGGCTTTATAAAACCGTAAAAATCCGTTCGTGCCGTATAAGTTAAAAAAACATTCTTCGTACTTTTGTCGGAAAAGTCAAAAAGTACCTTGTACGAAAAACGACAAAAGATTCCTTTCATACATATTACTAAAACTCACCGAAGGGTAAAAATGGATTTAAAAAATTGTAGGTGTATGGAAATAATATTACATATTGATGAAACATGGATGTGGATGATAAAATACACCCCAGTAAATACTTACGAATAAACAATCTCGGATAAAAATGAGATTGTGATATTTCCCTTACCTTAGGTCCGATTTGCTTCGTAAGTGTCAGAACCTCCTGTATAATGATTTAAATAATGTCATTTACTTATTACAGAATCATATTCATTGTTATGATATCATATATAGTTCACTTATGACATTATATTACCCGTTCTTTTGTAAATTCCATGTTAAAGAAGCGTTTTGGGTAAAATCGTTTCATTTATCGTAGGCGTTCTGACTTGTTGTTCTTGACATTATTATTACTTATATCATGATTTACTTACTTCCAGAATATAAAATATGATTTATATATCATATATATTCAGTATATATATATATATAATAGATAGATAAATGAAATGAAAAACACCGTTCATGGAGACGGTAGTCCGCACGTACGCATGAACGCTGTTTTCCTTTCCTTATTGTCTTGAATGGAAGTAAGTAGATGACATACATATATATATATACATAAATCCAGTAGCTTTATAATTTCATATATTTCATTATTATTTCTTATATATACTTTATAATCATTCTTAAATGGTTAACATGGAGAATGAATCTCATCGCGTCGTGGAGACGGTAGTCCGTACGTACGCACGAGCGATGATATCATTTCCATAAATATTGAATTGAATTGGAGTGGATTATACAATATATCAGAATTAATATGATGTTGTAATAACTATGTATAGTTATTCTTTACACCATTATACCCATCCATGTAAGGTGGTGGTGGAAAATAGATTACACCACGGCGTGGAGACGGTATTCCGTACGTACGCACGCGCGGTGATTTCTTTTTCCGTAGGATGGATAGATGGTTAAATAGGGTTGTTTCATACTTATAATAACATATCAGTATATGAGTGATACTGATGTTATTACTTCATAATGAAACAACTAAAGAAGAAGAAGTTGAAGAAGAAAGAAATTGAAAAGATCGGTAATGGATATTACCTCTTCTTTGGAACGCCTCTTTGAATCCTCCACTTAGGGAACTAAGATTGGTCTTCGAAGAAGACCAGGACCTCTAGGATTATTCTAGGGAAGTGGAGAGGAGAAAATGTCAGGGGTTGGCCGAGCTTGAGTGCTCAATTTGGTGTGAGGAGGAGGGGGAGGAGGTGCCCTTTTATAAGGGAGGAGAGGGGCACCTTAGGAATATCTCAAAATATTATTTTATATTAAAGTCAAAATCGGTTTATAATGGTTCCAAAGGGTCTTATTTAGAAGCTAAAGTGGGGATGGGTCGAAATCCTATCATACAATAGGATTTAGACAAGTTTAGGGTATTATTTTAACCTTATCAATTAGATTTAACCCTAAGTTAAATAATTTAACTTTTACCGTGTCTTTTTGTTTTCTTACACTATATGGTTAATACACTTACTATAACATGCCAAACGAACCCCAAATTGTTTATTATTAATATATATATCCTTATCTAAGTCATTTGGCCAAACCTTATATTTTTAGGAATAAAATAAAAATTAATAATATAATATTTGATTTAAAAACTATTTTGTGTCAATTTTGACACTATTTGATATATGATTTTTGTGAAAGTCATAACAGAATTATATGTTCGAACCAAGTTTATTAAATCAACACTAATATATCATAGTAACCTAGAAAATTAGTGGAATTCATAAAAAGTCTCAAATTACATTCATTTGAGTATTTATAACATCAATTATGTTAATATTTCCTTAAAAGGGTAATTACTGCATCATCGTTGTGTCATAAATAAATTAATTTATTTAAAGTCTAAAAATTATAAATAAAATATAATTATGTAGGAAATCTTTTTATCTTTATAATGAATATTTATAGTCGAATTTATCTTATGTATAACCCCATATTAAAAATGTTTTAGTAAATAAACTTTGATTTTAACTCTTTTAACTCTTCTTTGAATTAAATAATAATAAATGTCCTAATCTAATCAAAGTGGGCCTAAATGGTCGTATTTTATTCCTAAGCTTGTTTTTGGTCGAATTACACTTGTCCAATAGAATTAGGACATGTTTTAGGGTAATAGTAATATCATATTTACCCTTAGTTACCCTATTTACTATTAACTGCGGTAAAAAAAGTAAAAAGTTACTATTCACCAAAAAATTATTTTAATCTCATTGAACCACATTTTACTTACTGATATCAACCGTGTCTGTCGGATTTTCGAAATTCCATTCACAGAAGCGGTAAAATTAAGTTTTATGCAAAATTCAGTTTTTAACCTACCACTTAGTGGTTTCACTATTCATCAAAAATTGAAGTTTTTCAGAAAAATGCCAAAATTTCATCCTAAGCTATATTTCATATTCCGAATTCAAAAATGAAGTCTATTTTACCAAATTCATAACATAGAAGTTGAATTAATTAATTTTATAATTAAATCCCACTGTTAAAACAAATAGCGTGTTTTTAAGAAACAATATCTATCAAAAGATTGACACTTGTTTATGTCTGGTTTAAATGTGCAATTACATCCAATGACCAACATTGTATTAAATTGTAAAAATATATTCTAAATATACTTTAAAACTACTCCAATTAATAATTTATCACTATTAATTATTTCGATTAAAAAAGTTGTTTTTTAGTAATTTTCACTATTCATCAGAATATGAAAGTTATCCGAAATGTACCAAAATTTCACCTTAGGCTAAATTCGATACTCCGAATCCAAAAATGAAGTTCATTTTGAAAAATAAGATTTACAGAATTTTAAAAAGTGGTTATTACTATTCATACCGGCTATTTTTAATAATATTTTAATAGCATATCGTTGTTTAGTGAAACTCGGTATTGCGTATTACACACGCTATCGAGGAAGGTCGCGATTGCGTGTAATGCAAGGCAAGTCAAGGATGCGTGTTGTTCAAGCTCCTTTTGGTGTAGCGTACAACACAAGACATTAATAAAATTAAAAAGAATATTTTTTATAAAATCTTGGGCTGTTACATATTTCATTTTTTCCAATGATACGATAATGTATATTATGGATAACTTGTTGGGATATTAAAAGGGATATGAGTGTATTCAGATGAGACATTAGGTTGTATTTCATTTCAATATGTAACGTAAAAGTTATGTATGTATCTAGTTTTTTCAAGGATATTAAACTGAACAATCCCTAGGGGTTTGATTTCTTGGGATCATGCCAATGTTATAAAATAATGAACTGACTCTAGGTAACTGGGGTTGGGTCATTAAAGTTAGTGTTAGAGTATTTATAGTACATACCTGGGATACTATATTTAAAATAACATTTTTAGGTAACATTACCCAAAGATAGACATTGAGGATAAGTATAGAAGAACATCCCAAATTTTTTGTAAAATAATGATTTTGTGGGTATTCCTAGGAAATAAATCCTTTTAGGTATATTACAGGTGGATGACGTTATGGAATAGATTTACATTTGAGTAATAACATGGACAGGGTGTTTTGTAATTGACTTAGGGTAACCATGTGCACTACAACACGCCTTACCATGCACCTGGATTGACACTCCTGAGGGATATGATTAGGTTAATTCACATTTTCATTAAAAAAACATTTCAAAGGATTTATGAGTAATTTTGTCTCCAATGAGACCATTTTTATGATTATCGATTTGATATGCATCAATTTTTCAATTTATGATAAGTATTTTACTAGTTTTTAATTATGCGTTATGATTTATAACCTAATCTAGTGTATGTCATTATTTATAAATGGTTTCTAGGTGTAGGAATGGACACTATACCAACACACACAATGCATGTGGGAATTTATCTCCTATGAAAGATAATGATAGTCGAGCTGGAAATAAAACATGTAGTAAATAAATTATAACCTTATTGGGGAAAATGTCTCAGGTTATGAATAATAATCTTACCTATATAGAGAATCCTAATCCATAATGTGGAGGATCAATTCTATATCGCTTCATGAGAGAAAAAACTCCAAAATTCAAAGGGAAAATCCATTTATAGATGAGCAGTGGATATATTCTTTAGAGAAAATATTTCATTAATTTGGGGGTAATAAAAGGAATAATTGTTTATGATAGTCTATCATCTATTAGGAGATGCAAATCAATGGTGGTCATTAATTCAAAACATGAAGGAGGATGAATAAGTATAAAATATGGAAAATAATTAGTTTTAAAAAAATCATAGAAAAATACATTCCTCATGATCCACAGACAGATATGGAGAGGAAATTTTTGAGTCTAAGGTTGAAGGGGAATGAGAATTTTGCAAAGTATGAAGCTAACATAACAAGGCTAGAAATGAATGCCTCCAACTAAATACATAACCAAATAATTAAGATTTATTAATTATTTTATGGGTTAAAACCAATACTATGAAGGTCATTGGTCTCACAATATTTCCTATCATACGTATATATAACTAATGTTCTATCAAGAGAGAAAATGAAATCCTTTATTTTTTTGAATGTAATGTGAAGAAAAAGAAGAAGAGGGCTAATGAACACACTAAAAATGAAATAAGGGGAATAGTGGAAATTTCGACTTTCCATCCTATCATAATTGTGGGAATAAACACCTTGGTACTTGAGTAATATGGATAAGGGTTTGTTAAATTAGTGTAGAAATAGTCCACCAAGATTGTGATTGAATGGGGAAGAAGGAATTGGTCGAATTTCAGTGTTAAAATTGTAAATATATCGGAAATTATAAAAATTATTTTCCCAGTACTCAAGGAAGCATTCCCCAGAAATGAACATGGGAGAAAGGATTTGATTTTGCGTTCAAAACTACTGGAGTTGAAGTTCTTAATGACTTGGCGGTAGGTACAATAATCATTTCACAATTTTTATCCTAATATTTATTTGTTTCTCGATCCACCCATTCCTTTAAATCTTCCTAGTTTTCTTTAAAAATTACATATTTCTAATTTTTATTAACAAAGGAGTTATCAGTAAAAACTCATAAGGGAATTCTAATTGAAATAAATATGTTCTAGGAAGTTTCTATTGTGGGATATAAATGGGATTTATCTGCTGAATTTATACTCATAACTATGGTGGACTTTGATATAATCCTCAGTATAGAATGGCTATCAAAATATGATGCAAAATTACATTATAAGAATAAGTAAGCTATTATTTTCTAGGAAAATGTAGAATCCATTATCTATAGAGAAGAAACTTTATCACATGGTTCTTATCAAAATCCAACACCATTAGGTTTAATAAAAGGGATTCTAGGAGTGGAATAGGAAATAACTTCAAGGGATGAGGAAAAAATAATCAAATTGATAATGTAACTATTTTATGACAATATATTGATGTATTTCCATAGGATTTTACTAAACATAATCTAAAGAGGGAAGTGGAGTTTATTATTGATTTAATCCTTTATGTATGGCCAATATCAAAAATTCCCTATATAATGGCCATTATGGAATTAGTAGAGCTAAATAAACAACTTAAGGAGTTGACTAATAAGGGATTTATTCACCCTAGTGTTTCTCCAAGGGGATCTCTAGTTCTTTTTTCTAAGAAGAATGATGTATCAAAGTGGTTGTGGATTGAATATATATAAATAAATGCAATTATAATAAATGACAAGTATCATTTACCTCAAATGGTTGATTTATTTGATCAAATCCATTGAGCTCAATAATTTTCTAAGATTTACCTTAATTCTAGATATTATCAATTGTGTGTAAAAAAGTAAGTTATTCCCAATACATCATTCAAAATGAGGTGTGGTCATTAAAAATTTATTGAAATGCCATTTCTATTTACTAATGCACCCTCTATTTTAATGGATCTAATGAACTGTCTGTTCATGGAATATCATGATAATTTTTTTGTATTATTTATTGATGATATCTTGGTATACTCAAAAATATAAGAAGACCATGAGAACCACTTGCAGATTATTCTGAAGACACTTAGAAGAAATGAAATATATGGTAAGTTTAGAAAGTGGTAATTTTATCTTTATGAAATTTCTTTTTATAGAAAAATTGCCCCTAAGGATAGAATCACTATTGATCCTGAAAAGGAAAATGAAATCCCATAATGGCCAGCACCATTGAGTATAACTAAGGTACACAATTTTAATGGTTTTGTAGGTTTCTATCTTAGTTCGGTCCTGAATTTTTTCCGAATAGAAAACTCATTAACTAAGATCACACATAAAGGGGTTAAATTCATTTGGATAAATGAGTGTGAAGAATGTTCTAAAAAATTGAAGGGAATATTATTCAGTTATAATATCATTACATTTCAATTTGAGAATGATGAGATTTTGATTTATAGTGATGCATCAAGGAATGGAATTGGTTGTGTTCTTATGAAAAATGATATGGTTATTGCATATGCATCAAGAGGGTTGATAATTCATGAAAAATACTACCAACATCCTGATATTGAGTTAGCTACATTAATATCTTCTCTAAAGATATGGATACATTATATCTATGGTGAAATATGTGAGATATATACTAATAACAAGAGTCTGAAATATATTTTATCACATAAAGAACTCAATAAGATATAGAGGAGGTGGCTTAATCTACTCAAGGATTATTATTGCACAATACACTACCACCCAAGGATGGAAAATAAAGAGGTGGATTATTTAAGTAGGAAGGACCATAGAGTTTTGAATAGAATGAGTGTCAAAAAGAATCCTATGATCATCGATCTAGTAATAATGAATATAGGAATTATCATGGAAGGTGAAAAATTGCTAATTTTACAAAATAAATAAAACCCATCATTATTCTAATTGATAAATTGTTATCATTTTTTATAAGCATTTTCAAAATAAAATTAAATCTTTAAATTATGGGAGACTGTTTGACCTTGTAATTGAAGATGATGTTTTGAAATTTTGGAAACTTTTTTGTGTTCTCGCTATACCTAAGCTAAAAAATAATTATTAGATAATTCTCATAGATCTAGATTCTCTATACATCCTACTAAAACTAACATGTATTGTGATTTGAAGGAATATTTTTTATGGGACAACATGTAGAGGGAGATGACTGATTTGGTGTCGAGATGTTTGGTTTTTCCATAGGTGATGTTTGGAAGACCAAATCCTAGAGGATATATGCAACCTATTCCTATAAATGTGTGGAAATGGGATGATATTACGATGTACTTTTCCATGGGTCTACCAATGATTTTCAAAATAAATGATACGATATAGGTTATGATTGATCGTCTTACAAAATCAGCACATTTTATTTTCTGTAAGAGAAGAATTACCACTTGAACATTTAGTAAGATTTTAAATTAATAAATTTGTAATATTTCATCTTTTAACCCTTTCGATTGATTTTGATCATGATCCTCATTTTACATCACAATTATGGAAAAGTATTTAGATTTCCTTAGATACTGAGCTTCGTTTGAGCTCAACCTACCACACACAAACTGATGGACACTCAGAAAGAACTGTTCAAATAATAGAAGACATATATAGATATTTCTCTCATGACTTTCAAGGTATGCAGGATAATCATTTACTTTTATTGGTATTTTCCTTTAACATTAGATTCAATTCATGTATTTAGATGGAACCATATAATGTGTTATATGGAAAGAGATGTCGTACACTGACTTATTGTGATGATGTTCGAGAAAAAAACACACAGGCCCATGGATTTTTTAGGAAACAAAGGAAAAGGTAGTGACAACTCATACCCATATAAAAAATAAAGTAAGAAAAAGAGTTATTCCGATAACTGAAGGATGGATTTTAAATATTAAGTGGGAGATTGTGTTATCTTAAAGGTGTATTAATGGGAGGGTGTGATAAGATTCAGTAATAATGGTATACTGAGTCCCAAGCACACAGGCCTTTTGAAATTCATGAATGAATTGCAGTTGTAGCTTACCTTTTTGCAATGCCTCATAGTCTCTCTAAATCTCATGATGTGTTCAACCTATAACTATTAAAGAAATACATTCCGGACCCAACACATGTACTCACCTATGAAGAAATAGAACTGAAATCTGATTTCTCTTATTGTGGAGAGATTATCATGATTCTTAATACCAGATAACAAGTATTGACAATCAGAGGACTCATCTGGTAAATGTTCTTTGGAGAAACTATTAAATGAAAGAGTATACTTGGGATCCTGAAAAACATATGACGAAGAACCACCCAAATATTTTAATGAAGTGATATTATAAAATTTTCTAGGATGAAATTATTTGAAGAATTGAATAATGTGTCACCCCAAGCTTCCATGGTACATTTATTTTTAAAAAAATTAGTAGCTTATACAATATACTACACTGAGTTTAAGCACACCACGACGTATAAAATTAGCTATTAAAGAAGTTGTTATGAATTTTATTAATAAAATTATTACACTTATACAATTTATTTTTCAAAAATAGACTTTATTTTTTATTTTTAATCATCAAAACTGGATTAGGGTGGATTTATGGTATTTTTCTGAAATGTTTAATTTTTTATGAATAGTAAAAAATACAGCATTATTGTTAAAAACTAACTTTTTCATTTAAATATTTAGTTTACAATAAATTTATTTTAAATCCAAAATAGGGAAATAATACATATATTAATCCAATATAGTTCATTGAATCATTTAATAATATAATTAGATATAAAAATTTATTAAACATTTGAAATTCTATTTTACCCTCCTTCAAGCCACATCTACGAGATTTCCATTAAACATAATTTTACTTTTTATGCGAATTGAATTTTGATAGATAGACTTACATGTATTTAATAATTATGAAAATGTGGTCTAATAGAATCAAAATAATTTTTGGTGAATTGTAACTTTGGGATTTTATTTACCAGGGTTAAAGGTAAATAAGGTAGTTAAAGGTAAATATAAGATTATAATACTATAATAATACCCAAACACATGACCTAACTTAATTAAATATGATTTTGTAAAGATAAATAAACATAAGGTCTAAAATATGATCCTTTTAGGCCACTCGTGTTAGTTTAGAAAATTTATTATATTTTATTTCAATAAAAGTTTAAAATGAAATATAAAAATGTTAATGAATATATCATTTTTAATATTAGGATATATAAGTGATATGGTCTACTATAAATAGTGTTTAGAAAACAAAACTTTGTATCTACATGATGGTAATTTATTTATAATTTTAAGAAATAAATATTTAAATTATATGGTGACACAATAATGATGTAGTAATTGAATTATTAAAGGAAAAATTAATTAAATGACATTTAAATTAATAAAATAAATATAATTTACTAAATTAATGAAATCCAGAAATTTTATAGATAACATAGATATGTGACTGAAATATTTTAAGTATTGGTTCGAAGTTATCATGTTTTTTTAAAGTTTTTAAAAACTCAAATATTAAATAGTATCAAAATTAACATAAATGATACTTAATAATAAATAATATTTTATTAAATTATATAAAATACAAAAAAACAAGGATTTTCCAAATAACTAGGGTAGTGTTAAAAATGTCTAAAATGATCCAATTTATTTCTTTTTGTCATTTTATAGTATCAATATTAACCTTATATTATAAAAAGACAAGAAGACATGGTAAGAGTTAAATTGTTTAACTACTAGTTAATCATAAAAGATAAGGTTACTTTTGAAACCTAAAAATGTATAAAAATAATTTTATTAGAGGATTTATACCCATAATCATATTATCCTCGAAATAACTCACTTTTGTTCTACGTTAATATAAGGACCCAGCCTTAAACCTTACTTAAACTTGAGTTATTACAAGATTACACATTGAGGATCTTTTCAGGTTTAGAGTTTTAGAGAATTAGATCATGAAACTTGCATTACATTCCACATTTAAACAAGGTGGTTACATAAAAGACAATATTCATTCTTCCCATCAGTGGAAACCTATTTAAAATAAAACACGGATTCTTTCTTGACACATCCTTGACACTATCATCACATCATGTACCTTTCCCTTGACCTGTGAAAAACATTTCAAAAACTTGGGATGAGCATAAAAAGCTCAGTAAGGGTTACAAAAAAATATGTAAAGGAAACATGAGTTCATATATACATGAGAATGAAATCATACTTTACCCATAAAACATAGTCACTTTAACATACCTCATCAAACCATGAATAAATCATAGAAAACATAAGAAATAAAGGTAACTTGAGGCATTCATAACATTCTTACGTAGGGAGTAACCCTCTTGGTTACGTTTGGAATACCCATCACAGTATATTCCCTAAAATCTCTTCGGAGAAACCTTAACGTTTCACTCCTTCGCGTTACCCAATGCATTGGAGAGCTATATCAGGCTCACCCGCCCTTAGTTTATCACGGAACCACCTGTTCTTCATAACAATGCCCATGAACCATAACATAATCGTATCACATAAACATGAATAAAGGAAACATAACATTTCCACATTTCAATCACAATATAACATTTTAGGATATTGAAATAATGAATCCATTCAAAAAGAAACCATTTCCAAAACCATTTAAAACATTTAATAAAGAGATTTTTGAATCAAAGTGTCCCATACCACCTTGAATATTTTAACATTTTAAACCATTAATATCCATATAAATAAATCCTTAAAACCATTTTGAAAACATGGATATTAATAAGAACAAATAATTAAAACATTTAAAATGATATTCTGGTAAAAGGGGTTTTACCAAAATTAGAGACACTTGAATACAATAATTGAGGAATAACATTTAGTCAAAACTTTATAATATCATGAGAATAAAAGGATTCATGATATAATACTCCAAAGGACATTATATACACCATATAAGAGTGAATTGGTGCATAACAACAATGAACCCTCAATAGAAATGTCAAATGTGATGAAATCCCTTATAAAGAAGGTATCCTTAAATTAAGGACAAATCAATCTCAAAATATGTGTGACAAATATAAATACACCCAATATAAGTGGATATTAAGTGTAAAACAATAAAAGTCCATTCACACATATTCAATGGATGACATATTCAATGACTACATGTTGAACCCAAAGAAATCGAAATTGGGTTAAAAAGTTCCCTTGACAGCCTAACGGCATCACATCAAAATGAGTTGATGAGAGATAAAAAGTGTATCTCATAACTTGGACATCAAATTTACATCAATAGGGATATATTAGAACATATCCCAACATAACAATATTTAAATTAAAAGACCCAACAAAAGAAGTCTTTTAAAAAAGAGGAGGGTGAAAGGTTCCCTTACCGACTTGGGTATCTTTCAAAACATACACCCCATGAAAGAAGGACAATAGATCATTGATGTAAATACTCATAAATTAATCTATATTACACAAAGAGTAGAATAATGGGCAGTACATACACCACTAAATGAAATTTTTGGCAAATGTAGCATAAATCTCACGAGAATAAAAGTGAGATGAAAAATCCCTTACGAAAACTCAGCAGCCTAACGGTGCCACTTAAAACTTCCATAATGGATTGATGAGTAAAATAGAGTATCCCATCATATTACAATAGAATTTACAGCAAGAGGAATATAAAAGAAAATCCCCCAACATAACAAATAGGAGCTTAGAAGAAGTGACACAAAGGAGAGTACTTAAAAAGAAAGAGAGAGGTTAGATCTCTTACGAAAGTTCGGCAGCCTAACGGCGCCACTCAAAACTTCCAAAATGGATTTATGAGAGAGAATAGGGTCTATCATCATATGAAAATAAAAATTACAGTAGGATTAATATAAAATAACATCCCAATCATAAGAAATATGAGCTTAAAAGGAATGTCATAAAAGAGTGTACTTAAAAAGAAAGAGAGGTGTAGGATCCCTTACCTCGGGTCCGACTTGACTCGATCGTTCTTTAATCTCCTGAATAATAAACTTGAGTTAATTTCTAATTCCTTAAGAACCTTTTTCAAGTTCATTATTACTTTTATACCACTTATTACCATGTCATAAACATTATGTAATCATTTAAGTTAATAATATTTTTTTTGCCGATATTTGGTTCTTAAGTCGAAAGTGGACTTCTTACAATTACATGTTGTTCGTGTGGCCAAAAGTTTATTATATCCAGAATTTTATTCATTATGTAGATATCATATATGTCATATATATCCAGTACATGCATGCATTTATAACATTACATAATCATTTAGAGGTAAGAAATGAAATGCACCGTTCATGGAGACGGTAAGCCGTACGTACGCATGAACGCTACTTTCATTTCTATTTCATATTTTATAGAATGGAATAATAATGATATAAAGGTATATTATAATTCCAGTATAATATCATATATAATATCATATTTCCATCCTTTATACATCCCACATATGGTATTTAACGAATCAAATCACTTTGAGGGGGCGGTAGTCCGCACTTCCTTAAATGAAGATATCGCGTATACCCATAATGGAAGCCATAAAGGTAAGACAAAAATGAAAAATACAGAAGCATAAATAAAACATAAACATATTATATATCATATATAAAAATAGTGAAATCATAATGGTCACCTTTGAAGGTGTTAAATGAGTATTGAACAATCATCGTTTCGGGAGGCAGAATTTCACCATCCACGGAAACCGTATGTTCTTTAACCATTTTATGTAGTTGTGTGAGAGTGTAGCTCGAATAAATCTTATAACAACATCCTAGTATATTGAAGATACTGGTTTTGTTACAAAAGAAGTAAATAAAAAGAGTTTAGGGGGTTGGAGAAGCAAAATAAAACAAATGAACATGAGAGAATTAATTACCTTTAAAAGTGTAACTCATTTTGATTTGAGCCTAAAGGCTTCCTTTGAAAGGATTCTGACCAAAGGGAATCCTATAGGATGAGGAGAGGGATGTGGAGAGAGTAAATGGGCAGGGGTTGGCCGAGCCAAAGGCTTTAGGAGTGTGTTAAATGAGGTAGAGGTGGGGGCCTTTTATAAGAGGAGAGGAGGGGTACTTTTGGAAAGTAAAGAAATATTACTTTATTTGAAAATGTGTTTCGGTTTAAAAATCTCCCACATTGATATAATTCGTGTATAAGGTGATAAGGCTTCTAAATCCACTCATCCAATAAGTTTTGGACATGTTTAGTTCATAGATTTTACATTATCTTTCCATTTTATTTAAATCGTCAAATAATGATGTCATCGCTGCATCATTATTATGTCATAAATAATTTAATTTATTTAATGTCTAAAAATTATAAAAAAAATACTATGATGTAGGAAATCATTTTATATTTCCAATTACTATTTATAATCAAACGTATGACTTGTATAACCCCACTTAAAAATTTTTTTAGTAAAACATGTCTTGTTTGTGTCATTTTTTCTTTTACATTAAATAAAATGTTATTTATGTCATTTCCCAACCAAAGTGGATCCATGGGGTCCCCAAGTTGACCCATGGCTTGTCTTGGTCGGCCATGATACAACCAATGAGGGTAAGACATGTTTCAAGGTCATCTCATTTTATTAAAGCATTATTTTTACCTTAAACTACACTAATTACCACTAGTCGCGATTAAAAACTTAATAAGTTACTATTCACCAAAAAAATTATTTTAATCTCATTGAACCACATTTTACTTCTTAATTACAACCATGTATGTCGGATTTTTGAAAATCAAAACACAATGATGGAAAAATTTCATTTAAACGGAAAATCAGTTTTTATAAGTACCACTTAGTGGTTTCACTATTCATCAAAAATTGAAGTTTTTCAGAAAAATCCCAAAAATTCACCCTAAGCTATATTTGATATTATGAATTCAAAAATGATGTCCATTTTACAAAATTCAAAACATATAAGTCACATTAATTAATTTAATAATTAATTCCCGTTGTCATGACAAATAGCGTGTTTTTATGAAACAATAAGTATCAAAAGATTGACACTAGTTTAAGTCTGATTTCAAAGTGAAATTGATTCCAACGACCACTATTGGATTTAATGGTAATAATATTTTCTAATTTCACTTTAAAACTAATTCAAAATATAATCTAATCATATAAATAAATTAGATTAAAAAGTGGTTTTGAATTAAAATACAACATTTTACACTATTCATTAAAAAAAATGAACTTTATCGGAAAGATACCAAAAATTTACACAAAGTAAATTTTGATGTCCCGATTCTTAATAAGAGTTTTATTTGGTCCAAAAGAATGTTTAAGAGTGAAAAAAACTATATTTAATGACGGTTCTCCATCAAAAGGCGACAAGTGAACCTTTAGTGAAAACTAGGGCATATACGCCTAAAATTGAATTCTTTCCGTATTTTAAGCCTTTATCTTTTATTGTATAAAAGTAAAAACATTTAAAAACATATATAATCATATTTTAGTTATTTCTATCCATTCCCGCCAATACAACGGCTACATGTTAACTACCATTTAAAATAATATTATTTTATTATTAGAGTGCAACGTAAGATTCCCAAGAAACTCGTTGTTGCGTATTGGGTACGCCATCGAGCATAGCATCCCCATTAAACTCATATTAATACTTTATTCACAAATATGGATAAATATGAAAATGTCATATTCTTTATTTACCTGGGGTGTTACATCCTTCCCCCCTTTTGGGAATTGCGTCCTCGCAATTTTAAAATTGAGCTTGGAAACATCCTTGAACGTCCCACATTGGAACAAGAGTCGGTAAAACAATCACTTTAAAATAAAGAAAGATAAGCACAGAGGTCACCCAAGTTAACCCATACGAGGATTCCAAGTATGAAAACATGGACATGGAGGAGAAAACATAGGGTCATGTTCTGATGGAGAGTGATAGAAAACATGTTTAGGAGAAAGTTAACCATGAGAAAATCACAAACTTGTGATGGGTTAAACGGTATTCGATTCCCCAGTAAGAAAAGTTAATAGACAACATTTTTGTTTTAAGTTACTTTTTATTGAGTAATTTATTCATAAGGAAACACAATCACTTATCATGTTGACTTTCAACTTTTACACAAACTCGTATTTTCTCTAAAAGACGAGTATTTAGGAAGACTTGTTCACATTAAGAGTACTATAATCAACTTCTAGAGAATCACATAATCCACAAAAGAGAACTATATACATCCCATGTCTTTAGACTTTAACCAAAACCAAAACCGAAAAGGCTAGTACAAGATCAGATAATCCAGAAAAGGATAACCCTTTATAAAAATAAAATCTATTCTTAATCTCCAAAATTTGTCCAACAAAACCCAAAGTTCAACGAGGACCATCCAATAAACAATTTGTCCATAAAATTCTTCAAAGTAAACCAAACTAAGATTGAAACCCAAATATTTTAAGGATTTAGTCACATAGTCTTCCAAGTTAAATCGTAACATTTATCTCCAAACAACATCAGTTGCTTCTAAAGTCTCGTATTAAAAAGTAATTAACCTAATCACATATCCTCCATGATAGGTTAATCATTTTCATAAATAACCCAAAATCAACTTACTCTTAATTCATAAAATCATATAACTAGAAAGAATCAGTCAAACTAACCAGGGACTTCACGTAGTCCAGTGGTAGGCGATAAATACCAGTCGCACATTGGTTGTGGGTTCGATTCCCGCAGCTTTGTCCGACGCAACGGGATGTCACACGGTCTACATGTTGTCCTTTTTCCAAAACTATATAATTCTTAAAACATTCCCCAAAATGAGATAAAATCTTCAAGAATAATCATAACATATTTTAACCTCAAGTTTATCTCATTCCTTTCATTTTCCATCATATCATAGAGTAAACCATAATTACCTAAAAATTAAGTATCATATAAACCCTAATGGTTACCTTAATAATTATTACCTGAATTTCCACATCGGGTTGGCCATCTCATACATGATGCATTAGAGAACTCACCAAGGTTGAAGTGGTTGATCATGACTCCCTGATATTTGGTTTAGAACAACCACGAGTTTCCTCATTGAATCCTCCATTTTATCTAGTATCTTAATCAGAGAACCACCACAGCTTCCTTCAAACCTGTTGTCTCTTTGGTGCCTTCTAGATCAATCCATTCACTAAAAATAGAAATGTCAGTGTGAGTATATCAACAAAACCATCATGTACTAATGAGGAAGGTAAACACTAAGATACACTTACTCATTCACTTTATCTAAAACTAGGACTCTTTCTGAAATCCTAACCATTATGGTAATGTCACTTATGCTTAAAGAATACCCTAACCTCTAAAGTTGTCTAAACCGACCTTTGATACCAACTATAAGGCCCCAGCCTTAAACCTTACTTAAACTTGAGTTATTACAAGATTACACATTGAGGATCTTTTCAGGTTTAGAGTTTTAGAGAATTAGATCATGAAACTTGCATTACATTCCACATTTAAACAAGGTGGTTACATAAAAGACAATATTCATTCTTCCCATCAATGGAAACCTATTTAAAATAAAACATGGATTCTTTCTTGACACATCCTTGACACTATCATCACATCATGTACCTTTCCCTTGACCTGTGAAAAACATTTCAAAAACTTGGGATGAGCATAAAAAGCTCAGTAAGGGTTACAAAAAAATATGGAAAGGAAACATGAGTTCACATATACATGAGAATGAAATCATACTTTACCCATAAAACATAGGCACTTTAACATACCTCATCAAACCATGAATAAATCATAGAAAACATAAGAAATAAAGGTAACTTGAGGCATTCATAACATTCTTACGTAGGGAGTAACCCTCTTGGTTACATTTGGAATACCCATCACAGTATATTCCCTAAAATCTCTTCGGAGAAACCTTAACGTTTCACTCCTTCGCGTTACCCAATGCATTGGAGAGCTATATCGGGCTCACCCGCCCTTATTTTATCACGGAACCACCCGTTCTTCATAACAATGCCCAAGAACCATAACATAATCGTATCACATAAACATGAATAAAGGAAACATAACATTTCCACATTTCAATCACAATATAACATTTTAGGTTATTGAAATAATGAATCCATTCAAAAAGAAACCATTTCCAAAACCATTTAAAACATTTAATAAAGAGATTTTTGAATCAAAGTGTCCCATACCACCTTGAAGATTTTAACATTTTAAACCATTAATATCCATATAAATAAATCCTTAAAACCATTTTGAAAATATGGATATTAATAAGAAAAAATAATTAAAACATTTAAAACGATATTCTGGTAAAAGGGGTTTTACCAAAATTAGAGACACTTGAATACAATAATTGAGGAATAACATTTAGTCAAAACTTTATAATATCATGAGAATAAAAGTATTCATGATATAATACTCCAAAGGACATTATATACACCATATAAGAGTGAATTGGTGCATAACAACAATGAACCCTCAATAGAAATGTCAAATGTTATGAAATCCCTTATAAAGAAGGTATCCTTAAATTAAGGACAAATCAATCTCAAAATATGAGTGACAAATATAAATACACCCAATATAAGTGGATATTAATTGTAAAACAATAAAATTTCATTCACACATATTCAATGGATGACATATTCAATGACTACATGTTGAACCCAAAGAAATCGAAATTGGGTTAAAAAGTTCCTTTGACAGCCTAACGGCATCACATCAAAATGAGTTGATGAGAGATAAAAAGTGTATCTCATCACTTGGACATCAAATTTACATCAATAAGGATATATGAGAACATATCCCAACATAACAATATTTAAATTAAAAGACCCAACAAAAGAAGTCTTTTAAAAAAGAGGAGGGTGAAAGGTTCCCTTACCGAATGGGTATCTTTCAAAACATACACCCCATGAAAGAAGGACAATAGATCATTGATGTAAATACTCATAAATGAATTTATATTACACAAAGAGTAGAATAATGGGCAGTACATACACCACTCAATGGAATTTTTTGCAAATGTAGCATAAATCTCACGAGAATAAAAGTGAGATGAAAAATCCCTTACGAAAACTCAGCAGCCAAACAGTGCCACTTAAAACTTCCATAATGGATTGATGAGATCAAATAGAGTATCCCATAATATTACAATAGAATTTACAGCAAGAGGAATATAAAATAAAATCCCCCAACATAACAAATAGGAGCTTAGAAGAAGTGACACAAAGGAGAGTACTTAAAAAGAAAGAGAGAGGTTAGATCTCTTACGAAAGTTCGGCAGCCTAACGGCGCCACTCAAAACTTCCAAAATGGATTTATGAGAGAGAATAGGGTCTCTCATCACATGAAAATAAAAATTACAGTAGGAATAATATAAAATAACATCCCAATCATAAGAAATATGATCTTAAAAGGAATGTCATAAAAGAGTGTACTTAAAAAGAAAGAGAGGTGTAGGATCCCTTACCTCGGGTCCGACTTGACTCGATCGTTCTTTAATCTCCTGAATAATAAACTTGAGTTAATTTCTAATTCCTTAAGAACCTTTTTCAAGTTCATTATTACTTTTATACCACTTATTACCATGTCATAAACATTATGTAATCATTTAAGTTAATAATATTTGTTTTGCCGATATTTGGTTCTTAAGTCGAAAGTGGACTTCTTACAATTACATGTTGTTCGTGTGGCCAAAAGTTTATTATATCCAGAATTGTATTCATTATGTAGATATCATATATGTCATATATATCCAGTACATTCATGCATTTATAACATTACATAATAATTTAGAGGTAATAAATGAAATGCACCGTTCATGGAGACGGTAAGCCGTACGTACGCATGAACGCTACTTTCATTTCTATTTCGTATTTTATAGAATGGAATAATAATGATATAAAGTTATATTATAATTCCAGTATAATATCATATATAATATCATATTTCCATCCTTTATACATCCCACATATGGTATTTAACGAATAAAATCACTTTGAGGGGGCGGTAGTCCGCACTTCCTTAAATGAAGATATCGCGTATACCCATAATGGAAGCCATAAAGGTAAGACAAAAATGAAAAATACAGAAGCATAAATAAAACATAAACATATTATATATCATATATAAAAATAGTTACATCATAATGGCCACCTTTGAAGGTGTTAAATGAGTATTGAACAATCATCGTTTCGGGAGGCAGAATTTCACCATCCACGGAAACCGTATGTTCTTTAACCATTTGATGTAGTTGTGTGAGAGTGTAGCTCGAATAAATATTATAACAACATCCTATTATATTGAATATACTGGTTTTGTTACAAAATAAGTAAATAAAAAGAGTTTAGGGGGTTGGAGAAGCAAAATAAAACAAATGAACATGAGAGAATGAATTACCTTTAAAAGTGTAACTCCTTTTGATTTGAGCCTAAAGGCTTCCTTTGAAAGGATTCTGCCCAAAGGGAATCCTATAGTATGAGGAGAGGGATGTGGAGAGAGTAAATGGGTAGGGGTTGGCCGAGACAAAGGCTTTAGGAGTGTGTTAAATGAGGTAGAGGTGGGGGCCTTTTATAAGAGGATAGGAGGGGTACTTTTGGAAAGTAAAGAAATATTACTTTATTTGAAAATGTGTTTCGGTTTCAAAAGGTCCCACATTGATATAATTCATGGATAAGGTGATAATTCTTCGAAATCCACTCATCCAATAAGTTTTTGACATGTTTAGTTCATAGATTTTACATTATCTTTCCATTTTATTTAAATCGTCAAATAATGATGTCATCGCTGTATCATTATTATGTCATAAATAATTTAATTTATTTAATGTCTAAAAATTATAAAAAAAATACTATGATGTAGGAAATCATTTTATCTTTCCAATTACTATTTATAATCAAAAGTATGACTTGTATAACCCCACTTAAAAATTGTTTTAGTAAAACATGTCATGTTTGTGTCATTTTTACTTTTACATTAAATAAAATGTTATTTATGTCATTTCCCAACCAAAGTGGATCCATGGGGTCCCCAAGTTTACCCATGGATTGTCTTGGTCGGCCATGATACAACCAATGAGGGTAAGACATGTGTCAAGGTCATCTCATTTTATTAAAGCATTATTTTTACCTTAAACTACACTAATTACCACTAATCGCGATTAAAAACTTAATAAGTTACTATTCACCAAAAAAATTATTTTAATCTCATTGAACCACATTTTACTTCTTAATGACAACCATGTATGTAGGATTTTTGAAAATCAAAACACAATGATGGACAAATTTCATTTAAACGGAAAATCAGTTTTTATAAGTACCACTTAGTGGTTTCACTATTCATCAAAAATTGAAGTTTTTCAGAAAAATCCCAAAAATTCACCCTAAGCTATATTTGATATTATGAATTCAAAAATGATGTCCGTTTTACAAAATTCAAAACATATAAGTCACATTAATTAATTTAATAATTAATTCCCGCTGTCATGACAAATAGCGTGTTTTTATGAAACAATAAGTATCAAAAGATTGACACTAGTTTAAGTCTGATTTCAAAGTGAAATTGATTCCAACGACCACTATTGGATTTAATGGTAATAATATTTTCTAATTTCACTTTAAAACCAATTCAAAATATAATCTAATCATATAAATAAATTAGATTAAAACGTGGTTTTGAATTAAAATACAACATTTTACACTATTCATTAAAAAAATGAACTTTATCGGAAAGATACCAAAAATTTACACAAAGTAAATTTTGATGTCCCGATTCCTAATAAGAGTTTTATTTGGTCCAAAATAATGTTTAAGAGTGAACAAAACTATATTTAATGACGGTTCGCCATCAAAAGGCGACAAGTGAACCTTTAGTGAAAACTAGGGCATATACGCCTAAAATTGAATTCTTTCCGTATTTTAAGCCTTTATCTTTTATTGTATAAAAGTAAAAACATTTAAAAACATATATAATCATATTTTAGTTATTTCTATCCATTCCCGCCAATACAACGGCTACATGTTAACTACCATTTAAAATAATATTATTTTATTATTAGAGTGCAACGTAAGATTCCCAAGAAACTCGTTGTTGCGTATTGGGTACGCCATCGAGCATAGCGTCCCCATTAAAGTCATATTAATACTTTATTCACAAATATGGATAAATATGAAAATGTCATATTCTTTATTTACCTGGGGTGTTACAGTTAACCCAAAAATAAATTTTTAATAATTTAATAGTTTTGGAGTTTCTAAAAATAACCATCCCCTATCTTATAAAAAGTAACTATCCAGCTCTTTTATTTAAACCTCTATAGAAATTTTTGTCATCAAAACCAATAAATATTCTCCTCAGATTATACCTCACTTCATCCTAGAGGCTATACATTGGGCCGATATCCATCCCAAGGAGACCTTCTACGAAAATCAGATGGAGACGCTGATGGAAAAGGTAATTGTTTTACCAATTCCATTCGATTTCATTTCTTCTTAAACATCCTCTTCCCATGATTTTTCTATACCAAATTAATTAATATTTTATAATATACATGATGATATTTTATTATAATTATATAACAACAATATTTTTCCATTCATCTATGCTATGAATAACATTATCACCATGTCTGCGTACATAAGGCATATTGTCTCCAGGCTGTGGTGTAATTTTTTATTCAACACTGCTTTATTTGGATGGGTATAATGTTGATTATAATGAATATAAATAATTAATTTAACATGATAATTATTTTTTATAATTATTATACCATCCAATTCCATACCATTTGACCATCAACGAAATGATATTATCGCTCATGCATACATACAGCCTATAGTCTCCACGACGTGGTGAGATATATTCTACATGCTTACCATTATAGAATGATTATAAAAATTTTATGATGAGTAAAGAAATGATTATGAACATTATATTATTCTGGATATGAATAAAATACATCCTTTTCATAAAAATGATTTACACAATAGAACATTCATAGGAAATCGAAGCAGTTAACACCCGAAACAATGGTAATACTAAAATATTAAAAAAATGATATAAGAGGATCAAATATGATATCATAAATATTTATATTTTTCTTATATAATTTAATAACATACATTAATAATAAAACAATAGGGTAATTCACCTTTGACTAATGTAAAGTACAAGTTAAGGTTTAATTTCACAGTCTATTTATTATCTGTGATTGTTTATACATAAGTATCAACTAGGACGCCTTTATCATCTATATCCTTGTTTTGTAAAAATTAATTAAAAATATTACTGGAAATTGTTTAAAGTCATTTTTAACCATTTTTTGACTTTTTATAAAATTTTATGAAAGGAATTTTCCATCATTTTCCAAATGAGGTACATTATAACCTTTTTGACAAATTAAGCAAATGAAGTTTTTTAACTTATACAATACAAGAGGATATTTTCTATCGTTATGATGCCTTAACATTCTGAATCTATCCTTACAATATTACAAGGTAATATTCAAAATAAATTTTTTCTTTTATAATTGTGTGACTTCAAAATGTTTTCAATGTTTAAAATGGAAATATCTCACAATGTGTTTTCGTGAACTTATAAGATTGTTTTCATCTATGATAACATCCTTTTTTGGATTTTATGATTTATTGAGGTTGATTTATTGTTAAACAATATTCCATATTATATTGAAGGGTTTATGATATATTTTACTAAATATGTGCAATTTTAATTCCATTCATGGTTTATGTTTAAAGTATTAACGTTTCTTATACTAGTTTTAATACGAATGTTTATTTTATGTTTTACCCCTTTCATAAGAGGAATTAATTAGACATAGTAAGTTATGGGTGGGGCCCTCTATAGCCCCTCAATTCATTGGTAGTTCTCATGAGACAAATTTTTATCTTGGAATAATGCATTGATGTTATGGTTATTACTGGTCTTGGTACCAGTGCTTGACGTTATGGTTATGATGTTCGTCATTATGCATTACCTCATTATTAGATTAGTTATTGATATTCCATGTGATTATTCTACCAGAAGAATTTCCATGTGAATATTTAAATGTAATTATATGATATATTATTTCTATATTATGTTGTTGATTATGTTTAAAAGGCTTTTATTTCAGTTTTATTTTTTCCATAAAAGTTTATTCTTATTTATCATAGCTTTCGCTATATTTTTTGTCATTAATAAGCATCAGAGATCACCCCTTTCTTATATTTCATTTTCCCCAGTATGCAAATAATTATATTATGACTGACTAGTAGGGATAATCTATGGGATATGAGAACATTCAAATTATACACTGGTTTTTTAATTTCAATATATAATGTAAAACTTATGTTTGTATCTAGTTTTTCCAAGTCTACTAAATTGATCGGTCTTTCTTGATTTTATTTCATACTATCATTCTAATGTAATGAAATAATGTATCATCTCTAGGTAACTGGGGTCGGGGCATTGTCGATAGGGGTAGTGAATTAGTGGTTCACATTTTATAATTTATTCTAAAATTAACATATATTACCGATTAATGTCATGATCCACTATCTCTTAATATCTTATTCAATTGTATGGACTAAAAATTAAATACATGTATCAAGCATGAAATTTTTACAAGGTTCTTCCCCATTGTGTTTTTAAATCCAATTAAGTTATGGATTAAAATATCAATATTTTATTTTAGTTATTACAAATCAATTTATAGTCATATAAAATGTTTTGAAAAGTTATCATCAACATCCCTACGGTAGTAATCATCCACTTCTTGAATATTATTAATGGTATTATTTACACTAGAACCAGTAGTCTTCAAGAATCCCCTTAATATTGATTATGAAAAAGATCGATAGTCCCCTCACAGATGAATTATCATCAAATACAAGATATTATATTTAATGGAATTTTATTTATAGAGAGATTTCAAATATTAAACATGAATTTCATCATCCCTTATTATTTATTCAGAATGATCATATCATGTATGAGATCAGGCATTCATGTCCTGGAATTCTCCCTCTTCATAAACAAACACCAGGATGATCACTACCAATATCTTATGGTCTTAACCACTTATGAAAATAATATATTCGGAATAGGATTATGTTCTTCATCTTTAATCTCCTTGATTTGTTAGAGTATCATATTCCCCTCAATTATCAAGAACAAAATATTTTATTATATTACCCAATTTACTTCCACATAAATTCATTAATAGTGATCCTATAATAAATTATGGAAATTTATGTGAATTTCATCTACCAAATAATTCCCTAAACAATATCAGATTTAATTTAGAAAAATAATATACAACCATTGAATTTTAAATTCCCATGTCATCATCATGATATTATCATTGAAAATATTAGAATGATCAGTACTATTTATTTTTTTAATTCATCCATGAAATCAAAAAATAAAATTTATTTTTGAATTTCTGTTTACATTGGCATGACCCAATTCACTATGATGCAGTATGGTTTCATATGTTTTAGATATATTACTCTATATAATTTGATTAAAATTAATTACTCAATCTCAATGTTAATCACAACTCTTTAGAATTAATGTGATGCATAAAAAATTAGATCATATTCTCAGTATCATTTGAATTTAGTAATCAAGAAAAATAATTATAAAAAATTAAATAAATTTTGTGAATGTGTAGAAATATATAAAATTTTCAATTCTATAAAGATCAGTGACATAATGTTGTACTCTACAAATTTATACCTTATGAGTCTTTTAGCTCAACCATGTGATGTATCAATTTACTCTATGACCTATTTTAACTCTATGAACCCTATCATCTATATTATGGTTGTACCTTACAAGGATGAACTCTATGATGTTACAACCCAATTTTGTTTATAACTCTATGAACCCTATCATCTATATTATGGTTGTACCTTACAAGGATGAACTCTATGATGTTACAACCCTATTTTGTTCATAACTCTATGAACTACAAGAAACATTACATAATTATTTCATCAAATATATAATGTCAATTATACAATATGAAGTACTATATTTGAACTCTATGAATTATTTCAACAATATGAAATTCATGTTATGTTGAACTCTATGTTTTATATTAACAACTCCATATAGACCAAAGGATCCTTATGAAATTCAATTTAGATTATATTAATTTAAAAAAATTATTTCAAAACATTATGTAGATATATAAACCCCACAAAGTTTGGATGCCATCTGAAATTCATTGGGATCAAGACTATTCCAAAATAAATGAAGTTTTTATGCATGCAATTAATTTAGAATCACTGAATACACCTCCAAATTACTTAAAACCATCTAAATAAATTGAAAAAAAATCTTAATATATCAAAACACATCCCAAATTTGGTTAAAACATGTAAAAAAACATCAAAACTTTCAATGGTATCATAATTCTCACCCTCTGTATTTGTTTTCCACCTTATTCAACTCTTAAAAAACTCAATAAATTATTTATGAAACACCATATTACATAATTATATAAAAGATAAGTATAATTACCCCACCAAATAAAATAAATTACTTTTTAAATATTTTTTATCTCTCGTTAAACAGAAATGTTTTCCAATTAATTTGGATGCCCCCCCCCCACAATCAGAGAATTCAATAATAATATTTCTCTCCCATATAAAATATAAATTTCCTTTATATTAATAAAAGAGAAGGAAATCAATACCTTCCCTCATAATATTTGTATAGTTTTTCTCACACTTTGAAAAATAATAAAAGTATTAGTGGAGGTATTCCAACGGTCCCACAAGAGAGAGTGGGGGGTTGATCATTCATAATTATCTTTACTCTTTCAAAACTGTCATTTGGGAAAATATTTGTAATTTTTATCAGGTAAAAATTAATAATATCTTGATGTACCCATTGGAAACTATATTTAATAAAATGAAATCACATATAATTGTGTTTGAAAAATTATTTATGTACTACGTTTTTTGAAATATCAATGGAACATTGAATTTTATATAAAATTCTAAAGTCATTTCAATATTCACCCAGAAGTATTCATGTTTTCCTCCATTCATATTATTAGGGTGAAAATACTTATAACAGCTACATATTCAGATTTTTTGGTTCTCAATGTAACTAATTTTTTTATTCTCACAATTATAGCTAACACAACCTTCTTTTAATAGAAATATTCCATCGAAAGTGGACCTTCTATCATCATAATATCATTTCTATTATATATATACATATATTTAACCTTGTAGATTCGTGTTCTTTTTTTCCAATAAAGAATTCCATATATTAATGTAATTATAAAATATTATATGACCCTTTGAGAAACCATAATTTTTGATTCCATAGGATCAATCCTATATCTATCCCACAAACTCACAACATAGACAATATGTTGTCTGGATGGGATGTGGTAAATCAAGATATTAATAAACCATCTACACACTCTTTTATTTACTCAATTTCATATTTTATCCTTCGATAATTTCATCCCCTCTTGTATTGATGTGGACTATATCTTGGAATATTCCATGTTAAATTTATTCATCAATTCCATTACATACATCACATGGCATAGAAATATAAAATTTTGTTCTGGAATCACAAGAAATACCACGAAATATTGATGATCTCTTTGCATGGACATCTCAATTTGATTCTTCATCTATTTTTAAGATTCATTAAAATGACTTTCTTGATCACCTTAAAAATTATTTAATCACCATAATAAATCATTATGACAGTACCGTACATTACTTATTTTATGTACAAATTGTTGTCCATTTTTTCTTTTTATGGATTTCATGTAGCAGTACATATTAGAATATTAAGCTTTGGGGGGCATATTCAAATCCATATAAATCCATCTATAATTTCATTACCATAATACTATCATTATCAAGAAGTAAACATTTTATTTAATCAGTGTATCTTTCCTATTCAATATCACCAAAAAATAAGGTATATTTGAAATCCAAATGATACATTTTATACTTACTATTTTCAAATATAATAAGGAAAATTATTATAAACAATATTCATTACATAGGAGAAAATTGCTCCTCAAAATCACCGCCCTAAACATGAGAATAACATTTTAAATAAAATATGTAATGTTTCCTAGGTACTTCCATGTTATCATCTAAACTATTATTGAACAACCATTTCTAGATTATTTTTATATGAAAAATATTTTGAGTTAAAATTTGATTTTGGTAATATAAATAATTGGTTCTAAATGTGAATCTTTATGCACACAAATTATATTAAGAAACAATTTTTCCTTCCAATATATGGTATAATTTTTCATCAAATATCAAGAAATATAATGATCATTCTATAAACAAACCCATTACATTGAGGCATATAGTGATCACTTTATGGGTTCTTAATCCCATATTTTTCAATGTAAGATTCAATTAAACTCCAAGAAAACACCTTACCATTTTCATCACTCTAATTCTTGAAATAAATTCCATATTATCTATCAAATTAATTTCTGATTTTTTTGAATATCAATACAAATTTTGAGATGTGTTACTTGAAGGAAACTTTGAAAATTATTTTATAGTCATCAATTAATGTATTAAAATAAAGGTCACATCTAGAGAATTTGGGTCATATTGTCCCACACAAATTAGAGTGCACCTTCTCAAGAAGTCTAGTTTATTGTAGCTCTACTCCCATTTGCCTCCCTCAAGTCATCATCCACATTTTGAAAAACTATATAAACTATATCTATGTGTTACTCCCCGGACCAAGAATCCATGATCTAGTGCATTATTTTAATACATTGTCATGATAACAAGGAATTAAGTCCTCAAGGACCAATCAGTTTAGTAGTCTTGGAAAATATATTACATACATGAACTTTAAATGAAAATTTATAACACAAATCACATCGTATATAATCCTTTGATAATACCATTATTCTACATTCCTAACCCTGAATATCATTCATAAAACACTTATTGTCATCCTGGGAAAATAAAAGATACGGAAGTGGTGAGCTCAGAATCCTAGTAAGAATAAGAAATATAGAAGAAGATTTCACAGATAATGATAAAATTTTCTATCAAGGTATGAAATTAAAACACATGAATTTTAAAACATTATACTGAGCATAATATTGTAAAAATAAATCAAATAATACCCTTTAAACATTTACATGGATATTATACTATTCGAATAATTACATGTATAATAAAAAAGTAATATCATAATGAGGGAAGGCATAAAGCGGGACATCTTAAACATACTATCAAGTATTAGGCTAAGACACAATGCATAATTTGGTACTCCATTTTCAAAAACCCAATCATAAGTGTCTCATGAGAATACTGGTGCATCAAGGGGCTTATCTCCCCCCTCCCCCCACTCCCCGACACATACGAAGTCTATATAATTTTTCTTATGAAAGTAGTAAAACATAACCAACATAAAAATTCATATTAAAACTGGAATATTATTGTCAATATATAAAACATAAGATATGAATGATATCTAAATAGAACATCCATAGTCATATATAAAATATGGAAGATTGTATCATAATATATAAACCTTAATGAAATCTAAAAGTGGGAATCGGCTACCACGGAGGAAGAAAACTGTCATGGATGTGGTGATAGGTATGATTTTTATGATCTTTAGTTGTATTTTATGGATTGTGGTACTTACTTGTTGTAATTTTCTATTATTTTAATAAGTGGTCAGAGGTTTTTCATCTGAATGTGATTTTCTTGGTATATTAACCTTAATTAAGCATAAAATCAAAAAAATGATGTTTACATGGATGAAAGTGATATAACAAAATCCTTAAAACTCTTTTAGAAATCTCCCTATTTTTACATTGAAATCATTTGAAAGGAATAAAATTTATAAAGACACAAATTTAAAAGGTGTTTTTGAATAAAAGTATCCCATTAAAATTTGAAACTTTTTAATGGAATTAATATTTTAAAACAATAATTTCCACCTTAATAAATCATCAAAATAATTTTGAAAACATGGAAAATAATTAAAACGACATAGAAAAATATATCTTCAAAACATTTAAAATGACATTATAATTATTGTTATTCATCCATAAAACCTTAAAATATTCCTTTAGAATAAATATTTATGAAATGTGGACATGGATTATAAATATTTCTCATTAAATACAAACACCTAAACAATATCAGATAATATTCATATTTATTATTTAACCCTTACCTTAGGTCTGATACTATACGTTTGTGTCTGAAACTCCTCAAAAATGTTTTTAAACAATTCATTAAATTATATCAGAATAATAATAATATTTTTTATATCATATATGATTCTATTATGACATTATATTACTTATTTATTCACAATTCCATGTTAATGTAACATTTCCGGTAATATTAGTTTTGTTTATCGTATGTGTTTTGACATGTTATGCATGATCGTATTACTCATATAATGATTTACTTGATTTCATAATGTATAATATGATTTATATATCATATATATTAATAATATGAATATATATGGTAGATAGACATATGAAATGGGATACATAGTTCAAGGAGATGGTAAGCCATACGTGCGCAAGAATGTTGTATCTGTTTTGTTATCATATTGAATGGAAGTATGTGAATGAAATATATGTACACAAACACACACACACACATATATATATATTATTCAAGTAGAATTATTATTTCATATATTTAATAATTATTCATAATATATATTTTATAATCATTCTTGTATGGTGAACGTGGAAGATGAGTCTCAATGCATATTGGAGATTGTAAGCAGTACGTATGCACGAGAGACAACAGAATTTCCTTTTTGATTTAATGGTATTTAATTGGAAGGAATATTAGTTTTAATGAAATAATATCATGTTATATTTATTATATAAGTCATTTTAATTCATCATTATACACATCGAAATAATGTTTAGATGAAAAAAAAAAGTTTACACCACAGCGTGGAGACGGTAAATTGTACGTACGCACGCATGGTGTTGTTATTTTTTATAGGATGGGTAAAATGAAGAATATGGTTGTCCCATAGTCATAAAAAAACTCAGAACATATTATATTCTAGCGTTATTATTTTATTATGATAATATCTTAGTATGATTACGTAGAAGGCGAAATGAACTTTTAAAAAAGGGATAACATGATTACCTCTTCTTTGGGTGTCTCCTTTGGATTTGCACAAAATAACACTTTAAGTTGTTTTCATTCCCTAATGGATGCCTATTGGAAGAAGTTAGGGAATTTTGGAAGAGATTTTGGTAGTGTTTTTCTGAACCAATAGGATTTGTAGGTGTTAATAAATGAGAAGGAGAAGTATCCTTTTATAAGAGAGGTGAGGGGCTCTTTAGGAAAGTATTGAAATATTAATTTATTATAAATTGATTGTAGGTTTATAATGGATAAAATGTGAATTATTTCATATATAAGATGATTATGGGACTAAATTATCTCAAAAAATAAGTTTTAGACAAGTTAGGTCATGAATTTGACCTTGTCTTTTAACTTTAACCCTTAGTTAAATAAGTTAACTATTACCATGTATTCTTGAAATTTTATACGATATAGTTAATATAGTTACTATAAAATGAAAACAGAACCTCAAGTGGATCGTTAATGAAACATTTAAAAAAATCTAATTCATTTTTCCAAATTCTAAATTTTTATGACTACAATATCATTTAATAAAATAGTATTTGTTTTAAAAACTCATTTTTGTCAATTTTGACACAATTTACTAATTTTTTATGTCATAAAAACATTATTACTTAAAAAAAATTAAATCAAATATAATATTTCATAATCATCTGTAAAATTATTTTATGGAATAAAAACTCAAAAGTTACAGTTATTTTAATATTTATAATATCATTTATTTGATTCCTTCATTAATTAGGGAAACACTACATCATTATTGTGTCATAAATAAATTTAATTATTTAAAGTATAAAAAATTAAAATTAAAATACCATGATGTAGTAATTATGTTTTTATTTACAATTAATATTTATAATCTAAGGGATCATTTATATAATCCCAATTAAAACTTTTTTAGTTAAGAGATACATGTTTAAGTTATATTTCCCCTTTCATTAAATTAAACATTATAAAAGATCAGTATCACATCTAAGTGGATCCATGGGGTCATATAATAGACCCTATGATGGATACAATAATACATATCTCATAAGGTAATATTATTACATGTGTTATGGTAGTTTTATATTATTATAATATTATTTTTTACCCTCATTTACTTGAGTTACCTATTAAACGTGGTAAATAAAACAAATTACTGAAGTTATTATTCATAATGTCCCATAATAAAAGGTACCAATTTAAAAAAATTAGACCATATTATTCAAAATATGGAATCAATTTTTCCAAATTCAAAACACGTAATTGAATGAAATTAAATTAAAATTTATTTCATTTGTCAAAACCAGAAACCAGGTTTTTAAGGAATAAAAACTAATGAAAGAATGACATGTGTTTATGTCCCATTTCAAGGTTAAATTACATAGAATTTCTAAAATTGGATTAAATTAAGAAAAAATAATTCAATTAAACCTTTAAACCAATTAAAATTAAAATCTAATTATATAAATAAAATAGATGAAAAAGAAGTTTTAAATTAAAATGCAGTACTTTTCACTATTCATTAAAATATGTAAGATATCTGAAAAACACCAAAAATTTATTCAAACATAATTTTTATGTCCTTATTCTAAAGAAGAATTCAATTTCCTTAAAATTTAATACAAAAAGTATCAAATATTGGATTTAAAAAGGGTTCTACATTAAAATTCTGAAAAATGGTAATTTTTGAAAAATAATTCTTTTATATGAAAAAATGAATTTGTCTTTATGTTATGTATAAGAAACTCATAATATTAATGTTAAAAATATATGGGATATATAAAATCCAAAATGTGGTTAACACTATTCAAAACCATTTTTTAAACTGCTTTTCTGATAGGTCATGGTGCACTTAAACTCGGTGTTCATGTAGTGCAAGCTACTGAATTATTAAGAAGAAGCATATTGTTGAAGATTGTGGTGTTATATATATCTGATTAGCTATGGTACATATATAACAAAAAGTTATTTTGATATTTTAATTAACTTATTTTATTCACATCAGACATTTATTCTATACATGATGTTTTCTTCTTTTTAGAACAGAGATAAATATAATTGCTGGATATTATTTTTGAAATAGGTTCCAAGAGGTTTGTTCCCATTTTATGATTATTTTTAAATTGATTAATGCTTTTTATATGACAGGTTTTTATCATGAAAATAACATCATCATCATCAAAACATTATTGACTCACACTTATCAGGTCATGCTTTAGCCATCAACAAATAAAACATCTTTTGACTTCAACCTATGAGACCTATTTTCAGTTGATATAATTCTATTAATTTTTAATAAAATATCATTGAAAAGGGATATTAATCCACCATCATGAACTTGAATGTATTTAAAAATATATTTATCACATATAATATGTTCTGAGCATCCTCTATCAGGAATCTAAGACTTACTCGCATATTATATTTGATGACAACCTCTATTATAAATAATTTATATTACTTCTTTCCTTTTGAACCCTATTGTGATTATCCTAGAATTAATGAAATATATTATTGTTCATATTGACCATATTTTTCACATATTAAAATATAATCCTTAATATAATAAAAAATATTCTATATAGATACCATATTTATGCTTCAAATTTCAATATGATTCTTCATATGTTTATTACAATTTTTCTTTGGATATCCTCCAATTAATTCAACTTTTCAATGGTTCCATGGGAGATACATATTACCCTAGAAAATTTATTCATTATGTCTAAAAATACCATATCACCAAAAATACCTAACCAAATAGGTACTTTTAGAAAACTATAGCGCCTTCATATAAAATTATTCTTCTATTTTGGAATAGTATAATTCTCTATTTACATTTGACTTAGAGAATATCCTTTCTTCTAACTAATCAAAAGTCACTTTTATGGAGGAGTTTTAATTTTATGGTTTCTCATAACCAATATTTTCTTATATTTACTATTAAATACTTCCCTATTAGATATAAAAACATTAAATTTTTTACTTACATATATTCTAGATTTTCCCAGAAAAAAATACAACATTTTTAAGTAGATTTTCATGAGATACCCCTCACTTAAATGACCTTATTATAATACTATTTTTTCTATGTTTTTACAATACATAACGGACCATGATTCAGCCACATTATGTTCTTCTTCTTATGTATAAATATTCTTTTCAAATTATTATATAACTCTTTCCAATTCAAAAACATTCTCATTAAAAAGTTTGATCTCATCAATGATGTCAATATCTCAGTTTCCAAACACCACTACATATTTCATACATTTTTAATCCAATTAATTGATAAATTTTACTTCCTTATTAATTTGACTGTTTCTCTCTAGGCACATCCCAATATCATCTCACTTAATATGATCCAAAGGGTTTTATTCTCCTTATTTTTCCATGAATGAGCTATCAAATTTTAATTTAACATATTCCATGATGTTATTGGATTTGGTAAATACTTATTGAAAATAAGAATTCATCCTCTTATTTTCCTTTCATAATCTTATGCTTTCTACATTTCACTATTTTTCTTCCTTTATGAAATTTTTTTATTCTCTGTAAGATCTTCCAATTGATTTTATTTCAGTAATCTCTTTAAAATCCTCTCCAGTATACTCTACACACTTATTCTTTCTTGGATAGTCTACTAAAAAGTGTTGAATTTCCCCAAACATAATGCATTTTTGTTGGGGAATTACTTTGTATTTACCATTACCCTTTAATGGGTTTTTGAGAAAAATGTCAAAACACTTTTATTATTTTCTTCACTCTCATCATCCACTTCCCATTCATATTAAGTTCTTTTTTCCTAATCCTTGATAAATAATTGTTTCGTGGATTTAAATACTATCACCTCCTTAGCTTTATTTTTTAAAATAATATGTTATCTTAAATAAATAATTTTGAAGTCTATTATGCAAAAAATTATAGGAAATATCATTCCTACATTAAATAACTCAAAACCAATGGATTTATCTTTCTATAATGGTTTTCATTAATTTTTAAGAAATAAATAATCTTCTTGTATTCCTCAAAATTATTTTATATAACTTACTATTTTATTCTCCCGTGTAAAATAGTAATCAATAATCTCAACTTCATCCATCATAATATCATTAAATTTGTCCCTTAAAGTATATTGTTTAAATTTTTTTCATCTTTTTATTCCCTTCAAATATGTTTTCTATTATCTCATTTTTCATTGGTTGTTTGAGGAATCATCACTTTTATGTAATCATTTTCAGTTAGTGAAGATATAATTGCATTCATGGCCTTCCCATATAACTCAATATTTTTTTTCAAAAGATAATGAGGGAATATATTTCAATACATGGGAAACCCACATTCCCAATATTACAAACCTCCAGACCCTTTAAAATTAAATAGGTTTGCATTCTATTCATCCAAAAATCAAATTCATTTCCATAAAAAATGATAACATTGTTGTTGTTCACTGAAATCAGATTCTACATACTTCATCCTTTTAAAAGGAGGGTCATGGAGGGAACTAAGATTTTCTCTAATATCACATATAGAAAATAGGTAGGTATAGTATCACATAGAGGGTCTAATAGATTTAGTGGTCCACATTTTATTAATATTTCATAGATTAAAATATCTGACCTAATAAATTCATTATCCACTTTCTCTTAATATCTTCCTCGCATGTATGAAATAACAATGAAAGGTAAGAATCATAGAATAAATTTGTACAAGAATCCACCTCAATGTAAGGGAATTATCTCTTTTCTGTTTAACTCCCTTTGACACACATATTTTAGCATCATTATTGTATTATTGTAATTAATAATATAGTTATATTAATATATAATGGTTCAACAAAGTTACATCCACAACTCACTTCCCTTTATCATCCTCATACAAAATATGATTAATAGAATTATTTAGGATTGAAAAATAAGTTTATTAGGACTCTCCTTGTTCTTTATTTGGAGAAAAGTCTCTAGTTTCATCGCATATCCATCAACATCAAATATAATATTTTATTCTAAAATATCATTGATGGCCAAATAAATTTTAAAGCTATAATAAAAATTTCATTCACCCTTCTAATTTCATTATAGTGATATTCACATAAAAATAGAATTCATTTAAGAGGTGAAATTCTTCCTCCTCAATTACATGATTCTAAATGATTAACACTAAGAAACACATTAATAACCCTCTTGAAAAAAATCAATGATCCAAAAAAAATTAATCTCCATTTTCATTATTCACTTAAATATAAAACTCTATATACTTCGTCTGATTTCATGAACAAAATGCATTTTCTTAATTTCCCAAATATATACCCTCATAAATGAGGAAATAATACTACCCTTATAAATTATGGAAAATTATTCGAAGATTGAATATAAAATAATTCCCTCATGAATATTAGCATTAATCAATAATATTATCTTAAATTATTTGAATTTAAAATATCAATGAGATTCCCATGATCTTTTCATTTATTCCACTAGAAAGAAAAGTATTATTTCCTTAATTAAATGTTCTATAAAATTCTAAAATTTAATTTATTGAGAATTTTTATTCACAAGTTCAGGACCCTATGCATTGAAATGTTGTAGTACTTATTGTATTATAGATATCACACTACCCAAAATTAGTTTTAGAATGAATCTATAGTCTTATAATGAATCAAAACACTTCGTAATAATTTAAATATTTAAACTAAGATTATCAATTTTAAATCATTTTCTGAATTTATTCTTCAACATATATCATTTTGATAATTTTATCAAAATTTATAGAAGTGTTCAACTCTAAGGATTTTGTCAGCTTTATAATGATAAACCTTACAAAGTGTGATTATATGAATTTATACAATTTTATTTCTAGTGGTGTACTCTATTAAGTCAAAATGTATTCTAAACCTATTTCAACTATAATAATTTTGTACCTTATAAAAATGAACTCTATAAAGTTCCAACTATTTGAATTTATAAACTCTATGATCTCCAATGAACCATGGAAACATCTTTAATCACCTCTCTGAAGCCAATTATACCCTGAAAAATACTAAAATTGACCTCTACAATGTCTATCAGCTCTATTAACTTCATACTATTATGAACACTATGTTATATTTAAATAACTATAAACACCCATGATGAATATTACAATGTTTAACATAAATTTATTGACATTGTCAAAATAAAAATTTAACCCAGTGATGAAATCCACAATGTTTTATGAATCATACCTAGTGTGGAGAACCTAAAAAATGCATAGTGCTCAGGACTTGAACAAAATTCTTAAATTATGTAAACCCAAAACAAATTTTTGATCACCTGAAACACAATAAAACTAACTCATTGTCTTCTCAATCCCTTAAAAACAATATCAACTCTTATAAATACATCCTATATATTATTTAAAACATATACTAAATTACCTTAACAAATATAATGGGTACATTAATTTCCTTTTTTATAATATTAAAACTATTCTCTTAAATTGAAACTGAACAATACATTGACACATCACGCTGAATTATATGAGTTCCATATGGGTTGCATAACTAATTTCTACTTTAGGTTCACTTAATTGGATTTGATTCTGTGGAAACCGAGACTTAATCATGTAGGGGTAGATAAAATATATATATATATATATATAATTAAATAATATAAATAGTGACATTATATAAGGTAGACACATATTTTGTAGATCGAAAGACTAATTTTATAAAGAGTTTTTCTTGATGGAAAAAACTAAGTTTGAGATATCCTTAATTAGTGAACATGCATTTATTGGATTGTAAGTAATGAAAATTTTTATTTGAAATTTTATTTATCACAATAAATATTGAAAAATAAATGAAGATATTAAAATATATAATTAATATATAATAGGAATAACAATTTTTATTAAAATAAAACATAGACTATGGTGATATAAGATCATTTAATGTAATAGTATACACATTATTGTATGTATAAACTCTTTCAATTTAATAAGATCAGGCATAATTTATGAAAAAATTTATTTGTTTGGTATTATAATAATAAAAATAAAGACATTTATAAATAGTAAATATGATATTATGTAATATCAATGGTATAACATAATATCACTTATTTAATTCTATAAATAGGGTGAAGCAATTTATAGATACAACTAATTTGTCTTGGGTGTATTCCATGGATTATCAAAAATATACTTTTATAGGAGTTTTAAACATGGTTAGATATTGTATGACATGTATGATCAAGAAATAATATAGTATATAATTTTTCCCAATAATGACTGAGTATATAATAGTAACTAAATAATGAACCAAGTTTATTTTTATTATTTAAAAATTATATTATGTGATAGTATGTTTTTTATACCTATATATATTTTATGAAAAAATGTTGATTATATTAACTGTAGAAAAAATATATTATTTATTAGAAAATGAAAAATGAAAATAAAGTTTAAATATAATTTTCTAAAAACAATATAGTATAGAATTATAAAATTATAATATCTATTAATTGAGTATTAGGTTTTTTATGTGATAAAAAAGACACTCTCATAGTATTTGTTTAAATTACATATGTAGAAAATTGGATTTTAACCCCCTTCATCCTATTTAATGATAAAATAACAATCCCATCTCTATAAAGTATTTAATATGTTATGTTTTTTCATGTTCATGTTTAAATGGAGAAGAATAAAAATTATGTTTGTTGTCTAATTGAGAAACGATGGGGAGAAAAATGATAAAAGTAATGGGGGAGAATAGTTGGAAATGAAACTAGTGGAGGGATATTGTTTTTATTATAAAGCAATTATTCCAATTATATTATGATATGTATGGAAAATATGATGATCGTTTATAAGGTAAAAGATAAATGATTCTATTGAATTCAATGATTCTTTCAAAATATTTTTTACACTATTATTTAATAAACCGATCATGAAACAAATAGTTTTAGAGTTGTGGATCTTGATTTCATTCATATTTCATTGATTTAGAAATTTTATTTCATCTAGATTTATTTATAACAACCAGAGAGGGAAATATTTTTGATTCCAACACGTCTATATAATTACATGTTAAATAAGATATTAAAATAAATCATTAGAATAATTGAGGATTTTTTACTGGTTATGATGATTTATTGGTTCCATTGAGTGTTTATATATATGAAAGGTATTAGTAATGTAATTTTTAAAATTAGATATATTTCACTAGATTGATCTTAAAATATAGAGTTAATTTAAAAGATGTATAAATCATGTTTGAAGCTCAAAAAGGTTAAGAAAAAAATATAAAACTCAAAGCTACCATGTTATTAAAATACTGTGTAATTCTAGTTCAAATCAGAGATATTTTAAAGTTAAAATGAAACTATAATGTAGTTCAAATACATTAACATCAATATTAAAAAAGTAGCAATGATGTAGATTAAATACATTGACCACAAAATTTTTATCATAAATATCATTTAGATTCTGTAATTAATGATGAATTTAAAATATAAGAGACATCTAGTTTTCCTATAATAGTAGTGTAGTTTAATTGCAATGATATACAACCTAATAATGGAAAATGAATTATTCATTAACCAAATAATGATATTTTAATAACCATGTAGTTTAAGTGGAGATACTATACTGTTGATGTATGATTATCACATATCTGATGTAAAATAATTTTGAGGAAGCTAATGTAGTGAAGGTATTGTAATGTAAATGTGCAATTCAATAAAAATAACTATGTGGTTTAGGTGAA
Organism: Viscum album; assembly: GCA_963277665.1. Classification (NCBI taxonomy): domain Eukaryota; kingdom Viridiplantae; phylum Streptophyta; class Magnoliopsida; order Santalales; family Viscaceae; genus Viscum; species Viscum album. The sequence continues at coordinate 255,378,051 of OY728127.1, forward strand.
AAAATATTTAAAATGAAAAGATAAAATCTATATTATTTAAATTTTATAGTGATATGGACTTCATAATGATGTTAAATTGAAAATTAAAGATAACATAATTAATTGGGGAGTGGTGTTCAAAAAATTTATGATGTTTTTTGGAAAAATTATAGTTCCAATGTTAAATAATATATGGAGTAAGGGGTGAATCCGAATAATTAAAAAAATTAAACATTTTATTCATTTTATATAATTTTATAATATTATGAGACCATATTCCCAAGATTATAAGAAACAATTTTCTTTGATCCTTTGATGAGTATTTAAAACATATAAACCAATAAGATAAAAACAATAATAATCCCATTTTATTGACATGGTTGAAATCCAATATGTTTTTTTGTCCATGGAACCTTTCTTTTTTCATACTCCCACACCCAAATAAGTAAGAATAAATTTTAGAAGACTCAAAAAAACGTATAAAAAAGAATAAATTGTTCCTTGTGTCATTGTACCAACAATGAAAAAAAAATTAATATAATTAAGTAATAAATACATCCCAAATTAATATAATTTACTGACCACACAAACATGTCTAACATAGCTCCGATCTTTATAATCATAGATTATTCATAGTAAGAACTTCAACTCAGTCACTAAAATACTTCTTTATCATACATATCAAAATTTTATAGACACTGTTATCCTCTCTTTATCTAATTATCTATCCTATATATTCACTTAGCTATTTATAGTCAATAATTTGACACCCACCATAAAAAAGTTATAATATTATACATCATATTTAATATCCTTATTTAATTATTTAGTTCCATAATATTTTCAAACCAAATATCAATTATTTAACACATATAAAAAATATATTCAAAAAAAGTATTCATATGTGCATGGAGATTTCTATTAAAATTTATTCTCTGGTTTAAACAATTTAAATTCTTAATCCATTGATAATTTTTTTTATAAATCAATAAAAAAATTATAATTAAATTCCATAAAACATTCATTAATTAATAATTTCAAATATATATATCATTCACCATGATATATTTTTACAAAAATTAGGACCCATGTAATATTCTCAATAACCACATTAACCACGGATCATTCTCTATAAAGGTAAATATTGTTTCCCAGTAAATAAATATTTTAGTGTGTTTTTAGATTCTTTAAATGAATTAAGTACATTTTTATTTTAGTTTTAGAATTATTCAAGAAAAATTCATTGCGAAGTAATTCCTTTCATCTTACAATACATTATTTTTCTTATCAAAAAATTTTATATTCAATTCGTATTATAGTTTTTTTAAATGTACATAGAATTACATGAAATAATATAAATAATGAAACTTATGGATTTCTACTCAATGAATTTCAGTGTACATCTTACTAAGGATAATCACATTATGTATTATTGTTCATTTTTTTCATTTTTTTTTCAAATTTTCATGATTCATATCAATGAAACTCCAAAATTTATATTCAAATATTTCATATTACATTGAGTTGGTTAGAGAAATCGACTCCCCCCACTCAAATAATCTATTCTACACAACTACCAAACTTAAAAAAATTGATTCGTGAAATTTCTCCATTTAGAACATCAACTTTACACAATATATTTCAATGAAATTAGTTCTTACTACGTATCATATTTAATACCTTCATGTAACTCCCTTCATGATCACATTGATAGGTTATATCTAGTAATGTTTTCTAAACAATACATTTTATTGAGGATATATTATATAAAAAATTGTAAATGATCTGCCAATATTCAGTTATGTTAACTAATTTCCCTTAATAATATTTTGTGATATTTCTTCCATTGGTAATGGGAGTATTATCCATATTATTTCCCTCCATTTTAATTTTATTTGAATGATCTATTTTATACTTATATTGAGATATACACTTTTTCTTCTATCATTTTTTATCTTGAAGTCCTATTAAGAATAATATTTCATTATTTAAATCAATCTAAAATTCATTGTTCATCATCATGAAAAATTCATTAAATTCCTTTATATTTGATCTTAAAAATATAATTTTACCCGAACTTAATGTAATCATAAATAAAATTTCAAATTATTATTTCATATAAAAATTCTGAAGAATAAACATCATAAAATTTTTAATTGTTTCTAAAATGACTCAATCCTTTCAAGTGAAGAATCTGGTACTTTTTTACTTTATAAATATTCTTTTTTATCTTGGATGGTTTTCTTTAATTATTATTAATTTGAAATCACATTTGTTGATTAAAAAATTATTCCTATAGATCACCTAGAGATAAAATTTCTTTTATAACCACAAACATATCTTGAAAATTTTCAAAAAAATAATTATAATAAATATAATCTTATATTCCTTCCTCCGAACATCTGAAAAAAAATTTCAAAAGAATCCTATCAATTTTATCAAAACCCTTTCATACTTTTTTAGACTAATTAAATGCAGGGTTTTTTTATTTTTTTTATATATTTATATAAACTAATGTTTTTCAATAATATTTCTGTACTTTTGTCTTGGAAAAACATCCAAGATTTGACTATTATAAAATATATGATTTATTTATTTAATAGAGATTAACCAATTTTAATAATTTATAGATTCAATATAAATTTTAGATTCGCCATATCAAATAACCCTTTTACAAAGAATTTTTTCATCTTTTTTGTTCAAACAAGAGAATTCTTACAAAATAATTTTTTTTATATAATACATTCTTTAGTTTTACTCTTTTAAAATCAAAAGGATTGTTTGAATCTCCATCATCATTATCATAATCTATTTTAATTTTTAATTATTTATTTTCACTCTAATATTATTATTTTTGAGTAATTAATTCATTATATCCATTATCAATCCCTGATGTTTTTATAGCTACATTTTATTCATCATCTATAATATCATTACATTCAAATAATTTATATGTCCTCGTGTTATTGTAGTTATTGTATTTTATTTCCTATAAATATATAAGAAGAATTATTGAACCATCCATAATTTCATACTTTACTTGGACACCCCCAATAATTCAAAAATATATTTTCTTCTAGATAATATTAAAATAATTTAAGTAAGTTTATTCTTAAACAAACATTTATAATAATTTATATTATCACTTGGATATTGATATTATATATTCTAAATATGAAAAATATTATTAATTTTTACTATCCAATATCTCCATATAATTAAACTTAAATTCAAAATTATTCCATCAATGTTATTTATTGTGATGTTTTTTTGACAATACCTTTTTATTAGAGTGTTTTTATGATAGATTCCAAAGGGTAATTTCCAAAAAATTAAATTTTTTCATCCTTTTTTATTAGTTCATTTTGATTCATTCCACTATATCATGTTTTTCATTTTCAACCCGACTAGAAATAGTTAATTATTTTATAACTATGTTCATAACAACAAAATTAAATTTTATCACATATAGATAATATTCATTTATTTTTTGAAATTTCATCCAAAAACAAGATATTCTATATTTTACCTTTAATACCCTTAATCTTCATGGGTTCATCCACATATATGTGAACCTTATTAGAGATATTTTTTCAGATCATCCCAATGTGTTTGAAATATTTTATGTAATCTTTCCATCAGGAAATCCTTTTCAAACTTAAATAAAGATTATTTTCAGATTTTTAATATCCAGTATAACCTTAGTATTCACAAGAATTTCTTTAGTCCATTGTTTATGATTTCCTAAATTTTTGTGCCAAGGGGCCTTTTCATTTCCCACAGAAAAATTGAAAACACATTAATTTCAATTAATCAAGTGAATATGTATATTTTTTATTTTTCTTCTTGTAAAAATTAAATTTACTTTTTCTTTGATTATATTAATTTTACTAGTAATGTTAAAAACATTTCATGAATGAATATGTTAGATCACACTTAAGATAATGTGCATGATTATTTCTACCAATAAAATATTTACATTGGAAATGTATTCATAAAATTCAGGTATTTATATTACATTTTGTTTTTAGATAACCATTATTAAGAAATAAAATATTCTGACACTCCTTAAACTTCACAATCCTTACTATATTTTCATTTTTTTCATGTATGATGAACTCCAATAATCAAATATCTAGATTCCTTATATACGGTATATTTAAATACTACATCAACCACAGAATCACTCCTGATATTTACTTTATCATTAATCTATAACTAGTTATACTAAAATAATATAGATCATGAATAAAACATATTTGTTTAATTTATAATAAAAATTAATCTTCTTCTTATAAAATTACATCTTATTATATAAAATCAATTTTTTATTATTTATAAAAATATTTTCTGATATTTTTCTTATTTTTATATAATTTACACTTTATTATTTCATTATGCAGTGAGAAACCTTATTTTCATATCATGACCATAAAAAAATTAACATGTACAAGAATATAAAAATATATAATAACCTCATTGATGTAAAAAAATTGACCACCTTTCTTCCCAACATGCTCCATTTGTGTGGATAATATTTATATAGTAAAAACAATTGTTTATAGGAATTTTATTTTTTTCCTTATAGGATAAGGTTTTTCAATAACACATAAATATACATTAATTCCCAACCCATCCATAACATAACATATCATCATTAATTTTTTATAAAGACTTTTATATTTTTAGATTCATTTATTATTTTTTATTTTCCTTCATAACCGAATGGTTTCTATATTTTAGATACTTTATGTTAGTCATATTGTCAATTTAAACATCCATATTCTCTTTGTAATCAATTATTAAACATTAAAAACCTCAATTATTTTTCCTCTCTCTTCTACAATTTTTTCGAATTCATTTATGATCATAGTTTTCTATTTAATTATTTGTTTTATAGTGGTGAAAATAGAACCATAAGGATTTATAAGAAAGGTATAAATATTTTAGTTTTTTTAGTAATAGTACATGGTCAATTCATAACCCCCACCCAACCACCCCTACCTCTATTATTTCTCTTCCTATGATGGAAGTGAATAGAATAATTGACCCCTAAATCGTTACCATAATTTTCTCAAGGGTAGTGGCTAGAACTATGGTTATAATGAACACACATGAGAATAATTACCCTCACAAATTTTTTTAAGGAGAAGTACGAGGGGAGATCAACCAATATACACTAAAAGAACATTCTCTTATATGATATATTCCAACAACCCAAATGATAAAAATATGATATATCTAAAAAATAGAAAATAAGAAAAAAAATTCACAAATCACCAGGTCATCTTCCAACTCCATTCATGCTACCTGAATAATAGATACAAGTCTCTGTCTAATCATCTTGTATACACTTAACAAACTGTGGTTGGGTGGGAACTAGTGGGTACCTAATATGATCATCATTTAAATATAAATCAACAACAATGTGAAATTAATATTAATGAGTAATAATATGTGAAAACATCCAAGTGGGGAAACCTATGAATCAAAACGTGTACGAAGATAAAAAAAAATTACAACAATATGATTATAAACTATAAATTTTTATTCCATTGTGGAAACATCAAAAACCAAACAATGAAAAAACATTTTTCAAAAACAAACCAAACCACAAAACCATTACCATAAGTATAAGGCCCCGGCCTTAAGGTTTACTTAATCATGAATTAAATGAATAATTCACATAGAGGATCTTTTTAGGTTTAGAGTTTTAGATAATTAGGTCATAAATATTACATCTCAAAAGATTACATAGTAGACACTTCTACTAATTTTCTATCAAAAACACTTAAAAAGAAACATGTCTAGTTCCATGTTTTAGATAGAATGTATTTCCTTGATCCCATCCTTGAACCTATTCATCTTTAATTCCTGTGGAAAACATTTCAAAAACTTGGGATGAGCATAAAAATCCCAGTAAAGGATACACAAAGAAGGAAAACTGTTAGTTTTTCAAAACAACAAGTAAACCATGAGTTCTTTACCAAAGTAATACTTTTCACCTTTATGAAGTAGTAAAAAATCTTCACTGAATAAAATACCATTACTTACTCTTTTTTAACAAAAATATTACCATAAAACCCATATAAAGAACACATAACATATAAAGGTAACTTGGGATATAAACATACTTAAATGGAATAACCATACGATCGACTTCCACACATACTTAATGGAATAGCCATACGGCCGACTTCCATACCCAATGCATTGGAGGTTATAACATAACCACCTGTCCTGGTTTTCACGGCACCACCCATTATAATGTCCAAGTACCATTATAAAATCATAAGACATAAAACAAATATAATGGAAAGAAAACATTTCCACATTTCGATCGCAATATATCACTTAAATATATTGACATAACAAATCCTTTATAAAAACCATTTTCAATACCAACATACATAAAAGAGTATATGGTATTTATTTCATTTTAAAAACATTACAACTTGTTGAGGAAGCCAAAGACCAAATAATACTCACGGTGGCTGAAAAGGTCGTTGTCACCACGTACGTTAAAAGAAACATTCCTTTTTTCATTTTGTAAAATGCTTCGTAGAAAAAGATTCCTTTTGTATAAAATTAAAATTCAAAGGGGTTTATACACCGTATAAAATAAAGCCTTGTATTAGAACAAAATATTCCTGAATGAAAGGATATTGAGACAAAGTCCCTTACAAAGACGGTATCCTTAGATTAAGGATAAATCAATTACATAATTATGTGTGACAAACGAATACACCAAATATAAGTGGATATTAAGTGTAAACCAATCATAGTTCATTCACACATATTCATAGAATTACATATTTCAAGGAGTACAAGTTTATCCCGAAGAATCAAAATTGGGTTAAGAAGTTCCCTTGCAAAAATTCGACAGCCTAACGGCGTCACTTCAAAATTCAGAAAATGAGTTGATGAAAGATAGAAAGGGGAATATCATCACTTGTACATAACATTTATAGCAACAAGTATTTATAAAAACATATCCCATCATAATAAGATTAAAAGACATAAAAAGAAGTCTTTTAAAATGAGGAGGGTGAAAGGTTCCCTTACCGAATTACGTAACTTCTGAAACGTACACCCCATGAAAGAAGGGTCATACAATGAAGATTTGACTACCCATAAATGAGATTATATTATACAAATATTAAAATAATTGTCAGTACATATACCAAACAAAAGGAAATAGAGGCCAATGTAGCATTAATCCCATGGGAATAAAAAGTGAGATGAAAATCCCCTTATGAAAATTCAGCAGCCTAACGGCACCACATAAAACTTCAAAAATGGATTGATGAGATCAAATAGGGTATCCCATAATATTAAAATAAAATTTACAGAAATAGGAATATAAAATAACAACCCCCAACATAATAAATGTGAGCTTAAAAGAAATGACATAAAAGAGAGTACTTAAAAAAAGAGGTCGGATCCCTTACCTCGTATCCGACTTGACTCGATCGTTCTTTAATATCCTGAATAATAAACTTGAGTTAATTTATACTTTCTTAAGAACATTTTTCAAGTTCATTATTCCTTTTATATCACTTATTAACATGTCATGAACAATATATATTTATTTTAGTTAATAATGGTCATTTTAACGATCATTGCTACTTGAGTCAAAAATAAACTCTTTATAATTACAAGTTTGTTCATGGGGTAAAATATCCATTATATCCAGAATTATATTCATTATTTAGATATAATATATATAATATATATCCATTATATACATGCATTTATAATATTACATAACATTTATAGGTAAGAAATGAAATGCACCATTCATGGAGACGGTAAGCCGTACGTACGCATGAAAGCTACTTCCATTTCTATTTCATATTTAATGGAATTAAAACATAATGATACATAATATTATTATAATTCCAATATGGTATAATATATAATATCATTAAATATATCCTTTATACGTACCACATATGGTATTAACGAATCAAGTCACTTTGAGGGGGCGGTAGTCCGCACTTCCTAAAATGAAGATATCGTGTTTACCCATAATGGAAACCATAAAGGTATGCCATAAATGAAAAATACAGAAGCTTAAGGAAAAAATAAACATATTATATATCATATATAAATATAGTTACATCTTAATGGCCACCTTTGAAGGTGTTAAAATAATATTAAACAATCATCGTTTCGTGAGGCAGAAATTCACCATCAACAGAAACAGTGTGTTCTTTAACCATTAGATGTAGCTGTGTGTAAGTGTCGCTCGAATACTTCTTATAAAAACATACTATTATATTGAAGATATTGTTTTTGTTACAAAAGAAATGAATAAAAAGTGTTTAGGGGGTTGGAGAAGCAAAATAAAACAAAAGAGCACAAGTGAAGATGTTACCTTAAAATCAGGTAACTCCCTTTGGTTTGAACCAATAGGGTTTCTTGAAGAGCTTACTGCCTAAGGTAAGGCTTCTAGGATGAGTAGAGGGATGTGGAGAGACAAAATGATCAGATCCTGGCCGATCCAAAGGCTTGAGAGGTGTGGGTAAGGTGGTAGAGGTGGGGGCCTTTTATAAGAGGAGAGGAGGGGCACTCTTGGAAAGTCAAGAAAGGTTACATTATTTTCAAATGAGTTTCGGATTTTAAAGGTCCCACGTTGATATATTTCGAGTATAATTTGATAAGGGTTATAAAGACACCCATCCAATAGGTTTTTTACATGTTTAGGTCTTAGATTTTGCATCATCTTTTCATTTTATTTAAATCGTTAAATAATGAGGTAATCGCTGCATCATCATGATGTCATAAATAATTTAATTTATTTAATGACTAAAAATTATATAAAAAAATACTATGATGTAGGAAATCTTTTTTTATTTCCAATTACTATTTATAGTCAAAAATATGACTTTTATAACCCCATGTAAAAATTGTTTTAGTAAAACAATACATGTTTGTGTCATTTTTACTTTTACTTTAAATAAAAAGCATAAATGTCATTATCCTACCCAAGTGGCTCCATGGTGTCCCAAAAATCGACCCATGGGTTTTATTGGTCGTACATGACTCATCAAATAGGGTTAGGACAAGTTTCAAGATATTTTCATTTTATTATAATATCATTTTTACCTTAAATCACACTGATTACCTTTAATCACGATTAATAAAATTTAAAAGTTACGTTTCATCAATATCATCCCATTGAACCACATTTTACTTAATAATAAAAATTATTTAAATTGGACTTTTGAAAATAAAATCACAGAAGTGGTAAAGTTCCATTTAAAAGAAAAATCAGTTTTTGTAACTACCACTTTGTGGTTTCACTATTCATCAAAAATTTAGGTTTTTCAGAAAAATACCAAAAATTCACCCTAAGCTATATTTGATATTCCGAATTAAAAATTGATGTCTATTTTACAAAATTCATAACATATAAGTTGCATTAATTAATTTTATAATTAAATCACGATGTCAAATCAAATAGCGTGTTTTTAAGAAACAATATCTATCAAAAGATTGACACTCGTTTATGTCCAATCTCAAAGTGATATTAATTTAAATGACCACCATTGGATTAAATGGTAAAAATATATTATAATTTCACTTTAAAACCAATTCAAAAGATAATCTAATCATATAAATAAATTATATTAAAAAGAGGTTTTGAATTAAAATACAACATTTTTCACTATTCATTAAAAAAATGAACTTTATCGGACAAATACCAAAAATTTACACAAAGTAAATTTTAATGACCCGATTCTAAAGAAGAATTTTATTTTGACAAATATAACACATAAATATGTCAAAAAGTGGATTTAAAAGAGGTTCACCATCAAAAGACGGTTAATCGACCTTTTAAAGAATATTAGAATGTTTACACTTAAAATTTGGATTCATTCGCATTTTTAATCCTCTAACATTTATTGTAAAAAGTAAAAATATTTGACAAACATATGTAATCATTTTGTAGTTAGTTCTATTCATTCCCGTCATTACAACGGCTAGGTGTTAACTACCATTTAAAATAAAATTATTTTATTATTAGAGTGCAACGTAAGATTTCAAAGGAACTCGTTGTTGCGTATTGGGTAAGCCATCGAGCATAGCGTTACATTTAAATTAATATTAACATTTTATTCAAAAATAGGGATAAATATAAAAATGTCATATTATTTATTTACCTGGGGTGTTACATCCTTCCCCCCTTTTGGGAATTGCGTCCTCGCAATTTTAAAATTGGGCTCGGAAACATCATTGAAAGCCCCACATCGGAAAAGGAGTAAATTAAACTATCACATTAAAAGAAATAAAGGGAAGTACAAAGGTCACCCAAGTTAACCCATACTAGGATACCACGTATGAAAACATGGATATGGATGAAAAAACAAAGGGACATGTTCTGAGGGAGTGTGATAGAAAACATGTTTAGGAGAAAGTTAATCACCAGAAAATCACAAACTTGTGATGGGTTAAACGGTATTGGATTCCCCATTAGGAATAGTTAATGGACAACATTTTTTTTAGTTACTTTTCATTGAGGAATTTATTTTTCAGCTTAACTAAAACATAAGGAAACATACTTACTTTTCATGTTGACTTTCAACTTTTACTAGATTTCTTACACGAACTCATATTTTCTCCAAAAGATGAGTATTTAGGATGACTTGTTTACATTAAGAGAGATATAATAAACTTCTAGAGAATCACCTAATCCACAAAAGAAAACTGTATACTTCCCATGTCTTTAGACCATAACCAAAACTAAAACCAAAAAGGTTAGTATGAGATCAGATAATACCCAAAAAGGATAATCCTTTATAAAAAAGAAATTTATTCTTAATCTCCAAAATTTGTCCAACAAGACCCAAAGTTCAACGAAGACCAAAATTAAACTAAACTAAGATTGAAACCCAAATATTTGAAGGATTTAATCACATAGTATTCCAAGTTAAATCGTAACATTTATCTCCAAACATCATCAGTTGCTCTTAAAGTCTTGTATTGAAAAGTAATTAACCTAATCACATATCCTCCATGATAGGTTAATAATTTTCATAGATAACCCAAAATCAACTTACTCTTAATTCATAAAATCATCTAACTAAAAAGAATTAGTCAAACTAACCAGGGACTTAACGTAGTCCAGTGGTAGGTTATAAATACCATTCGCACATTGGTTGTGGGTTCAATTCCCACAGTTTTGTCCGACGCGACGGGTTGTCACACTGTCTGTGTGTTGTACTTTTTCCAAACTATATAATTCTCAAATCATTCCCCAAAAAGATATAAAATCATAAAAAATAACCATAACATAATTTAACCTCAATTTTATCTCATGCCTTTCACTTTCCATTATAACATATAGTAACCCATAATTACCTCAAAAGTAAGGACCATATAAACCTGAATGGTTCTTTATAACTATGTCCACAAAAGAACAGATAACTATTCCTTGAATAAAATTTTCATATATCAAACATCAGGGTTACACATACTATAAAAAGTCTTCTAATGTAACCCCATAATCAAAAGAGACTTAATACTCTTAATAATTTCACCATAAATCTTGAATACCTTATATTTTGACTTCTTACTCATTCAACATTCTTCATGATCCACAAACCATTCCTTTACAACTTATTATGAAATACTTCTTTCCTACAAACAAAATCATGAATCATATCCTAATATTCCAAAATAGGAAAACAAAAGTTATGAAATAATTCATACCTTTTATTGGTCATTGTTAGTTTCTTCATCCTCAATCGGAATGGCATTAGGTATTGGTAAACGAATATTTGTACGATCTTGGTGATCCCATTTCTGAAACTTCTTCATAGGACATGTGTTTGAATAATGACCATGCACACCACATTTAAAACATTCAATTTATCCCTCAGAAAGGACTTCTTTCCCTTTCCTCGAGTCAACTGGATGCTTCCTTTTTCCATGGAAGGTTCTTTCTTTATGACCTTCATTTCCACATCTATAGCATATTTCTGTCCCTTTGAAACATTTTCCTAGGTGTTTCTTTCCACATCTTTGACACATAGGTTTTTGAATACGCTTACCTTTATGATTATTACCTTTAGTTCCGTAGGGATTTGTTTCTCGCATATATGATGCCTTATAGAAATCACCAAGGTTTAGGTGGTCAATCATGACTTCAGATATTTGGTTGAGGATAAACACAAGGGTTCTCATTGCAGCTCCCATATTATTCAGTTGCTCGCTCAGATAACTGTCACAGTTTCCTTCAAATCCACTGTTACTTTAGTGCCTGCTAGATCATTCCATTTACTAAAACCAAAAAGGTCAGTGTGAGTATATCAACAAAACCATCCTGTACTAATGAGGAAGATAAACACTGAGATATACTTAATCATTCACTTTATCTAAAACTAGGACTCTTTCTGAAATTATAACCATTATGGTAATGTCACTTATGCTTAGAGAATACCCTAACCTCTAAAGTTATCTAAACTGACCTTTGATACCAACTATAAGACCCCATACTTAAAGTTTACTTAATCATGAATTGAACGAATAATTCACATAGAGGATCTTTTCAGGTTTAGAGTTTTAGAGAATTAGGTCATAACTATTACATCTCAAAATATTACATAGTAGACACTTCTACTAAGTTTCCATAAAATATAAAAACACTTAAAAAGAAACATGTCTAGTTCCATGTTTTATATAGAATGTCTTTCCTTGATCCCATACTTGACCCTATTCATCTTTAAGTCTTGTGGAAAACATTTCAAAAACTTGGGATGAGCATAAAAATCCCAGTAAAGGATACACAAAGAAGGAAAACTGTTATTTTTTCAAAAAAACAAGTAAACCATGAGTTCTTTACCAAAGTAATACTTTTCACCTTTATAAAGTATTAAAAACTATTCACTGAATAAAAGACCATTACATACCCTTTTTTAACCAAAAGATTACCATAAAACCCATATAAAGAACACATAACATATAAAGGTAACTTGGGACATAAATATACTTAAATGGAATAACCATACGGTCGACTTCCACACATACTTAATGGAATAGCCATATGGTCGACTTCTATAACCAATGCATTGGAGGTTATAAAGTAACCACCTGTCCTGGTATTCATGGCACCACCTGTCATAATGTCCAAATACCATTATAAAATCATAAGACATAAAACAAATATAATGTAAAGAAAACATTTCCACATTTCGATCACAATATATCACTTAAATATATTGACATAACAAATACTTTATAAAAACCATTTTCAATACCAACATACATAAAATAATGTATGGTATTTATTTCATTTTAAAAACATTATGGCTTGTTGAGGAAGCTAATGACCAAATAATACTTGTGATGGCTGAAAATGTCGTTGTCACCGCGTACGATAAAAGAAACATTCCTTTTTGTCGTTTTGTAAAACGATTCGTAGAAAAAGATTCCTTTTTTATAAAATTAAAAGTCAAAGGGTTTTATACACCTTATAAAATAAAGCCTTGTATTAGAACAAAATATGCCTGAATGAAAGGAGATTGAGACGAATTCTCTTACAAAGATGGTATCCTTGGATTAAGGATAAATCAATTACATAATTATGTGTGACAAACGAATACACCAAATATAAGTGGATATTAAGTGTAAAACAATCAGGGGTCATTCACACATATTCATAGAATGAGATATTTCAAGTAGTACAAGTTTATCCCAAAGAATCAAAATTGGGTTAAGAAGTTCCCTTGCAAAAATTCGACAGCCTAACGGCGTCACTTCAAAATTCAGAAAATGAGTTGATGAGAGATAGAAATGGGTATATCATCACTTGGACATAACATTTATAGCAACAAGGATATATAATAACATATCCCATCATAATAAGATTAAAAGACCTAAAAAAGAAGTCTTTTAAAATGAGGAGGGTGAAAGGTTCCCTTACCGAATTGGGTAACTTCCGAAACGTACACCCCATGAAAGAAGGGTCATACAATGAAGATTTAAATACCCATAAATGAGATTATATTATACAAATAGTAAAATAATGGGCAGTACATATACCAAACAAGAGGAAATAGTTGCCAATGTAGCATGAATCCCACGGGAATAAAAAGTGAGATGAAAATCCCATTATGAAAATTCGGCAGCCTAACGGCGCCACATAAAACTTCAAAAAAGGATTGATGAGATCAAATAGGGTATCCCATAAAATTAAAATAAAATTTAAAGCAATAGGAATATAAAATAACATCCCCCAACATAATAAATATGAGCTTAAAAGAAATGACATAAAAGAGAGTACTTAAAAAAAAGAGAGGTCGGATCCTTTACCTCGTATCCGACTTGACTTGATCGTTCTTTAATCTCCTGAATAATAAACTTGATTTAATTTATACATGCGTAATAACATTTCTCAAGTTAATTATTCCTTTTATATCACTTATTACCATTTCATTAACACTATGTATTTATTTTAGATAATAACGGTCGGTTTAACGATCATTGCTACTTGAGTCAAAAATAAACTATTTATAATTACAAGTTTGTTCATGGGGTAAAATATCCATTATATCAAGAATTATATTCATTATTTAGATATATTATATATAATATATATCCATTATATACATGCATTTATAAAATTACATAACATTTAGAGATAATAAATGAGATGCACCGTTCATGGAGACGGTAAGCCGTACGTACGCATGAACGCTACTTCCATTTCTATTTCATATTTAATGGAATTAAAACATAATGATACATAATAGTATTATAATTCCAGTATGGTATCATATATAATATTATTAAATATATCCTTTATATGTACCACATATGGTATTAAAGAATCAAATCACTTTGAGGGGGCGGTTGTCCGCACTTCCTAAAATGGAGATATCGTGTTTACCCATAATGGAAACCATAAAGGTATGCCATAAATGAAAAATTCAGAAGCTTAAGGAAAACATAAACATATTATATATCATATATAAATATAGTGACATCTTAATGGCCACCTTTTAAGGTGTTAAAAGAATATTGAACAATCATCGTTTCGTGAGGCAGAAATTCACCATCCACAGAAATAGTATATACTTTAACCATTAGATGTAGGTGTGCGTAAGTGTATCTAGAATCCTTCTTATAACAACATCATAGTATATGTAATATACTGTTGTTTTTACAAAATAAATTAATAAAAAGTGTTTAGGGGGTTGTAGAAGCAAAATAAAACAAAAGATCACAAGTGAAGACGTTACCATAAAATCGGGTAACTCCCTTTGGTTTGAACCAAAAGGGTTTATTGAATAGCTTACTTCATAAGGTAAGGATTATAGGATGAGTAGAGGGATGTGGATAGACAAAATTATAAGATCTTGGACGATCCAAAGGCTTTAGAGGTGTGGTTAAGGTGGTAGAGGTGGGGGCCTTTTATAAGAGGAGAGGAGGGGCACTCTTGGAAAGTCAAGAAATGTTACATTATTTTCAAATGTGTTTCGGATTTTAAAGGTCCAAATTTGATATATTTCGAGGATAAGGTGATAAGGGTTCTAAATATACCCATAAAATAGGTTTTTGACATGTTTAGGTCTTAGATTTTACATTATCTTTTAATTTTATTTAAATCGTTAAATAATGAGGTAATCGTTGCATCATCATGATGTCATAAATAATTTAATTTATTTAATGACTAAAAATTATAAAAAAAATACTATGATGTAGGAAATCTTGTTATCTTTCCAATTAATATTTATAATAAAAAATATGACTTGTATATCCCCATGTAAAAATTGTTTTAGTAAAACAATACATGTTTGTGTCATTTTTACTTTTACTTTAAATAAAAGACATAAATGTCATTATCTTACCCAAGTGGCTCCATGGGGTCCCAAAAATAGACCCATGGGTTTTCTTGGTAGTCCATGACTCATCCAATAGAGTTAGTACAAGTTTCAAGATATTTTCATTTTATTATAATATCATTTTTTCCTTAAATCACACTGATTACCTTTAATCGCGATTAATGAAACTTAAAAGTTACTTTTCATCAAAAATTATTTTCATCCCATTGAACCACATTTTACTTAATAATAAAAATCATTTAAATAGGGTTTTTGAAATTCAAATCACAGAACTGGTAAAGTTCCATTTAAATGAAAAATCAGTTTTTGTAACTACCACATTGTGGTTTCACTATTCATCAAAAATTAAGGTTTTTCAGAAAAATACCAAAAATTCACCCTAAGATATATTTGATATTCCATATTCAAAAATGATGTCTATTTTACCAAATTCATAACATAGAAGTTTCATTAATTAATTTTATAATTAAATCCCTCTGTCAAATCAAATAGCGTGTTTTTAAGAAACAATATCTATCAAAAGATTGACACTCGTTTATGTCCAATCTCAAAGTGATATTAATTTCAATGACCACCATTGGATTAAATGGTAAAAATATATTATAATTTCATTTTAAAACCAATTCAAAAGATAATATAATCATATAAATAAATTAGATTAAAAAGAGGTTTTGAATTAAAATACAACATTTTTCACTATTCATTAAAAAAATGAACTTTATCGGAAAAATACCAAAAATTTACACAAAGTAAATTTTGATGTCACAATTCTAAAGAAGAATTTTATTTTGTCAAATATAACACATAAAATTGTCAAAAAGTGGATTTAAAAGAGGTTCTCCATCAAAAGGCGGTTAATCGACCTTTTAAAGAATATTAGAATGTTTGCGCTTAAAATTTGGATTCATTCGCATTTTTAATCCTCTAACATTTATTGTAAAAAGTAAAAATATTTGAAAAACATATATAATCATTTTGTAGTTAGTTCTGTTCATTCCCGTCATTACAACGGCTAGGTGTTAACTACCATTTAAAATAAAATTATTTTATTATTAGAGTGCAACGTAAGATTTCAAAGGAACTCGTTGTTGCGTATTGGGTAAGCCATCGAGCATAGCATTACCTTTAAATTAATATTAACATTTTATTCACAAATAGGGATAAATATAAAAATGTCATATTCTTTATTTACCTGGGGTGTTACAATAAGTACCACAAATTAATCCCTAGTCCCAGCTCTTTCTTCTCAATCCCTACTTATTAGCTCAGGGTTTACTCTAAGTCAATGAAAAAGTGATCTTTATGAACTCTACTGACTTAATAACATAGTATTTGAGAAAGAAATCACATCAAAAGCACACCAACGTCACATTTTTATATACCACATCATCCAAACCATAGCCACATTATCACATTATCAGGTAAAATATATACTTCCCCCACACATTACATGATTTAACATCACATTATACTCCCACAACCTTTGTGATATAGAATAGCATTCCACTTCCACAACATTATTGAAATAACATAACAGAATTGTCATCAAGGTAGGATAGCTTGAACATATATAGTATCGACCTCATACAATCCCCTAATATACATGACACCCATAAGGAAAAATATTCATCTCCCAAAACCACTTTTATAATTATAGCTACAATTTTACAACCACACACCATGGAGTAAATTTCATAACATGATATAAACATCAATAACAAAACCAGGTTTCATAAACAGAGGCCACATAAATAATAATTTCTCACTATCAGATCATTTACATCCCCATTCAATATCATTTCCCAAACATATTGAATTTTTAAAATACGTATTCCAATCATACTCGTAAAAAACATTATTAGTTTTTGATTATTTTAATCATACTATACTATTGTTCATTCCAACATCACATAGTTTATACCCAACCCATATTAATATTCATATTTATCTAAAAACCATTTATGCATCTATTTCACTTTATAATATATTTATTCATCATCAATCATATAATAGACAACATGATCAATTCAATTATATAGTATCCATTCCATGTTAGAACCCACTAATCCTTAACATGCAATAAACTGACTTGGGTTTCCCTCAAACCAGGCACCCAATCTATTCTATTTCATAGATGAACAACATTCTTGACCCCCACGGGCTGGGGACAAGCACCCAGGCATCAAACTACACAACCTAGGAAACTATTTTTCCCAACCTAATCAAACACATGGTATATATTTACTAAAAAACAATAGTGGATTATGGAAAAGATATATATACCATAACTATAAGAAAACAGTATAAAGAAAAAACAAATAAAGTGTCTTAAAATGCTAAAGGATAAGTCCAAATGCAAAGGAACTAAGCCAAAAAACTAATCCAAACAATGGAATTGACAACTCCCCTCATCTCACCACCATCTACCAAAACATCTGACACAATCATCGCTGCCTCACTATGACACCTTGACCTTCAGTGCATTGGAAGACAAACAAATTTCAATTCACCACCAAAGATGTGTGCATGGTGTGAGCTAACAGGATCAATAGGATCTCACCCAGGTGTTCCATATCAAGTCACTCTAAAACCATTTCAGAATTCACAAATTGATTAAAAAAATTATATCATAAAGAAGTATAGTTTTTTTATCGAATACATGGTAAACATTCCCCTTTTTCCACTTTTCTAAACAAAAGATGGTATAAAATTTTCCTATCACATTTTCCATATCATTTCCACAAGCAGAAACATGCTTATCAAGGAGAACTCATAAATCCAAGTTAAAAAAAGAGAATCATAGGTATCACAAGACCAAGGAATAATATAGTTCCAGGCTGCATACTACTCGTACCATAATACTCAAGTGCACAAATAAGTTAATAAAACAATGGGCATAGGAAGCCGAAGAAAACCCCATGAGTTAACCACCCCAATAATATCAATATCAGTCCGCTAGAACAATGGTCATATGAAACACATGAAATCCCCAAGAAAAACCTCCTTAATAATCACAAAACAATGGATGATGGCCCCAAGCTATACCTTCCACCTAAGTTCTCAAAATACCATATATTCTCTTTTTAAAAATTCATTTCATTACTTTGAAAACCTTTTCAAAACCTTTTCAATGTTTATTTCAATGCTTATAAAATACCCCTTTTACATTCCATTTGTCAATAACTAGGGAAAACCCATATTTCATTGAAAAATATTTTCAACACTGTAGAGACCCGAAGCTTGACGTACATTTACATTACATTACATTTCCGGAATACTTAGTACATAACAAAAACACACACACAAGGATCGTAATAGTTTAGTGTCTTTGGAAACTCGGAATATAATCTTCTAATCCGGGTGAAAGATCTTCAACATCTCCCATAAAGATCTTCCTTCTTTATACCTAAAACCTTTCTTTATATCCTGGGGAAAAGAAAACATAAAAGGGTGAGCTCAAATGCTCAGTAAGGGTAAACAAAAGAAATATCAATCACATCATATACATAAGCACATAACTTTTGGAAATCTTAACCTGTAAAAGAGATCATAATTTCATAACCTGGGATAACTCATGGCAGTGAAATGTAATCACAATAATCATAACTTAAAACATTAAACTTTGTGGCATACACACATAATCATAGAGAATCATTTATTATTAGTCAAGACTCATTGCCAAGACTATCTTAGTGGACAAAGTCCCTTTCTGAACCGAGTCACCCTCGTTTCAGTCCTGTTTCACTGAACTGGTATAACCTACCATTCCAGCCATGTTTATCTCATGAGATATAAAATATTTACCCAATGCATTGGAGGGAGATATAGGTCCCACCCATCTCATAATGATACCATTCTTATGTGTGCCACAAAATCATAAATCATACATCATTTCATAACCCATGTAATAAAAATGGGAATCTTAAACATCATAAAACAATTCATATAAGATAAAGGAATTCATAAAAATATAATTTCATCACAACATAATCAAATAAATTTAATAATAGGGATAAAAACAGAACCCTTTATTATCTTATATGGAAAATAATTTTGATAAAACACTTGAACTCCATTCTTGAGGAAAATATCATTTCTGCTTCAAAAACATTTTTCCTTTCTTAACATGTCATACAACTTTAAACTAAAAGAAGTTGATTAAAAATAAAAATGAAAATTTTTAAAGGAAGCTTCTTGGAAAAAATGTTTTAAAAATCCATTCATTCCGTATAAGTTAAAAAAACATCCTTCTCGTACTTTTTCCGGAAAAGTCAAAAAGTATCTCGTACGAAAAACGACAAAAGATTCCTTTCATATCTTTTACTAAAAACTCACCGAAGGGTAAAATTGGATTTAAAAAATTTTAGGTGGATGGAAATAATATTAAATATTGAGGAAACATGGATGTGGATGATAAAATACACCCCATTAAATAACAAAGTATAAACAATCTCGGATAAAAATGAGATTGTGAAATTTCCCTTACCTTAGGTCCAATTTGCTTCGTAAGTATCCGAAACTCCTGTATAATGATTTAAATAATGTCATTTACTTATTATAGAATCATATTCATTGTTATGATATCATATATGGTTCACTTATGACTTTATATTACCCGTTCTTTTGTAAATTCCATGTTAAAGAGCGTTTTGGGTAAAATTATTTCATTTATCATTTGTGTTTTGACTTGTAATTATTCATATGATTACTTAGATCACGATTACATAATTCCAGAATATAAAACATTATTTATATATAATATATATTCAGAATATACATATATATAATAGATCAATAAATGGAAATAAATACACCGTTCATGGAGACGGTAGGCCGTACGTACGCATGAACGCTGTTTTCGTTTCCTTATTGAGTTGAACAGAATTAAGTAGATGACATAAATATATATACACATAAATCCAGTATCATTATTATGTCATATATTTCATGATTACTTATTATATATACTTTATAATCATTCATGAATGGTTAAAATGAAGAATGAATCTCATCGCGTCGTGGAGACGGTAGTCCGTACGTATGCACGAGCGATGATATCGTTCTCATGATCGTGGGACTGTATTGGAGTGTATGTATACTATTTCAGAATCAATATCACTTTAAAATAGTAATATATAGTTATTATTTACACCATTATACCCATCCAAGTAAGGTGGTGGTGGAAAATAGATTTCACCACGGCGTGGAGACGGTATTCCGTATGTACGCACGCGCGGTGATTTTGTTTTCCATAGGATGGATAGATGGTGAAATAGGATTGTTTCATACATATAATAACATATCATTATTTGAGTGATACTGATGTTATTACTTCATAATGAAACAACCTAATAAGAAGAAGTGGAAGAAGAAATAAAGGTGAAAGAATCGGTAACGGAAATTGCCTCTTCTTTGAAGTGCTTCTTTGAGACCTCCTCTTAGGGCACTAAAATTGGTCTTTGAGGAAGACCAGAACCTCTAGGATGTTTCTAGGGAAGTGGAGAAGAGAATTTGTCAGGGTTTGGCCAAGCTTGAAGGCTCAAAGTTGTGTGAGGAAGAGAGGGAGGAGGTGCCCTTTTATAAGGGAGGAGAGGGGCACCTTTGGAATAACTAAAAATATTATTTTATTATAAAGTCAAGTTCGGTTTTAAATAGATAAAAATTGATTTATTTCAAGGATAAGGTGGGGATGGGTTGAAATCCTCTCATCCAATAGAATTTAGACAAGTTTAGGTTCCTATTTTAACCTTATCATTTAGATTTAACATTAAGTTAAATAATTTTACTTTTACCGTGTCTTCTTGTGTTCTTATACTATAAGGTTAATAAACTTACTATATCAAGTAAAACAAACCCCAAGTTGTTTATTATTAATATATATAACCTTATCTAAGTCATTTGGCCGAACCTTATATTTTTAGGTATAAAATAAAAATTAATAATATAATATTTGTTTTAAAAACTATTTTATGTCAATTTTGACACTATTTAGTAATTGATTTTTGTGAAAATCCTAACAGAATGATAAGTTCGAAAAAAGTTAATTAAATCTATACTAACATATCATATTAACCTATAAAATTAGTGTAATTCATAAAAAGTCTCAAATTATATTTATTTGGGTATTTATAACATCAATTATGTCAATATTTCATTAATAAGATAATTATTGCATCATCGTTGTGTCATAAATAAATTAAATTATTTAATGTCTAAAAATTACAAATAAAATACCATTATGTAGGAAATCTTTTTAGATTTCTAATTAATATTTATAGTCGAATTTATCTTATGTATAACCCCATATTAAAAATTATTTACTTATTAAACTTTGATTTTAACTATTTTAACCCTTCTTTAAATAAATTAATAATAAATGTCCTAATCTAATCCAAGTGGGCCTAAATGGTCATATTTTATTCCTAAGGTTGTTTTTGTTCGAATTACACTTGTCCAGTAGAATTAGGACATGTGTTAGGGTAATAATAATATCATTTTTACCCTTAATTACCCTATTTACTTTTAACCGTGGTAAAAAAAAGTAAAAAGTTACTATTCACCAAAAAAAATTATTTTCATCTCATTGAACCACATTTTACTTACTGATATCAACCGTGTCTCTCAGATTTTTGAAATTTCACTCACAGAAGCGGTAAAATTAAGTTTTATGAAAAATTCAGTTTTTTAACTACCACTTAGTGGTTTCACTATTCATCAAAAAATGAAAGTTTCCAGAAAAATACCAAAAATTAGATCTAAGCTATATTTGATATTATGAATTCAAAAATGATGTCTATTTTATCAAATTCAAAACATATTAGTTGCATTAATTAATTTAAAAATTAATTCCCGTCGTCAAAACAAATAGCGTGTTCTTAAGAGATAATAACTATCAAAAGATTGACACTTGTTTATGACTGGTTTAAATGTGAAATTATATCCAATGACCAACATTGTATTAAATTGTAAAAATATATTCTAAATATACTTTAAAACCACTCAAATTAATAATTTATCACTATTAATTATTTTGATTAAAAAAGTTGTTTTTAATTAAAATTTAGTAATTTTCACTATTCATCAAAATATGAAAGTTATCCGAAAAGTACCAAAATTTCACCTTAGGCTAAATTCGATACTCTGAATCCAAAAATGAAGTCCATCTTGAGAGATAAAATTTCTAAAATTTTAAAAGGTGGTTATTACTATTCATAATGGCTAGTTTTAATAATATTTTAATAGCATATCGTTGTTTAGTGAAACTCGGTATTGCTTACTACACACGCTATTGAGGAAGGTCGTGATTGCGTGTAATTCAAGGCAAGTCAAGGATGCGTGTTGAGAAAGCTCCTTTTGGTGTAGCGTACAACACAAGACATTAATGAAATTAAAAAGAATATTTTTTATAAAATCTCGGGGTGTTACATTCTACCCCCCTTAAAATGAATTTCGCCCTCGAAATTCGTCGGGGTTATAAATGGTTTACTACTCGAAAGTTTCTTTGATAGAAACCAACATCGTAAAAAGGAATACCAAAACCAATCATTAAAAACAAAAGTATGAAACATAACGGTTACCCAAATAAACTAATCACTGGGTTTCCACATAGGTGAAAATATGGATATGGAAGAGAAATATAACCATCATGTTCTGATGGAGAGTGGTAGAGAACATGGCTATGGAAAAGCCAGCAATCACAAAGCCATAAATTTGTGATGATCTAGGGTACCATCTGATTCATCAGATATAAGAGCACTAGGACAACATTTTTGGTTTTTAAGATCATTTCCCTATAGTTGATGAAATTGGAATTAGAAGAAATACTTTCGTGATTTTGGTATAGTCTCACCGTTTGTCGTTCTTTGGACAATTTCCACTTCATCTCTTAAAGAAATGAAGTTTAATTTGTCATTCGTGATGAGTTAGCAGATCATGTGATAGGATTATGGTTCATTCCATCTGTCTCAAACAAAAGGTTAGAAAAGTTATCAAAAAATACATAAGTCCATCTATAGTGATATTAATCATATATAGTTCCTAAAATGGACTTATACTTTATATATCATACTGCTTAATATAATAAAACTAGTTTCTACTAAACAGGGACTTTTTGTAGGCCAGTGGTAGGCGATAAAGGCCAATCGCACTTCGGTTGTGGGTTTGATTCCCACAACCTTGTCCGACGCGATGGGCCGTCGCCCATCCTACAGGTTGTCCTTTTTCTAAAACTATATTACTATAACATCCCATCAATAATATCGAAAAACAAACAATACTAACTTATTTCCAACATAATCCATTCCAATCTTTAGGCTTATCCATAATACTACAGTCCACTCTCAGAGATTTAATACCATTGTTGATCCCCATATATCATAAGATATATCTTGTTGGTCACATTCCAAACATTCAAAGGCCTTAATCTTGTACTCTCTTGAATACCCATTGAACCTTATTGAAAACATGAGTGCTGTTAAAAGTTAACTCTTTCCACATACCAAAATCCTCAAAATTCTATATACTCAAACCATGATATCACTTAGTCCTTATATCAATCATGAGCTCATGAATACAATCAAACATCTCATTATCTTCTTATTCCTTCATTATGCGCATATCATCTACTTTACAAAAATATCTGAATAACATTCCATGGTTACTGGTACCATTCAACATATACTTTCAAATAATTTTTGGAAAAAAATAGTGTAACAATCCTTAGATGATTCTTTATTCCATAGTACCATTAACTATACAACATAACTCTTGATAAACATACAATCATTCCACTACCTTCTAAAACAACCGACTGAGCTTTAACACTTCTTTCAGCTCATATATCATTTTTAGTCTCCTCATCATCATCTACAAAAATACTACCCATATGACCATGTTGATTCTCTTCATGATATTTTCCATTAGGGAATTGGTTTTCATAATGCCCGTACATTCCACATTTAAAACATCTAATCATTGTTGATGTCGTAGCAATACCATTATCCTTGTCCATGGTGTTAAATGAACCTTTTCCTTTGCACTTACTGGCTTTGTGTCCTTCTTTTCCACACCCAAAGAATCTTCCAGTTCCTTTGAAACATTCTCCTTGATGCATCTTCCCACATTATTTACATAGGGGAAATTGAACTTTCTTTCCTCTATGATCATCATGAAACTCCATCTTTCTCTTATTAGCCGAGTTAGGAAACTTACCAAATTTTACTTTATTGATCATATTATGAGATTGCTGATTCGGCATAATAATGATTTTTGGACTTCCAAATCCTATTTAATTTGGTTGCTCATGAAGAATATCATTACATTGTCCATCATATCCTCCATTATCGTGAATCATCTTGTTTCCAGCCATTTTCTAAAACCCAAAAAGAATAGTGTGAGAGGCAAAAAACATGCTAGGGAAAACAACATAATAAAGGGGGAGTACCTTCAATATCTAACATCTTAGGTTTAATTCTATGATCGTTAGGGTAATTCTAGTACTATAACCTATACTTATACTTAACCTTAGGTACATCCCTAGACATACCTTAGAAATATCTCTAGGTATCTCACTAACGTTTTCGCATCCTAGTTTCCAAAGGTTGACTAAACCTTTCCTCTGATACCAACTGTAGAGACCCGAAGCTTGACGTACATTGACATTACATTAAATTTTCGGAATACTTAGTACATAACAAAAACACACACACAAGGATCGTAATAGTTTAGTGTCTTTGGAAACTCGGAATATAATCTTCTAATCCTGGTGAAAGATCTTCAACATCTCCCATAAAGATCTTCCTTTTTTTTATACCTAAAACCTTTCTTTATATCCTGGGGAAAAGAAAACATAAAAGGATGAGCTCAAATGCTCAGTAAGGGTAAACAAAAGAAATATCAATCACATAATATACATAAGCACATAACTTTTGGAAATCTTAACCTGTAAAAGAGATCATAATTTCATAACCTGGGATAACTCATGGCAGTGAAATGTAATCACAATAATCATAACATAAAACATTAAACTTTGTGGCATACACACATAATCATAGAGAATAATTTCTTATTAGTCAAGACTCATTTCCAAGACTATCTTAGTGGAAAAAGTCCCTTTCTGAACCGAGTCACCCTCGTTTCAGTCCTGTTTCACTGAACCGGTATAACCTACCATTCCAGCCATGTCTATCTCATGAGATATAAAATCTTTACCCAATGCATTGGAGGGAGATATAGGTCCCACCCATCTCATAATGATACCATTCTTATGTGTGCCACAAAATCATAAATCATACATCATTTCATAACCCATGTAATAAAAATGGGAATCTTAAACATCATAAAACAATTCATATAAGATAAAGGAATTCATAAAAATATAATTTCATCACAACATAATCAAATCTATGTAATAATAGGGATAAAAACAGAACTCTTTATTATCTTAGATGGAAAATAATTTTGATAAAACACTTGAACTCCATTCTTGAGGAAAATATCCTTTCTGCTTCAAAAACATTTTTCCTTTCTTAACATGTCATACAACTTTAAACTAAAAGAAGTTAATTAAAAATAAACTTGAAAATTTTTAAAGGAAGCTTCTTGGAAAAAATGTTTTAAAAATCCATTCATGTCGTATAAGTTAAAAAAACATCCTTCTCATACTTTTGCCGGAAAAGTCAAAAAGTATCTCGTACGAAAAACGACAAAAGATTCCTTTCATATCTTTTACTAAAAACTCACCGAAGGGTAAAATTGGATTTAAAAAAATTTAGGTGGATGGAAATAATATTAAATATTGAGGAAACATGGATGTGGATGATAAAATACACCCCATTAAATACCAAAGTATAAACAATCTCGGATAAAAATGAGATTGTGAAATTTCCCTTACCTTAGGTCCGATTTGCTTCGTAAGTGTCCGAACCTCCTGTATAATGATTTAAATAATGTCATTTACTTATTACAGAATCATATTCATTGTTATGATATCATATATGGTTCACTTATGACTTTATATTACCCGTTCTTTTGTAAATTCCATGTTAAAGAGCGTTTTGGGTAAAATTATTCCATTTGTCGTCCGTGTTTTGACTTGTAATTATTCATATGATTACTTAGATCACAATTACATAATTCCAGAATATAAAACATTATTTATATATAATATATATTCAGAATATACATATATATAATAGATCGATAAATGGAAATAAATACACCATTCATGGAGACGGTAGGCCGTACGTACGCTTGAACGCTATTTTTGTTTCCTTATTGAGTTGAACGGAATTAAGTAGATGACATACATATATATACACATAAATACAGTATCATTATTATGTCATATATTTCATGATTACTTATTATATATACTTTATAATCATTCATGAATGGTTAAAGTGGAGAATGAATCTCATCCCGTCGTGGAGACAGTAGTCCGTACGTACGCAC
The DNA here is from genome assembly GCA_963277665.1 of Viscum album. Lineage (NCBI taxonomy): Eukaryota > Viridiplantae > Streptophyta > Magnoliopsida > Santalales > Viscaceae > Viscum > Viscum album. The sequence continues at coordinate 255,405,332 of OY728127.1, forward strand.
GAGTGATGATATTGTTCTCATGATCGTGAGACTGTATTGGAGTGTATGTATACTATTTCAGAATCAATATCACTTTAAAATAATAATATATAGTTATTATTTTCACCATTATACCCATCCAAGTAAGGTGGTGGTGGAAAATAGATTTCACCACGGCGTGGAGACGGTATTCCGTACGTACGCACGCGCGGTGATTTCGTTTTCCGTAGGATGGATAGATGGTGAAATAGGATTGTTTCATATTTATAATAACATATCAGTATTTTAGTGATACTGATGTTATTACTTCATAATTAAACAACCTAAGAAGAAGAAGTGGAAGAAGAAATAAAGGTGAAAGAATCGGTAACGGAAATTACCTCTTCTTTGAAGTGCTTCTTTGAGACCTCCTCTTAGGGAACTAAAATTGGTCTTTGAGGAAGACCAGAACCTATAGGATGTTTCTATGGAAGTGGAGAAGAGAATTTGGCAGTGGTTGGCTGAGCTTGAAGGCTCAAAGTTGTGTGAGAAAGAGAGGGAGGAGGTTCCCTTTTATAAGGGAGAAGAGGGGCACCTTTGGTATAACTAAAAATATTATTTTATTATAAAGTCAAGTTCGGTTTTAAATAGCTCCAAATTGATTTATTTAGATGATAAGGTGGGGATGGGTCGAAATCCTCTCATCCAATAGAATTTAGACAAGTTTAGGTTCCTATTTTAACCTTATCATTTAGATTTAACATTAAGTTAAATAATTTTACTTTTACCGTGTCTTCTTGTGTTCTTATAATATATGGTTAATAAACTTACTATATCAAGCCAAACGAACCCCAAGTTTTTTATTATTAATATATATAACCTTATCTAAGTCATTTGGCCGAACCTTATATTTTTAGGAATAAAATAACAATTAATAATATAATATTTTTTTTAAAAACTATTTTATGTCAATTTTGACACTATTTAGTAATTGATTTTTGTGAAAATACTAACAGAATGATAAGTTCGAACAAAGTTAATTAAATCCATACTAACATGTCATATTAACCTATAAAATTAGTTTAATTCATAAAAAGTCTCAAATTATATTTATTTGGGTATTTATAACATCAATTATGTCAATATTTCATTAATAAGATAATTACTACATCATCGTTCTGTCATAAATAAATTAAATTATTTAATGTCTAAAAATTACAAATAAAACACCATTATGTAGGAAATAATTTTATCTTTCTAATGAATATTTATTGTCGAATTTATCTTATGTATAACCCCATATTAAAAATTATTTACTCATTAAACTTTGATTTTAACTATTTTAACCCTTCTTTAAATAAATTAATAATAAATGTCCTAATCTAATCCAAGTGGTCCTAAATGGTCGTATTTTATTCCTAAGGTTGTTTTTGGTCGAATTACACTTGTCCAATAGAATTAGGACATGTGTTAGGGTATTAATAATATCATTTTTACCCTTAATTACCCTATTTACTTTTAACCGTGGTAAAAAAAAGTAAAAAGTTACTATTCACAATAAAATTATTTTCATCTCATTGAACCACATTTTACTTACTGACATCAATCGTGTCTCTCGTATTTTTGAAATTCCACTCACATAAGTGGTAAAATTAAGTTTTATGAAAAATTCAGTTTTTTAACTACCACTTAGTGGTTTCACTATTCATCAAAAAATGAAAGTTTCCAGAAAAATACCAAAAATTTTATCTAAGCTATATTTGATATTATGAATTCAAAAATGATGTCTATTTTATCAAATTCAAAACATATCAGTTACATTAATTAATTTAAAAATTAATTCCCGTCGTCAAAACAAATAGCGTGTTCTTAAGAGATAATAACTATCAAAAGATTGACACTTGTTTATGACTGGTTTAAATGTGAAATTATATCCAATGACCAACATTGTATTAAATTGTAAAAATATATTCTAAATATACTTTAAAACCACTCAAATTAATGATTTATCACTATTAATTATTTTGATTAAAAAAGTTGTTTTTAATTAAAATTTAGTAATTTTCACTATTCATCAGAATATGAAAGTTATCCGAAAAGTACCAAAATTTCACCTTAGGCTAAATTCGATACTCTGAATCCAAAAATGAAGTCCATTTTGAGAGATAAAATTTCTAAAATTTTAAAGGTGGTTATTACTATTCATAACAGCTAGTTTTAATTATATTTTAATAGCATATCGTTGTTTAGTGAAACTCGGTATTGCATACTACACATGCTATCGAGGAAGGTCGTGATTGCGTGTAATGCAAGGCAAGTCAAGGATGCGTGTTGAGCAAGCTCCTTTTGGTGTAGCGTACAACACAAGACATTAATGAAATTAAAAAGAATATTTTTCATAAAATCTCGGGGTGTTACAAACACACACAATACAATCTGGTCAATCTTTCACTTTGAATCATCATGTTATGAAAAACCACAAGACCTATTATCAATGGATTGATATGGAAACACCAACCTCAATAATTGGGTCACAAATTCTTACAACAGGGTCCACCAACAATGAAAAAAAATGATTTCAATGAATTCCCTCAAATCGAATCCATATCATATGGCTGATCCAAATCTAAACACAAGGGATCGGTTTAAAGGAAGAAACCAACATACCTCAAGAATGCATTCCCACCACACCACGACCAATAAAGGAAAATGCCTTTGGAGTGAAATTGAACAATAGAACAAGATGAAATGAAGAAGAAACAATATCATAACCCAATGGATCCCAAGACACCACTGAATAGAGATACTATGATCAAAGTAATGAAGAAGTAGAAAGGTCACTTACCTGAAGAAACTCACCGTAGCAGCAATGGATATCCAATTCCAAACAGATTGATCTAGGAGGATCGGTGTCTCCAAAATATTCTTGGTGGATACCCTTTGGAAGAAAAAGGTAGAGAAGAACTTCCAAGCACATGTTTTAAAATTGGACACGGGTAGTTTCATTGCATGAAACTCCCATTCACATCGTGAAGTCTAGACTGGATAAGAATTACAAACAAACTCATCACCTCATATTAAAATATATTATTTAAAACATTAAAGACTTTAAACAACCATTCACAGTGTTTAATATTTCATAGTGTGAATCCCCTTTCACAAAATTCACCCAGTATAAATTACATGGTGTGTAACCAAGTAACACGGTGTGAAATCTTCATGAATCCTGTATAAAAGGCTAGTTAAAGTTGAATGTCCAAAAAATATCTTACAAAAAAATTATAGGTGTCCTTCCAATATAAAAGGAGGGGAAAACCACACTGAGGTTAAGTGTGTACCTGATAAAATGGTAATGAGATGTTAAAAAATCCCTCCTGTAAAGACATTACATCCCCAGCTAGTCATGTGAAAGATGTAATCCCCAAAGAGAGATGAGGACACTGCTCCCTCATCAACGACTAACATTCATATGTCTCATGACAACCCTGTCTGTGTTTCCATAGAACATTGACTAATGGAATCAACTTCCCCCACAATACATTCACTTGACCGTAAAATATCTCAACTAGTTTCTCCAAAATTGAAACATTTGGCTCTATCTCAATTTCATCCCAACTATGTAAATGAGTAGGATCTGGGTGATAATTTAAAATCTAAGATATATAAAAAATAAAGAATACCAATCAAATGGACTAAAAATTTTAACTGATAAGAAACATTTCTACTCTGCTTAGTGACCTCCAATAGTCCAACATATCTCGGATCCAACATTCCATGTTTTCCAAGCATACAGTGACCCAATTTAGGAAAAAAATGAAGAAAACCCAGTCACCTATGGAAAACTCCAGAGGTCAACTCTTCTGATCCGCACATGATTTTTATCGACTTTTGGCTGTCATAACATATTGATGTACATCATGAATATTTACAGACATTTCCTGAATAAAATTTCATCCAACTAGAGAAACTTTTCCCACCACATCCCAACAAAGAGGTGATCTATACGGGTGACCATAAAATCCCTCAAAGGGATCTATTCTTCTCAATGACTGATAACTATTATTATAATCAAACTCGACCATTTTAGGATAGATATCCCATGATCCTCTGAAATCTAAGACATAGGTGCATATCATAACCTCTAGGATCTTAGCTTCTTGTTCCTTTTGAACATCTATCTATGGATGGTGTGTTTAACTCATCATGAACTAAGTCCTTATTTACACTTGAAGAATCCTCCAGAACCTTGAGGTAAACCTAGTATCCCAATAAGAAACAATGACCAAAGGACTCCCATGAAACCTCACAATATATTGCACATATAGAATACCCAAATATTCAACATAAGTGGTGTCTTTGATCAAAATATAATGAGTATACTTTGTCAATAAATCAACAACCACCCATACAACATTCATCCCTTGGGGAGTCCATCGTAATCCAATAAAAAAATCCATGGAATCCTCATCCCAGTTCCAGATAAACATCAGAAGAGGCTGAAGTAAACCAGAACGTTTCAATTTCTCTTCCTTTATCCATTGGAAGGTGTAATAGAGAGACACAAACTCTATGATGTCACGCTTCATACTTGACCACCATAATCACTGCCTCTTGTCGAAATAAATATTATTTGTGCCCGGTTGAACTACCTATAAATATCCATGAAAATTGAACAAGGATAACCACTGCATAACTGCTAGGACAATAATCCTTTTCTATAATTGAATCATGCCATCTGAAGAAAGAGACCAACATGAATTGGTCCCCTCACAATAAAGGCCTTCTCAAGTATTTTAAAACTCATCATCCTACTTCTGACTCTACAAAATATAATCCAGGGGAGATAATGATAATTTATCATTGGTTAGAACTATGCCTAAAACATCCTCCTAATCATCTAGGTGAAACTGAGTGAAATTTCCCATAAGGTTCCTATATTCCATTAATTCTAGAACATCTTGTGAATGTACATTCCTGGTAAGGGTGTTTGCAATGAAATTTCCCTTCCCTAGGATATAGGAGACTTTAAAGTGAGACGAATCAAGTTATTCTACCCATCATGTCTGCATAAGATTCAATTCATTTTGAGAAGAGATATAACACATACTCTTACAATCTGAGAAGACTCTGAACCTTTCCCCAAAAAGATATTGCCTTCAACATTTAGGTTCATAAAGGACTATGGAAATCTCTAAATCATGATTGGGCTAATTAATTTCATGTGTTCAAAGATGAGGAGATGTGAAATCTACCACATGGTCATCCTGTATAATAATTCATCCCAAACTAGCACCTAATGCATCGAGAAACAACACATACACCTTACCAGGCTCAAGTAAGATCAGAATACTAGTTAATGAATGGAGTCGTTTAAGTTCATTGAATGAAGACTAAATCTTTTCATCCCATTTGAATTTCACTGCCTTTCTATTTAGAGTAGTCAAGGGAAATTCTAGCTGATAGAAACCCAAGATGAATCTACGGTAGTATCCTACAAGACCAAGGAAGCTTCGTATCTCAAAGACATTTTATGGTTCCTACCATGAAAAAACAGCCTTTACCTTCTTTTCATCAACTAAAAATACAGGATCAAAAGTTCTGTGACCCCAAAACTTCACATATTGAATCCAAAAAAACTACATTTCGATATTCCACACATAATGAAAGTGAACCATTTACTTTCCTATCGAATAGCACAGAGGATACACAAGGAAAAATGCTTGGGTGAATGAAACCTTTTTCCAACAAGTTGTCTAACTAAATCATGATCTCCATCAATGACACTATTTCTATATGATTAGAAGGTATCGATATTGGCTACATAGCTTTCACCATATCCATCATAAATTATAAGTATCTCTATAGAGGAAGACTAGAGTAATCGTCTGGGAAAACGTTCAGAAGGTTTCATACAACAATGTGAAAATAAACGATAAGAGAGACATCATATGGCTCAAATACAATGGTAGGTATAAAACTCATGATATATGGGTGGGAAGGCCCTTCATTACCTAATCTCAGATCACACTACCCCAAAAATACATGACAGTTCCCATCAGAAGAAATAAATGAAACACACCAATGACAACTGTCAACCACATCTTGATGACCAATAATCCAATACATACTAATGAAGACATCAAACATATACACATCTAGAATGAGAAAATCTCTAAACAACTCCACATTAGTAATCTTTAAATAATAAGTACACCAAAACTCATTCTCTTTCCTCTTATCGAGAGGTGTTTTAAACTCCATTGTAAAGGACATAAGTTCTGTTGGATGTTTGAGAACATATACTAAACAAGAAGATATAAAAAGAGTGGGAGGAACAAATATCAAATAATGAAATTATTATAGAATATACAATAAGGATTGTTCCTCTCACTGTTGTCAGGCCTGCATCAATATCTACAAGACACTCATAAACTACGAGAAAATGATTCACTCCTAAGGCCAGTGACTGGAGAATTATTGTCAATGAATCTTATAACTACACCATAGTATCCTTTGGAGCTGACGAACCATAACCATAATGTGGCGTATTCAATCCTTGACAGAAATGTTGTAGGTGATAAAAAAATCAAAAGCGGCTACACGTCTTTGTGGGCCAAAGATAAGAATTTCTTTTGTATATGCCATATCCACACTAATTACTAGCTATAGGAAAATTACCCTCTATAATATATGGTGAAGAGGTGGATCGCAGCTGAGATCCACCTCCACTACACCAGTAATTTTTTTTACACTTCCTCTTCTTCATATGTGCACCACTAATGATGACACTCAATAAATGATAAGAGCTGAAAAATCCAACATTTCCTGCCATATTAATTTATTCCATCATAGATTTATCTATTGTAAATGCATCATTAGAAAGTTTCAACATAAAACCTTTGATCTAATATCTATTCTCAAACCCTACAGGTACTTCTCAGCCTTCATCTAGTCATTCGTTACTACGTCTTGGAAAAAACTGATTAGCTCAGTAAAATAATTGGTGTATGTTGAAATTGAATGATCTCTCTATTTACAAGATTGGAACTTTAGAAACTTTTCCACCATCGGTGACTCTGGACAAAATTAAGGGAAGAACATGGATTGGAAACCCTTATGATCCAAGTCCACGTGTTTGTCTACCAAGATGATAGAATCCCACCATCACTTTCTAGAACACCCGATTCTGAATTCTTCACACATCACATTGATGTTCTCAGGTGTCTCTAGAAATTTTATGATTTTATTAATCTTATCCAGTCAATCCTTCTCCTCTTGATGTTCTATCGTTCCATTAATGGATGGTGATTTCTCATGCAAGAACTCCCTTGATTGATCTCTCTCTCTTATATCTCTTAATTATACCTTAACCAGAGCATTCTGAAATCATGAAACATCCTAATAAACAACACAGATTCCCATATGATAGTTTCAATTATATTATGATCTATAGGTGGGTTCCCTTGAGGAGAACCAGCTAGACCTTCCTGAGGAACTCATGGAGGATGTCTTAGAGGAATATTACTCCACACAAAAACATAAGAATGATCTGACAACTGAAGAAATATCAATTCATAAAAGAAAACCCATAAGTAGATACTGAGATTCAAAAAAAAACTCAACACTAGAGACACACATCCCAAAATCCCATGGAATCTTGATTCTCACCATGACAATAGTTGTCCATGAACTTATCGCAACATACCTCTCAAGTCTCAACAATCTTGTCTCTATTTTAACGTACATCCATCCTAAGACAATGAATGTTGAGGAAAGACCTCATCTAATGAAAAATTGAAACAAACCGACCCAGGTGTCCCTCAAACCCATCACCCAACCCATTCTATTACTTACCTGAATGGTGTTCCTGATCCACACGGGGTGGTGACAAAAACCGAGGCATCAAACAACACAACATAGGGAATGATTTCTCCCAGCCTAATCAAAAACATGGAATATATATACAAAATAAAAAAACAGTAGAAGAAAAATAAGATATATTTTCTATAACTATATGAAAATAGAAAAAATAGACAACAAAAAATTTATCTAAATACTCAAAAATACAAGTCCAACTGCAAAAGACCCAATCCTAACAGCTACTCCAAATGATGTCATGGTAAACTCCCACCATCTCACCACTAGCTACCCAACCATATGACACAAACCTCACTCCATCACTATGTTGTATTTCCTTTACCTATACTAGAATACAAACAAAGGTCTACACACCACCGAATAGGTGCGCAAGGTGTGAGAAAACAAGTTTAGTAGATACCACCCAGGGGTTCTATATCAAATCTCAATATATAACTATTCTTGTATGCATGTTTTATATAAAAACATCGAATGATAAGAAGTAAAATATTTTTATAGAAAACAAGGTAAACATTTCCTTTTTTCCACAGTTCTAAACAAAATAAGGTATATAAATTTCAAAGAACATTTTCCATATTATTTTTTTTAAGAATAAGATTTCATATCAAGGGTAAATCAGAACGCTAACAAATAAAAAACAAAAGCATAGGTATCACAACACCAAGGAATACTACAGGTATAGGCCACAGACTACTTGTACAATATTAATCATGTGCACAAACTAGTTCCTAGAATAATGGGCCTAGGAAGCATATGAATACACTAGGAGTTAACCCCCAACAATATCAATATATGTCCCTTAAAACATCTAGCCATGGAAAAAATAAAAAACCCCAAGACAAACCTCATTTATAATCACAAAAAAATGGATGATGAACCCTAGATAAACCTTCCACATATATACCAAGTTAACCCATGTGCTCTTTTTATAAATTTATTTTAATTATTGGAAAATCATTTGAATGTTCACTTAAATGCTTCAAAAATACCGCTTTTCAATTCTAGTTGTCAATCACTAGAAAAAAGCATTTTCCATTGAAAATGTTTTCCAACACACACAAAACCATCATTCTAATATTTCATTATGAATTTCTTTGTAATGAAAAACAACAAGACCCATTATCATAGGCTAGTTACAAAACCAGCTACCTCACACTAGGGTCTCACTCACCCGCAATGGGATCCAAAACCAAAAAAACCGAACAATGACAATGAATTCCCTAGAATCCAATCCACATCACATGGTCGAAATAAATTAAAACTCAAGAAGTCTTCAGAATGGAAGAAACTTACGTACCAGAAGATTTAAATCTTGTCACACCATGACCGAAAAACGAAAAAGTCCTCTAGAGCATAACTACACAATGGATCTAGAAGTAACCAAGAAGAAACACCATCTTAACCCAATGGATCCAAATATGCCACCAAATGGATATACCACAATAAAAAACAATTAAGAATAAGAAAATTAACTTATCTAGAGAGACACACTGCAACCGCAATGAAGATCCAACATCGATCAATCTAGGAGGATCGGTGTCTCTGAAAAATGACTAAGAGAGACCCTGGGTCAAGGGTGAAGGAGTCTAGAAATAAAGGACTAAGTAAAACCACAATGTTAATATTTAAAACTAGACATGGGTTGTTTCACAGCATGAAACTCCCATTCATGTTGTGAAGTCAATGACGGAAAAGAATTCCAAAAAATCCATTACCTCAGATTAAAATTTAGTTATTTAAATCATTCATGATATTAAATGAAAATTTACAACATGTAATATTTCACAGTTTTAATCCCCTTCCATGGAATGCAACCAAAAAAAATTACACAACATGTAACCACATTATAGAGCATCAAATATTCTTGCATCCTGCATAAAAGGCTGGTTAAAGTTGAAACTCCATCAAATTTCTGACTTCACAATTATAGGTATACTCACAATCTAAAATGTAGGGAATCCATGATGTGGTTAAGGACATACCTGATAAAATAGAAATGATATGTTACATTACATATTAACCAATAAAAACATGTATTAGTAATTTCACCCCTATTTTGAACTCATCATCCACCCATTATTTATTACAATTTTTATCTTGAGCCCTTAAAAATTTTACCAGTGATTTGATCTACTTAATAGTTTAATCATAATCATTTACATAAAATACCTCATTAAAAAATTTACCTTAATCTCCCCATTACACTTGTAACTTTTTTATCAATATCAAAGGGGATGTTTAATTAATAGAAAAATATCACCAACCACCTTTATTTTTATCACATGATTAGCTTATCATATTTATCATTATTGCCACATCTCATAAAGATATATATTCATTATTTCCATTGATATTTAATAAACTTGTTAAGAAAAAATCATGGATGAAAAATTAAGAATCAGTATCAAAACACACACTATCCATGAAAGGAAAACCAATATTAATAAAAACTGAAATAATCAATAATATCCATTAATAAAATTCTATTTTTTTTTGAATCTAGAATTCCCTATATACGTTATAATATTTTAATAATTATTATATTATGGGGGTGAAAATTTTCTTTATAATAAGAACATTTGATACATAATAACTAAATAAATCAATTATCATCCAATAATATCCAATATTATAGGAAACAAAAATTACAATAAATTTATTTTCAATAAATACTTGTTATTCTCCACAATCAATCATTCTCTTATTGATTTCATCCTATTATAATTTATTTTTAATATAAATTTTTCCCATACCAATAAAATATAAACATTCACTAAATGAAATTATTCTTATTTGATGTAGGGCAAGGTGAAAAGCATGATAAGAATCAAATCATGCATACTCATGAGTTTTTATTAAAAAGATAAGAGGTATGTCTCAAAAATCCATACGTAAAGGATCCAAAGAAATATTTGATAATAAAAGAAATCCCAAACACCAAAAACAATGCTACAAACATCTATTGGACGGAAACACTATAACCATTATCAATACATAGATTGAGATCTATAGAGACTACACACCAATGTTAATACCATCATCCTAGAGAGTATAATATGTAGAATCGTAAGATTTAAATAAAAGGAAACATCAAACTAAAGTAAAAACATAATAATTATGAATCGATAAGATTATGATCCTCAAAGGGTGCATTAACACTCCTTAGAGATAATCTAAGATTGATTGGGATCTAAAGAGAAGAAAATAAGACTTATCCAGGTAGATTTGGAAACCATTAATCAAATATAAAATTGAACATCCATATTTACATTGAATAAAGGAATTTAAAATGTACATATTGTCCTCATTAAAAAGTGATCTAAAATTACTAAAATCAAAATTGAATAATAACCACAAGTCACTCAGATTTGTTTTCACTTAAATGAGTTTAAAGCCCACCTTGGGCACCACCATCATGTAAGAAAATTTTCATATCCATTTTGGACGAACAAAAAACTATCATAGAAGTAGTAATGGATTAGTGAATTCATGCCCTTTGTTACCTCCTTCATCACATGAAACATTGAATCAGTATAATACCCACATCAATTCACCACCACTCATCAAAATTACAACATGATTTTGTTTTAGCTGCCCTAATATTTCATAGGTGAACTCCCCATCAAAAACAACTTATGAAATGACCATAAAAGGTTATTTACTATCCATGGTGCACCCCAACACTATGCATCCTCACCATTACATGTAAATAAAAAATACATGTATAATGGTACTTCTGATAACCATTATGAAAGTTAGGAATCATATATGGACCTTTACATATGATCTAAAAGACCATTATGTAGGTCTAGAACATTACTCTTTGTATGAATGGAAAAAATGTACTTACCCTTATGTGAGATGGAAACCGTCACACATTGGGAAACCTACCTTTATGAGAGACATACCCTCTGGAGTTATAGGTTATACATTTACACAACTCCAAATACTCTCCTAAATGGATATCATAGGTATTTAACACACCAAGGTAACCCATGTGCAACATGGACAACTCCAAAATGGTCAATTCCAAATGAAATGTCCCACACCCACATTTCAGAGGAACCAAAAACTAAATGAACAACATACCATAATATTATTTTGTTACCCACTACATGTCAAGAAAAGATCAATTTCCACCCAAATATCCACCACAAGTTCCCTAAATGCCTTTAAATTCCAAACCAGACAAAGTAATGGGACGGAAAATTCTGATCCATTATAATAGATACATCTCAAAAAATAATCATTATCAATAATTTAAAACAATACCCCAATAGGAAGTGATAATAGGGGTGGTCCAAAAAAACACCAAGTGAGATACATCCCATAAATCTCATTATGACCAAAACATGACCACCACCCATGTGGAAAGAGAGCTTAAAACATGTGACATCCACACCCAAAAATTAACTCTGAGTGAGATAACTATTGAACTTGATAAAACAATACATACATTTACTAGGGATGAGTTTATACGCCACTCTAAATCTATTTTAATAACGTCGTATTTAAGAAAAAAGTCCATAATGGGATAAGGTAACAATAATTGAGTGTAGTTGAAAATATCTTATAAATTTTATCAATGTATTTTCGTTTCCAAATTATTTTTTCTATTCAATTTATATTTGGATTTATCAGCCCTAAAACCAATTATAATAGTAGATACTCTAAAAAATCATTAATCAAAACATCAAAATTGTTGTTTTTCATAATATCCATCATTTTACTCCAAAAAACCAAAGTGTAAAGAAGCTAAAAAGTAATCATATATCTAGTTTCTCATGTTTTATTTCATGATCAAGGTTTTACATAATTTGAAAACACACACATCTAGTTCTTAATGAAACAATTTATCAATCATTTTTTAATTCATCACTAATTGTTTTTAATCCCCTTTCATGCTTTATACATAAACATTATATATATCATAATAGCTGATATAAAAAATTACAACCTATTTTAAACACAATAACTCATCAATCTTAACATAGATCAAAAAAATTACCATGGTATAGACATTAGCATGGTTACATAGAATATTACACAGGTCATTCAAAAAAATGTATGTACATGTTGTCTATAATATCTAGTTCAATATTCATTATACATGATAATGTTTTCTATATAAAAAATCCATATTCACATTAAATTCCCAATATGATCTTCATCTTAATGATTTTTATTTAAATAATATAATGAAATTTCCTATTTGGGGTTTTAAAATATGAAATTTTACCTAGGAAATCCATTCAAAAATATTTTCAAAAAAACAAAATTTTTCTTTAAAACATTTTTTTTTTTGCAAAAAACCAATTCAAAATAACATTCAATCCAATATTAATGTGGTATGAAATAAGGTCCCATTATAAAATAATAATCCATTCATTACGGAAAATATATTACGAACAAAGAACAGAAACATCATAGGGAATAACAACATTTCAAATAATTACATCAACAAATTCTAAAAACTACTATAATAGCCACACAACACATCCTCATCCCATAAAATAAGCTCAAATACCAGTTCCAAAATCACAAAAATCAAGATGATCCGTCTAACAAACCATGATATTATCCTATCAAAGTGATTTTAACAATCTTTTACTACTTTTAAATAAGTCGCATAAAGAATGAATCGTGATGTCGATTGTGTCTCCACCTTTATATACCTGATACCATAAAATATTATATGAGCCGAATAAAATTCACATCAAAATTAACATTAAAACAGAAAAACCAAAAAAATCATCATAGTTATTTTTATATAATAATATTTTGAATGTATGACATCATTAAAATTTCAAAATATTCAAAGAATCTCTTTTATTACCGATTTTAATTAATTATTCTTTTATAGAAGGTGATTTCATTTGATCAAATCACTTAAATATAATAACACTACAAAATGAAACGTCATATCTTCAGGCTGATTTTAAAAAATAATACATAAAATTTGATGGTTTATGTTCAATTAAGGAATCATTTAATGTTATCCTACCCTTATCAAGAAAATTTGAAACATAGGAAATATATTTTCTATTAAGAATATCAACATTGTAGTGTGAACTATCATCTTATAGTATTCCATGATAACATTATATGTCTTGAATTTAAATTTCAATAAATTAATCATGATTTATCCTAAATTATATCCCCTTTACATGCATTCAAATTCAAATGAAAATATATATATACCATTTAATCATTTATAATGTTATTCATGGTCAAATTTAATATTCCATAAACAATTTATCACATAATAAAAATACTTCCAAATAAGAAAATAAATATGTAAGGGATTCTATTTTCATTTACCATTTAAATTATAATAAAAATAAAAATTCCATTAACATCATTCTACTAAAAATATGTTTTAAATTTATGATGATGGTGACATACTATTACACAATTATTTAAGTGAAACATAATCTATACAGAACATGTTTGGTAAAACACATCATAGTGACTACATAAAATTTCACACAACAATTGCTAAAATTTATTCATATTTCTATATAAAATGATAAATATATTACCCTTTCACATTCTGATTTTCATTTTTAAATTCAAAACCGGAATAAAAATCATGCTCCTCACAATATTTGAACGTTTAAAAACATTATATATACTTGTAAAGGATAAATAGTTTTATTTATTTAGTAGTTTCCAAGTACAAAATTCTATATTAATATGAAATATTGATTCCTACTAAAAAAAATTAAATAACTAAAGTAAAATATTAAAATGGATAATTAACACATCATTATAATTTATCATGGATGAGTGATGACACATGGTATAAAATCATTCATATAAATTTAAATTACTCTATAGCATTGACACAAAACAATTAATTTCATTATATAAACAACTAATACGATAAAGAAAACATGGATCATAAAGTATTTTAAAATCATAAATTACATAAATAAAGAACACTTTAAGAGTTCTTCAATAAATATTCCAAATAAAATGGGAATAGATCAACATGTTACCCTTTTAAAAAATGAAATTGAAATATATTTATGTTATTTTTAGTTATAGTAATCCTATAAGAAATGAATTTGTTTCTTAATAGTGTCCCAATTAAAATGTTTTACTTCAGTGAATTATCATCTTCTCTCTATAATATATTCACATTGCCATATCAGTTGTGATAGGAAATTAGAATCAATTGAACCATAAAATATTAATCATATATGAACATATAAAATCTTGAATTAATATGACAACATTTATAATGAAAATGATTCATGTAAATTCTGATGATTTCTACACCGTAATGGGTATGATTTCAACTAAACATTTCAGTAGGTTATCCAATATATTACATAAAATAAAAGGGGGCCAAAAATATCTAGGTCATAGAATATTTATTTAGTCTATATAAATTGTTAGTATTAGTTTCAAATTCATCCCCACTAATCACGTGCAATCCTCACATGTTCTTAAGTCTATTCTCAATCTTATCTATCAACCATCTTCTCTGATACCACAATATCATGACCACCCACCATTAGTGTCCCTCCTTGTCAAGTAATGAAGAGAAGGATAGATCCAAGTAGACTTACCCTAATAGGCCATGTGGTGGTGACTAACACTAAGGGTATAACACAAAATTGTGTATGGAATTACCTTAATAAAATATTTAAAATCAATATACGAGGGGAGATCCATTAATCAATACCAAAAGGAAATTCCAATAAGAACCAAGTTTTTTTATTAGGTACATATCCTTTAAATTAAAATCTAACTTTTTTTAGATATAATGTTTATTTCAATTGAGTTCACTGAGGTTACAAGGGTTTCTAAGGATTTTTTAGATCCCAAAACCCCTACTAATGGAAAAATGCACTTGGGTGAACTATTAGTAAAAACGGTATGATACATTCTTCACATATTGAGTAACTATTAGTGTGTTGTTTATATGGCCTCAAGAGACCACATAAGTTGGAGAAACCACGAAGCCTGAGGTTCATGCTCGTGTAGTGCTACTGACAATTTTTATAAAAGCATGAATCCTAATTTGTTTACAATTAGTCAAACCATGTGTAAGAAACCATGAAGGGTCCCTCATTAGAAAGTGGGATACACATGTTGGCCATAGGGTATTTAAAACACACAAAAAACCCTTTACAACCTTATATTTTTTGGACAAATTACCAAAATTACGTTAAATTATGATTAAACACACAATCCCACTTATTTTTAACTCATTTACTGTGTTAAAGGGATTTCCTTCTACCATTGATCTCCATCTTTGAGTCCACCTCGGTTCATTAATAAATTTTCCATATAAAGTCTAATATAGATTATGTTGGTATTATTGGTTACTCTGGGTAAGATATTAAATCCTTTGGGTTAGTTTTCCTATTTTATATCCCTCAATGATTCTATATTGATGTAGGTTCTAATGCCTTTTTCAGGGTGTTTTTATTTTATTAGGTTTTCTCTTGATCTAGCCCAAACTAAGGGCTGATACTAGATGAGGAGTGTACTATAAGCTTAAGGTAGGTGTTCTATTAGTTATCCCATAACTTATTGACGTTCTATAAAATGATTTATATTCTACCCATTTAATTATTTATTCAAATCCCAAAATTTCACTTAAATCATGTTTAATTCAATGTCTATGATATAAGTGTTCTAGTGATCCCTTATTTATTTTGGTTTAGGCCCCTTCATCCATTTCTTGTCTTATAGTTGTTCTCAATTCATTTATTTTATATATTTAAATACATTAATGTAAAAACCCTATTCCAAAAGGTTTTGTGAGACTCCTGTGTGATATAACTATAATGAATTGAATTGATTGTGTGTGGTATGACCACATAACCTGATTAAATGAAACGAGGGTTCCTACCTTGTTATAATGAAATTAAATAGTTTTAATGTATATTAGTCTATTAATTAAATTTTTATATTAATGGACATGTATACCCTCTATAATTGTGGTAAATGGGAACAGAGACCGATTATATATCTAATAGGGAATGGTGTCTCTTCCTATAAATGTGATACCATCATGGAGACTCTATAAATGAGATTCAGGTGAATGATAACCCTTTATATATATATATGATATGGTTATTCAGACCCTATAAATTTGATACATGGGAATGATTACCCTTTATATATATATATATGATATGGGAATGGTGACCCTAATTTTGTGATACTGGGCATGGTGACCCTATACTCTGATATTTGGCATGGAATCCCTTATATTGTGATACATGGAATGGAATCCCTATAATGTGATATATGGAATAGAATCTCTATATTTTTATACTTGGAATGATATACCCTACTTCTGTGATACTGGGCATGGAAACCTAATACCAAGATATTGGTCATAACATCCCCTACTCTTTTTATACTAGGCATATTGACCCTTATTTTATAGTGATACTTGGGATTACATCCCTTTATACTTGTTTAGATATATTCTAGCATAGGTTGAAGAATGTAGTGTCAGCCTTGTTTTCCATTAGGAACCAAAGCTGATCCATTTACCATATTTATTACATCTTTTCATTATTATAACTACATAATGTTAGGTTATGTACATAGATTAGATATTTATTGATTCCATTGGTGGTATCCTACTAGGTTTGTCTCACACCCTATCTATGCCGACGATGGTACTCAGGTAGACTATATTCTTGTAGGTGAAGATAAGTGGAAGTTTCCTCTAATGTATGTGTGAAATTTTTCATTACATAGGCTGGGATCTAGGTAGAAGATAATTTGGATAGAGCATAGGATTCTTGGATTGATTTTGGCCATTTCATTCGTTATGTATACCATGTAATGTATTGACTACTTACTTCGGTGTATACATGTTTTCCATCTTTGTAAAGACATGACATCATATAATTTTTTAAATGATTTGGTTTACTAGTTTTTATTATTTACTAGTTCTTGGATGCTTATATCATTCTTCTGTAATGGCAGGTTTCTAGTCGATTTGTTATTGTATACTTATGAAATATTTTGAATTATATATATGCTTGTTTTATCTTTTAATTTGTTTATTATACAACTTTTATACCCTAACTAGAGGTAATAGTATCCCAATATACATGTCCTATTTCCTCACTACTATCCGTCAGTCTCTAGAATGCGGGGAGGTGCATTTGAGGCCATTTGGCCTATCAGTTCGGGGAACTGTATAAGTGGAAACCAGGTTGGAATGTCCTAAATTGGTATCAAAGGTTATTTCTATACATTTATTACTAATTTGAGATAATATAAACGATATTATAATGTCATTAATTTGTGTAATGATCTATTCTTGTGAGTATCTAACCCTTGTATAGAGAAAATCCAAATTTATTTAGATGAAAATTTCTATTTTCTGTATTATGTCTATTATTGTTGGTTTCATTCCACCATTGTGTGATGCACATGAATTTTTAGTTTGTTATTGTTAATAGGATTAAGTATTATATTTTATCTTTGTCCCTATGAGATGAGTTGAAATAAGTATTGATCTTGCATCATTTTAGGCACCTTTGATGAAATTCACATTCCATGCATATATTATGCCATGCATATAATATTCCATATAGTATCATTATGTTGTTTCATTTCTTGTGATTTCTATCAGTTATTTGATTGTTATAAATATAATTTTTATTGGATAATGATTCATGTTGGATATTGAGAAATATAAATGGTACTTAGAGAGAATGTCATAACCAAACCAATGTTTTCTAGTTTAGGTTATACCAAGAACCCTAAGAAGTCAACTATGGCATATTGATTCCTGGAAAATTGGTTTCATGGACTGGAATAAGTTATGATATGGATTAAGTGGATTCCACATTTTGGTTCACAAGGTTTAGGGGCCCTTTTGGATATAAAATGGTTAACAACATGATTCATCCATTTAAAGAAAATGGTGTTTTATTCATAATTTTAAAATGAAAATGAAGTTGAAGTACTAATCTTGAACCCATCCTATATTTAGTAGTAAGAAGTAGGTAAAATCTCTTGTGTCATATATAAATGTTCCAAATCTCCCATACATAACTCTACGAGATAAAACAGGTGTGTGACTATTTCTTAGAAAGGCTTCATACCAGTAATATTCCTATATTTTGTGTCTTATACTGTTCTCAAATCGTATTCTAGGTGTGTTTGGAATTTTTAGAGAAATTAAATTGTGACATCCTCTGGTCATACGTTAGGATGGTAGTGATGACCATTCTTTGGAGGTGGTGGACTTGAGATAGCATGGATACCTCCAATTTTGCCTCATGTAGATCCATATCCTATTCCAATCATGGGAAATGATTCTTGGTTTCAAGGATCGATTATGTGAGTTCTGCAAACAATTTTTGGAGCTCTATGCTTCACCCCATCTAAGGGATATTTGATGTAAGAAATTCAACATAAACATCCTCCCATGTTTTTGAGAGATGGTGGACCACATGTTGTACAGATATATCTCAAGATATTTAGGTCTATATTTATGAATGTGCATAAACCTCTTGATAGGAGAGTGAAACTCGCTACTTATATGCTTTGATGGTGCACAAAATGCTGGTGGTATTTCCAGAACTAGGAGTGTCATTGTCAAGAAATAACTTATAGCGATTTACAGTCCTGATTCTTGGATTATTTCATTCTGAAGACCCTATAGTCTAATAATTACTGGTTATTCATGAACCTACAGCATTTGTCAATGATATTTATGGACTACTCACCTCATTTTACTATGATTTTTAACTTTGTGACAATCTATACTACTGATGAGTTAGTAATAGGAATATGATTTAAGGATGGAAAGAGGAATCCAATTCATTCCTAGTTCAAGGTTTTCTCATTTACTATTGTCTCAGATATAGTGAACCAGACCATTATCCCTTGGTTAAAGGTGAGGGAATTAGATTGTGTGAACTATAGATGTTCAAAACCCTGATAGGGTAGTGGTTTGATGAGATGTCAAAAGTGATGCTTTGAGACTGTGTGTGTGCGAGGTTAAACCCACGGATAGTAACATAGGATGTCACAAGTGTGGGATTATTAGGCACAAGAGACCTCAATGTCCCAGAGACCCCATCGACTATCGATCCTTTGGAGGATTAGGGAATTTTCATTGTTTCTAAAGGAACTTACCAACTATTCAAAGTGCGAGAGAATCTGTGCTAGCTCCACCATCAAGAGAAAGATCATTAGAACCTCTCTAGGAAGGTGGATAGTGTACTACTGGCCAAACAAGTAGAAGAGGATGTCAAAAACATGGTAGTAAGGCTTCTCAGATACGACACTAATAGAGAAAAACTACACTAGGTTTTTAGGGTGTACCACAAAGCTAGGAATCACTCCATATCTGTTTAGGGATTCCAGTATAATAGGACCAGGTTTTCAGGATAGATATTATTCATGGCACTATTTTGGTATCCTATACTATTGTTTCCACCTTATTCGATATACTTGAATCACATTAAATCATATATGTTCCTGTTTTAGAGAGAATCAGACATCTTGGTTTGGGATAATTTGGTGTTATGACACTTGATATACCTTAGGATATATGTTATGAGATTATAGAAATGTGAAGGGAATTTCCTCTTAAGTTAGACAGCCATCAATTCTTACGGGATCTCTTCTTCCTCGAGATGACCAAATTTGATGTCATTCTCAAGATGGACTTGTTGGTTCCATGTCATCCCTATATGTATTGTTATCATCAAACGATATCATTTACATCACCAAAGGGAGGTCCTTATATTCACAATGGTGATTGGATTTTCCAGGAAGGTATAGATGGACCAGATCATCTTGGTTAATGTGGATTGATCACCAATATTATTAGATATTACATGGAGGTTCATGGGTTACATAAAACTCAGTTCCCACCTTTAGTTGATAGATTCTTATAAGCTTTCCTTGGGGATGTTTTGGGGCAACCTACTAATTGAAAGGTATATTTTATTATAGATCTATATCCTATATATACAATGGTATTCATTATTTCTTATAGGATGGATACTAATTTGTTTCATGAGCTCAAGTGGCAGCAAGATGATTTATGGGCTTGGGTTATTGTATGTCCCATTACGTCTCCTTGGGGTCCAACAGTCATTTTTCTCCAAAAAGGTGGATGGAACACCTAGTATATCTATGTATTAATGGAATTAAAATTAGATTATATTGGAAAATTGTTATCACTTACCTCTTATTGATGATATTATTGACCATATAATAGCAGTGACAGTATACGCAAAGATCAACCCATGATCGGGTTATTATCATGTTCGATTCAGACCAAAAAACATTCCATATATGACTTTATGTAGTTCGTATGACATATATGAGTATATCATGATGTTTTTTGGTCTTACATGCATTCCTTATGTCTTCATGGATTTGACTGACTGAAAATTAACTTCTTTATTATAGAAAATACTTTAAAGGGAAAAGTGAGAAACAATAGTTCATGCACAAAAAGAAATAGCGGAACTGTTAAAGGACAAATTAAGTCTATTTGATTTGATCTCCTTACATAATTTCCTAGAAATAGTACTAACCTCAGAGACTAGAATGTCTTTCAAAAGTTCTTCGAACTGATACACCAGCTTTTCCCAGGACTTGATGTACTCCTCTAGACTGATCATCCCAACATTGAATCCCCTGACCAATATTAGATCATGATTTTAAATCTAGTTACTTTGCTCCTCATTAGTAACCAACCTTAATGAGCATTCCATCATCTTGTCAGCTTCTTCTTTAGTAGCCATAATTTTCAAAAATGGTCCAATAATTTCTTCTTCCAAGTGCATGAGAAACTCCACAAAAGAGTCTCTCACCACACCAAGATCCCACTGCTGTCCAGAATCAACCTTGGAGGGAGTAACTCTTCATGTATTTAGTGAATTGGGGTTTCCATCACTATTTATATTCCTTCTTCATGGTCTTCATAAATTATATCTTAGGGTTTTCTCATATTCTATGTGAACATGCCACTTATCTTGAGATCATATTGAATACAATGATTGAGAACAATCTATATCCAATGATAAGAAAATTTCACATGTAAAGTGAAATGGATTACCTATTAGGTCATATTATCTTAGTTGTAGGAGTTTTAGTTGACCTAGAAATGTTGAGAGAAGTGGATACCTAGGAGAATCCAAATAATTTATTTGATATACAGAGTTTCATGGGGATAGATGGTTATTATAGACAATTTATGCATGGATTCTCATTCTTATAATCACCTCTTATGGGCTTGAATAAGAAGGGTGTGAAATTTATTTAGTCTGAATCCTTTGGGAAATATTTTTAGGATTTGAAAGGTAGATTGAGTTTCACCCAAATCCTTATTCTTATATATCTAAGAACAAAATGTAATTTATATTGTGGTGAATCAGGTATCGTGATAGGATGAGTTTTGATATAGGAATGTTAAGCCATTGCATGTTGGGGGCAGAAGTTGACGCCTCATGATAAGAATTACTTATATCATGATCATGAGTTAAAAACTCTAGTTCTTGCATTGTGTTTTTAGAGGCATTACTTGTTAGGCGAGTGTTTTAGGGGGTTCACAGACCAAAAAATAACAAGGTGTATTTTCCAAAAGTTTGACAATAATATGAGGTATCGAATATGGTTTGAATATATATAAAACTTTTACTTTAAGGCTTTCTATATTCTTGGGAAAGGAAATGTTTTTTCTTTTACTATGGGAATGAGGAAATAGAAACAGGTAGTTCCTGAGTACAATATTGAATGGAAGAATATGTCTCAATTTTCTAAGAATCACATTGATTTTTAGAACCATCAAGTAATATTTTTAATTTTAATCACAATTAGTGAACACATGACTTCTAGATTAAGTGAATATGATATAGTTTTCACATCCTTGTGGATTGGTAATATGGAGGGAATTTCTAGTGAGGACCTACCTATAGATTTGACTATCAATGATGAAAAAATCTTTTCTATGCATTGGAATATCTATGTTCCCCTAGAAATGATAAATGTGATGATTCTTGAGAAATATTCTTCACATTGGGAAGTTCAATCACTTATATCCAAGATGCATCATAATATGCATTGGCTGTATTGGTGGCTAGAGGTGAAATGTCTAGTATTAGGATTTATCATTAGGTGATACACCTATCGGTAGGTGGTAGAGGATCATTAATGACCTTCTGTCTTGTAACATACATTACCAATCCTAAAATGTAAGTGGGAGGATGTTTCAATGGATGTTTTCATCAACTTAAAATGATCTCCTCAAGGTAGCAATGCATTTTGGGTAGTTGTGGAAAAATTGATGGAATTCGGCCACTTCCATCATATTTGAGAGACTGAATTAGTTGATGATATAGGAATACAATATATTCATGAGATTATACAGCTACACGGGGTCCCTCATACTATAGTTTTATATAGTGATTCTCATTTGACATAAAGGTTCTGTAAGGGGATACAGAGAGTTATGGGTGCACGTGTGCTTCTGAGCATGATTTTTCACCCCATACTAATGGCCAGTCATAATAGATTATAAATGTATTAGAGGACATTCTATAAGAATGAATCATTATTTTTCATGGTTTTGGGGATAATTATATCACTCTAATCACGTTTTCATAAAATAATATATTTCAGATGATGATTCAGATGGTTCCTTATGAGGCCATATATGGTTAGTCATGTTGTTCACCCTTGTGTTGGTTAGTGGCCATAGTGGTAGTGTCAATGGTTCCTCATCTCATTTGGGAGACTTCAAATAATCTTTAGTAGATTAGCAATTAGCTTTATACTACTCATTCTAGACATAAATCTTCTATCAATCTCCATCGATGACCTCTGGAGTTCGATGTTGGGGATCATGTTTTCTTATGGGTATCACCAAGATATGGAATAGATTTACACTGAGGTAAAGAAATATTTTTTATCATTATATATGGCCGATTGAGATTTTGGATAGATTAGGGTCTGTAGCTTATTGGTTCCACTTGACTCATAGGTATCGTGCCTTGCAAGACATCTTCCACATTTCCCAACTTTTCCTTTATCATGTCAACATGTCTCATATATTTGATCCCGAGGAGGTTGATATTGATGTTGATTCTTATTTTTAGAAGTATAACCTATGCATCATAGACCATAGCATGAAGACTATACAAGGATAGTTTCTCCATTTAATATGGGTGTTAAGGAAACAAGGTCGTGTACCAGAGGAGACCAGGGATTGGGAGGCCAACGTATGTTCGCAGTGGTTATATTTGTTCATAGTTGATGATTTTCATCCCTTGGAAGGTGAACTTGGGGATGATTTTTATTAAGGGGGGAAGATAGTAAGTGCCCAGTTAGTATATGAGGTACGAATCATATAAATTTATGTCTAAATGTTTTTTATCTAATATGGATGACTAATAATTTCACTGAGGTTATGTTAGTGAGTGGGGATTTTTTGGAGATTACAACCTTGGTCGATGGAAAAATGCACTAGGTTGCACGGTTAGTTGTAACCATGTGACCCAGAATGCACATTTTGAGTAGCCGTGTGAGGGATGGGAAGAGGACCTCAAGTCACTGCATGGTTTGATGAAACTATAAAGCCTAATGCGCATACCTGTGAAGGGGTACCTATAGTTTTTGTAGAGTGTATATTATGGTTTGTGCACAGTTAGTCAAATTTTGTGCATGAAACCATTTGGGTCCCTCCATATATAATAAGAGGCACATGGTTAGAGCATGGTTTTCCCAACTGTGTGGCGAAACTACCTAACCCATATACTTTGTAAAATTTAAAAAAAATATAATTAAATTATAATTTAAGCCACCCTCCAACTTTTTTTATATGTTTCCTAATTTTTATGGATCTTATTCTCCCATTGAGATCCATCTTTGGCTCCACCTAGTTTCATCGATAACATCCTCATATGAAGTCTGGTCATTATTCAATTGGTCTCATTTGATTCCTCTAAGTAATCTATTCAATCTTTTCTCTTGACTCATCATTTTTCTTTACATCAATCATGTTATCTTTATGAAGACTCATACAACCTATTTTTAGTTTGTTTTAATATTCTTATGTTTTCTCTCAGTCTAGGAAAAATTATGGGATGATACTATATGAGGAGAGTACTACTAGAATAAGGTAGGTGGTCTAGTATTTATCTCTTAAGGTCTCAATTTTCTATAACATATGTTATATTATATACACTATATTATCCATGTGTTTCTATAATATATACTTAAAGGGTGTTTAATTCAATGTTTATGATAAAACATTTCTAGTAATTACTTGTTTAGGTTGAGATATTCCCCTTCATTCATTTCAACCCTTCTCGGGGTGCTCATGGTTTTTACTTGATAATGATAAATAGTTAAATGGGAAAACCATCTTCTAAATCATTTTGGTGAGACTCCTAATTGAAAGAATTATAATGAATTGAATTGATTATTAGTTTTATGACCATGTCACCTGACTAAATGGAATAAGTATTATTCCCTACTTATAATGAAATTCAATAGTTGTAAATCCTATTTGACTATTAATTATATATGAATATTAATAGGCATTGAGACCCTTGATAATTATGTTAAATGGGAATGGTAACCCTTTATATATCTAAATGGTCATGACATACCTTTCTATAAATGTGATACGGTCATGGAGACCCAATAAATTTTATATAAGTACATAAAGACCCTTTATATATATGATACTGGCTTGGAGACACTATAAAAGTGATACCAAATAATGGTTACCCTATATATATGAGTGTGATGTGGGCATAGAGATCCTGCTTCTATGATACTGGGCATGGATACTCTACATTATGATATTGGGCACATCATCACCTATATTGTTATATCTAGCAGGGAATCTATAAGAACCTGGTTCTTATTCTTGAGGTATGGGTTTCTTCTCTTCCTTTTCATTATGTGTTTTTGAGAAAATAAGGAAAATGGGGGAAAATCCCAATATTTTGTGGGTAAATGTTGTCTACTTTTCTACATGTTGTGTACTTTGGTCGTGTAGGATGAAAATATAGGGGTTCTAGGCTTGTCGACGATTCAGGGTGTAAACACTAACTACACTCCATGTACTCAATATATACATGTCATGTAATCAGTCGATAGATGAATAGTAAGGCGGTGGGAGTAGCCACCAGTGGAGCGACAGTACATGTCGTGTATTCAAAAATACATGTCGTGTAATCATGTTGACAGATGAACAGTGTGGCGGTGAAAAGTTTCCACCAGAGGAACAGTTAATAAAATGAAAGGTACACGCCATGTACATTGGAGTACACATCGTGTAGTTTGTTTTTTCACTTAAAATGGGCAGTAGCCACCTCTTTTGATAGAGGAAGCTTGGGACGTCGGAAGAGCACGAGATAGAGGGATGGAGCTTATAGGATCTCCCATTCGAACATCAGAACTCGGATTCCTTTACTGACGATCACATTTGGACTGCGCCGGTAAGAGCTTCCCTCTCTTTGAGGCTTTCTTTCCAATTAGTTCCCAAGGGGACGTTATTTGGGGTTGAATGAGTGAACATTTACACCAGTTCTATGTTGTTCTTGGACGTTTCGGGAGGTGTCATTCATGTATATCGATCAGTGGAGATCATGGTAGGTGGTCTGATGTTTAATTCCAACTGCTGAGTGTTTTTGTGTACCATTATGCTACGCGCCCATGTTTGGGGTGTCGTATGGATGAGGCCTTAATTAAGTAAATACATATAATTGCATAGGTAATTTAATGAATATATATAACTGATGTTTGGGATCGTTTCCTTAGTCCAGGGCCGCCCTGTGGGTGCATTTCTCTTGTTTATCCATTTGTCTAGGATACCCAAGGGTATGTTTTGTTTTAGCATGCTTTGAGTTTTCTTGAGAGAAAATGTAGACAGATTGCCTGGTTATGTGTTGGGATCGGCCCAGTTACTTGCTTCTCTTAAGGGAAGTGTTTTGTTTAGCATTAGGGCAAGTGTTTTGTTTATCCTAAGGGCATGTGTTTTGTTTATCCTGAGGGAAAGTGCTTGTTTATACTAAGGGAAACTTTTCTTATGCCTAAGGGTAGTATCTTCTGTGAATGAGGAAACTATCTCGTATTCCTGAGGGCAATATTCATTAGGCCTGTGGGCAATCACTTAAGGGTTTCGATTCTGATTAACTGAGGGTAAGGTTTTTCATGTCTGAATACTTTGTTTACATTGTATATTAACTGTGGTGATTTCACATGTTATACCTACCAAGGTAAATCACAGGCTTGGTATTGTTTTACCATGTACTTGTTAGATAGCTGGTTGTA
Organism: Viscum album; assembly: GCA_963277665.1. Lineage (NCBI taxonomy): Eukaryota > Viridiplantae > Streptophyta > Magnoliopsida > Santalales > Viscaceae > Viscum > Viscum album. Next base: position 255,432,464 of record OY728127.1, read on the forward strand.
GTTTTGCTGCGGCACTGTATAGGAGACGGTCGACTGAGGCTGAGTCTTGGGAACTTATAATATTGACTTGTAAAATAATAATTAAATTGAAATGGAACAGGTAGGAGTAGCTACTTTGAGTAATTCCTTGTTAACTGCATTTTCATTATTGCAGACTGTTGTTTCACATTTTCACTGATAGTTGGGCACGAGGATTTAGTGGTTGCCTACTAGGATTTATTTCTCATACCCTGTTTGGGTCATGTCTTGGGCCCAAACAGATTATATTTCTGCAGGTGTAGATGAGGGGAAGGGTCCCTATAAAGGTACTTGATGTTGTAGAGGAGTAGGAGAGCATGGGACCATGCTTAGGCTTGTGATGCTGCTGAGTTCCTGCTGCGTTGTTTTTGTTGTGCTTGCTGTATTTGTCCCTTTTACTCTATGGTTTAGATTTTAGTGTATCCTATTTTTCAGCTTTCATAGACTTAGGGACATATTACATCATCATATATGATTGTTGGTCAATTCCTTACTTCAGTACTATTGTCCATTCATCTTGGTATTGTTTACTACTTCCGATTTTGTATGCTTGTATTTTTTTCCGTTGCATTACACTTTGAAAAATGATGACATAGTTTCCCCACTATCAGACCTAGGCCCTCGCTGCTAGTCGGATGTCTCTGGAGTTTGGGGAAACGCGCTTGAGGTCATGTTACCAACTGGGTTCAGGGCACCCGTTGAGTGGAACCCGGATCCGGGACGTTACAAAGTGGTATCAAAGGGTTTTACTTCTTCTTGAATTACTGTTTGGAGCCTATAGTTAGGGATAGGATGGAATATGTATTTGTTAATAAGTTGTGCCCGAGAGTAGCAAACCCGTGTACAGGGAAAATCCAATTTACCTCGTGTTGTAATTTTTCTGATTGTTCAGTTTTACAGTTGATCTTATTATCACTATTGGGTGACGCACTTGTGGTCTGATGTTTATATGTTTATACTTGGGTTCTATTTAGTCACAACCCGATGGGATGAGGGTATGCCATCTCATGAATCATTTAGGCACATGTTAGAATCACTTTCCATGCATAATTTACATGCCACATAGGTGCATTAGAAATTGCATGTTGTTGTGATAGATGTTGTGCTAGTAAAGGCATGTTGTTTTGATAGTTCCCTTGATAAAATACATGTTGTTTGATAGGGTATTGTTATGTAAGGTTTTGTATAATGAACACCAAACATTGGTTCTTGAGGAGTATGGTCCCTCATTGACCATAATTTGGTGGATCATTGACTTGTTTACTTTGTTTATAACATGTATAAGATGCCAAGTTTTGATTTGCAGGGAGTATGGGCCCTCACAGATCGTAATTTGGCACTTAGGTGTTGGTTTCAGTGTTTTCTGGGCTCCTTAGAAATTTCTAAGGCTTACTTTCCAAAAAAAACCTTGAATACACGTCGTTTAGTTTTGAATACATGCTATGTACTCTTCTGTTCGGGAAGAAATGAAAAACATTTGAGTACACGCCATGTACCGTATGTACATGATGTGTACTTGCTACCCGTGTCATAGGCCGTGTAGAAAGAAACAAAAGATACTGAAAATTTGTGGGAACACACCATGTACCGATTGTACACGTCGTGTCGTGTTGACCCTGTGTCCAACAGTGTAACTAACAACACGGATGAAGGGACCTTATCTTAAACATGCCTTGTCAAAGAGGAACACACCGTGTAGTTTAACCTGGAGACCCGACCGTGTAACTTACAAACACGGGTCGGTGTTACCTCTTCTTGGACATGTCATGTACCTATGGGACACGTTGTGTAGTCTTGATCGGTGAGAGATATTGTGGACTTGGCCATGTGGCTGGGGAAATGGGGTGGTGTACACGCCATGTACATGTGTAACATGCCATGGAGTGTCAGCCGAGTAGTTAGCTATGTCACTAACAACACGGGCAGTTGGAATTTATGTCGTACATGCCGTGTCTATCTAGAACACACGGTGTACTTCGAGCTGTATACCCGGCCGTGTTGCGGACAACACGGGTCAGTTAATCTCGTCTAGTACCCACCATGTCGATCTTATACACACTGTGTAGTCTCGTTTAAAGGAGATCCATGTGGATAAGCTATGTAAAAGGACTCGGGCAGGGGAAGAAAATTCAAGTACACGCCGTGCGTGTGGACAACAAAAGGTGTGTTTGGGGTGTTACATGACCAGTTCTGGCAGAGTACACACTCAGCTGAAAGACTTGAGGAAACACACCATATAGTTATTATAAACGTCGTGTAGTCTTGTTTTGTAAAACTTGAATGTTTTATTTTCCTTGTTTCCTCCTTATGATTTCGGTTCTTAGTCCTTGATAATCTTGATCTAAGGTGTGTGTTTGACATTGTAGAGTCATGTCACTGAGACGACCATGATTTGTTCGCTAGGAGAGTGGCAATGAGTATACTCCAGAGACGGTAGGCCACGGGCTATTGATGGATCCTACAGTATAGCTAGATGCAGTGCCAGCCATTATACCGAACACAGGAGCCAATGAACAGTTCCATGAAGGCTTTGGGCAGTTCATGTAGACCTTCCCAGGAGCACCGTCAGCTGCCACATCTATGAAAGAGCTAAAACATATGTTCCAGCAGCAGCATCTGCCTATGTTTTCAAGGGATGGCATACCATAGGCTATAGTTTCATGGCTGGGTTCTATGAAAACTGTCTTCTAGCATCTGGAGATGCCTCCAGGGCGGAGGGTCAATCTCATTACATACATGTTGCATGATTCTTCCAAGAGGTGGTGGGATATCACCACCAAGACTGAGCATCACCGGGACATGGCGTGGGAATATTTTCAGGTAGTCTTCTATGAATTTTTCTTTCCAGAGACTCTCAGGGCATATCGAGATAGAGAGTTCATGAATCTGTAGCAGGGTGCCCTGTCAGTGATTGATTATTCTGCCCGCTTCACCGAGCTACAATTTTTTGCACCTGTTCTTGTGGGTAATGAGACATTTTGGGCTAGACACTTTGAGGATGGTCTTCGATATGACATTCGAGCACTGTTGAATGTTTTCAGGTTGCCTATAATGCAAGCTATTATGAACCAGGCACTGATTACTGAGAAAAACCTGTGGGAGGCTAGTGGTGCATTCCAGGGTGGTTCGGCACCAGTTTCTGGTACTATTTCTACCGGTAAGAGGAAGAGGCATATGGATTTCTCTCATGGTAGCAGAACTAACCATAAGATTTCTTCAAGTGGCCAGGTAATATGCTACCAGGGTGGTAAAGAGGGGCACAAGAGACCTCAGTGTCCACATGACCCAGTGGAGTGCTGATCTTGTGGAAATATGGGTAGTCTTCAACGTTTTCAATTTCCACCAGTGGCTAGTGAGAGGGGTTTTGTGCAGGCTCCACATGTAGGAGTGGGGCCAGCAGCTTCTTCCTAGTCAGAAAATTAGAATACTTCTGAACGTTTAGGCCGAGGTGGTGGTCTTGGCCATGGTAGCCAGACACCAGGATCACAAAGACAGCAGGGTGGGTCAGCTCAGGATATCTAAGCTATGTTGTAGGGTCGTAGAATTGGGCAAGCATATGTAATTCAACAGACCCAATTGGAGTAGGATCCTGGACCTTCCACTATCAGAGGTACCATTCTAATTGATTCTATTTTATCTTTAGTACATTTTGAAACTGGTGCTACACATATAATTATATATGAGAACATTGTGGAGAGCCTTGGGCTCTATGTATGACATCCAGTCTTTTTAATAGATAACTTTCATTACATTTTACAAGCAGAGGATCTCTAAAGTGTAGTGTCTTGGAAATCAGGATCATAATACATGAAAACAACATAAACATTCTTCTAAACCACTTGTAAGGATTCTTTATTGTTCATACTAAGTTCATTACAACATCTCATAACTTGGGAGCATACATCAATGGAAAGGGTGAGCAGAAGGCCCAGTAAGGGAAACAAGAGAAACATTTTACATGTGAACTTGAGATACATCAATAAAGTCATGATAAATAGCTTTAAGGAATGAGAAAGACATCATGAGAAATAACATAATAAAAATAACGTGTTTTAGAACATGAAGATGTTGCTGCAACATTTAACATAGACAGTCATTTTTGTATCACTAAGGTCCATCCCCAAGGTGTCATTAAAAAATTAACAAGGTTATTCACCAAGGTATCGTTAAAATGGTCATCTCTAGAGATTAAGTCTTTACCCAATGCATTGGAGAGCTATCAGGTCACACCCTTAATTTGTCTTTATTATCATGTGATACACATATATCATCATCAAACATTTCATAAATAACCCATATAGCATAAAATAATTGGGTTTCATTTCATAATCATAACATTTTAAAAACTGCTTTAAAGACATGATCTTTATGTAACTTTAAACCCACGGAAAAGGAAAGCAGGTTTCATGTATATAAATCCTAGAATTAAAATAGAAAATATTGATATATATGTGAATACCCCTTTAGAAGAAATATCTTTTAGTATTCACTTAATAAAATGAAAGAATTTGAGAAAAGGATAAAGACATTTTAAGTTGAAAATTTTGCAGCATAATGGCTATGTTACAGGGTTTTAGAAAACATTGAAAAGATAGGGGACATAGGTCACCCACTCATAAATGATCCATAATACAGTAGGGGGACAGAATATAAAGTATTTCAGAACACGTTAAGGAAATTTTAAAGATATACCATATGAAATGAAGAACTTGAAAGGAAGTCAAAAATAAGATTTCTCTTATGAAAATTCGGCAGCCTAACGGTGTTACTTAAAACTTAAAAAAATGAATTGATGAGATAAAATAGGGTCTCTCATAATATGAACATAAAAATTAAAGTATGATATATATATAATATCATACCACAACACATGAAAAGTAACTTAAAAGAAATTACATGCAAAATTGAACTTGAAAATTGAGAAGGGTGGAAGAATCCCTTACAAAAATTCGGCAGCCTAACGACGCCGCATAAAAATTCATAAAACAAAATGATGAGAGTAATAGGGGATATGTCATAATATTATCATGAAAATTTAAGTAATAGGAATATAAAATAACATCTCTCAACATAAGAACATGGGGCTTAAATGAAATGACATACAAAAGAGTACTTGAAAAGAAAGAGAGAGGTTGGATCCCTTGCCTTGAAGAGTAACTTCGAAAGCATGAAGGTCAGGACATTGGGAGGCTTGAGGGAAGATTTGGAGGACTCCTTGGGAGGTAAAGATATCCAAACTTAGTTAAGGAGGATTTGGAAATGAAATTAATGATGGAAAGGCATGGTATTTATAGGATAAGTGAGGGGACAAAGCATTAATTTCCAAGGGACACTTTATCGGTGGTATAGGAAAAACCATGGGCTTGCCCATGGTATTTGCCCATGGTATTGGACACTTGGGACACCTCATACCTTATCTTACTATTCATAAGTCAACCATAATTATTTCATAATTATTACATCCTTAATGATGTCATTAAACACCGGAAACTCAAAAACTGTATTTTTACTATTCACTGAAACATCTATTTTTTCAGAAAAAATCCCAAAAATTCACCTTAACATAATTTATATGCTCTGAATTCAAAAATGAACTCCATTTTATAAAAATAATTGTCTAAATATTTTTAATTTAATTTTTAAATAAAAACACTATTCACCCGAAAAAACTAATACTTAACTAATAATTTCTGAAACAGTTATTTACCTATTTTATTGAATCAAATTACTTAATCAAGGTGCCTAAATTATATTAATACTCTCTTTAAGTGAGATTACTAGTCCATTTGGTCACATTACTAATCCTAAGCATAAAATCACTATTCATAATTTATTATTCACCAAAAATTAAGTTGATCTTATTAGACTCTAAATTTATTACTGAACAAATTTGTAGAAGACCATTTTTTAAAAATCCTTGCACATCATTAAATATTTAAAGTTTACATAAATATTTTAAAATATCCTTTTTTTCAAAATTCATCCATAATATGCATACAATATTTATCAGGACATTTGAAAATTCACAAACTTCACCATAAGAAGAAATCACAATTTTTATTTAAATCAAAGGATTTCACAAGGCAATTAAGGTCTCATTACATAGACCCATATAACACCCGCATAGGACCTAAGAGTAAGGTGTGTTAGGGTGATATAATCTTGGGTCGGCTAGACCAACATTGACCGAGTAGTGATTTCTATCAGCTTGAACTTCTCGCGAAGGCGATTCCATTCCAGCTTCACACGATGAAGTTTGGCTTGGGTTTGATCTAGGGAAAAGCCCAAAGGTGCTACCTCCTTCCTGAGTTCCGTCAGATGGGCTTCGATCGGCCTGAGACTACTGGATGGGGCCATCGAATCTCCTTTTTATATTAATTAACCAATACCACTTGTATTTATAGAAAATAATAGCAACATATGCTTTCCAATGGTCATATTGACCAATGGTCATATAACAGTTGAAACCCAATAGTTTTATTTTAAGTATACTCATTTTATTAAATGAAATAGTTTTGTTGAGTATAAAATAAAATAACACACCATGTTATGAAACAAAATTTATTCAAAATTTCAGGTCGTTACAATATTCCCCCCTTAAGAAATTGCATCCTCGCAATTTTAAAATTGGGTTTGGAAATTTCCTTGAAATTCCCACATCAGAAAAAGAGTCAGTAAAACTATTACTTTAAAAGAAAGAATGGGATGTACAAAGGTCACCCGAGTTAACCCGTACTAGGATTCCATGTAGGAAAACAAGGATATGGAAGATAAAACAATGGGTCAAGTTCTGATGGAGAGTGATAGAAAACATGACTAAGAGAAAATTATCCACAAGAAGATCTCAAACATAAGATGTGTTAAACGGTCTTTGATCACCCAGTAGGAAACGTAAACCAACAATGTTTTTGTTTTACGTTCCTTTTCATAATTTTGAGGAATTCATTTACTACATATAATTAAATCATAAGGAAATATACTTAACTTCAAGTAGAGTTTCATCCCTTAATAATTTTCCACCAAGAATAATATTTTCTCCAAAAAATGAGCATTCGAACAGACTAGGTCTCATCAAAATCACATGAATCATCTTTGAGAGAATAACATAATCCACAGAAGAATAACTATATTTTTTCCTTGTCTTTAGTTGTCAACTAAAACTAAAAAGGTTTGTACGAGATCATATAATCCGAAAAAAGGACAATCCGTCATAAAAATAAATATGACTATTAATCTCCAAAATTCAACAAAAAGTACCCAAAGTTATAGAAAGAACAATCAATACACAATCATCCTCAAAATTCTTTAGAATAATCCAAACTATTATTGGAACTCAAAACTCAGAAGGATTTAGTCACAGTCTTCCCCAATAAATCTTAACATTTATATCCAAATAACATCGCCTACTATTAAAGTCTCATACTAAAGTGTAATTAACCTATTCACATATTTTATATGCTAGGTTCATCATTTTCCAAAAATAACCCAAATCACCATATGTCCACAATAATTACATTAATTCAAAAAAAATCAACCATTCATCCACAATTTAAATCCTGTAGTATTTTATTTCCCTTAGACATATTGTACTCCATAGTAGAAAACATTATCCAAAATAACCTTTATCATTTAATAACCAAATTGTTTTCCTATACAAAGGATATCCATTTGATAAAACATAAGTTTCCATTATCAACTTATTATTGATACATAAAATAGAAGGTGCATTAGTCAGTGTGAAGGGCATATCAACAAACTCATAATGCCCATATCTTGATTGGAAGGAAGTTTTTGGAATATCATCATTCTTCACCCTCAATTGATGATAATTAGAATGAAGATCAATCTTAGAGAAGAATTGAGTCCTACGAAGTTGGTCAAATAAGTCATCAATTCTTGGAAGAGAGTATTTTTTTCATGACTATGATCCCATTCAGTTCTCTATAATCAATGCATAGCTACATCGATCCATCCTTCTTCTTCACAAATATAACTGGTGCTATCTAAGGAGACACACTTGGTTGGATAAACCCATTCTACAAAAGATCTTGGATGTGTTTCTTTAATTCTTCTAGCTCCACATTTTCCATCCTATAGTGGGTCATTGACATCAGATGAGATCCAGATACGAGTTTAATGGAGAACTTTACCTCTCTTTCTGGGGGAGGTCTGGGTAACTCCTTACGATATACGTCAATGTATTCCTAGATGATGGAGATATTTTCTACAAGAATAAATCCTTCGTGAGAAACTTATTTCATTTATGAATCTTTTAACTAAAAAGAATTTTATGTCTTAAAACATTATGCTTAGACAATTACATTTTTCTATAATTCCTTAATAATGATTCATAAAAAGATTTTGATTAACCAAACATATCCCACAGGAGTGTCGTAACCAAGAATGCAGCAAGGCCCATTGTCATGTACCAGTTCCCATTCAAGTCTATCTCAAAGTGTTGTTTTTGGGTTTTACCCCTAGGTACAACTATGCTAGAGCCACCTCTACCTACTCGTATCCAGATAGGGATGTATTTGCTTGATAAACCACTTACTCAATACTCACCAAAATACCAGGAAAATTTCCTATATTTAAACTATTATATAGGGTTCTTCCTAAAGTTTTCATATCCTAATTTCCATAAATAACTAAACTATCCTTTCATACCAACTATGACATCCCACCTTTTTAATAAATAACTTTTCATTACATTTTACAAACAGAGGATCTTTAAAGTCTAGTGTCTTGGAAATCATGATCATAATACATGAAAACAACATAAACATTCCTCTAAACCACTTGTAAGGATTCTTAATTGTTCATACTATGTTCATTACAGCATCTCAAAACTGGGGAGCATACATCAAAGGAAAGGGTGAGCAGAAGGCCCAGTAAGAGAAACAATAGAAACATTTTACATGTGAACTTGAGATACATCAATAACATCGTGATAAATAACTTTAAGGCATGATAAAGATATCATGAGTCATATCAAAATAAAAATAACATGTTTCATAACTTAAAGACGTGGCTAAAACATTTAACATAGAAAATCATTTTTGTATCACTAAGGTCCATCCCCAAGGTGTCATTAAAAATTTACCAAGGTTATTCACCAAGGTATCGTTAAAATGGTCATCTCTAGAGATTAAGTCTTTACCCAATGCATTGGAATGATATCAGGGAACACCCTTAATTTTTCATTATTATCATGTGATATACTTATATCATCATCAAAAAAATTATAAATAACCCATATAGCATAAAAGAAATGTGTTTCATTTCATAATCATAACTTTTTAAAAACTACATTAAAGACATGATCTTTATGTCACTTTAATCACACGGAAAATGAAAGAAGGTTTCATGTATATAAATCCCATAATTAAAATATAAAATTTTGATATATATGTGAATACCCCTATAGAATAATTATATTTTAGTATTAAATTAATAATATAAAAGAATTTGAGAAAAAGAGAAAGACGTTTTGAGATGAAAATTTTGCAGCAAAACGACTATGTTACATGGTTTTAGAAAATATTGAAAAGAGAGGGAACATGGGTCACCCACTCATAAATGATCCATAACATAGTAGGGGGAAAAATATAAAGGATTTAATAACATGGTAATGAAATTTTAAAGATATACCATATGAAATGAAGAACTTGAAAGGAAGATAAAAATAAGATTTCTCTTATGAAAATTTGGCAGCCTAACGACGTTACTTAAAACATCAAAAAAAATGAATTGATGAGATAAAATAGGGTCACTAATCATATTAACATAAAAAGGACAGTATTATAGATATATAATATCATACCCCAACATATGAAAATGAACTTGAAGGAAATGACATGAAAATAAAACTTCAAAAATGAGAAGTGTGGAAGAATCCCTTACAAAAAATTCAGCAGCATAACGGCGCCACTTAAGCATTCAGAAAACGAAATTATGAGAGTAAGAGGGGATATATCATCATATGACCATGAAATGGGACGTAATAGAAATATAAAATAACATCCCCAAACATAATAACATGGGTCTTAAATGAAATGACATACAAAAGAGTACTTGAAAAGAAAGAGAGAGGTAGGATCCCTTACATGGAAGAGTAACCTCGAAAGTTTGAATGTCGGGACCTTGGGAGGCTTGAGGGAACCTTGTGATGAATCTTTGGGAGGTATAGAGACCATAAAATCATTGGGTAGGATTTTTAAATTAAATTAATGAGGAAACATCTTGGTATTTATAAGAGAAGTGAGGGGACAAAGCATTAATTACCAAGGGACACCTCATTAGTGGTATTGGAAAAACCATGGGCTTTCCCATGGTGTTTGCCCATGGTATTGGTCACTTGGAACACCTAATACCTTATCTTACTATTCATAAGTTGACCAGAATTATATCATAATTATTACATCCTTAATGATGTCATTAAACACCGGAAACTCAAAAACTGTATTTTCACTATTCACCAAAAATTCAAATTTTTTAGAAAAATCTCAAAAATTCACCTTAACATAATATCGTTACTCTGAATTCAAAAATGAACTCCATTTTATAAAAATAATTTTCTAATTATTTTTAATTTAATTGTTAAATAGAAACACTATTCACTAGAAAAAACTAATACTTAGCTAATAATTTATGAAAAAGTTATTTACCTATTTTATTGAATCACATTACTTAATCGAGGTGCCTAAATTATATTAATACTTTCTTTAAGTGAGATTACTAATCCATTTAGTCACATTACTAATCCTAAGCATAAAATCACTATTCATAATTTACTATTCCCCAAAAATTAAGTTGATCTTATTAGACTCTAAATTTCTTACTAAACAAATTTGTAGAAGACCATTTTTTTAAAATCCTTTCACATCATTAATTACTTAAAGTTTACATAAATATTTTAAAATATCCTTTTTTTCAAATTCATCCATAATATGCACACTATATTTATCCAGACATTTGAAAATTCACAAACATCACCATAAGAAGAAATCACAATTTTTATTTAAATCAAAGGATTACACAAGGCAGTTATAGTCTCGTTACATAGCCCCTTATAACACCAGCATAGGACCTAAGAGTAGGGTGTGGTAGGGTTATAGAATCTTGGGGTGGATTGGCTAACATTTCCCGAGTAGTGATTTCTATTAGCTTGAACTTCTCGCGAAGGCGATTCCATTCCAACTTCACACAATGATGTTCAGCTTGGGTTTGATCCAGGTCAAAGCCCAAAGGTGCTACCTCCTTCCCGAGTTCCATCAGATGGGCTTCGATTGGGACGAGACTACTAGATGGGGCCATCGAATCTCCTTTCTATATTAATTAACCAAGATCACTTGTATTTATAGACAATAATCACAACATTTAGTTTCCAATGGTCATATTGACCAAAGATAATATAACAGTCGAAACCCAATGGTCTTATTTTAGTTATACACATTTTATTAAATGAAATAGTTTTGTTGAGTATAAAATAAAATAACACACCATGTTAGGAAACAAGATTTATTCAAAATTTTGGGTCGTTACACTGTGTTTCTTCTTCTTCTGATATCATGACGCAAGACACTTCGTTGGGAGCTATAGAGGTAGGTGTGCGTCAGTGTGGGGAGTGCCCCCTAGAGTTAGGTGGGTGTCACTTTATATGGAACCTCTATGTCATATAGATGACGAGCTATGATGTCATTCTCAGGATGGACTGTTAGGTACCATGTCGAACATTTTTTGATTGAAATCATCACAGGATGAGTTTTACGTCATCAGAGGGCAGAGAGTTTATATACAAGGGTGAATGGTATATACAGGTGAGCCGAACTGGACCTAAGCATCGTGGGTGAGGTGGAGTGATAGCCAAGATTGCGATTTTATATCTAGACGACCATGGAACATGTCCGCAGGATTTCCCTCCAGTGGTTGATCATTTTAGGGATGTCTTCCCGGATGACTTTTTAGGTCTACCTCCCGAGCAAGAGGTGGATTTCTCTATTGATCTTGTGCCAGGAGTGGCATCGGTGTCCATTCCTCCTTATAGAATGTCTACACAAGAATTTCAGGGGCTCAAGAGGTAGTTAGAGGAGTTTTATGCAAAGGGTTTCATCTGACCCAGTACTTCTCCTTGGGATTCGCCTATCCTGTTTTCAAAGAAGGCGAACAGTACCCTCATATTCTGCGTGAATTATCAGAAGCTGAACCAGTTGACGGTTAAGAACAGATATCCCTTACCAAGGATTGATTATCTTTTTGATCAACTTCGAGGATCATGACTGTTCTCAATGATTGACTTTATATCCAGATATCATCAGTTGCGCGTTAGACCATCATACGTACCGCTTACAGCTTTTCAGAGTAGATATGGTCTATACGACTACTTGGTTATGCCGTTTGGACTCAAGAACGCGCCCATAGTTTTCATGGATCTGATTAATCGAGTGTTCCATCTATATCTGGATTCTTTTGTGGTAGTCTTCGTGGACAATATCTTTGTGTACTCTCACACTCGACATGACCATGCCACCCATCGTGATATCGTATTGAGTACACTGAGAGAGAATATTCTATATTCTATGATCTCAAAGTGCCACATTTGGATGGACCAGATACACTTCCTGGGTCATATTATCTCATAGGCAGGAGTTGTAGTAGACCTAGAGAAGGTGAGAGAAGTATTTTTCAGGGAGTAGCCTAAGAGCGTGTTTGAAATAAAAAGTTTCTTGGGGCTGGATGTATACTACAGGCACATTATACCGGACTTCTCCCGCTTAGCAGTTCCATTGATGGGTTTGACTAATAAAAGGATGAAGTTTGATGTGTCAGAATCTTGTGAGACACCCTTTCAGGAGGATAAGGGAAGGTTGACATCAGCACCAGTCCCGATGCTCCTAGAGTAAGGGAAGAGCTACACAGTTTATTATGATGAATCGGGTATTAGGCTGGGAGTAGTGTTGATGAAGGGTGATCGAGTAGTTGCGTACGAGTCTTGGAAGTTGAGGCCACATGGGAGAAATTACCTGGCGCATGATCTCGAGTTGATGGTAGTTGGTCATGCGTTACGTTGTGGGAGACATTATCACTTGGTAGAAAATTTTGTGGTGTTTATGGACAACAAAAGTCTTAAATATATATTTACCTAGCATGACCATAATTTGAGACAGTGAAGGTGGGTTCAGTACCTTCAGTCCTTCGATATTGAGCTTTCCTACAAACCTGGTAAGGGTAATGCAGTAGCTAATGCACTGAGTAAGAGGACTCAGATACAGGCAGTGCAGGAGGCCAGTGGTGAGTGACATCTTATGGCTTTGTTCTCTAAGTTGCATTTGGAGGTGCATAATAGTCAAGGGCGAACCTATCTTTCTTCCTTAGCTATGACTTCTACCCTCCTGGATAGAGAGATGATGAGACAGCTGTCAGATTCAAAAGGCCAGGTTCTACAGGAGTCGGTGGTAAGTGAGGACCCTCCTCCTGGTTAGACGATAGGTGATGACGAGGTATTGCGTATAAATGGAAGAGTGTGGGTTCTAGGGGATATATGCGAGGAATTGATGAGGGAGTTTCATGCTTCATCTTGGGAAATGAATCCTGGAGGTACCGAAATGTACTGTGACTTGAGACGTCAGTATTGGTGTTCAGGTATGAAGAGAGGGGTAGCTAGTTTTGTTACAAGATGTTCCACCTGTCAGCGGGTGAAGACGAAGCATCAGATGCCAGCCATACTGTTACAGCAGTTACCCATTCCAGAGTGGAAATGGGATGATGTCATGATGGACTTCGTGAGTGGGTTTCCGAGGTCACCTCGAGGCAATGATGTTATGTGGGTTGTTATGGACTGACTCACGAAGGTAGATTACTTTTTTCAGATCAAGGAGACCTTATATGTTGACGAGCTCGAGAAGTTGTATATCTGAGAGGTATTACATCTTCATGGGGCCCCTTGTTCTATCATTTTAGATAGGGATGACCTTTTTACATCTCATTTTATGCATATTTTTCAGAGGCAACTGGGTACACAGGTGATTCTGAGCATAGCTTACCACCCTCAGACTGATGGCATGTCAGAGCATATGATACAGGTGCTTGAGGACATTCTACGTGCATTATTCCTAGACTTTGGGGGTCTTGGGAGAAGCACATACCCCTGATCGAGTTTTCCTATAATAATAGTTTTCAGGAGACTATTCAGATGGCACCTTACAAGGCTTTATATGGTAGGCCATGCCGATCACCGTCGTTCTAGTTAGAGGCAGGTGAGGCAGCTTTACAGGGACCATGTCTTGTGTAGGAGACTTCAGAGTAGGTCCAGTTGATTCAGAAGTGGATGGATACTGCACAATATCATCATAAATCTTATGTTGATTGCCACAAAAGACCCTTAGACTTTGTGGTCGGGGATCAGGCTTTCTTGCATGTTTCACCGAGGTTGGGACACAGGCGGATCTGGAGACTGGGTAAACATTCACCGAGGTATTTGGGGTCGTTTGAGATTCTGGAGAGAGTCGGTCCAGTTGCCTATCGGTTTCAGGTACCATAGAGGTACCGGTCCATACATGACGTCTTCCTTGTATCTCATTAGTTCCATTATAACTCAGACCCATCTCACATTTTTCAGCTTGAAGAGGTTGAACTTTAGGTTGATGCATCCTTTGTGGAGAATCAGATTTGTATTGATGATAGGAGCATGAAGGTTCTTTGAGGCTGGTCAGTTCCTCTTATATGGGTGCTATGGAAGCATGGCTGAGTGTAGGAAAAAACCTGGGAGCAGGAGAACGACGTACGTGCTCAGTGGCTAGAGTTATTCTCAACTTTATCTTCACCACCCTTGAAAGGCTTATTTGGGGACAAATTTCTTTAATGGGGGGATGTTTGTAAGAAACCGGGTCTTATTCATGAGGTATGGATTTCTTCGTTTCCATTTACCTTAAGTGTTTTTGAGAAAATAAGGAAAATGGGGAAAATCCCAAAATTTATGGGTACATGCTGTGTTTATTTCTACATGTCAATTACTTTGGTCGTGTAGGATGAGAATATAGTGTGTATAGGCTTCTCGAAAATTCAGGGTGTAAAGACTGACAACAGGCTGTGTACTTAGTATATACACGTCATGTAATCAGTCGACAGATGAACAATAAGGCGGTGGGAGTAGCCGCCAGCGGAGCGACAGTACACGTTGTGTATTCAGAAATACATGTCATGTACTCTTGTTGACATTTGATCAGTGCGGTGGTGAAAATTGGCCGCCAGAGGAACAACCAAAAAATGAAAATTACACACCATGTACTTTAGAGTACATGCCGTGTAGTTAGTTTTTTTGCTTAAAACAGGAAGTAGCCTCCTCTTTCGATAAAGGAATCTTAGGACGTCGTAATAGCATGGGAGAGAGGGCTGGATATTGGAGTAGCTCCCGATCTCACATCAGAACTCTGATTCCTTCGTCGACAATCACGTTTGGACCGCGCGGGTAAGAGCTTCCCTCTCCTTGAGCCTTTCATTCCAATTCTTTCATGAGGGGAAGTTATTTTGGGTTGAATGAGTGAACATTTACCCTAGGTCTATGTTGTTCTTGGACGTTTCAGGATTCATCGTTCGTGTATATCAATCAATGGAGATCGAGGTAGGTGGTCTTATGTTTAATTCCAACTGCTGAGTGTTTTTTTGTACCATTATGCTACATGCCCATGTTTGGGGTGTCTTATGGATGAGTCATTGATTAATTAAATACCTAGAATTGCATAGGTAATTTAATGAATATTTATAACTACTGTTTGGGATATTTTTCTTGATCTAGGGCCACCCCGTGGGTGCATTTCCCTTGTTTATCCGTTTGGCCAGGATACCCGAGGGTATTCCATGTTTTAGCATGCTTTGATTTTTCTTGAGAGAAAATATAGATAGTTTGATTGCTTATGTGTTGGGATCGGCCCAGTTACTTGCTTAGCCTGAGGGTAGTATTTTTTTTAGACTGAGGGCAAGTTTTTTGTTTAGCCTAAGGGAAATTGTTTTGTTTAGCTTGAGGGAAGGTGCTTATTTAGCCTAAGGGAATCTTTTCTTATTCCTTAGGGCAGTAGCTTCCGTGCCTGAGGGAATTATCTCGTATTACTGAGGGAAATATTTGTTATGCCTATGGTCAATCACCTGAGAGTTTTAATTCTGATTTCCTGAGGGTAAGGTTTTTCATGTCTGAGGACTTTGTTTACTTTTTATATTCACTATGGTGATTTCACATGTTATACCTACCAAGATAAAGCATAGGTATGGTATTTTTTTACCTTGTACTTGTTAGATAGATGGTTGTAGTTTTGTTGTGGCACTATATAAGAGACTATCGGCTGAGTCTATGTCTCGGGAACTTATAATATTGACTTGTTAAATAATAATTAAATGGAAATGGAAATGGTAGGAGTAGCTACTTTGAGTACTTCCTAGTTTACTGCGTTTTCATTATCTGTTAAACATTTTCACTAATAGTTGGGAACGGGCCTTCGGTGGTTGCCTACTGGGATTTATTTCTCACACCCTGTTTGGGTCATTCCTTCAGCCTAAACAGATTATATTGCTACAGGTGTAGATAAGGTAAAGGGTCCCTATATAGGTACATGATGTTGCAGAGGAGTAGGAGAGCATGAGACCTAGCTTAGGCTTACGATGCTGCTGAGTTCCTATTGTGCTATTTTTGTTTTCCTTGTTGTATTTTTCCCTTGTACTATATTGTTTTAGATTGCAATGTATCCTATTTTGGATACTTTCTTAGACATAGGGACATATTTCATCATAATATAAGACAGTTGTTCATTTCCTTACCTCGGTACTATTGTACATTCATCTTGGTATTGTTTACTACTTCCACTTTTGTATGCTTGTATTTTGTTCCACTGTATTACACTTTGACAAATGAGGGAATAGTTTCCTCACTATTATACCTAGGCCCTCGCTGCTAGTTGGAAACCTCTAGCATTTCTGGAAATGCGCTTGAGGTCTCGTGACCAACTGGGTTCGGGGCACCCGTTGAGAGGCACCCGGATCTGGGACGTTACAACATACCTATACTATGATATTGGGAATAGCATCCCTATATAATGATATTGGGATTTACATCCCCAACTCTTGTGATATTGTGCATGGAGACCCTATTTTTAGATACCATTCATGGTGTCCAATAATATTTGGATAATGGGCATGGATTCCCCTATACTACTGTGATATTGGGAATTGTGTACATTGATACTTGTTTAGAGATATTTTGGCATATGCTGAAGCAGATATTGTTAGCCTAACTTTCCTTTAGGAACCAGAGTTGGCCTATTTTATCCTTTATTACTGCTTTCAATTATTATAAATGTACACTTCCACATTATGTACACTAAATGGATATTTATATACAGAGTTTTTTGTGGCCTACTGAGTTTATCTCACACCATATTTTGGTCGTCGGTGGTACATGGGTAGACTATATGCTTATAGGTATAGACAAATGTAATCTTCCTCTTATGGATGAGTGAATTATTGAATGAATTATGAAGGTATCATGGTAGCAGATGACTGGGATAGATATTTATATGCTTTGATAGATTTTGGACTTTTATTATTTTTGTATACCATGTACATTTTTGACTTCCTTCTTCCACGTATAATTTTTTTCCAATTTGTAGAGACATGAAATCATCATATATTGTATATAATTCATTTTAATTATTTTTATTATTGTGCAGATCTATGAAGTTTATATCATGCATATTTTTTGAAACATAATTGGTCAAATTGTTTATGGGTGCTTCCTCGGTTTTTCCATTATTGATATGCTTCCTCTATTTAGTTATCCATTTATTATATAGATGTTCTAATATGACTAGAAGAAATAATCACCTCATGGACACACCATAGGCCCTCACTTCTAGTTTTTAGCCTCTGGAATATGGGGAGGCATGCTAGAGACTATTTATCCCACCATCTCAAGGCATAGTTTAAGTAGAAACTGGGTTAGGACATCACATTTCCTTTCTAAGATAAAATTGGTAACCCAAATAATAATAAAAAATCAAATTTACAATAAAAAGGGGAAATTTTTAGATGAGTTTATAAATATATAAACCTTATAATGAGCTAATCCAAGCTAACTAAATATAATATTCAAATCTCTATTAGATCAACCATTAGACAATTATAAAATTGTAGATGGTTTCCCACATGGTATTACTCAGAAGGATCACACATATAAAAAAATCAATAGCCATATGAAATAAATATATAAGAAAGGGTGTGGATGAAAACATCCAATTTATGAAATCAACACAAGAATATAAATAAGTACATAATAAAAATACATGAATTTTATTAGAAGCCATAAATTTTCTTTCCAAGACAACATCATACTCAACCAAGATAAAAAAATCATCCCCAACAATCAACCAAACCAATATTCTATAAACATCACCACAACACTCCATTCCCTATGCTAAAATCCATCAACATGGCTCCCACCAGCCATCTTAGGGTTTTCTCTAACTCATAATGATAATAAGATGCTAGGAACTCCCCTCACTAACTGACCAAGTATGTGAGAAAGCAACCACATAAACTACACCACACTATCTTAAGTCCACATATGATATTCTACCCACAATATAAACATTACCACGTCATCAAGTATACTAGATTCCACTCACAAAACATGTATGAGATAACATCACATGTTTCACCCACACTATGAATTATATTACCATACCTACCACTCACAAAATTCATGATATAATACCACATCACTACCCTCACTCTAGGGTATTATAAATATATATATCTATATCATCAAATTATTTTATCCCCCTTACACCAAAAACCCACTACATGAAATATCAATATCGCTCCATAACCACCTTCATAATTATAACCACAATTTATCAACCACAAATCTAGAAAAAAAATTCATAAAAATTAAACATCATCAAATACAAAATAAGGTTTAATAAATGGGGAAACATAAAAAATAATTTATCACACCTATATCATTTTCATCCCCATTTATTATCAATTTCTAACCTCATTGAAATTATTACTCATTAATTCATCCCAAATATGCATCAAACCATTAACAACCCATGATTAATTTAATTCCTTCCCACAAACATTCGTTATGTCCTTACACAGTTCATATTCATCCCATATTTATATTCATAGTTAATAGATTACCCTTTATACATCTATTTACATTCACAATCCATATAGTCAACATTAAACATTATTTTAATCTAAGATAATTTCACGTTTAGATTATTAGTGGTAAACTACATCCCACTAACCCAAAACATATTATCCAATAAAACCATGTATTAGTCAGTCCACCCATATTCATTACTTCTCAACCACCACTTCCTTTTTACAATTTTATTTAATGAGTGATTAAATATTTATGTTTACCAAAAAATTCAAATAGTTTCTAGAATACCCAAAAAATACATTAAAAATCCTATAACAAAACATACATTATTCTCCATGTTACACATGTAATTAGGCTATCAATATCTAGGAGTATTTTAACCAATAATAGAATTATCACCCACACACCTCTCATTTTTTCAATAGGATTATCATATCATATTTATCATTAATCCTAGATCCTATGAAAATTATAATTTTATATTTACATTTATATTTCATAAACTAGTTAATAAAATCAAGGAGGAAATAATCATCATCAATATTACATCACACCATTTCATGCGAAGGAAGATCATCAATAATAACAATGTAAAAAATCAATACTTTTCAACAATACAACACTCATTTTTTATTCCAAAATTTTCCATTTTCATTTCTAAATGTATATTATTAATAAATTAATGGGATGAACTTCTTATTTATAATCACAAAATTTTAACCATGGAATATAGAAAAAATAATAATCATCTATTAACTGGATAAAATATATAGTAATATAAATCGTGTTTAATTTATCATCTCAAACCCCAATTTTCACTTCCAAGTTTACCATTTACTTATTAATTTCATCATTTTTTTGTTTTATCATACATTATTTATCCTCCCCACAAGCATTTATCACTCATTAAAGAAAATAATATATAATATAAGGGATTTAGTTATAATCTAGGAAAAAATCACATTAGTCCAACTCAATCATATTATTCAATAAGATAATAGGTATGTCTAGAAGTCCCAATCCTCTATAATAATAGGAATCCACTATAAGAGAATCAAACTCAAACACCATCAAGGACCAAATAAAAATATTTTATCGTAATAAACCATATATTTTATGAGGAAACTTATTGAGTTCTATAAATATTACACACCAAAACTAATACCATCATATATGAGGTAAGAATAATAAGAATAAAAGGTGTGATAAAGAAGGATACCTCATACCAAAGGAAAACTCTGATAAAAATGAATAAATTGATTTAGGATCATCAAAGGGCATGGAAACACTCTTTTGAGAGAATAAAAAAAATTTCAAGGTTTTGAGAGAGAAAACATCAAGGATGAACTAGGTAGATAGGTTGTTCATTGCTCAGAGAATATTATTCAATCCACATTCCATGGAATAAAGGAATTCAAAATATATATAATAAACTTGAAAAAAAATATAAAATTATATAATTCATGTTATCATACATTTATAGATTCCATATATATCAATTTATCTTATTTTAATTTTTTTTACCACAACCACATGCACCTCTACGGTGTAGGGAAATTACCCTTGTTGTTTTTGCTAAAAAAAACTATGAAAAATTCATGAGATATTGTGTGTTGAATTTTTTCTCACCATTTCATCTTCTCTCACATTAAACACAACATATATTCAACATACATCTCAAATCACTACCACACCCATAAAAACAACTTCACCTAGTAATTTATTCTATCCATGTTTCAGTGATTTGAAATCCATGTGAAAAACGACATCCAAAATGGATAAGAAAGATATTATATATCCTTTCACACACCCCATCACCAAGAAACCTCATCATTATATCCAATGTATAAAGAGAAATATAGGGGAACTTATTATTACCCATAAATTAGATGGAAAAATTTCGAGGTCCTTTATGCAAGACCGAAGAACCATTAAATTTGTATGGAACATACCTATACATAGTGATGGTAGACCTAAACATACCTTGATGTGAGTTGGAAACCTTAATTAAGTTGAAAAAATATATTTATTCAAGACATACTCTCATTAATGATATGTCATACAATTACACATTTCAAAATTCTTCCCCAACTTACCATCATTGGTGTTTTAGTCACCATGGTGTTCCATAGACAATAAGGGAGACTACAATATGTTAAAACCATAAAAAATCAATTCCAAATGGAATATCTCATATTCACAACAGTATGGAAAAAAAATATCAAGAAAAAATTCCTTTATTATCTATTGGAGACAATATAGAATCCTAAAAGCTTCACTCTCCACCTAGAACACCACCAAACATCCTCTCAAATACCTCATATCCTAAAAACACAAATAAATTGGTCAAAATGGTTTAGGAAATTGTAGATCTAGTTATAATTGTTCTTTAAGATAATATTTATTATTGGGTTGATTTTTCGTTAGTATTATGTAATATTATTCTTGGAGTAGCATGTAGGATGTTTATTTGATTGTTGTACTTATCAGTGCTTATTTTTAAATATAAGTGTGTGTTGTATTAAATAATAATAAAAAAAATTGGTAAACTGAATTTAATTAAATAATATATTTTTATTTGTATTACAAAATATTATTATGTTATTTAAAAATATTTAATACATTTTTTGAAATTTAAGGTGGATAATTTATTAACCAGAATAATATATATTTCATTAGAATATTAAATTCCATTAACTAATGTATTAAATAGTGTTATTATAAATAAAATATGTGTTAATATTTATGATTATATAGATTAATTGATCTTATAAAAATTCAATCCTATGAAATATGATGTTATTTGAAGTGTAAATAGTATTTTGATTAATTATTTAACCATTTAAAATTTGAAAAAAAAAATTAAATGCTTAATAACATGTTAAAATTTCATGGATTTAATAATGAATTGGTTTTTAATTAATAAGGTGAGTAAATTTGTGTATTAAATCCATTTATCATGTTTAACACTTTGGAATATTTTAAATAAAATTTTTAGATTTAGGTGTTGAGTTAGAGTCAAATTCCAAACCATATGGGAAAAATATTTATATACTAAAAATATTAAACATATAACATCACCCAAACATAATTCTTCAGAATAATGGAATTTATCAAAAATTGGCTCTTGGATGGGAAAACCAATACCTTTAGCAAATACAGAATGTGGTTTTTAACCAAGGTGTAACATGTGATTTGTTAGCGTTAGATTTTTTAGTAGACTGTCAACACTAGCTAATAATAGACAAGATAATTGAATTTTATAAATTGATTTATTGAATTATTGAATAATTTATTTTTAGACATATAAATCACTCTATAATAACCATGTTATATCCAATCTGAAATTTTTGTTCTATAACCCTAGGTGACAGGAATAAGGGGGTAATCACTATAGGGAAAATATATTATTAGAAAAAGGTGGATCAATGATTGATAATCAAAAAACTGAGGGGATTTTCAATGAAAATTTGGTTTTTGGATTTTCCATCAATGTTAAATAATTTTTTTTTCATTTGAGATATATCCATCGATCATCTATAGATTTTTTTTATTTGGTTTTCATGCATTCTAAATTGTCTCGTCATAGATGAATCAATTCATTCAAAATTAATTCAACATTATGTATTTAAATATTTTGAATGATTAATCTTTCGAAGACACCTGTTTAATTTTTTTCATTAAATTAATTTTGTGATTTGATTTCTATGAACATATTTAATGGATGGGTTCTTGAAGGAAATCAATAATATCACGATTTTTTTGTTCATTTCACCCTTCATTCTTCATGTATTCATAATTACCCATTAGTAGAATGATAGTTTGATTTCTAATCCCGTTCGAGATTCTATCAAATGAGGATTCATGTTAGTTTAATATTTTGATTGATAAATTTATGCTTTCCAAAGACAATGAGGTCCTTAAATTGATAGTGTAAGACTGATGTGAGGATTTAGACCTATGGATGGTGATAGAGGAATGACTGAATTTACTATGTGTCAAAAAAATCTAGAATTTTGAAAACCATAGAATGGGAATCGATGATCATAGGTGTTTCCTTCAATTTAAATGGTCAACAGTGAGGTATTCAATTAATTATTTGGTAGATCCATCTAGTGTAGAATGATTATTAGAGGCATGTTATTTTAATAATGGAAACCAGACTT
This sequence comes from Viscum album, assembly GCA_963277665.1. Lineage (NCBI taxonomy): Eukaryota > Viridiplantae > Streptophyta > Magnoliopsida > Santalales > Viscaceae > Viscum > Viscum album. The sequence goes on from OY728127.1 coordinate 255,455,804, forward strand.
CAGAGAGTATACTTTAGAATAAAAAACATCTCATGTTCCCCATAATCTCACTAATAGAAACTTATCTTTTACCAACAATTTCAAACCGTTGGTAAAGGCTGCACAACCATTGGAATAAACTATACCAACGGTTTTCCAAACAGTTTTCTATGGAGTTGTGGGGATAGATATATCCTAACAGTTCTCTGAAAACTATTGGGATATGGTAGGAAAATATAATAAATACCAACAGTTTCAAATAACCGTTGGAATAAACGGTTGCCAATGTTTTTAAACCATTGGAAATATCAAGCATAATGTCTATACCAATGGTTTTCAAACCGTTGGTAAAGACTTTTACAAACAGTTCCCCACAAAGCATTGGTAAAAGTGAAGTAAAATGTTGTATACCAATGATTTACATGAAACTGTAGTTATATGTTCTATTTAGACACATATTCCAATAGTTTAAAATCGTTAGTATAGGCTTTGCCTCCACACTATTCACCTACAACACTTCCACCAACAGGTCTGCCTTCATAAAAAATTCTCAATACCTATAGAATAAATACAGAAATCTGTATGAATTCATATAGAATTAATACAACACATAATTCTCAATACCTCCAATTTTTTATTTAATTACACACATACGAAATTCATAATTCATATGTTAATTAACTATTAACACATACACAATCCAACTCAGAATTTAGAAGACAGTTACCCTATATAGTACAGAATTATGAATTGAATTAATACAATATTGAATTCTATATAACACTTACGGAATTGAACTAAGAATTTAATAACCCCTATATAACAAAATCATGTTTCAGGTTTTTGAATATAGAATTGTTGTTCACAGGCATGGTTGAATTCAGATGAGATTTTAATTTTTGGATAATGTGGTATGCCATGTTGTAGTAAGGTGTAATCGGATGTGGGGGTGGGGGGATGTCCAGGGGGTTGGGGGTTATCCAAGGGGGGGTAGGGGTGTCCAAGGGGTGGGGATTTTTTAGGGGGGTTGTCCATGGGGGTGGGGGTGTCAGGGTGTGGGGCTGTCTAGGGGGTGGAGGGGCTATCCTGGGGGTTGGGGTTGTCCAATGGGGTAGGGGTGTTCGAGGGGGGGTCATGGGGGTGGGGTGGTTTCCACGGGGTGGGGGATGTCTAGGGGGTTGGGGTGCCAAGGGGGGATGGAGGGGTTTTCCAAGGTGTTGGAGGCTGTCCAAGGGGGTACGGGGAGTCCGAGAGGTGGGGGGCTAACCTGGTGGTGGGGTGTCCAGGGGGTGGGGGGTTGTCCATGGGGTGGGAGGTTTGTCCATTGGGGTGGGGTGTCCAGGGGTGGGGGTGTCAAGGGAGTGGGGGTGTCCAATGGGTGGGGTGGTGCCTAGGGGGGATGGAGGGGCTATCTAAGGGGGATAGGGGTGTTTGGGGTGGGGGTTGTCCAGAGGGTGGGGGCAGTCCAGGGAGTGGGGGGTATCCAGGGGTGGGTGTGTCCAGGGGGTGGGGTGGTGTCCAGGGGGGTGGGGGTTGTGCAGGGGGGTGGGGTGTCCATGGGGTGGGAGTGTCGAGGTGTTATTGGAGGGCTGTCCATGGGGGTGTGGGGATGTCGAATGGGGTGGGGGTGTCAAGGGGGTGGGGACTATCTAGGGGGTGGGGGGCTATCCATGGGGTGGGGTGTCCAGGGGTGGGGGTGTCCCGGGGTAGGGGTTGTCCAGGGGGGTTGGGGTTTTCCAAGGGGGTAGGGGGATTCTTGTGGATGTTTAGGGGGTGGGGGTTGTACAGGGGGTTGGGGGATATCTAAGGGGGTTGGGGGTTTTGGGGGTGGGGGTAGTCAAGGGGGTGGGGAGTTTTCTAGGGGGTGGGTGGGGGTGTCCAGGGGTGGATGGTGTCCAGGGGGTTGGGGCTGTCTAGGGGTTGAGGGAATTCTAAGGGGGAATGGGTGTTCGGGGGTGGAAGTTGTCCAGGGTGGTGGGGTCTGTCCACGATGGTGGGGGTGTCCAGGGGGGGCCTAGGGGGTGGGGGGGAGTTTGGGGGGTGTCCAAGGGGTTGGGGGTTGTATAAAGGGGCAGGGTGTGTCTGGGTGAGTGGGGGAGTCCAGGGGGTCGGGGGGCTGTCCAGGGGGGCTGTCCAAGGGGGTAGGTGGTGTCTGGGGGGCTGCCCATGGGGGTGAGGGTGTCCAGGGGTGGTGGGGGTGGCCAGGGGTAGGGGTGCCCAGGGGTGGGGTGGTTCCCAGGGGGGTGTGGAAGGGTTGTCCCAAGGTTGGGGGCTTTCCAAGGGGGTAGGGGTGTTTGGGTGGGTGGGGGTTGTCCAAGGGGGTGGGGTGTCCAGGGGCGGGGGCTGTCTAGAGGTGAGGGGGCTATCCACGGGGGTGGGGTGTGCAGGTTGTGGGGGTTTCTAGGGGGTGGGGTGGTGCCCAGGGGGTTGGAGGGGCTATCCAAGGGGTTAGGGGTTGTCCAAGGGTGGTAGGGGGTGTCTGGGCAGGCTGTCTAGGGGGGTGGGGGCTGTCCTGGGGTGTTGGGGGGGGGGGGGTTGTCCAGGGGGTGGGGGTGTCCAAGTGTGGGGGCTATGTAGGGGGTTTGGGGGCTGTCCAAGGGGGTCAGGGGGTGTACAGGGTTTGGGGTGTCAAGGTGGGGTGGGAGATCTATACATGGGGGTGTGGTGATGTCAAAGGGGGTATAGGGGTGTCCAGAGGTGGGGGTTGTCCAGGGGGTGGTGGTTGTCCAGGGGTGGGGGGCTTTCCATGTGGGTGGGGTGTCCAGGGGGTTGGGGTTTTCCAGGGCGTTGGGGGCTGTCCAAGGGTGTAGGGGGTATAGGGGGTGTCAGGGGGGGTTCTCCAGGTGGTGGGGCTGTATAGGGGGTTGGGGGGCTGTCCATTATGGGTTTTGTTCTACTACCAATTTTATTAGATAAACCTCAAAAAGAAATCACTCCATTGGTTTAAAAACAAAAAACATCTTATCTCTCAAATGGAGAGCCCCCCCCCACCTAGAC